>CM060382.1:37329362-39739362 GCA_030545235.1 Helianthus tuberosus | reverse complement strand
CACGGTCTTATGCCCTGCCGCAACGCAGGGGCATAACACGATAGGTTATTTATATGGATACAAGTCATGTAACGTAGTAATTATGATAACATTAATTCTATTGAACTTATTTGGTGAATTACTTATTTGTATAAGATAGTTATACAGACTTAACCGGCAAAAACATCTTTAACACATTGTAAATGTGAATCTGATCGTTGGCCGCGGCGCAACGCGCGCGGATCAATGTTCTAGTTAATATTATATATAAACAAAATTAATATTATATATGTTATTATATTTTTTTCTCGCTTTTAATTATTTTATTATATTAATTAAATATATTTTGTTTTTCTATTATAACTTTTATGATATGATATTTTATAAAATTTTCAGTATGCGGTTATGACGTGATTATTTTTTTTCTACGTTTTAGTATTTATTATATGTCAACGTCGTTTATCCTTTACATTATTTTAATAATACAAGTAATGCCTTATAAAATTTCGACTATAATGTTGCGACATGCTTATTTTTATCTATATTGAAATATAAGTTTTGTTTCAACCGAACGGGTAAAATATAATTTTTTTTTTTGTTTTTTATTGTGACGAACCAAACCAATACCGTTTGAACAACTTCGACTATAATGTTGCGACATGCTTATTTTTAGCGACTGTTGGTACCATACCCTTACCGGTGACTAACTAAAATGACAACGTCCTAACAACATCAATGTCCTGTCGATTTCGACCGAACAACATTGGTACTGGTATCGTTATTATTGGAACCGATATTCGTTTTTATGGTTTTCGTCTTTCGACCATTGTAAAACACGTGTTAACATCATTTTGGTCATATCATTACTTTTATTTTTTGGTTGTAACTTTTGGTTACTATATCGAGTGCCGATACCATACCGATCTCATTATAAATCGAACTGATACTTCCGTAGACCCGCCGTAACACGTGGGGAATATTACTAGTTATACTTATTTTTCAGTCTTGTTTTTAAGATTAAAGCATAAAATATGACATTTTCTTCAAATTTAAAGATTATTTTTTTATAATTTAAATAATATAAAGAGTTAATTGCCCAGATAGTCCCCTAAGTAGGGCTGTAAACGAACCGAACAAACACGAACAAGACCTTGTTCGTGTTCGTTTGTTAAGAAATATATGTGTTCGCGAACCATTCACGAACACTTATCGAACGAGATTTTATGTTCGTGTTCGTTTGTTAAGGAAATAAACTTGTTCGTGTTCTTTTGTGTTTGTTTGTTAATTTTAGGCAACGAACATAAACGAACATTGACGAACACAAATGAGCACAAACTAATGTTTATGAACACAAATGGAAACAAATGAACACAAACAGTCGTTCATGAACAGAATATATAATATACTGACACTTATTATATATTTAATTTGTTGGAATTTTGAAGTATTTAAATAAATATAAAAACTAAAAACACTAATGAACTATCGAACACAAACAAACACGTTACCGAACGTTCACGAACATAAACGAACGATCACAACCTCTATTCATGTTTGTTCATTTAACTAAATGAACGAAATTTCTTGTTCGTGTTCGTTTGTTTAATAAACGAACGAACACAAACGAACTCCCCGCCGAACAGTTCACGAACTATTCGCCGAACGTTTGGTTCGTTTGCAGCCCTACCCCTAAGTAAATGTCAGGGGACTATCCGAGTAACAAAATGACAAACTATAGGGAGCATACCTGCTATTTTCTAACTAACTGACATCTACTCAGGGACTATCCGAGTAACAAAATAACAAACCATATGGAGAATAGCAGCTATTTTCAAATGGTGGGGACTAAACGTGAAAAAACGTTAAACCACAGGAATCATCCGGGCAATTAACTCTAATAAAAATGACTATTTTAGACTTGGAAACAAAAAAGACTATTTTTCTAAAATTTAAATAACTAAAATGATGTAGGTTTTCTTATCAGATTTTTGTAATTAAAAAATCACGTTACTATATATATAATCCACATAAGTATTATAAATTAAAAATGTGATTTGACACATTATCAAGTCATAACCTAGTAACCTGGTAATTAAACAATGTTGAAACTTGAAACTTTATAAATAAAATTTGAGTGACTATATAAAAAAAATTTAAGTAACTTTAATAGAGCAAAATAAAAAAAGTTGGTTAATCAGATAACCCATTGAAAAATATCAATTCCTTGCTGGTCATAACAAATCCTGTCGTCTTGTTTTTTGACCTCTTATGATATCTCGTCAACTCCATTCGTACATTGTGAAATCTAAATGATGATTTTGCTACGAATAAGTCATAGACCTATTTTGTTTTCTTTTGAAACCCGAATGTGATATTTCCCCTTCGAATCACCAACCTCATTAGTAAATAATCTCAGGTACTTCCTTTTTTTACTACACCTTTTCTATTTCGATAAAAAGTTTAAGTCCGCCAAATGATCGAGCATTTTATCTATAGCTACACTTGAACACCCATGCGCAGTTTTATCGTCAACCATGTAATAAAACTCTCCTAGTTTCCACATGCCGATCCACTTGGCTCCTTAACCTTTCATAGCCAAAAAAATATTGATTGTAGGGTCTGAACCATAAAGAATGATCATCATACGTAATCACATAGTTAAAGTTTATAGTTAATTGCCAAAATCGTCCTTGAGGTTTGGGTAGGTTTGCCATTTTCGTTCAAAATGACACTTTTGTGCCAAATTGCTCGTAACGTTTGTAACTTTTTGTCATTTTCATCCAAACCACTAACTTATTTTATTTTTCTGTTAAGTTGAGAATATTTGGATGAAACTGTCAAATATAAAACCACAGGGACAATTTTGGCAATTTACTCAAACTCTTTTAAATTTCTTTTATTTAATTAATTTTGTTATATATATATATATAATAAAAAAGAATATACA
Organism: Helianthus tuberosus; assembly: GCA_030545235.1. Taxonomy (NCBI): domain Eukaryota; kingdom Viridiplantae; phylum Streptophyta; class Magnoliopsida; order Asterales; family Asteraceae; genus Helianthus; species Helianthus tuberosus. Next base: position 39,736,436 of record CM060382.1, on the reverse strand, counting down.
TGCAATTTTTATATGAAAAAATAATAGCTTTGTCACATAATTTTTATAAATTTTCATCCAACCACTAACTTAATTTTTCTATTAATGCGAATGATGTTTATAAACTAAGAGAGAAATTAATTTTTAATTTTTTCTATAGATCAGTTTTGTAAAAATAAAATCTACTTAAACCTCTAAATTTTATAAAACTAAAATTCTGGTGACCTTATTGAAAAATATCAAACAAAAAATCTTATCATATGTACCAAGTTTGTAATTCATCTTCTACTCTTTTAAATTCGCTCTTAAGGAAAAACAGAAGCCAGTGCCCCCCCCCCCCCCCCCCCCCACATCAAACAACGTATAGTTAACAAACTTTAAAATTACCCACCAAATGTAATTATAATGCTATGAACCAAAAGTTTCTTTACTCAAGTCACTCAGAATAAGTATTAGTTAGTTACCCTTATAATCTTAATTAAATAAATATTTTATTTCTACCAACATATTTCCTAGGTGTTCAACACATTTAAAAAATATGTAACGTTTTATAATTTTTTTCTATCTCTACAACTGATAAATATTAAAAGTTGTAATCGATTGTTATGTGTTGCACACCAATGACGTTCTCTTTATAAAACTGATTTATATAAAGAAGCTGTAAATTAATTTCTGTCTTAATTAATAAAATTTAAAACATCCTTCACCTTAACAGAAAAAATAAACCGACTTAGTGATTTTGATGAAAATTTATAAAAATTATGTGTCAAAACTATTAATTTTTTTTCTTCTAAAAACTCCATATATATTCTTTTTTGTTATATATGTAACAAAAATAATTAAATAAAAGAAATTAAAAAGGGTTTGTGTAAATTGCTAAAATTGTGTCTGTGGTTTTATATTTGCCAATTTCATCCAAATATTTTCAACTTAACAGAAAAATAAACTAAGTTAGTGGTTTAGATGAAAATGACAAAAAGTTACAAACGTTTTGAGCAATTTGGTACAAAAGTGTCATTTTGGACGAAAATAACAAACCTTCCCAAACCTTAGGGACGATTTTAGCAATTAACTCTAAAGTTTAACTCAACTTGTCCATATAAATAAATATCTGGATATATGCACAATTAAAGTTTAACTCAACTTGTCCATATAAATAAATATCTGGATATATGCACCTTGATAGGAATTTGAGAAGGTGCATGAACGAAGACTTGCATTGTCAAAGTAGGACCATCTTGTATCAATCTATATTCAATAGACTATAGACAAAATGGTGGCCGGGCCAGGTTAATATGTGTGTGTGGGGTTATGCTAAGATTCTCGACATGAGATAATCCAAATGCAGTGTTGTTAATCCTGACACCAAGTTGGATTGTTATGATGATGCACTGTTAATCCTAAATTGTGTTTGAGAAAATTAGTGAAGGGATATTTTGTTAATTTATAATTGAGTAAAATTATAAATTTATAATTACTAATTAAACTCCTTCATATGGTGAAAATCTTGAGTAGAGTTTTATGTCACTTGATTAGCTTTTATTAGAGTTTTTATGTCTCTAATTAAATCACTAATTAAGTGAAACTTTTACTAGAGTTTTATGTCTCTAATAAAATCACCAATTAAGATAAATTCTTCACTACCCACAACTCTTGTAAAAAATTGTAGGCTATGTGACTCATTTGAATCATGAGAAAACTACAAGAGAAAGATAATATGTATGAATAATTCTTGGAGAAGTGGTGAAGACTTGAACATCCATATGTTGGGAATTATAGAGAGATAAGTTTTCTCTACTCGATTCCATCACCTTCGTATCATTATTTTTCCACAAGTTCAAACACTATAATTCTATTCGGTGTAACCTCGGGCGCGCGACCATTTCCGGCAGCAGAGACTGCTTCGGCTGTTGTACCATGGGAGACAGACTCATCGTCTTTAGTAGAGGCGTGAAATCTGTTTTAAGGGAAGCGTGTTGAACACGTGTCTCAACCAAAATCGTCAACGTTTTAGTGTGCTTTTTGTTGCAGTCAAGGAGTATTTTTCAAGACTCAAGATGATGAATACTCGAGTTTATGATACTATCAAGTGCGTGTGAAGGACCCACCAAAGATGCGGCTTGAATCAAGATTGGTATATATAATTAGATTTTATATTCTTTTTATTTAGTTATTGCAACCGGTATTATACTATGATATTTCCTACGAATAACGAGAGTCTCGTTATTATATATTTTGTAATTATATTTTATAAAAGGTGAACCTAGTTTCTACAAACTTAAAACAGATTTTGTAAGATTGTTGCTACAATCTTAAAACCTTATTTATAAGGATTTTGGGTTCACGAATAATAATAAACAAAATATTTTTAGAGGTTATGATCTTATAAATATTTTTTTGGGAAATATGTATGTAGTACAACTTGTTGTGTTTGGATTTATTGAGATTAAGATACAATCTTAAATCCTATACCGTGGTACAAAACGAATAGTTTTGATTCAAATGTTCGTTTTTTAAACGATTTTGGTTTTCTAACTTTGTGTTAGATCGGGTTTATTAGTGTAAACCACATGTTTGTTTTTGTAAACGTTAAATTCTCTAACATGTGTGTTAGACCGAAATTATTGGTGTAAACTATACGTTTTTTTGTAAACGTTAAATTCTCTTAAGTAGAGTTTTTATGTCTTTAAATAAGAGTTTTATGTTACTTGATTAGAGTTCTATGTCTCTAATTAAGTCTCTATTTAAAGTAGACTTTTCATCCACCCATAGATTGATATGAACAAATAATACTTATAATGATTTTTGAAATCATTTGTTATCTAACATGTGTGTTAGAAACGTTTATGGAAAGCGTTAATTTGGAAGCAATTTTTAATTGTTTATTTTTTAAAGTGTGTATTGGAAATGACTTATTTATTTGAACCATATATGTATTTATAGCAAGTCGAATTAACATTTTGTGGAAATGTTAATATTTCTAACGTGCGCGTTAGAATTTTTTTCATTTTAACATGATTGTTAAAAATAGTTAAAATACAATGCTTTGAAATGTTTTAAGTAAACATTTTATGTAAGTAATTTGTTGTAGCATTGATTTTAATGAATATAAACATTTATATTATGCTTTGTATGGTTTAGAAATAAAAGGCCATACATTGAAGTTGATGTTTGATTGGCTTCAAGAATTAAATCACCATAAATTGATGGTGTTGGTATTCATATGAATTAATGAAATTAAAATCATTTATTAGACTCTTCATATGGAAGATAAGCTCTTAAATAGAGTTTTATGTCAATTTATTAGTTTTTATTAGAGTTTATGTCTCTAATAAAATCCTAATTAAGTGAGACTTTTCTCCACCCCATGTCTCTTATATTAAAAGTAGGCTATGTGCCTAACTTGATGAGATTGAAAAACTACAAGAGTAAGAATACAAGAATTAAATCACCATAAAGTGATGGTGTAGTTGTGTGGGATTTATCACCAACTTTAATTTGTGATTTGTAAATCTAAATGGTCATGTTTTATATAAACTGACTTAAATTTCTAACAGGTGTGTTAGAAAATGTGTATCACAAATACAAGGTTAGAGATTGTACATTTTATGTCACACCCCGACTTTCCACGTTTGACCGGTGGGCCCGGTGGGGAGTATCGTGACGTAGTTGATATCATCATAGTCAAACAACACAATATATATGAATGCACAGCGGAAGCAAAAGATAAATATATTACAATCCGAATATAACGTAATATCAAGGTATTACAACGGAGAGTAAAGGATCCACAGGCGGATCTTAAAACATAACATTGTTCAACAGACTTTAGGCGCCTAGAACTTGCAAGATTCCTTATTAACGCCCTGAGCAGCTTCCAGCCTATTACGTACTTGTACCTGTCACTTAGACTTTGGAAAATACGTCAGTTTTCACTGGTAAATACACTCAACTGACTCATTTGAAAAGAGTTTAAGAAAATTGGTTTAGGTGCACAAGGCACGGAAATATGTTGACACTTTGATTAAAATGCTCAAGGCAAAATTAATCTTTTATACTTGGGACAAACTATATCTCATGTTATCAGTTTTACATAACTTGCTCTACATACGGGGCCCGGTTCTATGCCGGTTCAAGATTAACCGACACACCACTATTCCCTTATTGGGAATCCCATATTGGGTATAATTAATTAATAAACATATGGCATCTGTCAGGTGTATGCCTACACCCCGTGCTTAGGTCGTGGCCATTGCATTTAATGAGTCAAGGATATCCAGGACACGGTCGCATTAACCCCCAATGTTTCAGTCAAGCAATACAAATTAAAACATGTTATTTGGATTTCTCGACTTATTGGTTTTTGAATCCCATACCTGACCATGCGGTATTTATATTACCGTACCACAAGCCCGTAATAGGGAAAATAAGTTAAGAGTATTTACCAGAGCTAGCTCCTGTCTTAAATAGCAAGAATTATAATAACTCAGTCGTATTCACTTAAGTAAGCGTAGGTACAATTTAGCGGAAGGCTCTAGTATGGAATGACGGTATAAATAACAAATTAGAATACTAACGGGTCTTTAATTAAGCCTAAACTTAGACCGGTTAGTTTTAAAGAGAGATACGGTTCAAACGCATGATAAGGCGAAGACCGGTTTAGAATGTGGTTTTGACCCGGCAAGCTTGTATGCTTGTTTAATATGGGTAACTTAAACACATTCGGGATTTTGAGATGAAAACGATATGGTTTGACCCGTTTCGGCTAAATTATGCAAACTAGTTACATAAACCGAACCGAACGCGCAAGAAGCATAACGGGTAACCATAAGAGTCATATACAGGTTTCCTAAGTTAATATGCCTTAAATATGTTGTGATATCAGTAGGATACCTTCCATTATGCCTAAAACGAGTTTAATCTCATAATAAGCCCCGTAGAGGTATTTTGGTCATTTAAAAGATTATAAAAGAGATTAAATGAAGTTATGAGATTCGGGTCCGAATACATCAGTAAAATAACTTATTTTAATAGGTCATATCAGTTGGTAATAGGTCTTATATGACAAAATGGTTTTAAACCCAAACTATGCGTTTAATACGCGTAAAAAGCCATTTTAAGCAATTTCCGGGTTATACCGGAAATCTGAGTTTTCTGATCTGGTTATAAAATTCAAAATACTTTATTTATTATATAAAACCAGTAGCAATTGGATTGGTGTAAAAATATTATGTAAAACTCATTTAATGAACAAAAAGGGTATAATCGGTATTTACCGAATCAACGCCATAACCTCAGGTTATGAGCAGGTTAAAAATAATTAAAAATCTTTAAAATCTCAAAATATTATATTACATCAGTGGGTAAAACGTTTGGTGTCAAAATTTGGGTTTAGATAGGCTCTATGCTAATTGCGCCGTTTAATTAACAAAAAGCTTCTTAAATGCGCTATTTAGCATAACTCCTATTCTGGACCTCGAACTGATAAGAAACTTTAGGGACATGTTTATAAATCAGTAACAAAGGTTATTGTCTTTTCACATATCCAAAATCCTCGTTTGATGGTAAAAAGGGCATTATGGTCAACATTAAGCAATTAACGGAAATATGTAAACGAATCGGATAATCAATGAACCAACCACAGAGGGTTATGCTAACATGTAGCCTGGTCCTAAGGAAGCTCCAAGGCATTTCCAAATCATACTAAAACGGGTCAGAACTGAAGTCGAAGCAAAAGTCAAAGTTTTGCGACTTTCGGTTTCGAACCGGGTCTAAACAGGAAATTGTCGGATCAAACAAGCTTAGACCAGTTATTAAACTTATTAACAAGTTATATGAGTGATAAAATAGGTTACATGCCTTCTACATTGTTAATTAGGCGTTAATTCGCAAATTAAGGTTCTGTTGACTTTTTCTAATCAACTTTGACCCGACATTTGATTTAGTTAGAGTGAGAATCAGAGGGAGCCCTTTTTAAGGGTTTAATGCCCACATAATTACCAACTTATAACTACCTTCAATTCGACTAATCACTGGACCATTAATGATTAATCGCTAAGTCAACCGTTAATTACGACGGTTTGACTTTTAAGCTAAAACTAAGTAAAAACTCAACTAATAAAGGTTAAGCATAGTTACCAAAGTCTAATGCACTATTAGAGATGGCTTGGGTCTGCTCTTATGCTCCAGAAAGCTCCAGAATTGCAGAAGTGAGGTGTGATCTAAATGGTTGCAACAAGGGCCTTTATATAGTGCTTTAATCACCTTAGATCATTGACAAATCGTGCTATCAATGGCCATGGATCATCAACAGATGTCCCTAAGTGCCTAGGAGTCATTTAGGGGTCGCCCATGGGTGAAAATATCTGATTAAAGTCGGTTCCAAGGCTGAACAGGCAACAGAAACGAGTTTCTGCATCTGGGCGTGCCAGGCGGCCCGCGTAAGGGTCTGCTTGGGCTTACGCGGCCCGCTTGAGGGTGTGGCTCAGGTTAAACAACTTTTTTTCAGTTTGCACCCTTGGCTCTTGGTTCTTCGAAAGGTCAACCACACTTTGTTTCTTGCATTTTGAGCCCCTCATCTTGACTTATAAGGGGTTCATGACTTATACCCACTTTGTTAAGTTCTTGGTCACTTCATGTTACCCGAAAAGTCATAATTTTCAATGTTGACGCTTTAACCCCTCGTATACGAATTTGATCATAACTTTCTCATACGATAACGAAACTTTATGAAATTTTTATCGTGCATTCTAGTGAGCATAATTAATCGTTACAAAGCTTCGGGTTTGCTAAAAGGTCATTCAGAGGTATACTTTAAACATGTTGACACATTTAACCCCTGCAGTTTGTAATCTCTCACTTTCTTTCATATTTAGCTTCGTATGATCTATGATTTATTCGTTTGAAGGTATGAGCATCATATAGAGTTACTGTAAAGTATATTTATCCTTTGTTGACATTCTGAACCCTTATATTCCCATGCTTTTCATGTTTGTCAACTTTAGTCCCTCTAGAGTATACTTTCACACGTTCAAACTTACGACACGTGTCAATACATTATAGGACGTGAATTTTCGAGGTGTTACATCCTCACCCCCTTAAAAGAAATCTCGACCTCGATATTTGCTAAAATGCTTGAAGTACTTTTTGTCGCATAATGGACTTAACTTCTATAACATATCTGGAGTCTTCCCAGCTCCCAAGGTGACCCCTATATTAGGTACATGTATCCTTTTGGGGCTTCTTAACCTGTCAATTCTCAATCGATACAGGATGCTTATCACATCATAAATCTGCATATCATTATGTGATAGTGCTTCTTGACTTATTAGCGAAACACATCCTTCAGTCACTAGTGTGCAATGTATTGCGAGTTCCGCTAAGCTCCTTAAATAGGTTTTAGCTTATAAGATATTTGATCTTGATACAATCGATTTCCTTCAAATGATTCTATATATTCAGAGCTTAACTAGCCTGATAATTTAACAAATTTGGTACACCCTTCCTGGGTGATATCTTTTGTTGAACCTTATTCTTAACGAGAATTTAGGAGGTTTGCTATTTTCATTAATCCTTGATTTTCTGCCGAATACTGGCATCTTACAGACGATTATGAATTTGCGTGACCTTATTTGTTGTTTCCAATACAGCTTTCAGATTCTGATAATTGGACTTACCAATCTATTGTCCTAACAATAGATTGTTTAACATTCCATCTATACAAGGTCTCCAAAGGAGTAGCATTGATACTTATATAACAACTATTATAGAAAAGCTTATTTTAAGGTGAGATGGTTATTCCAACCATTGCTCAAAACTAATCTTAAGGAATAGCTAATCCTTACAGTTAGTCGAACAAATCGACGATCCTGGGCAGGTAATAGCGATTCTTAATTGTTGCTTAAATAGGGTTGCGGTAATCAATGCATAAGCAAGATGATCCGTCTTTCTTATTTATATAAATCGGAGTTCTTAGAACTTTGAATTTTGGCTTTATGAAACCTTCTCTAAAAACTTATCGATTTGACTCTTGGTTCTTCCTATTCCGTTGGTACTAACAGATATAAGGCTCTTACCATAACTGCAGCCCTAAGTGGGATGTTTGTCCTAACATCCCCTTGCCTCTCAGGAGGTAAACATGGTAATTCTTATGAAGAAAATAATCATGACACATAGAGATGTCAGAGTTTTCCGTGTTCTCAGGCTTTGGTTCATCTATCGATGTCGGTGTCAGATAAATGACACATTCTATTTACAAATGTAAGGGTGTCCTAAGTAGAGATACTTATAAGGACATTTTTATATTGGATATCTTCTTTGAATACTACTAGTAGACTCTAGTACAATATGACCATTGGGATATCTCAGGGGTTCCATGCATTAAACCTCCATACTGATCAGGCATGGAAGCAATCTATGGGACACACTAGGATACGCCAATTCTCATATGGCACTTTTATCAAACATAGTTTGGCATTCGCAGGCGATAGAAGACAATGAGAAAATAATAAAATAAAATAATATATATTGTCGTACTCTTTCTGGGGAAGAGTACTCCAGATTCTTATGAAAGGATTATCTTCGAGGATGGGAGAGATGGTCATTAAAGTTCCCATTGGTAAGTTATACCTTATATTTAATATCTGGAGTTCTTATGAATTTATTCAAGAGTTTGCTAAGCTTATGGTTTACAAAAGGTTTATTATCTCTTGCATTAACGTAAGATACTTAGCAGACACTATCAATGCTAAATGATAAGGACGTACCTAATGCTATTATGGATGTGCATTGACTCTGGCATTCAACCGGTAGTCCAGGCGTTTCCTTTCTTATCCTTCCCAGACTTAGCTGCTCCTTTCTTGGCAGCCTTAGGGCAATTAGTACTGATCGGCCCCTTTTCGCCACGGCTGAAACAGTTTGCATCCTTTATGTCCCTACATTCGTGGGACTGGTGGCCAGCTCTTTTACAGATGCCACATTGCTTTATCTTTTGGTTTAATCGACACTGTCCCCAATGTCTTCTTTTGCAGGTTTTGCATGTAGGCTTTTTGTTGGAATCCTGTTGGTTATCGTTGAACTCGGATTTCCTCTTCTTAGGATTCTGAGAGTTATCCTCCTCCCTTTGTCTTTTCTCATTAGTTTCATTCTTGATCGACTTTTGTCTCACTATATCTAGAGTGAGAGACAAGGATAGATCTACAGCTGATCTGTAGTTGATTGGCCTTGAAGCCTTAACATTCCCTTTTATTTCTGGTGCCAAACCACCGATGAAACGCGCAATACGTTTTGGTTCCGGGGTAATTAAATAGGGTACCAGTCTAGATAGGGAGTTGAAGTCGGTAACATATTGCTGACAATTTGGGTTTTTCATTGTGAGAGTCAGAAAATCTGTCTCCACCTTTTCCACTTCGTGTTGTGGACAGTAGTTCTCTTTGATAAGGTCCACAAACTTGGACCATCCCATATTGTATAGGGGAATTTTCCCCGTGGACTGCATCATGGTCCTCCACCATACAAGAGCCTCTCCCTTGAAAGATTGTGAAACAAATTTTACTACGTCCTTATCAGCACAATCGCTGATGTCCACAACAGTTTCCATTTCCTCAAGCCATTCCATAGCATCAATTGCTCCTTTTTCGCCTTTGAAATTTCTGGGCTTTCATGAGACGAAATATTTGTAGGGGGCTTATCATAGAGTTCTAACTCCTGAGGTTCGCTCTTTTCATCTGAAGAGTGAACGGAGCTCTCCTTACGAGCTGATGTATGTGTTTTCGTATGGACCTTTGAGTGAGTGACACTCGGTTCCTTTTTGTTCTCAAGGATCTTATCCACAACTTCACTAATTGCTGCGCTAATCAAGGCCTGAAGAGTAGTGCCATTAACATTTATATTTATATTTGCATCCTTGTTTTTAGCCGCAGTATAGCTGTGTGCTTCGTCGGAAACCTCCATTCTGGAGCTTTGGTACTAAACACCAAAATAACATATGCTTAGATACAAACTATTATGGAATCATCGTAATGGATGATTTATAAGCCGTGGTGAGGCTTTGAAAGCTACTAACCAAGTAGTAATAATTTGTTTAATTATATAGCGAATTGTCGAACTTGACGATTAAATAGCCATGGTGTAACCCAACCATATAGACCAATAGATAGTATTAAATTTATTTGATTATGCTTGGCCTAGGTTTTTAGAGAAACCATCTTTGGCGTTTAAACGAAATATAATCCTTAATATTTATTAGACAGGGGACATAAGTCACGACTGTCAATGTCGTACCGACATTTTATATAGCATAAGGGCTTGTCCCAAGGACTTTTTTGATGGCACAGAGGCCTTGTCACTAGGGAAATTTTAAAACATAATCAATGATTCCTTTGGATCGGAAAATTTCATAATTCATTGTCTTGACAAGAAGTTATGAAATAAAACTATCTTTTCATGTATACATCTTTGCCCGTAGGTATACATCCCAATGGATGTTTGGATGTATTCATCATGCTCGACGTTTATTAGCCATGATCCCTATTGATCATTAGGCTAAACAAGGGGTTTGGGAAAATTTCCTAATATAAAGAGGACAAGTGTGATATTATCGCATCACCGTTGCCAGGAGTGTTAACATATTTACAATGTTACAAGGATTTGAATCCTTTGAATAGGTTCTTCCATCTTGGCCTCGTCTGGAATGACATATAGGCTAGGTCGTACCTTTAAGATTCTTTTTAATATGTATACTGGCAAGGAAGGAAGGATATTTATTTTATTCAGGATTTTTATCATAAATCCTAATTTATAAGTTAATAATAGCACAAATGGCCTAGTCACGTAGACAAGTTTAATTTATAAGCCAATTTCAGAGAATCGCGACATTAAGGTTTGAATCAAAGTTCATTACCTTTTTCCTGACAGGGAGTTGTAGGCTACCACTGTCTTTAGTCTCAGAGGACATTAACTATAGCCCGTAGGCACTTCCCTTCTAAGGGATGTTTATAATATGATCATCTCATAGGATGATATAAGCCATGATTTCAGAGAATCGAGGCATTAAGGTTTGAATCAAAGTTCATTACCTTTTCTTGACAGGGAGTTGTAGGATACCACTGTCTTTAGTCTCAGAGGACGTTAATTATAGCCCGTAGGCACTTCATCCTTAAGGGATGATTATATAAATAAGGGAAATTGGAGTAATCTTATTTAAGGATGACTCATGCGATTTTATCAAACCACGTCTGCCAGGAATGTTAACATGTTACTGATGTTAACAAGGGTTTGAATCTCTTGAATAGGTTCTACCATCTTAGCCATGTCTGTAGTGACATTTAGGCTAGGTTTTACCTTTAAGATTCTTTTTAATATTTAACGCAGAACAATCCTAAATTGAGATGTTAAATATGGATCTGAATCTAATTATGGAACTACCATCTTGGCCCGGTCTTAAAATGACACGTGGCTAGGTTTTGTCCTTTTTAGATTTTGCCATTTTATTATAATGGTAGATCTTATAAAATGAATGATACTTCTCATTTATTTCATGTAGTATATTTATATATATTGATAAAAATGAAATTTTTGATAAAACATTTCAATGATTTTAAAGGAGGTACAGAATTGCCCTGAACGAGACTTGAAAGGAATAATGTTGTCCTTGAAGGGACTGAAAAATAAATATGTCCTTAGAAGGACTATTAAGGAAACGATCTTCAGCAAAAAGGAGTTTCTTCTTCATTTTATTTCTGAATGCTTTCTCCTTGGTTGCACGTTTCACCCTGGCCGCGGTACGAAGCTCAGCATTTCAAGGCTCCTGATGTGGAGAATTCCTATTACAGCTTCTTCGCTTGGCGACGTATCCAATATATATAAAAAAAATTTGGAAGCAAAGTTTCTAGATTAGGATTGAGATTATTCCTATGTTAAGTCTAGACTCAGAAGGTCAAGGAATGTGCTAATGTGTCATTGAGATTAAACACAAAAGGCTAGTGTTTAATTCACTCAATGTTGGCTCTGATACCAACCTGTCACACCCCGACTTTCCACGTTTGACCGGTGGGCCCGTTGGGGAGTATCGTGACGTAGTTGATATCATCATAGTCAAACAACACAATATATATGAATGCACAGCGGAAGCAAAAGATAAATATATTACAATCCGAATATAACGTAATATCAAGGTATTACAACGGAGAGTAAAGGATCCACAGGCGGATCTTAAAAAATAACATTGTTCAACAGACTTTAGGCGCCTAGAACTTGCAAGATTCCTTATTAACGCCCTGAGCAGCTTCCAGCCTATTACGTACTTGTACCTGTCACTTAGACTTTGGAAAATACGTCAGTTTTCACTGGTAAATACACTCAACTGACTCATTTGAAAAGAGTTTTAGAAAATTGGTTTAGGTGCACAAGGCACGAAAATATGTTGACACTTTAATTAAAATGCTCAAGGAAAAATTAATCTTTTATACTTGGGACAAACTATATCTCATGTTATCAGTTTTACATAACTTGCTCTACATACGGGGCCCGGTTCTATGCCGGTTCAAGATTAACCGACACACCACTATTCCCTTATTGGGAATCCCATATTGGGTATAATTAATTAATAAACATATGGCATCTGTCAGGTGTATGCCTACACCCCGTGCTTAGGTCGTGGCCATTGCATTTAATGAGTCAAGGATATCCAGGACACGGTCGCATTAACCCCCAATGTTTCAGTCAAGCAATACGAATTAAAACAGGTTATTTGGATTTCCCGACTTATTGGTCTCTGAATCCCATACCTGACCATGCGGTATTTATATTACCGTACCCCAAGCCCGTAATAGGGAAAATAAGTTAAGAGTATTTACCTGAGCTAGCTCCTGTCTTAAATAGCAAGAATTATAATAACTCAGCCGTATTCACTTAAGTAAGCGTAGGTACAATTTACCGGAAGGCTCTATTCTGGAATGATGGTATAAATAACCAATTAGAATACTAACGGGTCTTGAATTAAGCCTAAACTTAGACCGGTTAGTTTTAAAGAGAGATACGGTTCAAACGCATGATAAGGCGAAGACCGGTTTAGAATGTGGTTTTGAACCGGCAAGCTTGTATGCTTGTTTAATATGGGTAACTTAAACACATTCGGGATTTTGAGATGAAAACGATATGGTTTGACCCGTTTCGGCTAAATTATGCAAACTAGTTACATAAACCGAACCGAACGCGCAAGAAGCGTAACGGGTAACCATAAGAGTCATATACAGGTTTCCTAAGTTAATATGCCTTAAATATGTTGTGATATCAGTAGGATACCTTCCATTATGCCCAAAACGAGTTTAATCTCATAATAAGCCCCGTAGGGGTATTCTGGTCATTTAAATGATTATAAAAGAGATTAAATGAAGTTCTGAGATTCGGGTCCGAATACATCAGTAAAATAACTTATTTTAATAGGTCATATCAGTTGGTAATAGGTCTTATATGACAAAATGGTTTTAAACCCAAACTATGCGTTTAATACGCGTAAAAAGCCATTTTAAGCGATTTCCGGGTTATACCGGAAATCTGAGTTTTCTGATCAGGTTATAAATTCAAAATACTTTATTTATTATATAAAATCAGTAGCAATTGGATTGGTGTCAAAATATTATGTAAAACTCATTTAATGAACAAAAAGGGTATAATCGGTATTTACCGAATCAATGCCATAACCTCAGGTTATGAGCAGGTTAAAAATAGTTAAAAATCTTTAAAATCTCAAAATATTATATTACATCAGTGGGTAAAAGGTTTGGTGTCAAAATTTGGGTTTAGATAGGCTCTATGCTAATTGCGCCGTTTAATTAACAAAAAGCTTCTTAAATGCGCTATTTAGCATAACTCCTATTCTGGACCTCGAACTGATAGGAAACTTTAGGGACATGTTTATAAATCAGTAACAAAGGTTATTGTCTTTTCACATATCCAAAATCCTCGTTTTATGGTAAAAAGGGCATTATGGTCAACATTAAGCAATTAATGGAAACATGTAAACGAATCGGATAATCAATGAACCAACCACAGAGGGTTATGCTAACATGTAGCCTGGTCCTAAGGAATCTCTAAGGCATTTCCAAATCATACTAAAACGGGTCACAACTGAAGTCAAAGCAAAAGTCAAAGTTTTGCGACTTTCGGTTCCGAACCGGGTCTAAACAGGAAATTGTCAGATCAAACAAGCTTAGACCAGTTATTAAACTTATTAACAAGTTATATGAGTGATAAAATAGGTTACATGCCTTCTACATTGATAATTAGACGTTAATTCGCAAATTAAGGTTCTGTTGACTTTTTCTAATCAACTTTGACCCGATATTTGATTTAGTTAGAGTGGGAATCAGAGGGAGCCCTTTTTAAGGGTTTAATGCCCACATAATTACCAACTTATAACTACCTTCAATTCGACTAATCACTAGACCATTAAGGATTAATCGCTAAGTCAACCGTTAATTACGACGGTTTGACTTTTAAGCTAAAACTAAGTAAAAACTCAACTAATAAAGGTTAAGCATATTTACCAAAGTCTAATGCACTATTAGAGATGGCTTGGGTCTGCTCTTATGCTCCAGAAAGCTCCAGAATTGCAGAAGTGAGGTGTGATCTAAATGGTTGCAACAAGGGCTTTTATATAGTGCTTTAATCACCTTAGATCATTGACAAATCATGCTATCAATGGCCATGGATCATCAACAGATGTCCCTAAGTGCCTAGGAGTCATTTAGGGTTCGCCCATGGGTGAAAATATCTGATTAAAGTCGGTTCCAAGGTTGAACAGGCAACAGAAACGAGTTTCTGCATCTGGGCGTGCCAGGCGGCCCGCGTAAGGGTCTGCCTGGGCTTACGCGGCCCGCTTGAGGGTGTGGCTCAGGTTAAACAACTTTTTTTCAGTTTGCACCCTTGGCTCTTGGTTCTTCGAAAGGTCAACCACACTTTGTTTCTTGCATTTTGAGCCCCTCATCTTGACTTATAAGGGGTTCATGACTTATACTCACTTTGTTAAGTTCTTGGTCACTTCAAGTTACCCGAAAAGTCATAATTTTCAATGTTGACGCTTTAACCCCTCGTATACGAATTTGATCATAACTTTCTCATACGATAATGAAATTTATGAAATTTTTATCGTGCATTCTAGTGAGCATAATTAATCGTTACAAAGCTTCGGGTTTGCTAAAAGGTCATTCAGAGGTATACTTTAAACATGTTAACACATTTAACCCCTGCGGTTTGTAATCTCTCACTTTCTTTCATATTTAGCTTCGTATGATCCATGATTTATTCGTTTGAAGGTATGGGCATCATATAGAGTTACTGTAAAGTATATTTATCCCTTGTTGACATTCTGAACCCTTATATTCCCATGCTTTTCTTGTTTGTCAACTTTAGTCCCTCTAGAGTATACTTTCACATGTTCAAACTTACGACACGTGTCAATACAGTATAGGACGTGAATCTTCGAGGTGTTACATTTTAAGGCAATAATGATTTTGTAATCCAATCTAAGATTGCAAACAGACGACTATGTGGAGGACACAAAGGTCGTAGTGCATAATGGAGATGGGTTTGCCTTAAATGATAAGTGTATCTTACAAATACATATATTATAACCAGATTCAGATGGCCACTGAGGTTATAGTCTTAGAAGTTGACAATAGGAAAAATTAACTTACGAGTTAAGAACATATACTTTCGAGTTAAGAACATATCATGACAACTGATCTCAAATACGCAAAGTTATTTGTTAATGTTATGGATCCAACAACCTGAGGGTTTAATAAAGATCAAGTTGTGGAATGAGACTGAAGCCCATGGAAAAAGGTTATGTGAAGGACACCTAACTTAGTTTACTAGAGATCCCAATATCTAAGTTCAATAGGTGTAACACCTCGTAAAACGTGTCCAATGATGTGTTGACACGTGTAATAGACCCTAATAAAGTCAAACGATGACTATGAGGGACTAATTTCGTCAAAAATGAAAACTATAATTATGGAAGGACTAAAGGTGTCAACATGCTGAAACAAAGCCTCTGAGTGACCTTATACGGTCTTCGTATTATTATATAAGCCACTTGTTGGACAAGAGAAGCCGTTTACATATTTGTCCAAAAGTTGCGCGATTACTTGAAAGTTTGCGTGACGAAGGGTTAAAAGTGTCAACATGTTAATTCTTACCTCTGAGTGACCTTTTAACGAACCGAGAGTTTTATGATATTTGTTCATACTCTTGGGTGTGCCTAATATGGGCCAACGAGAGCTTTTGTGATAATCATAAGAAAATATGTATTAATCGTTCCTCCAAAGGATGTACTTACGAGTACTTCGTCTCTTGCAAGCTAAGAGAGTTCAAGGAGCCAAAGAATGCAGTCTGTTTCGGCTGTAGTAAGAAAGACCACATCAGTACCAATTGCCCTAAAGTTGTCAATGAAGGTATAGCTAAGCTTGGAGAGACTAAGACAGGAAACACCTGAACTACCTGACGAATGCCTGAGACAGTACATATCAATAATGTCATCAGGTACATTCCTTGTCATTTATCAATGATAATTTCTGCTAAGTGTCATGTTTTAATTCAGGAAAAAATAAGTCTTTCATAAACCATAAGCTTAGCAAACTTTTTGAATATACTCATGAGAGCTCCAGATACTAAGTATAAGGTAGGACCTACCAATGAAACCATAGAGACCGTTTCTCCTATTTCTCGTCAATGATCCTTCTGTAAAATCTAAGAGTGCTCTTTCTTCGAATAGAGTACGACAATATATGTTATTTTAATTATTTTCTCATTGATGTCTATCAACTGCGAGTGCCAACTATGTTTGATAAAAGCGCCATATGAGGATTGCCGTATCCCAGTGCGTCCCATAGATTGCGTGCGTGCCTGATTAGTATGGAGGTTTAATGAATGGAACCACTAAGATATTCCAATAGTCATATAGTACTAAAGTCTGCTAGTGGTGTTCAAAGGAGATATCCATTATAGAAACGCCTGAGTAGGCGTCCCTACTTAAGGCAACCATGTACTCGTAAAACAGATGTGTCATTTGCATGGCACAAGTAACGGTAAGTTAACCAAAGCTAGAGATTGAAGCTATCTCTATCATATTTGAATAACTTGATGCCTTCTCTATACAACTACCTTGTTTACCTCCTGTAAGGCAAATGGAGTTAGGATTGACATCCTATTAGGAGCTTTATTTGATACGGAAACTCCGATTATTGTTGATAATAGAAAGCACGATGTTGTACGCTTGTGCATTGATTACCGCAAACCTAACTAGGAAACGATTGAGAATCGTTATCAACTACCTTGGATCGTCGATTTATTCGACTAACCATGAGGGTAGTTAATTCCTTAAGATTGATTTAAATAGTAATTGAAATTATCATCTCACCCATGTTAAGTTATCCTATAACTCATAATTATTATATAAGTATCAAGGTTACTCCCTTGGAGACCTTGTATAGGAGAAAGTGACAACCGCCCGTACGTAAGAGTTGGGAAAACCCGATTATCAGAATCTGCGATTTTCCTAAAGAAGACGGATAAGATAATATGAATCTGTAATTGTTTGAGAGCTGCCAGTTAACGGCAGAAGATCAATGCGAACAAGAGGCACAAATCTTTTAAAAGTTCCAAGTAGAGAACAAGACTCTATTGAAATTACCTATATGGAAGGCTGTGATACGTTTCAGTGTAAGGGGCAAGTCGAACCCTGGATATATAGAATCTTTCGAGAGAATCGAATAACTCAGATTTGTAACCTATAAGTTAAAACTTATTCGAGGAGCTTGATGGAATTCACGATGTATTCCACATTTGTAATATAGGAATATCTAGCCAATAAGCTGCTAGCATTGTCACATGAAAGTGTGCAGATAATTAAAATGTTCGGTCTATTAAGAGACCGATATCGATCAAGAACCATCAAGGATTAAGAAACCCTGATGAAAACATATATATATATATATATATATATATATATTATGATTAAACGGGATACCATGGAGATCCCGATTATGCATGGGAGGTAGTGTTCACTACATGACAGAAGCACTCCTATCTTTTTGAGCGAATCTCGAGGTGGAGATTTCTTTTAACGGGTTGAGGATGTAGCACCTCGTAAAATAGTGTCCAATGATGTGTTGACACGTGTAATAGACCCTAATAAAGTCAAACGTTGACTATGAGGGATTAATTTCGTCAAAAATGAAAACTATAATTATGGAAGGACTAAAGGTGTCAACACGCTGAAACTAAGCCTCTGAGTGACCTTATACGGTTTTCGTATTATTATATAAGCCACTTGTTGGACAAGAGAGGCCGTTTACATATTTGTCCAAAAGTTACGCGATTACTTGAAGGTTTGCGCGACGAAGGGTTAAAAGTGTCAACATGTTAATTCTTACCTCTGAGTGACCTTTTAACAAACCGAGAGTTTTATGATATTTGTTCATACTCTTGGGTGTGAATAATATGGGCCAATGAGAGCTTTTGTGATAACCATAACAAAATATGCATTATTCAAGCTCAAGGACTTTTTACGACAAACTACGCAAGTCTGCCGATCCTCGTAGCGCCATACACTCCGGAACAAGGTTATAAGCTAAATATACCCTAAATACCCTTAAAATAGCTTAGAAATAAGTTTTGGAGGGTTCGGTGTATGAAAATTCGCTTATTTGGTCAAAGGGACTAAAAGCGTTAAAACTGCGAAAGTATGCATACTCGCACATATTCTGCGTTCTGACCATATCCGTACATCCAAAAATTTTGTAATCATTAAAGTATTATATTTTAGTGATGGGAATGCAAAAATACCATTCGTTGCGAGATCTGGATTGTTTTCGCACTCGTTCGAACGTTCGTCGTAATTAAGCGAAAAACGCGACCGTACGCCAGAACAAACTGGCATCCATAACATTTTTGAGCATGATTCAAGTTAAATATACTTTAACTTCCTTATGGAGCTTAAAAAATAGGGTTGACGAGTGTTAGATGTGCCAAAACTCAACAATACGCTTTCAAGGGCCAAACCTGCCAATTAATGAAACTTCATGTATACTGATCTAGTCCTTACGGACCGTATACACATGACCATACAGTCCGTATGGGGTTCTGGCAATTCAAAAATTTTCTTGTTCCCCACACCAAGCAAGTTAAAACCTTCAAACGAATCTAAGGGCTTGTTTCCTGTATTGCAGACCTATTAGGGACACTTGTAAGCATCTGAGGAAGCCCTAAACAAATGGCAATCATCTAACAATCCTTCAAACACTATAAATAGATGCCTTTGGTGGCCCTTAGCACTTGCACCATTCATTTTCTTCCTATCTTTCTCACATGGGGAGCTCCTGAGCTTTTGGGAGCAGACCTTTGAGTTCTTTTCAGTCAATAGGACCACTTGTAAGTGATCCTTTGATGACAAGTTATTTTATTTGGCTTTAAAGCCGAAAAGTCAAGCGTTTACGATAAACGCTTTGACTTTTATTTAGACCTTAAACAGTCAAGCCATGGTTCGCAACGAACGTGGCTACGTGATCGTAATTAGCTAGGTGTTAATCCCTCAAAAGGGCACCTCCAAAGAATCACGTTTGCTTAGTCAATTGACGAGTCAACATATTGACATATAAAAAGTCAACGGGTCAAATTTTAAAATAATTATGATTTGAGTTTAAGAGTGTTTTAAAATATGTTTTATCACTTAAACAACTTGGTAATAATTATTAGAACATGTGTAAACATGTTTGGCTCGTCAATTCCAGATTTAGGATCAGTTCGCAAACGAAAGTCGTGAAGTTTGACTTCTACTTTGACTTTCGTTTATGAATCGAATTAAAATTAGTTTACTACTGATTTAAGTTTCCGTTAGGATAGTAATATGATGTAGTATAACTCCCTAAGGTTATATTACATGTCATATAGCGATTTGAGATTTTAATGCAACTTCCGTTATTATGCTTAAGTTGACTAAATTGCCCTTTTTGCTAAAAATAAGGTTTTAAGCGTACATGAGCATTCAAACAAGTTGCATTCTGATATGATAACATGTTTAGCACATTTAGATGTTATAAATCTGGTCATAAACTAAGTTTGCTTAAATGATCATAAAGTATGCTTTTAAAAGGACAAAAATGCCCTTTTTACATCTAGAATGATTTTAAGCATATTTATTGATAAAACTTGATACCTACTGATATGATATCATAATTAGGATTATTTAGGGTGTCGAGTTAGATTATATTATGAGTTTATGCACAAGTCGTTGATAAGTATCATTAAATGATGATAATGCCCCTTAAAGCACTTAAATTAATTTTTAAGCAAAATAATCATATCAAACTGGTATGCGTGTAGTGTAGTTTTTAATGTTTATTTTAAGCCCTTTAACACTTTTTAGCCAAGTTTTAAATTTATAAAACACGATATTTACTAAAACTAAACACACATATGGGCAAGTGCACCCATCGTGAGCGTAGTATAGTGTTGATAAGATACCGAGGTCGTCCAAGGACACAAGTGCTTTTAGTACCGGTTTATCCTCAACGTCTAATCAAATCAAAAGTTAGAAAAAAGGTTTTTAAACAAGAAAAATAAAACTAACTAAAATGCTGAAAAATAAAAATAAAAATAAAAACAGATAGACAAGATGAATCACTTGGATCCGACTCGTGTTTAGTGTAACCTTTGATTATTTTCGCACTTTTGCACTATTTAAGAGATTATCTTAGTTATTGTAGTAGGCCCCTCTTTTGAAGGTGACGTTACCCTCAACCCAGTAGTTTGAGTCAGCAAGGATACAATCCTAAAGGGTTGGATTATTGAAAAATAATTAATTAAGTTATTAATGCATATTGTGGTAGGCTCCTCTTTTGAAGGCGACGTTACCATCAGCTAAGTAGTTTGAGCCAGCAGGGATACAATCCTAAATAGCCAGGTTAAAGTATTAATAGTAGTTTACATATGAAAGGATCAAGGAGTTCGGACCCCCGTCATCCAATACCAGTGGGTATTGAAGGAGGTCCTACTAAAGTTGACCCAGGTCCTTGCAGAATCTATACACTGAACAAGGCAAGACTCTTACCAAACCGTTTCCTTAACCCCCGACCAGGTAGCCAACATATCTACATATAGACCGTGGAGATATGAATGGTGAAAATCTTTTATTATATATAGACAGTAAAATAATGCCAAGACACCACGGACAAACGATAAGGAAGACTCACCTTCAACATAAGAAACTAGTTATTAAAGTCATTAATACATAACCAAATAAAAAGTGCGAAAAGATTAAAAATAAAAAGTATTACACTAGACACTTGTCTTCACCAAGTGATGTAAGAGAGTTAGGCAAACATGGCCTTTGATTGTCAAGAACTCTTACGATCAATCTTGGATCCCGAGACTACTCACACACTCTATGATGAATAATGGATGATGGTGGTGGATGTGGGTTGTGATGGTGGTGGTGGGTGGGTGAAGTGTGAGAAAGGTGGTTTGCCAAGGGATGATTTGCAAGTGAGCCAAGCACCCCTATTTATAGCCTGCACAGAAGCCCGGACACGGTCCCGTGTCCATTGGGCACGACCCCGTGTCCATCCATCATCTCTTTCTTCATTAAATGCAGTTTGTCTACATTAGTTGACCACGCCCCCGTGTCCGCTGGGCACAACCCCGTGTGCAGGAGCGTATCTGTACTATCAAGATTTGCCCAGATTCTGCGAATCTTTGCGTTGACCATGGCCCCGTGTCCGCTGGGCACGCCCCCGTGGTGGGTGATAGAAGCTTCTACAACTTTGTCTTTTCTGCAGACACTTGGGCCCGCCCTCGTGCTCACTGAGCACGGTGCGTGTTCAGCCTTCTGTTCTCTTATTTTTGCTTGGGGAGATGTTGTCGAGGGGTCGGGCATGCCACATTTATTCCTTTTCTTGTATTATTGTTTGATTTGGCTGCATTTTTGCTTCTTTTATTCATTTAAGCTCTTTTAACCCTGAAAAATTCAAAAGGAAGACAAAAGCACACTTTTTCCAACATTAGTACTAAAAAGGGTTAGTTTTATACCTCATTTGATGTAATTTATATGTTGCATTTTGCACACATCAAATACCCCCACACTTGAATCTTTGCTTGTCCTCAAGCAAAACTCTTTATTTTGTGGCTTACACACCCAAACGGAATGGGTAGAGGAGAAGGTTTTGGGCTTGTCATAGAGTGTCGGGATTCCAATATTCTTTATTAGGTTTTATTTTTATTTTATTTACAATCCTATTCGTCATGATTTATTTACAACATTACATAAGATAAATTACTTATTAGGGCATAACATGCCTCTTTAAAATTCCATTTATATACAAGTTCACATACCTCACGGGGGATCACTCAACACTCGGCCGAAGATGTATTTTTGTGAAACACTCGAGAGCGGCATGGAACTTATTCTTACCATAAGCTTGCCAAGTAATCAATCCTCCTCCTTTTTAACTATAAACCTTTGTAAATATCAAGTGAACTTTTGGGGGTATGGGTTAGGCTTGGGTTAAAGGTAGGTGGTTGGGTTAGTGGTTTGTAGAAAAAGGGCGAAAGGCGTAAAAAGCGTCGGTTTTCGTAAAAAATTTTGTTTTGTGACTTTTTATTTTTACAACTTTTTATTTTAATGAAGCATTTATTCAAACAAACCTTCTTTGATGAGTTTTGTTTGTTTATTGCTAACTTCATTCATTTTTTTAAGTCACAAGAAAACCGAGCTTTGTTACTAAAATAAAGGGTTTAAAATGAAAAAGGGTTTTGGTGGGTAAAAAGGGTGTTTGATTTGGGTTAAGAAATGAAAAGGTTTAGTCTCAAAGGGGTTAACTAGCGGGATTTTGGGTAGGTGGTAAAAAAAAGAAAAAATAATGATGTTGAAATAAAAAGGGTTAGTCCTAATGCCTCCATCATTTACTTACTTGGGTTTAAGTTGGTAAGGACCGGGAATGTATTGTCGTGGCAAGTTCTAGAGTCGTAAGAACCAAGCGGCTATTCACACAAGAAACGAAAAATGAGCATTTAGTTTCAAGATGTGTATTTGTATGCTCAATAAAGGCTCAAAACTCACTTTTTGTGGGAATGAGTTTTTATGTGATCAAGTATATATAATCAAATTTTACCTAGATTTGTCATGTCGTTTCATAATTTTCTTATGTTGGTTCTTTTTATCACGACGCTATCGGTTGTAAATTTGTAAAAATATTACCTTTTTAGAACTTGTAATTACCAAACTAAACCAAGACAAGTAAAAAAAATGAAAAATTTTTGAAAAAAATTGGGGTGTTTAGCGGTTCCAATAGAGTTTTGTGTAAGACTTGTAATTAGGACTTGCAAAATTCAAGGTTTTAGCATCCCCCCACACTTAAATTAGACATTGTCCTCAATGTGTTCCAAAAATAAGTTTTTAGGTTGACTGAATGTGTAAAAGTGTGTTTAAAAACGAATTTTTATGTTACTGGGCATCTGGACACGGGCCCGTGGTGTCCGGGCACGGCCCTGTATTCAGGTTGCCAGTAACAAAAATCAGAAAAAGAAACAGAAGCCTGGGCATGGGGGCGTGTCCAGTAGACACGCCCCGTGTCTAGTTACATGAACTGGGCGATTTCCTGCAAAATTTTCAGCACGGGGCCGTGTTGGCTGGAGACGGCCCGTGTTGAACTTGCTGTAATGAAGAAAAATATGCGGGAGGCTCTGTTTTTCGTGCATGGGGTGTTGGTACAAGTTTCCCTTGGTATCCTTCACCATCCCGAGTGTATTTTATCCATTACATCATCATCCAAACACCAAATTAATTAAAACCATCATTCATTCAAATAGAGAAAGTTACATAATAATCCTAATAAATTAAAATTCTAGATAAATAGGTCAAAAGAAACACAAGAAGTCTAAACCAAGAAGTTCTAGCCTAAAGTTTATTCTATTAGCAAAATTTCAGAAAAGATAATTCTCTCGGTTGGATGCGTCTCGAAGAACTTCATCCTCCGGATATGGGTCCCTCATACGTCGGCGAGCCATTCCTCTATCTCCCTTGGGAGAAGAAAGGCGGGCTCATTTGCATCAGTTTGAGGGGGTGCAGCCTCCACCGGGACTTCTTGCAAATCATCAAGAGGAGGTTCCGCGGGGATGTCATCCCATCTGGTGGGATTATTGACTCCAAGTGCTAGGTTCCAATCCTCTTGAGGGAGGATTGGCTCCATGGGAGGCGTCACAAGAATATTCAACCTCTGGTGCAAGAGGGTGATTTCTTGAAAACTGTTTTCCAACCCCACCGTAAGATAATTTATACGGTCTATGAGGAGCTCCTATACCGATGTCATCTCATCTAGAGCTTCACGTAATGCCATCACGTAGCGTACGAGAGTTGCTTCGATTGAGGACCTCCGTTCTCTTCGAGTGTTTCTAGATTGCGCTGACGAAGTTCCACTATTTTGGCTTGACATTCTACGAAACCAAACTGAAAAGAGTTAATTTTAATGAAACAGTAACCTCGGACACGGCCCCATGCTCAATGAGCACGACCCCGTGTTCACCTTTCTGCAGGTTTTTGGAACAAGGAATCTTGGAGTTTCAAATTATTTTTCTAACTTAAAAAGCATTTTTGAGCAGAAATAACTTAAAACCATGTTGTAAAACTTATTTTTAACAAGATTCCTTGAACAAAAACCTAACAAACATCACAATAAAGCTTGGAATCATGGTGATCTCAAGCTCTAATGGAGGTGTTGAGGTAAAAAATGAAGAAGAAGGGAATGGACAAGAGAGGAAAGGACAAGATGGTTGTTGAGAACCTTCTTTTAGAAAATACCTAGGATGGTATGTGTGAAGATCCCACCAAATCTCTGTCCCTGGAATGGTCCAAATGTGTAGGATTCTTGGCTGCATTTATAGAAAACGGCAGCAAGCTGCACACGGCCCCGTGTGCAAACAAGATCCTGACACATTTTGTCCGTATTCTGATAAAAAGTCAGAAAGGAATCTTTTGGTGGACACGGGGCCGTGTTGACCTGGACACGGCCCCGTGTCTAGAGGCTGTTTATGAAGTTTCATCTATTTCTAAGGAATTTATCCGGATCGGGTGGTTCCTTACTGGACGGAACAACCCCGAAGTGCCATAGATACCTTAATTGCTCTAGATTTAGACGAGAACGCAAGAGGTTGTCGGTGAGGGTGATTCCTATGCTATATGTAGGTGGACAAGTCCAACCCTTTCCCAGACTCTCGTTAAAGCAGGTGTATGCCGAATCACTCAGGTCTATGTATGCACCGAAGGAAATCGATGGAGTCCTTCACGGCACAATCGACACATGGACGACTGTCACTCAAGTCTTCGGCAGGGCTAAAGGTGATATCGGGAGCAACAAAGTTGTTTTTATTCAAATGCGATCCCAATAATTCTTCTTGGGTATCGTCTTGAGGTGAATTAATGAAGTCCATCTCAAGTTCCTTTACCCAATTAAGAATTAAATCTTCCATTTGAAATAATTTTTCAAGAAGCATTTCTCCTAGAAGATTCGATTGTGAGCATTCGAGGGAGAGATAGGGATTATTTTTACTTTCGCCCCTCTTAAGGCTACAGGAAAACAATGGGTCTATATAGTGGGGCTTATAATTTAGAAAATAACATTCTAATTCTTTATGATTGCCACCACATATTTGACACCACGTACCATAAGAGGGCCGATTGTAAAAAAATCAGTATCACTCATGTTTGTGTCAGAAATTACAAACCGTCGGATCTTACGGTTCTGTTTTCAGTAACTGAAACTTGCGCACGGGGCGTGTTGAGTGGGCACAGCCCCGTGTTCAGCTACTGTCTGACTTAAAACAAGATTTCCAGTACCAAAGATTGGGCACGGGGGCGTGTTCAGCGGGCACGCCCCGTGCTGAGTTCTGTAGAACCTGAAAATAAAAAAAATCCTAAAAAAATAGAAAAATAAGAAAAAATGATTAGGCCGTTGATTTCTAACTTTCTTAAAATCCTTGTGTCCACAGCAGCGGCGCCAAAAACTTGATGTGCGTGTAGTATCGTATAGTTTTTAATGTTTATTTTAAGCCCTTTAACACTTTTTAGCCAAGTTTTAAATTTATAAAACACGATATTTACTAACACTAAACACACATATGGGCAAGTGCACCCATCGCGAGCGTAGTATAGTGTTGGTAAGATACCGAGGTCGTCCAAGGACACAAGAGCTTTTAGTACCGGTTTATCCTCAACTTCTAATCAAATCAAAAGTTAGAAAAAGGTTTTTAAACAAGAAAAATAAAACTAACTAAAATGCTGAAAAATAAAAATAAAAATAAAAACAGATAGACAAGATGAATCACTTGGATCCGACTCGTGTTTAGTGTAACCTTTGATTATTTTCGCACTTTTGCACTATTTAAGAGATTATCTTAGTTATTGTAGTAGGCCCCTCTTTTGAAGGTGACGTTACCCTCAACCCAGTAGTTTGAGTCAGCAAGGATACAATCCTAAAGGGTTGGATTATTGAAAAATAATTAATTAAGTTATTAATGCATATTGTGGTAGGCCCCTCTTTTGAAGGCGACGTTACCATCGGTTAAGTAGTTTGAGTCAGCAGGGATACAATCCTAAATAGCCGGGTTAAAGTATTAATAGTAGTTTACATATGAAAGGATCAAGGAGTTCGGACCCCCGCCATCCAATACCAGTGGGTATTGAAGGAAGTCCTACTAAAGTTGACCCAGGTCCTTTCAGGATCTATACACTGAACAAGGCAAGACTCTTACCAAACCGTTTCCTTAACCCCCGACCAGGTAGCCAACATATCTACATATAGACTGTGGAGATATGAATGGTGAAAATCTTTTATTATATATAGACAGTAAAATAATGCCAAGACACCACGGACAAACGATAAGGAAGACTCACCTTCAACATAAGAAACTAGTTATTAAAGTCATTAATACATAACCAAATAAAAAGTGCGAAAAGATTAAAAATAAAAAGTATTACACTAGACACTTGTCTTCACCAAGTGATGTAAGAGAGTTAGGCAAACATGGCCTTTGATTGTCAAGAACTCTTACGATCAATCTTGGATCCCGAGACTACTCACACACTCTATGATGGATGATGGTGGTGGATGTGGGTTGTCATGGTGGTGGTGGGTGGGTGAAGTGTGAGAGAGGTGGTTTGCCAAGGGATGATTTGCAAGTGAGCCAAGCACCCCTATTTATAGCCTGCACAAAAGCCCGGACCTGGCCCCGTGTCCATCCATCATCTTTTTCTTCATTAAATGCAGTTTGTCTGCATTAGTTGACCATGCCCCCGTGTCCGCTGGGCACGACCCCGTGTGCAGAAGTGTATCTGTACTATCAAGATTTGCCCAGATTCTGCGAATCTTTGCGTTGACCACGGCCCCGTGTCCGCTAGGCACGCCCCCGTTGTGGGTGATAGAAGCTTCTACAGCTTTGTCTTTTCTGCAGACACTTGGGCAAGCCCCCATGCTCACTGAGCACGGGGCGTGTTCATCCTTTTCTTGTATTATTGTTAAATTTGGCTACAATTTTGCTTCTTTTGTTAATTTAAGCTCTTTTAACCCTGAAAATACAAAAGGAAGACAAAAACACATTTTTTTTCCAACATTAGTACTAAAAATTGGTTAGTTTTATGCCTCATTTGATGTAATTTATATGTTGCATTTTGCACACATCACAAACCTTTTACCTACTGATGTGTTATGACAATTAACATATTCTAACTATTCAAAGCTGGTCATAACATCAGATTTACTAAAACATCGTCGATATCGTCAATTAACGACTTTTACGCCGATTAGGCACATAGTATGGTTTTAAACCATACTTATCACCCAAGACTTGTTAGTTACTGATTTTATAAATCATTTTAAGTATTATTATAGTAAGTATAAGTCACAAACTCATAATCCCAAATAAGTACTTAAAACTATGTGTGAAAGGCCCAAAATGCCCCTACGGTGCATAGTTTGGTTTGACTTGCGTAACTAGTTTACGTAAGTTTACCGAAACGGATTTAACCTTATCATTTTTATCTCAAAATCCAGAATGAATTTAGTTTACCCATATTATAAAAGCCTTCATACTTGTTAGGTCTAAATAGAATTCTATTCTGGTCATCGCTTAATCTGGCGCATCGTACCGTTTTAGAAACTTTAAGCTAGCCGGTCTAAGTCTACGACTTAAATAAGGTCGTTAGCATTCTGAATTGGTTATATATTACCATCATTCCAGACTAGAGCCACCCGGTAAAAGCTACCTGCATTTAGTTAGATTGGATACGACTGAGTTAATTTGCTGTGAATCAAGTATTAGCTCAGGTAAATACTTTTAGCTTATTTTCCCTTATACGAGCTTCGGATACGGTATATTAATACCGCTTGGTTGGGTATGAGATCATTTAATTAGATTGTGATTTAATAAATCTGCATAACCCGTTTTAATCTGTTTTGTTTCATAACATAAACATTGGGGGTTAACGACCGTGTCCTGGTTAGCCTCGGCTCATTTCATTTGAAAATGGCCACGACCTATGCACGGGGTGTAGGCATACACCTGATAGATGCAAATGCTAAAATAACCCACATGTTGGGGATAACTCCTTTGTAGGTTTTATAGTGGTGAGTCGGTTAATCATGACTGGTTTCCAAACCGGCCCTATATGTATGACAAACATGTAAATCTGTATACAAGATTTTAATAAAAATTGTCCCTAGTTATAGATGGTTTTGTTCCTTGTGCGCCTAAATCAATTTTCATAAACTCTTTTAAAATGAGTCGGTTAATTGTATTTACCAGTGAAAACTGACGTATTTTCCAAAGACTAAGTGACAGGTACTACTCGTAATAGGCTGCGAGCTGCTCGGTGTCGAAATAGAGGATCTTGAAAATCCATAAAGATGCCTTAAAGTCTGCTAAACTTCATTTTATACATTCTGTAATGATCCGCCTATGGATTTGATATTACGAGCTCGTCTATAATAAATACTTTGATATTTTCAGACATTTGGGTTTGTAATATTATTTTATATTCAAAGGTTCCGCTATGCTAATCTGTGTATGTTTGACCATGATTATATCAATTTTACGTCACGATACTCCCCACCGGTGATATGTGGAAATATCGGGGTGTGACAGGTTGGTATCAGAGCCAACATTGAGTGAATTAAACACTAACCTTTTGTGTTTAATCTCAATGACACAGTAGCATATTCCTTAGACCTCCTGAGTCTAGACTTAACATAGGAATGCTTTCATCCCTATTAAGTAAACACTGATTTCGATTTTATATATTTGAATATGTCGCCAAGAAGCCGTCGATGGAAATTCTCCTTATTTCGAAGCCAAGGAATGCCAAGCTTCGTATCATGGCTAGAATGGGCATGCGACCGGTTTGAAGGAAGACCTTCATGGACTCATTCCTAAAACCAAACCCATTGAATGTTTAATCAGACATTGGAGTCCATACCAAGAGGTCCCTGAGGCTCCCATATTGAAAATAATACATGTGGATACTAATGATCCCTACTTCTTGCTTCCAAGTTTGGAATCCCAGACTTGGATTATATTAGTCAAAACCTAATATGTGATCCATATTGTTCTTTAACCATAGAATCCTTGGATTCTACTTCTGTAACAGATCCTGATAGGAATACTTACTTTATTCACTAAGGTCTTATGTATCCCTACCATTTGCGGTAAACAAAGAAGAGAAACAATCGAAATGAAGCAAGGAAGGCGTTAGAGAATCCTTCTTTCATAATATTCATTGTCCTTTAAGTCCCTATAAGGACCTATCTCTTCTATATAGTCCCTGTGTGGACATACCTTTTGACTTAAGAACTTGTATGGGCATTTGCTATATAGTCCCCTCGTGGACATTATAATTCAATAAAGTCTCTCGGTGGACATGCTATTTCGATATAGTCCTTTCATGGACATGTGATTCATTAAAATTCCTTTTGTGGATACACTATTTTAAAATAGTCCCTTCGTGGACTTGATATTTCAATATAGTCCTTCCATGGACATTATACTTCAAAAATAGTCCTTTTATGGACATTATACTCCATTATAGTCCTTTCATGGGCATATTATTTCATTAAAATCCTTCCGTAGACATATTATTTCATTTAAGTCCCCTGGCGGACGTATTAATTCATTATAGTCCTTTCGAGGACATATTACTTCATCATAGTCCCTTCGTGGACATGTGAATTTATCAAAGTTCCTTTATGGACAAATTATTCCATTAAAATCCCCTGTGAACATGATATTTCGTTATAGTCCCTTCAAGGACATATTGTTTCATTAATAAGTCCCAATGAGGACATATCTTTCGATTTAAAGTCCCTGTGAGGACAATTGTTAATAATGTCCCTTCATGGACATGAAATATCATAATAATCCCAATGCGGACATATCTTATAGTCCCTATACGGACTTATATTTTCCTTTTAGTCCCTGCGTAGACTAGAGTTGCTTTAAAGTCCCTATGTGGACAAATTAATTACTAAAAGATCTGATTAAGGCACTATTGTATATCCCTAATGATTTATGGAAAGTTTTGAAAATTTTATATAGGTATTCATTTTGTCCTTTATCAAACGATCGTTCTGATTTTACTCAAACTTTATCGATCAGCTGAATAATTTCAAAAGATCCTCTTAATGGTATAACCTAGCCTATATGTCTATGAACATGGCTATGATGGTAAAACCCTCTTAAGACAATTAATCCCTATTAACATCTAAAAACTTTTTAACACTCCTGGCAAAGTGGCTTGAGAAACCACATCAGCAATCAAGGTATTGGATTACGTCCAAGACTTAAAGCGTATATGATCAAATTAGATCATGGCAAGTATCATCAATGTGATGAACATAATATAAATATCCATTAGTGATGAAGTGCCTACGGGCTATACTTGTTGTCTAATAAGACAATGACAGTTGTGGTCTATGACCCCCTGTCAAAAAAGATATTGGACTATGTCCAAGCATAATAGTCTATACGAACAATGTAATCGTGACTAATATCATCTTATACGATGATCAGATTATTTAACATCCTTAAGTGATGTTTCGCCTACGGGCCATATTATATTGTCCATTTGTGACAAAGACAGTGGTGATCTTTTATGATTCCATGTCCAAGGTAGTGAGCTATGCTCAAACCTAATAGTCTATTTGATCAATGTGATCATGACTAATATCATCAAATACGATGATTATATATAAACATCCATTAGTGATGTCAATTGATTTACCTTTGTGCCAAAATGAATCGTCTTTCAAGACAATGACATTTGTAGTCTATGACTCCCTGTCCAAAGGTGAAGAACTATGTTCAAGCCTTAAAGCCCATAATCTAATAAGATTGCGGCTTATAAATTAATGTCCTTTGTGACAAACCAACGAGTTATATTTTAAAGTCATTCATGACAAGCCAATGTGTTATAATTTGTCGTTCGTGACAAGTTAACATACTAAATGTTAACATCCTTTGTGACAAACCTTTTGTGCCAGATTTTACAATGTCCTCCGTGACAGGCCTTCGGTGCCATATTTTATAACGTACTTGTGACGAGGCCATTTGTGCCATATCTAATTGCCCTTTGCGACAAGGCCTTTGTGCCATAAGATCAGTTATATCTTTCATGACTAGGCTCTATGCCATATCGTTTTATGTCCCTAGTGACGGGCCTATGTGCCATGTATATTAAAAGTCCTTTAAGGCTAGCTTTCAAGCTATTCATAATCGTCTATATAACAAAGACAGTTGTAACATTGTGATCCCCTGTCTAAAAGGTAATGGACTCGGTCCAAACCTTGAATGCCATTGATGGTTCTCTTGTGACCTAGGCTAAATGATATTGATATTCTTTCAAATAACATTCATTAAGAATGTTCGAAACATAATAGCCTATACGGTTTAATAATGTCGTGGCTAATCTATGTCAGGTCATCAGGATGATGACTAACTATTGTTCAATTTGATGTTTAGTACTAAGTCTCTAGTATGGAAATCTTGGATGAGGTAGACAACAGTCGCGATACTAATGATGTGACAAATGTTAATGATGCTACAAATGTAAACCTCAATATTAATGGATTTAATCTCCAAGCTGTGATTGACGCGGCTGTCGGAAAGGCCATGAAAAAGTTCAAGGAGCCAAATGTTACTCGCTCCAAATCTTATTTAAAACAACATTCATATACTTATGAAGAGAGTTTTGTTCATGCTTCAAATGTGAAGAATGAACCAAGGAAGATAATGTATAATGAGGAGCGTCGTTCCTCTAAAGGATGTACTTACGAGTAATTCGTCTCTTGCAAGCCAAGAGACTTCAATGGCGAAAAAGGAGCCATTGATTGCATGAGATGGTTGGACAAAATGGAAACCATTGTAGAGATCAGCGGTTGTGCTAAGGAAGGCATTGTGAAGTATGTATCACAATCATTCAAGGGCGATGCCCTTACTTGGTGGAAGACACTAATAAAATCCATGGGGAAAATACCCCTATACAATATGGAATGGTCCGAGTTTATGGACCTTATCATAAAAACTTACTATCCACGACATGAAATGGAAAAGGTAGAATCAGATCTTCTGACTCTCAAAATGAAAAATCTAGATGGTTGACAGTATGTCACTGACTTTAATTCATTATCTGGGAGAGTACCCTATTCGGTTAACCCAGGATCTGAGCGTAATGCACAATATAGTGGTGATTTAGAACCAGAGATAAAAGAGCATGATAAAGATTCAAAGCTTGCTTCTTATAGATCCACTATGGATCTATCTCAGCTACTTACACTGTATAGGTTGAGAAATAAGTCAGCCAAAATTGAGACTGAAGGAAAAAGGAAAAAGGAAAAAGGAGGAGGATAACTCCCAGTAATCTAAGAAAAAGAGCAAGTTTGGGCACAATAAGAATCAAGAAAAGTCCAATAAGAAGCCTGTATGCATAACCTGCTCTAAGAGGCACTGGGGACAGTGTCGAATATAACAAAGGCCAAAGCATTGTGGCGTTTGTAAAAGAACTGGTCATAGTCCCACGAATGTAGGCACATAAAGAATGCAGTCTGTTTCGGCTGTGACAAGAAAGACCACATCAGTACCAATTGCCCTAAAGATGTCAATGAAGGTACAGCTAAGCTTGGAGAGACTAAGACAGGAAACATCTAAACTACCTGACGAATGCCTGAGACAGTACATATCAATAATGTCTTCAGGTACATTCCTTGTCATTTATCAATGATAATTTCTGCTAAGTTTCCTGTTTTAATTCAGGCAAAAATAAGTCTTTCATAAACCATAAGCTTAGCAAACTTTTTGAATATACTCATGAGAGCTCCAGATACTAAGTATAAGGTAGGACCAACCAATGAAACCATAGAGACCGTTTCTCCTATTTCTCGTCAATGATCCTTCTGTAAAATCTAAGAGTACTCCTTCCTCGAATAGAGTACGACAATATATGTTAATTTAATTATTTTCTCATTGATTTCTATCAACTGCGAGTGCCAACTATGTTTGATAAAAGTGCCATATGAGGACGGCCGTATCCCAGTGCGTCCCATAGATTGCGTCCATGTCAGATCACTATGGAGGTTTAATGCATGGAACCACTAAGATATTCCAATAGTCATATAGTACTAAATCTGGCTAGTGGTGTTTAAAGGAGATATCCATTATAGAAATGCCTAAGTAGGCGTCCCTACTTAAAGCAACCATGTACTCGTAAAACAGATGTGTCATTTGCAAGGCACAAGTAACTGTAAGTTAACCAAAGCTGGAGATTGAAGCTATCTCTATCATATTTGAATAACTTGATGCCTTCTCTATAAAACCACATTGTTTACCTCCTGTAAGGAAAATGGAGTTAGGATTGACATCCTATTAGGAGCTATATCTGATACGGAAACTCCGATTATTGTTGATAATAGAAAGCACGATGATGTACGCTTGTGCATTGATTACCGTAAACCTAACTAGGAAACGATTGAGAATCGTTATCAGCTGCCCAGGATCGTCGATTTATTCGACTAACCATGAGGGTAGTTAATTCCTTAAGATTGATTTAAATAGTAATTGAAATGATCATCTCACCCAAATTAAGTTATCCTATAACTCATAATTATTATATAAGTATCAAGGTTACTCCCTTGGAGACCTTGTATAGGAGAAAGTGACAACCGCCCGTATGTTGGGCAAGAGTTGGGAAAACCCGATTATCAGAATCTGAGATTTTCTTAAAGACTACGGATAAGATAATACAAATCCGTAATCATCTGAAAGCTGCCAGTTAACGGCAGAATAGCAATGTGAACAAGAGGCGCAAATCTCTTAAAAGTTCCAAGTAGGGAACAAGACTCTATTGGAATTACCTATATGGAAGGGTGTGATACGTTTCAGTGTAAGGGGCAAGTCGAACCCTGGATATATAGAATCTTTCAAGGGAATCGAATAACTCAGATTTGTAACCTATAAGTTAAAACTTATTCGAGGATCTTGATGGAATTCACGATGTATTCCACATTTGTAATATAGGAATATCTAGCCAATAAGATGCTAGCATTGTCACATGAAAGTGTGCAGATAATAAAAATGTTCGGTCTATTAAGAGACCGATATCGATCAAGAACAATCAAGGATTAAGAAACCCTGATGAAAACATATATCTATTGTCGAATACCCAAATCCCTGATGACGTTCAAAGGGTCTTCGCTGACATCGGAATGTCCCAGCCTTCGTTTGCTACAAAAAAGGAAACCGTTAGCCTCGCCACGGAGGGCCCCGGAGGGGGGATCTGCGACCAAGCTCCGGCATGAGAGTAAGTAAACTTGCCGGAGAGTATGAGAAGCTTATTCCGATGAATATGATCACCGGAATATTCCTCTATGGTGTGAATCAGGTACGTGTGTGGGTATGTTTATTGTGTGAGTATTATGAGAGTAAATGAGAGAATGAAGCATTAAGTGAGATACCTCGGACTTGTCCCTTAGATCATCTTTTTACCTTCCGTATATAGCCGGAAGCCCTTATCTCTTCAATGGGATCTTATCGAGACGATCCAACGGATTCTATCGGTCTTTGGGGGACTCAGACACGTGTCTGAGCCCCAACGGCAGGATTGTATCCTCATTTAATGATGCCGGCTTGGTGGTACAGTGCCAGCCAGAGATCCTATTCTTGTCATGAATTTAATGCTTCCTCTTCTTTGTGAAATATCTCTTTTCCCGCTCGTTTTATGAGGAAGTCCCATAATGGGCAAGTATCAGCATTTGGGCTCTCATTTGTTGGGCCCACGCGATAATAGCCGAAGACGGGTAAATGGGGCCACCCATTGGCCCGTCGTCAAGTCATCTTTAGTCCCTGGTTCTGAGATACAAATCTCATGATCCGGGGCTGAGTCATAACTGTTCAAGGGAATAGTCTTCTTGGGCTAAGGAGGTGGGCCCATCCCTAGCTAATCATCACGCGCCCCTTCTTTTTTCGAGGACCATTAATCACCGGTTATCAACGGTGCGGGTTTCATCCTTTTCATACACGTGCTAGACGGTTTTAAATTTGAAAAGATAGCGATGTGACAGTTTATTCCTTTCAAGTCAGTTACCCTCTTTAAATACCCTCATGGCTTTTTGAATTTTTAACTTCCACCATTTCTCCCCTCTTCTTTCTTCCATTACATCTTTCCGATCACCGTTTTTCCTGACCATGAGTCGTACCGGCCGTTCCATGATCCGTTCTGTTTTGATGGCGAAGGATTTGGAATCCTTCGTTGAGACCTACAAGATACCAGAGCGTTTCTCTCCTACTCTACCAGGCCGTGATGACTCGGCCGAGTGCACCCCTGACCGGATCGTTCTTTACACTCTCGCGTTTTCCTCTTGTGGTGTCTGATATCCACTTGCATCCTTTAAGATAGACTTGTTACCCCATTTCAACGTTCATTTCTCCCAATTGCACCGCTAGGGTTTATGAGGGTTATGCATTTTGAGTTATCCTGTGTGGCGGTTTCCGGCAAGCCCTCGATCCCCTTGTTTTGCATGTTTTACAAGTTAATTTCAGATGGGGACTGGTTCACCTTCGCCAAACGGAAGGATAGTGTATCTCAGCCTTGTTACTCCTTTATGCCAACCTCTACCTACCCTAAAGAATGGAAAAGCAGGTTTATTTTTGTTTCTGCTGCCATGATACCAGAGTCCCCACCGTCGAGGGATGCCAAGGCTGCTATCAAAGAAGGTGTTCCTATCTTGTCTGCTGATGAAATTGTCCAGTGGAAGCGTATGTACGAGAATCCAATGAGAGTTTTACTTTCTCCGAAGGGATCCTGGCTATGGGAGGACTAAGCCCCTTCTACTCGGTCCGGCCAAAGGCTTTCTTTGGAAAGAAAGGTATTCTCTTGTTCTTGACTTGTCGTACCTATCCCTTTTCTGAAAACTTTTTAGGGATTCGTGTAGTCATCTTTAGTATTTCTTTTGTGTATAGATAACCCTATGGGGCTTGCTTCAAGGGGACTCCAGGGATGTTAAATTTGTGGTTGATGATAAGGTTGAACCGGGTTTGAACCGGGGTGTTGAGATGAAGTTTACTGAGGGATCCGTTCAGGCAGGGGGTTCTGCTGCCGTGGAGGGAGATGAGGGGGCTTCTTCTGGTGAGAAGGAGAGTTCCCCCGATGGCTCGCAATGATGACAAGGAAGACCTGGAGACCCGTTTGGCTCGCAAGCGAAAAGTTGTTAGTCCTAAGCAAGCTCCTGCCCCACGCGGTATCCGGCTGAGACTCCGGAGCGCCAGTGGCCAAAAGGCCTTCCCTGCCACAAAAGCTGCTTCCGAGCTTCCCCCCGCAGGGGCTAAGGTTCCTTGTCTAAGAATTTGCGATCTTCCAGTCTTGTGAGTGAGCCCATGCTGGCAAGTTTTCCTTTTTACCTTTTTGTTTTGCTTTAAGTGACAGTTTCTTTGCTTTTGTCTTACATTTTGCTGGCTGGCCTTGTCTTGGGGTATTTCTGGTGATTTTTTTTTTGCAGGGGAGCTCTCATGCTCCGATAGAGATTCCTACTGCTCCATCTTCCTCCCGTGTTTGAGATAAAACTCCTAAAGTTAGTGCTGCCCGCATCGTCCCAGCTTTTGAGATTTCTCCTCATCATGCTACTGGAACCAGCAAACCTTCTCACTTTGAGGGTTTTGCCTCTCGATCCCCTCTGGCCCCTTTGTTTGTCGACGCCCTTCCGGTTCCATACATCCCCAGGTGGAAGATCACTCAGTCTTCAGTGGTGGGGACCCCTGAAGTTTCCCGGGACTTCCTGACTCACGCTATTCCTCCCTCCCATAGGTTTATGAACTCTGCTTTGAGGGATGATCTCTTTGATGATCAATACAACATGTCGCTCTATGAAGGGCTTTTCAGGGGTGTTGGTATGTTACAACGAGTTGATGGTCTGAGGAAGGAGAATGAGGGGCTTAGGAGTGACCTTAAGACTTCTCAAACCATTGCTGCTGAGCTTCGGTGTCAGGTGGTTGAGGCTGAGCGTAAACTGCAGGAGGAGAAGGTGCATAATCCTCTTCTCCTCTTTTTTTTTGTTTAATCCTTTTTGGATCTTTAGTAACATCTTTTGCTCAGGGGGCTGGTGTCATGCTGGAGTGGAGAGAGCGAGCTTGGGAGAGGGAGATGGCAGCTTTGGTTGAGGAAAAGGAGGAGCTAGCCGCGGAGTTGAAACATCTGAAGGAGGTCGATTCCGCTTCTCAAGAGCAGCTGAACACCATGTATGCTGCGTGGGGAATAACCTCTGATGACAATCAGAAGTTGGCTAAGGAGAAGTATTGGTTGATTACTGAAGGTCTTGGTTCTTTCCTTGCTGCTGTGTCTCAATCTGAAGAATTCAAAGGCAGTCTTGAATAGATTTACAGGGCTTACCGGGACGTGGGATATCAAGCAGGTTTAAAGGACGGGTATGCTTATTCAACTGAAGGTTTGGGAAAAAAAGAAACCCCTCTTTATAATTCCAAAGCCAAGAAGCAACTGTCGAAATTGGACAAAGAGTTTAGGGGTAAGACTCCTGCCCTCCTTGAGAAGATTCTTGAGCGTCCCTTGATGTCCATTGATGAATTGAAAGCTCTGCTGACTCCCGCTGGTCCTTCATCTCAGAAGCCTTTATCTGGGGATGATTCCCAGTAGTTCAAAACATTGACTGTTTCGATATGGTTGTAACTAAATACTTGCTCACTTTAAACACTGCTAACTATTGATGTATGGGGGGAGGACCTTTGTGTCGGGGTCCTCTCAGTATCTAATGTATGACCTGCTGGTCATCTTTTGCTTGTATATTGTCGACTTGTTTTTCTTGTTTTTTGGTGTGTTGCCTCTTTTTTGCAGGTGTTCTTA
This sequence comes from Helianthus tuberosus, assembly GCA_030545235.1. Lineage (NCBI taxonomy): Eukaryota > Viridiplantae > Streptophyta > Magnoliopsida > Asterales > Asteraceae > Helianthus > Helianthus tuberosus. The sequence continues at coordinate 39,698,017 of CM060382.1, read as the reverse complement.
CCGAGAGCTAGCCCAGTGCCTACCGGAGACCTTTGGTTATTTGCAAAAATTCCTCTAGTCTGTTTGCTAGGTTTCCTAGTCTGTTGTATGCTCGTTTAGGGTTAGCAAGGCTCCCTGTTGTATTTATGTATGTTCACTTTGTAGTTTATACATAAAAAGTTTCTTTTTTCTAGTGTGTATGAGTTAACTCTTTTTGTAGTTTGCTTACAAAAGTGTGCTTTTTTTATGGTTTGCTTTTTAAACCAAGATTGTCTGTTCGAGGACAATCTATTGACAAGTCTATAATGTCAGATTATGTTTTCTAGCTTGTTTGTCCGTTCCTTTTGGGCTAGCTAGGCCCTGTTTTGCCCCACAGCCGGGCGTTTGGTATGTTGAGTATACCTTTTACACGTGTGTTTGTTTGTTATTAGGTTTGTAGTTTTTTGGGCACGTCTGCCCTGATACAATACCTGCATTTTTATCAAGAGGAACCAGTGGATTGTTCATTGTCATACATTTCTTGGGGACTATGTCCTCCAGTACAAGATTTTACAAAAGGTTTCCCTTGGGGTAATCCCCTAACTAGCAGTTAATTTTGCAAACTGTTTTCCCCTGAAGGAATCTTCATCTTTTACATGTGGTACTTCCTGAGTTGCATAAGGTTCCATGTCCTTGGGACCTTCTTGCCTTAAAGTGTTTCCAGTTTGCAACTTCCCTTGCCATTTGCCCAAGTAACCCGGTAGGGCCCTTCCCATTTAGGACCTAGCTTCTCGGTGCTCTCTTGCAAGCTAGCTTCATTTGCTCTCAGGACCAAGTCTCCAGGGACGAGATTGAGCTTTTTCATCTTGGCATTATAGTAGCTTTCAAGCTGTTTTTATACTTGGCCTCCCTGATTGATGCTATCTCCCTTCTTTCTTCATGCAAGTTTAGGTTCATTCGAAGATCTTGTTCATTTTCGGCCTCTCTGAGCTTCATCCTTGCAGTTGGGGATCCTATCTCAGCCAGAATAACAGCCTCCGTCCCATAGGTTAAGCTGAAAGGGGTTTCTCCGTTGCAGTCCTTGGGAGTGGTCCTATACGCCCACAGAACAAAACGCAGCTCCTCCAACTACACTTTCTGCTTCCTCCCGAGCCTCCCCTTCATTCCCCTAATAACGCTTTTATTTTCTCTTTCTACCAACCCATTGCTTTGGGCATGGGTGACGGAGGTGAATACCTTGTTTATGTGCATCTGTTCGCACCATGGCCTGAAGGGTTTTCCAGCAAATTGGACACCGTTGTCAATCACTAACTCCTTTGGGACCCCATATCTGCATATGATGTTGTCCAGCATAAACCGCCTCATTTGTTCCCCAGTTATCTTCGCCAAGGTCCTTGCTTCTACCCACTTAGTAAAGTAATCGATGGCGACCACCACATACTTAACCCCTCTCAGGCCATCTGGAAATTGCCCTATAATGTCAATGGCCCACTTTTGGAAGGGCCAGGACGTTGACACGGGTTTCATTGGGTGTTTATGGCGGTGTGTCATGGGTGCATGGACCTGGCAGTTGTCACATTTCTTGATTTCCTCTGATGTTGTCTCATACATCCTAGGCTAATAAAATCCCGCGTTCATCGCTTTTGCCACTACTGTCCTTGGCCCAGAATGCATGCCGCAAATACCTTTGTGTATTTCTCTAATCTCATATTTAGCTTCTTCGCTATCAACGCATTTCAATGATGGGCCCAGGCATGACCTTCGGTAAAGTTCTCCGTCAATTAACTCGTATTGCAAAGCTTTGACCCTTACTTTTCGGGCTGCCTAGTCACCCTCAGGTAGTATTCAATCCTTGAGGAATCTTATAATCGGTGTCATCCACGTCTCTTGGGCGTTTTCGATCGTAGCTACTTCTTCTTTGCCAAGGGAGGAGGAAGTTAAGACCTCCACCTTGACTTCTCTTGCTAGGTGATCAAACGCCACAGAAGCAAGTTTGCTAAGAACATCAGATTTCTTGTTTCTCCCGCGGGGGATGTATTCTAGCCTGAAGGTCTTGAAAGCCTTGGCTGCTTCTTTCACTTTTGCCACATATTGGGCCATTGTACTGTCTTTAGACTCGTACTCCCCATGGTACTGCTTGACTACTAGCTATGAGTCAGTACTGGCTTCCACATTCTTTGCTTTCATCTTTTTAGCTAGTCTCAATCCTGCCAAAAGGGCTTCGTATTCTGTTGTGTTGTTGGTATTCTCGAAGTCCAATCTGATGGCATAGGTTAGCTCAACTCCTTCTGGACTGATCAACGTAATGCCCGCTCCGCTTCCCTCTTCGCTTGGGGCCCCATCTGTAAGTAGTTTCCATATTGCCTCATCCTCCTTCTCTTTTTCTTCCTTCTCCAGAGCTTCCCACTTTAGGAGCTCCTTCTCTTCATCCTCCGGGACCTCCGCCAAGAAGTCAGCCAGTATTTGTCCCTTCATGGCAGTTCTGTCTTTGAATTCCAAGGAGTGCTCTCCCAGCTCAACTGCTCATTTGGCCAGACGGCCTGATAGTTCTGGTCTCCTCAGTACTTTTTGGAGGGGCTGATCTGTCATTAGGATGACCTTGTGTTCTTGGAAGTATCTTCTAAGTCTTCGAGATGCAAAGACGAGAGCCAAAGCCAACTTCTCCAGGGGCATATAGCGTTCCTCAGGGCCTTTAAGGGTCCTGCTAATGAAGTATATTGGTATCTGCTTTCCCTCTCGCTCCACCATCATTACCGCACTTTTGGTTGTTTTCGAGGCAGATAGATACAAAGGAAGTCCTCCCCGGGAAGCGGGGTGGCTAAGGTTGGGAGCTTACAGATGTAATCTTTCATTTCTCGGAAAGCGGTTTCAGCTTCTGGGGTCCATCTGAACTTGTCTGTCTGGAGACAGTCCTTCAGTACTTTCATGAAGGGAAGAGTTCTGTCAGCTACCTTTTAGAGGAAACAGTTCAGGGCAATTAACCTCCCGTTCAGTTGTTGAATATCCTTCAAGGACCGGGGGGATCGCATTTCGGCTACAGCTTGGGTTTTCTCCGGATTAGCTTTGATCCCTCCCTTGGTGACCACTACTCCCTAGAATTTCCCTTCTTCTACCCCGAAGCAACACTTCCCAGGGTTCAGCTTCATATTCACATCTTGCATAGCTCGGATGGTTTCGGCTATATCGTCTATCATGGCCATCTCAGTTAGGCTTTTTATAACAATGTCATCGACGTACACTTCCAAGTTCTGTCCACGCTGCTCTCTGAAGAGGGTGTTCATAAACCTTTGGTAAGTGGCCCCAACATTTTTTAGCCCGTAGGGCATTTTAGTATAACAGAAGGTTCCTTCGTCTGTAATGAAAGCGGTCTTCTCTTCATCTTCCATTGACATTTGTATTTGATGATATCCTTTGTAAGCATCCAGGAAGCACTTCATGGGGTATTGAGATAAGGAGTCAACTTGGACGTCTATCTCCGGAAGGGGATAGCAGTCCTTGGGGCATGCTTTATTCAGGTCTTGAAAGTCAATGCACATCCTCCACCCTCCATCTTTTTTCTTGACCATGACCGGGTTAGCTACCCAGGATGGATATTTCACATGTTTTACTATTCCTGCTCTGAGCAACTTCCTGGTTTCCTCACAGGCTGCCCTTTTCTTATTGGGACCCATGTTTCGTTTCTTTTGCTTTACCGACCATGCCCAGGTGTACGTGTCAAGTCGATGCTCGGTCAGGCTTCTTGGGATTCCCGTCATGTCTCCATGTTGAAATGCAAACACGTCTATGTTGAAGAGAAGCAGTTCTTTGAGAGCACTCTTGCATTTGTCACTCAGGTGGCTTCCCACCTTAATTGTCTGCTCCGGGAACCTGTCGCAAAGGACCCATTCTTCTACTCCTTCCTTTTGGGGCTTCTCGGGCACTTCCCCCTCAGAGACAGAAGACACTACTTCATATGCAGATTTTACCCAGGCCAAGCCTTTCGGTGTCTGGAATACCAAGGCTCCGTGTGGGGTTGAGGCCTGTCCTTGCAAATCGCCAATCCCGGGTCTTCCTAGGATTGCATTGTACTTTGAGGGTGCTCGGACCACTGTGAAAATTAAATTTATGGTTCGGACACGATCCCCTACCCCGACTGTAAATGGGAGTTTGTTCTTTCCCAAGGGGTGTGACACACTGTTGTTGAAACCCACTAGGGGGATAGAGTCCTCCTCGAGCCGATCCCTCACATCCCTGTCAAACCTTAGGAAACAATGCTCATATATTACCTCTACTCCACTTCCCCCGTCCACGTGTATCCGGGCTACCTTGTGTCCAGCTATTATGGCTTAAATGTTGAGAGGAAACATTTGTACCTCGTTTTCCTCCAGGTGTGGCATCAACATGGGAGCCTTCATGCGGTCTGGGGGGCCTAGGACTCTAGCTTTTACGCTCCTGGTGATGTCATATTCATCCCTTCTCCTGATCATGTCTACATCTGCCCTTCCGGGCTCCCTTACATCCTTTCCTTTGCGGTCCCCTCCCCCTTCTTTAATTTCTTTAACCAAGTGAGCCAACTTACCTGTCTTTACCGCGGCTTCTATTTCCCTCTTTAGGTACATGCAATCATCGGTTTTATGGCCGAAGCCCCTGTGGAAATCACAGTATTCGTTTAGCTGTGCCTTTGGTCCCGACTTTATGGGTGGTGGCCTCGGGAAAGAATTCTTCACCCTCTCAGTAGCCAATATTTCACTCGGGGTTTTAGTAAGAGGGGTGAAGCCATCAGAGTAAGGGGTAACCCCCTACCTCGAGGTCTGTATGGGGAGTATGTGGGTCTTACCCTGTCATGTAACATCTTATCGAAAGCTGGTTTTCGTGAGTAGGCCGTACCTTTTTCTGGAGGTTTCGGAGTAGGATTGCTTTTTCTGGTCGGGATGTCCATTTCCTTAGCTTTGCTGACTGTGTATTTACCCCTGAAACATGAGATTGTCAAATGAGTGTGGAAATTCCTCCCCCAGCTTTTCGCACAATTGTGCATGCTTCAGTCCATTGATGAAGCTGCTGATTTTCATGACCTCTGGGACGTCTTTGATATTCATACTTTCCTTGACAAACCTCTCCATGTACTGATCTATCCGTTCATTGTCTCTTTGCCTTATATGCATGATTTCATTTGGAATTTTGATTACTTTTCTTTATTGGCCAAAATTCCTCAGGAATTTCTCACTTAACTCCTCGTAGCTATCAATTCCTCCGGGGGAAAGCTGTCAAACCAGAGCATGGCTCCCTCCGTTAGAGTTTGTACGAACATGTGGCACCAAACGGGCATGGGTTACCGTCCCAGTTGTCCTGCACCTTTGAAAGCATGGAGGTGGTCCTCAGGATCTCTCGTCCCGTCATACCTGTCGAAGTTTGGAGGTAGCTTAGTCTTGGGAGGCATGGGTGCCTCAGCAATTCTTCTAGTGAACTTTGAAATTTCAGCCAAGTCTCGAGGAAGGTAAGGCTGATCTAGCCCGTCGTCGTTTTGACTCTCCTTTTCTTTTTCCTTTCCTTTCTGTTTTTCCCCGTGATAAGGTCTTCCCTTTCTTCCGATGACATCTGCCTAAGGGTCGTCATGAAAGTTTCCAGAGGGTTGGTACATTCATTTTTGTTTTGTGGATCTACCCCTTCATGATGAGGTGGTGTATCAAAAGACAGTCTAGCCCTGAGGCTGTCAAGTCTCTCCTGTCTTTCTAGGTCCTCGAGGTGCTTTTTCAGCATCTCTCTATGCATGGCAACGAAATCTGGGGTGATGGCTTCTCCTTTTTCTAGGGTTTTTGCCGGGTTCTCATTTTCTTCCTCATGGGTGATGTCTTCTACCATGACTCTGTTGTGATCGTCATGTACCGTTTGGATGGTCCGTGCACTTGATGGTGTTGCCATGTTGCTTCTTTTCAAATGGGCTATCACAACGTTGGTGTTCTAGAGTGAGAAAATCAGCAAGACTGAAATGTCCCACGGATGGCGCCAATGTCGAATATCCAAATCCCTGATGACGTTCAAAGGGTCTTCGCTGACGTCGGAATATCCCAGCCTCCGTTTGCTACAAAAAGGAAACCGTTAGCCTCGTCACGGAGGGCCCCGGAGGGGGGATCCGCGACCAAGCTCCGGTGTGAGAGTAAGTAAACTTGCCGGAGAGTATGAGAAACTTATTCCGAAGAATTTGATCTCCGAAATATTCCTCTATGGTGTGAATCAGGTACGTGTGTGGGTATATTTATTGTGTGAGTATTATGAGAGTAAATGAGAGAATGAAGCATTAAGTGAGATACCTCGGACTTGTCCCTTAGATCATCTTTTTACCTTCCTTATATAGCCGAAAGCCCTTATCTCTTCAATGGGATAATATCTAGACGATCCAACGGATTCTATCGGTCTTTGGGGGACTCAGACACGTGTCTAAGCCCCAACGGCAGGATGTATCCTCATTTAATGATGCCGGCTTGGTGGTACAGTGCCAGCCAAAGATCCTATTCTTGTCATGCATTTAATGCTTCCTCTTCTATGTGAAATATCTCTTTTCCCGCCCGTTTTATGAGAAAGTCCCTTAATGGGAAAGTATCAGCTTTTGGGCTCTCATTTGTTGGGCCCACGTTATAATAGCCCAAGACGGGTAAATGGGGCCACCCATTGGCCCGTCGTCATCTATTATTATGATTAAACGGGATACCGTGGAGATCCCGATTATGCATGGGAGGTAGTGTTCAATACGTGACAGAAGCACTCCTATCTTTTCGAGCAAATCTCGAGATTTATTTTAATAGGGTGAGGATGTAACACCTCGTAAAATCGTGTCCAATGATGTGTTGACACGTGTAATAGACCCTAATAAAGTCTAACGTTGACTATGAGGGACTAATTTTGTCAAAAACGAAAACTATAATTATGGAAGGACTAAAGGTGTCAACATGCTGAAACTACGCCTTTGAGTGACCTTATATGGTTTCCGTATTCTTATATAAGCCACTTGTTGGACAAGAGAAGGCGTTTACATATTTGTCCAAAAGTTGCGCGATTACTTGAACGTTTGCGCGACGAAGGGTTAAAAGTGTCAACATGTTAATTCTTACCTCTGAGTGACCTTTTAACGAACCGAGAGTTTTATGATATTTGTTCATACATACTCCTGGGTATGCCTAATATGGGCCAATGAGACCTTTTGTGATAATCATAACAAAATATGCATTATTCAAGCTCAATGACTATTTACGACAAACAAAGCAAGTCTGCCGATCCTCGCAGCGCCATACACTCCGGAACAAGGTCATAAGAGAAACATACCCTAAATACCCTTAACATAGCTTAGAAATAAGTTTTGGAGGGTTCGGTGTATGAAAATACGCTTATTTGATCACAGGGACTAAAAACATCAAAACTGCGAAAGTATGCATATTCGCACATATTCTGCGTTCTGACCATATTCGTACCTCCAAAAAATTTTGTAATCATTAAAATATTATATTTTAGTGATGGGAATGCAAAAATACCATTCGTTGCGAAATCTGGATTGTTTTCGCATTTGTTCGAATGTTCGTCGCAATTAAGCGAAAAACCCGACCGTATGACCGAACGAACTGGCATCCATAACATTTTTGAGCATGATTCAAGTTAAATATACTTTAACTTACTTATGGAGCTTAAAAAATAGGGTTGACGGGTGTTAGATGTGCCAAAACTCAACAATACGCGTCCAGGGGCCAAACTTGCCAATTAATGAAACTTCATGTATACTAATATGGACCTTACGGACCGTATACACATGACCATACGGTCCGTATGGAGTTCTGGCAGTTCGAAAATTTCCTTGTTCCCCACACCAAGCAAGTTAAAACCTTCAAACGAATCTAGGGGCTTGTTTCCTGTATTGCACACCTGTTAGGGACACTTGTAAGCATCTGAGGAAGCCCTAAAAACAAGGCAATCATCTAACAATCCTTCGAACACTATAAATAGATGCATTTGGTGGCCCTTAACACTTGCACCATTCATTTTCTTCCTATCTTTCTCACATGGGGAGCTCCTGAGCTTTTGGGAGCAGACCTTTGAGTTCTTTTCAATCAATAGGACCACTTGTAAGTGATCTTTTCATGACTAGTTATTTTATTTGGCTTTTAAAGCCGAAAAGTCAAGCGTTTATGTTAAACGCTTTGACTTTTAGTTAGACCTTAAACGGTCAAGCCATGGTTCGCAACGAAAGTGGCTACGTGATCGTAATTAGGTAGGTGTTAATCCCTCAAAAGGGCACCTCCTAAGAATTACATTTGCTTAGTCAATTGACGAGTTAACATATTGACATTTTAAAAGTCTACGGGTTAGATTTTAAAATAATTACTATCTGAGTTTAAGAGTGTTTTAAAATATGTTTTATCACTTAAACAACTTGGTAATAGTTATAAGAACATGTGTAAACATGTTCGACTCATCAATTCCAGATTTAGGGTCGGTTAACAACCGAAAGTCGTGAAGTTTGACTTCTACTTTGACTTTTGTTTATGAATCGAATTAGAACTAGTTTATTACTGATTTAAGTTTCCGTTAGGATAGTAATATGATGTAGTATAACTCCCTAAGGTTATATTACATGTCATATAGCGATTTGAGATTTTAATGCAAGTTCCGTTATTATGCTTAAGTTGACTAAATTGCCTTTTTTGCTAAAAATAAGGTTTTAAGCATACATGAGCATGCAAAAAAGATGCATTCTGATATGATAACATGTTTAGCACATTTAGATGTTATAAATCTGGTCATAAACTAAGTTTGTTTAAATGATCATAAAGTATGCTTTTAAAAGGACAAAAATGCTCTTTTTACATCTAGAATGATTTTAAGCATATTTATTGATAAAACTTGATACCTACTGATATGATATCATAATTAGGATTATTTGGGGTGTCGAGTTAGATCATATTCTGAGTTCATGCACAAGTCGTTGATAAGTATCATTAAATGACGATAATGCCCCCTAAAGCACTTAAATTAGTTTTTAAGCATAATAATCATATCAAACCTTTTACCTACTGATGTGTTATGACAAATAACATATTTTAACTTTTTAAAGTTGGTCATAACATCAGATTTACTAAAACATCGTCGATATCGTCATTTAACGACTTTTACGCCGATTAGGCGCATAGTATGGTTTTAAACCATACTTATCACCCAAGACTTGTTACTTACTGATTTTATAAATAATTTTAAGTATTGTTATAGTAAGTGTTATGGGTGAAGTTCTGAGCCCATATCCTGGAAAATATCTTGATTATATATTATCTGTTTACATCCGGGATGCTGGTTCAGGATATTGGTAACATCCTGAATGGTATCCTCAGGATTACTAACGGATTATGTGCAGGTACGTGGGTTAGAAGCTAGCAACGTTCACAAGGACTCATTCCGTGGAAGACTCGGTCCAAGTTGTTCAAGGAAAGACGTTAAGCCCGCTTTATTTGGTTCCAAACGGCTATTTATGGAATATTCGGGAGCATCCCATATTTATAGGAATTTTAGTTTCTATTTAGTAACTATAAATAGGTGGGTATACCAGATCGAATAGGACATCACATTTTCACTGGATACACTCTAACACTCGCTCTCTAGCAATTTTCACTTTCATACAAAAGCATTGTAATACTTAGCGATCTGGTCTATATCCTGCACTGTATCCTGACGTTTGAAGCAATAAGAAGAACAAGGCAGCTGCGATTGTCAGCTCTCGAGGTTTTATGCCGGCGATCTAGATTGATCAAGGGCTTTCCTCGTACATCTCGTGTCATTTCCTTTACTCTTTACTCATCGTTTGATCGTAGATACAGCTCAATATCCTGAGCCGTATCCTGAATACTGATTTTCCAAATAACTTAACCGGCATATTTTCAACACACTTTCTAGCACACTACCTCACTTTATTAATTTGATCACTTAATTGCCTCGGTAATTTTTGACCAAAACAATTTGGCGCCCACCGTGGGGCAAGTGGTGCTCTCTTTGCTAAAAATCTTTGTGAAATCGTTAATCGGTTTTCTATTTTCAAAACTTTTTGCCACATTATTTACAATGGCCTCAAGATCAAACATGAGTTCCTCCACTGTGTCTGCTATGACTTCTGCTACTACCAGTTCGGTGCTTCCACCACCTCCTCCAAGGATGCCAGCCTCTTCACGACCTCAGGATATTATCCCTACTCGCAGTGTTCAGGAATATGCTCCCGTTTTAGCTTCTAATGATGAAATTCTAACCTTATTTGGAAGTGTGCAGGAACAAATGAGGCAACAACAGGAGACAAACCAAATGTTGTTGAGGGAAATACAACTCCTGAAGTCTGGCTTGAGCAGATCTGCTGAGGATATTGTCACTCCATTACAACCCAGAACTTTGAACCTCAGTTCAGCTGTGTATACTGAGGATAACAGGGGGAATATTGTCCCCAGCCTTCCTCAGAATCATACTCCAGAAATACCCTCCTCGGTCAGGATGTCAACCATGAGGAGCTCAGGATATGCTTCAGGATATGGGCAAAATCCTCCGACGGGTAACGTGTCAAATAATAATAATAATACTCATGCTGCTAACAGTAGTGGATCATTGCAGGATACAGGTGTAACATCCGCATTTACTAGGGAACTTCAAAAGTTGAAGGACATGATATCCAGTGTACCTGGAGTGGTCCAGCCAATCCCAGAGGTGTCCCAAGACAGCCATAGGATATCTCGCTTTGTATATCCTATTTGTGATGCTGAGATTCCAAAGAGATTTCAAACCCCCAACATGAAGCTTTATGATGGAACCACGGATCCTGAAGAGCATGTTGCCCAGTATAGGGAAAGAATGGAGATTAACCCTATCCCTCCGGAGCTCAAAGAAGCATGCTTATGCAAGGGTTTTGGTTCTACCCTAACAGGATCAGCCTTGAAATGGCTCTTGAATGTTCCTCCACATTCGATTACATCTTTTGCTCACTTAGTGAATTTATTTAATAGTCAGTTTTCTTATAGTCGGAGTTTTGAAAAACTAACAAGTGACCTTTACAGGATAACACAAGGGCATCAAGAATCCCTAAGGGATTATCTGAACAAGTTCAGCCGAGAATCCTTAGACATTCCGCATCTTGATATTGCAACAGCTGTGCAAGCTTTCAAGATGGGGCTGCAAAAGGATTCTCAATTTTACCAAGACCTTGTAATGAACCCATGCAGGAACTTAGATGAAGCTCGGAACAGGGCCCTAAGATATATTCGATTGGAAGATGACAGAAAGATGCAAGAGAGGATGAACTCATCTAACACTTATGAGTCAACTAACAGGAAGTCAGAATCCTCATTTAAGCCATATCGCTCTAAGCCATATGGTAGAAATGAAAACAAGAAAGTGAATGCTATTGAAGACGAGGATCCTGAAGAATATCCTGAACTATCTGAGTATTGCTTTTCTGTTAACATTCCTGAATTAATGTATGCCATGCAGGGTTTAGGAGACAAGGCTAGGTGGCCTCGAAAGAATCAACAAAAGGACGATTGGAAAGATAAGTCAAAATGGTGTGCTTTCCACGAAGATTTCGGACATGTAACTGAGGATTGCATTGCTCTAAGGAAAGAAATAAGCTATCTTCTAAGCAAGGGATATCTGAAAGATCTCTTAGGAAGAAAGAAGAATAAGGGTCAGGATACTGAGAAGGATCCTAAGCGAGCAGCATCACCTCCCGCGGATGCCAAGATAATCAACTTCATTTCGGGAGGATCCGACATTTGTGGGACTTCGTATTCGGCAGCAAAGAGACATGCAAAAGAAGCTAAGGCCGAAAGGGGAGACAGACCTGTCAGGATGACTACGCTTACAACTGACAAAGTGATCACATTTGATGCTGATGACAGGGATACTGTCCAGGATCCTCATCATGATGCTCTGGTAATAACATTATATGTGGCTAACCATTTTGTACGCAGGATATTGGTTGATAATGGCAGCTCCGTCAACAGTGCTTGTTGGGTTCAGTGGAGAGGCTAGAAACACAGTGGGAGAGATAAAGTTACCAGTATACGTTGAAGGGGTCAACTCGATACAACGTTTCTGTGTGATGGATTCTCTATCCTGCTATAACATCATATTGGGAAGACCATGGATTCACGATATGAAGGTTGTGCCATCAACGTATCACCAATGCATCAAGATCCATACCCCTTGGGGAGTTGTCAAAGTTGATAGTGATTAGCAGGAGGCGAAAGAATGCTACTCATCCTCAATGAAATCCTCAACCAAGCCTAGTACAGCATAGCAATTAAAGATGCGGGCCCAGGATATCGTGGAGGATTCGGAGCAGGATGTGAAGAAAATTATCCTGGATCAGGATAATCCTGATATCTCGGTGCTCGTAGGAACCAATATCCCTCAGGATATTGAAGAACAGTTAACTAACTTTTTGAAGTGCAGGATGTCGATGTTTGCATGGAAGCATGAGGATATAACAGGCATATCCAAAGACATTATCACTCACAAGCTTGGAATTGATAAATCATTCAAGCCTGTTCAGCAAAAAAGAAGGAAGTTTGCTCCTGAGCGGAATACGATTATCCAAGAGGAAGTTGAGAGATTATTGAAGTCCAGGATGATCAGAGAGGTTAAGTTCCCAAGGTGGCTAGCAAACGTGGTTGTGGTACAGAAGAAAAATGGGAAATGGAGAGTTTGTGTAGACTACACAGACTTAAACAAGGCTTGTCCTAAAGACCCATTTCCTCTTCCCCACATTGATGCAATGGTAGATGCCACTGCCGGGCATGAAATGTTGACCTTCATGGACGCATCCTCAGGATTTCAGCAGATCCAAATGGAACCTTCTGACCAGGAGGTTACTGCCTTCATGACACCAACAGGTATTTATTGTTATACAGCTATGCCTTTTGGTTTGAAAAATGCAGGTGCAACATACCAAAGATTGGTAAACATGATGTTCAAAGACAAACTGGGGGACACCATGGAGGTGTACATTGACGATATGGTGGTAAAATCAAAGAAAGCTCAGGATCACCTCCAGGATATTAAAGGAGCATTCGATATCCTGGATCAGTAAAACATGAAGCTAAATCCTGCTAAGTGCCATTTTGGAGTGGGGGCAGGAAAATTTCTAGGATATATGGTGACCAAAAGAGGAATAGAGGCGAGCCCGGAGCAGATTAAAGCCATCTTGGATATTAAATCGCCCTCAAATATGAAGGATGTTCAACGATTAACAGGGCGGGTGGCAGCATTAAACAGATTTATCTCAAGATCCTCAGAGAAATGCAAAGTTTTTTATGATATCCTGAAGAAGAACAAGAAATTCGAATGGGGTGAGAAGCATGAAGCGGCCCTACAGGATTTAAAGCAATATCTTTCAACCGCACCTCTACTGATGAAGCCTGAGAATGGTGAACCATTATCCCTATACCTCGCAGTATCAGGGAATGCTGTAAGTGCCGTCCTTGTAAAGGACCATGAAGGTCAGCAATATCCTGTTTATTATGTTAGTAAAAGCTTGTTAAATGCTGAAACTAGATATTCTCATTTAGAAAAATTGATACTAGCATTAGTTATGGCATCAACGAAACTTAGACATTACTTTGAGACACATAGGATTCATGTTAAAACAAATTATCCTGTCAAAAATGTGCTTAGGAAACCAGAGATGTCAGGCAGGATGGCTAAGTGGTCAGTAAAGTTGAGTGCTTATGATTTAGTATATGAACCTAGAAATGCCATAAAGTCTTAGGCTTTAGCTGACTTTGTGGCTGATTTTAGTAGTGACATTCAGGATGAGGTAGACCTAGAAGTTCAACAGTTAGGAGAATCCTCATGATCCTGGACATTATATACTGATGGTGCATCTAATATAAGAGGAGTAGGATTGGGAATACTACTAAAATCGCCACAGGGGGACATATTACCCCAGGCTATTAGATGTGAATTTCCTGCTACTAATAATGAAGTAGAATATGAGGCTTTAATTGCAGGATTAGAGTTGGCTAAGAGCATGAGTATCAAAAATTTACAAGTATATGTTGACTCCTTGTTAATTACTAACCATTTTAATGGATCCTATGCAGTTAAGGGTGAGAAATTAATCGAATACCTCGATATTCTCAAAAAATCAGCAGGATATTTCGATATTTTTACACTTGAACATGTACCAAGGGAGGATAATGCTGAAGCAGATGCCTTAGCAAATCTGGGATCGTCGATCAGGATACCAGAAGGGACCCAAATACCGATATTACATATCTTGTATCCTGCAACGAATCCTCAGGATAAAGAAGTAGCGGGTATTCAGGATCCTGATGCAGAGTATCCTGAAAAGTATCCCAAATCCTGGACGGCTCCAATCATGAGATATCTCAAGGAAGGACACATTCCCGGGGAGGAAAATCCTAAGGCATTTAGGATGAAGGTATCACGATTTACTATTATAAATGATGTGTTATACAAGAAATCTCTTGCAGGACCATATTTGAGGTGCTTGGAGGATCCTGAAGCCAAAGAAGTACTTCAGGATATACATGAAGGGGATTGTGGTAATCACACTGGGGGCAGATCATTGTTCTCGAAAGTATTAAGGACAGGATATTATTGGCCAACGATGAGGAAAGATGCTGCAGAATATGCTCGAAGATGTGATGCATGTCAAAGACATAGTAACATACTACGTCAACCAGCTGAACCATTATATCCTGTAGTTTCCCCTTGGCCATTCATGAAATGGGGGATGGATATAGTAGGGAAGTTACCAAAAGCTCCGGGAGGAAAAGTCTTTATGTTAGCAATGACGGATTATTTCTCTAAGTGGGTTGAGGCTGAAGCATTTGTTCAAGTTAGAGACCAAGAAGTAGTATCTTTCATAAAGAGGAATATCCTGACTAGGTTTGGGGTACCAACTGAGATCATTTGTGATAATGGGTCCCAGTTTATAAGCAAAAGGACTACTGACTTTTGCAAGAGTTGGGGAATCAAAATGATCACATCTACTCCGGTACATCCTCAAGCGAATGGACAAGCTGAATCCTCAAACAAGATAATAGTCAATAACTTAAAGAAGAGGCTTGGAGACAAAAAAGGAAGATGGGCAGAAGAGTTACCCTTTGTTTTGTGGGCTGATAGGACAACGGTAAAGAATGCAACCAGCCAAACCCCGTTTTCCTTGGTATTTGGGGCAGAAGCAGTGATTCCAACAGAAATGACGATACCTACTGCAAGATCTGTCCTACAGGATCCTGAACAGAATCCTGAACTCTTATGTCAAGATTTGGATACTATAGATGAAAAAAGAGACGCAGCAAGACTAAGGATGGCAGCAAATCAACAAAGAATATCCAGAGCATATAACAAGAACATAAGGACTAGAAGATTTCGAGTTGGTGATTGGGTGCTAAGAAAGGCTTTTCAAAATACCACTAATCCTGCCAATGGCAAGCTAGCTCCTAAGTGGGAAGGACCGTATGAAGTCGAGTCAGAAGCAGGGAAAGGAGCATATCGACTCAAGAATGTGGAAGGGGATATGCTACCAAGATCCTGGATTGCAATACATTTAAAGCTTTATTTCAAGTAAGAGTAGTATTTAATTTCTGTCTTAGAATGGTATGTATTCTATCTATGTTAACTATATTTGTTTATTATCTTGAACCCAATACTGACTTAAGCATCGGAGGGGTGTTAGCCAAGCTAACACCCATCTTAGTTTACAATTGTTTTGCAGCATATGTTTCAGGATATAGCTCCAGGATATGTACTCAGGATAACTCGAAAGATTAGAGGATTGGCCCCCTCTCTCACGTTTAAGGGATCCTGGTCCCTTCAAAGGTTTAAAGGTAATCACCTTTCTTTCGAATTGGGTTTAAACACCTCGCCTGGAGCGCAAGTTATCTAGGTATAGTTCAAGGTAGCGGGACCAGTTCATGTAAAAGTGGCTGACAATTTCGTTACTGTTGGCTATATCCTGGATCCTGAAGGTATATGAGGATTGATCACCCTCTCTCACGAAAGAGTATTTTCATACTCTCTAAGGTTTAAAGGTTTTCACCTTTCTAAGATTTAGAGTTTATACACTCTCGCCTGTAGCGCATGGGAATCAGGGTTTATCCCCAGAATTTCAAGGTTTATCCCCAGGATATTAAGGGTTTATCCCAAGTATGCTAAGGATTCATTTCAGAATATCAGGGGTTTTGCCCTGGGGTATCCGGAATTTATTCGAGTCAAGGTGTGAATACATTTGTGTTTCTGTATTGAACACAGGGGACACACGTTATACTATTCAGAGGATGGATCCAAGTTTATAAGTGTGCACTGGGGACATATTTATGATGCAGGATTGAAATTGATTCTCTAAGAATCTCTGGTATGATCTCTCCTTTTTTGGATAATTTATAGGTTGTATTTCAGTATCCTGATCAGGATATCTCTCAGGATATGTTTATAATATATTCCCAAAAATGTTCAAACAAAACAGTTTTCATAAGTAAAATTTATACACCAATAACAACAATAATAAAGTCAAAAGAGAAGTTATATTACCATAGCAAAAGTTTGTGCTTTTGGTTTCATCTCAAACCGAGATCCATCCACCAAAAGCACAATTAGTTTTTAAGCATATTTACCCAACAGTTGAAGGTTTCGTCTCAAACCGAAACCCATCCACCTCCAACTATTGTATTGTTCAAAAAGCATGCAGGAAATGTAAATTGTTCAAGTGCAGAAAAGTAAAGTGCGGAAAAGTAAATTGTTTTGGGATTACAGACCAACATTCAAATTCAAAAAGGTGGGCTCTGGCCTTGGCACGTATATCCATCATCGCCCACCTGAATGCCCTCACACAGCGGCATCTTCTCCAACCTTCTCCGACTTCCCAGCACCAACATCCTGAGCAGCATCCTCACCAGCATCCATCCCAGCATCCGCTCCAGCGTCCTTCTTGTCTCCAACCTGGATCACCACCTCCGCTGACTTGGAAGTTTCACCGGCTTCAGCAGGGAGTGGCACAGCTTTGCCCCTGAGCTCCTTCAGCTTGGCCACCCACGATTCAACCGGCCAGGATGGACATACAACGCCCGTCTCCTTGGCCTCATAGGCCATCTTGATGCGTGCTTGTAGCAGAGAGACAATAGCGGAAGCCTTGATTCCCTCCCGGAAAGACACCATGGCTTGTTCATGGTCCATTTGAACGGTGGCAAGTTTGAGCTCAGCATCCTGGGTGACCTTCTTCAGCATGCCCTCGTAGTGTCGGGTCTTCGCTTCAGCAATGGCACCTTGGTCAGCAACGGTGCTTTCAAGCTGTTTGATCCTGGCCTCATGGAGTGCAGCAGTACCACAAGCGTCATTGTATAGGTGGAGTAAATGCTGAAGGCCCTGCACATCAATTTCAGGTATAAGCCAGAATATATTAACCAGGATATCCTATCAGGATATATATACAGGATGTATGTGCAGGATATATATCAGGATATTACCTTGTTGAGGAAGGATGTCATTGGCTCTAAGGAGTCGGAGAAGCTGAGTTCATCATAGGAGAACCCTTCTGAACCTGGGGCGCTGACTTCTAGACCTTTCCTCTTTTTTGCCGTGGAAGCACGAGTTCTTGGATTAGCCTTGGGAGCCGGGAGCGGTTTGGAGCTGGTAGCAGCAGGGGTCTCTTTCTTGACTGTGGCTGGAGTTGGGTAGCTGTCGAGTTCGTCGAGGTCTAGATAGACTGGAACTTTGCTGGAGTCTGCACACAGGGAGTAAAATTCTAAATTTCTCCTAAGGATATCAAATGAAAACATATATGTACAGGATATTTTGCAGGATCCTTACCAGACATGTTTGCACTTGAAAGAGGACTTGGAGTTGGTGGGGATGGATTGAAACTTCTTTCAGCCTCTGGAAGGAGTCTGATGGCGTCTATCCTTTTTTGAGAATCAGCAAGAGGAGGTGCAACTTTCCTGAAATCAGCTGTATAAAAAAGAAAATTCATTAGTTCAGGATATGAAGCAGGATAAGAGACAGGATCGTTCTTAAACCCTAAGTCCTACCCTTTCTCAACCACTTCACCGGATATTCCGTTCCACTAGGAATGGAGTCTCTTTTTACAAAGAGGTACTTAGATTGCCAACCCTCTTCGTTCCTGGTGGCACGAAGTATCAGTGGGTCACCGGAAGTAGAATAGAACAGAAATCTAGATGATCCATGGCATCTAAGCTTGTAAGCTAGGGGGAGATCAAGGACAGAAAGATCAGGGATGTGGTTTTTCTTGATCTGGTCAAGAACAGACAAAACACGCCAAAGCATTGGCATTGTTTGACTAAAGGAAATTTTGGTAATGGTAAAGAATTCCATGATGAGATCCGGAAAGGGGAATTGTAACCCTAAGGTGAAGGGGAAGGCATTGAAGCATATCCACTCGTTGGAAACCATATCTGACCGGATTTCTCGGTCAAAAGGTCGAAATACAGTTCCTTCCGGGAAGATACCGGAGGATTTTAAGGCCGACAGGTGGGCACTGTCAAAGGTGCATATCTCTTTCTCCGGTTCTTGGAGAAGGTTCTGTTGGATAAACGTGGGAGCCGAGTCGCCTGAACTAGATCTTGTTTGTCTAGGCATTTGGTCACCTGAGTTTTTCACCAGAGAATGAAGATGAATATGAAGATGAGAGAGAAAATGTTACCTTTTCCTTGTCGATTATGATTAAAAAAGAGATGAGGATGAGAAGATATAGGGTATGATGAGTAAATATAGGCCGGGTAGTTGAAAATGGTCACATCATTGGTCTTATCTATTAATTACCTCGGTCTTCGTGAAAAATGTAACCGTTAGTGCAGGATAACAAACGGTAACATTTTTGGGGACAATTGTTATGGGTGAAATTTTGAGCCCATATCCTGGAAAATATCTTGATTATATATTATTTGTTTACATCCGGGATGCTGGTTCAGGATATTGGTAACATCTTGAATCGTATCCTCATGATTACTAACGGATTATGTGCAGGTACGTGGGTTAGAAGCTAGCAACGTTCACAAGGACTCATTCCGCGGAAGACTCGGTCCAAGTTGTTCAAGGAAAGACGTTAAGCCCGCTTTATTTGGTTCCAAACGCCTATTTATGGAATATTCGGGAGCATCCCATATTTATAGGAATTTTAGTTTCTATTTAGTACCTATAAATAGGTGGGTATACCAGATCGAATAGGACATCACATTTTCACTGGATACACTCTAACACTCGCTCTCTAGCAATTTTCACTTTCATACAAAAGCATTGTAACACTTAGCGATCTGGTCTATATCCTGCACTGTATCCTGACGTTTGAAGCAATAAGAAGAACAAGGCAGCTGCGATTGTCAGCTCCTGAGGTTTTATGCCGGCGATCTAGATTGATCAAGGGCTTTCCTCGTACATCTCGTGTCATTTCCTTTACTTTTTACTCATCGTTTGATCATAGATACAGCTCAATATCCTGAGCCGTATCCTGAATACTGATTTTCTAAATAACTTAACCGGCATATTTTCAACACACTTTCTAGCACACTGCCTCACTTTACTAATTTGATCACTTAATTGCCTCGGTAATTTTTGACCAAAACAGTAAGTATAAGTCACGAATTCAGAATCCCAAATAAGTCCTTAAAACTATGTGTGAAAGGACCAAAATGCCCCTACGGTGCATAGTTTGGTTTTAAAGTATAAATTACACATATGTTTGATATCCTACTGATATTATATCATAAATCAAATATTTTTCCAGAATTTTTATGACCATAACATCAGTTTACTTGCAAGCTCCTTTTATAAGTCAGAAAATGACCAAAACGCCCTTATGAGGCTTAATTCGACTTTAAAACCTTAAAGGGCATACATGTTAGTATCATACTGATATTATAACATGTTTTAAGCATAATGAAATGTGGAACTTGTATATGTATCATCCAGTTTCTCGTGATCGCTTATACGCGTATGGTTTGACTTGCATAACTAGTTTACGTAAGTTTATCGAAACGGGTTTAACCTTATCATTTTTATCTCAAAATCCAGAATGAATTTAGCTTACCCATATTATACAAGCCTTCATACTTGTTGGGTCTAAATAGCATTCTATTCCGATCATCGCTTAATCTAGCGTATCGTACCGTTTTAGAAACTTTAAGCTAGCCGGTCTAAGTCTACGACTTAAATAAGGCCGTTAGC
Source organism: Helianthus tuberosus (assembly GCA_030545235.1). Lineage (NCBI taxonomy): Eukaryota > Viridiplantae > Streptophyta > Magnoliopsida > Asterales > Asteraceae > Helianthus > Helianthus tuberosus. The sequence continues at coordinate 39,677,866 of CM060382.1, read as the reverse complement.
ATTCTGAAGTGGTTATATATTACCATCTGTAGGATCGGTTTGTGGATCCGAACGAGTCGGTTCAAAGGAATTCTATCAAATACAGGTGCGGAAAACAAGTATTTGATCTATAAACAGCTGAATCTTCACTTTAACACTGATTTGTATTGATATGAACACAAATACAATCAGTTCTCACACCGGCAGCACCTCGGTATGGAAATCTCTCAAATGTTACTCATGATTTCGCTTGACCAAGACCTCCTATATATAGACATCAGGATTTCGCTTCAGCATAACTCAAGCGAAATCTTAACATGTTGATTTCGCTTGAGCTGCTTCAAGCGAAATCCTTTACACATTCAGATGTTCAAGCGAAATCTCATAAACTCTCTCTCATTCTCTCGATCTACGTGCCCTGATCTATTCTAATCTAAAGTAAAACTCGATACAAGACGAAGTCGACAGATGTAGTGCACCAACAGACTCCCCCTCAGATATTGACGAGTCGACTATCGAGTCACACCAATACTGTGTCTTCACATCTTCATTCTTGATCAGTCTCTGGGCTTTTCTCTTTCTATCTTCTTTTCCAAAATCACCTTGCTCTATCAGACTCCCCCTCACGATTTGCTGGCATTCATTTGTTCTTCAGCAACATCTGCTTTAGGATCAATGTCTGACTCAAATGTTGTTTACAAGATCATTGCCTGGATTTTATCTAAATCTCTTGATCAGATCTCTTGATTCCTTAAGTTCATCAGCATCAGCAACTAGCAAACTTTAGATTCATGATCAGAGTCTGACTTTTGTAAACTTTGAATGAATTAACCTGGCTCACCTGTAACAATCTTAACCCAGAAATAAATTTTCTAAATTTAACAATTTAAATGCATCAACAATCTGATATAATCAGATAATTCTTTCTCATATCACAAATCAATAATGAACCAAATGTAGGTTTTAAAAATACCAAATTGTAGGATTTTAACAAACCTTTTTGACATTTTAAGATTCACTCCCCCTCACAACCAAGTCATCATGTTTAGCACTTGAAATTTTGACAATCAGCTTTCCAATATCAGTTGACAAAAAAAAATCTTTTTGGATTTTTTCAAAATTTATACTAAAACACACTAAAAATCTTTTTGTAATTTTTGATTGTAAAGGAATGTAATAAAGAAATATTTACAAACAATATTTTTGTGAGTTTGTGCAAGAGGATCATATCAGTTTTTGAGACAGATCACTAACACCGTTAAGCTTCATTTCATATTAAGTTCTAAACAATTTACCTAGATTGTCAGTATGTTTGTCCACTTAAATTTTCACACAAAGTTCAACTGATCCGAGATACGATATTAATGTTTTAAGAAACTTAAACTTATCTGTGTGTCCCACTACTTGAATATACTCCCGTATCCAGAATCTCAATAATCAGTCTTACAGGTGAGAATACTACAATGATATCTGTATATAATTTAGGTATGCGAGGGCCGAGGGATCTCAGATCGATACTTCCGTATACGCAGAGAGATATCAGCTTCGACTTTTCGGTGTGTCCCCTTTAGAGGATCTTTTTGCTTACAACAGCAGCATATATCAATTTTATTGTTTCAGCATGCTGAGGGTTTAATGTTGTGTTTCAAGCATTGCAGCAAGTATTAGCCAGGGACTAGGTCAGAACTACCGTTCAGCAGAAGTCCCGGAATAATACCCCAGATATCATAGAGTATAAAGACCTAGTATATCAGATTAAGAGACCTTTCAAACAAGATTTCAGGGGTTACCTATATATCCAAGTTTGTGTTAACCCACAAAACAAGCAAGTTCGAAATTTAGGTTTATATCTCGTCACAATCTACTAAATGTGCAAAAACCTACTGACATATCCACAGTAAGATTGTTTATCACATTTTTCTATACATTTCTTTAGCATGTTGTGATAGTCCACTGATGTACTATCATTTCCTCTATATGCAACAAAAACTCATTTTTGAATTTTATCATGTTTTTGTCTTTTTCAAATTTTCAAATGTTTTTGGATTTTCTGAAAAAAAAATTTACTCCTCCTAAAATGCAAACACATTTTAGGAAATTTGAAAATAAACTGTACAATAAAACTTGACAACTGATATCAAATCGCATCAAATCGCCATTCACTCGGCATAAACAATTAGAACTCCTCCTATCACAAAACTATTTTCTCATTTAGATTTCAAAACACTTAAGTTTGTTTTAATCAAAATGATTTTTCCGGAAAATAAGTTTTTATGATATAATCATTTGTAGATTCGGAATGTGGTTCATCACATTGTCTATTCGAAATACCAATTGTAAGTATGATCCAATCAAGTTCAACTTAATGACCTTGATTAACCTTTTTCATGTAAGCCCCTACTATCCCAAATATAAGAATTACCACATGTAGGAATGTTACGTCTACATCACCATTTTACCAATCAAAATGCCGATTCCTGCTTCGCACTTACCAACCTGGAAGCTCCGGCGTAGTCATACAACCTGTAAACATTCAAACACTATCAAAAATTTTCAATCAAAAACTTCAAACATTTGAAAGATGCCGATTCCTGATCCACGATATAAACTTGGGATCTCCGGCAAGTCCTAAGACTTTAAGGAAAGCAAACTTCCACCCAAGTCTTCTTAGACTTGGTGACTTCCAATTCCTGAGCAGTAGGGTTGTAAGTTGCCTTTTTAGTTGCATAAAAATCCTTAACCCCCTTTACTTTCCCATCAAGCATTTTCTTGAAAATTTTCTTAACATTTTCACTGAATGTTTTTTCAATATCAAAATCTGATTTTTCAATTTTATCAACCATTTGTTTAATCTCTTCCACACTCAATGATTTAATGTCAACATCATTCATCAAATCTTTGATCTCATCTTGTGACTCCTCTGATTTTGTGGAATCAGAATCATCGCCAGATTGTACATCTGATTTTTTAACAATCCATTTTTGATTGTCTTTTGCCTTCTTTTTGTACAATCTTTTAGAATTTTCACCAACTTCATTCTTTGAATTTTCAATAGTTTTGAAGTTTGTAGTTGGTGAATCATTCTTTTCAACCACTTTTTCTTTAAGTTTTTCAGAGACTCCCTGTTTTTTGTTGACTTTGTTTGGACAATTGTGAGCTATGTGTCCAACAACTTGGCATTGAAAACAAGTTCTTGTGTCTTTTGGAATGTCTCTTGAATGAAAAACTCCAGTTCCTGTCCTTTTCCTTTCAGCAAGAAATTCTTGATTTGATTTTTTAAAAGATAAGCTCTTTGACTCCTCTTCATAGTTTTTTCCTGCAACATATGTCATTTTTGATTTAAAATCTCTAACATACTTTTCATTTTTACGATTTTCAGGTGGAGTAAAACCAAGACCTTTCTTTTTGTAACTACAATTTTGATTTGTTTTCTTTTGAAAACTAGAATCAGAATTGTAATTCTTTTTTCCTTTTTTCTTGTTTAACCTTTGTTGAACTCTAGAAGTATATTTTTTAGGTTTTTCAGTAGATTTTAGATCTTTAATTTCAGAAAAATTAATTTCCGTCATTTTGAAAACCTTTTTGATCATGTCAAAACAAACACTTCTAATCGGAAACTCTTTGTCAGAGTATAATTTGTCTGAATCATTTAAAGTATATGCAACTTCAAATGTTTCATCATCCAAATTTGCCTTTGATAACAAAAATTCTTTACTGTAAGACCGTTTTTCCGATGTTTTTGAACTGTTGACTGACGAACTTGAACCCCCAGACTCAAACTTTGACTCAGACACCTCCTCAGTATCCAACACCTGATCGACCACCTTTTTGATTAACTCAGACTCATGATCAGTATCAGACGAGGTAAACGTAATATCAATGTTATCTGGTAAAACATCAGTTGTCTCGGATTTTAACTTTATATTGACTGCTTTTTCGACTTGCTCCTCATTTGGTTTTCTAGGAGAATACCCTTCCCAGATAGGAGGCGGACACTTGTTATATTTAACAGTCGATTTCTTACCAGTCTCATTCTTTTGCTTCTCATCCTGAAATGCTTCAAAACCTGCAACAGTAGGATAAACTCGATCAATAACATAATCAGAACAAGAATAACTCAGTAATAACCTTCTGATCCTTTCATTCTCGATTTTTTCTTTCTCCAACTCTTGCTTTAGATTAGCATTTTCTTCGATGTAATGATTAATTGCCTTTTGCTTTGCCATCAACGTAGAATTTGTCATTGTTAAAGCTTTTTCTCTTTCAGAGTTTGTTGTTTGAAGACCTGTTACAGTTCTATTTAACACGCTATACGATTCTTTCACATAGCTGATATCAGATAGTAGCTTTTCTATTAGTCTTTCTCTATCAAACAGAATCACATCTTTTTCTTCACAACTTTTGCAAACTTCCAAACACTTCTTGCAAGGCTTTTCAACTTCAACAATCTTCTCAACCTCGATTGTTTTTACCACTTCAATTACTTTTTCTACTTCAGTTACTTTCTCAGTTTCAATCACTTTTTCTTCATCCACACTTCTAACTTCTTCAGTTTGAACAACAGTTTCAATCTTCTCATCTTGTTGTTGTTCTTTTGCAGCTTGTTTCTCCTTCAGTTTCTCCATGCGATCTGCAAAATAAAAATGAAAACTTTCAGGAGAAAGATGTTTTTTAGCAATATTAATATGTTTTTCTTCCTCATCATCACTACTACTCTCCATCGGTGTTTGATCAAACTCAACAAATTTTTCAGACTCAGCATCTGAAACACCAGAATCAGATGATGTTTGATCAAAAACAACTTCTTTTTCTGAAGTATCCTCATTTTGCACACTCTCATCTGTACTTAATGATTCAGAATCAGCACTTTCTAAACTTTCTTCAGATGTACTCGATTGATCTTTCACTTTTTCACCAATTGATCTCATCCAAGTAGCAAATAAATCTGGTTCTCTAACAATCTTTGCAATAAAAGCTTTGAAATCACCCTTTTCATCAACAAACATATCCCAGCTGAATCCTTCAGGTAGTTGTTCATCAACCTGATCCATTATACATGCTGTGCTGTTAGAAGAAATGTAATTGCTCCAGTTGAAATCTACCAAACATCCTTTCCTTGAATCTTCAATCTTTCTACCATGAGCCGTCTGTAATTCTTGTGTCTGGCCAACTTGCTGATAAATGGCTTTCCGGTAGTAGTCATCTTTTCCAAATGGATTCTGAGCACCACTAACTTCTCTGTTCTTGCATTCCCGTTTAAAATGACCTTTTTCTCTGCACCTGAAACAAGTAACTTTAGATTTATCAAAACCTAAAGTAGAAACACAAGCATCAAGAAAATCATTTCTCCCAGTAATTGTCTTGAACTTTTCAGCACGTCTAAGAACACTTGCAAGACACCATTTGATATCCATTAGTTCCATCTCTTCTGCATCTATTTGGTCGTAATCCTCTTTAGTAAGCATAGGATTTCCAATTCGACCAGCAACTAAACCTTCATATGAGATAAGCACGGAACCAAGTAATGCCATATGATCTTTCGCAATGTCTTCAGAAAAACTTTGACCTTCTGGAAGATTTAGAGCTATGTTGCATTGAATCACACAACCATTTCCCATCTTTGTGCTTTGAGACTGAAAACTTTCTGATGAGCTTTTCGGATTAACACTTGGATACAATGAAAAACCACTGTTGCTTTTGTTTGAGTTTTGATCAGTCTTTTCTGTAGAATCTCCAACACTATAAGCAGTCTGAATTTTCGGACTTCTCTCAGCTTCTGAAGTCGGAACACTACCCTTGTAATACATCTTTACATCTTGTTGACCACTTGGATTATTCATCCTTGCAATCTTCTGCTGTTCCAAATCCTGACTTTCAATCTTTTCAATGAACTGAGAGATCGACAACCTATCATAAACTCCAGTATTCTTCAGTATCATCAAATAAGTTCCCCACTCTTTCTGAGGTAATGCATCAGCAAGTTTATCCACCCATTCATCATTTTCCTTTTTAATGCTCATCATTGACATTGTTCTTACTAAGTGACAATATCGTTCAATGAGTTTCTTTGTATCTTCTCCGGGCAAACTTGTGAACAAATCAAATTCCTTTTTAAGCAATGCCTTCTTGCTTTTAATCATACTTGTACTGCCTTCAACTTTGATTTTTAGAGCATCCCATATTGATTGTGATGTTTTGTCATGTTGAAGTAGTATGAAGATGTCTTCTTTGATGGCCTGTTGAAGTAGACTGATCATCATCTTTTCAGCTCGGTATATTTCCCGTTCTTCCTTACTGAAATCTGAAAGCTGTTTTTCAGTCTGCATTTCTGTTTGTGGTGGAGTATACTTTGTCAGAATACATTCCCATGATCTCAAATGATTTGCCTGCACCCAGTTTTCGAATCTATCTTTCCATCCATAGTATTCTTCAATTCCCATAAGCTTCGGGGGTTTCTGAATCGTCCCCGTTTCGTTTTCTGAATTCATGTTCTGAGCAATGGAAGATGAACTAGGCGATGTTGCAAAAGCGTTGTGAAAATCGTTATCCATGTTTCAATTACTTTCAAGCGGACTGGTTAAGTGAACAATCTTTGAAGCGAAATAGTCAAGCTGATTGAAGCGAAATCCTTGAAGCGAAATGATTCAAGCGAAACTATCTGAAGTGAGAATCCTGAAGCGAAACCTTGAAGTGAAACACTGAAGCGAAAACGTTGAAGCGAAAACAGATCCTGTTTGAAGCGAACTGTTAAGTATCGCTTAAAAGTTCAAGCGAAATCGTTCAATGAAGCTTTGTTCTTCAAGCGAAATCCATTCGAATGTCAATTTTGATCACTTTTAGGTTGACTTTGGCTGCGAAACTTTCAAGGGTTTGTTATCTTGTACTTTTAAACAATCCATGAGAAATTGAATAGATTTTGACCGAGTAAAAATTCTGAACTGATGAAAAGAAGGTGTAGAAGTAAGAGAATGATGTCAATTTCAGCTGAAATCCTGCAGAACTCCTCAACTGGCTCTGATACCAATTGTAGGATCGGTTTGTGGATCCGAACGAGTCGGTTCAAAGGAATTCTATCAAATACAGGTGCGGAAAACAAGTATTTGATCTATAAACAGCTGAATCTTCACTTTAACACTGATTTGTATTGATATGAACACAAATACAATCAGTTCTCACACCGGCAGCACCTCGGTATGGAAATCTCTCAAATGTTACTCATGATTTCGCTTGACCAAGACCTCCTATATATAGACATCAGGATTTCGCTTCAGCATAACTCAAGCGAAATCTTAACATGTTGATTTCGCTTGAGCTGCTTCAAGCGAAATCCTTTACACATTCAGATGTTCAAGCGAAATCTCATAAACTCTCTCTCATTCTCTCGATCTACGTGCCCTGATCTATTCTAATCTAAAGTAAAACTCGATACAAGACGAAGTCGACAGATGTAGTGCACCAACACCATCATTCCAGACTAGAGCCACCCGGTAAAAGCTACATGCATTTAGTTAGATTGGATACGACTGAGTTAATCTGCTGTGAATCAAGTATTGGCTCAGGTAAATACTTTTAACTTATTTTCCCATATACGTGCTTGGGATACGGTATATTAATACCGCTTGGTCGGGTATGAGATCATTTAATCGGATTGTGATTTAATAAATCTGCATAACCCGTTTTAATCTGTTTTGTTTGATAACATAAACATTGGGGGTTAACGGCCGTGTCCTGGATATCCTCAGCTCATTTCATTTGAAAATGGCCACGACCTATGCACGGGGTGTAGGCATACACCTGACAGATATAAATGCTAAAATAACCCACATGTTGGGGATAACTCCTTTGTGGGTTTTATAGTGATGAGTCGTTAATCATGACCGGCTTCCAAACCGGCCCCATATGTATGACAAACATGTAAATCTGTATACAAGATTTTAATAAAAATTGTCCCAAGTTATAAATGGTTTTGTGCCTTTTGCGCCTAAATCAATTTTCATAAACTCTTTTAAAATGAGTCGGTTAATTGTATTTACCAGTGAAAACTGATGTATTTTCCAAAGATGTCTTAAAGTCTGCTAAACTTCATTTTATACATTCTATAATGATCCGCCTGTGGATTTGATATTACGAGCTCATCTATAATAAATACTTTGATATTTTCAGACATTTGGGTTTGTAATATTATTTTATATTCCAAGACTTCCGCTGTGCTAATCTGTGTATGTTTGACCATGATGATATCAATTTTACGTCATGATACTCCCCATCGGGCCCACCGGTAATATGTGTAAATATCGGGGTGTGACAATAGGACAACTAACTCATATGCCTAAACGTGGTCACTATGGGGGCATAAATGATATGCATAAGCTAGTATATATGGTTATAAATACCCCTAAAGTATAAAAGGGTGTTTAAATACGTCATAGTCTATTCCTATGATATTCAGTGACAAAGAGTGAGGCTAAGCATAATATGTGGTAAATGATTTGGATAAATCACGATAACCACAATGCTTTTAATGATCTAAGGAGAATCACCTATGTTAGAAAGAAGTGGGGTCACTTCAAATGGAATTGAGGGCACAATTCCTAGAGCTCTCGCAGAACCAGGAAAGTGTTCCACGACCATTATTGGACACGACTATGAGGAGATGACCCGGCTAATGAGAGTCTTATGTGAAGTGTATTGTCGTCCACACAAACGGCAGACGAGTTCAAAGACATCGAGATCTACTCAGAGCTAGTGGGCTAAGTGCATTTCATGAGTGAAGGTTCAAAGGGTAACACCTACTTGTCGTATGCAAACCTCAACTGTCGAGGTTCCATTGGAAATTTTATATGCTTTGAACAATCTCCATTCATGTGGGGGATTGTTGGGAAAATTAATGAAGAGATATTTAGTTAATTTATAATTGAGTGAAATTATAATTACTAATTAAACTTCTTCATATGGTGAAACTCTTGAGTAGAGTTTTATGTCACTTGATTAGCTTTTATTAGAGTTTTTATGTCTCTAATTAAATCACTAATTAAGTGAAACTTTTATTAGAGTTTTACGTCTCTAATAAAATCACCAATTAAGAGAAACTCTTCACTATCCACAACTCTTGTAAAAAATTGTAGGTTATGTGACTCATTGGAATCATGAGAAAACTACAAGAGAAAGATAATATAGATGAAGAATTCTTGGAAAAGTGGTGAAGACTTGAACATCCATATGTTGGGAATTATAGAGAGATAAGATTTCTCTACTCGATTCCATCACCTTCGTAGCATTATTTTTCCACAAGTTCAAACACTATAATTTTATTTGGTGTAACCTCGGGCACGTTGCCATTTCCGGCAGTACAGACTGCTTCGGCTGTTGTACCCTGGGAGACAGACGCGTCGTCTTTTGTAGAGGCGCAAAATCTAGTTTAAGGAAAGCGTGTTGAACATGTGCCTCAACCAAAATCGTCAACGTTTTAGTGTGCTCTTTGTTTTAGTCAAGGAGTATTTTTCAAGACTCAAGATGATGAATACTCGAGTCTAGGATGCTATCAAGTGCGCGTGAAGGACCCACTAGAGATGCGGCTTGAATCAAGATTGGTATATATAATTATATTTTATATTCTTTTTATTTAGTTATTGCAACCGGTATTGTACTATGATATTTCCTACGAATAACGAGGGTCTCGTTATTATGTATTTTGTAATTATATTTTATAAAAGGTGAACCTAGTTCCTACAAATTGTTTTTGAAATAATCCTGACTCAGTGTTTAAAAAATATTGACGTCCTATTGTTTGCACCTTGTTCATCACACTTAAATCAATGTTAATGTTTGATATTATGGTATAAATTAAAAAAAAAGAGTAAATTTCAAAGTTCGTCCTTTATGTATGTCTAATATATCAAAGTATGTCCTTTGTCTTTAATAACCTCAGAAAACATCCTTAATGTTTGAAAAACCAATCAAGTTATGTCCTTTACCCTAAACCTTGTTTGTTTTCCCAGTTAAGTTAGGTCATGTGAGAAGCACATGAGGGTATATTGGTCATTTTACCCTAAATACTAAAAAAATTATAAAAAATTCAGATCTTCCTCTCTCTCTCTTTGAACGCAGAGTATGATTCAACCACTCAATCAATCTCTTCTTACTTTAATCCAACCACCAACTTTAACCCTAATCTCAACCACCTCCTCCAACCACAACCACCACCACCTTCCTCATCATCATCATACCACCACCGTCCACCGTCCACCAATACCACCACCTTCTACACCCCTTCTTCCTTCTCACTGCTCCAAGATCCCGCTTCACCCTGGACCGGAACCATACGACAACAAAACAGCCTACCAGATTTCAGTTCATACAACCCTAACACAACAACAACAACCACCACCATAGACACACAACCAAAAACGGGTCTACATCAGATAGGAGTAGCCATAAAGAACCCAAAGAAACGTACAAGAGCTTCTCGGAGAGCACCCACCACCGTTCTCACAACCGACACCACTAACTTCCGTCAGATGGTTCAAGAATTCACCGGCATCCCCACCGCCCCTTTCACCGCCGCCGCCCCCTTTTCTCGCCGTCTCGACCTCTTTGCTTCCACCTGAAGGGTGGTCGCCGCCCTACGCCGCCAATGACTTTCGATTTGCCCCCAAATCGACAACCCTTTTCTCTGTGTGTGTGTATATACAACGGATTTATCCTCTTTGTTCTGATTCTTTACAGATCTGAGCCTCTTTTATACTCTTTATTGTTGGGTTCAACGAAAACTTGGTCGGAACTTCGCCGGAGTCGTTTCACAGCTTCAACGGCTTCGAATCTTGAAATATGAAGGTCACCATCGTGTAGAGGAGGTCGATTATACTGCGGTAGGAGTAGTTTTGGCCGGAAAATCACACCGTAGACACCCCCACCGCCGCCGTCATCACCGCCGAACCACCGTGGACGGTGGCCGGCCATCGTTCTACACCGGAATCTTCGTCGGAGTTGTTTTCGGCTCTGACTCATTTAGAGAGAGAAAGTTGGAGAGAATTTGGGGAGTTAGAGAGAGAGTATGAGGGATAAACTGGCCTTAAAACAATATTACAAATTAGGGTAAAATGACCAATATACCCTCATGTGCTTCTCACATGACCTAACTTAACTGGGAAAACAAACAAGGTTTAGGGTAAAGGACATAACTTGATTGGTTTTTCAAACATTAAGGATGTTTTCTGAGGTTATTAAAGACAAAAGACATACTTTGATATATTAGACATACATAAAGGACGAACTTTGAAATTTACTCTAAAAAAAATAATGACGTATACAGAAGTTATTTACGTTTAAAAAATTGATGGAACATAAAAGAAGGCAACATTTGAAGACTATTAACCTTTTTCTAAAACCTAATGCATGGTGTCGTCCACATAGCACTATGTTTTATCTTTGATGGAACATAAAAGAAGGCAACATTTAATTAGTCTTCGTGGATTCTCAGAAGTAATATGTTTGAGTACTAAGGGTCTGTTTGGTATGGGGTAATGGAATGGACGAAGGAATGCAATGGACGAGGTAATGGAATGGACGAGGGAATGCAATGGATCATTACCATTCCATGTCTTGTTTGGTTACCATGTGTGAATGGAATGAATTATTATTGTGTGTTGTTCGATAGGAAAGAAAAACGGAGTAATAAAATCAGCGGTGAGTGGTGGTGGTGGTCGGTGGTAGTGATTGTGGGTGGTTATAGGTGGCGGTGGTGGGTGTCGGCGGCGGCGATGGGTGGTGGTGGTGGCAGCGAGTGGCGGTGCGGTGGTGATGACGAGTGGTGGTTGCGGCAAGGTGGTCGTTGGTGGTGGGTGGCAGCAGAGGTGGCCGTTGGTGGCGGCAGCGGCGGTTGGTGGTGGTGGTGGTGGCGTCGACGATGGTGGTGGGCGGCGGGGGCGAGTGGCGTTGGCGGTTAGTCACAGCTGTGGGTGATAATGGTGGCGAGTGGGTGGTGGCGGCGGTGGTGGCGGGTGGCGGCGGTGGCTGTCGGGGTGAGGTGGTGGCGGGTGGCGGTGGCGGCGGGTGGCGGCGGTGGCTGTCGGGGTGAGATGGTGGTGGGTGGCGGCGATGGCGTCGGTGGTGGGTGGTGGTGGTGGGTTGTGGCGAAGGTGGTGGGTTGTGGTGTTGTTGATGAATGGTGCAAGAGAGGATGGAATGGAAAAAAAACATGGGGGGTGGAAGGAATGATTTTGAGGGAATGGAATGCCTTTTGGAATGGGTGATTCCATTCTATTGACCAACCAAACACCTTTTTCTTCATTCCCTCGTAATCATCCATTCCATTCCACCTCTCATTCCTGCATACCAAACACGGGGAAGGATCCACTAAAAAGTGGATTTTGCCTAAGTAGCCTAAGAAGGATTGTGATGATGACATGTGGCACTCCTAATAAGTAGGAATGAAGGGCATTTTGGTCCTTATAAATAGGAGTGAAAATGACATATGGCACCCTTTTTGTTTTTTAAAAATACAAAAAAAAATCTAGTACAAAAAAATCTAGCACAAAAAATCTAGTACAAAAAAATATAGCACAAAAAATCTAGTACAAAAAATCTAGCACATAAAATGTAGTACAAAAAAATATACCAAAAAAAATCTAGTACAAAAAATATAGCACAAAAAAATTTAGCAAAAAAATGTAGTACAAAAAAATCCAGCACAAAAATTTGAGAAAAAAAAAATTAAGACAAAAAAAATCAGCACAAAATTTTTAGTACAAAAATATAGTACAAAAATCCAGCACAAAAAATGTTATACAACATAGAAATACAACACATTTTAGTGGGTTTTTTGAGTCTTCATATTTTATATAGCAATATGGTACTCAAATTAAAGATAAAAAGACGCTCGATTTTATGGTGAAAGTTTTATGAAAAAATAATGTCGTATAAAAAAGTTATGAACGTTTAAAAAATGGGGGTGAAATATGCATGTGCCTTGCATGTGGAGAGAGAAAGTCCATAAATAGGATTTTCCCAAGATACCCTTGCACTCCTTCTTTCTCATACCCTTTCATCTTAACCATTGATTTGAAAAATGAATGGTTAAGATTCCTTCTTAGGCTACTTAGGCAAAATCCACTTTTTAGTGGATCCTTCCCCTACCAAACACTACCTAAGGGCTTCAAGTAACAAGTTGAGGTTTATTGTTTATTATTTTTTTAAACAATGTTAGGTACTATGACTAACGCTCGTAAACTTTTCAGTTATTTTTAAGTAAAATGACTAAAATGTCGTTTTATAACCAGAAGGGACCATTTATGCAATAAACTCTATTTAAATGTAAGGACCATTCGTGTAAATTACTAAAAAAATGAAGTAGCTTCGATGACCACCACCGCCCTCTTCGACCTTATCCTTTCGTCCCCTTAACCCCATTCCATTCATATGGCAGCTACGGCCATCGGAATCAAACCACCACACTAGAAAGAAACCCACAACCATCAAGCTCCATTGTCATCGACAACCCCTCTCGCCAACCACATTGTAGGATCGTTTGCGGACCCAAACGAGTCGTTCAGAAGAGTTTATCTCAGTTTGAGCGGCGGAAACAAACAAACCGAGTTCAATTCAGCAAGATTTCACTTTAAACTGTTGTTGTATTGATAACAAATGCTATTACAGACCTAACAACACTTCGGCAGCACTTCGTGGCTCACCGGAAGAATATCAGAAGAATTCGAACTCACTTCTAACTGATTACGCTTCAGGGTATTTATAGACATTGAGATTTCGCTTAAGCACTGTTCAAGCGAAATCAAGTCATGTGGATTTCGCTTGAACTTGCTTGAAGCGAAATCATCTATTAATAACCCTTGAAGCGAAATCATCACTTAAACACACTAAAACATGATATTTTCTCATATTACAAGCCCTAATCTTTCATTTCTAATCTGAGACTCGATATAAGACGAAGACGACAGATGTATGCACCAACAGACTCCCCCTCAGATGTTGACGAGTCTTAAATGTCGATTCTATCTTCAATCTTTATCAGTCTTTGAGCTTTCTCTGAAGTATTTGTCATTGCAAGAATCCTCAATCTCTATCTTCATCATCAACAACCTTCTCTCTCTCAAATGTTGAATATCATAGTGTCTTCAGACTCCCCCTCTCAATTTGCTGGGATTGTAATCTGGAATTCACTTTCCACAGGTTCTTAAATCGTAACCTGACACTTCATCACTCTGAAGTTTTAGAACCTGGCTAACCTGCAAAAACTCTACCCAAAAATGAATTTTCTGATAACCATTTTGTGGATAAAATTTTCAAGTCTAATTTACCACTTGCAGGAATAACATTTATATTTCAAAACATTTTTCCATTTCATTTCAACATTCTTCAAACACTTTCACCCAAAACATTTGTTCATCATGTTTAGCACTTGGAATTTTGAAAATCAGCTCTACAACACCAGTTGTCGAAAATCTTTTTAAATTTTTCAAACTTTATGCTAAAACACACTAAAATCTTTTTGGATTTTTGACTGAAATAGAAATGCAGAAAATGAAATATTTACAAACAATATTTTTGTGAGTTCGTGCAAGAGGATCATATCAGTTTCTGAGACCAATCACCAACACCGTTAAGCTTCATTTCATTTTAAGTTCTAAACAATTCACTTAGATTGTCAGTATACTGGTCCACTTAAATTTTCACACAAAGTTCAATTGATCCGAGATACGAGATTAATGTTTTAAGCTCTTGAACTTATTCGTGTGTCCCACTACTTGAATATACTCCCGTATCCAGATCCCAATATTCAGTCTTACATGTGAGTATACCACAGATGATATCTGTAAGGGGAATAAATTATGCAACCGTGATAGCTCAGGTCAGAACTTCCGTTCAGCAGAGAGCCTAGTTGACTTTTAGGTGTGTCCCCTTTAGAGGATCTTTTGAATTACAACAGCCATGATTAGCATTTTTCAATGTTTCATCATTTTTAGCTGAGGGTGGTGCTATATTTCAAGCAAGCAGAAAGTATTCTCCAGGGACTAGGCCATTGCTTCCGCAAAATCAGAAGTCCCGGGATAATACCCCAGATATCACTGAGTATAAAGACCTAGTATCTCAGAATAAGGGACCTTTCAAACAAGATTTCAGGGGTTACCTATATATCCAAGTTTGTGTTAACCCACAGAACAAGCAAGTTTGAAATTTAGATTTATATCTCGTCACAATTTACTAAATGTGCAAAAACCTACTGGCACATCATCAGTGAGACCGTTTATCACAATTTTACTTTCCAATTCTTTAGCATGCTGTGATCGTCCACTGATGTACTATCATTTCCTCTATTCACAACGAAACTCATTTTTGAATTTTATCAAGTTTTTATCTTTTTCAAATTTTCAAATGTTTTTGTATTTTCTCAAATTTCTTACTCCCCCTAAAATGCAAACACATTTTAGGAAATTTGAAAACAAACTGTACAAGTAACATGACAACTGATATCGAATCACTTCAATTCGCCATCCACTTGGCATAAACAATCAGAACTCCCCCTCACAACAAACTATTTTCCCATCAATTTCAAAACACTTAAGTTTGTTTTAATCAAATGGTTTTTCCGGAAAATAAGTTTGATTTTACCACTTGTAAAGTTAGGGGTTTGGTTCATCACATTGTTTTTTCAACTACTTGTAGAAAATCAGATACAATTTAATGTCTCTGATTTACCACTTTTAAGATCAATCCAATCAAACATTTTCAACCAAACATCATCTGTTAGTTGAATTCTCAAGGTGCCGATTCCTACTCCTCGCTTACAAACCTGGGAGTTCCGGCAATTCCTGCAAAACTTCTCAAAAATTTTCAATTTTCAAACAAACAACATAAGAATGATGCCGATTCATGATCCACGATTACCAACTTGGGATCTCCGGCAAGTCAGGTTTTTACTCTTTGAAAAATATATCCACCCAAGCCTAACCTTCCTTGGGTGTAACAACCTCTTCATCATCTTTTCTTTCAACTAACCTGTGACCTCCTCTTTTGGCAGCATAAAATTCTTTAACACTTTTGGCCTTACCATTGATCATTTTACCAAAAATGTGTTTCACAGTTCCATTGAAAGCTTTATCAACATCAAATTTCTTCTTGTCAGAATAAAATTGATTTGAAATTTCAACTTTCCCAACTCTCTTTTTAAAATTTTCAGCACTCAAAGATGGAAAATTCACATCATCCACTTTTAAAACTGATTTTTCAACCTTTTCTTTAACAACTTTTGGCTCCTCTGATTTTGTGAAATCAGATTCATCACCAGAACTGTTTCCTGAACCCTTAACAACCCATTTTTGATTTATCAGATTTTCTTTTCTTTTAACCACATTTTTTGAACATTCTCCCTTCTCAAAGATTGAATTTTCAAAGCCTGTGAACTTTCGGGTTGAAAGTTCAGTTTTCTCAACAACTTTCTCTTTCAGTTTACCAGATACTTCCTGTTTTGGTTTGAATGTTTTCGGACAATTCCTAGCAATATGACCAGTAATCTTGCACTGAAAACAGGTTCTGGTTTCTATCTTCTTTGGAACATGATTTTTCTTCAACTCTTCTTGCTTTTTGACAAGGAATTCTTGATTTGTCTCCTTCCAGAATGAACTCTTTTGTTCTTTCTCTTGACTTGTTCCTGAAACAAAATCAGTTTTTGGTTTATAAATTTCCTCATTTTTATACTTTTTCGGTGGTATAAAACCTAGACCATTCCTTTTGAAATTACGGCTTTGGTTTGGCTTCTTTTGAAAACCAGAACCAGAACTGTAACCCTTTTTCTTGTTTAATCTTTGTTGAACTCTTGAGGTGTATTTTTTAGGTTTATCAGTAAGATTTAAATCTTTCATTTCAAAAATATTAATTTCTGTTAATTTGAAAACCTTTTTGATCAATTCAGTTTTAACACCTCTTAATGGAAAATCTTCATCAGAATATAATTTGTCAGAATCTTTCAAAGTATATGCCACTTTAAATGATTCATCATTCAAATTAAATTTTGACATCAAAAACTCTTTATCATAAACCCGTTTCTCCTTTTTGACTGTTGACTTTGATGAATCGGACTCAGACTTTGACTTGGATTTGAACTCTGGTTTTGACTCCTCTATGTCATCTTTGTCTAACACCTGATCGACCACACTTTTTATCAATTTTGACTCATGATCAGTATCGGACGACGTGTACGTGACATCAATATTTTCTGGCAAGTTATCCGACGGCCCAGACTCCCATTGTAAGTTTATTGCCTTTTCGACTCTTTCGGAATTTGGATTTCGAGGTAAAAATCCATTTTCGACCGGGGGCGGACATCTAGTGTAAACCACACTTGGTTTCTTACCAGAAATCTTCACTTCATCTTTTGTCACGGATTTCTTTTCTTCGGACATCTTCATTTCTTCAAATGTCTTCAAATTCTCCACTACCGGATAAATCCTGTCAACAACAAAAGTAGAACATGAGTAACTGTCTAATAATTTCTTAACTTTCTCAGTTTCTATCTTTTGTGTTGCCAACTCAAGCTCGAGATCTGCACATTTCTTAATGTTATAGTTTGCCGTATCAAGCTGTCTCAGATAAGCTATCTTCAAAGTATTCATAGCTTCAGCTTGTTCACCATTTGAATTAGTATACTTGTTGATTTCTCTGTTTATTGTATCATATGATTCTTTCAATCTGTTTATATTGTGCAGCAATTCATTGTTTTGCTTGATTAAAGAATCACAATTCATGCACTTTTCAGGATCTTTGACAGGTTCTGCATCAACTTTGATCTCAAATTCAGGAACTTCTTTGACTGTTCTGTTTGATTGTAAAAATTCAGCTCTTCTCTTTTTCTCAGCTTTAGCTTCAGCTTTTAATCTTTTTTCTTCTTCTTCCTCTTCTTCGTTCTTTCTTCGTCTTTCTTCAGCTGCTTCCATGACTTTTCTGCACCTTTCTGCACATTTCAAATCATAAGCATTTGCAAAGAAAGCATTAACATTTGAAGTGTCTTTGGACATCTCTTTGGCCATAAATTCTTGATCTGAGCAAAAATTGTCCCAACTGAAACCTTCAGCTAATTTTTCATTGTCTTGATCTGCCAAACACAATTTGCTATTTGTTGGAACATATTTATCCCAACTAAAACCACTATCCTTTCCCAGACAAGCTTTCTTTGAATCTTTAATCTCCATCATTCCATGTGCAGTTTGTGCCTGATGCAGTGCTGGTGGTGTGATTTGATGATAAATTGCCTTTTTGTGATAATCATTGTTTCCAAAAGGATTCTGGGCTCCAGTAGCTTCACGATTTTTGCACTCTCTCTTGAAATGCCCCTTTTCCCTGCAACGAAAACAAGTAACTTTAGATTTATCAAAGCCTAAATTTGAAACACTTGCATCCAGAAAATCATTTCTTCCAGTAATTTGTTTAAACTTCTCAGCTCTTCTCATTACACTAGCCATGCACCATTTAATATCCATCAATTCCATTTCCTCAGCATCAATTTGATCGTAATCTTCTTTCGTGAGCATTGGATTACCAATCTTTCCGGCCACAAAACTACTATAAGATTCCAACACCATTCCCAACAAAGACATTTGATTTTTAGCAACCTCTTCAGTATAATCTTGATCATTTTCAAGACTTAGAACAATATTGCACTGAAGTTTTCTTCCGTTCTTTGTTGCTGAAATGTTTGGATCAAATGATGAAAATCTTGTGCTTCTTGAACCCTGAGATGATCTCTTTTTAGAAGAATCTTTCACACTGTAAGCAGTTTCGATCTTTGGAGAATGATTTGTTGTTCCAGTAACACCACTCTTGTAATACAAGCTGATATCTTGTTCTCCATCGTAATTCTTCATCCTAGCAATCTTTCTTTGCTCCATTTCTTGAGCTTCCAGGTGTTTGATAAAATTTCCCAATGTCATTTTCTTATAATCTGTTTTGTTTGACCGCAACATCATCAGAAATGTTCCCCATGTTTCATATGGTAGCGCATCTGCAAGTTTTTCAACCAATTCATCAGTATCTTTCTTAACACCAAGTTTAGTCATATTTCTCACCAAGTTACAATATCTATCAATTAATTGCTTGACACTCTCATTTTTCAATCCTCGAAATAAGTCAAATTCCTTTTTCATGAGAGACATCTTATTCCTGAGCATATCGTCACTTCCAGTAAACTTTGCTTCCAACTCTGTCCATATTGAATATGCAGTTCCATCATGTTGAAGCAGTATCAAAATATCTTCTTTTATCGCTTGCTGAAGCAGACTCACCATCAATTTCTCATCTCGATATTTCTTTTTATCTACAGAAGTCATTTCTCTAAGTGTCAACGGAGTACCATTCACAACATTGTCCTTTGTGGGTTTAACATACGGCTCTTCAGTGTGTTCCCACGCATCCAAGTGATATGCCTCAACCCAATTTCCAAACCTTTCTGACCATCCATTGTAATCATCAATATCCATGAGTTTTGGTGGTTTCTGAGACGTCCCGGTTTCATTTTCATGCAAAGCACTCTGTGTAACTGTAACTGGACTAGCAAAAGCATTGTAGAAATCTTCGTCCATTTTTCGGAATTC
Organism: Helianthus tuberosus; assembly: GCA_030545235.1. NCBI lineage: Eukaryota > Viridiplantae > Streptophyta > Magnoliopsida > Asterales > Asteraceae > Helianthus > Helianthus tuberosus. Next base: position 39,658,289 of record CM060382.1, on the reverse strand, counting down.
AAAAATTTCACACACCAGTAAGTTCAAGCGAAATCACCAAGTCAATCACAGTTCAAGCGAAACCTTTTAACTAAAATAAATCCCTGAAGCGAAATCAGATCTTAAACTCAAGCGAAATCTTAAGTCAAATCTTTTCAAGCGAAATCATCCTCCTAATGCATTTTCAAGCGAAATCTACCTGATCTGAAACGAGCTTCAAGCGAAATCAATAAATTTTGTTCTTTCAAGCGAACATTTTAATTTCGCTTCAGACACTAACTTGTTCAAGCGAAATCAGACACAAAACTTATATTCTCAAGCGAAATCAACCTATTTTCAAGCGAGCTTGGATGACATCATCACGTTCGGTCTGATTTTGATCTAATTGAATGTGTAAATGGCCGAATTAGGTTCTTAAACTCTCAAGGGTTTGTTAAAACATGTTTTCGCACAATATGTGAAAGTTTGAACCGATTTGAACCGTAAAAAGTTGATTAATTTTGAAAGAAGGTGTAGAAAATCAGAAAACGTGGCTGAATTGGTATGAACTCTTCCTCCTGAGCTCTGATACCAATTGTAGGATCGTTTGCGGACCCAAACGAGTCGTTCAGAAGAGTTTATCTCAGTTTGAGCGGCGGAAACAAACAAACCGAGTTCAATTCAGCAAGATTTCACTTTAAACTGTTGTTGTATTGATAACAAATGCTATTACAGACCTAACAACACTTCGGCAGCACTTCGTGGCTCACCGGAAGAATATCAGAAGAATTCGAACTCACTTCTAACTGATTACGCTTCAGGGTATTTATAGACATTGAGATTTCGCTTAAGCACTGTTCAAGCGAAATCAAGTCATGTGGATTTCGCTTGAACTTGCTTGAAGCGAAATCATCTATTAATAACCCTTGAAGCGAAATCATCACTTAAACACACTAAAACATGATATTTTCTCATATTACAAGCCCTAATCTTTCATTTCTAATCTGAGACTCGATATAAGACGAAGACGACAGATGTATGCACCAACACACATGCTTGTTCTGAAATAGTCCTCTATTGTTTTCCCCTTGTTCCTCCATCTCTGACGAGAGCTGGTTTCTCCATCGTAACTATGGGTGCAAACGAGCTGAGCGGCTTGAGAAAAAACTTGAAACGAGCAGAGCCTTATCGAGCTCTAGCCGAGCACGAGCCTAAAATAAAGCTCGTTTATTTATCAAGCCTGAGCGTGACATGTGAAGCTCGTCAGGCTAATCGAACCTTATCGAGCTTTGATGTAATATTAGTTTTTATTATTATTTAATAACATTTAAACCTTATTTAAAGTTGACTAGTAAAAGAACCGAGCCAGGCTTATTTAAACTTGTTTACGTGCCGAGCCCGAATCTAAAAATAAGCTTGTTCAGTAAACGAGCCCGAGCTTCACTTATAGAGCTTCGAGCCAAAATGAGTCTATTATTTATATTATTTTTATTTAATGTATTAATTAATAGATAATAAACAAGCTGAGCTCGAGCTTGAGGAATCACCAACCAGCCGAGCTCGAGCTCTCATAAGTTAATCGAGCTCGGGCTAGGCTTGGCTTGGCTTGTTTGCACTCCTAATCGTAACTGGCACACTTTTCTGAATCTACTTACATTAGTGTATTTTACAATTACATAGATGTATATAGTAACAACAATATCCAAAATCTATTCTAAAAACAAGAAAAATATATCGAACCCACTTTTCTTCTTTTCTTGGTCATCATCATTTTCAACAAAAAAAAAGCCATCAGCTATCAATACAAAGAAAACAAGTGTTAAGATATTAATCAACAATACATATGGGTAATATTGTATATACATCTATGTAAATAGATTATACATCTTTGTAGTATCGCATTTGACACTTATGTAATGCTTCTTACGCAAAAAAAGTGACACTTTTATAACAAAAATATCATTTTTTATTAAAAAGTTACACTTTTATAACAAAAACTCATGTAAATATTAAAAAAAATATAAAACCAAGTATGTAAAAACAATTTACAAATTTAAACAAATATATAACTAACAACAGCTTGTTCTATTACCGTAAACCCCGAATTCCATTACCGTCATCATTAACTTAAAAGATTTTAAGAAAGAAACCACCACTTACAACAGTGTAAACCCAAGTTGTTAATGGATTTTACACTAATGTAAATGTTTTTTGCACCGTAACAAACTAAGAAAACAACTAAAAGAAAGGAATTTCCAAGATAGTGCACTGACGTAAATGTTTTTCTTAGGTTGTTAAAGTTTTTTACACTAGTGTAACTGCTTTCTCCATCGAAATTTTTATCACCGTCTAAATGTTTTGCAAGAATTTTTAACATCAATTGTTTACACTAATGTTCTTGAACAAAAAACCCAACTTTTTCTGTAGATCTTCTGAAGTCATCTCCTTTTGTCTTTTGAGATAGCTTCTAATAGCCGAGTATATTCTTTGCTGATGGAAGTTCTGAAGTATTAACTAGAGAGCTGATAGGTACATTCAAGTCTTCATAGTTTGGCCTTTTGGACGACTGATGGATCTTTAGCTCTTAATTCTTCAAGTTTCTTGTAGCTCTCTTTGATTATTGGCTCATCCCACCTAGCCATTAATTGCATTGAGCCAAATTTGGTTGCCACCATCTCCTTCATTCTTCTTAACTCAACGACCTTTTGCCCAACAGGCTTTTTACCTGCTTTCCAACTAGGAGGGGTGGGCTTGATATCTAGATTCAACTTTAGTTTCACAATCCTTGCAATTTCATCTAGAAGGGCTTTTGTAGTCCAACCAGTAAATTGAGCTCTTGTTGTTGTATAAGGCTTATTCTTCATGATGAATTTCAAGTAATCTTTCCTTAAATCTTTTTTGAGTTCTGGGTTGTTTAATGGTACTTGTGAAGCCTTTTGGCTAACATCTTTAGCAAAATATTCTAATCTATTTACCTTTGTGAATTATGCAGATAAAATTTGTTGTGCCTCCTTATCACTTTTTCTTTTGCTTTTAACAACAACTATTCTTTCGGCCTGTATGATCTTTAGGTCCAAGTATTCTTGTACATTTGTAGGCTTTGAATATCTTTTTAGGGATGGAAATATAAGTTGGTTGATGTCCGTTGTACTGTAGAAAGATTGTACTTCTTTTGATATATTTTCTAACTCTAATGGGTCAAGTATGGTGATAGGTGGTTTTGTTGGTGGAGATGTAATGGCTAGTGTTGCGGTGGTTGTTGTAGATGGTTGAGATGTAATGGATATGTCTGTAGTGGTTGTAGTTCTGATAGGTGATGCATCAGGAGTTTTTTTCATCATCATCGTGGACAATGAATTTTGTTCTCATGGTTCTGGTTTGAAGTGTTGGTGATTTTGTTGGTGGTTGTGGAAGTTTTGTTGTTGGTTTTCTTTTGTGGATGAAAAGTCCTTTAGGAGACTTATGTGTTGGTGGTGGTGGTAGTGTGGTTGTAACATCTTTTGTCACTTTTGTAGTGCGAACAGATGTTTGGGTTATGAGAGCAGTGGTTTGGGCAACAGGCATTTGGATAGAGGTGACATTGGTTTGGATAGTAGTCGATGAAGTGCTTTCTAGAACCTCTGTTGAAGATCCTTGATTATCTTGAATTATCTTTCTTTCAATAATTTCTTGCACTTTAATCTACATATTTGCTTCCCGTGTGCCTTTTCTCTTCTCGTTTTCAACTGCCTTTGCAATTTCTTCTTGCTTGGCCTTTTTGGCAGCAACAGTGTTAGGTCTTTTTCTAGCTTTCTTGACAAGAGGTGGGAGTTTTCTCATGCAATCTTCCTCCCTTTTTTGGCACCATCTTGATATTTGGGAAGAAAAAGAGTTGTACCTGTGTTTTCAAGGATAAAGTCTTTGATGGCCTTAACCTCTGCTTGAGTCTCTTTGTAATTTGCAGCCACTATTGTTCGTACTAACTCCATTTGCCTGTTTAGTTTTTTCTTGTGCAGCTTGCTTTTGAAGGTGAAGATACATCTGCGCATGCACCCATATTTCTTTTACAATGTCTGCATTTGTTGGTGGAGGTTTTGTATAACAACCCTCCTGAAATTTTTATGACACCCTAAGATATTTTAAAATATCCTAATATGTCCTAAAATACATCACGTATGTGAAAACCGAGCCCAAAATATGATATAACATTTAAAATAAAATAAAAACAAAGAAATTGAGGCTGTCGCGGGGCGCGTAGCCCATGGTTACTGCCTATGCGGGCCGCGACCGGGTGACGGCTGGCGCAACCCCGGGTCGCCACGTGGCCCAACACTCGTCGACCCTATATGCATGACCCGGATCAGCTACAGCCCTAGCCACCTACTAGGCGGGCCACGTAGCCTCTTGCTACGTTTTACGCGGGCCGCGTAAAACCCAAACTCAGCCCCTATAAAGCTGGAGCTCGGGCCTTCAGTTTACGTCGCTCAAATCTTCGATCTTTCTCTCAATTTTCACGTAGTATACATTATACTCGGGTATAATATCCCCCTAAATAACGAAGTTCTGCTCCGTTGTAAGTATCATAACCCCTGGAACGTATTAGATACGCTGCCCGATTGATTTAGGGTTCCGTAACGGCTGTCGTGGTTCTGCCTGACGTAGTCGTTGGAATGCCGTCTCGGGGAGGGTATTACTAATGTTAAAATGTGTTATTATACTAACACGTGTGCATTTGTGTAAATTATAGATTGTCACCAGGAAACCCTAAAGGATAATCTAAGACAGCAAAGTAAGTAATCTCCTTTTTGTATATTGTTTTTACAAAACCTCACACGATTAATTATATATTAAACAGTTATTGAGTATTTGTAAGGATACAATTATCGTTGGTATGTTGGGGTTTTGTATACAAAATTTGTTACTGCCTTGTGAGGGGTAACATTTCCACAAGTCGGGTTGACAGTACCGTGGGTAGTAATTGATATGACTTGGAAACAAATGTAATTGCGAGATCGCCCTCAATACTGTACAATGGGTTTTATATAAACTTGATTAAACTGGGATTCACTCACCAATATTTCCCACTGATAAAATGTTTTTAAAACGCGTTTCAAGTAACAAAATGTGAAAGCCAAATAGAAGCTAGCTAGACAGCATTGAAGGCTTGGAGAAGTGGCAATAAAGTTACCTAAACAAAATAGATGTTTTTATTAAATAAAATAGGGTTTATCCCTATGAAAATGCGTGTACTTGAAACTTGGGATTTTTCCCATGTGTTTAATATATTAAAAGCGTGTTATTTTACTCTGATAAAATATTTCCTAACTACGGTCCTGATATAAATTCCGCTGCCTAAATTGATAAAACAACAGATACCACCAAAACTGGCCGCGGCCGTCCGTTCCCGGGAAATAGGGATCGGGGTTTGCGACAGAATGTGGTATCAGAGCTAAGCCACTGATTCAGCCACAGAAGTGTTCTTCTGACACCAAAATTCAATCATTTAGGTAATAAATTACAGAAATACGTGTATAATTGTATTTTATTATTGTGTGTTATTTGACTATTTGTTAGTTTACAGTATGAGCGACCAAGGACCATCTGACGTGTACCGTCTATTGTCTGGTTCGCCTAGAAGCGAAGACGCCTCTTCTCAGCCTGCCCTCTCGGGGTACTCTGCTGATAATGAAGAAGGAATATTCGTGTTTAAGGCTCAGTCTGAAGAGTCATTCCCTCAGAAAAAGAGAGGATGGTTCAGTAGGGGAGCACATGAGCGTAGGAAACATATGAAAAAGTTACAAGATCAGAGAGCACTAGCAGCAGCCAAAAGAGAGACAGATGCCCATACCCAAGACATGCTTAATAGAGGTATAGCCAACATCCATATCTTAGCAACCACAGCAGCCGACCCTAAACTGGAACAAATCATAGCACCCCAACCACAACCTCCATTTCCCGACCAACCAATGGAGATAAAAAACCCTGAAAATCAAGTAGAAATGCATGATTTTAACCCGGAGGAAATACCTAGGGTACCAGCACAAAATCCCTTAGACCCAAATTACGACCCATGGTGGGACGACAATAGGGACTATGTGCGACGTTACCCGATACAAGAAGACATGCCCATGCCGAATCTAGGAGCCTACCCAGGTTTGGACCCTCTAGATCCCTATTATGATAACGATGTATACATTAGGGAGATTTTAGAGAATCCTTACCAATTCCAGGCATGTACACCCCCATATCAGGAACCCGCACCCCAAATTCTAAACCCAGTCCTAGAACCTGCACCCCCAATGAGTGCAGAAAATGTACAAGAACTTAGGACATTTGGTGAGGAAATTTTAGAGAATAGTGAAAGGATGAGATAGGTGGGAGAGCGACTCGTCTGGAAGTACGACGAGCGCAATATGGATTTCTGGATGAATCCATATCCATGAATATGATGGTGGAGATGGTAGAAGTAATAATAATAATATAATATAATATAATATAATATAATAATATATAATATGTGTGTTTGAAAAAAAAAAGCTACGGATGCCTACTACTATTAGTGTAATTTTATTTCAGTTGGTATTGTAATTTTAATTTCAGTACTGGTTTGTAGTAGATGCATATTATATAAAAATAGAGTAAAGTCGCAATGATCGACGCTTTTGACTAAAGTGTGTGTCATGTGATTGGCTATATTAATTATTATTTTGTAATATTAATACGTGGTAAATGTTTAAAATTCAGATGGACAACGAAGTGAACCAGGAAAACCTGAACAATGAAAACCGGAATGATAACAACCTGAATAATGATATTCTGAATAATGAGAATCCGAACAACAATAACAATGGAAACCAAGTGGATAATAGTGTCATCCAATACATAGTGGCACAAGGAATAATAGATGCAATGCCATATATTCTTCAAACGGTTAAGGATGCTAATAACAAAAGTAGACATCATAGCAAGCGACCCTTTGAACCTGCAAACAGCGTAAACAATGGACCTGTACTTCAAGTTCCCATTCCCAAAAGAAGAAGAACCATGCCTTATGGTTGTTCTTATAAAGAATTCTGGTCCTGCAAACCAATAGAATTCTCGGGCAATGAAGGACCATTGCAGCTCTACGCTGGATAGAAAAGACCGAGGCTGTTTTAAAAATAAGCAAGTGTGCTGAAGAAGACAAGATAATGTTTGCTTCTAATCTGTTTAAAAACTCAGCCTTAGAATGGTGGAACTCTATCCTCCAGTCAAGAGGAAGTGATAGGGTTTACAACATGGAATGGAAGGAATTTAAAAATATGGTAGAAAGGAAATTATGCCCTCCCAATGAAAAGGAACAGATAGCGAATAAGTTTCTGAACCTTAGTATGACCGGGGTAGATAGTAAGAGTTATACTACTACATTCTTTGAATATGCTAGAATAGTACCAACCCTTGCATCACCTGAACCAGTATTAATCTCTTGATACATCTGGGGATTAATCGGAGAGATTAGGCATGTAGTCAAGGCAGCTAGACCTCAAACCATTGAAGAAGTTGTAGAACTAGCAAATACCTTGACAGATGAACTAATTCGTACTAGAGAAGAAGACCATAGGAGAAACTGTCACACCCCAACCGATAACGGAAACATCGGGGCATGGCATTGACCGAAACAGATTGTCCAGAAGTTTCCATAACAATTATCATTACCAATCAATTTAAAATAACATGTCTCATACCATGTCTGAAAAGGTAAACAAATTATTACAGACAAAATCTAGGCAAATAGTTCTATTCCGACAACTCAGATTTAAGTAGAGCAATTGTTTATCTGCTTCTAGAGATCCTTGATTTAATTCATACAGACAACTATTTGTTGGCCTCTAGAGCCTTATTCTAGCCTCGATTTCCTAGCAGATGTGCATCCTAAGCACCTGTCACATACGTTAAAATAAAGTCAATACATATAATGTAAAGGTGAGCATACAAGTTTGGTAATAACATATAGGGTTCGAATTTTGTTTACGCATAACCAGCACGTACACATAGTGAAATGAGGCAAGTTAGTTATCGGCATAGATCCATCGATACCAATGACTACGGGTTGACTGCCAGAGGCAGTTCGCAATACATGATTACCACCGTAATCCATGCAAGTAATTGCCCTTAACAACCCCTGCGAACAGGTGCTGAGTCCAAACTATAGTACCATCGTTGCTAAGGCAGGTAGACAGCATTCCATGTGTAAACATAACAAACAAGCATTCATAAGCCACGTATAACATGCATTAACGGTTAGCGTTCAAATAGTATTGAGTAGTGTGTTGATTGTGATTTGAATATTCGTAACGTATGTAACACCCAAAAGTGCGTAAAGCAAAAAGGGATCGAGTATGCTCACAGCGATGATGGATTGAAGGGAGCGCTTAGAGCGGAATTAGCCTGATTAGAACGATAACATAACGATAAGTGACGCATAAAACGATGCAAGGTGTAAGTGGCTCAGACAGTAACTCGGTCGGATTGGTAATCCGGTCGGACGGTCCGGCCGTGCGGGTGACAATCCGTTCGGGTGGTCATCCGGTCGGATAGGTTGTCCGGTCGGACGACTATTCGAGTGGATTGTTTCTTCCTTTGATGTGTTTGTGTATGATGGCTTGTCCTTTGAAGTTTTCGTTGTAGCATTTTGAAAACATTGAAGTATCTCTACCTTTCAAGTCGGTCGATCGGATGGCTTAGTCGTGCGGACGACAATCCGCTCGGATGACTTATCCGGTCGGACGGCGACTCGAGTGGCAAGGTTACTTAGTGAGAACAAATCCACAACAGGTTGTCACTCGGTCGGACAGGTTGTCCGGTCGGGTGGCATCCTTAGTGCATTGAACATGTTGAAAATTGTTTAAGTCCAAGTATCTCATGATACGAAGAGTAATCCGGTCAGATTGGTAGTCCGATCGGATAGCAATGCGTTCAATACTCAAACTTCAGATAATGTTGGTTAAGTGTGGGACCCAAAGTGCAAGCCGTTCGGATGACCAGGTCACTCGGGTGGCTTATCCGTTCAGACAGTAGTCCGGTCGGATAGCACTCCATGCTGGTCGTTCCGTTTGTCTTTTACTTGGCCGTTTTGATTGTCTGTTGCTTTTATCGAGACGTTTTAACAACGTGCTAGCCAACGGAACCCCATCTTAACCCAAGTGACCCGATCAAACAGGAATCACCCTAGTTCGAACAGTTAACCGGTTCAAGACGGTTGTCCTTGGTTAACCCGAAATCGGTGGTCTCGTGAGTAGAATACAGATCTTGAACTAGCACAACGCTAAGAATGAGTAAGAGACTAGAACAAGGCCCAATTCTATCGGTTTTGAGTGCATTGAGTGTAAAAGAGTTGAAAGAAAGTTAGAAACCATCTTTCAATCCTTTTCCACTATGATTATGTTTAGATCTATGAAAGATCTTTGTGTATTCTTGTGGAAATCGGTTGGATCCAAGTTGTTCTTGGTGGATTGAAATCAAAACATGAAGTTCATACGAACACCATGATGACGTCATCCTAGAACACCTCAAATCTAGTGATTTCATGGTTAAAAGTTAAGATTCAAAAGATAGAAAGGTGTAGGAGTGCGTGTAGATCAAGAAAGTACAAGATTTAGGACGAGGTCTTACCGGGATTGATAGAAATCGAAGAAAAGGTGAGGAGAGCGTGTTGTTCGCTTAGAGAGTTGCTAAACGTAGAAAGTTTGAGAGTGACCTGGGTATTTATAGAGTTACCCAAAGAGGAAAGTGTGGGTCAGTCGGATGGCATCTCGTCCGGGTGACTTATCCGGTCGGATGTCATCTCGTTCGGATGACATGTGGCACCAGATCAAGTGGCAGCCCGGTCGGATTGGCAATCCGGTCGGATGGCACTTGGTTCGGGTGTTCGGCGCGACGATTCTTGCTGTTTCGATTTCGATTGCGATCGATGCGAATGCGATAGATTTTCCTAGTCAAATTACTTTTAGGCCCAACTATTCATATCTCGCACTATCCCTTCTCCACTAATTATCATAGTTCGATTTCGATTGAGTTCGATTGCGTTTCGATTGCGTTTCGAGTTCGTTTGCATTTCGGTTGATTCCCACATATACATAAATTAAACATGAACAAGTAACACATAAGGCACACACACGTATAACAATAATCAAAATGCGTAGTTCGGGTTACGATTCGATTCGATGTCGATTTGATTAGCATAGTTTGATTATCGTTTAGTTAACTTTATCGCATTGTTACTTCCTATAGTTCACAGTCGTAAATCAATTAAATAGCAAATAACATACGTCGATTATTATATTCATTGACACTTACTCCACATAATACAACTAAAATAAACATATAAAAGAAATTCACTACTAGTCAAGTTGCGCGAAATCGGTCGTTGACTTTGACCTTGACTTTCGAAAACACGGGGTGTTACAGCCTCCCCTAGTTGAGGGAATTTCATCCCAAAATTAGTTCGAAGTCGTAACAAACAACTGCACGTACTTCGCATTCATGTCGCTTTCGAGTTCCCAAGTGAACTCTGCGCCTCGTTTGCCTTCCCATCAGACTTTCACAATAGATATGCGCGAGCGTCTGAGCTGCTTGGTTTGGCGATCCATGATTTCGACAGGCTTCTCCACGAAGTGTAGTGTTTCGTTTACCTGAAGGTCATCGAGGGGTATAATTAAGTCATGTTCAGCCAGGCACTTTTGGAGGTTTGACACGTGGAAAGTCGAGTGGACGTTACTAAGTTCCTCCGGTAGTTCGAGTATGTAGGCGACTTTTCCGATCCTTTCCAGAATCTTAAAAGGTCCAACATATCGAGGCGCTAGTTTCCCTTTCTTGCCGAATCTGACCACACCCTTCCAAGGTGATACCTTTAGGAGTACGTAGTCGCCAACGTCAAATTCAAGGGGCTTGCGTCGTCTATCGGCATAACTTTTCTGTCGATTCCGAGCTTTCGTTAGATTGTCTCGAATTTGGAAAATTATGTCTGTCGTTTCTTGTAATAGCTCGGGACCGGTTAATTGCGAATGCCCGATTTCGTGCCACACAATAGGCGATCGACATCTTCTTCCGTATAAAGCCTCGAATGGTGCCATTTGAATGCTGGAATGATAACTGTTGTTATACGAGAATTCGACTAATGGCAGGTATTTATCCCAATTACCACCGAAGTCTATGACACACGAACGGAGCATGTCTTCAAGAGTACGAATCGTTCTTTCAGTCTGACTGTCGGTTTGAGGGTGGAAAGCGGTACTTAGATTAAGCGATGTACCGAGTGTCGTTTGAAACGTTTCCCACAGTCGTGAGGTAAACCGAGCATCACGATCAGAGATGATGTCGCGAGGCGTCCCATGATTACAAATGATCTCGTTGGTGTAGATTCGGGCTAATCGTTCTACCTTGTAGTCTTCTCGTATTGGCAAAAAGTGAGCTGATTTGGTCAAACGGTCAACAACAACCCAGATGCTGTCGTGACCTGATGACGTGTGCGAAAGTTTTGTTATGAAGTCCATGGCTATACTCTCCTACTTCCACATAGGGATAGGTGGTTGTTCGAGTAAGCCAGAGGGCCTTTGATGTTCAGCCTTGACTCTTGCACAAGTTAGGCATTTTCCAACGTAGAGAGCAATATCCCTTTTCATACCAGGCCACCAGTACTTGTAGCGAAGGTCCTGGTACATTTTGTCGGCACCGGGATGAATAGAATACCGGGATTTGTGGGCTTCGTCCATCAAAATCTGTCGCAAGTCAGTCCGTTTGGGGATCCAAATTCGGTCCAGAAAGTGCAATATCCCATTCGACTTACTCACAAGATGGGCTCCATCGTGGTAGATTCTTACCTTCTTCAGAGTGCGTTCATTAAAACATGCATGCTGGGCTTCGTGTATGAGGGTTTCGAGATCGTATTGGGCTTGGACATTACGAGTGCTAAGCAGATAGCTCCGTCTGCTGAGTGCGTCGGCAACAACATTTGCCTTGCCTGGGTGATAACGAATCTCACAGTCGTAATCGTTGAGAAGTTCTACCCATCGGCGTTGACGCATATTAAGTTCCTTCTGATTAAAGATATGTTGTAGGCTCCTATGATCGGTGAAGATCGTACACTTTGTACCATACAGGTAGTGTCGCCAAATCTTTAATGCAAAAACAACTGCGCCTAGCTCGAGATCATGGGTTGTATAGTTCTTCTCGTGGATTTTGAGCTGACGAGATGCGTAAGCTATAACCTTGTCCCGCTGCAAAAGGACACAACCAAGACCAAGGTTGGAAGCATCACAGTAGACAAAGAAATCATCGTTTCCGCCAGGCAATGTGAGAACAGGAGCATTGCAAAGCATGTGTTTAAGGGTTTGGAAAGCAGCCTCTTGTTCAGTTCCCCAAACAAAAGGCTTGTCTTTATGCGTGAGAGCGGTAAGAGGCACAGCGACCTTTGAGAATCCCTCGATAAATCGTCAATAATAGCCCGCTAGTCCGAGAAAAGAAAAGACTTCAGACGGGTTCTTAGGTGTAATCCAACTCTTAACGGCTTCAATATTCGCGGGATCGACGTGAATACCTTGACTATTAACAAGGTGACCCAGAAACTAAACTTCCTCCAGCCAGAATTCGCACTTGGAGAACTTTACATAGAGTTGATTCCCCTGGAGTAACTCGAGAACCAAACGTAGATGTTGCGCGTCTTCGGTTTTCGACTTGGAATAGATCAAGATATCGTCGATGAATACGATGACGAAACGATCGAGATATGGTTTACACACGTGATTCATCAGATCCATGAAAACCGCGGGTGCGTTAGTTAAACCATAGGGCATAACAACGAATTCGTAATGGCCATATCTAATGCGAAACGCGGTTTTGGGTATATCCTCCTCTTGAATGCGTAGTTGGTGATAGCCTGAGCGTAGATCAATCTTCGAGAAACACGTAGCACCTTGTAGCTGATCAAACAAATCATCGATGCGGGGTAGGGTATAGCGGGTCTTGATAGTTAACTTATTCAATTCCCAATAGTCGATGCACATCCTGAACGACCTATCCTTCTTTTTTATGAAAAGGACTGGCGCGCCCCAAGGAGAGGTGCTCGGGCGAATGAAGCCTTTTTCATGTAATTCCTGGAGTTGGTTTGAGAGTTCGCGCATTTCGGACGGCGCAAGTCGATAAGGAGCTTTGGCAATGGGGTTGGCTCCAGGAATAAGGTCGATACGAAAGTCGATATCACGACATGGTGGTAGTCCAGGAAGATCCTCTGGAAAAACGTTAGGAAATTCCCGAACCACAGGAACGTCGTTTACTTCCTTCTTCTCTTTCTTTTCCTTCTCCGCCACTACAATGTTAGCCAAGAAAGCTCTGTATTCCTTACGGAAATACTTGCTAGCTTTGACACATGACATGAGCTTGAGACCCTTCGAAGCGGTTTCACCGTAGACATACAATAGATCACCATTCGCGAGCGAGAATCGAATCATCTTATCGAAGCACACAACATCAGCATGGTTTTCGCGAAGAAAGTCCATGCCTACTATGACATCAAAACTTCCGAGTTGCATCGGAATAGGGTCGATTGGGAAGATGTGATTGTTGAGCTCAAGAGTACAATCACGAAGAATAGAATTAACGGCGACAGTTCTTCCGGTAGAGACTTCAACATCGAACGTCGAGGAGAGTTGGGAGCGTTTACGACTAAGGAGTTTCTCGAATTTGAACGACACAAAGCAATTATCGGCTCCAGTATCAAATAAACACGAAGCATAAATACCATTCACAAGGAACGTACCATTAACCACGTTGTTGTCGGCTTGGGCTTGGTGCACGTTGATGTTGAAGGTTTGTGCGCGTGCTGCTTGTTGCTGTTGCTGCTGGTGTTGCTGCTGTTGCTGAGGCTGCTGCTGCTGGGGTTCTTGTTTCACAACCCTGTTTGGGCACATGTTGGCGAAATGGTTAGGATCGCCACATGCGAAGTAGGCTCTGGCGTTGACCGCGGGTGCCGGAGGAGCTTGTTGACCCTGAGGGGCGGTGAGTAGAGCTTGATGAGCAGGAGCTTGTCGAACACGGCAGTTGGTGGTGAAATGGCCGTACATATTGCAATGAGCACAGAAACGGCAAGCGATGGTAGTCGGGTGGTGGTAGGTACAAGTAGGGCAAAGCGGGTGTGGCCCAGTGTATGCACGCTTAGCAAGCGGTGCATTTGCCACAGGCGCCGCTACTTGACGCGGTTGGGCTGGTACAGCTTGAATCGGTGCAGCAATGATCGCACAGTTCTTGTTGCTGGAGTTGTTCTTTCTCTTGTTGCTCGATGAGGTGGTGGTTTCATCAGTTGGTGCGGTGGTGGTAGCTTGATGCAGATGCTTCGAAGTTTTATCCCAGACACCAGCCTTGACCCGCTTGTCGTTGATTTCAGCGGCCAGTAGGTAAGTCTCTTCGATTGTCTTAGTCTTAGCCGCTTGCATGAAATCTGCAACACAGTTAGGCAGGGCTCGGATATACTTCTTGATTTCCATGTCTGAAGTCTTGACTTGGTCAGGGCAGATGATGCTGAGCTGTTTGAAGCGAGCAGTGAGAGCAGCGTTTTCACCTTCCTTCTGCTTTATGTGCCAGAATTCATCTTCCAACTTTTGGCGCTCATGAGGAGGGCATAATTCTTCCAGCATGACCTCCTTGAGTTCATCCCACGACAAACCGTAGGCTGCATCGTTTCCCCGCTTATTTCTCTCAGCCGTCCACCAGTCTAATGCGCGGGACTAGAAGACGCCGGTAGCGTTTAGAGTGCGGAGGTCATCGGGGTAACCGCTCTGTCGCAGTGTGACCTCAATGGAATCAAACCATTGGAACAACGCTGTAGGGCCTTCCTCGCCAGTGAATTCCTTTGGCCCACAAGACTTGAATTGCTTGAAAGTGAATTCCTCAGATGATTTGCTGACGTTCTCGTAGACATCACTCACGGCTTTTGCTACTTGTTTAGCGATGATAGCAGCAAGACGTTTGTCTCTCTTTTCTTGACGAGAAAGTGATGGGTGGCAGGATCCAGATGACATCGTCTGCAATAGACATCGTCACAGGACTCAACACAACGTATTCGAATCTCACCTCACACGTCTACTACTTACTAAAGCTTAGGAACACCCAATGTAACACGTATCACATAAACACATAGGCACCTAAGCATAGATTCTTATAAACACAAAAGCACATAAGCACGTAGAACACAGAATCACAGAGGCACATACGCATGTAATCACAGAGGCAGTTAGAATACATAAATCTATCATTCAAAGTTTGCAGGCGTTTGAATATAGCGGTCGCGTTTAGTATATTGAGTAGCGTAGTACAAGCGTATAACATAGCATAAAGTCGTCCATAGTTTAGCGATTTGTCAGCGTATTGAGATAGAAATGCAGTGCGAGTCGTGCGTGCCGGTTGAAATGAAAGCAAAAGTCGAATAAATCTCCAAAATTTAAACACATAAACAGGTAAACACACATATAAGCACATAAAATCGATGAATCATCAGAGTCAGCAGTTGCGGGCTCAAAATCGAAACACATAAAAATCAAGAAATGGATTGTCTACGGTTATTAGACATTGACTAACCAAAGTGGTTTGACTATTCTCAAGAACTTGTGGTGCACATTTGAGCTTCAGGGCAACGCCTTTGCCTCGATTCTTGGGCATTTGGCACGCATCCCGTTAGTCATATCGTGACTTCAAGTTGTTGGAGTCCGTCGAGACTTTGGTGAGAGTTTTGTAAAATGGGCGGAACAAGTCGTCAAGGTTAGGGTTTCACCCCTGGCTTAACAACTTCGCTCCTGTTTTGATAAAATAGAGGAGATTATTCATCAAAATACGGATTTCACTCCTGATTTGGCATAATTCTCCCCGTTTGTAGGTAAAAATGCGGGTTGACTAGAGACTTTAGTCGAGAGTTTGCGGTTTTCACACCTAATCTTGACTTAGTTGCTCCTTTATAGTTGAAAATTCGAGTGCAGTGATAGTGTAGCATAAGCGAGGATAGCGAGAAATAGCGGTAAGCTCATACATATGCACAAGTCGGTCTGTTGGTTCCTAACTATAGACTAGGTCTCTAAGACATCGACCCGGACTAGGTCGTGCCTTGCCTAATTCCCTATAGTTATGGCTCTGATACCAATCTGTCACACCCCAACCGATGGCGGAAACATCGGGGCATGGCACTGAGCGAAACAGATTGTCCAGAAGTTTCCATAACAATTATCATTACCAATCAATTTAAAATAACATGTCCCATACCATGTCTCAAAAGGTAAACAAATTATTACAGACAAAATCTAGGAAAATAGTTCTATTCCGACAACTTAGATTTAAGTAGAGCAATTGTTTATCTGCTTCTAGAGACCCTTGATTTAATTCGTACAGACAACTATTTGTTGGCCTCTAAAGCCTTATTCTAGCCTCGATTTCCTAGCAGATGTGCATCCTAAGCACGTGTCACATACGTTAAAATAAAGTCAATACATATAATGTAAAGGTGAGCATACAAGTTTGATAATAGCATATAGGGTTCGAATTTTGTTTACGCATAACCAGCACGTACACATAGTGAAATGAGGCAAGATAGTTATCGACATAGATCCATCGATACCAATGATTGCGGGTTGACTACCAGAGGCAGTTCGCAATACATGATTACCACCGTAATCCATGCAAGTAATTGTCCTTAACAACCCCTGCGAACAGGTGTTGAGTCCAAACTATAGTACTATCGTTGCTAAGGTAGGTAGACAGCATTCCATGTGTAAACGTAACAAACAAGCATTCATAAGCCACGTATAACATGCATTAACGTTTAGCGTTCAAATAGTATTGAGTAGTGTGTTGATTGTGATTTGAATATTCGTAACATATGTAACACCCAAAAGTGCGTAAAGCAAAAATGGATCGAGTATACTCACAGCGATGATGGATTGAAGGGAGCGCTTAGAGTGGAATTAGCCTGATTAGTACGATAAGTGACGCGTAAAACGATGCAAGGTGTAAGTGGCTCGGACAGTACTAGGTCGGATTGCTAATCCGGTCGGACGGTCCGGCCGTGCGGGTGACAATCTGTTCGGGTGGTCATCCGGTCGGATAGGTTGTCCGGTCGGATGACTATTCGAGTGGATTGTTTCTTCCTTTGATGTGTTTGTGTATGATGGCTTGTCCTTTGAAGTTTTCGTTGTAACATTTTGAAAACATTGAAGTATCTCTACCTTTCAAGTCGGTTGATCGGACGGCTTAGTCGTGCGGGCGACAATCCGCTCGGATGACTTATCCGGTCGGACGGCGACTCGAGTGGCAAGGTTACTTAGTGAGAACAAATCCACAACAGGTTTTCACTCGGTCGGACAGGTTGTCCGGTCAGGTGGCATCCTTAGTGCATTGAACATGTTGAAAATTGTTTAAGTCCAAGTATCTCATGATACGAAGAGTAATCCGGTCGGATTGGTAGTCCGATCGGATAGCAATGCGTTCAATACTCAAACTTCAGATAATGTTGGTTAAGTGTGGGACCCAAAGTGCAAGCCGTTCGGATGACCTGGTCGCTCAGGTGGCTTATCCGTTCGGACAGTAGTCCGGTCGGATAACACTCCATGCTGGTCGTTTCGTTCGTCTTTCACTTGGCCGTTTTGATTGTCTGTTGCTTTTATCGAGAGGTTTTGACAACGTGCTAGCCAACGGAACCCCATCTTAACCCAAGTGACCCGATCAAACAGGAATCACCCTAGTTCGACCAGTTAACCGGTTCAAGACGGTTGTCCTTGGTTAACCCAAAATCGGTGGTCTCGTGAGTAGAATCCAGATCTTGAACTAGCACAACGCTAAGAATGAGTAGGAGACTAGAACAAGGCCCGATTCTATCGGTTTTGAGTGCATTGAGTGTAAAAGAGTTGAAAGAAAGTTAGAAACCATCTTTCAATCCTTTTCCACTATGATTATGTTTAGATCTATGAAAGATCTTTGTGTATTCTTGTGGAAATCGGTTGGATCCAAGTTGTTCTTGGTGGATTGAAGCCAAAACATGAAGTTCATACGAACACCATGATGATGTCATCCTAGAACACCTCAAATCTAGTGATTTCACGGTTAAAAGTTAAGATTCAAAAGATAGAAAGGTGTAGGAGTGCGTGTAGATCAAGAAAGTACAAGATTTAGGACGAGGTCTTACCGGGATTGAGGGAAATCGAAGAAAAGGTGAGGAGAGCGTGCTGTTCGGTCAGAGAGTTGCCAGAAGTAGAAAGTTTGAAAGTGACATGGGTATTTATAGAGTTACGCAAAGAGGAAAGTGTGGGTCGGTCGGATGGCATCTCGTCCGGGTGACTTATCCGGTCGGATGTCATCTCGGTCGGATGACATGTGGCACCAGATCAAGTGGCAGCCCGGTCGGATTGGCAATCCGGCTGGATGGCACTTGGTTCGGGTGTTCGGCGCGACGATTCTTACTGTTTTGATTTCGATTGCGATCGATGCGAATGCGATAGATTTTCCTAGTCAAATTACTTTTAGTCCCAACTATTCATATCTCGCACTATCCCTTCTCCACTAATTATCATAGTTCGATTTCGATTGAGTTCGATTGCATTTCGAGTTCGTTTGCGTTTCGGTTGATTCCCACATATACATAAATTAAACATGCACAAGTAACACATAAGGCACACACACACGTATAACAATAACCAAAATGCGTAGTTCGGGTTGCGATTCGATGCGATGTCGATTTGATTAGCATAGTTTGATTATCATTTAGTTAACTTTATCGCATTGTTACTTCCTATAGTTCATAGTCGTAAATCAATTAAATAGCGAATAACATACATCGATTATTATATTCGTTGACACTTACTCCACATAATACAACTAAAATAAACATATAAAAGAAATTCACTACTAGTCAAGTTGCGCGAAATCGGTCGTTGACTTTGACCTTGACTTTCGAAAACACGGTGTGTTACCGAAACCTAGCTCAAAGGCTTACCCAAGAATTCCGTTCTGGGAGTTTCAACTGTAGGAACATAGGTTCTACCTCTGCACCATACTGCAAAGCCTGCAAGAAGAAGCATTCGGGAAAATTCTCCACTCACTGCAATTTCTGTAAGTTACCAGGACACAGGGAAGAAGATTGCAGGAGGAAACCTAATAATGGGATGTGCTTCAACTGTGGAGAAAAAGGTCACATCAAGCCAAACTGTCCGAAATTGGCTCCAGCTGCGAACAACAAGAACACTAAAAATGCTAGAGCATTTGTTCTGACTGCAGATGAAGCAAAAATGATTCCAGACGTCATAGCCGGTACATTTGTAGTTAATGATATTTTTGCTAAAGTATTATTTGTCTCTGGTACAAACCAAAGTTTATTAATACTTCATTTTGCAAACTTCCCAATCAACCATTAACTACACTCTCACCAGAATGTCTAGTAGAGACAGCAAATGGTGAAACCATTAAGATTTCTGAAATCTTGCAGGGAGCAGGAATAGAAAATTTAAATCAGAATTTTATTGCAAATCTTTACCCAATGAATCTGGCAGGATTCGATGTCGTTTTAGGAATGGATTGGTTAATAGCCAATAAAGCCAGTATTTTATGTGATCAAAAGGTAATTCAAGTAAATTCACCAAAAGGTGAAAAGATCACAATTAAAGGAGATAAGCCCTCTAGATCCACTAAATTCATCTCTGTGATGAAAACTGTAAGCTATATAAGAAAAGGATCTTTAGTGTATTTGATTTCTATAATCACTAACACTAAAGGAAAAGAACTAAAGGATATTTTAGTACTATCCCAGTTTTCAGATGTCTTTCCAGAAGAATTGCCAGGACTACCGCCAGATAGGGAAGTTGAATTCAGAATCCATCTACTACCAGGAACAGCACCAATTGCCAAAGTACCTTATCGTTTGGCACCCGCAGAAATGCAGGAACTGAAGAAACAATTAGACGAATTGTTGGAAAAAGGATTCATATAGCCAAGCTCATCGCCATGGGGAGCGCCAATCTTATTCTTCAAAAAGAAGGACAGATCAATGCGTATGTGCATTGATTACCGTGAATTGAACAAAGTCACAATTAAGAATCGGTACCCATTACCGAGAATCGATGATATGTTCGATCAATTGCAAGGAGCTCGATTTTTCTCTAAAATCGATTTAAGGTCAGGATATCATCAATTAAAGGTACAGGAAGAAGACATTCCTAAGACCGCGTTCAGAACAAGGTATGGCCATTATGAATTTACTGTCATGCCATTTGGTTTAACCAATGCCCCAGCCGCATTCATGGACATGATGAACCAAATATGTAAGCCATATTTGGATAAATTCATAATAGTTTCTATTGATGATATTCTCATTTATTCTAAAAATAAAGAGGATCATGCAAAGCATTTGCACGCACTTTTAAGTTTACTAAGAAAAGAAAAGCTTTATGCTAAATTTTCAAAGTGCGAGTTTTGGTTAGAACAAGTACAGTTTCTTGGACATTTAGTCAATCAGGAAGGAATTCATGTGGATCCCACAAAGATCGAGGCAATTACTAAATGGAAAACCCCTGAATCACCAACCGAGGTTAGAAGTTTCTTAGGATTGGCCGGTTATTATAGAAGATTTATTCGAGATTTTTCTAGAATAGTCATTCCCTTAACTAAGCTAACCTGTAAATCCATTAAGTTTGAATGAGGACCAAAACAAGAAGAAGCATTTAGAATTCTTAAGCAAAAATTAACCCATGCACCCATACTAGCGTTACCAGAAGGAACTAAAGATTTTATAGTCTATTGTGACGCTTCTAAGTTAGGTTATGGATGTGTATTAATGCAACGTCAAAATGTTATAGCTTACGCCTCTAGACAACTTAAGAATCATGAAGAGAATTATTCGACCCATGATTTGGAATTTGGAGCCATAATTTTTACCCTTAAGATTTGGAGACATTACCTTTATGGTAGTAAGTTTACCATATTCACTGATCATAAAAGTTTAAGGTATGTTTTCGGGCAAAAAGAGTTAAATATGAGACAAAGACGTTGGATGGAGATTCTTAGTGATTATGATTGTAATATCCAGTATCATGCAGGAAAGGCAAATGTAGTGGTTGATGCTTTAAGTCGAAAGTATCATGAGAAGCCAAAAAGGGTACGTTCTCTTAAATTAAATCTACAAGTAGATTTAAATGATAAAATTAGAAAGGCACAAGAATCAGTAATCAATGATGATACTGAAAAATTAAAAGGTATGATTAAGGAATTAGAACAAGGAACAGATGGAATTTGGAGATTCCATAAGAAAAGAATGTGGATACCTAAATTAGAAAACTTACGTCATCGTATATTAGAAGAAGCCCATAAGTCCAAATATACGATGCATCTAGGAAATGATAAAATGTATCAGGATTAAGAAAGAATTTCTGGTGGATAGGAAAGAAAAAGGACATAGCAGCCTATGTTTCTAAATGTTTAACTTGCTCACAAGTTAAAGCTGAACATCAGAAACCCTCAGGTTTGTTACAACAGATAGAAATGCCAGTGTGGAAATGGGAATTGATAACAATGGATTTTGTTACTAAATTACCCAAAACAAAGAAAGGTAATGATACAATCTGGGTGATTGTAGACAGACTAACTAAGTCAGCTCATTTTCTACCAATGAAGGAAACTTTCAGTATGGAACAATTAGCTAAATTATATGTAAATGAAATTGTTTCATTACATGGAATTCCTTTATCAATTGTTTCTGACAGAGATAGCCGTTTTACCTCTCATTTTTGGACAAGTTTCCAAAAAGCCATGGGAACCAAGTTAAATCTAAACACAGTTTATCATCCGCAAAGGGACGGACAAAGCGAAAGGACAATTCAGACGATGGAAGACATGCTTAGAGCTTGTGTAATTGATTTCGGAGGAAATTGGGACAATCATTTACCATTAATAGAATTTTCTTATAATAACAGTTATCACACAAGTATCAAAGCTGCACCATTCGAAGCACTTTATGGACGAAAGTGCTGAACCCCAGTCTGTTGGGCAGAAATTGGGAAAAAGCAACTATCTGGACTTGAGATAGTGCAGGAGACAACCGACGAGATCATTCAAGTCAAGGAACGACTAAAAGCAGCACGTGATCGACAAAAGAGCTATGCTGACAACAGGCGGAAACCCTTGGAATTTCAAGTAGGAGAAAAAGTATTATTAAAAGTCTCTCCTTGGAAAGGAGTGGTTAAATTCATCAAAGGGGG
The DNA here is from genome assembly GCA_030545235.1 of Helianthus tuberosus. Taxonomy (NCBI): domain Eukaryota; kingdom Viridiplantae; phylum Streptophyta; class Magnoliopsida; order Asterales; family Asteraceae; genus Helianthus; species Helianthus tuberosus. Next base: position 39,636,096 of record CM060382.1, on the reverse strand, counting down.
AAAGCTAAGTCCCAGGTATGTTGGACCTTTCAAAATTATTAGAAGAATATGACATGTAGCCTATCAGCTACAACTGCCAAAGGAAATGGCTGTAATACATGATGTATTTCATGTGTCTAATCTCAAGAAATGCTTAGCTGATGAATCACTAGTAGTGCCTCTAAAGGATATAGAGGTAAATGAACAACTTAAATTTGTAGAAAGGCCTCTACAAATTGAAGACAGGAAAGTCAATAACCTCAAGCATAAGATACTAGTTCTGGTCAAAGTGAAGTGGGACTCCAAAAGAGGACCAGAATACACATGGGAGCCTGAATCAGAAATGCAAAGTAAATATCCACACTTGTTCCAGTAGATCTCGAGGATGAGCTCTAAAATAAGGTGGGGAGGATATAACAACCCTCCTGAAATTTTTCCGACACCCTAAGATATTTTAAAATATTCTAATATGTCCTAAAATACACCCCGTATGTGAAAACCGAGCCCAAAATATGATATAACATTTAAAATAAATTGAGGCTGTCGCGGGGCGCGTAGCCCATGGCTACTTCCTATGCGGGCCACGACCGGGTGACGGCTGGCGCAACCCCAGGCCGCCATGTGGCCCAACACCCGTCGACCCTATATGCATGATCCGGATCAGCTACAGCCCTAGCCACCTACTAGGCGGGCCGCGTAGCCTCTTGCTACGTTTTACGCGGGCCACGTAAAACCCAAACTCAGCCCCTATAAAGCTGAAGCTCGGGCCTTCAGTTTACGTCGCTCAAATCTTCGATCTTTCTCTCAATTTTCACGTAGTATACATTATACTCGGGTATAATATCCCCCTAAATAACGAAGTTCTGCTCCGTTGTAAGTATCATAACCCCTGGATACATATTAGATACGCTACCCGATTGATCTAGGGTTCCGTAATGGCTGTCGTGGTTCTGCCCGACGTAGTCGTTGGAATGCCGTCTCGGGGAGGGTATTACTAATGTTAAAATGTGTTATTATACTAACGCGTGTGCATTTGTGTAAATTATAGATTGTCACCAGAAAACCCTAAAGGATAATCTAAGACAACAAAGTGAGTAATCTCCTTTTTGTAAATTGTTTTTACAAAACCTCACATGATTAATTATATATTAAACAGTAATTGAGTATTTGTAAGGATACAATTATCGTCGGTATGTTGGGGTTTTGTATACAAAATTTGTTATTGCCTTGCGAGGGGTAACATTTCCACAAGTCGGGTTGACAGTACCGTGGGTAGTAATTGATATGACTTGGAAACAAATGTAATTGCGAGACTGCCCTCAATACTGTACAATGGGTTTTATATAAACTTGATTAAACTGGGATTCACTCACCAGTATTTCCCACTGACAAAATGTTTTTAAAACGCGTTTCAGGTAACAAAATGTGAAAGCCAAATAGAAGCCAGCTGGACAGCACTGAAGGCTTGGAGAAGTGGCAATAAAGTTACCTAAACAAAATAGATGCTTTTATTAAATAAAATAGGGTTTATCCCTATGAAAATGTGTGTACTTGAAACTTGGGATTTTTCCCATGTGTTTAATATATTAAAAGCGTGTTATTTTACTCTGATAAAATATTTCCTAACTATGGTCCTGATATAAATTCCGCTGCCTAAATTGATAAAACAACAGATACCACCAAAACTGGCCGTCCGTTCCCGGGAAATAGGGATCGGGGTTTGCGACAGAATGTGGTATCAGAGCTAAGTCACTGATTCAGCCACAGAAGTGTTCTCAACTGATGACTTCAACTTGTCAGGTCTCCCATCATTACCCAGTACCACCGAAACTAATGAGTAGAAGCAGGAATCCAACCTAAGTCATTTAGAACACCATGTGTCTCTCTTACCTCTCCACCACCAGCTCATTAGCTAACTCTCTAATTTTCTAGCCTAATTAAATAAATAAACAAATTTGTATTTTCCTTTTGATTAATTTAATTAACTATTTAATTAAATAATCAAATCCCTTTTACATTAAACGCATAATTAAAGATGTCTTTATTTAACATCTGTTGTTTAATTTATTAATTATTATTACATGTAATAATAACTAATACCTAGATCCGATTAGTCTCTAATAATCATCACCAAACTCACATTTCGTTTTAGATTATTTAACTATTAAACAATCTCATATATAGCTGTTGCTCTCGGTGTAATGTTTAGATCGTACCTAGGTAGCAATATTGTCGAATGTCGTTACTCGGGCATACTAATCCAACGTGTTGGTCATAATACCCACATTGTTACAAAAATAAACAATAAAATCTCAACTTGTTACTTGAATTTGTTACCTTTGAGAAACCATAAAGACTAACCATGTAATTAACTCTATCATTTATAACCTTTAATCAATGATATAATGAACTCAAGATTGTTTTTACCCTTATTAATTTCACGACTTCGAAATCTCTCTCTTATTTTTTCAAATAGATGTTATTACAAAATATATTTTTATGATTTCTAAATCTTTATTACTAATTATTTAATATTTCATTTATTTAACCCGTTTTTAAAGTAGGGTGTGTGTGGGCTGGGGCGTACCCACCTTATGCCCACGGTGGGTGGACGCTCCCCTTAAAAAAAGATTAAGTGTTAAATTCCTTGTAATCAGTGTTGCAAAAATCGGCCTAGGCGGCCGATTAATCGGCGCCTAGGCGGCTAGTTACTGACTAATTTTGAGCTAGTCGGCCAATTAATCGGAGTCGGTCAAAGTCGGTCAAAATCGGTCCTAGGCGGTCAAAAATCGGATTAATCGGCCTATATTAATCGGTTAAAATCGGTCAAAATCGGTCCCAGGCGGTCCTAGGCGGTCAAAATTGGTCAGAATCAGTCAAAATCGGTCAAAATCGAACCATACTATCTGAAACTTGAAGTATTTATGTGAATTTTGAAGTATTATTTTTATATTATTGGGTATATATATATAATTTTGAAAAAATACATATAAAAATCTCAATCCGATTAATCCCGATTAATCCCTAGGCGGTACCTCACCGCCCGACTAGCGCCTAGCGCCTTCTACAACACTGCTTGTAATATCCCGACTGCACCCCTGAAAATTTTCGTCCGCACCCCTACGAAATTTTCGTCCGCCCCCTTAGGAAAAAGTCTTATGAATTTATGAAAAAAATTATGTAAACATTGATTTTTTTAAGGGTGGAGATACAATAGGAAGTTTATTTGGCTAGGAAGGCTAGGAAGTGATCTTGACCATCCATTTAGTTAATCAAGGGCTAAGATTAAATCAGAGAAATTGAAAAGGAAGAAAAGAGGCGCGTGAGTTTGTTTAGGAGCATTCTAGTCAATCCAAGCCAATAGTTTCTCTCTCCTCCAATTCCATACGACATTATTTTTTTTTATAAAAATTGCACCAAAAAAACGAGCGTTTTTTTATCTTTAAAACGAGTTTATTATTGCTATATTTTAAAAAAAAAATTAAAACCCAGTTGCGTAAAACGCAATAGAAAAACCCCCAGTATTGTAAAACGCAATGAAAAAAAAACCTAAAAAATGACATTTTTCTAAAACGCAATGCACCAAAAACACAAATAAATGACTTATTTGTAAAACGCAAAGGCCAGAAAACACAAAGAAATGTCTTATTTGTAAAACGCAATAGCCTAAAAACTCAAAAGAAAATGTACTTTATAAAATGCAATGGACTAAAAACCCATAAAAATGTGTTTTACCTAAAACGCAATGCACCAAAAACACAAAGAAATGTCTTATTTGTAAAACGCAATGGCCAGAAAACACTTAAAAATTACTCATTCTAAAACGCAATGGACTGAAAACACCTAAAAATGTGTTTTACCTAAAACGCAATGACTAAAAACACTTAAAATGTGTTTTTTTTCTAAAACGCAATAGCTAGAAAACACATAAAACTCTCTTATTTCTAAAACGCAATGGACACATAAAATTGTCTTCGAAATGAGCCAATTTCTGGAAAATTAATTTTTCTGATGCATTTTTATTACAGCGATTTAATCAGAAATTTTTTTTTAGCTAAAACGCTCTGCCCCTTGGACCCCACCAGGGGCTGCCGCCCCTGGGACCCCGCTACCGGGGGCGCTGCCCCCGGACCCCAGCCAAGATCGTAAAACGCAATGACTAAATCAAAAACCCAGATCGTAAAAATGAAATTAAAGAATTTCTTACCTAGATCGAAGTGATTTCTTCAACAATTGACGAATTTTGAATGATTGAAACACTTGTCAGCGCTTGAATCGAACGGATCGAGTGATTATCTTCCAAATCACCGGAAAAAACGAGATTTTGTATGAAATTAAACTGGGTTTTCTTCAAAAAAGCTGAAGAACACGTTGATCGGGTGTTTGAATCATTGATTGGTGATGAAAATCGCACTATAATGTAGTGATTATTGAGATAGAAAGTGAAGAAATGGTTGAAGATGGTGGGTTTTGAAAATGGTGGGTTTTGAAGTTACTGGGTTTTGAAAAGGAAGAAGAAAGGGTTGGATTGACTAAAATACCCTTTTTCTTTATTTTAAATGTTACCACATGTCATCCTCTTATTGCTTCCTATCCTTCCTAGCGAAATTAATCTTCCTATTTGATCTTTTCCCTTTTTTTAAAAATACAACCTAATTAAGTTCCACTTAACTAATTAACGCTCACTTAACCCAATTAACTTTCTCTTAACCTTTAGCCTAGTAAACGCTCCATAACCCAAGCCCAACCCAATCTAATAATCTAATTTGAACTAAAATATAATAACCTAACCCACCGTTCTTTCCCCTTCTCTCGTCTCGCTCTTTGTTTTGTGATCCCAGACCCATGACACCAACAACAGCGCACAACAGGTCTTCGTCAGGCAGCAACAACAAGTTCGGATTCCACTGGAGAAAAGTAAATTCTGGCCATTATACTCACGAAAACAACATTTCATCACTTTTTCCGGGTATGGTTCGATTATTTTGTTGTTTTCTTGTTTTATTTGGATTTTTAGGAGAAATAAAATTGTTAAAAAAGTTTGAAATTTTAGTTTTTTTGTTGTTTTTTTTTTGAAACTTTAGTTGGCTGATTTTGTTGTTTCAATTAAAGTTTAGTGTGTTTAAATGGTTAGTTACAATGAATCAGCAATTAAAAATAGGGCTTGATTTTAAAGTTAAAAATTATGAAGTCTGGTGAAGATTGTTTAAGTGTTTAGTGTTAAAAATTAGTTGTATATGTTATATAGAGAAAAACTTGCTTAGAAAAAAAGTAGCTCTAGTTGATGTCTGGATAGATTTTAAAAAATAAAAACATGTAAGGCGACATTTTAAATATGTTTGTAACGATGTTTGATGTGTTTTTGATGATTATATAAATTTTAGCTTGATTTTCTTTTGTTTTACATGACCCGACTGAACTGATACGGCCCGATATGAACCAATTTTTTTCATGAACCTAGGGGCCTAACATCTTTAAAATTTTTTTGCACCCCCATGAAAAAAATTATGGATTCGCTACTGTGTGTGGGTCTCTCTATATTTAAAAATGTGTACCATAATAATATTCTTATTCTTAGATTTTGATGATAGATTGTGATCATATACAATGTATGCTTCACATCATGCTATATTATATTGCAACTACACAACACATCTTATGGCAAGTCCTAATCATACTTTATTTTGAATTACCTCCTTTAGATATGCTTTAGTTGCAGCAGTTGAATGGGCTTCAAGTTTGAGTATTATGATCATATTTGTTAGGTTATTATAATTCATAAATAAAGGACAATAAAAGAATTTAATGTAAAGAAAAATAATCACAATCATGAATACAGAATTAAAACATATTTAAAAAACAATAAAAAATGTTTCATCGGAAGATTTCGATAATAACGTTTTTGGACTTCATTATACGAATCACTTTACAAAAAAGGGGTCAGGCGTAGGAATTTAATGATTTTTTTTAACGGCCAACGAATAAACGAATGGCTATTCGGGATAATTCAATTGCAACAGACGATCACATACGTCCGCGATCGCATACAACGTTAGGCAACCCAAGCCCACCGTCTCCCGTTCCGGATAAGACACATCGCACAAAGGCCTACTTCGATAAAATCCGGTGGGGATTGGATTCGAACTTGTGATCTATGGCCTTTTTTTTGAACGACTAAACTTACATACCATGAGGATTAAACCCATGACCTCCTACAATCCTACACCTTATCTAACTCACCAAAACCACTGCGCTATTCCCAATAGATAAGACCTATGGCCTTCAACCTTAAACAGTGGCGGAACCAGAACGATTTAGTTAGGGGGGTCATCATAAGCTTATATTCTATACTGGTTCAAATTAGAGGGTCCATCTCTAAGTTTGTTCTTCAAAAACTAAAAATTTATAAATAAAAATTCAAAAAGTTTCGGTGACCGAAGGGTCAACGCTCTTGACTCCCCTCTGGTTCCGCCCCTGACCTTAAATCTTTGCTTCCCCTCTAATATCAGTTGTGTTATAACTAATTTGTATTTAGTGATGTCTTTGGGTTGTTGTGTAAGTTGTGTGAATACTATAATTAGGGTGGTGAGAATCTCTGAGATGAGACTTGTTATTTTTTTAAACATTTGATAACATGTTGTGATTGAAAGGATTTTAAGGATCGTGTTTAGTTGACATATTCAAGTAAGTTAATTATTACAACCACGACCTATTACAGGATAACAATGAGATGGGCTTGGGACAAATATTTGTAATCCAAGTCTCATGTTCAGTTCTAGCACTATGTATTATACTCGTATAAATAAAAATATGAGTAAGTTTTATTTTTGCCCAAGAGACACCATAGCTTCCAAAGCATGCCACTAATCTACCGGATGAAATAACAAGTTTTGTAAAACACGAAGTCTCTTTGGTAAAATAAAATGATGAAATATAAGATTCTCAACAAACCACAAGGACAAAAACAATTGTTTATTCTAAAAATAAAAAGAAATTGTATAGGAATATGCTTAAAAGTAAATAAATTTGTGTGTTTTTGTCGGGTTTGGGTTCTTTGCCTAAAGGAGCTTTATATATATATGGAAAGAGTAAAAACCATTTTAAGTTGTGAGAACCATGAGAACTAAGGGGGCGTTTGGTTCGCGGAATGCGTAGGAATTGGAATTGGAATCCCTATGGGAATTGGAATTTTACGGATTCCTATGAAATCCATAGATGTGTTTGGTTGATAAATGTATTAATGGAATTAGAATTTAAAAATACCTAAAAAGACAAAATTACCCCTAGTTATAAACAATTAGCAAAAGTTTTAAAAACAACTATCTTAGATAAAAACTAAAAAAAATTCTAAAAAATAATAAAAAGTTCAAAAAAATTCTAAAAAATAATAAAAAAATCCTAAAAATTCAAAAAAAAATCTAAAAAATAATAAAAAATCCAAAAAATTTAAAAAACTCAAAAAAATTCTAAAAAATAATTAAAAAATCCAAAAAATTATAAAAAATATTTTTGATTTTTTAGAATTTTTTGGGTTTTTTTATTATTTTTTTGGTTTTTTCGATTTTTTTTTATTTTTTAAATTAGTTTTTGGTTTTTCTAGAATTTTTTTAGATTTTTTATTAATTTTTTGATTTTTATAATTTTTTTGATTTTTTATAATTTTTTGGATTTTTTAGGATTTTTTTTTATTTTTTGGATTTTTTATTATTTTTTTGAATTTTTATTATTTTTGGATTTTTTAGAATATTTTGAATTTTTTATTATTATTTTTATTTTTTAGAATTTTTTGGATTTTTTTATTTTTTTTGATTTTTTAGAATATTTTAATTTTTTTAGAATTATTTGGATTTTTTTATTATTTTTTTGATTTTTTGGATTTTTTTGAATTTTTTGGATTTTTTTGGATTTTTTAATTTTTTAATTTTTTTTATTTTTAAATTTTTTTTTGTTTTTTAGAAATTTTTGGGTTTTTTTAGATTTTTTATTATTTCTTAGATTTTTTTGGATTTTTATTATTTTTTTATTTTTAGAATTTTTTATTTTTCAGAATTTTTTGGATTTTTTATTATTTTTTGGATTTTTTATAGTTTTTTTATTTTTTTAGAATTTTTTGGATTTTTTGGATTTTTTTTTATTTTTTAGAATATATTGGTTTTTTTATTATTTTTTTGATTTTTTAGAATTTTTAGAATTTTTTGGATTTTTTATTATTTTTTTGTTTGATTTTTTAGAATTTTTTTATTTTTTAGAATTTTTTTGACTTTTTAATTATTTTTTGGTTTTTAGACAAAAATGAAAGAGGCAAGGGGTTATTTCCGTAAGAGTAAATTACAAGTTTTATCCTTTATGTTTGTCCATAATTGCAGGCGCTGTCCTTTGTCTTTAAAATTGATGAGTTTTGTCCTTAATGTTTGCAAATCTTGCACGTTATGTCCTTTAGGCCAAACCCAGTTAATTTTTTTAGTTAAAACTGCTCATGTGCAAGGCATGTGAGGGTACTATTGTAATTTCATCTCTTCAGGGACTATTTTGTAAAATAGCTTATGTTTAGGTGCTAGTCTGTAAAAAAACAAAAAGATTTATAATTACAAAAAAATCTGCCCTTTCTCTCTCATGTTCTGTCTTTCTCTTCTCTCTGTATATCTGAAGATGGATGTGGTGGTGGGTTTGTGATGGTGGATACGGTAGTGGGTTGTGGTGGATGGTGAAGGTGGTGTTAGGGGCGGTTGCAAGTGGTGGTGGTCGAAGTGGTGGTGGAAGTGATGTTAGGGGCGGTTACAGGTGGTGGTGGCCGGAGTGGTGGTGGGTTGTGGATGGTGACCAGCTATCTGAACCCCACCTTGTTCTGGGTCACCAGAGCTCGTTTTAACCCCTTTGCTTCTGCTCGATTTTGATTTGTTCTTAGGGGAACCCACTTTAGGGTTAGGGAGTTGATGGGGGGGGGGGCGACGAACAGTTGTTGTTTGCACCGATTAGATGTCGAACATCTGGATTGGGGCATGTAGCGTTACTGGATTGGGAGGAGAAATCAACAATTGATGGATTAGGGTGCGCAGCAGACCAGATAACATCAATAGAAGGTGGCGGCTGTACACAAGGGACTTCAATCGAAGGAGAAAAACTCTCATTCCTTACAGCCGAAAGGTTAGCAGGTGAATTAGGGCATGGATCTGGAGGGATCGGAGGTTTTGGAGGTGGATTTTGTGGAATTTCTTCCACAAAAAATTAGTGCAAATGAAAAACCATTTGATTTGGCATATAAAGTAGTTGGAGATTTCAGTTTGGTTTGCCCATGTCAGATGCAATGTTTATTACAAAGATTTGCATTAATTTGAGTAAGGAATCGGTTTTTGGTTGAAACCGATGGTGGTTGTAGATGATGAAGGGTGGTAGAGGTAGTGGTGGCGGTGAAGGTGAAGGGGGGTGGTGGTGGAGGTGCATGATGGTGGTGATAGGTGGTTGCTAATTTCAAATATATATATATATATATATATATATATATATATATATATATATATATATATATATGGTTATAAAAATAATATTTTAAATTATTTTGTTTTATTTTTACATATTAGCCCCTTGATATGATTTATCTTACACAATAGTCCTTGGATAATGAAATTACAATAGTACCCTCACATGCCTTGCACATGACCAGTTTAACAAAAAAAATTAACTGGGTTTGGCCTAAAGGACATAACGTGCAAGATTTGCAAACATTAAGGACAAAACTCATCAATTTTAAAGACAAAGGACAGCGCCTGCAATTTTGGACAAACATAAAGGACAAAACTTGTAATTTACTCTTTCCGTAACTTTGGAAACATTCCCGTGGTTTTTTAAACTTTCCTTTGAAATTTAGAAGGAATCTGAATTCCATTAAATAAGCGATTTTGTTGGAATTGAAATCCAATTCCCTTCAACTAATTTGTTCAACCAAACACACAAAGGAATGGAATTCAAATTCCAATTCCTTTGAAATCCTATGGATTCCTGTCAACCAAACATGCCCTAAGTCTTCCAAAAAACAAAATTCCCTAAAATCTTAAAAAATCACTTGTTCTAGCAAAAAAGTAAAAAAAAATGCCGCATTCAAAAAGTTAACAAAATAATTATAAAGGCATGTCTAGATTATTTTAGGAATATTCATTTAAGCCGCCCAATCACAATATCATGTCTAAAGATGCTACAAGACTTTTGTCTAAACCAATTACAAATATAGGTCTAACTTAGAGCGATGCGTCTAAAGTCTTCCCGCTTGACGCATCATAAGCAACTCATGTGATTACAATAGGGAGCCTATAATATTTAAAGAGGCACTTGTAAGTATACAAATATATTTACTACCCTCTACAATACATGTGTCACATCATGCGTCCTTCATAAGTCTCGCGCACAAAAACGACGAGAAGTGAATTAAATGGTTGATAATTAAGATAAATCAATGTTTAAGATGAGGCGATACAATTTTGCTATTAATTGGCTGTGAGTTTAGTTATGACTGCTGAAAGGTGTGGGGCTCATGGTTGGAACATGATTCGTCACATAGAAACGTGAATATAAGGGGAGTCGGTATGGTTGCGGGGACCGAGCTCGGGGAATGGTTTCACCGATCGATGAACCACCCCTAGTGTTTGAATGGTGAGTGGGGAGTAGGAGAGAGGGAGAGAAATCGGTGACTATTCACCGAAGGTGGAGAAGGAGTGATGGAGGAGAGAGAGAGGAGAGAAGAACCACTCAAATTTTTTATTTTTTAATTGAGTGGGTGTTTGAACCATACCTAGTGTTTGAGTAGAAAATGGTAAGTGGAGGGGGGTTGATATAGCTTTATATCATTGGGTAGAGAAAACTCAGACACCCTAACTCACCCCAACCATATCGTCCACCCTAAGGCTACACCCCTTCCCATCTCCTTGATTGATGGTGGTTGGCGTGGATTAAACCACGATTATCACGACCCTCCATTTGATGACTTTGAGAAAAAATAAATTAAAATAATAAAGGTGATAGTGGTTTGATTATCACCACACCTTTATGGTAGTAGTTTTGAATGATGAATTAGAGATGAATGATATGACACGGTTTTTTTTTTTTTTTTGAATGACAGTGACATGGCACCTATACGGAGGGTCTTGTGTGACTCGCTTAAGAGGGCAAAAAAAGTCAAAGCATGGTTTTCTTTGACAGTTCCAAATTAATTACAACAATACATTAAACCAATTACAAAAGTGCATCTAATGTGTAACAGTGCGTCCAAATTGTCTAGCTTTGATGCATGAACAATCTATGTAATTACAATGGTGCCTCTAAACTATTAGAACATTTTGCTTCTAAAACCATCAACCTTTAAGTTTACGAACACATATTCTCTCATCCTAAAATGCATATGTCAGATCCTAGGTATTTATATGGCTTCACTTAAGATGCAAAATTCACTTTTTACAGTAAACCAACCTATATATACATATATTCTAAAAAAAAAAAATAGCATCATCAAACCATTAAGAAAACACATAGACGGTAAGGAAAACACACATCTGGTTGTGTGCCGCATATGTAGAACACACACGGCAACACAACTTATTGTACCATTACCATTATCACAGCCACCTCACAAACAAGTCTTGTTTTTAATATAGAGACGATTAACTTCACTCACTGGGTTCACTCACTCAACTCGGTTGCTCAAATTATAACCGGGAAATCGTCCATCATCCAAAGATTATTCAGCTCGCCACCAAATCCACCAAACTGAGTAAGCTCATGATCAAGTCCTAAGAAGGTCTCGAGGTTCGATATCTGCTCCTTGAACTCATAATCATCAGCCACATTGACAATGTTCGAGTAGTAAGATTGGTTTTGGAACTGATCATAGTTCAGCAACTTTGGTGGCGATGGTGGTTCGTGCACAGTTGACTGAGTTGACTCGGTAGGGGTCTGGACACACAGTTTCTTGGCAGGTGGTGAATCAAAGTTGAGCTTTGCCTTATCCCCTCGGATACGCTTGGCTGCTTCGTCATAGGCTTGAGCCGCTTCTTCAGGTGTGTTAAATGTGCCAAGCCAGACTCGAACACCCTTCTGTGGGTCTCGGATCTCGGCTGCCCATTTGCCCCATGGCCGCTGCCTGATCCCTCTGAACTTGTTCTTTCGGGGTTTCGCCTTTTTCAAGCTCGGCTTCGGAGATTTTTCATTTGGCTCTGCAATTTCATATCATCTGGTGAGGTTAAATGTACCCCTATGATATAAAGTAGAGCAGGGTACGTATAGCACAACTAGGGGTGCAAACGAGCCGAGCTACTCGAGCTTGGCTCGAAAAAAAGTTCGAACGAGCTGAGCTTAAACGAGCTCGAGCCCGGGCCTAAAACAAAGCTCATTTAGTAAACAAGCCCGAGCTCGAGCTTCGCTTATCGAGCTCGAGCCGGCTCGCGAGCCTAAACGAGCTTTCTGTTTATATATTTTTTATTAATATATTAAACATATATTTATATAATAATAATTATAATTAATATAAATTAATTAATAAATACTAAATGAGTCGAGCTCGAGCCGAGTTCGAGCTTGAAAAATTACCTTCTAGCCGACCTCGAGCTTTCATATGTTAAACGAGTTCGAGCTCGAGCCCTGGTCGTGGTCGAGCTCGGGCTCGACTCGGCTCGTTTGCACCCCTAAGCACAACCGTAAATAAAATTGTTATAGGTTTAGTAAAAATAAAGAAAATGTGAAAATGATGATTTTTATAAAAAATTTTAGGAATGGTTTGTGATCGTGGTCGATGACAATAATAAATTATTTTAATCATTAAAACAACAATAAAAATAAGAACAAATAAGATAGATATTTCAAATTTTAATCATTGAAACAATTAATTCGATCGTGTATCAAGTTGGTATACATTCAATGTCAAATCCTGATTTAATGATTTTAAATTGCAAATTGTAGCTTTTAAATAAATTACAATAATTAATAAATAATTACATGCGTGTGTTGTGCGTGTGCTATAAGACTGAGGGGAGTGGGGCGACTCCCACCCCAAGTCGCCCCCAAGTCGCCTTCAACACCGCCCCCCATGGCGTCCCCCTCCGGCGTCCCCCTCCTGCCCGTCCTCTGCACGTCGCCTCCTCCCTCTCACACAACTTTCTGGCACAAAGTTTCAAGGATTCCCCCTTGGAGGTCGCCCCAAGTCGCCCCAAACACCACGCCCCCTTTTTTGAGGACGCCCCAAGTCGCCCCAAAACGCCACGTGTCGCAAGACGCCCTCTTTTGAGGTCGCCCCACTCCCTTCGGTCTAAATGAAATCAAATTATTTAGAATTTCAATGATGCATAGTAGGCATTTTGGAACTCATGAATGTACAAAATCATCTGAATTTTCTTAAACTATTCCAATATTTTAATTTTATTTACGAATTAAATAAACAATTACATGGTCTTTGCTAGGCTGTTTCTGTTTTTATCAGATCTGACCATTTAAAAAAAAACTAAATGGTGCCAAATAACTTTTTCAGTAAACACAAATTAAGAGGTGATAATCACTTCTTTTTAAGAATATTTGTAACATAACTGAAAATATGTGATAATCACTTGTTATTTTTTATAAAAGTTAATTTTGTCCATAAATCATAAAAACAAATCTACAAATAATCACATGTGATAACATGTTTTTTAACAACCAGTTTTTTCGATATAAATTAAGCCCCATTAATCATCAATTTCATTTATTTCCTTTTATTTCTTAAAAATCGCATCACGTTTATAACATCAAATTCCATTTTGGAGCAGAAATTCCTAAATTAGACGAATATATTATACAAAAAGTAAAAAAAATAAAAAAACTTGTAACTAGTCCAAAATTCGATAATCAAATGGTTCACACATCAGTAAATAAATTTAAAAAAAAAATCGGAATTCAAGTTTCAAATTTCATAAAGTGTAACTTTACTTTATTCTGAAGCAAATTTAATTAACAAAAATATAAAAATAGAATAAAATTCAAAACTAATCAATAACCGCAGAAAATATCGATGCAAAAGTACAACCGAGCCATTCAAAAAAAAAAAAAAGTACAACCGAGCAGTTAATTTAAAGACAGTTGTGTCTAATTTAGTTTTTTTTTTTTTCTGACCAATTTTTAATATAAGTTTAGTCGTTAAAAAAATGAAGGACAACTGTATCCGTATTATCTATCATATTAATTTTCAAAAAGAGATCAAAGCAATATAGAATTGATACCTTTGTTGGTGAATTTGTTGGAGACAGCAGTAGTTTTGCTCTTGTTAGCGGTGGAACGGAGGTTTTGTGGTTTGAAATCCCAACCAAAGAGATCGTCGGTGTCGAATTCGGACCAGAGGTCATTGGATGTTAGCTTACGGTGACGGTTGAAGACCTGATCGTCGTCGGAGATGACTGCACCACCGCACATTTTTGGTGTTGAGAGAGAGAGAGAGAGAGAGAGAGAGAGAAATGGTGAAATGCAAGAGGGTTGATCAATGATCAAGTTGTACATTTATAGCGGACGGTAAGAACTAGTAATGAGGGAAAAAGACAAGCAATAATGTTACTTTTCGTGTGAAGTGGCATTTTGAGGGTGGCATAAGACTTTAGAACCAATAGGTTTGGGGTTCGATTCTCACAAGGAGTGTTTTCTCATATTTATTGGGTTTTTTTTTAATTGATGGGTGGTTCCGCTGGTGGCACGATGATACTCCAGTGATCCGTTAGTGATCCAAATTTACCGTTCAAAAAAATAATAATGTTACTATTCATGTAACAAATACTTTTCTAACAATAATATAACTTGATGAGTTAAAAGTTTGATACTTTTGGTTTCGTGACGCCATGGACCTTAGTTAGTCGAGTTAAAAGGATCATGCATAGTAATATTATAATCCTGAGATTTATGGACGTAGTTTTTAAAAGACTTAGTTTTGTTATTCAAAAAGAGGTTGCGGCACAACTTGTTGTCTTTTTACCATCTATCTCTATGTAAATTGAAATATTTGATTCTAATTTTATAATAAATAAGTATTTTTGATGTCATTTTTATTCAAGAATAATAATTTTGTATATCCTTATCAATTACATCTAATTATGTATTACAAGATCAAAAAAAAAAAAGTTTGGTTAATAATAAATAAAGTTTGGTTAATATTTTTTTTGGTCGTTGGATGTCTCAGCTTACGGTGACGGTTGAAGACCTGATCGTCGTCGGAGATGACTGCACCACCTCACATTTTTGGTGTTGGTATATAGAGAGAGAAATGGTGAAATGCAAGAGGGTTGATCAATGATCAAGTTGTACATTTATAGCGGACGGTAATAACTAGTAATGAGGGAAAAAGACAAGCAATAATGTTACTTTTTCGTGTATGGCTTTATAGCCTAGTGACATCTTCTAGGTAAAATAAGACTTTAGGGTCAATAAGTCATGGGTTCGATAATTAGTGTATAGGCATTATGTCTAGTGGAGATGGATATGACGGGTGGTTTCGCTGATGGCATAATAATACTCTAGTGGTCCGTCAGTGATCCAAATTTGCCGTTAAAAAAAGAGGTAACTTTGTAGAATAGTAACCAAATTTTAAAAGTGTTTCAATTAGGTCACTCAAGTTTCAAAAGCGTTTCAATCAGGCAACTCAACATTCATTCTTCATTAAAATTAAAGGTTTTTTCATCCATTTCATAGGTAACCGTGGTGATGTGAATTTTTGTTTCTCTTTCTCTTTTATTTGATGCTAACGTCGAGTGATGACGTGGATTGTCCCCTTTTTTTTATTTTTAATGTAATTAAATGGATTTTATTTTTAATAAATATAATTTCATATATTAAAATAATTCGACCCCAGTATCTTATGCTCCATTTTTTTCTTCACACTCGATTTGAATGTTAAGTTATCTAATTGGGACAAAAACGACACCAGTGACCTAATTAGAGCACTTTTAAAACTTGGTTACTATTCTGTGAAATTTTCCATAAAAAATAATGTTGTTTTTCATGTAACAAATACTTTTCTAATAACAATATAACTTTATGAGTTAAAAGTTTGATACTTTTTGTTTCCTAGCGTCATGGACCTACTTAGTCGAGTTCAAAGAATCATGTATAGTAATGTTATGATCCTGAGATCTATGGACGTAGTTTTTAAAATAATTAGTTTTCTTATTCAAAAAGAAGTTGCGGCACAACTTTTTGTCCGTTTACCATCTATCTCGATTTAAATTAAAATATTTGAGTCTAATTTTATAATAAATAAGTATTTTTGATGTCATTTTTTTTCAAGAATAATAATTTTTTATATCCTTATCAATTAAACATTAAACACTATAAATAAGCAACGACTTTGAGCTAAGGGTGGTTGTATCCTTAGCTTTGGGTGTTTCTCAAAAAAAGATTGGATATATGGTTCTGCTTCAAACACGTGCCAATCACTGCAACATCTCTTCTTCTTCCCCCAAAACACCACACCATCTCATTTCTTCTTCCTCCCAAAAAAACCCTTTCTATTCTTTGTCAACACTCAATAGTCTAACTGATTATAAACCTAATAAAAGGGGAAACATGGGGATTTAAAGATGAAGATATAGAAGCGTTCATCGTAGCCGACGGACACGACGAGGAATCAAAGCGATGATGGTTGTGTTCTTTGTTTTTGCGATAATCGTTTGTTTATATGGTGATTTCGGTGGTTGATTTTGCATTCCAGGATCGTCAATCGATGGCCGTTTGTTCAGTTCCTCTTCACCAGAGAACGGCGATGATTGTATGGGATTGTCAGGTGTTTCTTTTTCATTGAGTCGAATATTAGTGAATTAGTAAGAAACCCTAATTTTTAGGAGTCGTTTTCCTTTCATCGCAGGTGCTTTAATCCGTTAGGGTTTTCTCTTCAGCAAAGGATGTTGCGTATGAGTAGAGGTGAGAAACATGGCCGGTTTTTTACTTTAATCTATTTTAATTTTTGCAGTTCCTTCAATGTTTTACAATTTAGGGCATAATTTTTGAGCTTATGTGAAAGTGTAGGCTGTTTGGAATTTTACCTACCTTTATATGCAAACAATGCAATATGGAGAGAGATTTCATGGGTTTAATTCTAAGGAAAAAAGCCATTGAAGCACGTGTGTATGTTTTAAATATATATTTTTTTCCTTCATAATATTTGGTTTTATTGAATCAAGTATCAACCATAAATCTATGCTAGAATTTTGTGAAATGTGTTGCATTAATTTATATTTTTATCCTAGATTTTGGAAGTTTTAAAATTTTATTTAAAATTCATGTTATTGAAACTATGATGAATTTTGTTGGTGTTTTGCATAATCATCAAGAGTTAAAGAAATCCAAATTTTGCACACCTAATGCTCACTTAAAACTATAAGTGTAAGTTGTCACACCCCAACCGATGGCTGAATCATCGGGGCGCGGCACTAGGCGAATCAGATTGCTCAAGAGAATCCATAACAACTATATTGCGATAGTATTTAATACATTCATTATCCCATACTAACAAATAATACAATCACATGAGTTATCACAGATTTCTTGTCCTCTCGAACAATACAAATCCGACAACCTAGATTTTAGTTGAGTTTCTAGACTTCCTAGCTTGATTTGATATAGTCTGCGATCTAACCTGCAACATACGTTAAAATATTTGTCAATACAAAAGTATTGGCGAGTATACAGGTTTGATAAGTAGCATAATAGATTAAAAGAACTGCGAATTTCCACATGCATAAACGTAATACACGACATATATACTCACAAAACTGATACTACCAACTAAGTCCTCGATGCTAGAATGTACGATGGCATAACTAGACCCCGTCGGGCGCAATAGTACTATACTAGTCGTGGTGGGACGTCGCGAGTATAAGTCCTAGCACATATGCAACTAGCATCACGTATATCTATGCATAACAGTTATTCGCAAGTGATAATTCGATTGATTGAATAGTTCGTTTGATAAGTTCGATTCGTTAGAAACGTATGTTACACCCAAAATTCGATTAAAAAGGGTTCAAGTATACTCACAGTGCGTATTTAGCGAGATTACAACTTGATTGAGTCGGTTGCGAGTATGTCTGTAATGATCCTTGAAGCAATAGAGTAAACGATGTATGGTTAAGCAAGATTGTCTTGAAAAGTTACTCATTTAGTTGAATGGTCCTCATCCGTGCGGATTGACAGGTTAACCGTCCGGATGACAAGTCATCCGTCCGGATGACATGTTATCCGTCCGGATAACAGGTGGTGCGTGCGGATGAGTGGTGCGTGCGGATGAGTGTGCGCGCGGATGGACTGGTCATGCGTGCGGATGGACGTGATCCGTGCGGATGACGGTGCGTGCGGACGACATGATCCATGCGGATGACGGTGCGTGCGGACGACATGATCCGTGCGGATGATGGTGCGTGCGGATGACCTGATCCGTGCGGACTGACTTGTCATCCGTGCGGATGACATGATTCGTGCGGACTGACTTGTCATCCGTGCGGACTGACTTGTCATCTGTGCGGACTGACATGTCTGGTTCGCACTCTGATCACTGTTTCCGAGTGTTTAACGGAAGGAAATACGTTCGTTTTTACTAGGGTAGTGTAACTTCGCACTAACACTTGAGGTTCCGTCAATTCCGACTCGTTCTAACGGCCGGGAATCACCCCGTTCCATCAGATCTGGCCGTTCGTGATGGTTCTTCATGGTTAATTCGAAATCGCACAGATTTAGGTGAGATTTGTCATTAAAACATGTGGAAATCACCTGGATCTGAGTCGTTCATAGTGAAATGAGACCCCAACTTGAAGTTCATAAGAACTCTTGGTGACATAACCTCAAAAACGCCTCAAAACCGCAGATTTCACGGTTAGAATGTGAGTTTTGAAAGATGGAATGATGTAGAATCGAGTGTAGATTGTAGAAGTACAAGTTTTAGGTTGAAATCTTACCGGAATCGCGAGGAAATCGAGAGAAAAGGGTCTTGGTGCGCGTTTGGTTGAATAGGAGCTGTCACATCACTGTTCAAGTGATGTGACATGGTATTTATAGGCAACAGAGGAGAGGAGAAGTGTTCTGGCCCGGATAGCCCATCCGTGCGGATGGCCCATGCGTGCGGATGGCCATCCGTGCGCATGCCCATCCGTCCGGATGGTCCATCCGTTCGGATGGTCCATCCGTCCGGATAGCTATCCTGACGTGTCGGACTTCTCCGTTTTTGATCGTTTTGATAGTTTTCGAAGCGCGTACTTTTCATAATTATTTATTATTATTATATTGTTATTATATATATATATATATATATATATATCACTAGGGGTCGTATTTACGTAACCATAATCCAAAGTTTCGATAATTAACCAACGGTTTCCGATTCGAGTATACGATTATTAGCGACGTTTCATGGCCATCAATGAGGGTAGTATAGGTCCTTCCTTGATGTCATCGTGGACGTTATTTCGTGTAGTGCCACAAAGACTGACGGGGTACCGTTTACTCGTACTGTCATCATCGTCATGACGACTGGAGCTACAGCACTCACCCGAGGGTCCTTGTTAGCGTTAATTGTTTACGTTCGACACATCACGGCCACTGAGGAGGGTAGAATAGGTCCTCACTCAATGCCTCCGTGAGTGTTAGTGTGATAATAGTGTAGCATAATGATATTGTATTTCGAAAATATGCGATTATCCTTCGAATAGCGATATATACGATATAGTTACATTATGATCCGAATCTCTGGTGCTAGGCGTAACGAGTATAACGAGTAGTAACAACGCACAAAAGTGCGGGTTGTTACAGTCTCCCTTACTTTAGGAAATTTCGTCCCGAAATTAATCCAATAGGTAGACTTCTAAGGGTTGATCTTGTATACGTAACGATACAGCGAGCGATTTGACCGTCAGTTGACAGCGAGAATGTTTCGAATAAGAGAGAGATCGACTGCGATTAGCGAGAAGGCGACGTAAGGACGAAAGTATTAATCCCACGAGTTGGCATTCCAAAGAATTCGTTAGTTCGATGCGATTGAAATTTTAAAGGGCTTGAAAAGGTTTCTCATGACGTTGAATTAACTAAGTCGATCGTTAACCAACGTTACAAGAAACATTCGTTTTAGATATTTAAAAGGAACTTAGGATGAAAATCTTTGAAAATTTTCCTTTTAACGAGAGGTCAACAGAGTCGATGTTAACCGATGTTGCAAGGAAGTTTAAGTTTTTAAACATTTTAAGGAACTCGAAGATGAAAACAAGGGTTACGAAAACTCTCCTCTGACATGGGTTCAAGCTAAACTCGATGTCGAACCAATGTCTTAAGAAGGATATTATTTTGACGTTGTAAAAGTTTAGGGAAAAACTGGGCTTATGAAACTTTTTTTTTTTTGGACATGGGGTTAAGCTGATTCGATGTTAACTCCACGTCGTGAGAGAATTTCACTTGCCCACCGGTTTTAAATCAAAATTTTATAAAAAGACATTTTAATCAGTACAAAAAGGTAGTTAATTACCGAGCCCCACTTGGCACTTTCCCACGAAAGTTTGTTAATATGTTTAAAACACTTATATATAGGAAGTACCAGCGGCGTATCCACCATGCTTTGCCCATATTACTTTCGTTTCGTGAGGCAGTGTCAGGTGTGCCGATTATGACACGGATAGAATTGCGTTTACTCGGCCCAATCGTTAGAAAGTCAGACCGAGCATAAGATAGAATCAAATAGGTTAATCCGGTGAGTTTATAAGCAAGAAGCGAATAGCGCGTTTTCGATTAAATTACACATTAAACCCACATGGCACGTTTCCACGAGAGTTTGCTAACATGGCGAAACACCATGCTTAACCAGGTTAGTTTTGCCTCGTGAAGCGGTGTCATGTGTACTAATACCACATAGACTGTAATGAACACCAAGCGAGCGATAAACGGTACGCGAATAAGCGGTAGATTACACACGATAAGCGATAAATGATTATGCGATTAAACGAATAACACAACACAATACTAGTAATGACGGCGACAATAAACGATTTACGATATGCGGCAGTTGTTGCGTTGCAAGCGATGGACGTATGCGCGATTTATGCGGTTCGATTTGATTGATTAACACCACAAAGTTTAACTAACATTAGACCCCACATGGCCTTTTTCCACGAAAGGTCGCTGATATGACTAAAACGTCCTGCTTTAGTCATATGAGCTTCATCTCATGAAGCGAGGTCATGCGTGCTAATTTAACACGAATATCACAGCTAACGGTATGCGATAGCGATAGATCGATACACAACAAATGATATAGGCTCACGTGATAAGCGATAGAGGTTGCAAGAGACACAAGGTCAGCGATTGCGATTAGTCAAGTTCGATTCTTGTTTCGAATAAGCTTAACGTTTCGTTATGACGCATCACGGCTATCGAGGAGGGTAGAATAGGTCCTCACTCAACAATATCGTGAGCGTTTATTTGCTTGATTGAGATTCGTTACAACAGACATACGACCAGTCTTGCGTTGGTGCAATTTTCCTGCGAGGTAGACTCCCCAGAGTCTATCGATGAGGCGATTGCATTACGTTTGCAGACTTACGACAAGTCTTGCGATGATACGGTTTGTTACGCCTTGCGATTGAGTGTAGTGTGTTGAAAATAATCACAATAGTATATAGGTCTAATAACGTTCAACTCCACGTGGCACTTTCTTCACGGAACTTCGGTAGGATGGTAAGGCATTCCTCGCCCGACCCCTACTACTTTCATCCCGTGTTTTGGTGTCACCTTTTGTCAAACGCTATGGCACTTTTAGAATTCACTACGATCACCGTGCACTGAACCAAATAATCCCGTGTGCACCTGTGATTATTCATTCCTTGCACGTTTATCGTACCTCGTTCTAAGAGTGTAGTGAGGGTAAAACACATTATTCCGTGATATAGTATATAGTATATGGTACGTGTGTGAATCTAGTCTAAGTGCGACGATTAGAGAGCGGAAGAGATAACGGAAACGAGAGTTAATGCTACATATAGTGGTGACTTCAAATAAGAGAGTAGATTCAAAACTCAGAAATAAACGTCGAAAATCGTATCATTACAACTTTTTCCTACGCTTGTCAGATACTTGATGCTGAAGACTTTTGTTGGAGCTGTTGTTGTAGTACTCAAGTTCACGGTTCGATGCGGCAGTTGCGGGTGAAGTGACCATAACGGTTGCAGTTATTGCAATAGCGGCAGTCAGCCCCAACTGGATGATGATAGGTACACGAGTAACACTGAGGATGAGCTCCAGTATAGGCTCGTTTTGGAAACATCGGAACTGTTCGGAGTGGTTCCGGTTGCAGCAGTTCGGTTGTTGATGAGCTCGGGCTTGAAGTCTTTCGCTTGCGGCTGGGTTTGTCGGTGTCTTGCGAAGAAGGGTCGTCGTTGGAGGATTCGTCTGAAGACTCGCTTGCAGAGTCTTTGGCTGATTTGTCGGAAGATCCGTCGGCAGATTTGTCAGAAGAATCGGCAGCAGGTCCGTCTGAAGAATCGTTAGCAGATTCGTCAGAAGAATCGTTAGCTGATTCACTAGAGGAATCGCCAGCAGATTTGTCAGAAGATTTATCAGTAGATTCATCAGAAGATTCGTCAACATGTTCGCCTGAAGGATTACTGGCGATTGCCTGGCGAGCTTGTTTGACAGGATTCTTTGAGAATAACCCTTCCACGAGTCGTTTGTTGTTGATTTCTGCGGCTAAGCGGTAGGTTTCTTCGATGGTAGCAAGCCTTGCAGCTTCAACAAAATCACCCACGCACTCGGGCAAGCCACGAATGTACTTCGCGATGGCCTTCCCTGGAGTGTTGACTTGACTTGGGCAGATTATGCTAAGTTGTTTGAACCTTGCGATGTAGCCAGCATTGTCACCTTCGGTTTGCTTGATTTCCCAGAATTCGTTTTCCAGCTTCTGAATCTCGTGAGGAGGACAGTACTCTTTCTCCATGAGCTCTTTCAGCTCATTCCAAGAGAGAGCGTAAGCTGCGGAGATCCCACGTTTGTTACGTTACGCGGTCCACCAGTCGAGTGCTCGCGATTGAAATACTCCGGTGGCGCAAGTAGTACGGAGACTATCGGGACACCCACTTTGACGAAGGGTAACTTCGATAGAATCGAACCACTGGGGTAGTTGAGTCGCACCTCCTTCACCCGTGAATTCCATCGGGTCACAGGCTTTGAAGTGCTTGTAGAGAAAAGTAGATTGCGGCTCTTCCGTCTTGGAGTCTTCCGAGGCTCGAGAGTTGCTGAGAGAGTGCACTTGAGCGGCAATTCGAGGACTAAGCTTACTCACTTCCTTAATCACAAGTGAAGCAATCCTCTTCTCGGCGCTTCGTTTGGCTTTCCTCTTAGCTACTCGTCTCGAGGTAGAGTTGTTGGAAGGCATCTAGACAGGAAGAGACTTGGAGTGAGATTCCATCATAATGATTTTTGAGTTTTGCGTTGCGATTGAGCGCGTTCAAAACTTGGTGCGATAGTATAGTAGTAGTACGATTCACGTAGGAGACACGAACTTCCTAAGTTCTCACGCAATGACTTGTTTGTTTATATGTATATATATATATATATATATATATATATATATATATATTCGCTTATTTGTAATTTGTAATCATACAGGTCGATTTAGAATATGCGAGGACGCCCTGAAGTTGAGAAAACGAGAGCGAATGCGATAGATTATGCATTAGTTTTGTTGCGTACATTCGGATTTTGTTTTAGATTGCGATGGCTGTGCGAGTTGTGTGTTTATAAAATAGGGAGTGAAAATGCGTAAAGTTTCAAAACGTAAATAAGTTTCAGCCAGTTGTAAAATTGGCAGGTCGTATGATAAGAGTGCCTTGGGTGTTTAGGCGTCGACTACCCAAGGTAACCCAACTATACCTAGCAAGCTCGTGCACGCGCGTTGTCTTAGAAGACTCCATGCTTCCACTGGGATGCAGCTCCTGGCATTCTTCTTTCTACTCATCGCGTGGATCGAGTTATCGTGATAGTCGAGTCCTTGGTGAGAGCTTTTGAAAACCAGTTTGTAGAGAGTGGAACAACTTATTAAGGTACGGGTTTCACCCCTGTCTTAACAGTTCCGTTCCTAGTTGTGGTCATGCTCTTCGAATAAATTCGTGAGTTCCACTAGATTTCGAAATGGAGGCTTTCGTCGAGATGTGGATGTCACTCCTAACTCGATGAAAGGTTCTCGTGCTAGAAAAATGCGCTGAGTGAGCAATCATATCGAGAGTCCTTGGTTTTCACACCTGGTCTCGACTAGATCGCTCGGTTCTGCTTTGCGAGTATTTTTGAAAACACGTGTATTGTGTCGGCCTTAGGAAAGGCTAAGTAGTATTTCAGCCTTAGGAAAGGCTCCTTCGTGTGAAGTTGTAGTATGCGGTGTTCACACAAAGTTGTAGCTTTTAGCAATTTCGATCGAGAGTATCAAGTAAGCCCAATACAAACCCCACTGGGTTCGTACGAGTCGGCCTGTTGGTACTTAGACTATAGACTAGGTCAATTTCTAAGATGTCGACCCGGACTAGGTCGAGTCTGACCTAATTCCCTATAGTTATGGCTCTGATACCAATCTGTCACACCCCAACCGATGGCGGAATCATCGGGGCGCGACACTAGGCGAATCAGATTGCTCAAGAGAATCCATAACAACTATATTGCGATAGTATTTAATACATTCATTATCCCATACTAACAAATAATACAATCACATGAGTTATCACAGATTTCTTGTCCTCTCGAACAATACAAATCCGACAACCTAGATTTTAGTTGAGTTTCTAGACTTCCTAGCTTGATTTGATATAGTCTGCGATCTAACCTGCAACATACGTTAAAATATTTGTCAATACAAAAGTATTGGCGAGTATACAGGTTTGATAAGTAGCATAATAGATTAAAAGAACTGCGAATTTCCACATGCATAAACGTAATACACGACATATATACTCACAAAACTGATACTACCAACTAAGTCCTCAATGCTCGAATGTACGATGGCATAAGTAGACCCCGTCGGGCGCAATAGTACTATACTAGTCGTGGTGGGACGTCGCGAGTATAAGTCCTAGCACATATGCAACTAGCATCACGTATATCTATGCATAACAGTTATTCGCAAGTGATAATTCGATTGATTGAATAGTTCGTTTGATAAGTTCGATTCGTTAGAAACGTATGTTACACCCAAAATTCGATTAAAAAGGGTTCAAGTATACTCACAGTGCGTATTTAGCGAGATTACAACTTGATTGAGTCGGTTGTGAGTATGTCTGTAATGATCCTTGAAGCAATAGAGTAAACGATGTATGGTTAAGCAAGATTGTCTTGAAAAGTTACTCATTTGGTTGAATGGTCCTCATCCGTGCGGATTGACAGGTTAACCGTCCGGATGACAAGTCATCCGTCCGGATGACATGTTATCCGTCCGGATAACAGGTGGTGCGTGCGGATGAGTGGTGCGTGCGGATGAGTGTGCGCGCGGATGAGTGTGCGCGCGGATGGACTGGTCATGCGTGCGGATGGACGTGATCCGTGCGGATGACGGTGCGTGCGGACGACATGATCCGTGCGGATGACGGTGCGTGCGGACGACATGATCCGTGCGGATGACGGTGCGTGCGGATGACATGATCCGTGCGGACTGACTTGTCATCCGTGCGGACTGACTTGTCATCCGTGCGGACTGACATGTCTGGTTCACACTCTGATCTCTGTTTCCGAGTGTTTAACGGAAGGAAATACGTTCGTTTTTACTAGGGTAGTGTAACTTCGCACTAACACTTGAGGTTCCGTCAATTCCGACTCGTTCTAACGGCCGGGAATCACCCCGTTCCATCAGATCTGGCCGTTCGTGATGGTTCTTCATGGTTAATTCGAAATCCCACAGATTTAGGTGAGATTTGTCATTAAAACATGTGGAAATCACCCGGATCTGAGTCGTTCATAGTGAAATGAGACCCCAACTTGAAGTTCATAAGAACTCTTGGTGACATCACCTCAAAAACGCCTCAAAACCGCAGATTTCACGGTTAGAATGTGAGTTTCGAAAGATGGAATGATGTAGAATCGAGTGTAGATTGTATAAGTACAAGTTTTAGGTTGAAATCTTACCGGAATCGCAAGGAAATCGAGAGAAAAGGGTCTTGGTGCGCGTTTGGTTGAATAGGTGCTGTCACATCACTGTTCAAGTGATGTGACATGGTATTTATAGGCAACAGAGGAGAGGAGAAGTGTTCTGTCCCGGATAGCCCATCCGTCCGGATGGTCCATCCGTCCGGATAGCTATCCTGACGTGTCGGACTTCTCCGTTTTTGATCGTTTTGATAGTTTTCGAAGCGCGTACTTTTCATAATTATTTATTATTATTATATTGTTATTATTATATATATATATATCACTAGGGGTCGTATTTACGTAACCATAATCCAAAGTTTCGATAATTAACCAACGGTTTCCGATTCGAGTATGCGATTATTAGCGACGTTTCATGGCCATCAATGAGGGTAGTATAGGTCCTTCCTTGATGTCATCGT
Source organism: Helianthus tuberosus (assembly GCA_030545235.1). Taxonomy (NCBI): domain Eukaryota; kingdom Viridiplantae; phylum Streptophyta; class Magnoliopsida; order Asterales; family Asteraceae; genus Helianthus; species Helianthus tuberosus. Next base: position 39,609,571 of record CM060382.1, on the reverse strand, counting down.
GGACGTTATTTCGTGTAGTGCCACAAAGACTGACGGGGTACCGTTTACTCGTACTGTCATCATCGTCATGACGACTGGAGCTACAGCACTCACCCGAGGGTCCTTGTTAGCGTTAATTGTTTACGTTCGACACATCACGGCCACTGAGGAGGGTAGAATAGGTCCTCACTCAATGCCTCCGTGAGTGTTAGTGTGATAATAGTGTAGCATAATGATATTGTATTTCGAAAATATGTCATTATCCTTCGAATAGCGATATATACGATATAGTTACATTATGATCCGAATCTCTGGTGCTAGGCGTAACGAGTATAACGAGTAGTAACAACGCACAAAAGTGCGGGTTGTTACAGTCTCCCCTACTTTAAGAAATTTCGTCCCGAAATTAATCCAATAGGTAGACTTCTAAGGGTTGATCTTGTATACGTAACGATACAGCGAGCGATTTGACCGTCAGTTGACAGCGAGAATGTTTCGAATAAGAGAGAGATCGACTGCGATTAGCGAGAAGGCGACGTAAGGACGAAAGTATTAATCCCACGAGTTGGCATTCCAAAGAATTCGTTAGTTCGATGCGATTGAAATTTTAAAGGGCTTGAAAAGGTTTCTCATGACGTTGAATTAACTAAGTCGATCGTTAACCAACGTTACAAGAAACATTCGTTTTAGATATTTAAAAGGAACTTAGGATGAAAATCTTTGAAAATTTTCCTTTTAACGAGAGGTCAACAGAGTCGATGTTAACCGATGTTGCAAGGAAGTTTAAGTTTTTAAACATTTTAAGGAACTCGAAGATGAAAACAAGGGTTACGAAAACTCTCCTCTGACATGGGTTCAAGCTAAACTCGATGTCGAACCAATGTCTTAAGAAGGATTTTATTTTGACGTTGTAAAAGTTTAGGGAAAAACTGGGCTTATGAAACTTTTTTTTTTGGGACATGGGGTTAAGCTGATTCGATGTTAACTCCACGTCGTGAGAGAATTTCACTTGCCCACCGGTTTTAAATCAAAATTTTATTAAAAGACGGTTTAATCAGTACAAAAAGGTAGTTAATTACCGAGCCCCACTTGGCACTTTCCCACGAAAGTTTGTTAATATGTTTAAAACACTTATATATAGGAAGTACCAGCGGCGTATCCACCATGCTTTGCCCATATTACTTTCGTTTCGTGAGGCAGTGTCAGGTGTGCCGAATATGACACGGATAGAATTGCGTTTACTCGGCCCAATCGTTAGAAAGTCGGACCGAGCATAAGATAGAATCAAATAGGTTAATCCGGTGAGTTAATAAGCGAAAAGCGAATAGCGCGTTTTCGGTTAAATTACACATTAAACCCACATGGCACGTTTCCACGAGAGTTTGCTAACATGGCGAAACACCATGCTTAACCAGGTTAGTTTTGCCTCGTGAAGCGGTGTCATGTGTACTAATACCACATAGACTGTAATGAACACGAAGCGAGCGATAAGCGGTACGCGAATAAGCGGTAGATTACACACGATAAGCGATAAATGATTATGCGATTAAACGAATAACACAACACAATACTAGTAATGACGGCGACAATAAACGATTTACGATATGCGGCAGTTGTTGCATTGCAAGCGATGGACGTATGCGCGATTTATGCGGTTCGATTTGATTGATTAATACCACAAAGTTTAACTAACATTAGACCCCACATGGCCTTTTTCCACGAAAGGTCGCTGATATGACTAAAACGTCCTGCTTTAGTCATATGAGCTTCATCTCATGAAGCGAGGTCATGCGTGCTAACTTAACACGAATATCACAGCTAACGGTATGCGATAGCGATAGATCGATACACAGCAAATGATATAGGCTCACGTGATAAGCGATAGAGGTTGCAAGAGACACAAGGTCAGCGATTGCGATTAGTCGAGTTCGATTCTTGTTTCGAATAAGCTTAACGTTTCGTTATGACGCATCACGGCTATCGAGGAGGGTAGAATAGGTCCTCACTCAACAATATCGTGAGCGTTTATTTGCTTGATTGAGATTCGTTGCAACAGACTTACGACCAGTCTTGCGTTGGTGCAATTTTCCTGCGAGGTAGACTCCCCAGAGTCCATCGATGAGGCGATTGCATTGCGTTTGCAGACTTACGAAAAGTCTTGCGATGATACGGTTTGTTACGCCTTGTGATTGAGTGTAGTGTGTTGAAAATAATCACAATAGTATATAGGTCTAATAACGTTCAACTCCACGTGGCACTTTCTTCACGGAACTTCGGTAGTATGGTAAGGCATTCCTCGCCCGACCCCTAGTACTTTCATCCCGTGTTTTGATGTCACCTTTTGTCAAACGCTATGGCACTTTTAGAATTCACTACGATCACCGTGCACTGAACCAAATAATCCCGTGTGCACCTGTGATTATTCATTCCTTGCACGTTTATCGTACCTCGTTCTAAGAGTGTAGTGAGGGTAAAACACATTATTCCGTGATATAGTATATAGTATATGGTACGTGTGTGAATCTAGTCTAAGTGCGACGATTAGAGAGCGGAAGAGATAACGGAATCGAGAGTTAATGCTACATATAGTGGTGACTTCAAATAAGAGAGTAGATTCAAAACTTAGAAATAAACGTCGAAAATCGTATCATTACAACTTTTTCCTACGCTTGTCAGATACTTGATGCTGAAGACTTTTGCTGGAGCTGTTGTTGTAGTACTCAAGTTCACGGTTCGATGCGGCAGTTGCGGGTGAAGTGACCGTAACGGTTGCAGTTATTGCAATAGCGGCAGTCAGCCCCAACTGGATGATGATAGGTACACGAGTAACACTGAGGATGAGCTCCAGTATAGGCTCGTTTTGGAAACATCGGAACTGTTCGGAGAGGTTCCGGTTGCAGCAGTTCGGTTGTTGATGAGCTCGGGCTTGAAGTCTTTCGCTTGTGGCTGGGTTTGTCGGTGTCTTGCGAAGAAGGGTCGTCGTTGGAGGATTCGTCTGAAGACTCGCTTGCAGAGTCTTTGGCTGATTTGTCGGAAGATCCGTCGGCAGATTTGTCAGAAGAATCGGCAGCAGGTCCGTCTGAAGAATCGTTAGCAGATTCGTCAGAAGAATCGTTAGCTGAATCACTAGAGGAATCGCCAGCAGATTTGTCAGAAGATTTATCAGTAGATTCATCAGAAGATTCGTCAACATGTTCGCCTGAAGGATTACTGGCGATTGCCTGGCGAGCTTGTTTGACAGGATTCTTTGAGAATAACCCTTCCACGAGTCGTTTGTTGTTGATTTCTGCGGCTAAGCGGTAGGTTTCTTCGATGGTAGCAAGCCTTGCAGCTTCAACAAAATCACCCACGCACTCGGGCAAGCCACGAATGTACTTCGTGATGGCCTTCCCTGGAGGGTTGACTTGACTTGGGCAGATTATGCTAAGTTGTTTGAACCTTGCGGTGTAGCCAGCATTGTCACCTTCGGTTTGCTTGATTTCCCAGAATTCGTTTTCCAGCTTCTGAATCTCGTGAGGAGGACAGTACTCTTTCTCCATGAGCTCTTTCAGCTCATTCCAAGAGAGAGCGTAAGCTGCGGAGATCCCACGTTTGTTACGTTCCGCGGTCCACCAGTCGAGTGCTCGCGATTGAAATATTCCGGTGGCGCAAGTAGTACGGAGACTATCGGGACACCCACTTTGACGAAGGGTAACTTCGATAGAATCGAACCACTGGAGTAGTTGAGTCGCACCTCCTTCACCCGTGAATTCCATCGGGTCACAGGCTTTGAAGTGCTTGTAGAGAAAAGTAGATTGCGGCTCTTCCGTCTTGGAGTCTTCCGAGGCTCGAGAGTTGCTGAGAGAGTGCACTTGAGCGGCAATTCGAGGACTAAGCTTACTCACTTCCTTAATCACAAGTGAAGCAATCCTCTTCTCGGAGCTTCGTTTGGCTTTCCTCTTAGTTACTCGTCTCGAGGTAGAGTTGTTGGAAGGCATCTAGACAGGAAGAGACTTGGAGTGAGATTCGATCATAATGATTTTTGAGTTTTGCGTTGAGATTGAGCGTGTTCAAAACTTGGTGCGATAGTATAGTAGTAGTACGATTCACGTAGGAGACACGAACTTCCTAAGTTCTCACGCAATGACTTGTTTGTTTATATGTATAAATATATATATATATTCGCTTATTTGTAATTTGTAATCATACAGGTCGATTTAGAATATGCGAGGACGCCCTGAAGTTGAGAAAACGAGAGCGAATGCGATAGATTATGCATTAGTTTTGTTGCGTACATTCGGATTTTGTTTTAGATTGCGATGGCTGTGCGAGTTGTGTGTTTATAAAGTAGGGAGTGAAAATGCGTAAAGTTTCAAAACGTAAATAAGTTTCAGCCAGTTGTAAAATTGGCAGGTCGTATGATAAGAGTGCCTTGGGTGTTTAGGCGTCGACTACCCAAGGTAACCCAACTATACCTAACAAGCTCGTGCACGCGCGTTGTCTTAGAAGACTCCATGCTTCCACTGGGATGCAGCTCCTGGCATTCGTCTTTCTAGTCATCGCGTGGCTCGAGTTATCGTGATAGTCGAGTCCTTGGTGAGAGCTTTTGAAAACCAGTTTGTAGAGAGTGGAACAACTTATTAAGGTACGGGTTTCACCCCTGTCTTAACAGTTCCGTTCCTAGTTGTGGTCATGCTCTTCGAATAAATTCGTGAGTTCCACTAGATTTCGAAATGGAGGCTTTCGTCGAGATGTGGATGTCACTCCTAACTCGATGAAAGGTTCTCGTGCTAGAAAAATGCGCTGAGTGAGCAATCATATCGAGAGTCCTTGGTTTTCACACCTGGTCTCGACTAGATCGCTCGGTTCTGCTTTGCGAGTATTTTTGAAAACACGTGTATTGTGTCGGCCTTAGGAAAGGCTAAGTAGTATTTCAGCCTTAGGAAAGGCTCCTTCGTGTGAAGTTGTAGTATGCGGTGTTCACACAAAGTTGTAGCTTTTAGCAATTTCGATCGAGAGTATCAAGTAAGCCCAATACAAACCCCACTGGGTTCGTACGAGTCGGCCTGATGGTACTTAGACTATAGACTAGGTCAATTTCTAAGATGTCGACCCGGACTAGGTCGAGTCTGACCTAATTCCCTATAGTTATGGCTCTGATACCAATCTGTCACACCCCAACCGATGGCGGAATCATCGGGGCGCGGCACTAGGCGAATCAGATTGCTCAAGAGAATCCATAACAACTATATTGCGATAGTATTTAATACATTCATTATCCCATACTAACAAATAATACAATCACATGAGTTATCACAGATTTCTTGTCCTCTCGAACAATACAAATCCGACAACCTAGATTTTAGTTGAGTTTCTAGACTTTCTAGCTTGATTTGATATAGTCTGCGATCTAACCTGCAACATACGTTAAAATATTTGTCAATACAAAAGTATTGGCGAGTATACAGGTTTGATAAGTAGCATAATAGATTAAAAGAACTGCGAATTTCCACATGCATAAACGTAATACACGACATATATACTCACAAAACTGATACTACCAACTAAGTCCTCGATGCTCGAATGTACGATGGCATAACTAGACCCCGTCGGGCGCAATAGTACTATACTAGTCGTGGTGGGACGTCGCGAGTATAAGTCCTAGCACATATGCAACTAGCATCACGTATATCTATGCATAACAGTTATTCGCAAGTGATAATTCGATTGATTGAATAGTTCGTTTGATAAGTTCGATTCGTTAGAAACGTATGTTACACCCAAAATTCGATTAAAAAGGGTTCAAGTATACTCACAGTGCGTATTTAGCGAGATTACAACTTGATTGAGTCGGTTGCGAGTATGTCTGTAATGATCCTTGAAGCAATAGAGTAAACGATGTATGGTTAAGCAAGATTGTCTTGAAAAGTTACTCATTTGGTTGAATGGTCCTCATCCGTACGGATTGACAGGTTAACCGTCCGGATGACAAGTCATCCGTCCGGATGACATGTTATCCGTCCGGATAACAGGTGGTGCGTGCGGATGAGTGGTGCGTGCGGATGAGTGTGCGCGCGGATGAGTGTGCGCGCGGATGGACTGGTCATGCGTGCGGATGGACGTGATCCGTGCGGATGACGGTGTGCGCGCGGATGAGTGTGCGCGCGGATGAGTGGTGCGTGCGGATGAGTGTGCGTGCGGATGAGTGGTGCGTGCGGATGAGTGTGCGCGCGGATGAGTGTGCGCGCGGATGGACTGGTCATGCGTGCGGATGGACGTGATCCGTGCGGATGACGGTGCGTGCGGACGACATGATCCGTGCGGATGACGGTGCGTGCGGACGACATGATCCGTGCGGATGACGGTGCGTGCGGATGACATGATCCGTGCGGATTGACTTGTCATCCGTGCGGACTGACATGTCTGGTTCGCACTCTGATCACTGTTTCCGAGTGTTTAACGGAAGGAAATACGTTCGTTTTTACTAGGGTAGTGTAACTTCGCACTAACACTTGATGTTCCGTCAATTCCGACTCGTTCTAACGGCCGGGAATCACCCCGTTCCATCAGATCTGGCCGTTCGTGATGGTTCTTCATGGTTAATTCGAAATCGCACAGATTTAGGTGAGATTTGTCATTAAAACATGTGGAAATCACCCGGATCTGAGTCGTTCATAGTGAAATGAGACCCCAACTTGAAGTTCATAAGAACTCTTGGTGACATCACCTCAAAAACGCCTCAAAACCGCAGATTTCACGGTTAGAATGTGAGTTTCGAAAGATGGAATGATGTAGAATCGAGTGTAGATTGTAGAAGTACAAGTTTTAGGTTGAAATCTTACCGGAATCGCGAGGAAATCGAGAGAAAAGGGTCTTGGTGCGCGTTTGGTTGAATAGGAGCTGTCACATCACTGTTCAAGTGATGTGACATGGTATTTATAGGCAACAGAGGAGAGGAGAAGTGTTCTGGCCCGGATAGCCCATCCGTGCGGATGGCCCATGCGTGCGGATGGCCATCCGTGCGCATGCCCATCCGTCCGGATGGTCCATCCGTCCGGATAGCTATCCTGACGTGTCGGACTTCTCCGTTTTTGATCGTTTTGATAGTTTTTGAAGCGCGTACTTTTCATAATTATTATTTATTATTATTATTATATTGTTATTATATATATATATATATATATATATCACTAGGGGTCGTATTTACGTATCCATAATCCAAAGTTTCGATAATTAACCAACGGTTTTCGATTCGAGTATGCGATTATTAGCGACGTTTCACGGCCATCAATGAGGGTAGTATAGGTCCTTCCTTGATGTCATCGTGGACGTTATTTCGTGTAGTGCCACAAAGACTGACGGGGTACCGTTTACTCGTACTGTCATCATCGTCATGACGACTGGAGCTACAACACTCACCCGAGGGTCCTTGTTAGCGTTAATTGTTTACGTTCGACACATCACGGCCACTGAGGAGGGTAGAATAGGTCCTCACTCAATGCCTCCGTGAGTGTTAGTGTGATAATTGTGTAGCATAATGATATTGTATTTTGAAAATATGCGATTATCCTTCGAATAGCGATATATACGATATAGTTACATTATGATCCGAATCTCTGGTGCTAGGCGTAACGAGTATAACGAGTAGTAACAACGCACAAAAGTGCGGGTTGTTACATAAGTCCACCAATCATTGAAATAGTAAACATAACCAAAACTCCTCAAACCTAAATGTTAGTTGTGTTTATTATACTGAATTTTTTAAGAAGAATGATTTTATTGTTGCCTTTTCATGCAACTTTCATTTGCTGATGGTGTATACCTGTGTTATACAATACATGGGCCAGGTTCCCAACTTATCAAGCAATTATGGATTCACACAAGTGTTGGAGATTTTCTCAGAAAAGGAATCTCTTTCAACTTTGTATATTTGTATGGATTCCCAACTTCACTTTTTTTTTTGTCAATGCACAAAAACTAGAGGTGGAAAAATGGGCAAGTTGGGAAGGATTATAATGGGTTCGGGTCGATTAATTCTCATGTGAAAGTCAAAATAAAAGTTGAATTAGGTTTGTGTCTACCAGCCAATACTCCTAAAATTTTTGTCAATATTAAGGTAATAAAATAATTAAGAACTATACTATAAATATAAATACAAATATTTCTTAAATAAATTAGATGGCTTTTGACCCGTTTAACCTATCTGTCCCATTTCATTTTTAGCTACATGTAACCTCTGTTGTCAACATTCACCCAGGCGCGCGACTACGCCCACTTTCTAATCTCAACGTAGCCTTTTCGAAGGCTTCACTTGAGAAGCCCCATTTCCAGGTCCTCGCTTTTTAAACGCCTTGCATTGAGGCCCAAAGCTAACCCTTTGCGCCTTGCGCCTTTCACAACTATGCTTATAACAACCCCGTTTTTAGATAAATACAAACCAAGCTGACCTTTTTACATATTTTTCACCTTTACTAAAACCATCTGGTAGTGACATGACACCAGAGACGATCAAAAAAAGGAAACATCGAAATTGCTCAAAAGTGCAATTCTGGTGAACTGATAGATTTTTGATTGATAGTTTCCCAAGAAGCGAGGAGAACCGCGCAGCTTATGAACAAATAATGAAATTCTTTTTTTAATTTTCATTTTAAATGGGTTGGAAAAAGTTTAGGTAGGCCAACATGAGCCTAGGCCGTTAGTTATATGGGTTTCTCATGTTGACCCATATATACTACCTGAATCCGTTTAGCCCTGCCCCAAACCCATTTATTTCTTGTCTGATTTGACGTCTTTTAATATAATTGTCATTCATTTGCTTATTTAATAGTTTGTTCATGCTCTAATGGTTCAAACCACATATTGCAGTATCTTGCCAATCTAAACTGGTGACATGCCTCATTACGACTAAGGTAAAATTTACTTTGATTATATCATCTGGGTGATGATGTCTTTTATACCTTATGGCTTATCAGCAATACATGGTCCAGATACTACTACGTAAAAGTATGATATTTATCATTTTATTTGCACACATTCACTATTGTTTTAACCGTATGGTCTTACGGTTGTATACCGATTATTAGCTATACAAATGTATGTAGTATGCTAGGCAAGATGTGGATGCTCAAATTCCAAGCTATCCCAATCTTCACTCAAAATTGTTCAGCAACCTTCATAGATTAACATTGCATGTATGCCCTCTTTTTCAGCTGTTTTATGGTTTTAGATATTAAGTTGTCTTTGCGACTTTTTATGTAGAAAGATAGAAAAGTCTTATGGTTTTAGAACAATGTTGGATGTCTAGAGAAAATGTAAGTATGGTGATCTAATATATATATATATATATATATATATAGAGAGAGAGAGAGAAAGTATAATGTACAAAAGCCCTAATCATACTTCACGTACGCGACTTTCTCGACCGTCAGATCTTTGTGATTAAAGCGTGATTATCCATGCGTAATTTTTTAAGTTGATTATCCATGCGTGATTAGGTATCCATGCGTTATAAGTTGACACATGCGTGATAAGTTGATACATGCGTGATTAATTATCCATATGTGATAAGTGACCATGCGTGATAAGTTGATACATGTGTGATTAATTATCCATGCGTGATAAGTTGATCTGATGGTCAGGATTGTCCCGTACGTTAAGTACGATTACTCATAATGTATGTTAACCGCTCCCTATATATTCGTTTCAAAAAGTTATATCTTTTTTTTGTCAGGTTGATGCAGACTCGGATGAGGCATATGCTCTTATGAGTTACAACACTGCAATTTGTTTCTTCGTTATGGGCCTGAATTAGTTATTTAGTGGCTTAAATTTAGATAGTTGACTAAATGATATATAGTTGTTTACATTTGTTTGCAATTTTATAGAGAAGCAGTACTGTTGTCTGCTGTTAATGAAAGCAAGTGAACCTTGTGTGTTTTTCCTCTTTTTAAATTGTCATGGTTGTACCTTTTCTTTATTCAAGACCGCCTTATGTGTAATTAAACTTGATTCATTTATAAATAACTTTTTTTTATTTTGTAGAACGACTTAGTATTTTGTCGTGGCCTACCCACATGGTCTTTTGTTAATAACACTAATATCCTACCTTACCCTTATTCTTAGTGGGATTTACTGAGTATGATGATGATAATAGTAATCTCTACAGCTGTAACTACTAGAAAAAAGACAGAAACATGGCTCTAGAAGTTTGGATCTTTTTTTGCATTCTCTTTGACAATAGATGCCAGGTATGCATCATTAACTACAGTGTTATTTTTAAATTCTTAAACCAACTTATTTGCATACTGAAGTTGATGTTTAATTGTATATATTTTTATCATCTACTCACTTGATAATTTAGTTTTTAATGTAGCGCAAATGGATATTTCATTTTTTTCAGAAACAAAAACGGAAGCAAGGGCCAAAATGAAGACTAATGAAACGAAGACCAATGAAACACGGCTATTGAAGTTTGCCCCTTATTTGCATGGTCTATTGTGGCAACTGTGTGGGATGTTGTTAGTCCACATTTGTGGAATTTTGGCATTATGACGTGTAAAGGAGGCGCCTATTTTCACTTCGTTCCACCATTTATATTCAACGGAAAACATATGAGATATTGAGTGTCCGTACCACGAATGCGGCCTACAAAGCCTAATCGATTTTTCAGCCTATCCGATGTTCGATACCGTGTTCAACTGTGTTTGGGTTTCCTTGATAAAATGGTTCATTTTGTCTCCAGTCAATTGCTACCAAATATCGACTTATTATGTTCAGTTATGACTCTAGACCCTAATACTGTTGCTTAGTATCAACTTTGCACTATTAGCTTTTCACAATTGATTAAGAATTTGGAAACAATCGATATCTCCAGGCACATAGTTTGGGATGTGGTTGTCTGGTGAGTTTGGATACTAATTCTTTTTATACATATGTAAGAACCCCGCCGCATTGCGGCGGGTACTAATCCTAGTTACATCTAATTATGTATTACAAGATCAAAAAAAAAAGTTTGGTTAATAATAAATAAAGTTAACTCGTACGTCTGTTTTTTTTCCTTCTAATAAAATGATTAAAATTTGTGTTTACACGCTGTTTTTTTCCTTCTAATAAAATGATTAAAATTTGTGTTTACACAAACTAAACAAAGGTGGTAGGTGCCACTCGCTCGCAGCTGGTTCTGAAATTGCTCGAAAAATACTCGTTCGATTTGACGCTCGGTTGTAAATGAGCCGCTCTGCTCGGTTCTGTTTGTAAACGAGCCAAGCATGAACAAAGATTCGCTCTGTTCGGCTCGAATTATTATTTTAATTAGTATATATATACATAGGTAAAGGATCATGTACATTAATACAGAAGTGTGAGAAGTGTATTATAACACTATATATAACACTATATAACACCATATAAACACCGTATAACACTATGTAACACCATATAACATCATATAACACTATGTAACACTATATAACACTATATAACAAATATAACACTATATTTTGTCTGATAGCATGTCTATGATAGATGTATAGTGTTATATATTGTTATATAGTGTTATATAGTGTTACATAATGTTATATGGTGTTACATAAAGTTATGCGGTGTTTATATGGTGTTATATATTGTTATAATACACTTCTCACACTTCTGAATTAATGTACACCATCCCTACCCTATATACATATACATATATAAACATGTATATACACATATATATACACAAATATAAATTATACATATATACACACACACACACCTATATATATACACACTTACACATACATATATATACTTAAATATAAATTAAATTTATAGTTTTATGTGTACTACTCTATTAGATTTTGGTCTACTATATACAAATTTACAACTATATCTATACGTACTAGCCCAATCACGACAATAAAAAAATCAACATCAAAACTAAAAGTTAAACCCGAAACCGATAAATGACAGTCTGTTAATCGCCTCAATGTTTCATGTCGTTACCTTAAGTTGATCGTCACCTTCTCTCAACGTAATTGTTTGTGCAATATGATCATCGCCTCGTCGGCCACAACATTGTTATAATTAAGAAAAATATTATGCCATGAAATGTGCATGATTTTAAAGACATAAAACTTTGAGACCCAACATTGTCACTATCTCTCTCAGCAATTTTAAAATCGGGTGACACGGTTGTCCAAATCACTCGAACTTCGCTCGACGCTCGCTCGAAATTTTTATTGCTCGAAAAATGCTCGCTTGATTTAAGGCTCGGTTTTAAATGAGCTGCTCCGCTCGGTTCGGTTTGTAAACGAGCCAAAATGTCCGCTCGGTTCGGCTCGGCTCGTGAACAGGCCTAGGTGCCACAAGTGTGATTTCTCGTGATTTTCATATTTTTGTTAAATTGAGAAAACAGTTAATTGCCATTTTAGTCCCTGAGGTTTGTCCAAATTTGCCATATTAGTCCAAATAGTTTTTTTCCGTCTCTGGGTCCCGGACTTTTCCCTTTTGTTGCCATTTTGATCACATACCCTAACTCCATCAAAAAACCCCATTTTTAACCAGGAGTATTTTGGGGATTTTCATTTTAAATCTTTTTAATTGCCATTTTGATCCAATTCTAAAAAATAAAAAAAATCTAAAAAATCAAAAAAATTATGAAAAATCAAAAAAATTATAAACAATAAAAAAAATTAAAAAATATAAAAAATCACAAAAATAAAAAATACTAAGAATAAAAAAAATATAAAATAAAAAAAAATCTAAAAAATAAAAAAAATCATAAAAATTCTAAAAAATCAAAAAAATCTAAAAAATAAAAAAATCTAAAAAATAAAAAAAAATTAAAAACTCAAACAAACATATTTTAAAGTTTCAAATTCAAAAGATGACGATATATTCCTCGTCTAGATGAATATATTTTCAATTTTTATCTATTTTGTTAAGTGAATGAGTGGTTATGATGAGATAGAACCATTTATCCATTTATAAAAACAAATTTCATTTTAAGTTGACATCTTTCACAAACATTCTAACATTTCCACATTAATTATCACCCTTTTGGCCTTTTTATATATGTTTTCATAGCAAAACTATTTATTACAATAATATTTTCATCTTTAGTTTTGTATCAATTAATATGATTTACTAAATATAAATATCATGAAATGTAAATTTTCTAAACTAAAACATAACATGCATGCTCGTTAGATAGCGGTTCTATCTCATCATAACCACTCATTCACTCAACAAAATAGATAAAACTTGAAAATATATTCGCCTGGACGAGTAATATATCATCATTTTTTGAATTTGAAACTTTAAAATATGTTTGTTTGAGTTTTTAAATTTTTTTATTTTTTAGATTTTTTTTAAATTTTAGATTTTTTTGATTTTTTAGAATTTTTTTGAGTTTTTAGAATTTTAATGATTTTTTTGATTTCTTAGATTTTTTTAAATTTTTAGATTTTTTTAGAATTTTTTGATTTTTTAGAATTTTTTTGAATTTTTTTGAATTTTTTTGAATTTTTTTTATTTTTTTTTATTTTTTATTTTTTTAGATTTTTTTTGATTTTCAAGAATTTTTTAATTTTTAGATTTTTTAATTTTTAGAATTTTTTTTATTTTTGTGATTTTTTATTTTTAGAATTTTTTGGATTTTTTGAATTTTTGGGATTTTTAGAATTTTTTTTATTTTTTAGAATTTTTTGGTTTTTAGAATTTTTTTATTTTTATCATTTTTTTTATTTTTTAGAGTTTTTTGTATTTTTTAGAATTAGATCAAAATGGCAATTGAAAAGATTTAAAATGAAAATCCCCAAAATAACTCTGGTTAAAAATGAGGTTTTTGGATGTAGTAAGGGTATGTGATCAAAAGGGCAACAAAAGGGAAAAGTCAAGGACCCAAAGGCGAAAAAACAAACTATTTGGACTAAAATGACAATTTTGGACAAATCTCAGGGACTAAAACGGCAATTAACTCTTGAGAAAATGGAAGTAATATTTTTTCAGTTAATTGCCATTTTAGTACTCGAGGTTTGTCCAAATTTGCCATTTTATTCCAAATAGTTTTTTTTTCGCCTCTGGGTCCCTAACTTTTCCCTTTTGTTGCCATTTTGATCACATACCCTAACTCGATCCAAAACCCTCATTTTTAACCAGCGGTATTTTGGGGATTTTCATTTTAAATCTTTTCAATTGCCATTTTGATCCAATTCTAAAAAATAAAAAAAAAAAATCTAAAAAATCCAAAATATCTAAAAAATAAAAAAAATCATAAAAATAAAAATAAAATTCTAAAAATAAAAAAAATTAAAAAAAATCTAAAAAATTAAAAAAAATTCTAAAAAATAAAAAATCAAAAATAAAAAAAATCAAAAATATTCTAAAAAATAAAAAAAAATTCTAAAAAATCAAAAAAATTCTAAAAAATCAACAGAATTCTAAAAAAATAAAAAAAAAAACTCTAAAAAAGCAGAAAAATTCTAAAATAGTGAAAAGATGGTGAAACATGGTAGTTATAAAGTTTGGAGAAGTGGTAAGATGGTGAAACATGTAACATAATGTAATTATTAGACTCACTCACTTTGGAGAAATGGTAAGATGGTGAAACATGGTAGTTATAAAGTTTTATTTTCATTCTGCATCTTGCTGGACTTTGATTTGTATTGTCTTTGGTTTTAATGGAAGTTAGTTTTGCTGTTAAAAATTTGATTATAAAGTTTTATTCTTTTATAATCAAAGGGATCAACTGAGGGATCATGGACTCCTTACATCTTTTGGTTCCGTCTCTAAGCAGATTAACGACATAAATCCATTTATCCATTTAAAAAAACAGAGAATCTAACATGGTAAAAAAAATAAAAAAAACTCTAAAAAAACGGTAGAAATCCATTTATCCATGTTTGTTTGATTTTTTAGATTTTTTTTAGAATGTTTTTTTATTTTTTAGAATTCTTTTAATTTTTTAGAAATTTTTTTTTAGATTTTTTAGATTTTTTTTTATTTTTTAGAATTTTTTATTTTTTAGATTTTTTTTTGATTTTTTAGAATTGTTTTGATTTTTAATTTTTTTTAGATTTTTTAGAATTTTTTAGAATTTTTTTGGATTGTTTAGAATTGGATCAAAATGGCAATTAAAAAGATTTAAAATGAAAATCCTCAAAATACCCCTGGTTAAAAATGAGGTTTTTGGATGGAGTTAGGGTATCTGATCAAAATGACAACAAAAGGGAAACGTTAGGGACCAGAGGCAAAAAAAAAAAAAAATATTTGGACTAAGATAGCAAATTTGGACAAACCTCAGGGACTAAAATAGCAATTAACTCTACTTTTTTAGAAAGAACATAGTTCTGTGTTTTATTACTAGGATCTTGAATTAATTTTTATGATGCGATATTGTGTTGCGTATCAATGTTCGGTTTTTTTTACCTTTCAGTCGTGGAGGCGTAAGATTAAGGTTAAGGATTTTTAGAGGGGTGTACAGTAGTATCTTACTTGGGTCTCAAGAGTGAACTTTCTTAGACACTTTAGGAGGCCTTAATTGGGTACGTGGGTATATGTGGTTTCAGTATGATATATTTGTTTCAAGTTTACTGTGTTACATACCACTTCTTTTCTTAATTTTTCTTTCGTCAATTTGTATTTGGTAACTTTCTACTTTTACCTTTACAGTTCTATGTGTTTGCATGTCGTTTGTTTTGGAGCTGGTGGTCTCTCTGGAAGCAACCTCTTATCCACAAGAATAGAGGTAAAGTTTACCTACATCCTACCATCCCCAAACCCTGCTATATTGTGAGATTTTATGGTACGATTGATTGATTGAGTCTTATATTTTTAGAATCTTGTTTATTTATTAGTTGATAAATGTGACAAGTGACTTTACCGGTGGTCCATAGGGTTGGTAGGGACCCATTTTTCTAATGGTTCATTTTGTAAAAGGTGGTTTTGTGTAAGGTGAAAACTCAAAAGTTTGATAGAAAATAAAGGGTAGAAGTAGAAATCGAAGTGTCCTTTAGCCTCGAATAAACTTCTAAAAGTCCTGAGTTAGTTGATCTGTTCGGAAGACTGAAATCCAACTTGACTAATATTCTGTCAATTCGCTAAGCTTGTTAATTTTATATCAACTCAAATTAAAATCGGAACTATAAACTTTTTAATTTCATACCTCAAATTTTTATCTCAGTTAAGGCTCCCTAAAATAAACAAAATTGTGTATTAGTTCATATTTATTTAGGCTTCGTTCAACCCCTTCTACTTTCTCAAACACAAAGAAATGACTAATTATGTCAAAACAATGTAAGACATCATTTATAACACCATGTGATAAGATTGCTATTCATACATTTTTCTTTAAATCAAGAGTTAAATGCCATTTTAGTCCCTGTGGTTTGGGCCATTTTGCCAGTTTAGTCCAAAGGTTTCATTTTTAACCTGTGGGTCCAAAAAAGTTTCACAGTTGCCATTTTAGTCCACTGGGTTAACTTCATCCATTTTTTCTGTTAACGGGAAGGCCAATTCGGTCATTTTGTATGTAATTCTGTTAACTAAAAGTACAATTCAACCATATAAAATGACCGAATTGGCCTTCTCGTTAACAGAAAAAATGGATGAAGTTAACCCAGTGGACTAAAATGGCAACTGTGAAACCTTTTTGGGCCCACAGGTTAAAAATGAAACCTTTGGACTAAACTGGCAAAATGGCCCAAACCACAGGGACTAAAATGGCATTTAACTCTTAAATCAAAATATACTTTTTATTTTGTCAAACAAGAATGTAATCCACCTTCACTTTTTCATCAAAATAATTCTTTAAGATCCGTTTAAAGACTACGGAAAGAAAAAAAATGATTTTTGAAAAAGGTTCAAGGTTTGAAACTTGATCATTTGGTTCAGCGTAGAAGATAGGTTAATCACTTCAACCATCTATCTTTATTTAATTTCAATCACAACAAATAAATAACGATCATCGTTCAAAATACTCAGGAATAAATAACGTACGTTGCGTACGAGATGCAGTATCAACATGCAATTTTTTTTGAACATGCGATTTTGATTTTTTTCAACATGCGATTTTTTTTAACATGCGATCTTTGGTTATTTTCAGCATGCAAGATTTCCTTTCTGGGGTTTCAACATGTACGATACACTTTTTTCTGTTAATTATAAAATTACGTAGCCGCTTTACCCCAAATGACGTGACCCTATAAAGTAGGTCCGCTCCTGCACTTCAATGTAGGTGGGGGACCTTAGAGAGAGCCCCTCAACCACCCGAAAAGCTTCTAGTCTAAGTTATGTCTAGTATATTTTAACCATTTTCTAGATATTGTTACATACCAGAAAGATGGAGTGGCCTTATGCTTTTTTTGGTTGTGGATGATCTGATCCTAGAACCTACAAGTGTATGTAGTTTGCATTCTGCATGTTTAAACCGACTTTTGACACTACCCAACAGACGTTTTAACGCAAAGTCAAAATGTTGCAATGAAAGAACAGGCAGTGTCAAATGTTGATTTAAACCTCAAGGACGGAAAACAAACTGTAAACCTCGCTGTGAAAGCGCAGGCAGTTGACGAGATTTCAACAATAAACTGGATAAGGTAAAATAAACCGTGTTCTGTTATTTCAATCTCAGCACCCCCGTTAACTCACATTGTAACATGCGTTATGCTACTCAAATACAAAGCAAATTCACGGAAAGCAAAAGATTGTGATGATTGTTTAAAAGCAGTGACAAACGAAAAAACATGAGTCTCATCCAAAATTCACTAAACTTTGCTCCCTATAACGTACAGAAAAACCTCACTCACCAGTGACAAACGACACCACGACGGTTATATCGTCAAGCTTACCACCATGATAACGGAAACCTGCTTCTTGAGCCGCAGTAGAAAATGGTGACTGTCGTTTTCTGTCCAGCGCTTTCACACGTGCCAACTCAGCAATATTTTTCGCCATTACCTCAGGGCTCACCCTTGACCTCACCCCTTGAACCACCAGCGCTGTTACTTCATTGTTATATAAATTATCAAACAACCCATCGGTTCCCGCCACAATCACATCACCCACCTCCACAGGAATCTTAAAAACCTGTTCATCGCCCAGCAAAACATTCAAAATAAGTGTTCAACGCTTTGATTAGGCCTGTAAATTAACCGAACAAGGCATGTTCGTGTTCGTTCATTTAACTTTAACCAAACACGAACATATAATCGTACACATTTTTTTGTTCATGTTCGTTTATTAATCGTGTTCGTACGTTTAAAACTTAAACAAACAGTTCACGGACGTAAACGACATAATTTAACAAACACTAAACGAAACAAATGAACATAATCGAAGAAACATAAATGATCATAATTTACTAAACATATTCGAACGTAAAGTAATTTTTTATATAAATTAGAGTTTAATTACGATAAATTCCATTGGAAAACCCATTTTTATTACTACAAAGCCCAATTACCAATTAGTTATATTCATATAAGTAGATAGAAAGTTGCTTTTATGTTTAATATTTATATAAAAATAACTACTTATGTATTTAAGTTGAAACGGACATAAACACATATAAATAAACGAACATAAATGAACGAACAAAACGTATGTTCATGTTAGTTCGCTTAATTAAATGAACAAAAAAAGTGTGTTCATGTTCGTTCTTTTATTAAATAAACGAACATAAACGAACTTCCTGCTGAACAAGTTCATGGCCAGTTCATGACCTTCGGTTCGTTTACAGACCTTACTTTGATTAAAGTTTGTATTCAAGAATATACAAGTGAACTTACTTGACCAGAGCTCGGTTGATCGCCTTCATTCCCAGTCGCAAGCTGATACGTAAAATTAAAGTCGTGCTGTTGTACAGGGGAGTGAAATATAGTGCACCCGTCTCTGATCACAACAAACCCGCTATCACCCAAATTGATGGCGTGAAGACCATCGTCTTTTAGAGCGATGATGCAGGCGGTAGACGAGCCTTTGGCTTTTGTGGCTAAGTGGGCTTTAGCCAAGACCCGGGCTGGGTCAATACCGTCTTTCGGTTCATCTTGTATTGCTTTTACGGAATTGGACATTAGTGAACGGGAATATAACCCAGCGTTAATACCAACATCCGCCCAGCCACCAACTCCGTCTGCTACACCGATTACTTGTTCGTCTACACA
Source organism: Helianthus tuberosus (assembly GCA_030545235.1). Lineage (NCBI taxonomy): Eukaryota > Viridiplantae > Streptophyta > Magnoliopsida > Asterales > Asteraceae > Helianthus > Helianthus tuberosus. The sequence continues at coordinate 39,590,468 of CM060382.1, read as the reverse complement.
TATAAAGTGCGCATCTTCACCACCGGTTGCTTCCTTATCAGGGTGTGGTAGGTATGAAGATCCTGATAGTAGTTTTAGGGTTTTACCATGCACGCTCTTCCTGTCGTTTCAATTACAAAATAATATGTAATGATTTCACATTTTCACTAGCAGCATCTAATTGCCAAAATGAATTTAGAGTTCACAAGGTAGATATTGTAGGGCGGGTTTATATGTGCGTTTTAAAAAGTGATAATAAGATATAAAACAACATAAATTGGCTACATTGAAATCGAGAGTCAGAGATGATGTTTGGATGTGTTTTTGAAGTTGAAGGTTGTAATATTAAGACACTTGAATGTTTTAGTGTTTCATAGATTCTGATTATTTAAAGGGTAAAATGGTGTTTTTATTCTAGGGGTGTTCAGTATTAGATTCCTATTCGAAAAATTTGAAATTCGACTTGATTCAAATTCGATTATCAAGCTTCAAATTCAGTTTTCAAACATTCGAGTTCAAATCGATTCAAATTTGAGTCAAGTAATCGAATTCAAAACAAATACGAATTTATGATTTTCGATTCAAAACTCAAATTATACATAGTTGTTTTTATATTTATATGTACATTAATATAAATTATATACACACATACACACTCACATATGAGAAAAACCTTCTAAATTTGGGCCAAACTTTAAAAACAGTTCTACTTAGTTTGTAGTAGTTTTAACAATAAAAGTATCATTATATATTATCTATGGTGAATTTGAATTAAATCGAATTTATTCGAATTCGAGTTTCAAATACGAATTGGGCATAAATTCGAATCCAATAAATCAAATCTAAACCGAATTCAAATCATGAAACGAATTCAAGTAAAAAAAGTTAAAAATCGAAAATTTTGATTCGATTAATTGGAATATTCGTTATTCGATTCATTGAACACCCCAATTTATTCAAGCCTTGAAAAATCAGTTTGTTGCAACCAGTATGAGACTGATCATCTATTTGAACCCTAACCAACCTGATAATCAAAAGTAGAATCTGTTTATCCAAACTATAAAGCAAATGTATAGCATCCAAACATCCCCCATGGATATACTTTCAAGAATATGTCGGTTAATAAAATCCAATCATCCAAATGATAGTTCATGGAGAACATCGCATACTTAAAATATGACTCCAAGCTCCCCTTTTCCATGCTTTGACAATTTTCATTTTGACAAAACACAAACATAAACGAGCATGCAAATGTAGATTTAAATATAAATACTATAAAAATCCCAATAAGAAATTCAGAAATATAACAAATAAAGAAACGAGTGCCAGAGATACATACCCATCGACTTCAATAGCAAGACTAGCAATAGGTTCATCATGTGATGATTCTTTAAGTACCCCATCTGAAACGCCACCCTCCGAATAACACATTGAAGAAGAAGTGTTATATCGTCTTCCCAACTGCCCACCAAACGTACTAACGTTGCTCCCCTTGTGCGTCACACCAAATATAAAATACCCATGAACTCCATGGCTCTTATTCGGCTCCTTACTTTTCATACCCAAACTAGCCGCATGAAAACTCCTGTTCCTTTCCACAAAATGACCAACGGGTCTAGCAAAACTCGACACATTACCACAACTCGAAATAAGATTATCCACAACCAAATCCCCAGACGCAGACACCGAACCCGAAGTAGCCATAGTTCTCGAAAAATACGCGTTCCGATTATACCCAAAAATACAAGAATGCAACTTTACAACACCTGCAACTTGACAATCTTCCCACAAATTCCCAAACTCGAAATCTGATTTTCGAACAATATCTTTCCCTGGTTTTAATAGCAAACCGTTCCTCGGCTGAACCTGGTTCTTTATTTGCAACTTAATCACTTTCCGAAAGCCGAAACCAAGAGGGATATTAAACTTAGAAAGAGAACCAGTTGGCATTATCTTAAAAGTTTAAACCCTGAAACAACTGTTGTGAGATTTAATCATCACAAATAGCTAATATCATCTATTAATCCCTAATTTCTGTCCTCTGTATAACATACAAATTCCTGCAAATTACACAATCACAACAAGACCCCAGTAAATATTTCGCTACTAACATAAAAAAAATTCAAAAATCAAACAAACATAAGAATATTCAACAAGTAATAGGTTAAAAATCAGAACTTTATGGCAAAATGGAATCTGGGTATTGTAAAAAACGGAAAGAAATTAACATCTACCTTGAAAGATTATGTATTGATGTAGTGAAGAAAGATGGAGATAGAGATAGAGAGAGAAGAAGAAGAACCTTATCTGTATGTATAGAATTGAGATTGGAACTTGAAGGGTGTAAGTAGAACGGGACAAAGAAAGAAAACCCTAATTTTGGGAATATCCGATAGTGTTGGGGAAATAAACTGTGACTTAAGGAAGGGTATGGGAGCTTTGTTTTCAAAGGTGGGTGTAACTTGTATCTACCTGTTTTATAGGAAGGAAGGAAGTAAGGGTTGGACCGGTTGGTGGGTTTGGTACTCTAGATTGTAATTTGTAAGTGACTTGTAACTATGGGTAAGACTACCCGCTCTAGTTCTGGTGAGCATCAGAATTCATGTAATATTGTTCTATCTGGCGTTGACTGAACGCTTACTAGACATTGGTTAAAGCTACTGCTGAAGCCTGAAGTCTCATGACCCTGTTACGATCCAAGTGAGTAGTGGCTTAAGCAAGTTTTTTGTTTATTTTTATAAAAAATGTAAATAAACAATATAAAATAAAAAGACAAATTTTATAATAAAACATAACAAAATAACATCAAGGGTCACGACATAATAGGAAGTATGTTTTAGATAGGAAAGATATGAAATAATCTTAACCATCCATTAAGTAATAAAGGGCTTAGATTAAAAGGGTTGGATTGGTCACAAGGGGAGGCGCGTGAGTTTTCATTAAGAGTATTCTAGTCCATCGAAGTCAATAGTTTCGCTCTCCTCCAAAACTCTCCATTTTTAAAACGTTACTAAATTTTTCATGCGACATTATGTTTTCTTCAACGATATCTTCCAGTGCACAGATCTTAGCTAACTCATCGGTAGGTGCCACTGAAGTGACTAGAGTGGCTTCAACCGCAACGACTGAACTAGAACCTCCTTCTGTAGCCACAACTGCATCCGGATGAGATGAACCAGGTTCTCCTTGAGGATCTTCCTTGTAGTGGTCCTTCTTTTACATAACCTCATCGGGTTTGCATGTTACACCCTAAATCATAACTGACTAAAGTCGCAGCGGAAAAATCGTACCATAAAAATTTCTTTCGTTACAAGCACCTTGATGCACTTAAATTCGTTTATAAGATTAATTCTTTCACAATAAATACATTTATTATACTCACTTTCAAAAAGAAACCATAACCTAACTTCACTCAATTACGTACTCAGCACTCCCGTACAATCTATCTTGTGACTCAATCCTCGATCTCCAATCCGTGAATATCCTCATGACTGGTATTACCTGCGCCCACCACATAATTTCACAACATTAGTACGCATTATAAACATACAAGGTTTGTTCACGTTTACTTCTCGTTTCGTTAACTCTTTACATCCCAGCTTTCCCATCCTGTCATACCATCCGTGGTGAGACTTCTTTGCTATTCCTGCATTACACTCATAACTCCAGGTACACGAATAAACAACGTAAACACTTAATCGTACCGAAAGACTTACATACATACCTAAACTTCATACACATTATCTCCATACATACATATGTACACACATAAATGCCAATCTACATGCATACTTACATATAAATACATCTCAACCATTCTATACGTATCTACATATACACATACCTACATCATTACGTACGGTCATGACATCACACATATATACATACTTACATCCCTGCTTGCAGTATACCAAACTCATACATGCCTATTCTCCTTCATAACCTCTTACATCCACGTACCTACTTACATGCCTTCACGCAACCCTACATGCGTGCATACGCTCATATCTACCCACTTGCATACCTACACACATACATTCAATCATACACACCACTTATATTCATACCTACATACATACATACCTTCATACGTATCTATATTTCCTAAAACAAGGAATAAATTAGTCATTCTTAGCTTATACGCGTTTAAAAACGGTTCAGACGGGTTCGCATTGTATAAACTGATAAAAAACGAATTTTTGCGAAACTGACACATGCTCGCGTAGCGCCACTGCCAGTCGCGCTACGCGAGCCCCTCATTTTAACAGAAAGTTGCAGCTGGTTGCTGCAGATTCCCAGCGCGATCCGGTTTTACGGAAACGAGCATAACTCTCTCGTTTTTGATCCGTTTTACCCGATTCTTTTTCCTACACGTCTGTAATTTAATTCTCCATCTAATGGAGTTAAAATCTAACATCCAACATAATAAAATTTCAGACTTCTAACTCTTCGGCTTATTACCCTTTTACCAAATTTTACCCGTTCATGCATTCATCAACATAACTTGATTGTTCGATCTATATTCCTCATGAACCCTATAACTTCAACATTCGTTTATCATAAAAGATTAAGTTCTCGGATGTCTTGCATCCTTTTGACCCATTTTCGCTCAAGAGCTTATTTTGACCCGTTAAGGGTATTTGCGCATATTAAGGTCCTTAGCTTACGAAAATCATTCTTCTTGCTTTCTTACTTTTTCAAAACATTACACTAATCGAATAGCTTATTTCTAAACTACTTTTAAGACCGTTTGCCCAATATACCCATCAAGGGCATTTTAGTCAACTTTAATCTCATCATCTACAACGAAAGACTTCAACACATATTTGACCTCAAACATCATGTTTAATTAATTAAAACACTTTATTACTTAATCGAACTAAGAAGTGATTACGGAAATCACTTACCTTATGCTCCCGTGCTCGTATCCGATTCCTTGCCTCTTCTTGACCCGTTAACACCTCATGCTTGAGCCCGTCTCGACGTGATTCCTATACTTTCATTTCATCGAAATCACGCTATTATTAGCATACTCATTTATACATGTTAACAATCATATCAATCGCATATTTCCCACTTAACTTTCCTTAGTCATTCCTAACAAGCATAAAAACATATAATCAACTTCATATCCATTCCAACACATGTAATTCATCATGTAATCAACATTAACGCATATTAACATAACATGTATCAAACGACTTCCTATAATCCTGCTTTTATAACAACGAGTCAAATCGTGTTTCTTATACTTAGTTGACTTTCAAGAGTCAACTATTAACCATATTTAACTATCGACTTATCATCATATACTCGTAACATCATAATCGACTATACGAACGACCCTATCTACATTTCATCATACACTTGATGTGCGTACTACCTTTTAAGCATAACGTACAACTAATTCATGCATAAATCTTCTAAACTCATACATAACTCATCACAACCTACTTCAAATCAACATATATCATTCACACATAAGCATCAACATATCATCACCACATTTCTTTCAATTTAACTAACAGGAATCCATCACGCCCACAATAATACATCAATCTTTCAACAAGACTTGGACATAGGTGGTGATTCTAGTTATCATCTTCACCATATCTAACGGGTTTCATCTCTAATCATCGAATTAACACAAATCATACATAACCCATGTTCTATACGAGGTTTCTAACCCTCATACATGATCAATTTCATATTAACTCACGGATCAGAACATAACCCACTTCACCCATGATCACCAATCTTAGATTTAAGACATACCTTATGATCCCCTCGTGATGGTGATCATATATCCATGCTCGGTTATGATTTTAAGCGTCATCTTGCCTTTCAATTTGAGCATATAGATGAAGTTAGGGTTTGAGGCTCCATGGGAGCCTCCTGCTCCTTCTCGAACACACGTATATGTGTGTTTGTGTGTGGTTAAGTTATTTAATAACTTAACTTTCATTAGTTCCACTTTAGCCCCTCGGGTTTTGCCTTTAAAACATAACTGACACTACCTTCATCATTTGATACTTTTGACCGTACCCTTAACTAGGTTAAATAGCCTAGTTATTTATTTCATGACGTGTCATATAGGAACACATGACAAATATTAACATTCAGATTTTGGGGCGTTACATTGCATCTTTCCTTTCACAAAGTTTACACAATAAAAGCTATCTGATACTCTCTCTCAAACAGTCTCTCTATTGCTCATTCAAGCATTTGTTCTAAGTGACAGTCAATTGATATATAAACACACACACTAGCACATCCCAAACGAAGGTGACCTTGTCCAAATGAGAGTCTTGTCGTTTGGACTTAGTGTCAAACGACAGTCCCTTGAATCAAACAATGGCTATGTATGCCTGTCTCCAAATGATAGTCATCTTGAGTTCATTCTAAACGATGGTTCATGTCATGTCTATTCCAAATGATGGTATCACTCAAGTCTAAGCGATGGTATCACACATGATACCAAATCATGGTATCATGTGGCATGCATGAACTTCACATAATTCAAACGATGGTGACTTCTTCAATATGATAATCTTCCAACCAATGTCCACCCTATTGTTTAATATATATTCATAGACTTTTGGTCACTTGAAACTTGATACTTGTCGAATGATGGAAGAACGTCGTTCGGCGCCGGTCGTAACCGAATATCGCTAGCGACATACACAAAAGTGCATCAACAATATTGAAATTGGGCCAACATATAATCTTATGAGATCACATTTTGGTGGGCTTCTGCTGGGCTAAGTAAATTTTCTTAGGCTGAAATCCTGAATTATATGGACGTTTGGCAGACCTACGAAAGCAACTGGTGAACAACCTAGACAAAAAGGCTTTCGGTAGAAATTGATCAATTGTTCGTTCAATTTCAGTTCAATTCAACTCGATTTTGATCATTTTTTGATCAAATTCAATCAACAATGGCTACTCGAAATTAGTCGCTAGAACAAAGACTCAATGATCATGATGCTAATTTCGTTAAATTCTAATCAAGAAGCATTGATGCATTTAATTCAGTCTATTAAGGATAGCCTTCCTAACACACAGCAACAACATGAAGATATGGACAACCAGGGATTTCAACACTATAATCACCATGGGTTCAGCCATTTGGGCAAGATCAAATTTCCTAAGTTCAACGGTACAAAAGTTGAGGGGTGGCTGTGCAAAGTTGAGCATTTCTTTTCAATTGACAACACTCCTGAGCATGCTAAGGTTAGACTTGCTATTATTGATCTTGAAGAAGCTGCCCTGTTATGGCATCAGTAGTCGTTTGTTAGATCCAAGGGGGGGGGGGGCGAACATTGATGGTATGCCTTGGCTTGAGTATAGAGGTTCAATAGCTAACCGATTTGCCATCATAATGGGCCAAAATGTTATGAGTTCATTAGCCTCTATCAAACAAACATGAACTGTGCAAGAGTTGTGTCAAGAATTTGATTTGGCATTAACTCGGGTATCTCTTTGTGAAGAATACGCAATTTGCCTATTCTTGAAAGCACTTAAACCGGAAATTGGTAATCCCCTAAAACTTCTCTAAATTTTCAGTTTACCTAAGCCATATATGTTGGCTAGGCAACATGATGATAACCTTAAGCTTCTTACACCATCTTCCTATTCAAAACCTACCTATAAACCTTACAAAACCAATGATTCAACTTCTAAAACATTTTACAATCCTACACCATTCACTTCTACCAATCTACCCCTCCTCCCTTCACCACCTATTAAATAAAAAAAATCCTATTACCAAAACTTTGACAACCAAAGAAATAGCTGACAAAAGAGCAAGGGGAGAGTGTTTTGGCTGCAATGAAAAGTACTCTTTAACTCACAAATGCAAGGCTAAACAATTATTTTCTATACAAGTTTAGGAAGAAGAGGAAGGAAGTGAAGAATGGGACTCGAGTTGCCCTGAAATCCTTGATCCACAGATTTCACTGAATACTATTATGGGTGTCACATCTTATTCAACAATGAGAGTGACAGGTTCAATTGGCACTAAGAAATTACATATTTTAATCGACTCAGGGTCAACACACAATTTCTTGGATGAAAACATTGCATCCAAGATGAAATACCCTTCTAAAGATCTACCCCCTATGAAAATTACAGTTGCTGATGGTAATGTAATGTCATGCACTAAAGGTTGTGAAGGAGTTCAATGGATGATGCAAGGCTATTGGTTTAAAACTGATGTGTTACTAGTTCCATTGCCTAACTATGACATGGTTTTAGGCATCCAATGGCTGTAGAGTTTGGCAGGCATTACGTGGAACTTCAAGGAGCTTACAATTAAGTTCAACATGCATGACAAGGTATTTGAATTAAAAGGTTCTAAAGAAGTAACTGATATCACCTTGTGTTCAAGTGAAAGAATGGATTGCATGATTAGCAATTCAAAAGGGTTGGCTCAGGGCCTTTTCGTCAGCAAGCAAACTGATGAAATGACCCATGTACCCTCGGTATAGGGGAGCTCAAATGTAATTCAATTAGATGAACTTTTGAGCAGATTTGAACCTATTTTTGAAACACCAACATTATCACCTCCTAAACGATCATGTGATCACATAATCATATTGAAAAATGATGCTCAAGTAGTGACTCAGAAGACGTACAGATATCATGTTGCTTAGAGGATGTTATTGAAAAAATTACACAGAAATTATTGGATTTAGGGATTGTAAGAGAGAGCGCAAGTGCCTTTGCAGCTCCTGTGGTTTTAGTGAAAAAAAGGATGGTTCTTGGCGCATGTGTGTGGATTACAAGAAGCTGAATGAAGCTATGGTGAAAAATATTTTCCCAATACCTTTCATTGATTAATTATTGGATGAGATTGGGGGTGCTTCAGTGTTCTCTAAGCTAGACCTAAGGTCTGCCTACCACCAGGTGAGAATGTGTGATGAAGATATACATAAGACGGCATTCAGGACTCACCAGGGTCATTTTGAGTTTTTGGTACTACCCTTTGGTCTCATAACGCACCAGCTACATTTTAGGCCCTAATTAATGTAACTTTCAAACCATTGTTGAGAAAGTGTGCGTTAGTCTTTTTTGATGACATCCTAGTGTATAGTTCTTCTTTGGAACAACACTTATTGGATTTAGAGGCAGTCTTAAACCTATTCATGGCTAATTACCTGGTAGCCAAGAGATCAAAGTGCACATTTACAGGTTCCCAAGTTGAATATTTGGGCCATATTATATCTTCTAAGGTGTTAGTACAGGCCATTCTAAGATTGAAGCTGTGAAAAATTGGCCAGTTCCTACAACAGTCAAACAACTCAGAGGGTTCTTGGGTTTATCTGGTTACTATAGGCAGTTTATAAAATCCTATGGGGGCATAGCAAGTCCACTGCACAATTTGCTCAAGAAAGATGCTTTCAATTGGAGTGCAGAGGCTCAGTTGGCTTTTGATCAATTGAAGGAGGCCTTAACTACTACACCAGTCTTGTCTATTCCTGATTTTTCAAATGTGTTTATTATAGAAATAGATGCTTCTGCAAAAGGGTTGGGGGCTATCCTAATGCAGGAAGGGCACCCATTAGCTTATGTCCGCGGAGGTATCTCCAGAAAGCAACAATCTTTATCAGTGTTTTGGTCAAAAATCAGTCTAGGATAATGCAACCAAATTTTATTTTGTGAGGTGTGATGCTTGAATTAACTAGCAAATGTATGAACAATTTGTAGATGAAATGAACGAGAGACATAAGGATTTATACGAAGAAAAAGCCCGTGATCAAGACATGATCTCCGGCACAAAAAACCTCGGGTGATGGAAACTACCGATCACCAACTATATTAAACAAGTAAAGGTTACAAATCGGGAAGATAACAAGCTTGTTACAAGGATCACTAATGTGTAGGATGTGTGTAATCGCCAATAAGTTGCAAAGAGCTTTCGAGAGTGTGTGTGTTGCTAATTGTTCTAACTATCAAGCTTGTTATCCCCTTTAAAAATAGAAATAAACTACGTAACAAACATTTCGCAATTTGTGCTAGCCTCCCATGACTTCCATAACGGTCACTCAAGCTATACACGTGCAGAATATGGAAGCATATTCCCCTGGAATCTCGGCAAGACTTAGTCCCACTCGCTCATTCCTGCAAAACAAGTTCAAATATAGTGGAAGCAACCGTTAGTGTTAGGATAACAATGAGGATCCTGGATCCTTAAACCTGCAACGTCTTCAGAGGATCCTTAATTCAAACAGAACTGAGGATCAGTGACCCTGACTGCACATGAGGATCCGTGATCCTTAGGCCTAGAAAATCCATCCCTAACAATTGCCCCCAAAATATGAGGAATAAAATACAACTTAATGAGTCATATTTTTCAATCTTATCCCGAACGAACTAGCCAACGTAAATATAGCTGTTATTCTATGACTAGCCGTTGCAAATCATACGTCAGTGACATGACAACCTGCAAATCATCATTATAAATTCGAAATTAGAGATAAGGATCAAGAGGCATTTAAATTCGTGCGTTACTTCCCTTTAAATCCTCATTCGGAGACTGATCAGGTATCTCTCTTCTCCTTCTCTCTTCATTTGCTTATTCTGATTTTCTTTTCTCTTAACATCCATGGCGAAAATGGTTCTTCGATCCTCACCGGCCAAGGATCCAAAGAAAGATAGTCCCCTAAAAAGCCAAGGCATTATAAAAAATCCTTCATCGGAACTCTGCCACTTTACCGACCCAGAGATTGACCGGATTCGCCATTGCTTCCCGGCGGATACCGTCTTCAAACCTTTCGACTCTTCTGCGAAAAGTTACTCTGTCTCCGACACCTGGATTGCTTTTCCGGCCACCCCATTCTTGATAGGATTATCCTATCCTTTCCCTGCCTTCACTCAATCTTTATTTGAACTCACCGGCATGTGTTGTATTCAGGCCATGCCGATGATGTGGAGAGTCCTGTGTACCATAGAGAATATCATCGAGCATGAGGGTATAGAGATAGGAATGTCTGAGTTGGCCGAGTTGTATAATCTTGTCAGCCATGGTTCATACCATTTCTTGTTCAAACACAAACCTGGTGATCCTCACCCAATCCTCAAGACCACAAAAAACGATACCCACTGGAAAAACCGTTTCTTTTTTGTTAGGAGGGACTCTATCCCGGACGGGAAAGACCTTCCCAAGAAGTGGACCACCCATGGTAGGATATAGGATCCTTATAGAAGGATCATAGGATGACTCTGTTTCTTTTAAAGATAACTGATCCTTTTCTGTCTTTTTGTGCAGCTATCTCAGTTTCTCATCTCATTGAGTCCCCTGCAACAAAAGAAAGAATCGATGCCTTCTGGAGGCTTGACCTTGCTGTGAGAACATTCCAGGCCAAAACAAAAGATTCACAAGAAGTATCCTCTGGTTCTGTCACCATGTCAAGTAAGTACTCACATTTTTGTATGATTAAATATTTAAATAGATGTAAAATAAGGATACTTATCTGTTATTTGTCATTTGTAGGTGCTGGAAAATCTTCAAAATCAGCCTCTCGCTTTAGTGTCAGTGATCTTGATGCATTTGCTTCCTCCCGGTCCGGCAAGAAACAACTTGCTGCTAGTCCTAGCATCCCAGCTCCTAAGTCTGTCAGCACCAAGGGCAAGGGTGGAAAGAAGAGGAAAACTGCTGACACTCTTGAAGGTCTGCCTCTCATCCAACACCAATTTGAAGAGTATGTCTCTGAGGTAAGGATCTCTGATCCTTAAGTCTGTTCTGCCCATATTGAGGATAACGGATCCTGACGTGTGTCATTCTTTTGCATAAATTTGCTGAGATCCATATGCTCATGGATTCCTATGCTGAAGAGGCTGAGCAAAAGGAACTGGACTTCCATAAGCTGTACCTGGAAAAGGATCAAAAGATCGCCTCCCTCGAGAATGAAGTCAACCTGGCGAAGAGGGAACTAGTCTTGGCCCATATCACAGCTGATCAGGAGAAGGCTGAGGTGATGGAGGGTGCTAAGCTTTCTGCCATAATAGCCATGCTCAAGATCAAACTTCAGATGGCAAAGGAAGCTCAGGATCCTAACTTTGACAGGACTACCTGGGACCAGGAAGGTTGGAAGGCCAAGCTGGCTGAGCTAGATGATGAAGAGGAGGCTGGAGAGGTTCTAATGATTGAAGCCAGTGGCAGCGGGGTGAAGGATCAAGTTGAGGATGCAGCGGCTGGTGGTGATGCAACGAAGGTGTAGGCTGCAACAATGGGCGATGATGGAAATTTCTAGACGTGGCCGGAGCCCATTTTTTATGGTTTGGTAGTTTTTTGGTTGTTGATGTTTTTAGAACAATGGTTGGTTTGTAATGGTGAACAATAGTATCTAGGTTTAAGGATCACTGATCCTTCGAACAATAGGGGGTAACTGTTAGGGGAGGATTTTCTAACAATTAGTGATCCTTATTCATTATCCTAATATGTGATCCTTACTTCTGTGACAGGTGGTGATCCTCAGAAGAGCTTCAGGATCAGGATCATGGATCACTTTGAGGATCCTCGTACTGACAATTGTATGTTTATGTTTTGTATTACCTCGCAGGTATTACGAGCTTGACCAAGTCTTGGCGACATTCCTGGAGAATATTCCCAAACTATTCTGCACGTGCTTGACCAAAAATAGACGTTGTGGAGAACGTGGAGGCATGGCACGAAAGTAGGAGAGTTTGTTAGCTAGTTACATTTCTAATTTAAAGGGGTAACGAGCTAGTAGAGAACACTGAGCCATTTCTGCAACTATACACACTCGTATACTCGCACACTTGAAGCTCTCGACGAACATACATTCATTTTCACTCATTTTCACTCATATTTACATTTTTCACGATAGTGATCCTTGTACCTAGCTCGTTACTATCCGAAGTTGTAAACATTAATTCATTTATTTGAGCTTGGTGATCGGTAGTTTCCATCACCCGGGGTTTTTTGTGCCGGAGATCAACTCTTGATTAAGGGCTTTTTCCCCGTATAAATCCTTGTGTTGTTTGTGCATTTTACATCGAAGTGATCCTTATCGCTATTACACATTTGAGGCATCATTCCCCGATACAAAGAGTTTGGTTGCATATTATAAACAGAATTTTTAACCAAAACAGTTTGGCGCCCACCGTGGGGCAATTGGTGCTTCGTCCTTAGAAAGATTCGCATTTCTGTGCTCATTTCGGTTCACTACAACCAAGCAAATGGCTTCCTCAGCGAAGAATGCTTCAAATTTGATGCCCGCATTCACTTCCTCACAAGGCGTTCCTCCTTTGCCTCCACCACCTTCTGGATCCCAGAAGAACGCTGAGAATGCTGCGAAGAAACCAACTCCCATTTTCTCAAAACCTCCAACTTCTTCTGCTTCTTACACTCCCACTACTAGTGACATGTTTACTTTGATTTTGCAGATGAAGGATCAGATACGGCAACAGGATAAAACCAATGAGAGGATTCTCAAAGAAATCAGAGATCTCAAGAAACAAAAGACAACGGCAGAGGATCATTCCCCACTGGTGCCGAAATCCTTGAATTTTGATACTCCAGTGATTACTTCTCAGCCATCAGTGGTTCCAGACATTCAATACGTGGGTGGACCAAAAGGAGTGCACTACGGAACAACAACAATGACTCAGGCATCAGGTTCATATTTCCAGCCAGCGGGATCCTATCCTCAGCATATGGGATCCCTTACGAATTCAGGAGGATATTCAGGATTGCAGCAGGTTCAAGGATCCTCCTTTGTTCCAGGATCATCCCAGGTTCAAGGATCCTCCTTTGTTCCAGGATCATCCCAGGCTCAAGGATCCTCCTTTGTTCCAGGATCATCCCAGGTTCAAGGATCCTCCTTTATTCCAGGATCATCCCAGGTTCAAGGATCCTCCTTTGTTCCAGGATCATCCCAGGCTCAAGGATCCTCCTTTGTTCCAGGATCATCCCATGTTCAAGGATCCTCCTTTGTTCCAGGATCATCCCATGTTTAAGGATCCTCCTTCGTTCCAGGATCGTCTCAGTTTCAGGGATCCTTCCAGATGCCAGGATCCTTGAGGAGTTTGCAAACAGGAAGTTCAGATGTCCATCAGGGAGATTTTATTCCAATGCAGACCAATGCTTCTACTGGTCCCTCGATCATTCCAGAGTCTCAACAATATGGATTAACATCCAATCTTCCTAATCTGAATCCAATGGGAGGTAACACTTTTAATAATTCTCATACTACTAACCATGGTCTTATGCAGGATCCAGGTATCAATCATGCCATGGCTAGAGAATTGCAAAAGCTAAAGGATATGATATCAAGTGTTCCGGGAGTAGTCAAACCTATCCCAGAGATTGCAGATGGGAGCCACAAGATATCTCGCTTTGCACCACCAATCTGTGATGCTGAGATACCCAAGAGGTTCCATGTACCCACAATGAAACTATATGATGGTTCGACGGATCCTGAAGAACATATAGCACAATACAGGGAGAGGATGGAGATCAATCCAATCCCGGAAAAGTTAAAGGAAGCATGCCTGTGCAAAGGATTCGGGTCCACTCTTACTGGATCAGCTCTCAAATGGCGGCTAAGTCTTCCCCCCTACTCTATTACCTCATTTGCAAACCTAGTTAACTTGTTTAATAATCAGTTTTCTTGTAGTAGAAAATTTGAACGATTAACTAGTGATTTATATAGGATAACCCAGGGTCATAATGAATCATTAAGGGATTACATTACCAAATTCAGTAAAGAATCCTTAGACATTCCCAACTTAGATATTGCCACGGCTGTTGAGGCCTTTAAGATGGGACTGCTTAGGGATTCGTCTTTCTATGATGACCTTGTTATGACACCATGCAGGAACTTAGATGAGGTAAGAACCCGAGCACTCAGGTTCATCCGGCTAGAGGATGACAAGAGGATCCAGGAGAGGTTAGCAGGATCCTCAAAGCAGGATAAGCAAGGATCCTCATTCAGGAACAACAAGTTCAGATCTTACAATAGATCTGATAATCAGAACGTGCACTCTGTTGATCAAGAAGAGGATGATGAGGATTATCCTCCAATCTCTGAATATTGTTTTAGTGTTGATAACAATGAACTAATCCTTGCTATGCAGAACCTAGGTGATAAAGCTAGATGGTCGAGAAAGAATGATAGGCCAGCTGCAGCTAAGGATAAATCAAAGTGGTGTGCATATCATGAAGATTTTGGGCACCTCACAGAAGAATGCATTGCATTAAGAAAGGAAATTGGATACTTGTTGAGCAAGGGGCATCTAAAACAATTGTTGGGAAGAAAAAAGTCAAGAACTCAGGATCCTGAAAGGATCCCTGAGAAGGCTCCAGCCCCTCCAGCAGATGCACAAGTGATAAACTTTATTTCCGGAGGATCCGACATTTGTGGCACATCCTTCTCAGCAGCTAAAAGGCATGCGAAGGAAGCTAAAATGGATAATGGAGAAAGGCCAGTTCGAACATCAAGTGTCTCCGAAGGAAAAGTCATAACCTTTGATGAAGAGGATCGTGTTGATATCCAGGATCCTCATCACGATGGTTTAGTTATTACTCTTTTCATATCTAACCATTTTGTCCGCAGGATCCTTATAGACGGAGGAAGTTTGGTGAACATTTTCCAGCTGGATGTTCTAAAGAAGATGGGTATCCCTGAATCAGAGATCATACCAAGATCCTCCGTGCTCGTGGGATTTAGTGGCGAAACTAAGAACACCCTGGGGGACATTAAACTCCCAATATATATTGAAGGCTTACACTCTTATAAAATTTTTTGTGTTATTGACTGTTTATCTTGTTGTAATGTTATCCTTGGCAGGCCTTGGATACACGATATGAAAGCAGTCCCATCTACTTACCATCAATGTGTGAAGCTCCCTAGTCCTTGGGGAATAGTGAAGATTGATAGTGATCAGCAGGAGGCTAAGAATTGCTACACTTCATCGATGAAACCAGCCTCGAAGTCAAGGGAGCAATAGCAATCAAGGTATCCTCCAAGGGATGTCTTGGAGGCCAGAGAGCAGGATGTGGTAGAAATCCTCATGGATCCTAATGATCCTGAATCCAAAATATATATCGGATCAGGGATCCTTGGCGAAATGAAAGAAGACCTCATATCCTTCCTCAAAAGGAGAAAGACTACCTTTGCATGGAAACACGAAGACATGACTGGTATATCCAAGGATGTTATCACTCATAAACTCGGCATTGACAGATCCTTCAAACCAATCCATCAAAGGAGAAGAAAGTTTGCACCAGAAAGGAATGCCATCATCCAGGAAAAGGTAGAGAAATTGCTCCGGGCAGGTATGATTAGAGAGGTCAAGTATCCAAGATGGTTGGCCAATGTGGTTGTTGTTCAAAAGAAAAACGGAAAGTGGAGGGTATGTGTCGATTTTACCGATTTAAATAAGGCATGTCCCAAGGATCCTTTCCCTTTACCCCACATTGACTCCATGGTGGATGCAACAGCGGGTCATGGACTGTTAACTTTTATGGATGCTTCATCTGGATTTCAACAAATCCAAATGGAACCATCTGACCAAGAGGATACAACCTTCATGACTCCAACTGGTATATACTGCTATATTGCTATGCCGTTCGGATTAAGAAATGCAGGTGCAACATACCAAAGGCTGGTGAATATGATGTTCAAGGATCAGATTGGACAGACTATGGAGGTTTACATAGATGATATGGTGGTGAAATCCTTAAAAGCTGAGGATCACCTAAGAGACTTGGAGGAAGCATTCGATATCCTTGACAAATATAACATGAAACTTAATCCTTCAAAATGTCACTTTGGTGTTAAAGCAGGTAAATTCTTAGGATATATGGTGACAAAGAGAGGCATTGAAGCTAGCCCGGAACAAATCAAAGCAATAGTGAACATCAAATCTCCGGCCAATGCTAAGGATGTTCAAAGGCTAACAGGAAGGATAGCAGCCTTGAACAGATTTATATCCAAGTCCTCCGAGAAGTGTAAAGAATTCTATGATATCCTAAGGAAGAACAAGAAATTTGAGTGGACCGAGAAGCATGAAAATGCTTTAAGAGCCCTTAAAGATTACCTATCCTCAGCCCCGGCTTTGATGAAACCAGAAAAAGGTGATGTGTTATCCTTGTATCTTGCAGTATCCTCAAAAGCAGTAAGTGCGGTCCTTGTTAAGGATCATCAAGGTACACAACATCCTGTCTATTATGTAAGTAAAAGTTTACTTGATGCCGAATCCAGGTACTCACACCTTGAAAAGCTTATTCTTGCATTAATTATGGCATCTACCAAGTTAAGACATTATTTTGAAACTCATGTTATCATTGTTAAAACTAATTTTCCAATTAAGAATGTCCTCAGGAAACCAGAGATGTCAGGAAGGATGGCTAAGTGGGCAGTGAAGCTGAGTGCATATGATATAAGATATGAGCCTAGGACAGCCATCAAATCCCAAGCATTAGCAGACTTTGTGGCTGATTTCAGTAGTGATTTACAAGAAGAAGCTGAGCTAGAAGTCCAGCAGCTAGAAGAGACCAAGGATCCTTGGATACTCTATACTGATGGATCCTCAAACGTCAAAGGCACAGGGCTTGGAATACTACTAAAATCGCCACAGGGGGACATAATACCCCATTCTATAGCTTGTGAGTTCCAAACCACTAACAATGAGGCTGAATATGAAGCCTTAATTGCTGGTTTGCAAATCGCTAAGCATATGGGAATCAGGTATCTTGAGGTACATGTAGATTCTTTGTTAATTACAAACCACTTTAATGGATCCTATGCTGTTAAAGGTGAAAAGCTAACCAAATATTTGGAGATAGTCAAAAGTTTGGCACTCTCTTTTGTTTCCTTTAGTTTGTCACAGGTACCAAGGGAAGAAAATACAGAAGCTGATGCATTGGCTAACTTAGGATCATCTTTGAAGGTCCCAGAGGATATCAAGATCCCTATTATTCATATCCTGACCCCAGCTATTGAGGATCATGTGGCTATGGAGATAGGGAATAATTCTGCAATGATCCCTAGTGAGGATACTCGATCCCATTCAGGATCAGGATCATGGATCTCACCAATTATGAGATACTTACAACATGGAGAGATTCCTACAGGAGAAAACCCTAGGGCTTTCAAATCTAAGGTATCTCAATTCACAATTTTAAATAATATGTTGTATAGACGATCTCTTGCAGGACCATACTTGAGATGCATTGAGGATCCTGAAGTTCAAGAAGTTTTAAAAGACTTCCATGAAGGAGATTGTGGAAACCACACTGGGGGCAGGGCATTATTCTCAAGGATCCTGAGGACAGGATACTACTGGCCAACCATGAAGAAAGATGCTGTGGAGTATGCCAGAAGATGTGATCCTTGCCAAAGACACAGCAATATCCTTCATCAACCAGCTGAATTATTGCATCCTATATCCTCCTCTTGGCCATTTATGAGATGGGGTATGGATATAGTTGGTAAGCTACCTAAGGCACCTGGTGGAAAAGTATTCATGCTTGCTATGACGGATTACTTCTCCAAGTGGATAGAGGCTGAAGCTTTTGCCCAAGTTAGAGAAAAGGAAGTTATATCCTTCATTAAAAGAAATATTATAACTAGATTTGGAATTCCTTCTGAGATTATATGTGATAATGGTTCCCAATTTATTGGGGGCAGAACCACTAACTTTTGTGACAGCTGGGGGATTAGGATGATAACATCAACACCAGTCCACCCACAAGCTAATGGCCAAGCAGAATCATCCAACAAGATCATCATCAACAATTTGAAGAAGAAGCTTGGATCCAAGAAAGGGAAATGGGCAGAAGAACTACCCTATGTGCTTTGGGCTGACAGGACAACCCCTAAGAATGCTACTGGTCAAACACCATTCTCTTTGGTGTTTGGGGCAGAATCGGTGATCCCAACAGAAATGGTGGTTCCAACTGCTAGAACAACTACTCGTGATCCTGAGGAAAATAATGAAAACTTGGCTCAAGACCTGGATACTATTGAAGAAATCAGGGATATGGCTAGGATAAGGATGGCCAGTTATCAGCAAAGAATGGCTGGTGCTTACAACAAAAATGTCAGGATCAGGAGGTTTCAAGTTGGAGATATGGTATTAAGGAAAGCATTTCAAAATACTACCAATCCCGCTGATGGGAAACTGGCTCCAAAATGGGAAGACCCTTATTTGATTGAAGCTGAATCAGGAAAGGGGGCATATAGATTGCTAACCATGGAAGGTGATCTGCTACCAAGAGCTTGGAATGCTGTCCACTTGAAGAAATATTTCATGTGACCAGGATCCTCATGGCAGAGGTGATCCTAGCGGAAGGGATATCCTTAAAGGATCCTCAAAGTATCGGTGATCCTTACTTAGGTAATATCCTAAACTTAAGCTATTTCATTTCATTATTTTCTCTTATAAGGATAAGGATCATGTATCCTTTATCCATCTCTCACGTGAGTTCAAGTTTTGAAAGTTCAGGTATCCTTTGCATAACGTTGGTTATCCACAGAAGCAATTCGTCCTTTGGGTTTAACCCCAGCTATTCGGGCTTGTCCCCAGATTCCGCCTGTAGCGCACGATGATCCTGGTGTAGTTCAAGGCTTTGGGACCAGTACTCGTTCTAGGGGCTGATAATTCCATTGTTCTGGCTATGCTTAGGATCCTACGTATAATGGTAGACGTACCATACATCCGTTCATAAGTTTTCTAACGTTTTCACGTTAGCTAAGGTTTCTAACGTTTTCACGTTAGCTAAGGTTTTGGCATCTTCATGTCACTAAGTTTGGATAGTCGCCAGTTAGGGCCATACTCCAGTTTACATACGATCCTTGGGCTTGTCCCCAGTTTACATACGATCCTTGGGCTTGTCCCCAGTTATCCTCGGGCGTGTCCCCAGTTATCTTTGGGCTTGTCCCCAGTTGCTAACTCTTTTCTTATGATGGCTTAGTCCCAAGTTATGCTCTATTTCAGGTTCTTGAAGATAGGCAACTAGGGATCCTTGATCCTTACTTTATTCTAAGGTTTATCTTATAGTTATCCTTATTATGGTCAGGATCCTAACTTGGATCCTCAGGTATGATCCTTAACTATTTTTAATTCTATTCATTATTTATTTGAATAACCCTTATACTTGACAACTGAACTTGTGATTCTTAAACTATATCACTTTTTAGAACTTATCGGTTATGGGATATGTGATCCTTGATCATATCCCAAACTTTTTGGATATCTTTTTTAATTTTTTAAAGCTTGATAAGTATAAACAAAATGAACATTACAACAGTTGGAAAGTAAGATATTAACAAGGATAACAACACAAGATAAGCGGCAAATGTTAAGATTTTATTTATTAACAAAACACAAACCCTTAAAAGGTTGTCAAAATTACCTACCCGAGCATCTACCAGCAAAACGTGGCCTGTCCGCTGGGGTAGGTAAAGGGTGTCCATGATAATAAGTTCAAAAGTAGTGCAGGAAATAAAAGACGGAAGGATAACGAGTGGCTTCATCCCCCAAACAGAGGATCCATCCACCACCCATTATCCTGCCTATTGTTCACAGGATCATACATGATCCTTAATCCTAAAACCTATTGTTTAAGTACAACCCATCATTGTTCAGCAAAAAACACCATAAACAAAACAAACTATCCAACTTAAAAAAATGGGCTCCGGCCACGTCTAGAAATATCCATCATCGCCCATTTCAGCAGCCTAAACTTTCGCTGCATCACCACCTCCGGCTCCACTTGCTTCACCCGCTTCATCCTTGCTTCCAGCCTCGATCGTCAGGATCTCTTCAGCCTCCTCTTCATCACCCAATTCAGCCAGCCTTGCCTTCCATTCTTCAATCTCCCAGCTACTTTTGTCAAAGGCGGGATCCTGAGCTTCCAAGGCCATTTGAAGCTTGGTTTTGTACATTGCTATGGCGGCAGAAACTTTAGCATCATCTGTGACCTCCTGCCTTTCATAGTCAAAGTTAACCAGCACCTTAGCCATCTCCTGTTTGGTATCCTGGAGTTCCTTTCGAAGATCAGCAATGGCAAGATCCTTGAGCACGGCAACCTGCTGGAGGTCGGCAATTTTTTTTATCTTGATCCTCAACGTGGCCTACGTAATCCTCAATCTCAGCAAATTTCTGCAAAAGAAAAGGATAAAGCAGTTCAAGACCAAGTGATCCTTAGATCAGCAGGATATGTCAACAGGACATATGAGCAAAGACAGTGATCCTCACCTCATTGAAGTACTCGAGGAACTGGTGGCGAATTAAGGGCAGACCCTGCAAATCCTCAGCCTCGGAAGTCTTTCTTTTCTTGATTCCCTTTCCTTTGAGGGGTGCCTTGGGGATTGAAGCTGTGGGGCTGGTAGGAACCTTTCTTTTGGAGGATTTGACAGTGGTGAGATCGGTGACACTGAACCTTGAAGCAGCTTTGGCAGATTTTCCAGCACCTACACAACCAAAATAAGATAAGTATCTTTTCTTAATATACATTTAACTATTTATTTAAATTTTAAACAAGGATACTTACTTGACATTGTGACAGAGCCTGAGGATACCTCCTGTGAGTCTTGGGTTATTGTCTTAAAAGTTCTAGTTTCAGGGTCGAGTCCCCAGAAAGCAGCAAGTCTTTCCCTGGTTGCGGGTGTTGTGATGAGATGTGAAACAGAGATGGCTACATGACACAAGACAAAGAAGGGGTTAGTGATCCTATTACAAAGACATGAACATCTGGTGATCCTTCCCAGGATCCTCCGGCCTACCATGGGTGGACCATGTTCTTGGTAAATGCTCTCCATCTGAAATGCTATCCCTTCTTACAAAAAAGAAGCGACGTTTCCAATCTTTGTCGTTTTTGGTGACTTTGAGAAGAGGATGATCTGCACCGGGTTTTCGTTTGAACAAATAACGGTGGGATCCAAAGGTAGTAAGATCATACAGTTCCGCCAGTTCTGACATTCCTAAATCAACGCCTTCTTGCTCGATGATCCTCTCTAGGGTGTATAAAACCCTCCAAATCATCGGCATGGCTTGAATGTAAGATATGCCGGTAAGGGAAAAGAAGGATTGTGTGAATTCCGGGAAAGGATAGGTGTACCCTATAGCAAATGGAGTAACTGGAAAGGCAACCCATGTTTCTGAAACATAGTCGCTCAGGGCAGTTGGATCGAAAGGTTTGAAAAAGGCATTCGCTGGAAAACGGTGACGGATGTTATCTATTTGTGCATCGTTAAAGCAACACCTCTCGTTCACTGAGTCCTTGATGATCTTCTGACTCTTCAAAGGGCTATCTTTTTTGTGATCCTTGCCCGGGGAGCTTCGGAGCAACATTCTCGAAGTGACGGAGATAAAGAAGAAAAACAGAGTAAGAGAGGAAGAAAGAGAAGAGAGAAATACCTGATCGATCGTCGACTGAGAATTTAAAGGGAGTTTCTTTCGAATTTGAATGCATAATGATCCTATCTATATCTCTATTTATAATTATGATTCTGCAGGATTGTCACTTCCGTGACATCATCATCGCAACGGCTAGTTCTATTTTAACGGCTATATATCCGTTAGTTTGTTACGGATAAAATCAAGAAAATATAACTCGCATATTTACAATTTCACTCCTTATATTTTGGGGGCAATTGTTAGGGGAGGATTTTCTAACAATTAGTGATCCTTATTCATTATCCTAATATGTGATCCTTACTTCTGTGACAGGTGGTGATCCTCAGAAGAGCTTCAGGATCAGGATCATGGATCACTTTGAGGATCCTCGTACTGACAATTGTATGTTTATGTTTTGTATTACCTCGCAGGTATTACGAGCTTGACCAAGTCTTGGCGACATTCCTGGAGAATATTCCCAAACTATTCTGCACGTGCTTGACCAAAAATAGACGTTGTGGAGAACGTGGAGGCATGGCACGAAAGTAGGAGAGTTTGTTAGCTAGTTACATTTCTAATTTAAAGGGGTAACGAGCTAGTAGAGAACACTGAGCCATTTCTGCAACTACACACACTCGTATACTCGCACACTTGAAGCTCTCGACGAACATACATTCATTTTCACTCATTTTCACTCATATTTACATTTTTCACGATAGTGATCCTTGTACCTAGCTCGTTACTATCCGAAGTTGTAAACATTAATTCATTTATTTGAGCTTGGTGATCGGTAGTTTCCATCACCCGGGGTTTTTTTGTGCCGGAGATCAACTCTTGATCAAGGGCTTTTTCCCCGTATAAATCCTTGTGTTGTTTGTGCATTTTACATCGAAGTGATCCTTATCGCTATTACACATTTGAGGCATCATTCCCCGATACAAAGAGTTTGGTTGCATATTATAAACAGAATTTTTAACCAAAACAGTAACAAAGGTGGATGGGTCCTTCTATTTGTGGAGGATGAAGCCTTTGGTGCCCCGCTTTTATTTCCTGCACTTATTGAACACTTAGTATGGACACCCTTTGCCAATCCAAGTGGACGGGCCACGTTTTGCTGGTAGAAACTTGGGTTAGCAATTTTGACAACCTTTAAAGGGTTTAACTTTTGATAAATAAATAAAACCTTAATCTTTTGGATATCTCATGTTGTATATGTTGTGTCTTTTTAGTTGTTATTGTTTATTTCTTTGAATTTGCAAGTTTAGGACAAAAGTATATTAGACCTTGTTAAAAAAGCTTAGGATATGATCAAGGATCAAATATCCTATAATCAAAAAATTCAAAAAGTAATGTATATTGAGGATCATATATCCTGTTGTCAAAGAATAAGGGTAACTCAAATAAATTAAGAATAAAGTGAAGGTAAATAAGGATCATACCTGAGAATCCAAGTTAGGATCCTAAACCTTTAATACTACAATCAGGATAACCAAAAGACAAACCTTAGTAAAAGGTTACGATCAAGGATCCTTGATTGTTTAGCTTTGGAAACCTGAAATGGAACATAACTTGGGACTAAGCCAATATAAGAGAAGAGTTAGTAACTAGGGACAAGCCCAACAATCCTGGGGACAAGCCCAATAAACTGGGGACAAGCCCAAAAAACTGGGGACAAGCCCAAAAAACTGGGGACAAGCCAAAAGGATCTTGTGTAAACTGGAGTATATCCCTCACTAGCGACTATCCAAGCTTAGTGACATGAAAATGCCAAAACCTTAGCTAACGTGAAAACATTACAAACCTTAGGAACAGATGTATGGTACGTCTACCATTATATGTAGGATCCTAAATACAGCCAGTACAATGAAATTGTCAGCCCCTAAAGCAGGTACTGGTCTCATTGCCTTGAACTGCACCAGGATCATCGTGCGCTACTAGCGAAACTGGGGACGGGCCCAAAAACTGGGGACTAGCCCAAATAACTGGGGACAAGCCCAAAAAACTGGGGACAAGCCCAAAAAAAAACTTAGGAGACTTCTGTGGATACTTGCTCCTTTAGCAAGGATACATTAATCTTCTGCAAAACTCGGAACTAAGTGAAAGAAGGATAAAGGATCCAGGATCCTTCTCCTTGTAAACAAGTTAATTAAAGAATTAGATAAATTGAGATTAGATCATTACCCGGATGAGGATCACCTATCTTCTAAGGATCCTTCAAGGATACTTGTTATGAAAGTGGCTAAGGATCATGGATCCTTATCACATGAAGTATTTCTTCAAGTGGACAGCATTCCAAGCTCTTGGTAGCAAATCACCTTCCATTGTTAATAATCGATATGCCCCCTTTTCAGCTTCAGCTTCAATAAGATAGGGACCTTCCCACTTTGGTGCTAACTTGCCATCAGCAGGATTTGTGGTATTTTGGAATGCTTTCCTCAGCACCATATCACCGACTTGAAACTTCCTGATCCTGACATTCTTGTTATAAGCTCCAGCCATCCTTTGTTGATAACTAGCCATTCTTATCCTTGCCAAATCCCTGAGTTCTTCTATGGTATCCAAGTCTTGAACCAAGTTTTCAGCATTTCCCTCAGGATCACGGATGCTTGTTCTTGCAGTAGGAACCACCATCTCTGTAGGGATCACTGATTCTGATCCAAACACTAAAGAAAATGGAGTTTGGCCAGTAGCATTCTTGGGAACTGTTCTATCAGCCCATAGCACATAAGGTAACTCTTCTGCCCATTTTCCTTTCTTGAATCCAAGTTTCTTCTTCAAATTGTTGATGATGATCTTGTTGGATGATTCTGCTTGACCGTTAGCTTGTGGGTGGACTGGTGTTGATGTTATCATTTTAATCCCCAGCTGTCACAAAAGTTAGTAGTTCTACTCCCAATAAATTGGGATCCATTATCACAAACAATTTCAGAAGGAATACCAAATCTGGTAATAATATTTCTTTTAATAAAGGATATCACTTCTTTTTCTCTGACTTGAGGAAAGGCTTCAGCTTCTATCCACTTGGAAAAGTAATCAGTCATAGCAAGCATGAACACTTTTCCTCCAGGTGCCTTGGGAAGTTTACCAACTATATCCATTCCCCATCTCATGAATGGCCAAGAAGAGGATATAGGATGCAGGAGCTCTGCTGGTTGATGAAGGATATTGCAATGTCTCTGACAAGCATCACATCTCTTGGCATAATCCACAGCATCTTTCTTCATTGTAGGCCAATAGTATCCTGTCCTAAGGATCCTTGAGAACAATGCTCTGCCCCAGGTATGGTTTCCACAATCTCCTTCATGAAAATCCTTTAGGACTTCTTGAACTTCAGGATCCTCAATACATCTGAGATATGGACCTGCAAGAGATTGTTTATATAGCATGTTATTTAATATTGTAAACTGAGATACCTTGACTTTGAAAGTTCTAGGATTTTGTCCTGTAGGGATCTCTCCATGTTGTATATATCTCATGATTGGAAGGGTCCATGATCCTGAATGAGATTGTGTATCATCACTAGGGATGATTGCAGAATCCTCTCCTATCTCCATAGCTACATGATCCTCAATAGCAGGAGTTAGGATATGAATAATGGGAATTTTAATATCCCCTGGAATCTTCAAGGATGATCCAAGGTTGGCCAATGCATCAGCTTCAGCATTTTCTTCTCTGGGTACTTGTGTCAAACTAAAAGAAACAAAAGAGTCTGCCAATTTCTTGACTATCTCTAGGTATCTGATTAGCTTTTCACCTTTAACAGCATAGGATCCATTAAAGTGATTAGTATTTAATAATGAATCTACATGTACCTCAAGATACCTGATCCTCATATGCTTGGCAATTTGCAAACCAGCTATCAAGGCTTCATATTCAGCCTCATTATTAGTAGTTTGAAACCCACAAGCCATTGAGTGGGGTATTATGTCCCCCTGTGGCGATTTTAGTAGTATTCCAAGTCCAGTTCCCTTGATGTTAGAGGCTCCATCAGTGAAGAGTATCCAAGGATCCTTAGTCTCTTCCAGCTGCTTAACTTCTAACTCAGCTTCCCTTTGTAGATCACTACTGAAATCTGCCACAAAGTCAGCTAAGGCTTGGGATTTAATGGCAGTTCTTGGTTCATATCTTATATCATAAGCACTAAGCTTCACTGCCCATTTAGCCATCCTTCCTGACATTTCAGGTTTCCTGAGAACATTCTTATTTGGAAAGTTAGTTCTAACAATAATGGCATGAGTTTCAAAATAATGTCATAATTTAGTAGATGCCATAATCAAAGCAAGGATAAGTTTCTCTAAATGTGAATACCTGGATTCAGCATCAAGCAAACTATTACTTACATAATAGACAGGATGTTGTGTACCTTCGTGATCCTTAACAAGGACTGCACTTACTGCTTTGGAAGAGACTGCCAAATATAAGGATAATATATCCCCTTTTCTGGTTTCATCAAGGCAGGAGCTGAGGATAGGTAATCCTTAAGGGCTTTGAGAGCATTCTCATGCTTTTCAGTCCACTCAAATTTCTTGTTCTTTCTCAAAATGTCATAGAATTCCTTGCACTTTTCTGATGACTTAGATATGAACCTGTTCAAGGCTGCGATCCTCCCTGTCAATCTTTGCACATCCTTGGCATTGGCAGGAGATTTTATATTCACAATTGCCTTGATTTGCTCTGGACTTGTCTCAATGCCTCTTTTTGTTACCATGTAACCTAAGAACTTCCCTGCTTTCACACCAAAGTGACACTTTGAAGGATTCAATTTCATATTGAATTTATCAAGGATATCGAATGCTTCCTCTAAATCTCTAAGGTGATCCTCAGCTTTCTTGGACTTAACTACCATGTCATCTATATAGACTTCCATAGTGTGTCTAATTTGTTCCTTAAACATCATATTGACTAGCCTTTGATAAGTAGCACCTGCATTTCTTAGTCCAAATGGCATAGCAATATAACAATATATACCAGTTGGGGTCATAAAGGATGTATCCTCTTGATCAGATGGTTCCATCTGAATTTGTTGAGATCCAGATGAAGCATCCATAAAAGTCAACAACTCATGACCCGCTGTAGCATCCACCATGGAGTCAATGTGGGGTAATGGGAAAGGATCCATGGGACATGCCTTGTTTAAATTAGTAAAATTGACACATACCCTCCACTTTCCGTTTTTCTTTTGAACAACAACCACATTGGCTAACCACCTTGGATACTTGACCTCTCTAATCATACCTGCTCGGAGTAGCTTATCTACCTCCTCCTGGATAATGACATTCCTTTCAGGTGTAAACTTTCTCCTTTTTTTGATGTATGAGCTTGAATGACCTGTCAATGCCAAGCTTATGAGTAATTATATCTTTAGAGATACCTGTCATGTCTTCGTGCTTCCAAGCAAAGGTCGTTTTTCTCTTCTTGAGGAAGGATATTAGATCCTGTTCAATGTTATTGAGGATCCCTAATCCTATGAAGATTTAGGATTTAGGATCCTGAGGATCCATAAGGATATCTTTTACATCTTGTTCCCTTGCCTCCAGGACATCTCTTGGAGGATACTTTAATTGCTATTGCTCCCTTGGTCTTGAGGCTGGCTTCATTGATGAGGTGTAGCAATTCTTTGCTTCTTGTTGGTTACTCTCAATCTTCACCACCCCCATGGGCTAAGAAGCTTTACACATTGATGATATGTAGATGGGACTACCTTCATGTCATGTATCCATGGCCTGCCAAGGATAACATTGCAACAGGATAAGCAATCTATAACACAAAATTTTTGATAAGAATGTCCCACAATGTGTTCTTGGTTTCTCCACTGAATCCCACAAGTACTGAGGATCTTGGGACAACGATTCAGGGATGTTCATCTTCTTGAGGACATCAAGCTGAATGATGTTTACTGAGCTTCCTCCATCTATCAAGATCCTGTGAACAAAATGATTAGATATAAACAAGGTAATAACAAGACCTTCGTGATGAGGGTCCTGAACATCAACACGATCATCCTCATCAAAAGTTATAACTTTCTCCTGTGTAACAGTAGAGGTTCGAATGGGTCTATCTCCATTATCCATCTTGGTCTCCTTGGCATGCCTCTTGGCTGCTGAAAAGGAACTGCCACATATATCTGATCCACCAGATATGAAGTTAATAATTTGTGCATCAGCAGGAGGAGCAGGAGCTCTTTCTGGAACTTTTCAGGATCCTGGATCCTTGACTTTTTTCTTCCCAACAGCTCCTTCAAGCGTCCTTTGCTTAACAGGTAACCAATCTCTTTTCTCAGTGCAATACATTCTTTAGTGAGATGACCGAAATCTTCATGATATGCACACCATTTGGATTCGTCTTTTGTTACAGCTGGCTTATCACTTTTTCTGGGCCATCTTGCTTTTTCACCTAGGTTCTGCATTGCAAGGATTAGTTCATTATTGTTATCAACAGAAAAACAATATTCAGAAATTGGAGGATAATCCTCATCATCCTCTTCCTGTTCTACTGCATGCACATTCTGGTTATCGGACTTGTTATAAGACTTTGACTTGTTGTTCCTGAAGTAGGATCCTTGCTTTTCCTACTTCGAGGATCCTGTCAGTCTTTCTTGGATCCTTTTATCATCCTCAAGTCGGATGAATCTAAGCGCCCTGGTTCTTACTTCATCAAGATTCCTGCAAGGGGTCATGACAAGATCATCATAGAACAATGAATCCCTAAGTAAACCCATTTTGAAGGCTTCTACAGCCGTAGCAATATCCAAATTTGGAATATCTAAGGATTCTTTACTGAACTTAGTGATATAATCTCAAAGTGGTTCATTTTGACCTTGTGTTACCCTATTTAGATCACTAGTTAAACGTTCAAATTTCCTACTACATGAGAATTGGCTATTAAACAGATTAACTAGATTAGCAAATGAAGTAATAGAATAAGGGGGAAGACTTAGCAGCCATTTAAGAACTGATCCTGTTAAAGTGGACCCGAAACCCTTGCATAGACATGCTTCTTTTAACCTCTCCGGGATAGGATTGATCTCCATTCTTTCTCTGTATTGAGCTACATGTTCTTCTGGATCCGTCGAGCCATCATATAGCTTCATGGTTGGTATTTGAAACCTCTTTGGAATTTCTGCATCACAAATAGGTGGTGCAAAACGAGATATCTTGTGGCTTCCATCTGGGATTTCAGGAATGGGCTTAACCACTTCTGGAACACTGGATATCATATCCTTCAGTTTTTGTAATTCCCTAGCCATAGCTTGGTTGATACCTGCATCCTGCAATGAACCCTGGTTAGCATTATAAAAATTATTCAAAGTGTTACCTCCTGAAAAATTCAAGTTTGGAATTCCAGATGTGAATCCATATTGACGGGATTCTGGTATAACTGAGGGACCAGAAGAAGCAATAGTCTGCATAGGAATGAAGTCTCCTAGATGAACATCTGAACTTCCGGGTTGCACACTCCTTAAGAATCCTTGATCCTGAAAGATGTTGGATCCTTGATGTGCTGTGACTGGGGGTCTTGGATGATAATCCTGTGACAACCCGCACTAAACCAGGTATCCGTACGACTTAATTAGTAATTAATTACTGCTTAATTACTGTGCTTGCTTGAACTTGTGAATAAACTGCTACTTGAATACTGATACATGTACTTACTTGCATCATACTTTACTTACCGTCACTACATTATTTACATGCTGAACCATAGTGACAAACATGATGCACAAAAGCACAGTAGCACAATAAACGGATAACCTATTGAACATGCTGATAAAGCCAGCATCAGGCAGACACTGCCTCTAAGGCCTGTATGAGCCAGAAATATTTTGCTACACTAGTGGTGAGTGTAGGGATACAAGGGTTGTAGAACTGCGTCTCTAGGAATAAGTTACAATGGCTGGATGTGCCAAAAACGTGCTCTAAGCACAAAACTCAGCACTTTACAAAATAATTCAGCTTTTAGCTAACTAATAAAGTGCCAAAACATGAGAAAAATATTACTAGACACTTTCCAAAGTGTCAGAAATAAGTTGTGTCACTAAAAAGGGTATTAACGACACTTAAAGCTTTGTTAAGCACTTTAACGGATTACTATCCAACCGAACAACCGGACTATACCCGAAACATGAAAATATTGTTATTTTCATTATTT
Organism: Helianthus tuberosus; assembly: GCA_030545235.1. Taxonomy (NCBI): domain Eukaryota; kingdom Viridiplantae; phylum Streptophyta; class Magnoliopsida; order Asterales; family Asteraceae; genus Helianthus; species Helianthus tuberosus. The sequence goes on along the minus strand of CM060382.1, from coordinate 39,559,970 downwards.
ATCTTTTTCTGAGCCAGTTAGGGTCCCTGAATACCCTAACACCCGTCATAACATACTACACACTAGTAACCGGGTTAAGTACCTAACTAAGTAACTTAACCTAACTAGTAACTAACTAATACTTGGAAATGGACCAAGACCCCCCCCCCCCCCCTTGCTAACCGTCCCCATTAGAGGGGGACACCCTTGTCCTTTATTGATTAGTTTAATATTGGGTGCTTAATATCTAGAATACATATAATCCATTGGGTAATTTGCATATGAATTGCCTATAAGATCATGGTTTAACCTATCATTCATTTCACAACACATAACACCACACAAAAACTCTCCTCTCTTGCTCTCTAAGTCTCGGCCGAACACCCCCCTCCCCTACATCCATATTCGAGTTTAGTTCATTCCATTCCAACATCATACAAGCTTCAAGGATCACGTATTAGGAGGCTTGGTGCACTCGGAGTTTGAAGGACCTCTCTCTCTAGCTTTTATCCACCTCATTTGCGCGTAGATTCTTCCCTAGCCTCGAGCTAGTGGTATGTTACTTAAATCACCTTCTTGAACTATTCTAAAGTGGTTAATACGATTTGTAACGGTTAAAACTCGAAATCTTACAAGATGATACTTTAAAGTCTACTAAAAATGCTATAAGTGTTGGATAAAAGCTCATATGTTGTGTAAATGTTGTAGTAATTGAAATTTGTAATTATTTAGACCCGATCTATGTTGTGGTAGCTCGGATCATCACTTAACCCGGGTTGGTCATGATCACGAATCATGACATAAGGTTGTTTTGAATAGAACAAGGGTTAAAGGGTGAAACTCTACCACACGCGAACCATGAACTTGTGTAAAAATGTTTTACTTGTGGAATAGTGTTTAAAACTAGCAGATCTATGTATCTGCAAGTGGTATTTTCAAAGGACCAAGCGTTAAAGAAATCATGCTTTCTAAAAAGAAATGGATCTTACACTAACAAGAATGGTTTTAGAACACACAAGTGTGTAAACACTTGCGTAACACAAAGTTTCGACAAAATAACTATTTTTGTAAAAGTTGACGAGAAGTTGTAAAGACGGAACTTCCATAAAAACAAGGTTTTCACAGAATCGGATTATTTTATATATAGATCCACTAAAAGTAATGAGATTTACTTCACAGTTTGGATAAATCACAAGTTCATGAAATTTATGCGATTTATATACATATTTTGACTAGTTCGTGATTTGAACATTGTTTTGGTTGAATGAGAAGATTGTTGGTTGATTTGTAAAAGAAAATGATACGCTCAAAAGCGTGGCCACCTCCAGTTACAGAGGGAACTCTGGCGAAATTTTTCTAAAACCTAACACTTAGAATTATTTTCACTATAAGTGTTAGAAATACATTTTGACTTGTTTTCAAAATATAAGTTTCGCCACGACTATATTTACAAAACATCGGAGGTGGGATTTTCACAAAATAAAACGTGATACATAAATATATTTAGTATATATTTTTCACAACATCACTTGTATAAGTGTTTATGATTATTTTGTGAACTACGTAAATATTATTTTTAGAGTAAAAATAATATTACTAAGTATTATTTTGGGAAAATCACATGTATTAAAATATAATATTTTTGAGAAGAATATTTATATTTTGGGAGTTAGAAATAAAATATATTAAGTGAGACTTAATAGTGTAATCCAAATTATACGAACGCACATGTATTAAATCCCCCATCCTTGGGAAGGAAAATGACTACCAAGTATATACAGAATGTAAACACGAAATAGTTGCCTAACTATTTCCCAAAAACTTAAACCATAAAGCTAAGGCACGGCCATCCGTCTAATAGAGTTAGCACGTGTAGGTCGTCATACAGCTGATCGATTTAGAGGCATACTTGGTAGAGACGCACCACTGTGAGTTCATGTCCCCCTTTTCTCTTAACTGTTTTCAGTTTTCTAAACTGCGGGGGTGAAATACATGTTACTTTGATTATAAGTACATTATACATGGTATGGTTAGCGTAAGGAGGTTTATTACTTAGATCATGTGAGTGGGTAGGCAGAAACTGGAGGCCATTAATCCTCATTGTAGGACCGAGGGACGTAAGCGGTAGATCTATCTGGGTGTAGCGAGCCCAACTCTAGGCCCAACAGAACGGACCTCTGAGAGGCCCAACAGAACGGACCTTGGAGTGACTTTGTACCCATCGCCAAATACGCTAGGTTTGAGTCTTCCTACTTGCACTTCACACATATCATTGGCTTTGCAACCCAATGGTGATCTCTTTTTCCTTATTTGCTACATACCAGGAATTTTCATACGAACAGACATCTTTACAAAGGTTTTACTTACTCACTTACACATGAACTCGCTCAACATTATTGTTGATTTTTCAACTTACATGTATTTCAGGAAATTAACAGATCTGGCGCGGTATGGCACGTTTTCCCGCTGCACTAGTTACGAGGTCATCCGGGTTTAGGGAATGTGGCTCTTTCCTGGACAAGTCACAGCCCTTAAACTATGCTTATGTTATGTTGTTAAAGAATGTTTATGTCGTTAGGAGGTGTTTCCGTCAAGACAATGTTATTGTATTTGGTTTTTAAAACTTAATCGAATGGATGATCTTGCATGGTTTTTATTTCATATAGCTTTGTTATGGTTAAGCTATGGTATTAAGAAGTCACACCAAATTAACCACGCTTCCGCAAAGCCAGGGTGTGACAGCTTGGTATCAGAGCTCTGATCATAGCGAACTAGGATTCCTTCTCGAGTCTAGACTATGATCACTAGGGCTCTCACGAAAACATTTTTACTGCATACCACTTAAGTCCAGATCCAAAACGTTTTTACAAACAAATGTTGAGCACATTTTATTCATTATTTTTAGGCTCAGTCCAGAAAGGCTGAGGCTCGGTTTTGGAGGCCGAGGCTCGGTCTGAGAGATCGAGGTAGTTGGCTAGTTGGACTAGGAAGAGTAGGCTCAGTCATGGAGGCTGAGGCTCGGTCTTAGAGACCGAGGCTCAATCTAAGAAATCGAGGTAGTTGGCTAGTTGGACTAGGAAGAGTAGGCTCAGTCTTGGAGGCTGAGGCTCGGTCTTAGAGGCCGAGGCTCGATCTAAGAGGTCGAGGTAGATGATAGAGCAGTCTTAGAGACTGGGAAGAATTTGGCTAGTGGGACTAGGAGAATTATTTGATTGGCTAACATGTTTATATGATTATATGATTGATTATTATACGTATATGTGTTTGTGTTACAAACGTCATGCTACTAGAAAGATGGACACTACGAATCCCATGGCCATAGTATCAGACGACATAGTTTCATCGAAGCACGAGGTGTACATTTCCGATACTACCGGCACAGACAATGACGACTTTCAGCCCTTTGTGCACTGCCTGAAGTCGTAGCAGAGCCTACTGATGGCCATCTTGTTGGGAGTTTGCCACTCACGGTGATCCCTGCTCCTGTGCCCCTTGCCGCTTATCCCGTTGTTGATATGCCCCCCGACGTGGCCTCTGACGACGATAACGATCTACTAGAGGAGGACCCATTCGAGGGCAGGGCCCTATTGCTGCTGGTATTAGCCTACTGCATGCGGACGCTCCTGCAGGGGAAACTCATGCCCATTCCCCTGTCCCAGACTCATTTGAGTTTCTGACATCCGCATTTTTCACATATACAGGGAGTGCAACACCATTCACATGATGCCGACCCTGATACGGCATCATCAGCTGCACCGGTTCCCGCACCCAGCTTTGAGTTTGATCACAGTATTGAGGGTGATCTTGTTCTTCCACCTGGTTTTGATCCAGACCATGACCTTGAGTTCATACACTTAGACCAGCCCTTGGAGGATCCTGTAACCCCTGTGTTTGTTGATCCAGCTGATCTTGAGATGGAGTTTTTGATCCGGAGCCAGCCGTGGCCCCTGAGCCAGGCGTTGCTCCTGACCCCGCATTGGAGCATGACCCTGTTCATGCCGATGCACCTGCTGTTGCTCCTTGATTGATCATCTGCTTGGACGAGAGAAAATTTGGGGTAACTGTGCAAGACAATTTATTATTACGGGGGCCCACGTAATAACGACTTGTAGTGCACAGAAATCCTGGTGGACTCTGCGGGTCAAGCTAATGAAAACCAATGTAGCAGGACATATCTAAAACCCGAATGACCAAGGCGATGTAGCCTCGAGTTCATTCTATTACAAGCAACAAGCCAAATTGGCAAGCCTATGTGAAGGCTCAGAAATTTACTTCCCCACTCATACATTGAGTATATTTGCGTGTGAAATTGGGTAATTACATGATGGCTTGCGTTGCTATGTATACCTCATAGACAATTGAAACGTTGTCTAACCCGCTTCACACCACTTCGACAAAAAGGGAATGTCACCCAGACGTGACACAAACACCAGTACGTTGCCAAGGACAGAAGCCGAGCTGCAAGAACGCATCTCACAGATAAATGCACGACGTGAAGCCCTCCGCTCTAAGCACAACGATGGCATCACTGGAAATAACCCTCCAACTGGCTGCACCTATGAACAGTTCCTGAACTGCAAGCCTTTGAACTTTGACGGAACAGGAGGCGCCGTTGTATTTGTTCGTTGGTCCGAAAAGATTGACTCCATCCTAAGAATGAGTAGCTGTTCGCCCCAACGGAGTGTTACCGATATCTCAGGGTTATTTCTAGATGGCACACTCTCATGGTGGAACCTCCAGGTTCAGACCCTTGGTGCAGATGCCGCTTATACACTGAGCTGGGACGAGCTCAAGGAAATGTTGGAGCAGAAATACTGTTCTAGGGCTGTAACCCAGAAGCTTGACGCGGAGTTCTGGAATTGAAAATGGACGGACCAAAGATTCCTGAATACGTCCAGCAATCTCACGACTTGTCTAGGGTCGCCCCCTACTTAGTCAAACCGGAGTTCAAAAGGATTGAACGATTCATTTGGACACTTGCACCCCAGATCAGGGATATGGTTACTACCTCGAAGCCCTCAACCATTGCAGAGGCTACCAATATGGGTGATTCATTTATAACATGAGATGTTATGTGATTGATAACATGAGATGTTATGTGTTGATATTGCTGTATACTTACGTACACTCTACTTACTATGACCTAACCTACGTAAAACATCTTTTAGAAGATGCCACCAAGACGCGAAATGCGCATGCCCACCTCAGAGGCGGAACTTCAAGAGATAATTGCTGCAGCTATAGCACAGCACGAGGCCCTACGCTCCGAACCTATCAGAGGTACCTCAGAAAATAACGGTTGTTCCTACTGGCACTTCCTCAACTACAAGCCTCCGAAGTTCGACGGCACTGGGGGTGCCATAGCTTTTGTAAAATGGATCGAGAGTATGGATTCCATCCTTCGGATGAGTGGTTGTACGCCAGAACAACAAGTTCCATACGTTTCCGAGTTGTTTCAAGATGGAGCTCGATTATGGTGGAATCTTCAGGTTCGAATAATGGGCCTAACTACAGCATACGCGTTAACTTGGGATGAGTTGAAAGGAATGATGCATAAGAAGTATTGCCCCCAAACGGAAACCCAGAAGTGGGAAGATGAATTTCGGAGCCTGATGATGGAAGGTCCGAAGGTGTTGGAGTACGTGCAAAGACTTCATGATTCGTCACGAGTTGTTCCGTACCTGGTGAAACCAGAATTAAAGAAATTGGAACAATTCATTTGGGAACTGGCGCCTCAAGTCTTGAGCTTGATGACAACATCAACGCCACCAACAACTGATGTTGCAAGTAAGATGGGTTTGGCTCTCGCTACGGAGGCAATTAGACTAGAAGAACTTGCGAACCCCGACAGGAAGGAGGAGGCTCAGGTAGAGTCGTCCGGAAAGAACAAAAGGAAGCTCACCGAAGATACCAGAATGAATGAGGATGAACAAAGATCTATTCGAGGTTGTTTTGACTGCGGGGACAAAGGGCATTTCAAGAAAGATTGCCCTAACAATAAACAGGCCAATGATAAGATTTACTTAGAAACTGAACCAAGACGTGCTGAGTGCAAGTATCACCACGAGTGTGGATGTCGAAGGTCTAGGTGCGGGAGGAAAGGACACAACAAGGATGGTTGTGGGATGAAGAGTCCCAGACAAGGAGAAAACAGTAACAACGTTCAAGGTGGAAATGGGAAGGGAAATGGTCGAGTGTCAGGCTGCTTCCATTGTGGGGATGTTGGACATCTTAAGAGGGAATGCCCGAAGTTGAAACAAGACCGTGAAAAGACATCCAACATCGGAGCTTGTGTAGCATGCCAGGATCCAGGCGTGACTACTGGTACGTTCCCTATCAACCAAAACTTTTTGTTTGATACTGGTGCCGACTATAGCTTCGTATCATTAGAATTTAAGAATATGATTGGTTTAGCCGCTAGTAAGTTAGATACTCCGTACTCAATCAAATTGGCTAATGGAAAGTTAGTAGAAGCCAATGAAGTTATCAGAGGTTGTGTGATCGAATTGGGAGAGCGTGAGTTTGCTTTGGATCTACTACCAGTCCAGTTGGGAAGCTTCGACGTGGTGGTAGGAATGGATTGGTTATCAGGCAACAAGGCTGAGATAGTTTGTCACGAAAAGGTTGTTCGTATCACAACCGAAGATGGCGAACAAATTGTGGTTCACGGTGAGAAGCGTGATACGCCGTTAAGAATTATCAGCTGCCTGAAAGCGCGAAAGTGTTTGCAGAAGGGATGTGTTGCCTTCCTGGCACACATTGTGGATAAGAAGGCTGCTGAGCCAAAAATCGAAGACATCCCTGTCGTGAGGGAATACCCAGAAGTCTTCTCAGAAGACTTACCTGGACTGCCACCTCAGAGGCAAGTAGAGTTCCACATTGACTTAGTCCCAGGCGCCGCGCCTGTGGCTAAGGCACCTTACAGACTTGCTCCGTCTGAGATGCAGGAACTGACGACTCAACTTCAAGAGTTGTTAGACAAGGGATTTATCCGACCAAGCTTCTCGCCTTGGGGAGCTCCGGTCCTGTTTGTTAAGAAAAAGGACGGTAGTTTTCGTATGTGCATCGACTACCGGGAGCTGAACAAGCTGACGATCAAGAATAGATACCCTCTGCCAAGAATCGATGATCTGTTTGATCAACTGCAAGGCTCAAGCTTTTATTCAAAGATCGATCTTCGATCTGGATACCATCAGTTAAGGATACAAGAGGAGAGTATCCCGAAGACAGCCTTCAGAACTCGTTATGGACACTACGAGTTCCTTGTTATGCCGTTTGGTTTGACAAACGCACCTGCAGTCTTTATGGATTTGATGAATAGAGTTTGCAAGCCGTACTTGGACAAGTTCGTGATTGTGTTTATCGACGACATCTTGATTGTTCAAGGACAAAGGCTGAACACGAACAACATCTAAGAGCTATTTTGGGGTTGCTGAAGAAGGAACAGTTGTATGCCAAATTCTCCAAGTGCGAATTTTGGCTACGTGAAGTTCAATTTCGTGGACACGTGGTAAATGGAGATGGAATCCACGTGGATCCAACCAAGATCGAAGCGATCAAAAATTGGGAAAACGCCAAAGACGCCAACTGAGATTCGACAATTCTTGGGTTTGGCTGGCTACTATCGAAGGTTCATTGAGGATTTTTCAAAAAGCGCTCAACCATTGACGCTCCCCACGCAGAAAGATAAGAAGTTTGGTTGGGGAATCAAACAGGAAGAAGCGTTCCAGATATTGAAGGATAAGCCCTGCAATGCGCCAATCTTAGCACTACCAGAAGGTACAGATGATTTCGTGGTATACTGCGACGCTTCGCGTCAAGGATTGGGTTGTGTGTTGATGCAACGCCAAAAGGTTATTGCTTATGCATCGCGTCAATTGAAAGTGCACGAAAGGAACTATACCACACATGATTTGGAGCTTGGCGCAGTGGTATTTGCTTTAAAGATCTGGAGACACTACCTTTATGGTACAAAGTATACAATCTTCACAGATCACAAGAGCCTACAACACATATTCAACCAGAAGGAGTTGAATATGAGGCAAAGACGATGGGTTGAGCTGCTAAACGATTACGACTGCGAGATAAAGTATCATCCAGGGAAGGCGAATGTGGTCGCCGATGCCCTAAGTCGAAAGGAGAGGATCAAGCCCATAAGGGTTAGGGCTTTAGAAATGATTATCCGAACCGATCTTTCCTTGCGCATTCGTGCCGCACAGAAAGAAGCTCTCAAGGAAGGAAACCTTGAAGAAGAATATCTCCGTGGGATGGAGAAGTTACTGGTACCAAACGAGGAAGGAACGTTATGTTTTGAGAAAAGGATTTGGGTTCCTTGGTTTGGAGGTTTAAGGAAAGTTATTTTTGATGAAGCTCACAAGTCGCGGTACTCTATCCACCCAGGAGCGGATAAGATGTACCAAGATCTCAAAGATTATTATTGGTGGCCTAGGATGAAAGGCGATGTTGCTGTTTATGTGGGCAAATGTTTAACATGCGCTAAGGTTAAAGCGGAATACCAGAAGCCTTCAGGACTTCTGCAACAACCTGAGATTCCCAAGTGGAAATGGGAACAAATCTCAATGGATTTTATTACGAAGTTGCCAAGAACGCCAAGAGGCCATGACACTATTTGGGTAATAGTGGATCGATTAACAAAGTCAGCACACTTCTTACCTATCAGAGAGAAGGATAATACGAGCAAGTTGGCTGAAATTTACATGAGGGAGATCATTACGCGCCATGGAGTACCTCTCTCAATAATCTCTGATAGAGACGGAAGGTTTGTGTCAAAGATATGGCAATCCTTCCAAGAAGCTTTTGGATCGCAATTGAATCTGAGCACTGCGTTTCATCCACAAACTGACGGTCAAAGCGAGCGAACGATACAGACTTTGGAAGACATGCTGAGAGCGTGTGTTATGGATTTGGGCGGTAGCTAGGACAAGCATTTGCCTTTGGTCGAATTTTCATACAACAACAGCTACCACACCAGTATTGGTGTCGCGCCATTTGAAGCCCTTTACGGACGCAAGTGCCGATCACCCCTATGCTGGGCTGACGCAGGTGATAGGCAGCTTGCTGGTCCCGAAATCGTCCAAGAGACGACAGAAAAGATTGCGCAAATTCTTAAACGCATCGAAGCAGCTCGCCACAGACAGAAGGCCTATGCGGATCCAAACCAGAAACACGTGGAATTTCAAGTGGGAGAAATGGTTTTATTGAAAGTCTCACCCTGGAAGGGTGTGGCACGCTTCGGAAAGCGTGGGAAGTTAAATCCGCGCTACATTGGTCCTTTCAGAGTTTTGGAAAGAATAGGACTAGTAGCATACAAGTTGGACCTACCTGCTGAACTCCATTCTGTTCACGATACATTCCATGTATCCAACCTGAAGAGAAGTCCAACTCAAGATAACATTGCCATTCCCATCGACGAGATCCATGTTGACGACACGCTCCATTTCGTTGAAGAACCGGCTGAGGTTACGGATTGGAAGGTAAACAAGACCCGCCGGAGCAGTGTCAAGCTCGTCAAAGTTCGTTGGAATGCCAGACATGGTCCTGAATACACCTGGGAACGTGAGGACCGGATGAAAGAGAAATACCCCCACTTATTTCCTAAGAACCCTGCATCTACAAGCAGAACTTAAAATTTCGGGATGAAAATTTTCTAACGGGGGGAGAATGTGACAACCCGCACTAAACCAGGTATCCGTACGACTTAATTAGTAATTAATTACTGCTTAATTACTGTGCTTGCTTGAACTTGTGAATAAACTGCTACTTGAATACTGATACATGTACTTACTTGCATCATACTTTACTTACCGTCACTACATTATTTACATGCTGAACCATAGTGACAAACATGATGCACAAAAGCACAGTAGCACAATAAACGGATAACCTATTGAACATGCTGATAAAGCCAGCATCAGGCAGACACTGCCTCTAAGGCCTGTATGAGCCAGAAATATTTTGCTACACTAGTGGTGAGTGTAGGGATACAAGGGTTGTAGAACTGCGTCTCTAGGAATAAGTTACAATGACTGGATGTGCCTAAAACGTGCTCTAAGCACAAAACTCAGCACTTTACAAAATAATTCAGCTTTTAGCTAACTAATAAAGTGCCAAAACATGAGAAAAATATTACTAGACACTTTCCAAAGTGTCAGAAATAAGTTGTGTCACTAAAAAGGGTATTAACGACACTTAAAGCTTTGTTAAGCACTTTAACGGATTACTATCCAACCGAACAACCGGACTATACCCGAAACATGAAAATATTGTTATTTTCATTATTTATCTTTTTCTGAGCCAGTTAGGGTCCCTGAATACCCTAACACCCGTCATAACATACTACACACTAGTAACCGGGTTAAGTACCTAACTAAGTAACTTAACCTAACTAGTAACTAACTAATACTTGGAAATGGACCAAGACCCCCCCCCCCCCCCGCTGCTAACCGTCCCCATTAGAGGGGGACACCCTTGTCCTTTATTGATTAGTTTAATATTGGGTGCTTAATATCTAGAATACATATAATCCATTGGGTAATTTGCATATGAATTGCCTATAAGATCATGGTTTAACCTATCATTCATTTCACAACACATAACACCACACAAAAACTCTCCTCTCTTGCTCTCTAAGTCTCGGCCGAACACCCCCCTCCCCTACATCCATTTTCGAGTTTAGTTCATTCCATTCCAACATCATACAAGCTTCAAGGATCACGTATTAGGAGGCTTGGTGCACTCGGAGTTTGAAGGACCTCTCTCTCTAGCTTTTATCCACCTCATTTGCGCGTAGATTCTTCCCTAGCCTCGAGCTAGTGGTATGTTACTTAAATCACCTTCTTGAACTCTTCTAAAGTGGTTAATAGGATTTGTAACGGTTAAAACTCGAAATCTTACAAGATGATACTTTAAAGTCTACTAAAAATGCTATAAGTGTTGGATAAAAGCTCATATGTTGTGTAAATGTTGTAGTAATTGAAATTTGTAATTATTTAGACCCGATCTATGTTGTGGTAGCTCGGATCATCACTTAACCCGGGTTGGTCATGATCACGAATCATGACATAAGGTTGTTTTGAATAGAACAAGGGTTAAAGGGTGAAACTCTACCACACGCGAACCATGAACTTGTGTAAAAATGTTTTACTTGTGGAATAGTGTTTAAAACTAGCAGATCTACGTATTTGCAAGTGGTATTTTCAAAGGACCAAGCGTTAAAGAAATCATGCTTTCTAAAAAGAAATGGATCTTACACTAACAAGAATGGTTTTAGAACACACAAGTGTGTAAACACTTGCGTAACACAAAGTTTCGACAAAATAACTATTTTTGTAAAAGTTGACGAGAAGTTGTAAAGACGGAACTTCCATAAAAACGAGGTTTTCACAGAATCGGATTATTTTATATATAGATCCACTAAAAGTAATGAGATTTACTTCACAGTTTGGATAAATCACAAGTTCATGAAATTTATGCGATTTATATACATATTTTGACTAGTTCGTGATTTGAACATTGTTTTGGTTGAATGAGAAGATTGTTGGTTGATTTGTAAAAGAAAATGATACGCTCAAAAGCGTGGCCACCTCCAGTTACAGAGGGAACTCTGGCGAAATTTTTCTAAAACCTAACACTTAGAATTATTTTCACTATAAGTGTTAGAAATACATTTTGACTTGTTTTCAAAATATAAGTTTCGCCACGACTATATTTACAAAACATCGGAGGTGGGATTTTCACAAAATAAAACGTGATACATAAATATATTTAGTATATATTTTTCACAACATCACTTGTATAAGTGTTTATGATTATTTTGTGAACTACGTAAATATTATTTTGGGAAAATCACATGTATTAAAATATAATATTTTTGAGAAGAATATTTATATTTTGGGAGTTAGAAATAAAATATATTAAGTGAGACTTAATAGTGTAATCCAAATTATACGAACGCACATGTATTAAATCCCCCATCCTTGGGAAGGAAAATGACTACCAAGTATATACAGAATGTAAACACGAAATAGTTGCCTAACTATTTCCCAAAAACTTAAACCATAAAGCTAAGGCACGGCCATCCGTCTAATAGAGTTAGCACGTGTAGGTCGTCATACAGCTGATCGATTTGGAGGCATACTTGGTAGAGACGCACCACTGTGAGTTCATGTCCCCCTTTTCTCTTAACTGTTTTCAGTTTTCTAAACTGCGGGGGTGAAATACATGTTACTTTGATTATAAGTACATTATACATGGTATGGTTAGGGTAAGGAGGTTTATTACTTAGATCATGTGAGTGGGTAGGCAGAAACTGGAGGCCATTAATCCTCATTGTAGGATCGAGGGACGTAAGCGGTAGATCTATCTGGGTGTAGCGAGCCCAACTCTAGGCCCAACAGAACGGACCTCTGAGAGGCCCAACAGAACGGACCTTGGAGTGACTTTGTACCCATCGCCAAATACGCTAGGTTTGAGTCTTCCTACTTGCACTTCACACATATCATTGGCTTTGCAACCCAATGGTGATCTCTTTTTCCTTATTTGCTACATACCAGGAATTTTCATACGAACAGACATCTTTACAAAGGTTTTACTTACTCACTTACACATGAACTCGCTCAACATTATTGTTGATTTTTCAACTTACATGTATTTCAGGAAATTAACAGATCTGGCGCGGTATGGCACGTTTTCCCGCTGCACTAGTTACGAGGTCATCCGGGTTTAGGGAATGTGGCTCTTTCCTGGACAAGTCACAGCCCTTAAACTATGCTTATGTTATGTTGTTAAACAATGTTTATGTCGTTAGGAGGTGTTTCCGTCAAGACAATGTTATTGTATTTGGTTTTTAAAACTTAATCGAATGGATGATCTTGCATGGTTTTTATTTCATATAGCTTTGTTATGGTTAAGCTATGGTATTAAGAAGTCACACCAAATTAACCACGTTTCCGCAAAGCCAGGGTGTGACAAATCCATGGATCCGTAAACCTGGGATGAGGATCCTTGAACCTGAAAGGGGGATCCTTGAACCTGAGAGGATCCCCGAACCTGAGAAGAGGACCCTTGAACCTGGGAGGAGGATCCTTGAACTATCTGCGTCCCTATGTATCCTCCTGAGCTAGGGAAGGATCCCTGATGCTGGAAGGAGGATCCTAAAGGCTGGAAAGAGGATCCTGAAGGCTGGAAGTAGGATCCTAAAGCCTGAGTCATTGTCGTTGATCCATAACACCTTCCCAATGATCCACTCTGATACCGGATATCTGGAGCCGCAGATTGCAGGGCGGTTATACCTGGAGTGTCGACCAATGGAGAGTGATCCTACGCTAATCTCTTCAATTTCTTGATGTCGTCAATCTCTCGAAGGATCCTGTCAATGGTTTTGTCCTGCTGCTGCATATAATCCCTCATCTGCAAAATCAAAGAATAAAGATCACTGTTAGAAAGGCTAGAAGAAACAGCAGAAGTTGGTGGTTTTGAGAAAACGGGACTTTGTTTCTTCGCAGCATTTTTAGCACTCTTCTGGGATCCAAAAGGTGCTGGAGGCAAAGGTGGGATGCCCTTTGGGAAGGTGACTGCTGGCATGGAACTTGATGTGTTCTTCGATGAAGAAGCCATGTAGTTGAGAGTGATGAACCGAAATGATCAGAATGAACAAAATTTCTCAGAAATGAAGCACCAATTGCCCCACGGTGGGCGCCAAACTGTTTTGGTCAAAAATCAGTCTAGGATAATGCAACCAAATCTTATTTTGTGAGGTGTGATGCTTGAATTGACTAGCAAATGTATGAACAATTTGTAGATGAAATGAATGAGAGACACAAGGATTTATACGAGGAAAAAGCCCTTGATCAAGATATGATCTCTGGCACAAAAAACCTCGGGTGATGGAAACTACGGATCACCAACTATATTAAACAAGTAAAGGTTACAAATCGGGATGATAACAAGCTTGTTACAAGGATCACTAATGTGTAGGATGTGTGTAATCGCCAATAAGTTGCAGAGAGCTTTCGAGAGTGTGTGTGTTGCTAATTGTTCTAACTATCAAGCTTGTTATCCCCTTTAAAAATAGAAATAAACTAAGTAACAAACATTCCGCAAATTGTGCTAGCCTCCCATGACTTCCATAACAGTCACTCAAGCTATACACGTGCAGAATATGGAAGCATATTCCCCTGGAATCTCGGCAAGAGTTAGTCCCACTCGCTCATCCTGCAAAACAAGTTCAAATATAGTGGAAGCAACCGTTAGTGTTAGGATAACAATGAGGATCCTGGATCCTTAAACCTGCAACGTCTTCAGAAGATCCTTAATTCAAACAGAACTGAGGATCAGTGACCCTGGCTGCACTTGAGGATCCGTGATCCTTAGGATTGGAAAATCCTCCCCTAACAACTTGTTAGGGGAGGATCCGTGATCCTTAGGATTGGAAAATCCTCCCCTAACAACTTGTTAGGGGAGGATTTTCCAATCCTAAGGATCACGGATCCTCAAGTGCTGTCAGGATCATGGATCCTCAATTCTGTTTGAATTAAGGATCCTCAGCAGGTGTTGCAGGATCAGGATTCAGGATCCTTATTGTTATCCTTGTACTAACAATTGTCTACCTTGTACGTAATCTTGTTTTGCAGGAGCAAAGGCATGAACCAAGTCTCACCGAAATTCCTGGAGCATATTCCCTCAATATTCCGCACGTGCTTGGCTCTTATGGACGTTATGGTGATCGTGGGGAGCTTGCACTATTTGCGGATAGTTAGTTAGTTTAGTTATTTCTAATTTAAAATGGGGATAACAAGCTTGAGTTAGAACACTTAGCTAATTTTGGCATACACAGATTCTCGTAACAGCTCTCAATCAGCTCTCAAACACTACTTGGCGATTTCATACATTTTTTGCACATTGCACACTAGTGGTCCTTGTAACAAGCTTGTTATCATCCCGAGTTGTAACTTTTTTTTGATTAATCTTAGTTGGTGATCGGTAGTTTCCATAACCCAAGGGTTTTTATGCCGGAGATCAACTCTTGATCAAGGGCCTTTTCCTCGTACAAATCCTTGTGTCTTTTGTTCATTACATTTCTGAGTTATCCTTAACATTGTTCATTGATTCAAGCATCACACCTCACAACAAAAGATTTGGTTGCATTATCCTTGCTTGATTTTTGACCAAAACAGTTTGGCGCCCACCGTGGGGCAATTGGCACTTCATTCCTAAGAAACCTTCATTTTTGTGATCATTTCGGTTCATTACAACCAAGCAGATGGCTTCTTCAGCAAAAAACACTTCCAGTTCAATGCCGGCAATGAGTTCTTCACAGGGCGTTCCTCCTTTGCCTCCACCACCTTCTGGATCCCAGAAGAATGCTGAAAATGCTGCAAAGAGACAAAGCCCCATTTTTCCAAAACCACCAACTTCTTCTGTTTCTTCTAATCCTACTACTAATGATCTTTTTACTCTGATTTTGCAGATGAGGGATCACATACAAGAGCAGGACAAAACCAACGAAAGGATCCCCCGGGAAATTGGTGATATCAAGAAACAGAAGAGATCGGGGGAGGATCACTATCCTCTGATACCTAGATCACTGAATTTTGACACTCCAGCCATAACTGCCCTACAGTCTGCAGTTCCAGATATCCAGTACCAAAGTGGACCATTGGAAAGACGTTATGGAACTACAAATATGAGTCAGGCTTTTGGGTCTCACTTTCAGCCTTCGGGATCCTCTTTCCAACATCAGGGATCCTTCATCAGCTCAGGAGGATATATGGGGGCACACACAGTTCGAGGATCCTCCTTTCAGGTCCAAGGATCCTCCCAGGTCCAAGGATCCTCCCAGGTTCAAGGATCCTCCTTTCAGCATCAAGGATCCTCTCAGCTTCAAGGATCCTCACTTCAGGTTCATGGATCCATAGATTATCCTCCAAGACCCCCAGTCACAACCCATCAAGGATCCAACATCTTTCAGGATCAATGATCATTAAGAAGTGTACAACCCCCAAGCACAGATGTTCATCAAGGAGACTTCATTCCAATGCAGACCATTGCCTCTTCTGGTTCTTCAATCATACCAGAATCCCGTCAATATGGATTCACATCTGCGATTCGAAACTTGAATCCTTTGGGAGGTAACACTTTCAATAATTCTTATAACACTAACCATGGCTCTATGCAGGATACATGTATCAATCAAGCTATGGCTAGGGAATTACAGAAGCTGAAGGATATGATATCCAGCGTTCCAGGAGTGGTTAAGCCCATTCCTGAAATTGCAGATGGGAGCCATATGATATCTCGTTTTGCACCTCCTATTTGTGATGCTGAGATACCCAAAAGGTTTCAGATACCAACTATGAAGCTGTATGATGGTTCAACGGATCCAGAAGAACATGTAGCTCAATATAGAGAAAGGATGGAGATCAACCCCATCCCAGAGAGGTTAAAAGAAGCATGTCTATGCAAGGGTTTCGGATCCACACTTACAGGATCTGCTCTTAAATGGCTGCTAAGTCTTCCCCCTTACTCCATTACTTCATTTGCTAATCTAGTTAACCTGTTTAATAGTCAGTTCTCATGTAGCAGAAAATTTGAACGATTAACTAGTGATTTATATAGGGTAAAACAAGGTCAAAATGAACCACTTAGAGATTATATCACTAAATTTAGTAAAGAATCCTTAGACATTCCTAACCTAGATATAGCTACAGCAGTGGAAGCCTTTAAAATGGGTTTGCTTAGGGATTCATTATTCTATGATGATCTTGTTATGACCCCATGCAGGAATCTTGACGAAGTGAGAACCAGGGCCCTTAGATTCATCCGATTAGAGGATGATAAAAGGATCCAGGAGAGACAGACAGGATCCTTGAAACAGGAAAAGCAAGGATCCTACTTCAAGAATAACAAATTCAAGTCCAACAACAAGTCTGATAACCAGAATGTGCATGCAGTAGAATAAGAAGAGGATGATGAGGATTATCCTCCAATTTCTGAATACTGTTTTTCTGTTGATAACAATGAACCAATTCTTGCAATGCAAAATCTAGGTGAGAAAGCAAGATGGCCAAGGAAAAGTGATAAACCAGCCGCAACAAAAGACAAGTCCAAATGGTGTGCATATTATGAGGATTTCGGACATCTCACTGAAGAGTGCATTGCACTTAGAAAAGAAATTGGTTACTTGTTAAGCAAGGGGCACTTGAAGGAACTTTTGGGACGAAAGAAGTCAAGGATCCATGATCCTGAAAGGATCCCAGAAAAGGCTCCTGCTCCTCCAGCAGATGCACAAGTTATAAACTTCATATCCGGTGGATCAGACATTTGTGGTACTTCCTTTTCAGCAGCCAAAAGACATGCCAAGGAAACCAAAATGGATAATGGAGATAGACCCATCCGGACCTCCACTGTTACCAAGGATAAAATTATAACTTTTGACGAGGATGATGGTGTTGATGTTCAGGATCCTCATCATGATGGTCTTGTTATTACTCTGTTTATTTCTAACCATTTTGTTCGCAGGATCCTGATAGATGGAGGAAGCTCAGTAAACATCATTTAGCTTGATGTCCTCAAGAAGATGAACATCCCTGAATCAGACATTGTCCCAAGATCCTCAGTTCTTGTGGGATTCAGCGGAGAGACCAAGAATACATTGGGGGACATCAAACTCCCTATCTATATTGAAGGACTTCATTCTTATAAAAAAATTTGTGTTATAGATTGCTTATCCTGTTGTAATGTTATCCTTGGCAGGCCATGGATACATGACATGAAGGCAGTCCCATCTACCTATCATCAATGTGTAAAGCTTCCTAGTCCATGGGGAGTGGTGAAAATTGAGAGTGATCAACAAGAAGCTAAGAATTGTTACACGTCATCAATGAAGCCAGCCTCAAGACCAAGGGAGCAATAGCAATTAAAGCATCCTCCAAGAGATGTCTTGGAGGTAAGAGAACAGGATGTGAAAGAAATCCTTATGGATCCTCATGATCCTGAATCCATCGTCTTCATAGGATCAGGGATCCTCAGCAACATTGAACAGAATCTAGTATCCTTCCTTAAGAGGAGGAAAACTACCTTTGCCTGGAAGCATGAGGACATGACAGGTATCTCTAAAGATATAATTACTCATAAGCTTGGCATTGACAGGTTATTCACGCCTATACATCAGAAGAGGAGGAAGTTTACACCTGAAAGGAATGCTATTATCCAGGAAGAGGTAGATAAACTACTTCGGGCAGGTATGATAAGAGAGGTTAAGTATACAAGGTGGTTAGCCAATGTGGTTGTTGTTCAAAAGAAAAATGGAAAGTGGAGGGTATGTGTCGATTTTACTAATTTAAACAAGGCATGTCCCAAGGATCCTTTCCCATTACCCCACATTGACTCCATGGTGGATGCTACCGCGGGTCATGAGTTGTTGACTTTTATGGATTCTTCATCTGGATTTCAACAAATTCAGATGGAACCATCCGATCAAGAGGATACAGCCTTTATGACCCCAACTGGTATATATTGTTATATTGCTATGCCATTTGGACTAAGGAATGCAGGTGCTACTTATCAAAGGCTAGTCAATATGATGTTCAAGGAACAAATTGGACACACTATGGAAGTCTATATAGATGACATGGTGGTTAAGTCCAAGAAAGCTGAGGATCACCTTAGAGACTTGGAGGAAGCATTCAATATCCTTGATAAATTTAATATGAAACTAAATCCTTCCAAGTGTCACTTTGGTGTTAAAGCAGGTAAATTCCTAGGCTATATGGTGACAAAAAGGGGCATTAAAGCAAGTCCAGAGCAAATTAAGGCTATTGTGAATATCAAATCTCCTGCCAATGCCAAGGATGTGCAAAGATTGATAGACATGATCGCAGCCTTGAACAGGTTCATATCCAAATCCTCAGAAAAATGCAAGGAATTCTATGACATTTTGAGGAAGAACAAGAAATTTGAGTGGACTGAAAAGCATGAAAATGCTCTCAAAGCTCTTAAGGATTACCTATCCTCCGCCCCTGCCTTGATGAAACCAGAAAAAGGGGATATATTATCCTTGTATTTGGCGGTATCCTCTAAAGCAGTAAGTGCGGTCCTTGTTAAGGATCACGAAGGTACACAACATCCTGTCTATTATGTACGTAAGAGTTTGCTTAATGCTGAATCCAGTATTCACATTTAGAAAAAACTTATCCTTGCACTAATTATGGCATCTACTAAATTAAGACATTATTTTGAAACTCATGCCATTATTGTTAAGACTAATTTTCCAATTAAGAATGTTCTCAGGAAACCTGAAATGTCAGGAAGGATGGCTAAGTGGGCAGTGAAGCTTAGTGCTTATGATATAAGATATGAACCAAGGACTGCCATTAAATCCCAAGCCTTAGCTGACTTTGTGGCAGATTTCAGTAGTGACTTGCAAAGGGAAGCTGAGTTAGAAGTTCAACAGCTTGAAGAAACTAAGGATCCTTGGATACTCTTCACTGATGGAGCTTCTAATGTCAAAGGAATAGGACTTGGAATACTACTAAAATCGCCACAGGGGGACATAATACCCCACTCCATAGCTTGTGAGTTTCAAACAACTAACAATGAGGCTGAGTATGAAGCCTTGATAGCTGGTTTGCAAATTACCAAGCATATGAGGATCAGGTATCTTGAGGTACATGTAGATTCATTGTTAATTACTAATCACTTTAATGGATCCTATGCTGTTAAAAGTTAAAAGCTAATCAAATATTTAGAGATAGTCAAAGAATTGGCACTCTCTTTTGTTTCCTTTAGTTTGACACAAGTACCCAGAGAAGAGAATGCAGAAGCTGATGCATTGGCCAACCTAGGATCATCCTTGAAGATTCCAGAGGATATCAAGATCCCTATTATCCATATCCTAACCCCCGCTATTGAGGATCATGTAGCCATGGAGATAGGAGAGGATTCTGCAATCATCCCTAGTGATGATACACAATCTCATTCAGGATCATGGATCCTTCCAATCATGAGATACATACAACATGGAGAGATTCCTACAGGAGAAAACCCCAGGGCTTTCAAAATTAAGGTATCTCAATTCACAATATTAAATAACATGTTATATAAACGATCTCTTGCAGGTCCATATCTAAGATGCATTGAGGATCCTGAAATCCAAGAAGTTCTAAAGGATTTTCATGAAGGAGATTGTGGAAACCACACTAGGGGCAGGGCATTATTCTCAAGGATCCTGAGGACATGATACTATTGGCCTACTATGAAGAAGGATGCTGTGGAGTATGCCAAGAAGTGTGATCCTTGTCAGAGACATAGTAATATCCTTCATCAACCAGCAGAGCTCTTACATCCTATATCCTCTTCTTGGCCATTTATGAGATGGGGAATGGATATAGTTGGTAAGCTTCCTAAGGCACCTGGTGGAAAAGTATTCATGCTTGCTATGACTGATTACTTCTCCAAGTGGATAGAGGCTAAAGCCTTTGCTCAAGTCAGTGAAAAGGAAGTGATATCCTTTATTAAAAGAAACATTATTACTAGATTTGGTATTCCTTCTTAAATTGTTTGTGATAATGGATCCCGATTTATTGGGAGTAGAACTACTAACTTTTGTGACAGCTGGGGGATTAAGATGATAACATCAACACCAGTCCACCCACAAGCTAATGGTCAGGCATAATCATCCAACAAGATCATCATCAACAATTTGAAGAAAAAGCTTGGATCCAAGAAAGGAAAGTGGGCAGAAGAACTACCTTATGTACTATGGGCTGATAGGACAACTCCTGAGAATGCTACTGGCCAAACTCCATTCTCTTTGGTATTTGGAGCAGAATCAGTGATCCCTACAGAGATGGTGGTTCCTACTGCAAGAACAAGCATTCGTGATCCTGAAGGAAATGCTGAAAACTTGGTTCAAGACTTGGATACTATAGAAGAACTCAGGGATTTGGCAAGGATAAGGATGGCTAGTTATCAACAAAGGATGGCTGGAGCCTACAATAAGAATGTCAGGATCAGGAAATTCCAAGTTGGTGATATGGTATTAAGGAAAGCATTTCAGAATACCACAAATCCTGCTGATGGAAAATTGGCACCAAAGTGGGAAGGCCCCTACTTGATTGAAGCTGAGGCTAGAAAGGGGGCATATCGATTGCTAACAATGGAAGGTGATTTGCTACCAAGAGCTTGGAATGCTGTCCACTTGAAGAAATACTTCATGTGATAAGGATCCATGATCCTTAGCCACTTTCATAACAAGTATCCTTGAAGGATCCTTAGAAGATAGGTGATCCTCATCCTGGTAATGATCTAATCTCAATCTATTTCATTCTTTAATTATCCTATATACAAGGATAAGGATCCTAGATCCTTTATCCTCCTTTCACTTGATTCTGAGTTTTGCAGAAGGTTTAGGTATCCTTAACCA
The DNA here is from genome assembly GCA_030545235.1 of Helianthus tuberosus. Classification (NCBI taxonomy): domain Eukaryota; kingdom Viridiplantae; phylum Streptophyta; class Magnoliopsida; order Asterales; family Asteraceae; genus Helianthus; species Helianthus tuberosus. The sequence goes on along the minus strand of CM060382.1, from coordinate 39,538,549 downwards.
AGGATTGAGTATCCACAGAAGTATCCAGTTATTTGGGCTTGACCCCAGTTATTTGGGCTTGACCCCAGTTATTTGGGCCTGTCCCCAGTATCGCCAGTAGTGCACGATGATCCTGGTACAGTTCATGGCAATGGGACCAGTACTCGCTTTAGGGGATGACAATTTCATTGTACTGGCTGTATCCGGGATCCTACGTATAATGGCAGACGTACCATACATCCGTTCCTAAGGTTTCTAACGTTTTCACGTTAGCTAAGGTTTTGGCATTTTCATGTCACTAAGTTTGGATAGTCGCCAGTGAGGGCCATACTCCAGTTTACACAAGATCCTTTGGGCTTGTCCCCAGTTATCCTTTGGGCTTGTCCCTAGTTATCCTTTGGGCTTGTCCCCATTTATCCTTTGGGCTTGTCCCTAGTTATCCTTTGGGCTTGTCCCCAGTTATTGGGCTTATCCCCAGAATTGTTGGGCTTGTCACCAGTTACTAACTCTTCTCTTATATTGGCTTAGTCCCAAGTTATGTTCTGTTTCAGGTTTTTGAAGTTAAACAGCTAAGGATTCCTTATCCTTACTTTTTACTAAGGTTTGTCTTTTGGTTATCTTGATTATAAATGTTAAAGGGTTAGGATCCTCACTTGGATTCTCAGGTATGATCCTGATTACTTTGATTTTATTCATTATTCATATAAGTGACCCTTATCCTTTGACAACAGAATTAATGATCCTTAAGTTGCATAACTTTTCTGAATTTATCGACTATAGTATATTTGATCCTTGATCATATCCTAAAACTTTTAAACATGATTTGTTGAACTTTTCTTCTTTACTTAAACAAAGTATATAACAACAGTCGAAAAATAAAAATTCACAAGGATAACAACACGGGAAATAGCCAAAAAGTTAAAGTTTTATTTATTCACAAAAGTTAAACCCTTAAAGGTTGTCAAAATTGCCAACCCAAGTTTCTACCAGCAATACGTGGCCCGTCTACTTGGGTTGGCAAAGGGTGTCCATTGTTAACAGGTCTTGAAAGTGCAGGAAATATAAGATGGCAGGATAACAAGTGGTTTCATCCCCCAAACAAAGGATCCCTCCACCACCTATTATCATACCTATTGTCTAAGGATCCATGATCCACAACCCTAGAAACTATTGTTCAAAGTACAACCCAACATTGTTTTAAAACAACATAACCAAAAAACTTTCAAATCCTAAAAAACTGGGCTCCGGTCGCATCTAGAAATATCCATCATCGCCCATTTCTGCAGCTCACACCTTGGCTGCATCACCACCAGCATCATCACCACCAGCTTGATCCTTCCCGCTGCCACTTGCCTCAATCGCCAAGACCTCGGTAGCCTCCTCCTCATCATCTAGCTCAGCCAGCTTCGCCTTCCAGCCCTCCTTGTCCCAAGTGGTCCTATCGAAGTCAGGATCCTCAGCCTCCTGGGCCATTTGCAGCTTGATCTTATACATGGTGATGGCAGCAGAGACTTTAGCATCCTCCAGCAGGTCGTGCTTCTCATGATCAGCGTTTATCTGGGCCATTACCAGCTGCTTCTTTGCCAGGTTCAGATCCTTCTCAAGGCGAGAAATAGTCTCATCCTTTTCCAGGAAGATCTTTTGGAACTCCAGATGCTTCTGGTCAGCTTCCTCAGTATAAGCATCCAACATCATCTCAATCTCGGTGAATTTCTGCAAAAAGAAAAGATAAAGTTCAGGATCAGTGATCCTCAAGTGGGCAGGATAATGAAGCATAGTGGGTGATCCTTACCTCAGCAAAGTATTCTTGGAACTGGTGGCGGATAAGAGGCAAGCCTTCAAGATTTTCAGCTTCAGTGGCCTTCCTCTTCTTTCCCCCCTTGGAGGTGACAGGTTTGGGGATTATGGAACTTGGGCTAGCAGCAGTTTTCTTTTTTCCGGAACGGGGAGCCACAATGCTAAGATCACTGACACTGAAGCAGGTGCCAGACCTTGAGGATTTTCCAGCACCTATCAATCCAAAACAACAGATAAGTATTCTTGTTTTATTTACATTTTAACATTTAATTGCATACAAACTCGGATACTTACTTGACATTGTAACTGAGCCTGAGGATACTTCTTGAGAATCCTTGGTACTTTCTTGAAATGATCTTACTGCAGGATCAAAATTCCGGAAAGCAGTGATCCTCTCTTTGGTTGCAGGTGATGGAATAATGTGAGAAACAGAGATAGCTGCACAAAAGAAACAAATAGATGTTAGTGATCCTCAGCAGAAACAGGGTTATCCTATGATCCTTTTATAAGGATCCTCTATCCTACCATGAGTGGACCATTTTCTGGGGAGATCCTTCCCGTCTGGGATAGAATCCCTCCTGACAAAGAGAAAACGTTTCTTCCACTTAGTGTCATTTTTGGTGGTCTTGAGGATTGGGTGTTCTTCACCGGGCTTGTGTTTGAATAGAAAGCGGTGTGAACCATGGCTCACAAGGTTGTACAGTTCAGCAAGTTCAGACATTCCTAACTCTATATCCTCCTGCTCAATGATCCTTTCTAGGGTATACAAAACCCTCCACAACATTGGCATGGCCTGGACATAGGATATGCCGGTAAGGGAAAAGAAAGACTGGGTAAAATCAGGAAAAGGGTAGGAGTATCCTATCAGGAATGGGGTGACTGGAAAGGCAACCCAAGTTTCAGAAACGAAATCGCTCATAGCGGTAGGGTCAAAAGGTTTAAAAACAGTGTCCGCCGGAAAGCAATGGCGAATCCTATCTATATCCGGATCAATGAAGCAGCAACGTTCCTTTGGAGAATCTTTAATGATCCCTTGGCTCTTCAAAGGACTGTCTTTCTGATGATCCTTAGCAGGGGATGATCGTAACTTCATTGTGATTCAGAGATTTCGAGAAAGAAGGAACAGAGCAAGAATGTGAAGAGAAAAGGAGAAAGAGAAGTACCTGCTTGATCTTTGAATGAGGATTTAAAGGGTGTAACGCACGAATTTAAATGCTTCCGGATCCTTATCTCTAACTTGAATTTATAATGATGATTTTCCAGGGAAGTCACTTCAGTGACGTAGGATCTGCAACGGATAGTTAGATCCTAACGGCTATATATCCGTTAGTTTGTTGCGGATAAGATCAAGAAAATATAACTCGCTACTTTACACTTTACTCCTTATATTTTGGGGGCAATTGTTAGGGGATGATTTTCCAATCCTAAGGATCACGAATCCTCAAGTGCTGTCAGGATCATGGATCCTCAATTCTGTTTGAATTAAGGATCCTCAGCAGGTGTTGCAGGATCAGGATTCAGGATCCTTATTGTTATCCTTGTACTAACAATTGTCTACCTTGTATGTAAGCTTGTTTTGCAGGAGCAATGGCATGGACCAAGTCTCACCGAAATTCCTGGAGCATATTCCCTCAATATTCCGCACGTGCTTGGCTCTTATGGACGTTATGGAGATCGTGGGGAGCTTGCACTATTTGCGGATAGTTAGTTAGTTTAGTTATTTCTAATTTAAAATGGGGATAACAAGCTTGAGTTAGAACACTTAGCTAATTTTGGCATACACACATTCTCATAACAGCTCTCAATTAGCTCTCAAACACTACTTGGCGATTTAATACATTTTTTGCACATTGCACACTAGTGGTCCTTGTAACAAGCTTGTTATCATCCTGAGTTGTAATTTTTTTTGATTAATCTTAGTTGGTGATCGGTAGTTTCCACCACCCGAGGTTTTTTATGCCGGAGATCAACTCTTGATCAAGGGCTTTTTCCTCGTACAAATCCTTGTGTCTTTTGTTCATTACATTTCTGAGTTATCCTTAACATTGTTCATTGATTCAAGCATCACACCTCACAACAAAAGATTTGGTTGCATTATCCTTGCTTGATTTTTGACCAAAACATCAGTATATGAAAATGAGCTATTGGCAATATTAATGGCTGTTAAACATTGGCACCATTATCTCATTGTCAAGCACTTTATCATCGATCAAATGAGCCTCAAATATCTTCTAAATCAGAAGATTAGTACGCCCTTGTAGTAGAAATGGTTAGCAAAGTTTTTGGGATATGATTATGAAATCCTGTATAAGGAAGGAATCAATAACCAAGTGGCTGATGCCCTATCAAGAATGGAAGGGTTGGCCTTGTTTGAAAGGGGATTAAGCTCTATTGAACCTTGTCTATAGCCTAGAATTATCAAGAGTTGGGAAACTGATGACCAATGCAGGCTATTATTCATAGGTTGCAACATACTTCTAGTGTTAAACATTGGTCATGGGATGGTAAGATGTTGAAGAGAAAGAATAAGGTTGTAGTTGGTCATGATGATCAATTAAGAAAGGACATCATTCACATATGTCACTCTTCTACAACTGGTGGTCACTCAGGTTACTATGCTACTTTAAAAAGATTGAAGCAACTATTTTATTGGAAGAAATGTGAAAGTGATGTCAAGTAATGGGTCAAAGATTGTGAAACTTGTCATATTGCTAAGTATGATAGTGCTGTTTATCCAGGTCTCTTACAACCATTACCCACTCCTACTTCTGTTTTTTTTCCAGATATCTCTATGGATTTTATTACAGGGTTGCCAAAAGCTGCTGTTAAGGATGCAATATTGGTAGTTATTGATAGGCTAACCAAATACGCTCATTTCCTATCCCTAAATCATCCCTGTTCAGCTTCAACCATAGCTCAATTGATGTTTGATATTGTTTTTAAACTACATGGATGCCTTGCAACTATTGTATCTGATAGGGATCCAATCTTTTTAAGTCAATTTTGGAAGGATTTCAGGAAACTGCAGAGGGTGCAACTCAAATTTTCTACTGCCTATCATCCACAAAGTGATGGACAGACTCAGGTTCTCAACAGATGTCTTGAGACATATTTGAGGTGCATGGTCATGGATGAACCTAAACATTGGCCTAAGTGGTTAACTCTTGCAGCATGGTGGTACAATACCACTTATCATTCAGCCATTAACATGTCCCCTTTTGAAGCTCTTTATGGCATTCCACCTCCTATTCACATTCCTTATATTCCAAATAACACTAACATCGCTTCTATACAAGAATGGTTTCAATTAAGGGAAGCTAAATTAGTTTCTCTAAAGGCCAATCTGGCTAAAGCTAAGAACAAAATGAAGCAAATCGCAGACAAGAACATATCGGAAAGAGAATTTAAAGTGGGCGATTGGGTATATGTAAAACTACACCCTTATGTTCAGAACACACTACGAAAGCATCATCATAAAAAATTAGGGCCAAAGTATTTTGGTCCTTACCAGATTTTGGAGAAGGTGTGCGCATTTTCATATCGCCTGGATTTACCAGCAGACTCATAGCTTCATCCAACCTTCCATGTGTCTCTATTGAAGTCTACACCCGGCCAACCTCAGGAAATTACACCAATTCCCCAATTGCACTCTAATCCGCTGACGCGAAGGGCAATTCTGGATCGTAAGGTTTACAAGAAAGGTGATCGAATAGGTGTAAAGGTTTTAATCCATTGGAAGGATTTACAGTTACAAAAGCAAGTTGGGAAGACTGGGATGTGATACAAGCTCGCTACCCTGACTTTGAATCTTGAGGACAAGATTTTCAAAAGGGGGGATATATTGTTACGAATAAGATAGTCAAAGGGTTAAAAATGTAATATCGCTAGTAAAGTCAAGTACGTTAAAGAATTGATTGTAGAGGGACCAGAATAGTAAATGTCTAGTTAGTTAGTTGTTAGTTAGAGGATATAATAACGGATGCAACTGTAATAGCTGGTCAGCTTGATGATAATGAAACCTTCTCTTTCCCTCTAGATTCTCTTCGTTCTTATCAGAGATATCCCATTGGTGTAATTAGTGAGAATTAGGGGTGTGCATGGGTCGGTTTTTACCATTAACCATAACCATAACCACTAGCTTTGGTTATGGAATTCCTTAACCATAACCGAACTTCGGTTATGGTTAATAGGTTATGAAGTCGGTTATGGTTCAGTTTTGGTTAATTTCGGTTATTTAACCAATAAAACTTTGAAATAAATAGGGGTGTGCATGGTTTGGACTTAACTTGGGTGTTTTTTATACGATAACCAAGACCACACTTTTTTGTTATACTACCGATGAGGGACTATCTTTAATAAGGTAATTTTTAACAAAAAAAAAAAAAAAAAACTACGACCATAATACCTCAATTTTTCATCAATCTAAAGGGCATCCACATCAAGATTATTTTGTTGGCAACATACTTTTATCTTAATAAAAAAATTCTATATGGTTAATGTAAAATCTAAATCCATTATATAAACTTAACATTGCAAGTTCGGTTCGGTTTCGGTTATATCGGTTAACCAAAGCTTCATAACCGTAACCATAACCGTAACCATAACCATAACCATAACCATAACCATTGGTTATGTTGGTTATCGGTTAATAGTAGTTTGGTTATGGTGGTTAATTTGCTCACCCTTAGTGAGAATTACCCGATGGTGTCAATCCACCATAGTTAATTTAGTAAGGGAATGTCCTGTTGGTGTGGTTTAACATAGAGTTTGCCTAAGGTTAATAATATCAAATTAATATACACTATGTCTACGTAGTAGATTAAACATTTGTTTCATCAATAAAGTATTACAATTAAGTAGGTAATCCTGAATCCGTAAGAAATCATTTTGTCTTTTCTTGTGCTTTTGTGTTCTTTGTGTGTTAGTTTTTTTTCTTAATTTGATCTTCAACTTAGTTTAGCTTTAGTTTAATTTCATAATCAAATCAAAATTAGTGATTCTTTTTATAACTAAATAAAAGGTCTTATAATAATCAGATCTTACTCATGAATATGATACCCTACTTAACTTAGTTGTATAGCTTAATTTGTTTTTTCTTGACTTTACGATGATTATCATATTTCTAGAAGATAAGCTGACAATATAACCTCAGTTTGGCCTTAATGTCTAGGCCTGGGGTAGGAAGGGTCGATCTCATTGCTTGATTTGACCTACATCCCTTTCCTTTATAGAGGGGTAGCCATGGAGTGATCACACATGGTTTTCTTTATGCTAACTTCTCTTACTCTACTTTATTTTCCTTCTATAAACTCCTCTACACATTATTCGCATGCATATGCATATTACATATATAAATTATTGGTGTGGATTTTACTGATTTGATTGACTTGACGCTCCAACTTCTTGTCACATTCTAACGTCTTTATCTATATGATGCAACTTACATATAGACTTGAGAATGACCCGAGAATGCTAGATACAATCCAACCTGATAAAAATCCTCGATATCTGATCTTCAATGTAGCGACATTTGACGTCATCCTTTTCTAGCACCCTAAGTCTTACTATGAGAGAACATATCCAACTCTCCTCCATGATACCACAAAAAACTACATGGCCCATCTGTTATGATTATCATATATTTTATCTAAGCCCCTCCAAATCCACACCATCACTAGCTCCAAGACACATAGGCCACAAGCCAAAGGTACATAAACATCCGATATATCTTTCTTTCAGTGTTCTAATCTTGGTTATCTGCTTCAGACACGAATAAACGCACTTCTTCAATTCTGTTGGTACTTATATCCATAGAGTTAAGTACTTGGATTTGAGAGTAATTCAGAGAGAAAATTCTTTAATTCGTTTCGACGGTTATATCACATTGCTCCTTGTCTTCTTGAGCTAAGAACATGGTTGTGAACATCGTAAATAACCCGTTAGAAGGGGATTTGAGGTTAGAGCCTTGAGGACTGGCGGTCCACCGTTCTATTGGTTTGGTTCAGACCTTGAATACAAACACTACACATACTATGGAATAGGGCTGTTCAAGAGCTGATCCGAACCGAGTGGACCTTTGCTCGTGCTTAGCTCGTTAACAACCGAACGAAATTCCAACGAGCATATTTGAGCGTGTAATTTTCCGAGCGAGCGGCGAGTAAATTAGACAACCATAGATATAGCATGTTTCCTTCGATGTCTCCGCTATCAGGTCACCACTAAGGTCCAACTGTCCGAGGATGACACTAAGATTGAGGTTGGATTGTCCAAGGACGAGGTTCTGGTTGAGGCAGGTGAGGTGATGAATATACAACAAAGAACAATTGTCGCATTGTGGCGTATGGTGAGAGCGAGAGACGGTTGACGATTGATGAGAGAAAGATGTCTTATTGCTTAATTTGACCTACATCCCTTTCTTTATAGAGGGGTAGCCATGGAGTGATCACACATGGTTTTCTTTATGCTAACTTCTCTTACTCTACTTTATTTTCCTTCTATAAACTCCTCTACACATTATTCGCATACATATGCATATTACATATATAAATTATTGGTGTGGATTTTACTGATTTGATTGACTGGATGCTCCAACTTCTTGTCACATTCTAACGTCTTTATCTATATGATGCAACTTACATATAGACTTGAGAATGACCCGAGAATGCTAGATACAATCCAACCTGATAAAAATCCTCGATATCTGATCTTCAATGTAGCGACATTTGACGTCATCCTTTTCCAGCACCCTAAGTCTTACTATGAGAGAACATATCCAACTCTCCTCCATGATACCACAAAAAACTACATGGCCTATCTGTTATGATTATCATATATTGTAGGATCGTTTTGTGACCCAAACGAGTCGTTCAGAAGAGATTTAATCCGTTTCAGAGGCGGAAACTAAGAAACGAATGTAGAAACAGCTTGAATATCACTTTAAAGATCTTGTATATTGATTTAACACTGATTACATGCAGAAAATATACCGGCAGCACTTCGGTATCGAGTACAAGGCTCTGATCTGGTACCTTCAAATGACAACATGACATGCCTATTTATACTAAATGCTTGTTAGCTTGAAATGACACACACATGTTTAAGCTACCAGACATGTTCAAGCTATCAGACACGTTCAAGCTACCAGACACGTTCAAGCTACCAGACACGTTCAAGCTATCAGACATGTTCAAGCTACCAGACATGTTCAAGCTATCAGACACGTTCAAGCTACCAGACACGTTCAAGCTACCAGACACGTTCAAGCTACCAGACATGTTCAAGCTATCAGACATCTCAAGCTACCAGACATCTCAAGCTATCAGACATTGCAACCCAGACTCGATATAAGACGAAGACGACAGATGTATGCACCAACAGACTCCCCCTCAGATGTTGACGAGTCTTAAGTGTCGAGTCTTTTCAATCTTCGGTCTTTATCAGTCTGAACACTCTCTGAAATATCTCACAGTGTAAGCATCCTCAAACTTTATCTCCTTCTCCTCTTCAGCATCAACAGACTCTTCACGAACAATCTCTACTCAGATGTCTTCAGAGTCCCCCTTTCGATATGCTGGGATCGCAGTCTGGCATGTTGAAATCACAAAGTCTTCAGGTATCGGAACCTGGCTTTCTATCATTCAAATAACCTGCACACTCTCTACCCAAAAATAAATTTTCTGATGATGCTCTCTGTAAAAACAATCTCACCATCTAATGAATCACTTGCAAGAATTATACAAACAAAGAATGATTTTACACTGTTAATCTTTTATGAACCACTTGAAGATATATCATTTTTATTTTCAAAAACAATACACTCTCCCAAACCATCTGTTCATCATGTTTAGCACTCGAAATTTTGAAAATTAGCTCTCCAACACCAGTTGTCGAAAATCTTTTTGAATTTTTCAAAATTTATGCTAAAACACACTAAAATCTTTTGGGATTTTTCAATGTAATGAAATGCAGTAAAGAAATATTTACAGACAATATTTTTGTGAGCTTGTGTAAGAGGATCATATCAGTTTATGAGACAAATCACCAACACCGTTAAGCTTCATTTCATTTTAAGTTCTAAACGATTCACTTAGATTGTCAGTATACTGATCCACTTAAATTCTCACACAAAATTCAACTGTTTCGAGATACGATATTAATGTCTTAATCACTTAAACTCAATCGCGTGTCCCACCTCAGAATATACTCCCGTATCCAGATCCCAATATTCAGTCTTACAGGTGAGTATACCACAGATGATATCTGTAAGGGGTTATAAATTATGATCGAAATCGTGAGAGCTCAGGTCAGAACTACCGTTCAGCAGAGAGATCACGAATCGACTTTTGGGTGTGTCCCCTTTAGAGGATCTTTTTTTACAACAGCATTGCTAAGCAATTTTATTGTCTTATCAAATATGCTGAGGGTGATGCTATGTTTCAAGCATTGCGGAAAGTATTATTCGAGGACTAGGTCAGAACTTCCATTCAGCAGAAGTCCAGTAAATAATACCCCAGATATCACTGAGTATAAAGACCTAGTATATCAGAAAAAGGAATCTTTCAAACGAGATTTCGGGGGTTACCCATATATCCGAGAGATGTTTCCCCACGATATAAGCAAGTTTGAATTTAGGTTTATATCTCGTCACAAACTACTAAATGTGCAAAAACCTACTGGCACATCATCAGTGAGACCGTTTATCACATTTTACTTTCCAATTCTTTAGCATGTTGTGATAGTCCACTGATGTACTATCATTTCCTCTTCTTTGACCCCAAAACTCATTTTTGTATTTTATCATATTTTTGGCTTTTTCAAATTTTCAAATGTTTTTGGATTTTCTAAAATTTCTTACTCCCCCTAAAATGCAAACACATTTTAGGAAATTGAAAACAAACTATACAGAAAATTGACAACCGATATCGAATCACTTCAATTCGCCATCCACTTGGCATAAACAATCAGAACTCCCCCTTACACAAAACTATTTTCTCATTATGATTTCAAAACACTTAAGTTTGTTTTAACCAAAATGATTTTTCCGGAAAATAAGTTTTGTTGATTTTACCACTTGTAAAGTTGGGGTTTGGTTCATCACATTGTTTTTTTTAACCACTTATAGGAAATCAGATACAACTTAATGTCCCTGATTTACCACTTGTAAGATCAATCTAATCAAGCATTTTCAACCAAACATCATCTGTTGGTTGAATTCTCAAGGTGCCGATTCCTACTCCACACTTACCAACCTGGGAGTTCCGGCAATTCACACTTATACAAAAACAATTTTCATACACAATGAAAGATGCCGATTCATGCTCCGCGATTACCAACTTGGGAGCTCCAGCAAGTCAGGTTTTTCATTTAAACAGATTTACCCAAGTCTGACGATCCTTGGGTGATTTTGAATTCTTGTTCAACAATGGTGGAAAATTTGCATCATCCATTGTTAAACCAAAATTCTCAACTTTTACCTCAACACAAGGCTCTTCTGGTTTTACCATACCAGAATCATTGCCTGATCGTGGCTTGTCTGACTTTAACGAGTCAGATTCATTGCCAACAAATGGCTCCTTTGTTTCCGGAGAAACACATTCATCGCCAGAAAGTGGCTCCTTTGTTTTCAAAGAAACAAATTCATCGCCGACTTTTATTGGAACCCAATCTACTCTAGATTTAGGTTTTCCAAATTCATCAACTTGTGACATAAATGACTTTTCACAGTTTCTTTTATATTAAAAAACTTTGATAAAAGTTTTGTCTGAAAAATTAACTTTCTTTGATTGTTTATCAGTTTGATTAGTCAAATTTTCTTTCGTTACTCTCTCTTTTGTCCTCAGATTTGTATCTGATGAATTCGTTTTGCCTGACTGATCATTTGAGCAAATCGATTCATCAGAACTTTTATCTGAATTACCAATTGTACCCGAGAACAAAATCCTTTCGAGATACTCTCTCGCTTTCTTCCTCTTCTTCCTCAGTCTGTCTTTTTGCCCCTGAGAAAGCTTCACTTTCTTTTTTTAAACTTTATGTTCTTGAACCTTCTGTTCTTTGGGCTTGACATTGACTGGTTTCATCACCTGCTTCTGAGATTCAGCCCTCGATCTTCTCATTGATCTCATTGAGCAATCTCTAGCAATATGACCAATGATGTTGCAGTTAAAGCATCTCCTCGTCTCAAACCATTGATTTTGGCAGTTAACAGCAATGTGTCCTCGAACACCACAGTTGTAACACACTCTGTTATCGTACCATTCACCACTATCACACCACACACTCAGATCATAGCATTGTTTGGCTTTGTGGTAATCATCACTCCTCCTGAAAGCTGGTTTTGGCCTTTGGGCTCTGTGGTCCGACCTGCACCACTCATTACCAACAATTTTTGAATTTTCATTTTTTACTTTTTGTAATTTTTGATTGCGATTGGATGATTGATCTGATGAACTTTTATTTTCTTTTTGAACATTTTTCAAAATTTTCTCTTTTTGTTTTTGTTCCACTTTCTTCTTCAAAGGTTTTTGCTTAGAGCATTCTCCCTTTTCAGTTGATTGTGGAACAATTTCTTGAAACTTTTCTTTTAACTTCAAAAATAAATTCTTTTTCTTCATTTTTTCATTTTCATCATCAGATTTCTCATTGCAATCTTCAACTTTGACTTTGTCAAAGTTTGTGACATTGTCACTTATTGGAACAGAATTAACTGGTTTTGGGCAGGAAATAGCTGAAGTATTCACAAAAACCTTCAACTTTTCTTCCCATTCCCTGATTTTACCTTCTAACTCTTTGATTTTCTGTTGAGCACACTCAGCTTCTTTTTCAAGTCGAATAGTCGTCTGAAGATGAGAATTTATCATTTTTTTCTTTTCAATGTTATTCTTGCTAAAAAAAGATCTCCCATCTTCAAGAATTTTTATTTGACTTTGAAAATCTTTCTCAATTTTTACTTTTTCATTTTCCAAATTGTGTATTTGATTTTTCAAAACATTTTCTGATTTTTTAAGATTTTTGTTTTCTAATGACAAACTCTTAACTTCCTTCAAGAGTTTGTCATTTTCAGACGTCAACTTCTCACAATTTTTCAGCAAAACAAGAATCTGTTTATCATCAGCTTTTGTCTCAACCTTTAATGCTGAAATATTTTCAACCTGTTTCTTTTCCTCATAAACACTTTCATTCTTACTCTCTTCTTCTGATGAATGATCAAAGATAGGTACGTCTTCTGCAACCTCTTTCTTTAACTCTGGTTCAGGATTCACAGATACAGGTTTTTCAGATTCTACTTTCTCAACCTTGACCGATGAAACTTGTTCAATCTGCTCAGCTCTGATCTCTTCTTTAACAATAACTTCCTTTTGATTCTTTCTTTTTGCATCTTGTTTTTCTTTCAATTTTTCAATTTTATCGGCATAAAATAATTTTCCACTACGTTGATCAGATGGAAGTTGTTGTTTAAGATATTCAAGTTCCCGGATTTCCTCTTCATAATTGTCACTCTCTTCATCAGACGAGTGATAAAAAACCGGAACTTTTTCAACAACTTCTTTTGCTGAGACTATTTCTCCTTTTTGCTTTATCGGAATATACTGCTGAGATTCATAATGCACATATGCCAACAATTCTTCAAAATCCATGTTTTGATTTTCAAAGTTTTTTAAATGTTGATTGGGCCGCAACTATATCACATGGGCTGAAGAAAACTTTTGCCGACAACAATTATTACCAAAACAATTTCATTGGGCCGCTAATGATGATTGGGCCAAATACCGATTTACAAGACTGTTGTCAAACTTTGATTATATCGATTAACCAATGTCACATGCAAACTGAATTACTTTTATGTATGATTGGGCCGTAAACTCCACCTAACCGACAACCACAAATGTTAAACTCTGGTTGGGCCGAGACGTTAATATTCACATGCAAACAATGCTGACAAATTGTACAAGAAGCTTTCACATGCAAACTGTACAACATGCACTTCTTGGGCCACGAGTTCTTATATATTCAATCAATGTAATATTGCCGACACTGTATATGAGTAGATCACATGCAAACTAATATCAATTTACGAGACCGGGGACTGACACATATCACATGATCACTTTTAATGTTTCAAGCGGTGAACTTTTTCAAGCGACCAGCCAATTTCAAGCGAACACGTGATTCAAGCGGTGTGTTTCAAGCGATCAGACGTTTTCAAGCGAACAACCAGTTTCAAGCGACCAAGGTGTATTTTTTCAAGCGACCAGTCAATTTCAAGCGACCAAGGTGTATTTTTTCAAGCGACCACACGATGACATTAGCACTTCGAACGGATTTCAAGCGAGCAGACCGATTTTATCAAGTTTTAGATCGATTTTAATGATGAAACTTTCTAGGATTTGTTAATACATGATAACGCACAATGTGTGAAAGTTTGAGCCGTTTTTATCCGTGAAAAATTTCGAATTTGAAAAGAATGGTGTAGAAATCAGAAAAAGTGACGAAAATAAGCTGTTTTGGCAAGATCTCTTCCACCTGAGCTCTGATACCACTTGTAGGATCGTTTTGTGACCCAAACGAGTCGTTCAGAAGAGATTTAATCCGTTTCAGAGGCGGAAACTAAGAAACGAATGTAGAAACAGCTTGAATATCACTTTAAAGATCTTGTATATTGATTTAACACTGATTACATGCAGAAAATATACCGGCAGCACTTCGGTATCGATTACAAGGCTCTGATCTGGTACCTTCAAATGACAACATGACATGTCTATTTATACTAAATGCTTGTTAGCTTGAAATGACACACACATGTTCAAGCTACCAGACATGTTCAAGCTATCAGACACGTTCAAGCTACCAGACACGTTCAAGCTACCAGACACGTTCAAGCTATCAGACATGTTCAAGCTACCAGACATGTTCAAGCTATCAGACATCTCAAGCTACCAGACATCTCAAGCTATCAAACATTGCAACCCAGACTCGATATAAGACGAAGACGACAGATGTATGCACCAACATATATTTTATCTAAGCCCCGCCAAATCCACACCATCACTAGCTCCAAGACACATAGGCCACAAGCCAAAGGTACATAAACATCCGATATATATTTCTTTCAGTGTTCTAATCTTGGTTATCTGCTTCAGACATGAATAAACGCACTTCTTCAATTCTGTTGGTAATTATATCCATAGAGTTAGGTACTTGGATTTGAGAGTAATTTAGAGAGAAAATTCTTTAATTCATTTCGACGGTTATATCACATTGCTCCTTGTCTTCTTGAGCTAAGAACATGGTTGTGAACATCGTAAATAACCCGTTAGAAGGGGATTTGAGGTTAGAGCCTTGAGGATTGGCGGTCCACCGTTCTATTGGTTTGGTTCAGACCTTGAATACAAACACTACACATACTATGGAATAGGGCTGTTCACGAGCTGATCCGAACCGAGTGGACCTTTGCTCATGCTTAGCTCGTTAACAACCGAACGAAATCCCAACGAGCATATTCGAGCACGTAATTTTCCTTGCGAGCGACGAGTAAATTGGACAACCATAGATTTAGCATGTTTCCTTCGATGTCTCCGCTATCAGGTCACGACTAAGGTCCAACTGTCCGAGGATGATACTATGATTGGGGTTGGATTATCCGAGGACGAGGTTCTGGTTAAGGCAGGTGAGGCGATGAATATACAACAAAGAACAATTATCGCATTGTTGCGTATGGCGAGAGCGAGAGACGATTGACGATTGAGGATTGATGAGAGAAAGATGTCAAATATTGTCACTTCACGACTTAGAGTTTTGCTTTTAAATTTGGTGTCTTTTTTTTTTTGGGTTTGATTAGGCTAGTATGGATAAATATAATTATATATTTTAGTATAGTGGTCCAAATCTAATAGAGCGGTATGTATAAAATATGAATATACATGTAATTTGTGTGCACATATATAATTATATATGTAATAAATTAAAAATAATTTAATCTAGCCGAACCGAGCCTAGCGGACCTTTGCTCATGCTTGGTATAACAACTCTCCCAAAACCCTTAAACATGTCCTATACATCCTAAAATACACCTCGTATACGAAAAACGAACCTGAACAACCTTTAAATTATTAAAAATCAAGAAAAACAAATTCTGGGTATCGCTCCCGGGCCGCGACCCATACCACAGGGTCTGTCGCGGGGCGCGACAGCTGGACACCAGGCCGGACCACGTTGCGCCACGTGTCCTCATTGTGTGGTGGGTCTAGTAGCTGATTCGCCAAGGCTAGAACCTAGCCTATGGCTCTTGCGGGCCGCGAAGGAGATCGAGGTGGGCGTCTCGGGGCGCGAGCCGCCACCCGATCAGCCCTATAAAAGGGGGCTTTGACTTTAGTATAAAGTCGCTCAAACTTTTCTTTCTCTCTCGATATAATAGCAATAATACTCGGGTATTATACCCCTAAAAGGCAAAGCTCTGCCTCGTCGTAAGTATTATAACCCCCGGTTACGTATTAGTTCCTCTGCCCGATTGATCTAAAGCTCCGTAACGCATGTCAAGGCTCTGCCTGATTCAGTCGTTGGAGTTCTGTGTCGGGGGTATAGCTAATGTAAATTGGGTTATCTTAGTAACACGTGTGCATTGTTTATTTTAATAGATTATAACCAGAAAGTCACCAGAAAGCAGTAGTAGTATCTAAAATAGCAATGTGAGTACATCTGCTTTTTATGAGTCCAAGTGTTTTACCAAAACTTCAATTATTTAAATTACATTTAACAGTGATTGAGTATTTGTGATTCTACAATTACTGTCGGTATGTTGGAGTTTTGTATACATTACTTGTTACTACACTGTGAGTAGTACCATGACCACAAGTCAGGATTGACAGTATCGTGGGTGGTAATTGGGTAAATATAAACAAATGTAATTGCGGATGCCCTCAATACTGTTAAGATATAAAAGCTTGTTTTGATTAAACTGGGATGCACTCGCCAGTATTTCTTGCTGATAAAACTTTTTAAAACGCGTTTCAGGTAACAAAACGTGAAAGCCAAATAGAAGCCAGCTGGAGAGCACTGAAGGCTTGGAAAAGTGGCTATAAAAATTACCTAAACAAGAAAGAAGTTTTATTTCAATAAATTGGGATTTATCTCTATAAACATATTTGTAATGGAAACTTGGGTTTTCCCCGTGTATTTATTATTTATAAAAATATGGTGTTTTACTATGATAAATTATTTTATAACTACGGTCCTGATGTATTTTCCGCTACCAAATTAATAAACACCGATACCACTGATACTGTCCTCACGGCCGCCCGTTCCCGGGTAGGGGTCGGAGGTTGCGATAGAGAGTGGTATCAGAGCTACAACCACTGATTTAAGCCACGAAAGTGTTCTGCTGACTCCAAAATTTTATCATTCATGTTAGGAAATAATCTATGTGATTATGTGGATTCCTGTATATTATTGTTTTATGTTATTTGGCAATCTGTTAGTTTACAATATGAGTGATCAAGGTACGTCTGACGCCTATCGTCACCTAGTTAGTTCTCCGAAAAGTGAAGGAACTTCATCACAGCCTACTCCTTCGGGGTATTCTGCTGACACTGAAGAAGGAATCTTCATCTTTAAGGCACAATCCGAGGAACCAATCCCTATGAAAAAGAGAGGATGGTTCAGTCGGGGAGCACACGAGAGGAGAAAACGAATGAGAAAGTTACAGCAACAGAGAGCGTTAGCAGCAGCCAATAGGGAAGTAAACGCCCAGACCCAGGAAACAGTTAATAGGCGGTTGCAAACTTTCATATACTAGCCACCACTGCCGCAGATCCAAACCTAGATCAGATAATTTCACCACAACCACTGCCACTATTCCCAACCAAACCAATGGAGATAGAACTTACCCAAGGTAACCAATTACCCATACCAGCATTTGACCCCAACGAGATACCTAGAATCCTAACACCTAATCCTTTAGCATATGATCCATGGGAAGATGACCATAGGGGATATCAGGAACTTTATCCACAGAGGGACCCGATACCAGATCCCATAGCACAGTATACCAACCTTAATCCCGCAGTTCCGTTTTGGAACAATGACCTGTATTTTCAGAGTATGTTAGGCGACCCATACCCATATGGAGAACCTATACCTCAGTACCCTGGCCGAGTACCCGCACCACTACCGTCCATGAATGAGGAGAATGTGCAGGAACTCTGTACATTTCGTGAGGAGTTAGTAGAGGAAGGAGAGAGGATAAAACAGATAGGAGAAAAGCTCGTGTGGAAATACGACGAGCGAGAGATGCATTTATGGAACAACCCCTAGTAATAATATATATATATATATATATATTTGAAAAAAAAATCAACTAAAATAAATAACCTAATACCTATTGACGCATAATTAGTAGTGTGTTTCAATTCCAGTTGTACATTGTAATATATATATATGAAAAAGAGTAAATGTCGTAATACTCGACGATTATTTTATAACTACGGTCCTGATGTATTTTCCGCTGCCAAATTAATAAACACCGATACCACTGATACTGTCCTCACGGCCGCCCGTTCCCGGGTAGGGGTCGGAGGTTGCGATAGAGAGTGGTATCAGAGCTACAACCACTGATTTAAGCCACGAAAGTGTTCTGCTGACTCCAAAATTTTATCATTCATGTTAGGAAATAATCTATGTGATTATGTGGATTCCTGTATATTATTGTTTTTTGTTATTTGGCAATCTGTTAGTTTACAATATGAGTGATCAAGGTACGTCTGACGCCTATCGTCACCTAGTTAGTTCTCCGAAAAGTGAAGGAACTTCATCACAGCCTACTCCTTCGGGGTATTCTGCTGACACTGAAGAAGGAATCTTCATCTTTAAGGCACAATCCGAGGAACCAATCCCTATGAAAAAGAGAGGATGGTTCAGTCGGGGAGCACACGAGAGGAGAAAACGAATGAGAAAGTTACAGCAACAGAGAGCGTTAGCAGCAGCCAATAGGGAAGTAAACGCCCAGACCCAGGAAACAGTTAATAGGCGGTTGCAAACTTTCATATACTAGCCACCACTGCCGCAGATCCAAACCTAGATCAGATAATTTCACCACAACCACTGCCACTATTCCCAACCAAACCAATGGAGATAGAACTTACCCAAGGTAACCAATTACCCATACCAGCATTTGACCCCAACGAGATACCTAGAATCCTAACACCTAATCCTTTAGCATATGATCCATGGGAAGATGACCATAGGGGATATCAGGAACTTTATCCACAGAGGGACCCGATACCAGATCCCATAGCACAGTATACCAACCTTAATCCCGCAGTTCCGTTTTGGAACAATGACCTGTATTTTCAGAGTATGTTAGGCGACCCATACCCATATGGAGAACCTATACCTCAGTACCCTGGCCGAGTACCCGCACCACTACCGTCCATGAATGAGGAGAATGTGCAGGAACTCTGTACATTTCGTGAGGAGTTAGTAGAGGAAGGAGAGAGGATAAAACAGATAGGAGAAAAGCTCGTGTGGAAATACGACGAGCGAGAGATGCATTTATGGAACAACCCCTAGTAATAATATATATATATATATATATATTTGAAAAAAAAATCAACTAAAATAAATAACCTAATACCTATTGACGCATAATTAGTAGTGTGTTTCAATTCCAGTTGTACATTGTAATATATATATATGAAAAAGAGTAAATGTCGTAATACTCGACGATTATTTTATAACTACGGTCCTGATGTATTTTCCGCTGCCAAATTAATAAACACCGATACCACTGATACTGTCCTCACGGCCGCCCGTTCCCGGGTAGGGGTCGGAGGTTGCGATAGAGAGTGGTATCAGAGCTACAACCACTGATTTAAGCCACGAAAGTGTTCTGCTGACTCCAAAATTTTATCATTCATGTTAGGAAATAATCTATGTGATTATGTGGATTCCTGTATATTATTGTTTTTTGTTATTTGGCAATCTGTTAGTTTACAATATGAGTGATCAAGGTACGTCTGACGCCTATCGTCACCTAGTTAGTTCTCCGAAAAGTGAAGGAACTTCATCACAGCCTACTCCTTCGGGGTATTCTGCTGACACTGAAGAAGGAATCTTCATCTTTAAGGCACAATCCGAGGAACCAATCCCTATGAAAAAGAGAGGATGGTTCAGTCGGGGAGCACACGAGAGGAGAAAACGAATGAGAAAGTTACAGCAACAGAGAGCGTTAGCAGCAGCCAATAGGGAAGTAAACGCCCAGACCCAGGAAACAGTTAATAGGCGGTTGCAAACTTTCATATACTAGCCACCACTGCCGCAGATCCAAACCTAGATCAGATAATTTCACCACAACCACTGCCACTATTCCCAACCAAACCAATGGAGATAGAACTTACCCAAGGTAACCAATTACCCATACCAGCATTTGACCCCAACGAGATACCTAGAATCCCAACACCTAATCCTTTAGCATATGATCCATGGGAAGATGACCATAGGGGATATCAGGAACTTTATCCACAGAGGGACCCGATACCAGATCCCATAGCACAGTATACCAACCTTAATCCCGCAGTTCCGTTTTGGAATAATGACCTGTATTTTCAGAGTATGTTAGGCGACCCATACCCATATGGAGAACCTATACCTCAGTACCCTGGCCGAGTACCCGCACCACTACCGTCCATGAATGAGGAGAATGTGCAGGAACTCTGTACATTTCGTGAGGAGTTAGTAGAGGAAGGAGAGAGGATAAAACAGATAGGAGAAAAGCTCGTGTGGAAATACGATGAGCGAGAGATGCATTTATGGAACAACCCCTAGTAATAATATATATATATTTGAAAAAAAATCAACTAAAATAAATAACCTAATACCTATTGACGCATAATTAGTAGTGTGTTTCAATTCCAGTTGTACATTGTAATATATATATATATATGAAAAAGAGTAAATGTCGTAATACTCGACGATTTTGATCCATGTGTTTGTGTGATTGTTTATATTAAATCTTATTGTGTGATATTAATACCTGATAAATGTTTATAATTCAGATGGACAACGAAGTAAATCAGGAAAACCAGAATAATGATAATGGGAACCAATTAGATAACAGTGCCATCCAACATATAGTAGCACAAGGAATTATAGACGCTATGCCATATATCGTCAAGACTGTTAAAGAAGCTGAAAATAATAAAACTAATAGTGGAGGTAAACGACCACCTACTAAACCCAGTCATAGCCTGAATAATGGACCGGTACTCCAATTGCCTATTCCAAAAAGAAGAAGAACCATGTCATATGGTTGTTTTTACAAAGAATTATGGTCTTGCAAACCAATAGAATTCTCTGGCAATGAAGGAGCTATTGCAGCTCTACGTTAGATAGAAAAGACAGAAGCAGTCTTAAAAATAAGCAATAAAATTATGTTTGATTCTAATCTTTTTAAGAATGCGGTCTTAGAATGGTGGAATACTATTCTCCAGTCTAGGGGAAGTGACAGAGTTTATAATATGGAATGGATCAACTTTAAGGAAATGGTTGAAAGGAAATTTTGTCCTCCTCATGAAAAAGAATAAATTGCTAATAAGTTCTTAAACCTTAGAATGAATGGAATAGACTGTAAGGGTTACACTACCATATTCTTCGAATATGCTAGAATAGTGCCAACCCTAGCCTCACCAGAACCAGTATTAATCTCCTGTTATATCTGGGGATTAATTAGTGAAATTAGACATGTAGTCAAGGCAGCTAGACCACAAACCATAGAAGAAGCCGTAGAACTAGCAAATACCTTGACTGATGAATTGGTACGTACGCAAGAAGAAAACTAGAGGAAGAACCTAGCCCAAAAGCATACCCAAGAATTTCGCTACAGTAATTCCAACCGTGGGAAAGGTACAAGTTCTACTTCTTCACCTTACTGTAAGTACTGCAAGAAGAAAGATTCAGGGAGATGTTCCATATACTGCAACTTCTACAAAATATCTGGACACAAGGAAGAAGACTGCAGGAAGAAACCCAGCAATAAGCTATGCTTCAACTGTGGAGAGACTGGGCATATCAAACTGAACTGTCTGAAACTAGCTCCAACCACAAATAACAAAACTACCAAGAATGCTTGAGCGTTTGTTCTGACTGCTGAAGAAGCCAAGATGATTCCAGATGTGATTGCCGGTACATTTTTAGTTAATGATATTTTTGCTAAAGTATTATTTGACTCTGGTGCGAACCAAAGTTTTATTAATACTTCGTTCTACAAACTTCTCAATCAACCATTAACTAAACTTCAACAAGAATGTCTGGTAGAAATGACAAATGGAGAATCCATTAAGATCACTGAAATCTTGCAGGGAGCAAGAATAGAAATTTTAAACCATAAATTTATTGCTAACTTTTACCCAATGAATCTGGCTGGATTTGATATCGTATTAGGAATGGATTGGTTAGTAGCCAATCGAGCCAGTATTCTATGTGATCAAAAGTCAGTACAAGTAAGTTCACCAAGGGGTGAAAAGATCACAATTAAAGGAAACAAGCCAACTCGGTCCACAAAATTCATCTCTGTGATGAAAACAACAAGTTATGCAAGGAAAGGATCTCTAGTGTATATGATTTCCATAATCATTAACACTAAAGGAAAAGAATTGAAAGATATTCCCGTAGTATCTCAATTCTCAGATGTTTTTCCAGAAAAATTACCTAGACTACCGCTAGATAGAGAGGTTGAATTTAGAATTCACCTACTACCAGGGACAGCACCAATTGCCAAGGCACCTTACCATTTAGCACCAGCAGAGATGCAGGAACTGAAGAAGCAATTGGACGAACTTCTGGAGAAAGGTTTCATACAGCCTAGTTCATCGCCATGGGGAGCACCAATCTTGTTTGTCAAGAAAAAGGACGAGTCAATGCGTATGTGCATTGATTACCGAGAACTGAACAAGGTCACGATTAAAAATCGATACCCACTACCGAGAATCGATGATCTGTTTGATCAACTTCAAGGAGCTCGACTCTTTTCTAAGATCGATTTATGCTCAGGATATCATCAACTGAAAGTACAGGAAGAAGATATTCCTAAAACTGCTTTCAGAACAAGGTATGGTCATTAAGAATTTACAGTCATGCCATTTGGTTTAACCAATGCCCCAGCCGCATTTATGGACATAATGAACATAATATATAAACCATATCTGGATAAATTCATAATTGTCTTTATAGATGATATTCTAATTTAATCTAAGAGTAAAGAGGAACATGCAGCGCATCTGCATGCATTCCTTACATTACTGAGAAAAGAAAAGCTTTTTGCTAAATTCTCAAAATGTGAATTTTGGTTACAAGAAGTACAATTTCTTGGACACTTGGTTAATCATGAAGGAATTCATGTGGATCCCACAAAAATCAAGGCGATTACTAAATGGAAAGTCCCTGAATCACCAACGGAAGTAAGAAATTTTCTTGGACTGGCAGGATATTATAGACGGTTTATCCGAGATTTTTCTAGAATAGCCACTCCTTTAACAAAACTGACCTGCAAATCAGTTAAGTTTGAATGGGGACCAAAACAGGAAGAAGATTTTAGAATTCTTAAGCAAAGATTAACCAACGCACCCATACTCGCGTTACCAGAAGGAACTTGTGACGCTTCTAAGTTAGGTTATGGATGTGTATTGATGCAACGTCAGAAGGTTATAGCCTATGCCTCTAGACAACTTAAGAATCATGAAGAGAATTATACAACCCATGATCTAGAGTTAGGAGCCATAATTTTTGCCCTTAAAATTTGGAGACACTACCTGTATGGTAGCAAGTTTACTATTTTCACCGATCATAAGAGTCTAAGATATGTTTTCGGGCAAAAGGAGTTAAATATGAGACAGAGACGCTGGATAGAAATTCTTAGTGATTATGATTGTCATATCCAGTACCATGCAGGAAAGACTAATGTAGTAGCTGATGCCTTAAGTTGAAAATATCATGAAAAGCTAAAAAGAGTACGTTCTCTTAAGATAAATCTGCAGATCGATTTAAATGAGCAAATTAGAGAAAGACAGGAAATCATAATCAAGGATGATACAGAAAGATTAAAAGGAATGATTAAGGAATTAGAACAAGGAACAGATGAAATTTGGAGGTTCGATAAGAAAAGAATCTGGATACCCAAATAAGGAAGTCTACGCCACCGAATTTTAGAAGAAGCCCATAAGTCTAAGTATACGATACATCCTGGTAATGATAAAATGTATCAAGACTTAAGAAAGAATTTCTGGTGGATAGGAATGAAAAAGGATATTGCAACCTGTGTTGCCAAGTGTCTAACCTGTTCACAAGTTAAAGCTGAACATCAGAAACCCTCAGGTTTATTACAGCAACTACAAATGCCGATATGGAAATGAGAATTGATAACAACGGACTTTGTTACCAAATTACCCAAGACACGAAAAGGTAATGATACAATCTGGGTAATTGTAGACAGATTAACCAACTCTGCTCATTTCTTACCAATGAAGGAAACTTTCAGCATGGAACAATTAGCCAAGTTATATGAAAATGAAATAGTTTCATCACATGGAATTCCTTTATCTATTGTTTCTGATAGAGATAGCCGTTTTACTTCTCATTTTTGGACTAGTTTCCAAAAAACAATGGGAACTAAGTTAAATCTAGGCACTGCTTATCATCCTCAAACGGACGGACAAAGCGAAAGGACAATTCAGACAATGGAAGATATGCTTAGAGCTTGTGTAATTGATTTCGGAGAAAATTGGGATGATCATTTACCATTAATAGAATTTTCCTACAATAACAGCTATCATAACAGCATCAATGTTGCACCATTTGAAGCGCTTTATGGACGAAAGTGCCGAACTCCAGTCTGTTGGGCAGAAATTGGAGAAAAATAACTGTCTGGACCAGAAATAGTACAGGAAACAACGTACAAAATTATTCAAGTCAAGGAAAGACTAAAAGCAGCACGCGATCGTCAAAAGAGTTATGCTGATAACAGGCGAAAACCGTTAGAATTTCAAGTAGGAGATAAAGTGTTATTAAAAGTTTCTCCATGGAAATGAGTAGTCAGATTTATTAAGAGAGGAAAGCTAAGCCCCAGGTATATTGGACCCTTTGAGATTATTAAAAGAATAGGACCAGTAGCTTACCAGCTACAACTGCCAGAGGAAATGGCAGGAATACATGATGTATTTCATGTATGTAATCTCAGAAATGCTAAGCAGGTGTATCATTAGTGATACCTCTTAAGGACATAGAGGTAAATGAGAAACTTAAGTTTGTAGAGAAACCCCTGCAAATTGAAGATAGAAAGATCAAGAATCTCAAACACAAGAGATTAGTTCTACTCAAAGTAAAATGGGATTCCAAGAGAGGACCAAAGTACACTTGGGAGCTCGAATCAGAAATGCAGAGGAAATATCCACACCTGTTCCAGTAGACCTTGAGGACGAGATCTAAAACAAGGTGGGGAGGATATAACAACTCTCCCAAAGCCCTTAAACATGTCCTATACGTCCTAAAATACACCCCGTATACGAAAAACGAACCCGAACAACCTTTAAATTATTAAAAATCAAGAAAAACAAATTCTGCGTATCGCTCGCGGGCCGCGACCCATACCACTGGGTCTGTCGCGGGGCACGACAGCTGGAAACCAGGCCGGACCACGTTGCGCCATGTGTCCTCATTGCATGGTGGGTCTAGGAGCTGATTCGCCAAGGCTAGAACCTAGCCTACGGTTCTCGCGGGCCGCGAAGGAGATCGAGGTGGGCGTCGCGAGGCGCGAGCCGCCACCCGATCAGCCCTATAAAAGGGGGCTTCGACTTTAGTCTTCAGTCGCTCAAACTTTTCTTTCTCTCTCGATATAATAGCAATAATACTCGGGTATTATACCCCTAAAAAGCGAAGCTCTGCCTCGTCGTAAGTATTATAACCCCCGGTTACGTATTAGTTACTCTGCCCGATTGATCTAGAGCTCCGTAACGCATGTCAAGGCTCTGCCTGACTCAGTCGTTGGAGTTATGTCTCAGGGGTATAGCTAATGTAAAATGGGTTATTTTAGTAACACGTGTGCATTGTTTATTTTAATAGATTATAGCCAGAAAGTCACCAGAAAGCAGTAGTAGTATCTAAAATAGCAATGTGAGTACATCTGCTTTTTATGAGTCCAAGTGTTTTACCAAAAATTCAATTATTTAAATTACATTTAACAGTGATTGAGTATTTGTGATTCTACAATTACTGTCAGTATGCTGGAGTTTTGTATACATTACATGTTACTACACTGTGAGTAGTAGCATGACCACAAGTCAGGATTGACAATATCGTGGGTGGTAATTGGGTAGATATAAACAAATGTAATTTTGGATGCCCTCAATACTGTTAAGATATAAAAGCTTGTTTTGATTAAACTGGGATGCACTTGCCAGTATTTCTTGTTGATAAAACTTTTTAAAACACGTTTCAGGTAACAAAATGTGAAAGCCAAAATAGAAGCGAGCTGGAGAGCACTGGAAGCTTGGAAAAGTGGCTATAAAAGTTACATAAACAAGAAAGAATTTTATTTTAATAAATTGGGATTTATCCCTATAAACATATTTGTAATGGAAACTTGGGTTTTCCCCATGTATTTATTATTTATAAAAATATGATGTTTTACTCTGATAAACTATTTCCTAACTACGGTCCTGATGTATTTTCCGCTGCTAAATTAATAAACACCGATACCACTGATACTGTCCTCGCGGCCGCCCGCTCCCGGGTAGGGGTCGGGGGTTGCGATACTCGGCTCATTTGCAAACCGAACCAAACCGAACGAGCATATTCTGAGCGTTTTCTAGCGATCGATGAGTGAGCGATGGGCGATAAGCGATTTGAACAACCCTACTATGGAACAAATGATCTATCTATTTTGCTTCACGGGAATCACAAATAAAAGAAAGAAAATAACTCTTGAATACGAAAGAAATGGAGATATATGAAATTTGTAGACAGAAAAAGCTCACATACTATATTAAATAATCAAAGAGCTATAAGTATCCTTACAGAATGTCACTTACTAACTTGAAAATAGCAAATAAATACTAAAGAACCGTTACATCCTGTGACCCACTGTTGCTTCTACCCAAGGTACACTTTCTCAGTTTCCATAGAACTTGGCCAAATAAAAGAAAAAAGTCCAACTACTAAATTATTATTAAATTAACCATATAATATAAAAAGATAAATGCTTAAGTCTTTAAATATCCAGCCATGCAAACATGACTCTTGAAATTTAAGCTTATTTCATGCAGATCACCTAAAACTCATGACTCATGAATAAATGATTAACCTAATAATCAAGCCCTTAATCGTTTATTCACACAACTAGTTTACAACAAACAGTGTCAGTCCATTATCCTCGCACCAGTTCAAGTTGAGCTCATCCTTTTCTCCCACCTTGGACACTCCGATATGTAATGCCCAAACTCATTACACTTGTAGCATTTCACGTGGCTGTTGTCTCGTTATACCCGACCATCACCTCGACTTATCCTGGACCCTCCACCTCGACCACGCCCATAGTCTTCATGGTTCAAGTTTCCACAACCACAATGCTCACACCTATATTCTTTTTCCTTTGCCTTTTTAATTCCTGATGTTGTCATCCGCAAATTACACGGTATGGGCCATGAGGATGCGGGCTTTTATCAATGTTCATGGGGTGTGGGAGGTGACCGAACCAGGAACAAATCTGAATGTTAAGAAGAATAATTTTGCAATGGCTCTCCTGTTCCAAGTTATGCAGTTAGGACCGGTGATATATCGATGATGTACCCATGTAAAATATCGGTGTCAAATATCAGTGTGAATATCGGTACCGGTAATATCGGTGATATTGACCATGATATTTGACTAATATTTTTGATATATCACTGACATTCCCGATATTGGTACTTTTCTTCTTAGTTCTACCATTCGTCTTTCTTTTTATTGCTTCTATTGTTGTTTTAAGTCTTAATTGTTAATTGTTAGTGTTGAATGTTGGTGTTTTAAGTCTTAAATTGCTATATATATAAATTCTGCATGATATTAAAATTACCGATATCCCACCACGATAACCTATATCTCAAATATCGGTCCTTGACCGATATCCGATATGTTACTAGCGTTAACTACTTAGGTTCCAAGCCATACCCGAAGAACAGATTTTGCAAATAGGGGATCTCACAACCACGAAGGAGACGTGGAATGTTTTCAAAACTTGTCATTTAGGTGACGATCAGATACGAGAGGCAATACTTGAAACTCTAATGGGAGAGTTTGAAAATCTCAAGATGAAAGACCAAGGTGCCTTTATAGAAGAAAAAAAAATTGTTAAGAAAATTCTTAACGTGTTGGCTAAATGTTTCGTTCATATGATTGTTTCTATAGAAAAGGTTGTAGACTTGAAGACCGTCGGTTATGATGATGTTAAGGGTCGACTAAAGGCGTATAAAGAAAGGATTAAGAATATGGAGATCCAAACCGAGCAAAATCAATTTGTATTTGCAAACTCGGATAAAAAAACAAAGGAAAAAGGAGCATAGGTGTGAGAATTGTGTTAGGATCAAACGGGCACACAAGAACACAACAAAGGGAGAACAAGTGAAGTGACACAAGAGATTTTACGTGGTTCGGTCACGGTGTGCAACCTATGTCCACGAGACAACTAGGGTTTTCTTATTATTGAGTGATAATGAATTACAAATACAAGAGATATATTTATTGGTCAGAGTTAGGGTTAATCTCATTTGCTAATCTTGATAAACAAGAAACTAATAAACTGGACCCATTAGGGTCAGGGCCGGCCAAACCATTCCTCGTCTTCCTCCTAATTTTCGGCTAGCCCTAGTCGGCCAATGAGAACATATTGCTAATAATCTCTTACTTAAATAATCTCTTACTTAGTGTCTTCGGAACATGAACTCCACCATCTCATCTTATGTTGTTAGTGAAAAACCCCTCTGATCATCAAATTTCCTTAGTTACCCCAGCCTCTTGAACATTAGACTAGCTAAAGCTATGCATAACTTCAGTTTATCTAGCACAACAGACTTGGTAAACATATCTGATGGATTCTTAGCACCTGAAATGTTTTTCAAGCTGATTGTTCCATCAATGATGATTCCTCTCATGAAGTGATACCTCATCCTGATATGCTCGTTCTTCCCATGATAGACTAGATTCTTAGAAAGTTTCACTACACTCTCATTGTCACACTACCATGAGTAAGATGTTTACCTAATTCTCCAAGAAAAGTGTTCAACCATACTAATTCTTTACTTGCTTCAGCAATAACCATGAACTCGACATCTTTGTTGTTGATAGAGCCACATTTTTTCTGAAGTTTGGACATCTAGTTCATTGTTGTTCCTCCCACTATGAAAATATACCTTGTAATGTTCTAAAATTTCCCTTTACATCCATCTAGACCAACATCTGTATAACCTCTGAGTATAGCATCCTTCTCTCTGAAACACAACCCCAAGTTTTGTGTACCCTTCAAGTATCATAGTGTGCATTTGACCCCCCCCCCATAATGTTCTGACATAAATTAACTAACACTCCCAACGACATGAGCAATATCTGGTCAAGTGCAAACCATGACATACATGAGGCTCCCAACCGCTGATGGATTTGGAACTTTAGCCATCTCTAGTCTTTCTTATTCAAATTTAGTGACTGATGTTTGGTAAGGTTCAAATGACTTCCTAATAGAGTATTTCTAGGCTTGGTCTTTTCTTCATTCATCTTGAATCTCTCTGAAATTTTCCCAATAAATTGTGGTTATGGAAAATCGAATTGTGAAGATTATGGGTGTGGCCAAGGTGGAGGTCCGGGGTCCAGGAGAGGTCAAGGTGATAGTCGAGTAGAACGAGATGAAAGCCACGTGACATGCTACAAGTGTAATGAGTTCGGGCATAACATATCAGAGTGTCCAAAGTGGGGGTAAAAGGATGAGCTCGAGGATGCTGAACCGACACATTTGTAAACAAGTTGTGTGAACAAACGATTAAGGGCGTGATTGTTGGGTTAATCATTTATTCACGGGTTATGAGTGTTAGGTGGTCGGCATATAATAAGCTTAAACTTCTAGTGTCACGTTTACATGGCTGAATATTTCAAAACTAAAGCATTTACTCTATTATATTTTATGGTTTATTTAATAATAATTTAGTAGTTGGACCAAGTACTTTAGCTTGACCGATTTATATGGAAACTGAAAAAGTGTACGTTGGGTAGAAGCAATGTTTTTAAACCCGGACCGGTCTGGCCGGGACCCAGAGTCTAGAGCGGGCCTGTTCACTTGTTTGAGCCGTTTCAACATTGGGCCGGTGGTCGGACCGGCAGCCAGGCGGTTGGGCCGGCGGGTCGGAGGCTGAGGTCGGGCCGATCATGTTTAAATCAATTGAAGAAGAGAGAGAAAATACCTTGATCTGATAGAACAGGCCGTTATAGCCGCGAGATCTGAAGAACTTATCCACGGTTCATTACGGTCGTGAGCATCGGGACCTGAAGAAGCGCCACTGGCCACCGCCGGAGAAGCAGTTGCCCATGTTGTCGCCTGTAAGGGTAGGTGGTTGTGGAAGCACTCAAATTGCAAGAGCAAGAGGAGAGAGAATATAACACTTTACAGTGACGAAAAATGATGGAATGGGCCCACATGTTAGATATTATGGAAGTTTGGATACGTAAAGGGATGGGTGTTCAAATTTGAAATTGCTTTGGATTAAATATTAAATTGTTTTGTAACAACTAGCCTATTAACATTATAGAGATAAGAAAGAAGATTGGGGAGATGGATATATCTTATTGATGTAAAAAATGGATTACATATGCCTCTATTTATAGGCTTACAAGAATGGCGGTTAAGTATATGGAGATTCATAAAAAAGTGGATAGTTACACAATTAATACATAATAATTCATAACACTCCCCCTTGACTATCCATGTGACAAAATAATATATTATTCTTATAATATGCTTGGTGATGCTACCTCGTTAAAAACCTTGCCAGGAAAACCCAGTGGGATAAAACCATAGCTAAGGAAAAAAGAGTGTATCGCGTATTATTCTCCCCCTGATGATTTAAGCTCCTTGAGTTGATGCATCCCGGTGCCATGAACCAGTTTCTTGAATGTAGAGGTCGGAAGTGATTTAGTAAACAAGTCTGCCAAATTATCGCTAGAACGAACTTGTTGGATAGTAATATCTCCATTCTTTTGCAAATCATGTGTGAAAAAGAACTTTCGTAAAATGTGCTTCGTTCGGTCACCTTTGATGTATCCTTCCTTAAGTTAAGCAATGCATGCTGCGTTGTCTTCATGTAAAATTGTCGGTCCCTCATCTCTCATAGAAATACCACAAGACCCACGAATGTGTTGTATTACACTTCTTAACCAAACACATTCTCGACTAGCTTCATGAATCGCCAATATTTCTGCATGATTAGATGACGTGGTTGTGATGGTTTGCTTTACAGAGCGCCATGAAATAGCAGTGCCTCCACTTGTGAATAAATATCCAGTTTGAGATCGTCCAGTGTGAGGATCAGACAAATACCCTGCATCTACAAAACCAACCAAACTTGTTGTCGATTGGTTAGTAAAATACAACCCCATATCTTTTGTACCTTGAAGGTATCGAAATATTTGTTTTACCCCATTCCAATGCCTCTTCGTAGGGCATGAACTATATCTTGCCAAAAAATTTACAGAAAATGATATATCTGGTCGTGCATGACTAGCAAGACACATTAGTGCACCATTTGCACTTAAATATGGTACTTCTGGACCAAGAATTTCCTTTCCATCGTTCGGAGGTCGGAATGGTTCTTTCTCGACATCAAGAGATCTTACAACCATTGGGGGTACTCAATGGATGTGATTTTTCCATATAAAACCTTCTAAGTAACTTTTTTATGTAGTTTTGTTGATGTACAAGGATTCCACCCTTGAGATGTTCGATTTGTAACCCAGGACAAAATTTTGTCTTTCCAAGGTCTTTCACTTCAAATTCTCTTTTCAAGCATTCAACCGCCTTTTGGAGCTCACTTGGCATTCCAATTATATTCAAGTCATCGACGTATATAGCAATTATAACATATTCAGATTCTGACCTTTTTATGAAGATACACGGGCATATTGAATCATTTTTGTAACCTTCTTTCAACAAATACTCACTAAGGCGATTATACCACATACGCCCAGATTGTTTTAGCCCATATAATGATTTGTTTAATTTAATTGAAAGATGTTCTCGAGAACTAGATGTGCATGAGTTTGGTAGTTTGAATCCTTCAGGGAGTTTCATGTAAATATAAGTATCAAGTGAGCCATAAAGGTAGGCTCTCACAACATCCATTAGGCGCAGATCAATCCCTTCTTGTATTACCAGACTAACAAGATAACGAAAAGTTGTCGCATCCATCACCGGAGAATATGTCTCTTCATAATCAATCCCAGGTCTTTGCGAAAATCCTTGTGCTACTAATCGTGCCTTGTATCGTACGATTTCATTTTTCTCATTGCGTTTTCGCACAAAGACCCACCTATATCCGACAGGCTTTACACCTTTAGGTGTAGGGACGACTTGTCCAAAAACTTCTCGTTTATTGAGGGAATCTAATTCTGCCTTAATTGCGTCTTTCCAATTTGGCCAGTCATTTTTTTGTTTACATTCCTCAACAGATTTTGGTTCTTGATCCTCATTATTTTCCATTATTTCTAGCGCTATGTTATATGAAAAACTGTCATCGACATCGATTTCATTTCGGTTCAATACCTTTCTAGACATGACATAATTTATTGAGATCTCTTCATTTTCAGGTACCTGAGGTTCTTCTGGAACCATCATGTCGAGTGTCTCTTCAAGAGACTCTTTTCTTGGCATTATCATTACCTCGACTGGACCGTCATTATTTGCTCCTTTTTTCTTTCGAGGATTTTTATCTTTAGAACCGATTGGTCTACCACGTTTGAGACGTGCATTAGACTAATTTCCAACATGTGGTTGTCCTTCTGGGACACTTATTTTACTGGAGCATTAGCAGCTGGTATGTGTGACTAAGTCATTCTCTTTAGGTCAGTGAATGCGTCTGGTACTTGATATTCTAGTGTTTGTAAATGAATTATTCTTTGAACTTCTTGTTCACACTCTTTAGTTCGAGGATTAAGATGAGATAGTGATAATTCATTCCAAATTATATTATTATTTTCCAGCTGCTTTTCGTCTCCCCTTTATGTTGGGAATGTTGTTTCAACAAAATGACAATCACCAAATTGAGCTATAAATAAATCACCTGTTGATGGCTCTTTATACTTAATGATCGATGGTGATTCATACCCAACATATATTCCTAACCTCCTTTGAGGTCCCATCTTTGTTCGTTGTGGTGGAGCGATAGGAACATATACGACACAACCAAAAATCCTTAGATGTGAAATATCTGGTTCCTGACCAAAAACCAACTTTAATGGGGAGGAAGTGTGATAACTCGTTGGCCTGATGCGAATTAGTGTTGCTGCATGTAAAATTGCATGCCCCTAGGCAGATGCTGGTAGTTTTGATTTCATAATCATTGGTCTTGCAACCATTTGAAGTCGCTTGATAAGCGATTCAGCAAGTCCATTTTGCGTATGTACATGAGGTACTGGATGCTCTACACTTATGCCAATAGACATGCAGTAATCATTGAAGGTTTGGGATGTAAATTCCCCAGAATTGTCCAACCGAATTTTCTTTCTGGGATAATCAGGAAAATGTGCTCTTAACCTTATTAATTGAGCAAGTAGTCGTGCAAATGCCATATTACGACTTGATAGTAAACTCACATGTGACCATCTAGTTGATGCATCAATTAAGACCATAAAGTATCTAAATGGTTCACTGGGAGGGTGTATAGGTCTACATATATCCCCATGTATTCTTTCTAAAAAACTCAAGGATTCTGTCCCTATCTTAACTGGTGATGGGCGAGTGATTAACTTCCCTTGTGAGCATGCAACACATGTAATATCCTTAGATTGAAGAATCTTCTGGTTCTTCAAAGAATGACCACATGAATTTTCTATAATTTTTCGCATCATTATTGATCCGGGATGGCCTAACCGGTCATGCCAAATGATAAAACTTTCTCGATCCATAAACTTTTGGTTTATGATTGCATTTGATTCAACTGCACCAATTTTAGTACAATACAAACCAGAGGCAAATGCGTGTAACTTCTCTAATATGTGTTTTTTTCCGAAATAATATTTGTGATTTGAAGGTACTCATCATGTCTGTTGATGCATATTTTGTGTCTATAACTTATTCTATTTAGCGTTGTAATTTACGGTCCTTATTTATCGAGTCTGTAATTCCGTTAGTCAACCAAGTAGGATATCCTCCTATCCTACTTGTGTCCAACAGTTTGTATCATTGTTTTTTAATGCTTTATGAACTATGCATGTTGCATATTTGAGTAGTAATGTTTGTTTGTGTGTTTATACATGTCTGCTGCAAACTGTCACAGTTTGCAGCATATCAAGTTTTGCAGCCCTCGACGAAAGACCTGTCTTTCATTGAGTACATGTATGACAAAACTCCCTTTGGTGGTCAATCCAAGTTTTGCCATGAACAGTGACGAAACACCTAGTATTTCGTCAACTTTGGTATTTCGTCAGGTCCATCTTTGTGTTTCGTCGACACTTGGGCTGGGTTGCCTATATAAACCACACATGGTTTCTGTGTGAAACTATGAGAGCATATCCCAACTGAGAGTTTACATTCAAACATTGTGTGTATGTGTTTGATGCTTATTCTCATCCGTTTTAATCAATAGATTGTGAATCGTTGGTTATTCCGTGTTGTTATATTTCTGTGTTTGGTTTGGCATCGTCACGGGGATTCCGCACTCGTGACTGTGTTTGATATAAACAAGTGATTTAGTTTCGTGATCGATCCTCAGAAAAAGGACCAACAAGTGGTATCAGAGCATTGGCTCTTATCCTTGTTTAAAACCAAACATAGTTGTGATTTTATCAAGTGTTTAAAGTGTTGTTTGTGATTTTTCTGAAAATGTGTTCTTGAAAAACTCATAATTTTCTGAAAAGTTTCTAAAAATTTGTTAGATCTTGTTTGTTTGCTAAAAAGGTTTATCAAAAACCTTGTTAGATTGCATGTTTACATGGTAAAATCGGGTTTTTAGTGAAAGTTTTGTGCAAATTTGTGATTCGGAAAATTCTCCGGTGAAAAACTTGGCCGGAAAGTTCATACATTCATCAGTGTTCTTCATATCTTCAAGTGACCTTCAAAGTGTTCTTGGATTTTACAATTAAAAGATAAAAGTTAATTTGATGAAAATATTGTACACCATGCTTGGATTGGTAAGATAGGTATGTTGTAAGTTGAAACGGGTGTCTTGACAGTACAAAAGGATAAGATTTACTTTTGAAAAATCTCACCAACTTTCTCACCGACTCTCTGTGACCATATCTCAACGAAAGACAAAGCGACGAAATACCTTGTGTTTCGTCAAAGCAACTTCGACGAAATACCTTATGTTTCGTCAAGGGTACTGTTGACGAAAGACCTAGTGTTTCGTGGCAAGAGTGTTTGACGAAAAACCATCTTTCATTAGACTTGGTTTTTCGCCAAAGACATAGTGTTTCGTGGGAGATACTTGTCATATTTTTCACAGAAGGTTTGTAAAAGTAGTTTAACTGTTTCATTTCAAGTGTGTGACTAGGTATTCTCTTTCATACATTAATCATGAGCACTAATCCATGGGATTGGAGCACGGACCCAAGACCAGGTCAAGATCAGACCTCCGCAGCCGCTTGGTTAAGGAATGTTATGCCACCACAATCTATAAGTGCAAGTCAATGGGCATTGGTGACGAACCAGAATCAAAGCATTCAGAATCTGTTGCTAAGTGAAAGAGAAACGGGTAGCAACAATCGCCCGCCAAAGCTTAATCATATGAATGACTATCCATCTTGGAAGGGTCGTTTTCACACTTATGTTCTAGGTCAAAACACCGAGTTATGGACGTGTTTCACTTCGCCATACAACACAGCTCTCGAAGAAGCAGGATCAAGTGCGGTGACCTTTGCAAATATGTTTGAAGATGACAAAAGGGCATATGATCTGGAGAAGAAGGCATTTGCTATTCTTACACAAGCACTTCACAAAGAAATCTATCATCAATTCGCTTACTGTACTAGCACAAAAGCTTTATAGGATGCCTTGGTAGCAAGAGGAGAAGGGAATGCGGCTACAAGAAAGACACGCCACGATTTGTTGAAGAAGGAATTTGAATCATTCCAATTCATGGAAAATGAAACGCTAAATGATATGACAACTCGTTTTTATCATTTGATTAGTGAAATGTATTCTTATACTATTCTTGCAACTCAACAGGAAATGGTTGCACGGTTTGCTGATGCTCTACCACCAAAGTGGAGTCTATTCATTGAGCTTTTAAAGCATACGGGCGTCTTGGATGCAGTTAGTATCTATGAGTTCGTTCAGAAGTTGGAGCATAAGAATGAAGAGAAAATCCGGAAAGCTAAACGGATAGCAGTTCCTCAAAACACGGAAATGCATCTTGGAGGTTTTAATCCTGCAGCTAGTTCCAGTTCCAGTCAGCAACCGAAACTACAAACGGCGTTTATGTCAAATACAAGCTCTTTTCCTTTTCCACAGTCAGCTCCACCTCAGGTTTTCGATCCGAGTGCCTATCTTCCGCCAGCGCATGTTATTGCTCAAGCTCATGCTTTTTCAAAACCTTAACTCGATCCGAGTGCCTGGCTACCTAAACCCCAACCTCCACCTCAAGTTTCCACTACTCAACCTCAGTTTGATCCAAGTGCTTATATTCCTACCTCACCACAACAAGCCCAACCACAACAACAACAAGCATGTTACAGTAACAACCCTCCACCCCAAAACCCCAACACAGTCAGAGTTGATACTTCAAACCTTTCGAAAGTCAGCATCGAAGTGGCGAAGGAGCATATGGAACTAATCAATACAATGGTCAGCGCCTACTGCGGATTGGTCGCCGGTCAAATTGGAAACATTAATTTGACCAATGAAGATTATCAACAAATAGACCGTGATGAAATGGAGTTAATGGATATTAAGTGGGCGTTCGCAAGTGCTGTTAGAAGGGCTAAGGATTATATGAGTCAAACAGGAAGAACATCCTTGGAAAGCAAAAAGGATACAAAGTACGGTTTCGATAAGGATGTTGTTACGTGCTTCAATTGCGGCGAAAAGGGTCACTTCAAACGTGAGTGTACTCGACCAAGCAAACAAGGCAATCAAAATCCATTCTGAAATCAGACGAGTACTTCCAACGCAAATCAAGATAACCATGAAAGAAGGATGGTAGCTGTGAACAACACCACCAACCAGAACCAGTCTGGACCTTCAAACACCACCAGAGCATTAGTCGTTCAAGCTGATGAAGGGTGTAATTGGTCTGTACAGTTTAGAGATGGTGATCAAGAAGGAGGAGGAACCGCATGTTATGCAAAGATCATCAATCACATCAAGCATGTTCACAAAGAAGAATTTTCTGAAAGTGATGATAGTTCGGGTTATAGCGGGAGTTTGGATGAAGAAAGCTCAAATTCGGGTGGTTATAATTCAGTATCTGATGTGAAGGAAGAAGTAAATTCTGATGTTGATGATTTGTTGAATGAAGCAGAGGAGCTAAAGTGTCAGAAATCTATTCTGATCAAGAAAGCTGCTGTCGCATCAAAGGAAATGGAGAAGTTCTTCTCTGAAGGCATATCTTTTTCTTATCAGACTGCCTTTATAGCAAATGTCTCAGCCTCGACCAGTCAGGTAAAATTCGACACTCCTACTCCTAGTGTATGTAATTTGTGTGCAGATTTGAAACTGGAACCCGAAAAGATTCATAGTCATAATCAAAGTTTGGTTATTGAGCTGTCTAAATGCAAAGAGGCAAATATGGCTTTAGCTTGAAATGAAAAGGATTTTAAATCAGTAATCGAGACTTTAAAGAAAATTGTTTCCGAATTGACAAAAACTGTTTTCAATAAACAAATTGGTATTAATAACTACATTAATATCATTGAGGAAACCAAGAAAGAGCTAGCCATTGCTAAATGCGAGCATGATGCAATCAAGCTCAAATTGGAGAGTTATTCTAACTCCCGATATGTGCTCGATCACATCATAGACGCTCAACAGCTGAAAGGAAACAAGAAAGGCGTTGGGTACAAGTCGTGTCCGCCCCCTTTGAGACACAGCTATACTCGAATGCCCGATGAAGAGGAAATGCCTCGTTTTGAACCCAGTGTGCCTCTTGATTATGAGGAAGTTACTACTGGATTAGGTTTCAAATCGGATAGTTCCTCGAGTACCTCATCTGAAGAAACAGAAACTTCAACATCGACGCATCAAAGTGCTCCAATTATTGAGGACTATGAGTCGTCTGATGATGAATCAGATGTGAGTGATCAGGATAAATCACTTGATAAGATGAAAGGAGTAGAAATTCCAATTGAGAATCACATTCTTTGTGATCCTCCTACTCCTGCTGTGCAACCTGTTGCCAAACAAGCGATAGATCGTGTCAAGGATGTCAAGGATGACGAGGAATCTGTGTCTGCTGTTAAGAGCAATAACGTGTTGTATACTTTGGTCGGAGATGCTAAAATTTATTCAGACAACGATTTTCCAATTAAAAATGTCAATCCATCTTCGATTGATAAAGTTTTTGAAGATAACACAAGCAAGTTTTTGGGAATGATGATCCCAGGAGTTATTGTAACTCAATGTGATCCTATTCCAAAATCTGAGGTTAGAAAACAATTTGGAAATCAAAGATTGCCAACAAAGCAACAACCTGTTGCTTCTAAGGGTAAATAACCAGTTCAACGAGCTCAAAAGCCTAACGTTTCTCATTCAAAGTTTGAAACAAAAGGAGCTCGTTACAAGAAGAAAAACAGTGATGTCAAATTTGTAGCATCAAAGGGTACTGAAAAAATTGAGACTTTTGAAAACAAATCAAACTCCGATTTTGTCCAACAAGTCAAAATTTTAAAACGTAACAGTCAAAACAACTACACCAACACACAAATGGGTGTGATGAAAAAGCAAGTACCTGTGGTTCTACAGATTCGACATCTGTTCGTCAATCGGATTCTCCTAAGTTTGTTGAAAGGAGAAATTGTTTTAAATGTGGGGAGTTTGGAAATATCATTAAAAACTGTACAAATACTCCCAAAGAGAGATTTGTTGAGAAAGCCCCTCCTGAAAAAGGTCACCAACAACGTCGTCCTATTTCACCAAAACATGATAAACGAACCGTTAAAGAACAAGAAACAAAATAACGACGTCAAAACGTCAAGGCAGTTGAAAAGGCTTTAAAATCTGAAGTCAAATCTGTTAAAAGGGAACCAAGTTCATCACAACCGTTAAAACCAGAAGTTTTAAAAGTTTTTCACAAAACTCAATCTGGTAAACAAAATCAAACTTGGAAACCTAAATCCGGTGAAAGTTCAGGGGGAGGTGCTGTATTTGAAAATCATCAAGAAATCAAGATCACTTTTCGTGATACTCAGGGACGACCCAAGACCACTAAGGCTTGGGTCCCCATCCTCAACTAATCGTCAAATGATATGTGCAGGATGTTCCAGGAGGAACTGTTAATAGTCATTGGATTGTTGATAGTGGAGCATCTAGGCACATGACGGGCGACTTACGGCTTCTTTATGATGTGAAAAACATTAGAGGAGGTTATGTCGCATTTGCAGGAGACAAAGGCATATATATCACTGGAAAAGGAATTATCTCCAATGGTGTTGTGTGTTTCGATAAGATCAATTATGTTCGTCAAATTGATCACAATCTTCTGAGTGTTTCGCAAATCTGCGATAAGAAATTCACCGTGCATTTTGATGATGCTGGTTGTTATGTGCTGAAACCTGGTTTCAAAATTCCTAAAGAATGAATTCTCTTATCGGCTCCAAGGATTAATGATCTTTATATTCTTGATATGAGCCAAGCGATTATGACATCTGCACAAGTGACATGTTTGGTCTCAAAAGCCACAGAAAAGGAGTCTATATCTTGGCACAGAAGAATGGGGCACATTCACTTAAGAAAAATGAACCATTTGGTGAAAAAAAAATCTTGTGAATGGTGTGCCTGTGAGAAATTTTCATCTACAAGATATCTGTGTATCGTGCCAGAAGGGAAAGCAAACGAAGAAGTATCACCCAATTAAGAAAGTCAACACTGTTAGCATGCCTCTCGAACGTCTTCATATGGACCTCTTTGGACCTATGAAACACAAGACAACATTCGGGGATGCTTATTGTCTAGTGGTTACTGATTACTACTCTAGATTTTATTGGGTATCTTTTATGGCACACAAGAGTGAAACAGCTGAAATCCTCAAGAATCTTCTTACTTTGCTGGAAAATTTGTACACATTGAAAGTGAAGAGGATTCGAAGCGACAATGGCACTGAGTTCAAAAACAGTATAATGGATGAGTTCTGTACTTCCAAGGGCATTCTTCATGAATACTGTTCTCGCTACACTCCACAAGAAAACGGTGTCGCTGAGAGGAAGAATCAGACGATAATAGAAACAGCAAGAACGATGTCGGTAGAGTCGGAGCTTCCTGTTCAGTTCTGGGGGGAGGCTGTGTCTACTGCTTGCTACACACTAAACAGAGTTCTCACAGTTAAAAGGCATGACAAAACTTGTTTCAAACTTCTACAGAAAAGTAAACCGGACATTTCTCACCTAGAACCTTTTGCCGGTCCATGCACTATGATTGAGCCAGACGAAAAGTTTGGCGCCAAAGCTATCGAGGGTTTCTTCCTTGGATATGCTACTCCGAATTTTCGTGTATGGAATTTGGCAACCAAAAAGATTGAGTTATGGAGTGAAGTAAGGGTTCAAAGGTATACAAGTTCTGTTAGAGCTCCGGGTGATCCTTGGATGTTCGACTATGATGGACTATTCGAGTCCTTTAATCTGCCAACCTTTGACGAAGCTTCTGCAGCTGCTCAAAAGCTATTTGATAGTGGCAACGCGGCTGGCTCGCCATTGGTAAGACCAATTATTGTTAACCCCCAAGCTTCTAATTCGGTTAACAACATGGTACAAAATGAGGTATTTGAAGATGCTGCTGATTACAATGAGTCATCGGAAGATGATGAATTCCATGATGTGAATGAAGGCACTTCAGCTCCGGTTGCTCCTGTTCAAGGTGCTTCTGTAGAAACTCCTCATGTGCAGAATGTAGATACTGCTGAAGGGAATGCATCCACTTCTACGCCTATGCCCGGTGTGGAGTTGGTTGTTGATCTTAATCTTAACAATTTGGGTATTAATACTCGTGTTCCTGATTTTCCTGAAACGAGAATTCATGATACTCATCTGCAGCAGAATATTATTGGAGATGTCCAACGCGGTGTGCAGACGCGTAATCAGCTGAGAAACAACCAGAATGCTGGTTTGTATTCAGCCATCAGAGAATCTGGTCTTCAAAATGATTGGTCCTTCGCGTGTTATGTTTCACAAGAAGAACCAAAGTATTGGAAGGAAGTCTTAAAGGATAATTCTTGGGTTGAAGCCATGCAGGATGAACTACAACAATTTCAAAAGCTGGGTGTTTGGAAGCTTCTTGAAAGGCCTGAAAACTACAAGAAAATTGGCACACGTTGGGTTTTCAAATGCAAAAAGGACGATCGTGGGGTAGTCATTCGAAACAAGGCGAGATTGGTTGTTCAAGAATTTCATCAGATCGAAGGCATTGACTACAATGAAGTTTCTGCACCAGTTGCACGTCTGGAAGCTATTCGGATCTTTCTAGCTTATGC
Source organism: Helianthus tuberosus (assembly GCA_030545235.1). NCBI lineage: Eukaryota > Viridiplantae > Streptophyta > Magnoliopsida > Asterales > Asteraceae > Helianthus > Helianthus tuberosus. The sequence continues at coordinate 39,496,886 of CM060382.1, read as the reverse complement.
TTCATTTAAAGGATTCAAAGTCTACCGGATGGACGACAAAAGTGCTTTCTTACACTGTGTAGTTCAAGAAGAGGTGCACGTCGAACAACCTCCGAGTTTTGAAGATCCTATTCATCCTGATCGGGTTTGGTTGCTCAACAAAGCTCTTTATGGTTTACATCAAGCACCTAGGGCTTGGTATGCAACCTTATCCAACTATCTGCTGGAGAATGGTTTTCGACGAGTTCTTATTGATTGCACTCTCTTTATCAAAGAACAAGATGGAGATCTTCTGTTGGTACAGGTATACGTTGATGATATAATATTTGGTTCAACTAATGATTCTTTGTGCAGGCAATTTAAGCGTGTGATGCAAGAGAAATTTGAGAATAGCGCAATGGGGGAAATGAATTTCTTCTTGGGCCTACAAGTTCAACAAACCGAGTTTGGGATATTCATCCATCAGACTAAATATGTTGGTGACATCTTGAGCCGATTCCAGATATCTGATGCAACGCCCATTGGTACCCCACTTCCACAGAATCACGGGATTACTCCGGATCTGAAGGGTGAAAGCATTAACTCTTCATATTATCACGCAATGATCGGATCTCTAATGTATCTCACAGCCTCAAGACCCGACATCATGTATCCGACGTGCCTGCTTGCAAGATATCAAGCCAACCCGAAGGCCTCACATCTGGCAGCTGTTAAAAGGATTTTTTGGTATTTGAAGGGTTACCCGGACACCGGTCTATGGTACCCTAGGGATGATAACTTCGACTTGATCGCGTACAATGATTCTGATTTTGGTGGTTGCAAAATCGATGGCAAATCAACAACAGCTGGATGTCAATTCTTAGGAAATCGCCTGGTTACGTGGCAGTGCAAGAAACAAACATGTGTTGCTACATCAACTTGTGAAGCAGAATTCATTGCTGCCTCTAGTGGTTGCTCCCAAGTCCTGTGGATCCAACAACAAATGCGCGACTACGGTTTTGAATTCCTATCTACTCCTATTTTTGTTGATAACAATGCTGCCTTACAGATTACTAGAAATCCTGTGCAGCATTCCAAGACCAAACACATCGAAATTAAATATCACTTCATACGTGATTGTTTTGACAAAAGACTCATCGATGTTGTTAAAGTTCACACCGATCACCAACGTGCCGACCTGTTCACTAAAGCTTTTGATAAATCACGTTTTAATTATCTTCTTTTGGTCAATGGCATTAAGGTGATACCCGAGTAAAACTTCTTTGGCTAATCGTTTTTGTAAATATTACTCAAAAAGATTTTCGTTTTCGTAACCTTTTAGCGTTTTAGGGGGAGTAAATTCAAGAAAATACAAAAACATTTGAAAAAGTCAAAAATCCAAAAAGATGTCTTTACTTTCTGTCCTTACGTTTGAAAAATTCAAAAAAAAAAAAAAAAAAAAAAAAAAAAAACAGAAAAGCTAAAATTCAAAAAAATTAGAAAACCAAAAATGAGTTTCTTGGATAAAGGAAAATGATGATATTCACTGGTGTGATCAGTCAACATGTTCAAAATGTAAAACAAAAAAAATTGAGAAATGATAAGTATCTCTACTAACGATGTATCGGTAGGCTCACAAATAGATTAAAATGTGCAGGATGATACAAACCTAACAGACTTCAAGTCAGGTGGGAACTATTCATTGGCATATGGTCTTGGTACCGAAATTTCGTTTGATTGATTGCCTAGATTCTGAGATATTCGGTCTTTATGCTGTCTTATCATCTGGGTATCATGGTTGTATCTTTTACCGAAAAATAACGGAGACGAAGTCTAGATTTTCCATGATACTATATATACGTGTACATATTGCATTCGACCTCAATAAGTGATCAACAATCACATGTCCAAATAAATAAGTGATAAAATATCTCATTTATCCGGGAGTCAAGTTCGTCTCTTTGCTGTACGTTGTACTGACCTGTTCACGGACTTGCTCCTGTGCCCTCATGCATATGAAAATCAAGTTCCTCATCAATAAGTGATTCTATCACATAGGGCTTGTTTTCAATAAAAAATAAGTGAGTATCTCACATTGTTTTATATGGTCAAACAGATGATAAGCGGTATACTCACCGATAAGATGAACTCTCGTGCATACCTTGATACGGGAATGTGTAGTGAGTGGATGAACACCGACTTGTAAGTATAATCCTTACCGTAAATCGTATCTCCTAATTATGATTACATCTGATCAGTTTGAGCTTAAGTGGACAACAATACCGATAATCATGGCAGTATACTTATCCATAGCTTTAAACCGAACAAAAACCATGTTGACTAAGACCGTAAGCTGGTATGATTCCTTTTCCTTGAAACTCGCAAAAGGTTGACATTTGTACAGTCGTTTATTGCTTTCTATAGTTTTTCCTTAGTTTACCGCACTTTAAATACTATTTTAGTGTAATTTGTAAAGTTCATTTTTGATTAGCTGCCGAAAGCCTGAAACCTACTTCATAATATGTCCTTTGCATTTGGTAAACTCAATCACAATGAAAATCTGTTCAAAAAAAAAAAAAAAAAAACAAAATCTGTTCAAGTGTGCAAAATTTCAAGACTTGGTAATTAGAAAAAAAGGTTTGACGAAAAACCCTAAGGTCGACGAAAGACCTAAGAAGTCAACGAAAAACCATTCTTGGTCAACTGTTTTCAAGTCTTGGTCAAAATTCAAAGTTTCATGACGAAACACATGTTTTTCGTCGAGGTAACGACGAAATACCCCTGGGCCTTTTTAACTTTCGTCATGGGCTTACTGTTCAAGTCCAACCAAGTGTTTCGTCGAGCCCACATATGTTTCGTCAAGGATGGAGTTTCGCCGAGTAAGTGGGTATTTAAGGGGACCCTGTGAACAGAGATGTCACTTTTTCAAACCAACTCTCTGATTCATCTTCTCCAACACTCCAACACCCATACCTCCTTTTCACCGACTTCAAACATCAACCCCCTATCATTTTCTTTAAAGTTTTAAGTAAATCAAAGGTATTCATGGGTTATTTTCATGTTTTGAATCTTTGAAACCCTGTGTTTTTGCCCGATTGTTCGACAAACCCTCGGAGACCCTTCTTGTTCGATTTCTACATATGAATCGTTGTTCATTGTTTATGTTCTTAATCAAAACTGATACAACTAGGATTTGTATGATGTTTTATACGTTGATTTGGTTTGGGTTTCGGGTAACAAAAACAGGGGATGTGTGTTGATTATGTTTAAACGGGTTTTTAGTATATGTTCGGTCAAAACTCATGTCGGATTTACAGTCTGGTCTGTTTCGTCTTGATTGTGGTTAAAAACAAAGTGTCAAATTGTGCTTGTTTGTGAATCGGTCATCGATTAACCGCCTGTCGGCGGAAAACCCTTTGATTTTGATAACCCCCAATTCGACGAAACCCTAACTGCCGACGACGAAACCCCTTTGACGATGAAACTTATGTTTCTTCAAACTGACCATGACGAAACACTTTACGACGAAACAACCGCTCAAACAAAGGAACATCTTTCATCGAGAGACTGTGGACGAAAAACCAGTGGTCAAAGTCAATGTTGACTTGACTTGACCAAGGGTGTTTTGCCATGAAGAAGAGTGTTTCGTCGAAGTGCTAGTGTTTCGTCGTACCATACTTAGAATATTTTCTGTTTGGTGCCTTTTTCATAGAAGACATGGTTATACTTGTTCACTGTTCAATTCATACTCTAACATGTATACACATATGTTATTGCACATGTTATATCATTATAACTTAGTGTGATTGCTTTCGAATACAGATGGCACCGAAAGAAAAGAAACGTAAGCCCGCGACCAAGATAACCGACAAACCGGAAGAACTAGTGATGTCCAAAAGGCGTCACAATATGATTGCCTATCTTGATCCGGAAGGGAAGATCACTGAACGAAAGGAGATCACGCAGTGGATTAGGGAGTCGCGGATAAACAAAGCTGTCGCTTTCTCAACACCGGTTTACAAATCGCTCATCAAAGCATTTTGGAATTCTGCAAGCGTTGTCCAAATTGATGGAACTGAATTTATTCAAGGGCAAGTGAATGATGTGAATGTGAATGTCTCACCGGAAATCTTGAACACCGTTCTAGAACTGCAAGACGATCTGAATGCACCGTCCTCTATTCCAATCATGTGTACTTGCGATTGTTTAGTAAGGATGAAGTGTACTGGTGACATCTTCAGTTGTCAAATCAATAAGGGAGATCTGCCGATGCGGTACAAGTTTTTATTACACGTACTTATTCAATGTCTTAGATACAAGCGAGCTGGCTATGACATGGCAGGCAACGATCTCGTGGGACTCATGGTGGCATTAGTGCTGAACAAACCATTTAGCATTTCAAAGTACATCTTTGCCAACATGAAGGAGAACATGACAAGAACTGGTGATCGTACAACTGGGCATAAATTCTGGATGTATCCCCATTTTCTACAAATGATCATGAATGTCCAGCATTCCAATCTTCCAAAAGCCAACGATGACATCTTGAAGATAGATTCTATGATCGAACATTCACTGAAGATATTCAGGGGCCTTGCAATAAAGAGATACAAAGAAAGCGAGCCGCCTAGGAAACTGTTCGGTGCTCTTGATAAAACCAACTACATCGCTCCAGGAGATGACAAATGGCGTAACAATGACAACCAATCTGATGATGAGGAGCTGGAGTTAAAGAAAAAAATGGAAGAAAAGTTTGGTCGAAAGGATTCTGATTCTTCTGACAGCGAGAGTGATGGTGATGATGATGCTGGTGATGGTGGTGATACAGGTGCCATTGGTGCATCTGGTGCTGGTACATCGACTGCTGGTACAGCTGGTGATACTTCAGCTGGTGGTGATGAGGAGGATACGGAATCGGATGACAATGTTCTTGAGCCTGGGTACGAGTTCTATTTGGATGAACATGGTGTAAGCCAGGTCAGGAGGATTAGACAAGAAGATGACCCTGAATACGTTCCTTCGGATACCGAAGCGGAACGTTTGCAGAAAAAGCAAACGGTTGTCCGTCGAAAGAAGAAACCAAGAAAGTACATTGGTACTTCATTTGCGCAGCAATCCGTTCCACAAGAACCTTCTCAAGAAGCGGAAATGGATCCAAACCTTGGATTCATGGCCACTAAAGCTACCGCTATGGTATCATCTCCTCCAAGATCTTCAGAACCAACTCCTGTAGTGACTTCAACTCCTGAAACTCCTACAGTGACTCCTCAAGCACCGACACGCTCTATTGCATCGACAATTCGTGCAACAACTTCGCAGCCGACCTCAGAGTGCAGACAGACTATATTCTCTCAGATGCAGCAAGATGAAAAGGTAGATTTCCTGTTCTCTCAACTGCAAGCTGCTGCAGGTCAAATCAATAGACAATCGGACGTGATCAATCTTACAAGAAATGACATGATCAAACAACAGTTGGAGATAAACACTTTGAATTCCACTATTGGTCATCAGCAAGCAGAGATCACTCACCAACAAGCTAAGATTGAGCAACTGAAAGCTGAAAATGCACGCTTGAAAGCTGCAGATGAAGAAAGAGAGCGTCAGTTACAACAGATGCGAGCTGCAGATAATGCGCGTGGTATTGACATGAACCGCTCGAAAGAAAGAAGCACTGAGGTTCAAAAGTTGGCAGATACTCTTAAACAAAAGCATGACGATATGAGAGAATGGTATAATTCTCGCAATACTATAATAACAGATGGGGTCAAGCGAATCACTGAAGGTTTTAAGTTTGTAAGAAAGCTTGTGAATATTTTGTGGGCCGATCGTTGCAAACAACAACAAGTGTTGAAGAAAAAGGATGATGATCCTGAGGATCAGGGGAACCCTGACCCTTCTGCCACATCAGAGCAATCGTTGTCTTCAAGCCTTCACAGCTTGAATCGGCACAAGGAACCTCTAGTGGAACCGTTGAAGAAGCCCAACAATTGGAAAGCAGTTCTTTCATTGAAAGCTCTAAGGCTGGTACATCTTCTGTTCCTAGCATTGCTGACTTTGCTTTACAGGCTATTCATCCTATTACTGGCGAAGTTCTAGAAGAGGGAGAGTTCGTTGCAGATCTTACACAAGAACAACTGCTTGCCTTGATTGAAATGAAACCAGTTGAAGATTCTGTGACCGATTAAATGCCGGTTGAACCAGAAACTGCTGATACAGAAAACATTGAAGAGATAGTATTTGAAGGTGAAACAAGCAAATCAACATATGTTCTTGCCGACGGAATGGAGTTTGATCCGTTTGATGAAGAATGGATGAAAGAAAATCAAGAAGACATTGATGAGCAATTAAAGAATCGCACGTCTTCAGATAATTCGACGGATTCATTCCAAGAATGGAGAAAGAGATTCTTGTCGAAGGTTGAAAAGCCTACGCCTCCGGAAGCACATGTTGATTTTCTGCAATTTGAAAAGGTCAAGCCGCATGGGAAAATTCTGAGCTGGATGTTCGTGAAGGAAATTCATTGTGTTGCAATCAAGCGTGAACACGGAATCCAGTACTTCAACTCCATGCTAAGCATTCTATCTTTGCCGTTCTATGACGTTGCCGCTTTATCGAAGCTGGAAATCATCAATCGTTCAAATTACTTTGGCGCAACGTTATTTGCAAGAAAAATCAAGTTCGAACGGAAGAAAGGATGGAAGGATGCATCGTACAAGCCACAGTTTCCGATATATCAACAGATCAAGTTCACGTTGGATTCGTTGACCAACATGGCTCGATACAAGCTCATATACCAGCCAGCGAAGGTCATGAACAAGATTCCGTTGATGCCCATGGAACAGAACTTTCTTGAAGAAATGGCGTTGTGGTGTTACGATTCGGATACTCATGAAGCGGTGATTGTGTTTAAGGGTGATCGTGAAAAATTTCGAATGCTAGATCCGATGTGGATCGTGAATATGTCGGCGAACGACATCAGCAAGCTATTTCAGCATGATATCTTTTACGAAGACAAGGACGCTCATCAAGAGCTATAATTTCAACGCGTCGCTTGTAACTGTTTTTACCAAGGAATTCATGCTGGAAGCACCTGGTCGCAGAAGCACTGAAGATTGAAGACCGAAGACCGAAGACCAAGTAACAGACAAGGGGGGGTTTGTTGATGCATATTTTGTGTCTGTAACTTGTTCTATTTAGCATTGTAATTTACGATCTTTATTTATAGAGTCTGTAATTCCGTTAGTCGACCAAGTCGGATATCCTCCTATCCTACTTGTGTCTGACAGTTTGTCTCATTGTTTTGTAATTCTTTTATGAACTATGCATGTTGCATATTTGAGTAGTAATGTTTGTTTGTGTGTTTATACATGTCTGCTGCAAACTGTCACAGTTTGCAGCATATCAGGTTTTGCAGCCCTCGATGAAAGACCTGTCTTTCGTCGAGTACATGTATGACGAAACTCCCTTGGGTGGTCAATCCAAGTTTCGCCATGAACAGTGACGAAACACCTAGTGTTTCATCAAATTTGGTATTTCGTCAGGCCCATCTTTGTGTTTCATCGACACTTGGGCTGGGCTGCCTATATAAACCACACATGGTTTCTGTGTGAAACTATGAGAGCATATCCCAACTGAGAGTTTACATTCAAACATTGTGTGTACGTGTTTGATGCTTGTTCTCATCCGTTTTAATCAATAGACTGTGAATCGTTGGTTATTCCGTGTTGTTATATTTCTGTGATTGGTTTGGCATCGTCAGGGCGATTCCGCACTCGTGACCGTGTTTGATATAAACAAGTGATTTGGTTTCGTGATCGATCCTCAGAAAATGGACATACAATGTCCTTCACATGTAGTCTCAAGATGATATCCATTTAGACGAATATCTTTAAAGCTTATCAGATTTCTTTGAGATAGTGGGGAAAATAAGGCATTGTTAATTTTGAACAAAGTTCCACTTTGTAGAACTACATATGCTTCTCCAAAGCCTTCAATTAATTTTGTTTTACCAGATATAGTACCAACGCTTGCCTCTTTCATTGTTAAACTAGAGAAATAGTCCCTTTTCTTTAGGATTGTGTGTGTAGTAGCACTGTCTATTAGACATACATCTTCACTATTAATATGAAGTTTAGTTGAATACTCCATATGCTTCAAAACAAAACAAAGGTTCATAAATAAAAGTATAATATGATTCAAACATAACAATTCCATAAAGTGCCCAAAAATACTTCAAAACAAAACATAACGAAATCCCAAACAAAATGTCTTAATAAAACATGGAAATAGCATAATTTTAAATATAATCATTCATGCGTAGGGAAAATTGCAAGCATCCAACTGGTTTGTATCAGCCATGATATCACAAGATTCCAAATTAGCTTGCTCGATAAGGAAATCATCATAATCCAGATTAGTTGCATTAGTATGGTCCTTTTCACCACTTGGGACATCAACATTTCCATCTTCATATGTGAAATTTGTCTCTATTCCTTTTTGTTTGTCTTTTATAGATTGTTGGTAAAGCTCTACTAAGTGTCTGGCTGTACGACATGTACCAGCCCAGTGGTTGTTACCACCACATCGATAGCATGCATTAGATGAGGTTCCACTTTTCTTTTTACCTCTTTCATCATTGGATTTCTTTTCATTATCATGCAACTTCTGATGGGTTCTTCTATTTTTGAATTGGGGTTGTACGTCCACGACCACGTCCATGACCACGACTACGACCATAACCACGCCCACGTTGATAGCCACGACCACGTCCGTGACTTCCACTTTGGTCAATATATGTTGCCACATTCACTTCTGGGAATGGGGTTGTACCAACCGGACGAGTTTCATGGTTTTTCATTAGTAGCTCATTATTTTGCTCAGCCACAAGCAAACATGATATTAAGTCACTGTATTTGGTGAAGCCCCTTTCACGATATTGTTGTTGCAAGACAATGTTTGAGGCGTGAAAGGTGGATAATGTTTTTTCCAACATCTCCTTATCAGTAATATTTTCACCACATAGGATCAATTGTGACGTGATTCTAAACATTGCTGAGTTGTACTCATTTATAGACTTAAAGTCTTGCAACCTTAAATTAATCCATTCATAACGAGCTCTTGGTAATATTACTATTTTCTGATGGTCATACATTTCTTTTAAATTGGTCCATAGGACGAGTGGATCTCTGATAGTGAGATATTCAATTTTCAATGACTTATGAATATGGTGGCGTAAGAAAATCATTGCCTTTGCTTTATCTTGGGTACTTGTTTTATTTTCTTCTTTAATTGTGTCCCCAAGGTTATTGGCATTTAGATGGATTTCAGCATCCAAAGCCCATGACAAATAATTTTTTCCAGTGATGTCTAAAGCCATTAACTCAAGCTTTGCAAGATTCGATATGATTAACTATATTAAAGAAATACATGTGGATTAATGTATGTTATTCAAATTATAATCAAATATAATTTATTAACCATTATTGACTATAAACTAAAACAAGACTAACACAATGATAATGTATTTAGGCATTACCAATATAAAGTTTGTTTACATATATATGTATATGATATGTCCATGCATATAAGCAAACATATATAATTTATATTAACCTATCACGATATAACTAATCGATCAAGTTTCATATTTATTAATAACACATGATCATAAATAAATACAGTTAATAAAATGTTTAAATCATATGAACTAGAACACTTACAAATGTATTTTGTTTTGTTTATGTTGCTATTCAATTAATAACACATTTTCAAAATTTCATATATTATTATATCCAACAAAATAAACAACATGGGAAGTAATAATTAGTTATCAGATCATTGTCCCAATTATTGTCACTAGTAATTTGTAAATTATATACTATATTCATGATAATAGCCCAAAAAAATTCTTTTATCAAAAGAACTCTTTTTTTTTTGGAAGTAGACAGCCTATAATTAAATTCTAAATATTGTTTACAAAGATTAATACACAGTATGTCCACTCATATATCAAGGGTAGTTAATAATGTGTTAGTTAATCATGTACACACTCGAAATGTATATAAACTAAATAAACATAAACTAAATATGATTGTATTTAACATTATATAGTGACTTAAAAAAAAGAGTATATGGATTACAATTTTGACTCTTCTCGAACTAAAAACCTTTCTAGTTTTTTGTACTTATAAATGAAGAAAAAATAATAATATTAGAGAGACTTAACCACAAAGCCATTTCAACTTAAAATCCTTTACCACTTAGCTGTGAATCCCTTTTTTTTTCTTTTTTTTTTCTTTTTTGTTTCATATGCAGTAAAGAAGAAGAAGAACTGGTTTTGGTTGATCCATATAGCTACTAATTGACATACCTGGGTGTAGGTCCGGCTAGGGGAGGATCTAGTCGCCTAATCCTTGTGTACAAACCAACCCGGTTGTGCGGAATTCAACCGGGAAAGCAAACCGAGATAGAACACGCAAATACACGACACACAATATTCACCGATTAACACCTCTGTATTAATACGTATGAAAGGTTCAGTTACAAAGCAAAGTTTACAAATGTATTTTGCAAACTCTCTCAAAACTCTCGTGTGTGTGTGTGCTCTCACTTGTCTCGCTCTTTCTGTTCTGTCTTCAGTCTATATATATAGACACACAGCATCACGAAACGGAACATAGCTTGGCGAAACAAAACATCAGCGACGAAACATTGACGAAACATAAATATTGTCGACGAAACAGCCCAGTTTCGTCGACTTATACACTGTTTCGTCGTATTGGGCTTGGGCCCAAAGGTGTTTCGCCAACCTGTTGAAGCCCATGTCTTATTTCAGTTACATTTCAGCCCAAGGATTAAGTTCAAATCCTTTATGTCTTCTTGGTCCGCTTGAGAACTTGAAGTACACGACGGAGGAATGTCATGTCTTTAGCCAATTCACGTCACTTCGAGTCGCGTCGAGTCGCGTACACAAATCGTGTATCAACAAACTCCCCCTTGGACGCTACTCGCGAGATTCGCCTTTCTTGTCTTCTATGTCGGAGGATCTTCAAAGTCTTCACGTCTTTAAAGCAGAAAGTGTATCAACAAACTCCCCGTTTTATGTAGGAAGTGTGTCAATAAACTCCCCCTTTGATTATGCTTGTGAAGGACTTGATCTTCAATGCTTGAGATCCTTGTGGTGTTGATGATGGTCAGCGGCAACTCGATCAACTTCATCATTTGAGTGCCTTCACGCCGTGTCTTCATTCCGAAGCTTGTCATCGACCATGTTCTCCTTGCCTTTAGAATCTGCACATGCAAGAAATCTAAACGCGTAATGAGAACAACTGCTAGGAATATAGTAAAATAAACAAACGACACACGTATGACCATATATCAATCAAATACCGTCCGACAGTTTGAAAGTTTAACAAATTTGTCAATTTTAGTCTTTAGCTTTCAAAACTTGCAAATTTTGACCGTTTATGAAGATTTAGTCAATTCGGTTTTCGTTCAGGTTTCAGGTAACGAAGACTCGAGATCCAACATCGTACGATCGAAAATAAGACAGAAATAAAACCTTTTTGGCTTTTAGAAAGTTTATATTAAAACACACCTAAAATCTTTTTGGAATTTTTGAATATTTCAAATGTAAAGACAGAAAGCAGTAAATAAATATATACAAAGATGCAGAAACTGAAAGCATTAAATAAATATTTACAGACATTCTTTTTGCGAGTTTCGAGGGTAAGAGAATCATATCAGTGTACGGTCATGCCAAAACGCTCTTGTTGTTCAATTAGTTAACATTTAGATAAGCATCCTATAACAATTATCGATATTGTTGTCAACATAAGCTCAACTTATCAGATGTAATCATGGCGAGGGGATACGTTAAGGTATGATTTATACTTATCGACCGATGTTCATCCACATCACGACACATTCCCGTATCAAGGTATGCACGAGGGTTTATCTTACCGGTGAGTATACCGATTATCATCTGTTTGACCGTATATGATGTGAGATTCTCACTTATTTTGTTTTGAAAACAAGCCCTTTGTGATAGAATCACTTATTGATGAGGAACTTGATTTTCAATGCATGAGGGCACAGGAGCAAGTCCGTGAACAGGTCAGTACTTTCGTACAGCAGAGAGACGAACTTGACTCCCGGATAAATGTGATATATTATCACTTATTTTGTGGGACATGTGATTGTTGATCACTTATTGAGGTCGTATGCAGTATGTACACGTATGTATAGTATCATGGAAGATCTAGACTTGCGTCCCCGTTATTTTTCGGTAAAAGATACAACCATGATACCCAGATGATAAGCAGCATAAAGACCGAATATCTCAGAACCTCGGCAATCTATCAAACGAAATTTCGGTACTAAGACCATATGCCAATGAGTGGTTCCCACCTGGTCTTCAGTCGATTTAAGTTTATATCTCCCTGCACACTTTAAAATGATTGTGAGCCTACCGATACATCTTATATAGAGCTGCTTATCGTTTTTCATTTAAGGTTTAAAGAGGTTTGGATAGACCACTGATGTACTATCATTTTCTCTTTTGCTCGCAAGGAAACTCATTTTTGTTTTTCTATTGTTTTTGTGATTTTTAAATTTTTCGATGTTTTTGGATTTTCAAATTTGGATTTACTCCCCCTAAAATCAATAAACTAAGCTAAATTTAAAACACAAAGGTATTTTCAAAAATGATTTTCCGATGTTGGTTTTACTCTTGCTTGACCTTAATGCCGTTTACCAATAATAAATAGTCAAATCTTGATTTGTCAAATGCTTTGGTAAAAAGGTCGGCACGTTGGTCATCGGTGTGGACGTAAGCAACATCGATTAGCCTTTTCTCAAAGCAATCACGTATGAAGTGATACTTAATTTCGATGTGCTTAGTCTTTGAATGCTGCACAGGATTTTTAGTGATCTATAAGGCAGCAGAATTATCAACGTAAAAAGGAGTAGTTAGGAATTCAAAACCGTAGTCGCGCATTTGTTGTTGGATCCACAGGACTTGGGAGCAACAACTTGAGGCAGCAATGTATTCAACTTCGCATGTTGATGTAGCGACACACGTCTGCTTCTCGCACTGCCATGTGACTAGGCGATTTCCCAAAAGCTGACATCCAGCCGTTGTGGATTTGCCGTCGATTTTGCATCCACCAAAATCAGAATCACTGAAAGCGATCAAGTCAAAGTTATTATCCCTAGGGTACCATAGACCGGTGTCAGGGTAACCCTTCAAATAACGAAAAATCCTTTTTACAGCTGCAAGATGTGAGGCCTTCGGGTTGACTTGATATCTGGCAAGCAGGCACGTTGGGTACATTATATCTGGTCTTGATGCTGTGAGGTACATAAGAGATCCGATCATCGCGCGGTAGTATGAGGGACTAACAACTTCACCCTTCAAGTCTGGATTAATTCCGTGATTTTGCTGCAGTGGGGTACCGATGGGCGTTGCATCAGACATCTGGAACCGGCTCAAGATGTCACCAACATATTTAGTCTGATGGATGAATATCCCAGACTCAGTTTGTTGCACTTGTAGGCCCAAAAAGAAGGTCATTTCCCCCATAGCACTCATCTCGAATTTATCCTGCATAATACGCTCGAAATTCCTACACAAAACATCATTAGTAGAACCAAATATAATATCATCAACGTATACCTGTACCAGTAGAAGATCTCCATCTTGTTCTTTGACGAAAAGAGTACAATCGATAAGACCTCTGCGAAATCCATTCTCTAACAGATAATTAGATAAGGTTGCGTACCAAGCTCGCGGTGCTTGATGTAGACCATAGAGAGCTTTGTTGAGCAACCAAACCCGATCGGGATGGACAGGATCTTCAAAACCTGGAGGCTGTTCGACGTACACCTCTTCTTCCACCACACCATGTAAGAATGCACTTTTGACGTCCATCTGGTAAACCTTGAATCCTTTGAATGAGGCATAAGCCAGAAAGATCCGAATTGCTTCCAGACGTGCAACAGGTGCATAAACTTCGTTGTAGTCGATCCCTTCAATCTGACGAAAACCTTGAACGACTAATCTTGCTTTGTTCCGAATAACGATTCCACGGTCATCCTTTTTGCATTTGAAAACCCAACGGGTACCAATCTTCTTTTAACCAGCAGGTTTCTCTACGAGTTTCCAGACACCAAGCTTCTGGAATTGTTGCAGTTCTTCCTGCATTGCTTCAACCCAAGAGTTATCTTTCAAAGCTTCTTTCCAAGTTCTTAGTTCTTCCTGTGAGACATAACACGCGAAAGACCAATCATTTTGTTGCCTGGATTCTCGAATCTCTGCATACAAGCCTGCATTGTTGTTGTTCCGTAACATGTTTCTTGTTTGAACGCCACTCTGTACATTTTCGATGATGTTTTGTTGAGGATGTGTATTGTTAATCCTTGTTTCTGGATTATCTTGAACTGGAATATTTGTACCCAGATTGTTGAGATTGAGATCAACAACCAATTCAATACCCGGAATTGACGAAGAGGATGATGCAGTAGCTTCAGCTGTTCTAGGGGCGTCCACTGGAGGTGTACCCTCTGAAGTACCATGAACTGCTATTGTTGGAGCTTCTTGATCTGCATCTAGAAATTCATCATCCTCTGAAGATTCGTTCAATTCGGTAGCATCGTGAAAATCCTCATTATCGAGAGCATTATTGTTCACTGAAGATGGTTCTTGATTGACAATAATGGGACGAACCAACGGTGAATCTGTTGCATTGTCACTCTCGAAAAACATCCTTACCGCAACATTTTCTTCAACTGCTTCAACATTGATCGAATTGAAAAAGTCATCGTACTCAAACATCCAAGGCTGACCAGGACATCTGACTGGCAATGTGTGCCTTTGTACTCTGACCTCAGACCATTCCTCGACCCTTTTAGTCTCTAGATTCCAGACTCTTGAGTTCGGGGTGGCATAACCAAGAAAGTAACCTTCAATAGCTTTTGCCCAAAACTTTCCATTAGGATCGATTATTGTGCACGGAGCTCCAAACGGTTCAAGATATGACAAATCTGGTTTCCGTTTGTGAAGAAGCTCAAAGCAGGTCTTGTTGTGCCTTTTGACTGTAAGAACTCGGTTCAACGTGTAACAGGCAGAGGCCACAGCTTTAGTCCAGAATGGAATCGGCAATTGTGACTCTACTAACATTGTCCTAGCAGTCTCGATCAAAGTACGGTTTTTACGTTCAGCGATGCCATTCTGTTGAGGAGTGTAAGCTGCACTAAATTCGTGAAGAATACCTTTTGAAGTGCAAAACTCCGCCATGGCATGATTTTTAAATTCTGTACCATTGTCGCTGCGTATCCTCCTAACTTTCAACTTATACAAATTCTCAATCTGAATGATCAAGTTTTTGATAATACCGAAAGTTTCACTCTTGTGTGCCATGAACGCCACCCAAGAAAATCTTGAATAATCATCAGTTATCACGAGGCAATATTGATCAATCCGAATGCTTTTATGCTTGACAGGACCGAACAAATCCATGTGCAAACGTTCAAGCGGAACGGCCACCGTGTTGATTTTCTTTGTAGGGTGTCGCTTCTTCGTTTGTTTTCCTTTCTGGCACGAAACACAGACGTCTTGAAGATGGAAGTTTTTAAGAGGAACACCATTCACCAATTCATTTGATACCAAATGATTCATTTTGCGTAAGTGAATGTGACCCATTCGTCTGTGCCAAGAGATTGAGTCTTTTTCTGTGGCTTTGGAAACGAAACAGGTTGCTTGTGCAGACGTTGTGATAGCTTGGCTCATATCAAGGACATACAAATCATTTATCCTTGGAGCAGACAAGAGAATCCATTCTTTTGGAATTTTGAAGCCGGGTTTCAGCACATAACATCCATTTGCATCAAAGTGTACTGAGAACTGCTTATCACAGATTTGTGAAACACTGAGAAGATTGTGATCAAGTTGTTGTACAAAGTTGATCTTATCAAAGCTTACAACCCCGTTGGATATCATTCCTTCACCCGTAATATATCCGCCTTTATCTCCAGCAAAAGCAACATAACCTCCTCTAATAGATTTGACGTCGTAGAGAAGCTTCATGTCGCCTGTCATGTGCCTGGATGCCCCACTATCAACAATCCAATGACTACTGATAGTTCCTCCTGGAACACCCTGCACATGAACTCACATGATTAGTTGGAGATGGGGACCCAAGCCATTGTGGTCTTGGGTCTTCCATTTTCATCGACAACAATTACTTCCACTTTTTGATGGTTAGGAAATTGTGATGGTCCCCCTGATTCAATAACCGTTTTTGGTTTCCAGGTCTGTTTTGTTATACCAGTGTTATTCTTTAAAATCTTAACTTCATGGTTGTCTGAAGTTTTTGAATTGTCTGGTTTGATAGAAACAGATGTTTTGTTAACCATGTCGGTTTTAATCGCCTTTTCAATTTTCTTGACCTGTTGGCATTTCTGTTTCTTTTCCCTTTCTTTTACAAGACGAGGATCTTGTTTTACAGAAACAGATCGCTTACGGTCAATTTGGTCACGGGGAGCATCAACCTTTGCTTTCAACTTATGAAGATATGGACAATTTCGAATTATATGTCCAATTTCACCACATTCAAAACATGATCTTCGTTCAACAAACCCCGAAGTAACATGTGATTGTCTTGTCGATGATGAACTTTGTGATCCCTAGGTACTTGGTTTTGAACTGTTTGGATCATTTCTTTTCAACACTTTTGCTTGCTTAACAAAATCTAAGTTAGATTTGTTCTCAAAAGTTGCAATTTTGTCCGTTCCCTTTGATTTCACAAAGTTCACCTTCTTGTCCTTTTTCTGATTCTGTTTCTTTTGACCTTGAGTCGTTGATTTACCTTTTGGTTTGGTATGATTTTGCTGTTTTTGCACTGTTGGTAATTTTTGATTGCCATACTGTTTTCGAATTTCGGCCTTTGGGATAGGAGGGCACTGTGTTACCACAACGTGTAATCCTGTCTTTCCCAAAAACTTACTTGTTGAATTTTCAAAAACTTTACTGATTAAAGATTGATTTACATTCTTCATTGGAAAATCTTTGTCAGAATAAATTTTATCATCACCAACAAGAGTGTACAGCAAATCCACACTTTCAAACTCTTTTGCAGACGTGGACTCGGTCGGAACAGTCTTAGCAGGTTTTGCGGGAGGATCACATAGAATATGATTCTCAAGAGGTATGTCCTCTTCTTTGATTACCGCATCAGACTTTTCTGAATTAGTATCATCAGTTTCATCATCAGAAGAATCAGCATCCTCAATCACAACTGGAGGATCCTGATTCGGTTCAGCAGTTACAAATGTATCTGCTGACACATCCGAATCTGATGTTACTTCCTTCTTGTATCCGAGTCCTGTTGCAAATTCCTCAACGTCCAAAGGAACAGATGGTTCAAAGTGAGTTCTATATTCCTCATCAGGCAGTGCATCGTAATTGTGTCTAACAGGTGGTGGACATTGCTTATATCCAATGCATGTGACATCCCTTTTCTCTTTCTGAACATCAATTATGTGATCCAACACATAGCTAGAGCTCAAATAACTGTCTAGCTTAAGTTGGATCGCCTCACTTTCAGTTTTGACACAAGCCATCTCCTTTTGCATTATCTCAAGGCGAGTTATATACAAATTAATGTCAGTTTGTTTTCTGGAAACCATTTTTGTTAGCTCGGTTTTATCTTTCTTTAATTTCTCAATTACCGATTTAAACTCCTTTTCATGGTTTTCATAAAACATGTTGGCTTCAGTGCACTTCGAAAGATCCACGGTCAATTTCTGATTGTGGATGAATATCACATCATATTTCTCTTGCAAAGCCTCGTGTTTGCTTTGCAATTCACACCACTTATCATTCAACGAAACATGTTTGTCTTGCAAGTCAAACAAACTAGCTTGTAAAGCATCATGTTTGCCTTGCAACTCAGACATGTTTACCTCTAAATCAGCACATTTAACATTCAATCTATCACAATTATCACAAATAACAGCAGTGGGTTCATCGACACATACCTGACTTGATGAACTGTCGACATTAGCCATAAAGGCTGAATGGAGAGAATACGAAGAATAAGCAGCTTGATCCACCAAAATAGATCTTCTTTGAGTTCCTGCTGCAGCTTCTTCCAAAAGCTCATCAATATCCGCATCGACTGACGCACTTGATGTCTCACCCACATGATCATCATCTGAACTTGAGGATTCTTCATCTGAACTTCTACTGTAACCAGAAGAGTCTTCATCCTCAGAAGATTCACCACCATTGGTGGAAGATTCTCCACCACTGGCGTGTTTAAGATCCTTCACAACCTCAGCAAAACACGCTGTTCTATCAGGAGCATCATTTCCCAACTGAATTGACCAATCACAACCTTCATCTACTTGAACCACAAGTGCCTGGTTGGCGTTTGATGGTCCTGCTTGACTTGGGTTGTTAACCGGTATCAACGTACGCTCATTGTTCCTGTTCTGATTCTGTTGGTTGCCTTGATTTCTGAACGGATTCTGGTTCCCATGCTGAGCTGGTCTTGTACATTCCCTTTTAAAATGACCACGTTCACCACAGTTAAAGCACCTTACAGCCTGCTTATCGAACCCATACTTGGTATCTTTCTTGCTTTCCAAGCTGGTTCTGCCAGTTCTTTCCATGAAATCCTTTGCTCTCCTCACAGCACTCGCAAAGGCCCATTTGATATCCATCAAATCCATCTCTTCCTTATCAATCTGCTGATAGTCTTCTTGTGTCAGATTAATGTTGCCAATCTGACCTTCCACTAATCCACAGTATGCACTCACCAAAGTGTTTAGCAGCTCCATGTGTTCCTTTGCTACTTCCACACTGACTTTAGAAAAGCTTGAGGTGTCGAGTCGCACTGTATTTGGCTTTGATTGCTGACCAGCAGATGATGTGCTTCCATAACACGCTTGTTGTTGAGCAGGAAGTGGATTCCCATATAGATCAGTTGCTACGGGAGGCCTTTGGGTTTGTTGCTGAGAAACTGGTTGAAGCGGATTTCCATACATGTCTGTTGTTGGAGGAGGCTTGACCGGAACTTGGATAGGATTGCCATACATATCTGTGCTAGACAAAAACGCTGTTTGAATTGGAGCGTGTGAAGAAGGTCTTGTAGAAGTGCTAGGAGTTCCATAATACATATCAGTATTATGTTGCACTGGCATTGCAGAGGTGCTAGATGTTCCATAATACATTTCAGGATTCTGTGGCACTGGAACTCTTTTCGCCTTGAGAGTTTCTTCCTGATTCTTGTTTTCCAGGAGCTGAACAAAGTCGTTGATGTTTGTGGTAGCCAAAGTGTCATTGTACTTCATGATTTCCAAGAAATTATTCCATTGAGGTGGCAACGCATCTGCAAACTTTTTCACTACCTCAGCTGAAGTTGTTACAACCCCAAAATTTCCCAATTCAGTCAACAAATGATGAAACCGACTTGTCAAATCTCCTAAGGATTCATTATCCATACAAGTAAAACCATCAAACTCTTTCTTTAACAGGTCGTGTTTCAATTGACGTGTCGCTCCATTTCCTACACCCCTTGTCTTCAACGCATCCCACAACTTCTTTGTCGTCTTGAAGCTGACAAATTGATGATAGATATCTTTGCTTAATGCCTGTGTTAGAATAGCATAAGCTTTCTTTTCTAAATCATAGATCTTCTTCTGATCTTCAGAGAGATCGGCAAACGTAGCAGCAGATGAAGCGGCAACCTCGATAGCTTGATCGAAGTCTGTAGTGAAACGTAACCACAATTCTGTATTTTGACCAAGGACGTATGTATTAAATCTATCAACCCATCCCGGATATTCGTTTAAGTGCATCAACTTTGGAGGCCGATTCAAACTTCCGGTTTCACTCTCGCTTAATAAAATGCTTTGAATACTAGGCGTCTGATTTGATACGAAAGCCCATTGACCGGTAGAAATTGCATTAGCTTGCGAAGATACCTTTACGGGAGACTCGGCCCATGAAGGAGATAGACTTGTATTTCGATACTTTCCCGAATCTGGAGCCGGAGTACCCCACCAACTTGGATTCATTGTTGATAAAGAAAAATGAATACCTGTAAATCACACCTCAAACAAACAATTAAATCACTTTGACAAACCTTCTGTTTAAAAATACAAGTGTTTCGACGAAACAGATTTCCACGAAACAGATTTTAATTGTTTTTAGGCTCCTGGACGAAACAGGTTTGTCAAACTGAGTTTTATAATTGACGAAACACTTTTGTGTTGTTTTGGGCTCCCAAACGACGAAACAGGGTAAATGTTGTTGGGCTTGTTATACGACGAAACAGGCCCAACTATTTGATGTTTTATCACCGGCGAAACAGGATAAATGTTTTTGTTTCGTCGATGAGTCTTATTTGTCGAAAAAGCAGGATCTGGTAGGTGAGAACAGTCTGACACAACACTCCTTTGTCAACTCTGCACGTCTAAACTCACCAACCAGTATGGTTATCTTACCAACTGAAATATTTTAATCTAGTTGCACAATTTTCAAACACAAACAACTTTGACAAGTTAATTTTAAGATCAAAAAGGTGAAAACATGAAGAACATCTTGAATATGTCAAGAACACTATGAATTTTCCGATGAATTTTAACCTTCTGAACACAATATTTTGCTTAAAAATGTTTAATAAAAACCAATTACCAACATGTGAGCATGAAAAGTAACAAGGTTTTTAACAAAACATAAAGCAAAACAACAAGATTTAGTCCACTTAAAAAGTTTTTCCAGAAAAATGAATCTTTTCAAAACCCGAAAAACACCAAGAACACCTCGGTTTTAACAAGGAGAAGAGCCAAAGCTCTGATACCACTTGTAGGTCCGGCTAGGGGAGGATCTAGTCACCTAATCCTTGTGTACAAACCAACCCGGTTGTGCGGAATCCAACCGGGAAAGCAAACCGAGATAGAACACGCAAATACACGACACACAATATTCACCGATTAACACCTCTGTATTAATACGTATGAAAGGTTCAGTTACAAAGCAAAGTTTACAAATGTATTTTGCAAACTCTCTCAAAACTCTCGTGTGTGTGCTCTCACTTGTCTCGCTCTTTCTGTTCTGTCTTCAGTCTATATATATAGACACACAGCATCACGAAACGGAACATAGCTTGGCGAAACAAAACATCAGCGACGAAACATTGATGAAACATAAACATGGTCGACGAAACAGCCCAGTTTCGTCGACTTATACACTGTTTCGTCGTATTGGGCTTGGGCCCAAAGGTGTTTCGCCAACCTGTTGAAGCCCATGTCTTGTTTCAGTTACATTTCAGCCCAAGGATTAAGTTCAAATCCTTTATGTCTTCTTGGTCCGCTTGAGAACTTGAAGTACACGACGGAGGAATGTCATGTCTTTAGCCAATTCACGTCACTTCGAGTCGCGTCGAGTCGCGTACACAAATCGTGTATCAACACTGGGGACAATATTGTCAACCTTCTCGGGTCCGAGTCGAGCTTTTGGTGCAGAAGATAACTATAAAAAACAAACAAACGTTATTAGAAAGTTGTACAGTCATTCTTTCGAGCAGGATGGGTAAACGAGTTATAGAAAGTTGTCCATTTTCTTGAAAAAACCACAATTCATGTGTAGAAAAGTTTTATAGACAGTAAGTAAAAAATGTAATTCTTTTAATAAAGCATTTAAGGAGTTTGTATGCTAAATATAAAGTTTATTTTACAAAACTTAACCAAACTTACCACAAATCTCTATTTCCAAGAGTACATAACAAGTCATATACAAAACTCACATGTGAAGCGATGCCTACACCAATCTCGCCTTTTGTTCTCTCTTCACCCGCCTCTTGTTGCACGTCTGAACGAATTTTAAAAAGCAAGTTGATAAACACCGAATCCCGGTACAGATAAAAAAAATAAGAAAAAATAAGCAATTGTGATAATTGATTGTTACTTATCTTGAATCACTGAATGGCAAGCACAACCACCACCGTCGCAGACACCGGTTTCTCGATCTTTATCGATTTAGTGAAGATGAAATATATCGCGATAGTATCTGAAGAATCTGAAGATGAGTGGGCGGGTTTTGAGGAGCAAAGAAAGGGATGGGAAGAGGCAAACAATTCAAGTTTTTTTATTGAAGATGGATGACTGTTGATGGGAAATGGAACAGGTGAAACCGATTGCATATTGAATTTAGGTTTACTTGATTGCATATGGATGGTTTAATTGAATTTAGGTTTAATTGCAGGTGAAGGTTTAATTGATTGCATAGGGATGGTTTAATTGCAGGTGAAACGATCCAAGTGGATAGGGTTTTGCTTTAAAAGATGGAGGTTGGTGAAATGTCTAGATTGCCCCTAAAGTGTCTTAAATTTTT
The DNA here is from genome assembly GCA_030545235.1 of Helianthus tuberosus. NCBI lineage: Eukaryota > Viridiplantae > Streptophyta > Magnoliopsida > Asterales > Asteraceae > Helianthus > Helianthus tuberosus. The sequence goes on along the minus strand of CM060382.1, from coordinate 39,474,532 downwards.
TGACAATGCACAAGTTTACCCCCTCTAAAACAGCTTGTACTCTCTTATACGTAATGCTATAAAATTTATACGTGTGTAAAATAACCAAAAGGGTAGAAAACCCAGTTTCTTTAATATAGTAGTATAGATAATAATGTGTAATATTGTTAACAAATATTTAAAACATATGAAGGAATATAAATGTTATAGAATATGGGTAGTAAATCGATTTAAATCAATTAAATATTTTAAATGAATCAAAGCTACAATAATTTAATAAGAGTATTGATGTGCATAATGAAATTTTTATTTATTATTTACTAATGAATACTAGATGGAAGGTCTTTCGTTAGATTATAAAAAAAACTTGTCTGATGGATTCCCCTAACTTGCTTAACAATATGAGGCGCTAAGGTAATTGTTATAGTTATTTTGCCAATTGTCTTCATAAAAGTGAGGTACCATTTCATACAAGTTTGTTCTCTCATATTATATTGATATTTATATAAATTGCAACTACTCTTTCGAACTTGTGTCAAATAAAAAAAAATTAAAAATTTTTTTTTTTTTAGACCTTACGATGGATAGTACGAACAAGTCTCTAACACAACCCAAAATAGTATGAATTACAATATGGATCATGTATGAGAAAATAATGAATAATGATAAAATGGTTAGAAAATATATTATACCTTACGATGGTGTGATCCAAAGCAAAAGCAATGACGCTTGTGATAATACGATCCAACTATAAAACAAGTCGTGCTGATAACTTGTATTGTAACAACTAGCCTATTAACATTATAGAGATAAGAAAGAAAGATTGGGGAGATGGATATATCTTATTGATGTAAAAAATGGATTACATATGCCTCTATTTATAGGCTTACAAGAATGGAGTTTAAGTATATGGAGAGTCATAAGAAAAGTGGATAGTCACACAATTAATACATAATAATTCATAACATAAATATAGATATTAAATGTGTTAAATTTAAAAAAACATGTAATTTGATATTAGTCAAGAATTGGATGATTGGATACGTAAATCCACATATTTCATAAATATTTTTATATAATTTATGATGTAATCCGGGTTTTAAATCCGGTCGAACTGGTCCGACCTTTGACCCCGTAAGGTGACCGGGTCGACCTCCGGTCCGGTCCTGAAAACATTGGGTAGAAGCAAGAGCAGGTCATGGGTTGTACTGTTCTTTCGTATTTAGTTGCTATTTTCATATTAGTCGGTGATATTTTATAAGGCTATGTATCCCTTTGGTTACTGAACAACGAAGTGTGTGAGCCTTTTTTCTATGCAAGCTTTGTACATCTCCATTTCTTTCATATTTAAGAGTTATTTTCATTCTTTCATTTGTAATTGCCTTGAAGCAAAATACATAGATCATTGTCCCATAGTGTGTGGCAATATGGAAACGGTGTTGTGAGAGAATTCCAACGTGAATTCACCTGGATAGGGGGACGAGGAAGATAAGCTTATTCTAAAGAGGAGTTAAGTTGTATTTTTTAATATTAAGGGATGATGGCAACCCTAATAGGCCAATGTGAATTGGGCCCGCTGGGAGGAATATTAAAGGATGATGGTAACCCTAGATGTCCTCTAGTCTAATACTAGTGTTGGCCACATGATACCTTCATGGGTCAGTTGTCCAAGCCTATTGGATTTTTAGTAATGCAAGTCTCGTGGCTCTAACAGATCTAAACCTTGTGGCTTTGAAGTGGTCAAGACTCGTGGCCTTAAAGTAGGGAGCAGCTAGTCGGATTTAAGCATTTAGGCTAGCTTTTGAATAGGGAGCAACCGTTTGGAGATGGGTGTCCAACCTTATAGCCTTTAAGCCTCATTGCTTTTAAATAGAGAGCACCCATCTAGAGAGCCGGTATCCGGCTTTACGGCATTGTGGCTTTTAAATAGAGGGCACCTGTCTGGATGTCCAGCCTTGTGGCCTTAAGCCTTGTGACTTTTAAGTAGGCGACGGATGTAACATCCCCTCTTCCTTCGTTTAAGCGCTTTGCTGGCAGCTTGAGGATTGTGGTGTTAATCTTGATTTTTGAAAACCCCACTTTGATGGGTCATTTGAGATCTGATCCGAATCATCCTTTAACTCAATCTTGGGCCACATCTATACGATTATCGGGCCTCTTATTGCAATTGGTGGGTCGAGATATTCTGGTGAAAATTTCGTAACCACATTTGTCACAAATAGGCTTTTCTGTAGGAGTATAAATTTAAATTCACATACATCCGCATCCTAACTTCATTTGGTGCATGGTCACAAACATTTTCATCCAATTCATTCTAAACATTTAGGGGCTGTTAGTTTACCTCTTAACGAGGCTCTTAATAGTTCAGACATCTCACTGGTTCATCACTTAATGGTTCAGACTGTTTGTTTCACAAGCAAATGTCTGAATGATTTAGACATTTGCCTCTGAATGGTTAAGCATTATACAAAGTCTGAATGGTTAAGACATCTAATCTGAATTGTTGAGACATTTGCCTCTGAACGGTTAAGCATTATACATGCTCTTAATGGTTCAGACCTCTTACTGGTTCAGCACTTAATCATTTAGATGTTGCCAAACATCCCCTTACTTTCTATTGACGCTCCTTTATTTTTTCACTCTATATTCACATACCTCCGTTATTCATTTTGGTTTTTATCTAAAGCTGGCTTTTTTTTCTATAAAGGAAGAAATAAGTGATGATACAAGGAACAAAAGATCACAAAACAAACTAATATAACTATATGATAATTCTTTTCAATAATCTTGGCACACCACATAAAACCAACTTGTAGCAACGGGTGGATTCCAAGTTAAGTACACACACCAAGCATTGAAACACATAAGAAAGCATAATATTTGTATAGCTAGTAGCTATAAGCTTATAATCATTAATAAAAGAAGCCCTTACGAGCAGGCTTCCTTTTAGGATATTCCACAAGTAGAGCCCTGCCATACTTGTTAAGCGCCTCATAGCAATTAATCACCGTTTCGTTATTTTTGACTGGTACTTGTTGAACAACATAAGTCTGTTGGGGTTTGTAATGACTTGGAAACAACTGAGGTGGAGTTCTACGTGATGGTACAGCTGCTGCGGAGAAATTATTGTCCAAAAGTGCAAATGCTTCGGCCCCAATCATTGAAAGCTCGGTTTTGGTTTTTCTGTAATAAAACATTTCAGTTTTTGTTGTATTTGGTTATGATGTGTATACCGGAGACCAGATATGGCTTTATATAAACCAAATGCAAGTGCACAAAGTTAGTTAAAGATATTCTTCTGAATTCTTTTAGTTTTATTATTAGTTGTTTATGGAACTTTATTCTTTTTATTTTGAGTGTGGAATCATATATAGTTATGCTTATTCCTTCCAAATAATGGGAAAGCGATTGTCTATGTGGGTTTTGATCTTTTTACAAAAAAGTGACATTCAACTTATATGTGGATCTTAATGTCCAATTTGTGAATACACTTGGAATAAAGGAAGATTTTTTATAGATACAATGGAAATTTTGTTGCAACTTCATTGACCCAATTTAAACGAACCAAAAACCTACTTGTGCATAACAGTTGGAAATCGACAGAAAAAGGAATGTGTTTAGTGCAAGATTGATGATACTTTATTCATATTAATCATGGCCTATATAGACTACATAGAACTTAAAAAACCTGCTACGTCATGCTAATTAACTCTGTATTAAGGCTCTATCAAGCTAATTATAAGGCCGGAGGGTGTGGGGGCGCCACCCCCGCCATGTCATCACCTATAGCGCCCCGGGGCGCTATACCTCCACACCCACCAAATTAAAGGGGGCGCTATAGGAGGGAGCTCCATCATGTTAACTTGAAGAAGGGGGGTTATCAGGTGGGACCCACTTATTTAAACCAATCAAAAATTTTTATTTTTTTTATTTTTTCTCTATAGCGCCCCACTTGTTATCACCACACCCTCCATGTTAAAGGGGGGGGGGGGGTATAAAGCCCCTTTGGCTGACGTGGCGCCTACGTGGCGCCGATGTGTCCTTATAAAGCCCCAAGGGGGGTTATCCCACACCCTCTAGCCTAACTGACCTGTGACCCCTATCAAAGTTGAGACAATAGCTCTTGCAGAAATTTGTTACAACTTTCCAAGGTTGATTCATTCATAATTAAACACTTTCCCTTGATTCAATGTTGACAACTCCTAATTGATCTCGAAGTTCTTTAAATTTCTCTACTTAAGTGACTTGTTTTTTGAACGGCAACTTTGGATAACTGACGGACCACTAAGTATCTTCGTGCCACCAAAAGAACCACCCGATCATATCCATCTCTACTAGGCAATAATGCATATACATCAATTCAGGAAGGAAAATCCAATAAATATGGGAAAACCAGCTTGTGACAATCGAACCCGTGACCCAATGGTCTTTAAGCCTTATCTCACCCCTATGATGCCACTAGGCTATAATGTCATGGGCTCTACTGAAGTGACTTAGTGAGCACATCATAATCAGGAGATATATTTGATTAGGTTTTATTTGTAAATTATTCTTGTATTCCTATATATAACGACAGGCCCGCTTTGTTTATAGGGCCCAACAAAATTTTAAGGTCAAGATTTTTAAATGAGCACTCTTATCTTAAATGTTTAATAAATGACTTCACTAACAAAAAATGAAGCTAGTTCAATGGTTAAGATACTCAAATTTGAAAACCAAGGTCATGAGTTCTAAGCCCTTCCTTTACCTTTTTATTTCCTAAACAATTTTCAGTTAATTCCATGCCTTTTTTATTTCCTAAAGTGTTTTGAACAATTAATTCACTTAATTAATTGACTCTTCGATCTTGTTAACAAGATGATTACATGATTAATTGGTTAATGTTTTGGGTTATAATCTTGAGGTCATGAATTCAAACCCCATGATTAGCATGTCATATTGTGTTTTTTTTAAACGTATACTTCATTAACACACCGCCGACCCAAACCGGTCCGACAAAACAAAACGAACACGAAAAACTACATATTTACAAAAGAGGCACAATCCTTCCATTCTACCCCTTTGTACTTAGATCTATTGGAAAATAAAAAATGACCCAACGCCTTAACTTCACTCAATATACTGTCGATTTTAACAGGAGAACTAGAAAATTTAAACTTGTTCCTCGCACGCCACAAGCTCCAGCAAACTAACATAATAATACCTTGCACCGCCACCTTTTTTCTTTCCGAAACTCTTAAATTAGCGTGAAAACTCAACAGATCCTTTATCGAGAAGGCATAAATTTGTGGAATCTTGCACCAAGAGCTAACCCCATTCCAAATGATCGCCGCCACCCTACAAGCGATAAAAACATGAACCACCGATTCATCCTCTGAATTGCACAATAGACAAGTAATATCTTCGATGGCAATGTTCCTTTTTCTCAAGGCATCTCCCGTTGGAAGCTTATTTATCTCCATCCTCTACACGTGAATATTACATTTCGTCAGGGCCCATCGACACCAATCCATAACGAACCACAAACCAGCAGAATTATCACTAAATAAGAGACGTTTGGCCGACTTTACCGTGAACACTCCACTCGATCCAACCTGCCAGGACCAAAGGTCCTTATCAGCTGAAAGCTGCACATCAAAAAGCAACGTGCTCAGTTGCTGCACGCTGTCTGATAGGTCCGACCCAATCTGCGGAGACCTCCAAGCCCATTTAAAAACCGTCCCCTCACCTTGACTCGAAATTCTGTCCGCAACTTTGCATTTTTTAAACGCCTCCAAAGAGAAAAGCTTCAGAAATCTTGACTTTAGCGGCTCGTTAATAATCCAAGGATCCAACCAAAACGAAATGTCTTGGCCGTTTCTAATCTCACCTTTAAGGAAATTTCGTAACGGTTGCCCTCTCGCCTTGGCGTTGATAAAAACCTTCGCTATGTTACTCCATGCACCACTTAATGACCTTTTGAAGTTAATGGATTCCCACCCCACTCGGCTCGAGTGTAGAGAATCGATCACCTTCTTTCAAAGATTGTTGTTTTCCGTCTTGTACCGCCAACCCCATTTCGTTAAAAGAGAAACGCTAACTTCTTTTAACTTACAAAGCCCCAAACCTCCCTCTTTTTTATGCCGGGCCACCCGGTCCCACTTTACCCAATGCATTTTTTTCTTCCACCGATCCGCCCCAAAGAAAACTTTTAATCAAGGATTCCAAATCCGAAAGAACATTTTTCGGGGATTTATATAGAGAAAAATAATAAGTCGGCAAGCTTTCCAAAACTGACTTGATAATGACAACTCTTCCTCCTATAGACAAAAGATGCGACTTCCATTTAGCAAGGCGACTCCTAAACGTCTCGTACACCGGAAGCCAATTATTAACCCGATTCATGTTGGCTCCAACCATTAAACCAATATATTTAAAGGGAAGAACGTCCGGGTTACAACCGAATTCATTGGCCAAAGCTCCGTTTTCCTCCACGTTTACACCGATCCCATAAAGGTTAGACTTGTTAACATTTATCTTAAGCCCCGAACAAAGATAAAAACACCGAATAATTCTCATTACATTACCCAATTCTTCTTTAGACCACTCCCCCAACACAATAGCGTCGTCCGCATAGAGAAGATGAGACATAACCGGACCGTAATTCGGAGTGGGGATGCCTTTAATAACTCCAACCTCCCTAGCCCGAGATATCATACGAGAAAGGCCTTCCATCACAACAAGGAAAATGAACGGAGAAAGAGGGTCGCCTTGCCTCATACCTTTTGCACATCGAAATTGGAACGTCGGGGCCCCGTTCACAAGGATAGACGATCTAGCCGACGAAAGAATACCCATAATCCACTTACACCAAGCTCTTTTTTTCACCTTTTTGATCCATGTAATGAGCTCGTAAATGATGAGAGGCCCATCAAGGATATATCTCCCGGATAAGAAAGCCGACCGTGGTTTGGAAATCACACCATCCAACACTTTTCTCATACAATTAGCCATAACCTTCGAAATCACTTTGCTAATAACTCCAACCAAATTAATAGGTTTATGATTACCAAGAGAAACCGGGTCCTTAACCTTGGGAATGAGAGCAATAAAGGAAGAATCGCAACCAATACTTATATCTCCACTTTCATGAAACTTGGCAAAGATCCGAGAGAAGTCGTCTTCAAATAAATCCCAAAAGTGCTTGATAAACCTGAAATTCATACCATCCGGGCCCGGCGCCCGTTCATCCCCGCATTGAGCCACCACATCTTTGATCTCCGAGACCGAAAAGGCTTCCACCAACATGTTGCTATCCGAATCCGATTTTTTTTTGAAATCAATATCCATCAATTCTGGCCAATTTGAAGATCCTCCTTTGAACCGGTCGTGGAAAAACGAGAAAATTTCCTTTTTAATGATGGAAGGTTTAGTGCACCACTCTCCGTTAACATTAAGCCCGTGAATAGAGTTCAGAGATTTTCTCTTATTGACAAGAGCATGGAAGAACTTGGAGTTTTCATCTCCCCCCCTAGCCCACTTAACACGAGATCTTTGGAGGAGATCCGCGTTCCTTTTATTCTCCGCTTCTTTAATAATTTTCTTATTTTCAGCCAGCACCCATTCCTCGTCTTCAGAAAGATCTCTGATTTCTAATTCCGTCTCCAAAGATTCCAACTCGACTAAAGCCACATTTTCACTCTCCCGTTCCTTTGTTAAGAACTCATCTCTCCAAGCTTTGACTGAGGATCTAATAACGGCAAATTTCTGCATTAAACATGAATCCGGAGGGTCGAAAGGCACAAATCCTTCTAAAGGACCCCGGATTGCCTCCTCAAACCCCTCCCTACCAATCCAAGAGTTAAAAATCCGAAACGGACGAGGCCCGAAATTCAAATCCACAAGCTCCAAAAGAATACGGCAATGATCAGATTTGTAACATTGAATCACTCTCACACAAGCGGCTGGCCACTTATTGAAAAAGGCCGGACACACCAGGAACCTGTCTAACTTGCTAAGTTTTTTTGCCATTATCTCTAACACGGGTGAACCTCCTTCCTTGCATAGGATATTCCAACAAATCATTGCTGAAAATAAATTCATTAAAGTTATTAGCACATACCGGTTTAAACTTAGAGTGTTTTCTTTCCTCTGTCGTCCGCACCGCGTTGAAATCTCCCGCGAGAACCCATTCTCCGGCAGCTAGGTCAATGATACCAGAAATCTCGACCCATAAACTTCTTTTTGCCACTGTGCTCTGGGGGGCATAAATGTTTACAAGATTTTTGAGATTGCCACTTCCCACCACCGAACCTCTAATGAGCAGAAAATGCATGTTCTTTAAAACATGATCAATCTTGACCACTTTCGGATCCCACATCCATATAAGACCTCCTGAATGCCCAGTCGAATCAACAAATGCAAATTCGAAATTTCTATTCCCCCAAAATTTATCAAGAACATCCATAGAAACTGAATCGGACAAAGTTTCCTGCAAGGCGATTATACCAATGTTATTCTTTCTCCGAATATCTTTCACCCAAGAAGCCTTTCCTCCTCCTCTAATACCCCTGATATTGAAAGACAATATATTCATTGATGAACTCCATTAATTCCTTCTTCTCCCACGACCTGTCTGATGAGCTCTACGTGATATACCAATTTTTTTTGTTTATCCCGAGGCTCAAATTTTTTTATCATTCTCGGAGACGGCCTTGTATAACGATAAAACCTTATGATTGTTTTATGATGTTCTTTGTATCCCAACAAATTCAACAGACAAAATACAAAAGGATATGGAATCCGAATACTGTGGAAATAAAGCAGATAAAGCCATCCAACCTTTAGTATAGATACCCAAATATCCTTTATTTAAAGCGATTTAATTGTATATTAATCATCATTTCATGTAAATGGATCAAAACTAATATATATTCAGTTCAGAGATCTATCCATATCAGATCTTTGGATATCTGCAAAACTAATTAACAAGTCTATGATTCCCTTGGATGTGTATTGAGTAATAAATAAAATCATTAAAAGATATTTGCATCAATCCTTCCAATGTTATTAGTTAATCAATATATGATTATTCCATTCATATTAGGAGATGCATTTCAATCCTCTAACAGCTGTCGACGTGTATCTTCTCATGAACCATTAGTTGAAACCTAATGTTGCGTCTTACAAGTTCGATTAAGCATGCATCACTTATAAGGGATACATGAACGGGAATAGGTAGGGGCAAATTTTGGTCTCTCCTACAAAAATAAACACAAAAAATAACATTTGGCATTTTTCACATTAAAAAAACAATGGCTAATTAACACTGAAAAAAGGAAATAAAAAAGAAACACACTTTATAAATGTAATGCAAGAAAGACATGAGGCTACACATAAAGTTATTTTCTCTTGAGGTTTGGTTCAAAAAATCGAATATTTGTGAGGCCAAACCATCGTAAATATGTAGCAAAATCCCTTTTAGAACAATAAACGCACATCTCTTTTAATTATACAACTAAAATCCATTTATTACCCACTTTAAGAGACTTGAGCTCGCACCAGCCATCGAGTTTTATTTGATATTTTTTTAATATTTTTTAAAATTCTTTTATCTCCGTCAAATAATATGAAAAGTTTCTCGTTACCACAGACAAATATGTTTGCATGCTATGATTGCTATCCTACAAAAACAAGCGTATTACACTTGACCTATTACTCATTTTAAGTTATAGGTTTTTTTTATTTTTTTATCACATTTAAAATTTTTGAAAAATGAACTTGTATAAAGTTTTTGTTTGATTTGTGTTTATATATATATATATGTTTATGTAGACACTTATGATCAACACAAACAAAACCTCATCTTTTAAAATAACCAAAAAATCAAAACTAACCAATCATATAATTGTTAAATCTCTTTTGTTTTACTTGTTAAAGGGGTTTTAAGTAAAATTCCACCTCCTCATTTTAGTTTAAACGACACTAAACAAGAAAAAAAATTATCATGAAGTTATATCTTATGACAGTTATAAGGGCTGTCTCTGAGAATCACTGAAAATTCAGGGCCCCGGACAAGTATGAAAAATGGGTCCCTAGACAAAATGTAGCCCAGTTATTGCTCTTTTTTTTGTTGCTGGCCAATTTTATTTAATTAGATATAAAAGTGTAATTTAAAACAATATAATTGGGCTAATGGATTTAGTTGCATAAATGGGTTTAATTGTTTAATGGGTCTAAACTAAATCAATACTTAAAAGGGTTTTTAAAATTAACTATAGTTAAATAGTATTATAAAAAATGTTGGCCCCTGGAGAGAGTGGACCCTTTAGGCGGTCGTCCACTTTGCCCCTCCCTGCGGCCGGCCATAAGATTATTTTGGTTTCCATTAGATGAATAAAAAGCTAGTTATGTTGTGAAGTAACATTTGAGCAGGTTTTAATTAGAACTTGAAATCAGTCATAATGATTGGAAAATTATACAACAATATACTAGTTTTCATGGCTACAGGAATCTGTTATTTTTTATGAGTTTGCAGCTGTTCCATTTCTTTCTAGCTTTTCTCTCAGTTCTGTCTCATATACCTCCGTTCGTTGTTCATTTTGTTATTATCAAATATTAATTGGCTTTATTCTATATAAGAAGAAATAACCGATTCCAGAAAGAAAAAGAGAGTCCAAGGAAAGGAAGAAGATCACTGATGAAAAAACCACCACCAAGTAAAATTATACATCATGCATATGGTAATTGATTTCAATCATCTTGGCGCACATCCGCATTAAACCAGTTTGAGGCAAGGGATGGATTACAAGTTAATTACACAGATCAAGCACTGAAAAACACACATTTGTAGTCGCTAAAATCATTTGTAAAAGAAACTTTTACGAGCAGGCTTCCTTTTAGGATATTCCATAACTAGAGCGCCCTCATACGTGTTGACCACCTGGTAGTGAATTACCACCGTCTCAGTACTTTGGAGTACTGGTGCTTGTTGAAAATAAGTCTGTTGGGGCTTATATTGACATGGAAACAACTGTGGTGGAGTTGTTGTTGAGAAGTTATTGTGCAAGAGACCAGATGCTTCAGCCCCATTCATTGAAAGCTCTGATTTAGATTTTGAGTAATTAGACATTTTAAGTGAAGTGATGGAGAGGAAAGCAAACTACTAGTTCTTTTTGTTGTAATTGGTTATGGTGAGTATAGAGGAGATTTACATGCCTTTATTTATAGAAAGCCAATGCAAGTGCTTGATGTTAAAGGCATAAGAAATAAAGAGTGAGGCTGTGGGTTCTATGTGTATAGATACTTACCAAGTGTCCATTAAAATAATAATCATACATGATCATTAGAAATCTCTCTAAAGATATTCTTCTGAGTTCTTTAACTTATATTAATTATTAGTTAATTATGGAGCTTTATTCTGTTGTTTTAAGTGTGGTATAATCTTTTTGGTTTATTCATTTCGAACAAATGGAAAGTGGTTTGCGCCTTCCATAGATACGATGGAAAATGTGTCGCAACTTCAGTGATCCATATCAAGACATTAAGTTGCAAACTAATGTACCTAAGCCCGTAAATGAAAACTCAAACCAACTTGAAAGTTGAAACTGGAATGGAATTGTGAAAACACTCTAGAAATGAAACATCAACCAAAGCTTGATTTGCCACTTGAATATTGAACGAAGAACCTGCTTGTGTATCACACCACCACAATCATGTAAAATGTAAAGATATAAACGAACATGTCAAACTCGTAAATAGGGTATCGATTAGGGATGAGCAAATCAGACCCGGTACCGGTACCGAATTTACCGGACCGGGTACTTTTTCGTTACCGATTCGATACCGACTTTTGACATTTTCGGTACCGGTTCGGTACCGTATTTACCGGTTTTTACCCTCAAATACCGGTACAGTACCGGTACCGAACCGTACCGAACCGGGTATATTCGGTACCGGTACCCAGTTTTTGAGAATTTTCGGTACCGGACGGTACCGAGCTCATCCCTAGTATCAATAGTAAAAAAATATATATCCATATGATTTTATTTTAGGCATTTATTAAGTTACACACCCCTATATGTTTTATTTGAAATAAATATATTTTCTGTTGATGCAGATTTTGTGTCCGATGCTTGTCGAATAAATTAGATTTATTTTATACTGAATTTGTAATAGTTAGTGAAACGGTCAAACGCACGTATCTTGACCCGTTCGTTTAAAGTGCTCAAACGAGTGGGTTATGTGTTTGACCGTGTGTGTGTGCAAGTAAAATGGGTGTGGCTATAAATACCACCCCTTTGGTTCATTTGCACTTGAGAGAGTTAGAGAGAGAGGGTGAGCTCATTGAGAGTTCACAGTGAGTTTAAGTGTTTGGGGGAGAGATCACCACTTGGTCTCTCCCCGGATGTATACTCCTTTGGTATTAGTTCGATTATCTTGTAATCGGGCCGATTTGTAATGTTTTACTACCGATTAATACAAAGTTGTGTTTATCCATCTCTAATTTCTCCCGTATTGAACTAATCTCACACTAATCACGGTTTCGGTTCCGAAACACGGTCCTGCAAGTGGTATTAGAGCCTTGGCTCTCTTCCTTGTTAAAACCGAGCCGTGTGTCGGGTTTTTCGAGGTTTGTATCGTGATAGTTTTCTGGCTTTAATCTTGAAAATCTATGTCTTTTTGCTGAAAGTTCTTATAAAAACCATGTTAAACCACAAATACACATGTTAAAATTTGGTTTAGTGAAGTTTCTCGCAAAATTGTGTTTCGGAAATTTCTCCGGTCACCGGAAAACTCATAAGTTTGACCGGAAAACTCATAAGTTTGACCGGAAAACTCATAAATTTCTTGGTGTTCTTCATTTGTTCTTCAAGATCTTCAAAGTTTCTTGGTTTTTGAGTTTGTGGTTAGCTGAATTATTGTTGAAAATTGTTATATTTTTACTGTGAAAGTTGGTAGGAAGATGATGGACAAAATGGTTCAAAGTCTGGGTGTTTGAAAAGTTGATTTACCAACCATGCTTGTGTGTCAGGATAAGGTTTGAGTGTTTTTAGAAAAATACCTTATCTTCTTGTGTCACTTTTGTCAACAAAACACTTAATTTTTTTTTTCCAAAATTGGTTTGACGAAAAACCCATCATTCTCTGTTTCTATTTTTGACGAAAAACCTAAGTATTTCGTCACAATTGGTTTAGACGAACGACCTTATATTTCGTCACTTTGTTATTTACAAAAAAAAACCCAATTTCATAAGTTAAGGTCTTTCGCCAAAAACTAAGTTTTTCGTGGGTTTTTGTTGATACATATTATGTGGATACGGCTCGGCTCGGTTCGACTCGGCTACGAAGTGAAGGCCGTAGTCAAGACATCCTTCTGTCTTGACTCGGTATGTTAATTACTTTGTATCGAGCGATGTAAATGCAACTGCGTGTGTGCAGTTTGCATATTAGATTATGTTTACATGTTAGATTGTGTTGTCTGTTTAGTTGTTTGGCCCACCATTGATGAAGTCCCTGAAGCCCAACATTGAAGTCAAGGCCCAAGCCCAACAAAGAGACGAAATCCCATGTGATGAAGACACTGTTTAAGCGAAATCCCTTTGGCGGTGAAAACCCTTTTTGGTGAAAACCAAATGGGACGAAATCAGGAGTGATTTCGTCTGGACCTTGATTTCGTCCATGTGTTTTCGTGGGCCACTGGTTTTCGTCACTATGTTACTATATATACCCAGACAACAGACAAAAACACTAGAGCACAAAGACGGAAGTCTGAATAGATTTCGGAGCGAACACACTGTAAACACACGCACTGAGAGTTTATGAGAGCATCTTGTAAACATTGTATTGTAACCGTTTTCTAGATTAATACATTGGAGTGTTAATCGTTGAATCTCTGTGTCTTACGTGTTCGTAACTTGGATTAACTTACCCGTTTGGATTCCGCACTCTCGGGTTTGTCGGAAAACAGGGAATAGAGGTTACTCGATCCTCCGGGTGGACCTACAGTTTTCACTTCAAACTTTTTAAACAGAAGCTTTCAAAAATTGTTTTAACGGTTTGGTTTAAGTGATTTAAGCAGGTATTCATTATTATATATTTAAAATGAATTCAGACTGGTGGGGTATTCCATCCAATACGGAGAGCAAATATAGAAGCACGGGTTTATCGCCATCATGGGCCGAATCTCCCGCACCCGCATCTAATACGAAAAGCAAGTATAGAAGCACGGGCTTGTCGCCATCATGTGCCGAATCTCCCGCACCCGCATCTTTGTCTATTCCATCACAAGCGAATAAAATTACGACAAATCAGTGGGCATTGGTTACTAACCAAATACACAAACCAAAAATGGAAAGAAATATGTATGGTGAACCAATACTAGTTGCCTCAGAACAAAGCCATCGTTCTACTGGAGTTTCATCATTTCTAGATACAAACTGCAATGATCAAACAAGAACGGCGTTTTATGCCAAAATGGTCAAAGATGTCAGCAATGGTGAATCCTCGGGAAATGATGACAGTTCTGAACATGACGGTAGCTCAGTTAAAGATGGTACAAGTTCAAGTTCAAGCGATAATGGATCAGAATATGAATCAACAATGGAGGTTGTTGATTCTGAGGCAAATGAGTCACTATCTGAGAGTGAATCCAGTCAGGTATGTGTCGACAAACCAAGTTCTGATAGGTGTGATAAATGTGTTAGTTTAGGAAATAAATTGTCAGACTTGCAGAGCAAATATGACGATTTGCAAAGCAAGTATGACGTGACATTTATCCACAATCAAGGTTTGATCGTGGATCTTTCGAAATGCAAAGAGGCTAACATGTTTTATGAAAACCATGAAAAAGAGTTTAAAACGATGATTGACAATTTGAGAAAAGATAAAACAGAGCTAACTAAAATGGTTTCAAGAAAACAAACTGACATAAACTATTATATCAATCGACTCGAGGTCATGCAAAAAGAGTTAGCTTGTGTAAAGTGTGAAAGTGAGGCGATCCATCTTAAGCTAAATAGTTATTTAAACTCTAGTTATGTGTTGGATCACATCATCGATGTTCAGAAAGAGAAAAAGGATGTCACGTGCATTGGATATAAAAAATGTCCACCACCTGTTAGACACAATTATGATGCAATGCCTGATGAGGAGAATAGAACTTATTTTGAGCAATATGTTCCTTTAGACATTGAGGACTTTGCAACCGGACTTGGATACAAAATGGAAGTATCATCAGATTTGGATGTGTCAGCAGATACAGATGTATCAACTGCTGAACAAAATCAGGATCCTCCAGTCATCGTTGAGGATGCTGATTCTTCAGATGATGAATCCGATGATACTGACTCAGCACAGTCTGATGCGGTAATCAAGGAAGAGGACATACCTCTCGAGAATCATATTTTATGTGATCCTCCCGCAAAACCTACTAAGACTGTTCTGGTTGAGTCCACGTCTGCGCAAGAGTCTGAAAGTTGTGAAAGTGTGAATTTGCTTTACACGTTGATTGGATTTGATAAAATATATTCAGACAAGGATTTCCCAATCAAGAATGTCAATCAATCCTTGATTGATAAAGTTTTTGAAGATTCTACTAGTAAGTTTTTGGGAAAGTCGAGCCCAAGAGTTGTAGTAACTCAGTGTACTCCTATCCCAAAAGACGAAGTTCGGAAACAGTATGGAAATCAAAAACTTCCAGTTCGACAAAAGCAAAATCACGCTAATCAAGGAAAGAGAAAGGACAAAAGAGTTCAAAACAAGAAAAAGGTTCGGAAGGTAAACTTCATGAAATCTCGAGGGACTGATAAAATTGAATCTTTTGAAAACAAATCCAACACAGATTTTGTTACGCAAAAGAAAATTTTGAAAAGAAACAGTCAAAACAACTACACACAACACACAAATTGTTGTGATGTAGGACCAAATACCTCAAGATCACGAAGTTCATCATCATGCTATTACAATTATGATCCTCCGAGGTTTGTTGAGCACATATCATGTTTTGAATGTGGTGAGTGTGGTCACATTGTCAGAAACCGTCCATATCTCACGAAAGGAAAGGCAAAAGTTGATGCCCCGCATGGTAACAGTTACCATAAAAGATCTGTTTCACCAAGACAGGACCCTCGTCTTGTTAAACAACGAGAAAAGAAACATAAAAAGAAACAAAGAAAAGAAGTTGAAAGGGCTTTAAAACCAGAGGTTGTCCAAACACAGTATGTTAAATCAGATGTTAAAAATGAAAAACAAAAACAGATTTGGAAACCAAAATCGGAAACTGTTTCAGGGGGAGCTACATCAATTCCGAATCATCGGGAAATGGATGTCACAATTCTCGATCATGACGGACGACCCAAGTCTGTGAAGGTGTAACAACTCTCACCAAAATTATTATTTCTTATTTTATTATGTCCAATAGGAAACCCTAATTGAGACCCCCAAGTAATATTGCATGACCCCTAAAATTTTCAGAACAGTTGGAACTAGGATCAGGGCCCCCTAAAACTCAAGGGGGGTAACCCCTAATTGACGATTATCTTCATAACTTCTTGTAGGAAACGAATTTCGTCGAACTGTTGACTCACCTAAGCTAAGTGGACACGAGGCTACCCTATCCTAAAAAGGGCGTCGTCGCGCCACGCGACAGCCTGTCGTGCCACGCGACATGGACTGTTTTTCAGTATAAATTCCAGGGGTTGGCACTTGCATGGCGCTGTTATTACGACGATCAAATTCGTTTCGTACGTCAAGTTATTCACTGTTTAGTTCAAAAACACACACAAGCACGAATCTCTGCTACGACAACAGGGTAATAACTCGATCATTGCTACGGTACAATGTCCGATCGATTGAAACCGATCCGATGGATGTTTAAGTGTTGCCTCAACTTGGGCTATACTTTGTCATTCGTCGTGAGGGTTTTGATTTCGTGAGCTTATCGTAAATGTTGTATTAAGTTACTGACCTAGTTTCGTGTGGATTGTTATTTAACTAGTTTACAAGGCTAATTTAGTAGGCTTGGTTCTGTCCAACTAAACGTGCAATGTGAGTCATTCTCTTTTTATCAAATTGCTTTACAAAACCCTAATTGTTTTCCAGTTATACTTTGCAGTGATTAAGTCTTTGCTAATATTTAATTACTGGCAGTATGTGGGGGTTTTGTGCACATTACTACTAATGATTTATCACTTTAGGTGGGCGAGCCTAATTAGTGATATGTCCACAGTCATAGATTCAGTCGAGTGACAGCTGAACCAGATAATTATATGATAGGGGCAAATATAAATACCCTTAATGTTGTAAATTGATAACAATGAGTCTTTTGTGCAATTTGAATGACTCGCCAGTATTTCCCCACTGATAAAACCTTTTTAAACATGTTTCAGGTGACCTACTGTGAATCAAGGAAAAATTGCTATGTAGCATTACAAGCTTGAAAAGGTGGCTCAATAAAAATAAAGAAACATGTTTTTGTAAAAACAGGGATTTCCCAGTGAAATCACTTTTATTGTAAATTATGGGTGTTATTCCCAAATTGTGAAATAAAATAATTGGGCATTTTCAGTTTAAAAGATCCTGTCAATAATTCCGTTGCCAAATTAAAAAAATACCACGGGTTTCTGTCCCGCGGCTTCTGGAATGGGTAACATCGGGCCGGGGGCTGTGACAGAAAAATGTGGTATCAGAGCCACTGATTTTAAGCCAATTAAGTATTTAGGAATACTTAATTTTTCTAATTGCCATTTTGTGATTCTGTGAAATTTTAATTTTCAATAAATAAAAATTTAATTTAAATTGTGTGTGTTTCTTCATGTGTGTTATTAGCATGAATGAACTATCGGAGGCACTCTGAAACTTTACTATCCATAGCACCAATATGGATACCACTGGCACCTTCACTGGTTACCAGGCTGATACTGAAGAGCCAATAGTATTCCAGGCCCAACCGCAGGAGAAACCAAAGTCGAAAAAGAGGAGGAGAATCTTGGACTGGAAACGTGGGCGTAGGAAGAAACCAACTGCACAGAAGGTTAAAAAGACTGGGAATCCGAAGGATAAAGGCAAAGGAAAGGAGATCGGGGAGAGTTCAGGGCAAGCCCATGAAATGCCACCGTGGGAGGAGCTGGATCGCAAACTGGCCAATAGTGACCTCATCGGACCTGCCGATGAAAACCTCTTCAATTACCCTGCTGAATCCCAACTCCCAGTGAATTTGGAACCTGCTATCCCAGATCCTATTTGTTGGTGCACTGATGTCTGTTAACTTCGTCTTTATCGAGTCTTGTATTGTATTAGATAGATCAGGGCACGGAAATCGAGAAAACAGTATTAAAGGGTAATTCCGCTTGAAATGGGCTTAATGTCATTTCAAACGAAATTAGAGATTTCAAGCGGAATTAGGTAATTCCGTATGAAAGGTAATTTCGCTTGTAGCTGTTTTAAGCGGAATTACTTTCCCTATAAATACTGAAGTGCCTGTGTCATTTGAGACGAAATTAGATCATTATTTCAGAGCCCCAGATGCTGCCGGATTGTTATTTGAATTGTAAAAGCTCAGGAAATCAATAAGAGAAGATAATTAGAAAGTATCAAGCTGTGTTACGTCAATTTCATTGATTCCGCCTTTGAATTTGATGATTGAACTCTTCAGATTGACTCGTTAGGGTCACACGACGATCCAACAAGTGGTATCAAAGCTCAGGACGAGGAGTTCATACCATTTCAGCTTGATTTCATCGGATTCTATCACTTCTACTCTTTCTTTTCTGATTTGAACAAAATTTAACGGTCAAAATGGATTGATCTTCACATATTATAAGCGAATCATAGTTTTAACTAATCCGTGAAACAATTGGACTTTAATTCGAACAAATACTGATAAAATTTGTTAATTCCGTTTGAACAACAGATCGAACTTGCTGATGTCATACTAATTCCGCTTGTAATAGCACGTGTGATTTCAAACGAAATTAGCTTTTGTGGTTAATTCCGCTTGAAACTGCTGTTGATTTCACACGGAATCACTTAATTCCATTTGAAAGTGTTGTCTGATTTCAAACGAAATCAGATTTCGTTTGAAACTTCAAACGAGATTAGTGATTTCGCTTCAAAGTGACTGATTCCGTTTGAAACTGCCACTAGGTTGAGAGTTTCAAACGAAATTAGCTATTCCGCTTCAAACCTGATTCCGTTTGAGTGGGTATTTCGTTTGAAGAAGGTATTTCATGTGAAGCAGTATTCCGTTTGAAAAGCTGATCTCGCTTGAAAGGCTGATTTCGCTTGAAACTGTTTTTGTCAAAATCAAAAAAATTTTCTAAGTGATTGTTGATTGTTTCAGGTACTTGAAGATGGATGATTTGTTTATGAATCCGTTCTGTGATATTTTTGCTTTTGCTGGAAACAGTGGAGATGATACTTCAAACAGCACATCAAACAACACATCAAACAACACAAATGAGAATGCTCCGAGTGCGAGGAAGACTCTTTCTGATGCATTAAGTGTGGAGAGTGCTTATGGGACGTACAACAAACCTCCCAAGCTGATGGCGATTGAAGATTACAATAAATGGGCCAAAAATTTTGAAGAATGGCTAAAAGCATTTGCATATCCAAGTTGGAAAATGTTGAAGAATGGTTTCGTTATGGGAAGATCAGATTTTGAAAATTTAACAGATATTAAGGAGATAGACAGATATGTTGCTGAACAAAAGTGCATTGCATTGATTCATCAGTCTGTGAGAGATGACATAATAGCATTAATCGAGTACACAAATTCAACAGATCTATGGGAGAAATTGAGAGTGAAATGTGTGGGTAGTGCTGAGATAGTCAAAAACAAAAAGAAGTTGTTAAGAAATGAATTTGATCTATTTGGCTGTTTAAAAAATGAATCTGTATCTAAGATGATTGAAAGATTTGGACATCTGAAGATGGAGCTGGCAAGACATGGAATCATTTATTCTCAAGAAGAATTGGTTGACAAACTGTTTGACTCATTGCCGGATGAGAAAGACTGGCAATACTTTGCTTTGATGCTGAAAAATACAATCGAGTCGGAGAAACTGACGGTTGATCTGTTAATTGAAAGACTGGAGAGTCATGAGCTGGAGCTCAAGAAATCATTCAAAAGTCAATCATTCCTCATACCAGCAGAATGTTGAGCTGTATTACCGAGGAAATATGATCCCGAAGAATGTGTCTCCTAAGACAGCTTTTTTCAGCTGAAAGTTCTAACAAGTCAAATCAAGAAAGTCCAAGCAGTGGTTTTCATAGTGGTTCATCATCAACTGCTGCAAGTCAACAACATCAGTCAGCTTCAAAGAATCTATTTCAATGTAATATTCCTGTGGATCTGAAGAATGCACAAAACTTCAGTGAGGAATCCGCGAAACAGCAAATGGTGTTTTTAGCGTCTGTTCTAGAGTCCTACGAAAGCCTTGTTGCGGGCAAGATTGGAAACACAAACCTCACCAAGGAGGATTATGATCAGATCGACCCAGAGGAGATGGAGTTGATTGATATCAGGTGGTGTATGGCTAGTGCGGTCAGACGAGCTCAAAGGTTCATGGAGATTACAGGCAGACATTCTATTGGTGGATCTTCCACAAAGCTCGGGTTTGATAAATCAAAGGTCACGTGCTTCCGATGTAAACAAAAGGGACATTTTAAACGTGAGTGTCGAAACGTACCTGCTGATGATTTTGCAAATTCATTCCGTGAAGATTATTACAAAAGAGCAATCTACCATCAGAACAAATCTGAACCTCCCAGAATGAAACAGCTTGAAGATACCCCCAAAGAAAAATCAAGAGCTCTTGTTGTTATTCATGATGATGAGGGATACGATTGGAGTGATGTGTTACCGGAGGAGGATGCAGTAGGTTATGCGTTTGTAACAAAAGTTGTTCCTTTCAAAGATAGCAGAAATGAACAAGAGAATTACATCAACAGGAAGGCGAAAGCCATAGACAGAATGGTTAGAATGTCTAAGATTTACAATGAAGCAAATATGGCAAAAAGATGGGATGCTGATAGAGAATGTTACCTAGATCCAAATGGTAACATAGCTATTGATTCAAAGACCATTGATGTAGAAACTCTCACCAAACAAGTTGCTGAAGAAGAAGAAGCTTTACAGAGAGAATGGTGGGGAGGAGGAGAAGTGAAGAAAAAGAAAAAGAAAAGGAGAAAGAGCAGCAACCAAAGAAAATTGATGACGGAATTATTGACACGTCACAAGAGTTTACTGCTGAGAATTTGAAGAAGATGGCTGACAAGGTGTTTGCTGCAAAAGAACTAGAGGTAGTTTCCGGTTCTAGCACTGAGTCCAAAAACAAGGTCAGTCATAATGATACTATCAATGAGTCAGGTAAGAAAGCTAAAACTGAGAGCGACTGTAAAAATTGCATAAAAGACTGCAAGATTTGTGGTACAATTGCTTACCACAGTGGTAAAAAGATCGAAGATCTGACAGGAAGAGTCAGAGACGTTGAGGATCAGATCTTAAACCGTGACAAAATGCTAAAAGCTTCAAATGATCAAATAAAAGAATTAACTGAGAAAATCGAAAATGATAAAATTGAAGTAGAAAGAATTAGGAAAGAAAACGAAAAAGCAAATTCTTGAAAATCGCCAAGTTTCAGAAAATTTTGAGAAGCTAAAACGCACGGTAAAAGATTCTGATGAAAGAAATGGTAAGACATACAAAGAAAATGTTCAGTTGACAGGTGTTCTGAGGGTTAAAGAAGAGTTAATCAACCAACAACTGGATGAAATTGCTAAGTTGAAGCTTCAGTTTCAAGAAGCTAAAATTGAAAATGAACGTATTCAGTTGAAACTGAACAGTTACAACTCCGCAAGCTTTGTTTTACAACACATTGTTCCCAAACCCATCGGGAAAAACAAAGCAGGTGAAGATGTATACTTTGATGGAACTGGGGTTGGGTTTCACCAGGTTCCACCACCAGTGTTAAACAATTTCTCAAAGAAGAAATCAGGGTTGGTTAATGATGAAGAAGAAAGTGAAGTTAAGCTTCCAGACACGATTGATGTCACATTTACTACATCATCTGATGAAGATAGTGTCCAATCTGAAATTGTTAAAAGTATGGCTAAAAATGTTTTAAAGTCTGAAAGTGACACTACTGAGGATGATGAATGCTTTTTGGATAATTACATTCCGAAACCAAAATCCAAAAACAACTTAAATGAAGAACCTACTCTTTTCATCTACAAGATGTCGGGATCGAATAAGTTGTATTCGGATTCTGAGTTTCCACTGGAGAATGTTAATGTTGCTAAATTGAAAAATGTGTTCAAATTGATTGAAATTGATCTGTCTGAAGTAGAAAGTTTAAATCAGACAAAGAGGCAAATGAATTTTGAAAAGGATAAAGCTTACTACAAGAAGCCTGTTGTTCCACCGCGTTTTTATAACAACAATCAAACCAAATGGTCGGGTAGATATCAGGGTGGTAAGAATTATCAGAAAAAGAATGTTCAAAACAGAAAGTTTGCTGAGAAAAAGATGTTTGTGAAAAGTTCAAGTTCAAGTTCACTTTCTGATGAAGAATCTAAAATCTTTTCAAAATCAAACAAAGAGTTCTTTGAGAAGAAGGCCTCACAGCCTCAGTCTGAAGGCACAAGTCGGGTAGTTGACACCCGAACTTGCTTTAAATGCAATCAAGTTGGACATATTACACGAAAATGTACCAACTTGAAGCCTAAGATTGAAGTTGTTGAAAATCTAGAAAAAGAAATTTGATGCAAAAGGAAAAGCTTCAATGGTTGTTGAGAAGAAAGTTTTGAAAAATAATAACACCAAGATCAAAACTGAACCTGTAAAAAATGTGGTAACTAAAAATGACAAGTTTTACAAAAGGTTTGCTACATCTCAACAAACATGGAAGCCAAAAACTGTTGACAAGAAAACAAATTCTCCAAAACCAAAGGTTTCAGAGTTGGGAAAACAATCGTCTTCTACCACTCCGGTAAAAATGGATGTTCCTTTGGATTACTATGAGAAACTTGAAAAACATGAGTCTATCACTTCTGAGAAGAAAAATGGTTCAAAGAAAGACCAATCATCTGGTCAACCTGCTCAAAATGATTTCTTTTTATACAAAAAGGTTGAGATTGGGTCTGAGGAAAGCTTGAAGATGAATGACAAAAATTTTCCGCCACTTTACATTGAAAAAACTCATCTTAATGTCAAGTTACCCGAGTCGAAAGAGGCTTGGGTGGCATCAAAATCTCACTAAATGTTTTTTAAATGTGCAGGAGCTTCCAAGATCCGTTTCACATTGGATTATGGATAGTGGAGCTTCTCGGCACATGACGGGGAAGAAGACCCTATTGTATGATGTTAGAGGGTTTAATGGAGGTTACGTGGGTTTTGTAGGAAATCAAGGTGGTCGAATAGTTGGTGAAGGAACTCTATCTAATGGAATTGTCACGTTTGAAAGAGTAAACTACATCGACGAGCTTGAAAACAATCTTCTGAGCATCTCTCAGATTTGTGATCGTATGTATACAACGCACTTTACAGACAAAGAATGTTTGATCTTGAAACCAGGATTTGTTGTTCCCAAAGAGTGGGTTATCAAAAGAGCACCCAGAGTCAATGATCTGTACGTGTTGGACATGAGTGTAGCAACTACTACCACGGGTCAGGCTCACTGTTTTATGTCAAGAGCAACGGAAAAAGAATCCATGTTATGGCATCAAAAGATGGGCCATATTCAATTACGAAAAATGAATCACCTGGTGCATAACGACTTAGTTACTGGTGTTCATGTGAAAGGTTTTCATCTGGAAGGGGAGTGAATTAGCTGCATCAAAGGCAAGCAAAAGAAGAAATCACATCCTCAAAAGAAAGTCAATTCAGTCTCGAGACCGTTAGAGAGACTTCATATGGATCTTTTTGGTCCAGTGAACGTCAAAAGCATAACTGGTGATCTCTACTGTCTGGTAGTAACTGACGACTATCCAGATTTTCATGGGTATCATTTTTGAAAACTAAGGATGAGACGTTTGAAAGTTTGATGGCATTGTTCAGAAAAATTGAAAACTTGTACCAAACTCGAATTAGAAGAATCAGAAGTGACAATGGTACTGAGTTTAAGAACAACAAGATGGAAGGGTATTGTGATGAGAGAGGTATACTGCAAGAATTTAGTGCTCCTTACACTCCACAGCAAAATGGAGTAGCTGAAAGAAAGAACAGGACGCTAATTGAAACGGCCAGGACGATGCTTGCTGATTCAAAGCTACCAGTAAACTTTTGGGCAGAAGCAGTGTCAGCCGCTTTCTATACACTCAACCGGGTTCTCACAGTGAAGAAATTCAACAAGACGTGTTTTGAGTTGATCAATAACCGCAAACTGAACCTGAAGTATTTAGAACCGTTTGGGTCTCCCTGCACAGTTCTAGAGCCTTTTGGTAAATTTGGTGCAAAGAGCATTGAAGGAATTTTTGTAGGTTATTCAAGTCCATTGAAACGAGTCTTTGTTCCAAGCTTGAAGCGGATTATTGAAGCACACAATGTTGAATGCCAAGGTTATACTATGCCACCGCAGAATCCAGGCGACTCATGGCGTTTTAATTACGATACTTTATGGGATTCGTTTGACATTGAAGAAGAAACAGATTTCTTTGACGAGTTGGATATTCTGAGAGAGTATGATGAATCGCAGGAAAGGTTCCCAGCTGAGTATTCTAGACGTCAAAATCGAGCTTCTAATGACGATGAAGCCGGTCCTAGTAATGCTGGAGAGCATGATGATATTCAGCTAACTCTTGACAATCTGACGGCAGTCAATGATAATCAAGAATCTGATAATATGCCTGTATTTGATCATGGTGATTCAGATTCTGAGGGAGAGCAGATCCAGATTTCAAGTCAAACAATTCCAGTCAATGAACAAGGTGCAAATCAGAATATCACAAATTTAGAAGGCGAGGTAGATGTTCCAGGCGGGGTGATGCCGAGAACTCTTTCGTATCATCCAGAAGAGTTGATTATTGGAGAATTACAATCAGGCGTTCGCACAAGACGACAAATTGACCAAGGCCTTACTTGTTTTTATTCTACAGTTGCTCCGTTACAAACTGAGTTTTCATTTAGTTGTTTTATTTCGCAGATCGAACCGCGAACATATAAGGAGGCACTAACTGAAGATTCTTGGGTCAACGCGATGCAGGAGGAGCTGAGTCAGTTTGAGAAGTTAGGAGTGTGGAAATTGGTAGACTTGCCTGATGGTCACAGGAAGATAAACACCAAGTGGGTGTTCAAGTGCAAGAGAGACGATCGAGGGGTTATTATTCGTAACAAAGCTCGACTCGTAGTCCAGGGTTTCAGTCAGCAGGAGGGGATAGATTTCAGCGAAGTATTTACTCCCGTGGCTAGACTTGAAGCGATCAGAATCTTCCTAGCATTTGCATCTTGGAAAAATTTCAAAGTTTATCAGCTAGATGTGAAATCGGCGTTTCTCTTTGGGAAGGTAAAAGAGGAGGTATATGTCGGACAGCCACCGGGCTTCACCGACCCAATCCACAAAGACAAGGTCTATTTACTGGATAAAGCGTTGTATGGTTTACACCAGGCCCCGAGAGCTTGGTACGAGACATTGTCTCAACACCTATTAGCCAACAGCTTCATCCGTGGAAAAGTGGATGCCATTCTCTTCACCAAAGAGGTCGAAGGTCATCTTCTGATAGTTCAGATATACGTGTACGACATCATATTTGGTTCTACAAATGAAACTCTCTGCAAAGATTTCGAACGAGTTATGAAGCATAAATTTGAAATGTCATCGATGGGTGAGATGAAATTCTTCTTGGGACTTCAAGTTGATCAACTGCCTAAGGGAATTTTCATACATCAAACGAAGTACGTTCATGATATCTTAGAGAAATTTGGGATGTCAGGATCTACTCCAGCTTCCACCCCATTAGCGACGAACTATGGGATAAACCCTGATCTCACCGGAGAGAAGGTAGATGAAACACTATATCGTTCCATGATCGGATCGCTGATGTACTTGACAACTTCAAGACCCGACATTATGTATCCAACCTGCCTTGCAGCAAGATTTCAGTCTAATCCTAGAGCTTCGCATATGGTGATTGTGAAAAGGATATTACGCTACCTGAAAGGAACTCCATCACTGGGGTTGTGGTATCCAAAAGAAGGCGATTTCACGCTCAAAGGGTATTCCGATTCCGATTTCGGATGCTGCAAAGTTAACGCTAAATCAACAACAGCGGGTTGTCAGTTTTTCGGACCTCGTTTGGTCACCTGGCAATGAAAGAATCAAACCTCTGTAGCTTTATCTACATGTGAAGCGGAGTATGTATCTGCTAGCAGTTGCTGCTCTCAGATCTTGTGGATCCAGCAACAGATGCGCGACTACGATTTGCAATTTCTTAACACCCCTATCTTTGTTAATAATGAGGCAGCTATAAACATTACTAAAAATCCTGTTCATCACGCTAAAACGAAACACATTGAAATTCGTCATCACTTCATCCGAGATTGTTTCGAGAAGAAGTTGATACGAATTGAGAAAATCCACACTGACGAACAAAAAGCTGATTTACATACCAAAGCGTTTGATAAAACTCGTTTTCAATACTTGTTAAAATTGAATGGTATGAAGCTTTTATCGGTGTTGGAAGAGATTCTTGGCATTGATGAAGGAGACATTGTAGAAGATGTTGAGAAGCAATCTGCAATGGTTTGTCGATTTTTTACTTGTTTTGGTATTTAGGGGGAGTATTGGGTAATATTTTCAGAAAATACAAAAACAGTAAAAAATTATTGAAATAAAAAAACATGAGATATTTTCAAAATACAAAAACAATAGAAAACTAGAAAAGAGCTTGTGTAAAAAGGGAAAATGATAGTACATTGGCTTGACAGTTACAGTATGCTAAAGATATGTAAAGTTTAAAAGTCTTAAACAGTCTCGCTGATGATGTGCTGATAGGTTTTTACACATTTAGTAGGTTTATTCGGGATATAAACCTAAATTCAAACTTGCTTATTTCGTGGGGAACACTACTTGGATATATAGGTAACCCCTGAAATCTCGTTTGAAAGATCCCTCTTTCTGAGATACTAGGTCTTTATACTCAGTGATATCTGGGGTATTATCCCGGGATTGCTGAGTTTGTGGAAGCAATGGCCTAGTCCCCGGAGAATACTTTACGCTTGCTTGAAATAAAAGCCTGCCCTCAGCATAAAAAATTATGACACATTGAAAAATGCTAATCATGTGCTGTTGTAAAAAAGATCCTCTAAAGGGGACCCACCAAAAGTCGAAGCCGTCATCTCTCTGCTGAACGGAAGTTCTGACCTGAGCTCTCACGGCCTTCGCAATTTAACCCCTTTACAAATATCATCTGTGGTATACTCACCTGTAAGACTGAATATTGAGATCTAGATACGGGAGTATATTCAAGAGGTGGGACACATGAATGAGTTTAAGTTCTTAATTCATCTAATTTGTATCCTGAACAGATTGAAAATTGTGTGAGAATTTAAGTGGATCAGTATATCGACAATCTGAGTGAATTATTTAATTCTGAATATGTAATCAAAGCTTAACGGTACTTGTGACTTGTCGAATAGCTGATATGATTCCCTAACACGCTCACCAAAAAATGTTTGTAAATAAGTTTACTTTTTTTGCATTTTATTTCTGTATTTCATTTCTAGTTTAGAAACTTTATTAAAAATCCAAAAAGATTTTTCATTTCTGCTTTATTTTCCGACAAACCAAAGTGGAAAGCTGATCTTTAGATTCGAAAGTTGAAACAGATGCAGGAAGTTTCTGAGCTGGAAGATGAGTCATGAGCTTAACATGATAATTGAGAAAATGGAAAGTCAAAAAAAATTCATTAACTTGAAGCTTGTAATTTTTCAGAAAAATTGTTTGAAGAATTTGTACAAAATGTTAGTGTGATTTATCTCAGGTCATCCAAGGTCATTAAGTTGGACTTGGTAGATAAATTGAGTAATCAGGGTCATTAACTTGGACCTGAATACTTAAGTGGATTTCTAAAACTGATGAACAGTTAATAGAAGTTTAAGATTGAATAGATTATAATGTTATATGTTTGAGAAACAGGAAACAGGAGTCAATATCCCCCATGGCTAAGAAAAATGTCAAAGTTTGAACCAGAATTTAAGTCCCAGCATATCGAGAGGGGGAGTTCACATTCTGGATCAACATTCAAAGGGGAGTTTGAAGATAAAAGTTTGAAGGATGCTTTACAATGTCAAGACAATTTAGGGCAGGAAACGATAGATCAAGACTAAAGACTGAAGACTGGATGCTAAAGACTTCGTCAACATTCAAGGGGGAGTCTGTTGGTGCAATGATGTCTGTTAACTTCGTCTTTATCGAATCTTGTATTGTATTAGATAGATCAGGGCACGGAAATCGAGAAAACAGTATTAAAGGGTAATTCCGCTTGAAATGGGCTTAATGTCATTTCAAACGGAATTAGAGATTTCAAGCGGAATTTGGTAATTCCGTATGAAAGGTAATTTCGCTTGTAGCTGTTTTAAGCGGAATTACTTTCCCTATAAATACTGAAGTGCCTGTGTCATTTGAAACGGAATTAGATCATTGTTTCAGAGCCGAGGTGCTGCCGGATTGTTATTTGAATTGTAAAAGCTCAGGAAATCAATAAGAGAAGATAATTAGAAAGTATCAAGCTGTGTTACGTCAATTTCATTGATTCCGCCTTTGAATTTGATGATTGAGCTCTTCAGATTGACTCGTTAGGGTCACACGACGATCCAACACTATTGTCAACCCCCGACCCCTACCAGGAGAGCTGGAAGAATGGTGAACCACTGACTGGCAATTTCAGAGTCTCTCGAATAACCCTAACATCTATTTCCCCCAGTTTGACCCTGAGCCTGCACCAAACCCACCTTTGAGCACAGAAAACTTGGCTGAACTCCGCCACTATGGTGAGGAACTGGTGAATGCAGGAAATCGAATCCGAGAAGTGGGGCAACAGATCTCATGGAAATACGACGAGAGGGAGCGTCGTTTCTGAGACGCCAGTTGGTTGTGGTTGCATGGTGGTGCGGTTATGTGTTTAATAATAATAAAAATATAATCATGTAAAATAACTTAAAATAAAAATTTTGTAATATAACTGGTGTGTATGGATGCCTACTAATATATAAAAATATCAACGTCGCAAAGTCGACAAGTTTGGCTATAGGTGTTGACATGATTGTGTGTGATTACTTTATTGCGTTTGGTTGTTATTTATTTTGTGCCAATGATTTATGTATATTGTTAATTATCAGATGGAACACGCTGGTAATGAACCAGTTAACGAGGTTAACCAATCCGAGCAACACAATGAAGATCACTTCCTTAATAGGCAAAATATAGAGAATATCGTTGCCCATGGAATAGCAAATGCTATCCCAGCAATCGTCGCTGCTGTTAAAAGTCCTGTTGAGCCTTCACAAGCTAACCCCAGTAAACGCACACGCGACGATAGTTTTAGTAATAGTGTTAATGGAGGCGGCAATAATGACAACGCGATTCAAGCCCCGATACTTAAGAAAATGAAAGTTGCAGCACCTGGTTGCACTTATAAAGAATTTCTTGCCTGTAAACCTGTTGAATTTGCAGGCAATGAAGGGGCAACTGCTGCACTGCGTTGGTTGGAGAAAACCGAGGCAGTGATTAAAATAAGTAAATGTGCCGAGGAGGATAAGGTCATGTATGCTTCTCACCTTTTTAAGGAAGAGGCATTAGAATGATGGAACACAGTACTGCAAGCCAAGGGAAGTGACATGGCTTATGCCATGAATTGGGAAGAATTTAAGTGTCTAGTGGAAAGGAAATTCTGCCCCGAATATGAAAAGGAAAAAATGGCGAATAAGTTCCTGAGCCATCGAATGGTGGATGTGGATTGTCGAGGGTATACTTCGAAATTCTTCGAATATGCCAGAATTGTACCAACTCTGCCTTCACCAGAACCGGTACTTATTTCTCGTTATATCTGGGGTTTAATTAGCGAGATTCCTGACATCGTCAAGGCTGCGAGACCCCGCATAATTGATGATGCAGTGGAGTTAGTCGATACTTTGACCGACGGGCTAGTGCGTACGCGGGAAGAAAACAGGAAAAAGGAATTAGTCCAAAAGATCACCCAAGGATTTTGTGTGGGTAATAATACTAACTTCAAGAGGAAGGGAACTGGGTCCTCTTCCACCCCGCCATTTTGCGGGAATTGTAAAAAGAAACATTTTGGAAAATGTAGAGAAAATTGTAATTTCTGCAAGATTCCGGGCCATCGGGAGGAGGAATGCAAAAAGAAATCAAAGATCTGCTACAACTGTGGAGAAGCTGGGCATTTCAGACCAGAATGCCCTAAATTGGTCAAACCAGCAGATAACAAGGCCAAACCTGCTGAAGGAACTAATACGAAGAACGCAAGAGCCTTCCAATTGACCACACAGGAAGCCGAACTGATTCCCGATGTAATAGCTGGTACGTTTCTGGTACACAACGTTTATGCGAAAGTATTATTCGACTCTGGTGCAAACCAAAGTTTTGTGAATACTTCTTTCTGCCAAGCTCTTAAGCTACCCTTAACCAAACTTAGGCAGATTTATACAGTAGAGACGGCAGACGGGAACTCTGTTAACATAGATACGGTTTTGCAAAAAGAAAATATAGAACTTTTAGGTCATAAATTTTCTGCAAACCTATTACCTATGAATTTAGCTGGATTCGATGTCGTATTAGGAATGGATTGGTTAATAGCCAACCATGCTGAAATCCTTTGTGATATGAATTCCATAGAAATTCTTACACCATCAGGTGAAATAATCGTGGTTGCAGGAGATAAGCCACGTAAGCCAATGAAGTTCATTTCTGTAATGAAAGTTGCTAGTTATGAACGAAAGCAAGGAATAGTGTATATGATTTCGGTAATCATTAATACTAGGGGTAAGAGACTTAAGGAAATTCCTGTAGTATCAGAATACTCAGATGTGTTTCCAGAAGAACTACCAGGATTACCATCAGATATGGAGGTAGAATTTAGAATTCATCTAATTCCTGGAACTACACCCATAGCTAAAGCACCCTACCGGTTAGCACCCACTGAAATGTTAGAATTGAAAAAGCAATTAGATGAATTTCTCAGTAAAGGATTCATACAACCTAGTTCATCCCCTTGGGGAGCACCAGTGTTGTTTGTGAAAAAGAAAGATGGTTCGATACGAATGTGTATCGATTACAGGGAATTGAATAAGGTTACAATTAAGAATCGATACCCATTACCTAGGATTGATGATCTTTTAGATCAACTTCAGGGGGCTAGATATTTTTCTAAGATAGATTTATGCTCCGGATATCATCAGTTGAAGGTACAAGAAGAAGACATACCTAAAACCGCTTTCAGAACTAGCTATGGCCACTACGAGTTTACAGTTATGTCATTTGGACTAACAAATGCTCCTGCAACATTTATGGATATGATGAATAGGATCTGTAAACCGTATTTGGATAAATTCGTAATTGTCTTCATCGACGATATACTTATTTATTCCAAAATTCAGGACGAGCATTGTAAGCATTTACATGCACTCTTAACTCTATTAAGAAAGGAAAAGCTTTACGCCAAATTCTCGAAGTGTGAATTTTGGCTACAGGAGGTGCAATTCTTAGGTCACATGGTGAATCACGAAGGTATTCACGTAGATCCCTCCAAGATAGAAGCAATCACCCAATGGAAGGTCCCACAATCAGCTATGGAAGTTAGAAGCTTTCTAGGGTTAGCGGGATACTATAGACGATTCATTAAAGATTTTTCTAAGATAGTTGTGCCATTAACTAAGCTAACCTGTAAATCAGTTAAGTTTGAATGGGGACCTAGGCAGGAAGAGGCTTTTAGGATTTTAAAACAAAGGTTAACAAACACCCCAATTCTTGCCTTACCCGAAGGGACAGAAGATTTTGAAGTTTATTGTGACGCTTCTAAGCTAGGACTAGGATGTGTGCTAATGCAACGCAAAAAGGTAATTGCGTATGCCTCAAGGCAATTGAAAAAGCACGAGGAAAACTATACGACACATGACTTAGAATTAGGGTCGATAATTTTTGCCCTTAAGATTTGGAGACACTGTCTGAATGGAAGTAAGTTTTCCGTTTATACAGATCATAAAAGCTTAAGGTACATATTTGGGCAAAAAGAATTGAATATGAGGCAAAGAAGATGGATGGAAATTCTAAGTGACTACGACTGTGATATCCAATATCACGAAGGAAAATCAAATGTAGTCGCAGATGCTCTAAGTCGTAAGTATCATGAAAAGCAAAAGCGAGTTCGTGCTCTTAGATTAAATCTACAGCTAGATTTAATGGAACAACTGAAGAAGGTTCAAGTAACAGCAATTAAGGATGACGCTGAAGGAATGAAAGGAAGAATAAAGGAATTAGAGCAGGGAGCTGATGGAATTTGGAGATTCCACAAAAGAAGGATTTGGGTACCTAAGCAAGGAGAGTTAAGAAATAAGATTTTAGAGGAAGCCCATAGATCTAGATATACCACGCACCTTGGACATAAAAAGATGTACCAAGATTTAAGAAATAACTTCTGGTGGATAGGAATGAAAAAGGACATAGCTAGATATGTATCTAAGTGTCTAACTTGTTCACAAGTTAAGGCAGAACACCAGAAACCTTCAGGGTTACTCCAACAGTTAGAAATGCCTGTTTGGAAATGGGAACTAATAACCATGGATTTTGCTACTAAGTTGCCCAAAACCAGAAAAGGTAACGACGCAATTTGGGTAATTGTGGATCGATTAACCAAATCAGCTCATTTCCTGCCCATGAAGGAAACTTTCAGTATGGAAAGATTAGCCAAATTATACGTAGACGAGGTAGTATCCTTACATGGAATCCCACTCTCTATTGTATCAGATAGAGATAGTCGTTTCACTTCGCATTTCTGGACAAGTTTTCAAGAAGCCATGGGGACCAGACTAAACTTGAGCACTGCATACCATCCCCAAACAGACGGACAAAGTGAAAGGACGATCCAAACCCTAGAAGAGATGCTCAGGGCATGTGTAATAGATTTTGGTGGAAGCTGGGATAATCACCTTCCCTTAATTGAATTCTCCTATAATAATAGTTACCATTCAAGCATCGAAGCTGCCCCGTTCGAAGCACTGTATGGACGAAAGTGTAGAACTCCAGTTTGTTGGGCAGAAATAGAAGAAAGTCAATTATCAGGTCCCGAAATTGTGCAAGAAACCACCGACAAGATCACTCAAATCAAGGACAGACTGAAAACAGCACGAAATCGCCAAAAGAGTTATGCAGACAATAGACGCAAACCGCTAGAATTTCAAGTTGGAGACAAGGTACTCTTGAAAGTTTCTCCTTGGAAAGGGGTAGTTCGGTTCGGTAAGAAGGGAAAGTTAAGTCCAAGGTATGTAGGACCATTCCAGTAATCCAGCGAATAGGACCAGTTGCTTATCGCCTACTGTGACAACTGTCAAATTTGCATGCATCCGTACGTTTAATTAATACTGATTTATGCTTAATGACTGTGCTTAATTACAACTGTTGATTAAACTGCTTTTCGATTTCTGTTACACACATACATACGCATCACATTTCATACTATCACTTCATTTATTTCATACAAACATTAGTGACAAACTTGATGCACAAAGCACAGTTAGCACACTGAGCGGTTGATTCAGAAACATGCTGACAATACCAGCACATAGGCAGACAATGTTATTATGGCCAGTATGAGCCAGGGACAAGGTACTACACTAGTACGGAGTGTAGGGAAGTGAGGACCATAAAACTGCGTCACTAGGTGATAGTTATAGTGCCGGGAAGTGCCTAACACACACTTTAAATGCAGAATTCTGCATTTAATAATAAAATTCAGCATTTTATTATGCTAGTAAAGTACAAAAATATGGCAGAATGGTCCGGTATGCTTTCCTAAGTGCCGGGAATAAGTTGTGTTACAAATATATATATAAAAGACATTTTTTGGACTAGTTAAACACTTTAACGGAACGGTGTCTAACCAGACAACCGGACATTACCTGGGACACAAAATTTTTACCAAGTACATTGTTTTATTATTTTTGACTGGTCGTAATCCCCGTTTACCATAACACCCAATAAAAATCATCAAACTAACATATGTAAACATGTTACTTGGAAACTAACTATCTTTTACATTTTAGTTGCAAATGTTACACTAACCCCCCCCCCCCCCCCTAAAAACCGAATTCAGTCCCTTGATGGACCCACAAATCCTCTTCACCATACTTCCTATCATTCCTTGATTTTATTTTAATTTTATAATGGATAGAATGCTTATTGAATTGAACATAATATATGAAGACATCCTTTAAGTATGGAGCCTTAGATCATCTTCATCATTTCAAGATTCACTCTCACTCTTCACTCACTCTCTCCCTCTTTTGGCTCACCCCAAACCGCCACCACCACCACCATAAATCCACCACCATCTTCCATTTTCAAGTCTCTTTCAAGCTTGAAGGTTGTTACAAGAAGGCTTGCTACTTGTGGAACTTCAAGGAGACTTGTTTCTTGCTTTTTTATCATCATTCATCATCATCTTCTTCACCAAGAATCATCCCTAGCTATAAGCTAGTAGCAAGTCTTGATTTACTCTTGTTTATGTCTATTTTGAGTAGTTGAAAGATTATTTATGATGGGATCATATGAAATACAAGAACACTAAATAACAAGAAACTTGAACATAAAAGTTCACATGAAGCTTTACATAAAGATCATGAGATGAGAGATGTAATACATAATAAATCTGAGTTATATGAACGATAATCTACTATAAATAACTTACGTTATGATATAAATCGTTATTAGAATGGATGGTAATCGTATGTGTACATTGTAGTGGCATTTAAACTATAAAAAGCAAGCTGAGTAAATTTTCCAGCCAACTTCAACTGGCTGTAACCGGACCATTATAAATCGAAAAACAGATTTTCTGAAGTCTAAATTATGTATTTTCGAAAAACGAAGCAAATGGAAATGGAATCATATTTTTTTGAGGTCGTTTACTATTTTTAAGGACCCGTTTTGTAACAGCAGCTAAAGCTGAGTTTTTACTGCAGTAAATGGGTGATATGTTTTTAGGCATAACTTGAAATCTATGTTGAATCAGCTCATGAAAACTGTACTGTAGATGACCTCTGATGTCATAGTAATTCTCCCATTGGAATTTCGTCAATCGGACTTACGATAAATTTTAGATGAATTATTTCGAAGACTGCAGTCAGAAAGTGATAATTCTGATTTGCAGTCCGGTAAATAAATTTTTATAAAATATTGGTAATGAACTGGACCCCGATATTTATACACAATAATATTTGGATCGTATAAGACATTCTCTAAAAACTTGAGAATTTTTAGAATAAGATAACTATTTTATTAAAATGCCCGAAAACAGCCCAGTTTAGTATATTGAAACTGAAATGATATAAGTAGTATTTTGCATGTCTAAATGTCGGGTTGGCTATTTGAGAACGATCTAACGTGTTATATGTTAAAGAAAATGATATGTTATTTAGCATGGACACCTCCGGAGACTATGGCGAAATTTTCTGAAAATCCTAACACTTAGTAAATATTTTCTAGACAAGTGTTTACTAGTATATTTTAGACTATGTTTTTCAAACATAAAACTCGCCATAATTTTTGTAACGAAAATACAAAGTATCGGAGGTTGGGTTTGTACATAAAAATGGTTAAATATATATATTTAGAATATATATTGTTTTGAGGTATTGAGAATATATTGGCATATTATTATTGGAATACTACACCGGGATACGACGCCAATACATGGCAAGTTACACGAACACAAGAATACGAAAATACATGTATGAGATACCCCCATCCTTGGGAAGGAAAATAAGAAGTTAAAATACTTAAGAAGTAGGAATATGAAATATTGTTTAGCAATTAATCCAAACATTAACTAATGATTAACTAATGAAATATTGTTTAGCAATTAATCCAAACGTAATACTGTGAGTTCATGTCCCCCTTTTCTCTTAATTGTTTTTAGTTTTATACTTTGGGGGTGAAATACATGTTACAATAATTACAGACACTTTTATACATGGTATGGTTAGCTTAAGGAGGGTATACTACTTAGATCATGTGAGTGGGCAGGTGGAACTTAAGGCCATTAATCCTTGTTGTAGGACCGAGGGACATTAGTGATAGATCTATTCGGGTGTAGCGAGCCCCACTCCTGAGTCCGCTGAGTGGACCATGAGGTGACTAAGTGCCTGACGCCAAAATCTGCTAGGTTTGAGTCTTCCTGCATCACTTCACACATATCATTGGCTTTGCAACCCAATGGTGATCTCTTTTTCCTTAATTGCTACATACCAGGGATTTTAATACATACAAACACGTTACAAAGGTTTATACATACTCACTTACACATGAACTCGCTCAACTTTATGTTGATTTTTCAAACTACATGTATTTCAGGGAACTAAACGGATCTGGCAGGTGTATGCATATGTATGCAAGCTGCGTGTTAAATAAAGGATGTCATTCAGGGTCGTAGAGTTTAAAAGATGTGTCCTCTTCCTGGACGGGATACATGTTTCTAAACTCAAGATTATTTAGAGTCTTTTGTTGAGTCCATGGGAACTCATTTGAACATGTTATGGTTTGTAACTCATTGACGTAAATGTTTTCAAGACAATGGTATTGTGGTATTTTCTAAACTTTATTAATGGATGAAAATCTTTCGGTTTTATCATATAGCATTGTTATGATTGGTCGCTATGGTATTAAGAAGTCACACCAAATAAACCCACGCTTCCGCAAAAGTCAGGGTGTGACAGCTTGGTATCAGAGCTTCGATCGTAGCGAACTAGGATTCTTTCTCGAGCCTAGACTACGATCATTAGGGCTCTCACGAAAATGTTTTCACGACTTGTTTTTCATTGCATAGACAAAACGTCCAGATCCAGGGAACAAACATTTTTACAAACAAAAGGCACACATACACATTTCAAAATTTATATTTATAATTCAGTCTTAGAGACTGAGGGAGGTTTAGTCTTAGAGACTGAGGGAGGTTCAGTCTTAGAGACTGAGGGAGGTTCAGTCTTAGAGGCTGAGGGAGGATCAGCCTTAGAGGCTGGGGATAATTAGTCTTAGAGACTGGGAGGATTGGTCTTAGAGGCCAGGGAGTTGGTCTTAGAGACCAGGGAATTAGTCTTAGAGACTGGGAGTTGGTCTTAGAGACCAGGGTGTTAGTCTTAGAGACTGGGAGTTGGTCTTTGAGACCAAGGAGTTAGTCTTAGAGACTGGGAGTTGGTCTTAGAGACCAGGGAGTTAGTCTGAGAGACTAGGGAGTTTAGTCTGAGAGACTGGGTGGGATAGTCTGGGAAGACTAGGACGAATATGTGGATGCATGATTACGTTATGAATTGTCTTTATTTGCAATACACAAGTGTTAAAGATTACAGTAAATATGCATGCTACGACTACTATATACCGGCACACACGTCACCTTCCTCAGGGAATGAATTGTCAGATAATGATAACCCTACGGCCACCGCCACAGATGAAGAGGTTACCTCTGCGCCAGAGATATTCACGTTAGACACTGAGAAGTGATCCTGATATGCCAACCAAGGCCGAGGACGACGACCAACCATCTGCGCTGCCAGATTTTTGGTGATGAATTACCCCTGATGATGGCTTGTCCGACAAGAATCATCCTATCACTCTTGTTTCAATCCATGACCACGTTATCACTGGTCATCCCAAAGGTGAACACATCATGACTCCAATCCTTGACAATGCGCCTCCTGTGGACATTCCTTCTGAAGGTGGGCTACTCAACGAATAATTGATGATGACATTGGCATGTTATTGGTGGTCCTTTTGATAACACCTATGATGATGGAAAGCTTGACGAGCACGTTGTTACAAATTTCACTTTTGAGACCCTGCTAACAAGCTATCCTCTGATTCTAGCATACATTCAATTTCAGACTCCTTTGAGTCTGTGACGTCTGCAGCCTTACAGACGGCCGGATTACAACTTTCAACTACAAACGCGGGCGATGATGATGTGTGACTGCTGCACTAACACCTGCTCTAGGCACCACATCGTTACACGACCTAGGGCCTGCTTCCGAGCTAGCTTCTGCACCTTTTGGGTCAACTTGATGTTGCACCTACTGATCCTGCACCCTTACTTGGTCATGACCCTGTTTCTTTTGGTTTACTAGACATTGCGCCCCTATTATCTGACCCAATACCAGCACCTGACAATCTCCTTATTGGTTGAAACGTTTGTTTTTGCACCCATAACCGCTGATGTTGCTCCTGTGAAGACCGACGTCCGATTACACCGACGTGCCTATCGCTTTCTTTCAAAACATACCCGCACCCCGGGAAGATACTCCAGGTCAGCACCCGCGTAACGATTCCTTTGCTACAGCAGCATTTTCTATGACCTCACAAGCTGCACCATTTGCTACTTTCAACTCTACCGCGTTGAGCGAGCCATTTCGATGATTCCTATCCTGCACTATACTGATTTTAGACCCTTACCATCCCTCACCTTATGGAGGCTACACACGGGATGAGTACACCTGGCACATCCACTACAGTTCGAGGTTATGAGTCGCAGAGTTTCGGAGCTTGAACAGACACCACGTCCTCCACCCTGTCTATTTCCGGTATACTTTGATCCTCCACAATTATCAAAGACTTCTTTTGCGCTCTCACCAGCTGCTATAACGCCTTTCCCAGGTCTTTGATGCCCGTTTCTTTACTATCGAGCGGCAGATCAGTTAACTACT
The DNA here is from genome assembly GCA_030545235.1 of Helianthus tuberosus. NCBI lineage: Eukaryota > Viridiplantae > Streptophyta > Magnoliopsida > Asterales > Asteraceae > Helianthus > Helianthus tuberosus. The sequence goes on along the minus strand of CM060382.1, from coordinate 39,435,658 downwards.
TCGATGTATATACAAGCTCGAGGAGGAGTTTACGCCTGCTAGCAGATTACTTTTCTTTCCTCCTCCACCTCAGACACCAGAGTAGTTGGTTTCTGGATTATGCGGATTGCATTACATTTGGGTAAAGACACTAATGATAAACCGGGATTGTGGAGACTTTTGGAGACCACATCTGACTACGTAATTTTGATACACTAATATATTTAATGGACAAGGGTAGGGTGACCTAGTGTCCCTGTTGATATGATACATTTTGGAAGACAATACAATTGTGGGGAAGCCAATCATCACTAAACATGCAACAATACTTTGTGACCAATGACCAACGAGAGCTCAGTCGCTATGTCTTCGTCAAGCACGTTATTAATCTATTTATGTGTGCTATAATTATAATGCTACGTGCTTACTTGCTATGCTCTCATTAAACATAATTACCAAATTACTTGGTTATACTATGATTATACTATTGTTTGATTGGTTGGTATGATAACCTAATATGTGTATGTGCATATGATCTTTAAACAACTATATGCACTCCCCGAACGAATAAGACGTGACCTAACCAATCTTCTCTTCAGAAGATGTCGATACCAGGGAACGTCGATACCAACAACCCTCTGCCGACAACAGCAGAGTCAGAACTGAAAGGGCGCATCTCGCAAGCCATCGCACAACTCGAGGCCCTTCGCTCCAAACACGGCGGAGGTACCTCAGGAAATAACCTACCCAGCGGCTGTACTTACGAGCAGTTCTTGAACCACAAACCTCGAAAATTCGACGGCACTCGGGGTGCCTTAGCTTTTATGCGTTGGGTGGAGAAGACGAACTCTGTCTTACAGTTGAGCAAATGTGCCCCAGAACATCAGGTCACGTACGTAGCTGGACTATTTGTAGATGAGGCTCTGTCATGGTGGAACCTTCAGGTTTAAACAATGGGCGAGACCGCTGCGTATGCTATGACGTGGGACGAATTGAAAGAAATGATACGTAAGAGATATTGCTCTAGGGCAGAAGTCCAGAAATTGGAAACTGAACTATGGAACTTGAAAATGGAAGGTCCAAAGATAGCTGAATATGTGCAGAGATTTGGCGAATTATCACAAGTTGCTTCGCGTTTGGTAGAACCAGAATCTAGGAAGATTGAACGTTTCATCGGGGGAATGGCACCTCAGATTCTAAGCCTGGTAACAACATCTAAGCCTTCAACAATCATCGAAGCAATCGACATGAGTGTGGCGCTCACTGAAGAAGCGATTAGACAAGGAAAATTTTCCACTCCGGAAGAGAAAAATGAGACTCCCGTAGAGTCATCTGGGGATAACAAGCGAAAGCTCGTAAATTTCAAAAGGGTTACTCGGGTGAGTAACGCGAAGAAGGCCAAAAAGGGAAAAGACTACATGGGTATCCTACCTAAGTGCGACAATTGTTTACGTTATCATGCCGGGCGATGTAAATATGGAAAATGTGATAACTGTGGCAAGAGGGGGCATCCCAAGGAAACTTGCAGGCAAGGTACTGAAAGTAGAAATGGAGGCCAAGCTGGTAGTGAGAATCACGGAGGAAACAACGACAATGACGAATGTCAGGGCAGAACGAGTGACAAACAGAAACGTGCACAAGGTTGTTTTAACTGTGGAAGCAAAAAGCATTTCAGAAAATATTGTCCTAAGAACAATCAGACACGAGAATGAAGGCTCAACACCGGAGCTAGGGAGACACGCCAGGAATTCAAAGCATGGATACGGTACGTCCCATATTAGTCAACATTATGCATCTGTGCTACTAGATACTATTGCAAACTTTAAGCTTCGCATCTATAAAGTTTGAAAGTATACTTGGTTTAGTAACAAGTAGGTTAGATAACTCGCACTCGATAGAACTAGCTAATGGGAAGCTAGTGGAAGCCAACAAAGTATTTGGAAATGGCAAGATAGAACCCGGAGAGCGTGAGTTTACGCTTGATCTACTGCCAGTGAATTGGGGAGCTTCGACAAGGAAATTGATGGATTGGTTGTCAAGTGATCAAGCGGAGTTGATATCTGCGTCCCGATGCCGAACGAAGAAGCGATCTCGACTCATGAAGTAGGATACGCCTCTACAATTTACCAATTGCTTGAAGGCACAGGAAATTATTGCGTAAAGGATGTGTTGTTTTCTTGGCACGTCGGGGACAAGGGAGCCGAAGAACCAAAACTCGAAGATATCCCTATGATCAGGAGATATCTTGAAGTCTTTCCCAAAGACTTACCAGAATTATCTCCTCAACGAGTAGTCGAATTTCGCATCAATTTGATTCCGGGCGTCGCACCTGTAGTCGATGCACCTTAGCGACTTACACCTTCGGAGATGCAAGGATTGACAGAAAAGCTTTAGAAGTTGGTAGAGAAGCAAGATAATAGACCAAGATTCCCTTTTGGGTAATCCCAATTCCGCTTGTCAATAAGAAGGACGATAGCTTTCATACGAACATCAAACAACCAGGATCCGAATGAGCTAACCCACAAGAGTCAGTAACTCTTGCTGAGGACTAACAAATTTCTTACCTAGCTAACTGTGAGGATCCAACTACTATTACATGACTGATCGATGATCGAATGTCATTAGCGGTGAATTTGGGAATAAGGTATATTGGGGAAATGTGGGACAATAATTCGTTTTTAAACATACACAAAATGGTGTTTCCTACACGATGCACAAGACAGTGCTACACAGAATACGAAACCTTGTGAATTTAACAGACATGTACGTAGAACTTTTGGAACCCAGGTCAAAACTCGTAAGGGCTGTTACTTAGGAACCACATCTGTCAACTCAATCAAACACCATTATCCGACATATATACCAGTTCAGTTGGCCAAACAGGAAGTACTTAAATTTCTTTTGTCGAAACCTTCATTTTTGCTTCTAGCAAGTAGATGCTTGCATCTCTACTCCCCTTAATGGTAGTTGTATCACGTTGATTTTCTTCGCTGAGAGCGAACACTCGTTTGCTTCAAATATTTAGTCGTTTCTCCATTTTAGCAAACACTCATTGTTCTTTACTTGAAAACTCATATGTTACGCATGCGGTTTCATTTCAAACGCTTCATTGAAGTTCAGATATTATGTTGCTAAATCTAAATTACTGGTTTGTGATTTGAATGACCTTCGTTATTGTAATTGTTGGCTCTTTTGTTATCAAGCCAACACACTCTCTTGAAACTTCTTTTATTTCAAATTACATTCATGGTTTATCTTTGTAACCATGCCAAGATTCCCCTTGTTGATACATATGTTGATTGTCAGATTACGTTGAAATCTAGTTCAACTGCTTGAATTTATCCATTTCGCGTGTTTGTTTTGAGACGTTGTATGATGTATTGAGAGCATCATATTCAAATATCTTTGCAAAGACCTTTTCATTACGAGTCGTAGTAGATTCGGTTGGTTTACGAATCCACTAAATCGTTTGATTGATTTTGATACATTGCAGTGATACTTTCACAAGATTGAAGTTTGCGCTAATTTGGTTACTCACTTCATATACGGATTTAAATTATTTGCTAATTTTCTCTAAATCCGTCTTGTTTATTTCAATTAAAGCAGCCTCTACACAGTTGTGTGTTAAGGAAATAGTACATAGATTCATTTCATGAGCACAATGTACCTCCTAACGATTCTTTCATTGTCAATCGAATACCTTGCGGTACTTCAAACTTTTCACCTTCGATAAAAAACAGTGACTCTTTGACATTCCATATTCAACTGGAAACTTTACAACATTTCGTAAATCAAAACTTCAGGCTTGTTTCGGTACACCTTCATCTGACTCCGAACACGGTGAACTAGTTCAGTCACCACTATACTTGAATTATGTCAGTACGACACCTTGTGGTGTCATTACAAACTTGTAGCTTGTGTTAATCAGGGTCAACCGTTTGACACAAAACTACATATACTTTCGTTTGACTTGTCATTTAAACATTTCTGATGCAACTACGAATCAAGACAATGATACACCAGATTCACTTGTATTTCATTCACCATATTTTCGCAATTCAAGAATGTCAACCCACTAAACCCTACCATTCATTTATTCGGAAGTTGACAGATCATTTTACTATTACATTCGAGTTGTTAATTTTGAATTCATATAGCAGATGCTATGGTTGTGAGGACTCGTTGGCATATTGTGACCGACTATCTGAGAATCCTAATAGACAAAACTTCTCTCTGGTGGCACCCCTATTAACTGGACTACACTAAACTATACGTCAATACGTCTTGTACCTTCGACACCAAAGGCTAAAAGCACATACCTTTTAACCATTGAATTCTTGTTGGTATATATTCTTGGACTCACCTGATGTGAGTAGGGTTTGATTCGGTTTGGTGATTATCTACCTCGGTATTATTCATATACATACAGGCATAATGAAACCCTAAGGAGGTAAGGTAGTACAAATTTCGAGGACGAAATTTTCTTAACGGGGGGAGAATGTGACAACTGTCAAATTTGCATGCATCAGTACGTTTAATTAATACTGATTTATGCTTAATGACTGTGCTTAATTACAACTGTTGATTAAACTGCTTTCTGTTTTCTGTTACACACATACATACGCATCACATTTCATACTGTCACTTCATTTATTTCATACAAACATTAGTGACAAACTTGATGCACAAAGCACAGTTAGCACACTGAGCGGTTGATTCAGAAACATGCTGACAATACCAGCACATAGGCAGACAATGTTATTATGGCCAGTATGAGCCAGGGACAAGGTACTACACTAGTACGGAGTGTAGGGAAGTGAGGACCATAAAACTGCGTCACTAGGTGATAGTTATAGTGTCGGGAAGTGCCTAACACACACTTTAAATGCAGAATTCTGCATTTAATAATAAAATTCAGCATTTTATTATGCTAGTAAAGTACAAAAATATGGCAGAATGGTCCGGTATGCTTTCCTAAGTGCCGGGAATAAGTTGTGTTACACATATATATATAAAAGACATTTTTCGGACTAGTTAAACAATTTAACGGAACGGTGTCTAACCAGACAACCGGACATTACCCGGGACACAAAATTTTTACCAAGTACATTGTTTTATTATTTTTGACTGGTCGTGATCCCCGTTTACCATAACACCCACTAAAAATCATCAAACTAACATATGTAAACATGTTACTTGGAAACTAACTATCTTTTACATTTTAGGTGCAAATGTTACACTAAGCCCCCCCGTAAAAACCGAATTCGGTCCCTTGATGGACCCACAAATCCTCTTCACCATACTTCCTATCATTCCTTGATTTTATTCTAATTTTATAATGGATAGAATGCTTGTTGAATTTAACATAATATATGAAGACATCCTTTAAGTATGGAGCCTTAGATCATCTTCATCATTTCAAGATTCACTCTCACTCTTCACTCACTCTCTCCCTTTTTCGGCTCACCCCAAACCGCCACCACCACCACCATAAATCCACCACCATCTTCCATTTTCAAGTCTCTTTCAAGCTTGAAGGTTGATACAAGAAGGCTTGCTACTTGTGGAACTTCAAGGAGACTTGTTTCTTGCTTTTTCATCATCATTCTTCATCATCTTCTTCACCAAGAATCATCCCTAGCTATAAGCTAGTAGTAAGTCTTGATTTACTCTTTTTATGTCTATTTTGAGTAGTTGAAAGATTATTTATGATGGGATCATATGAAATACAAGAACACTAAATAACAAGAAACTTGAACATAAAAGTTCACATGAAGCTTTACATAAAGATCATGAGATGAGAACTGTACTGTATATGACCTCTGATGTCATAGTAATTCTCTCACTGGAATTTCGTCAATCGGACTTACGATAAATTTTAGATGGATTATTTCGTAGACTGCAGTCAGAAAGTGATAATTCTGATTTGCAGTCCGGTAAATAAATTTTTATAAAATATTGGTAATGAACTAGACCCCGATATTTTTACACAATAATATTTGGATCGTATAAGACATTCTGTAAAAATTTGGGAATTTTAGGAATAAGATAACTATTTTATTAAACTGCCCGAAAACAGCCCAGTTTTGTATATTGAAACTGAAATGATATAAGTAGTATTTTGCTTGTCTAAATGTCGGGTTGGCTATTTGAGAACGATCTAACGTGTTATATGTTAAAGAAAATGATATGCTATTTAGCATGGACACCTCCATTTACAAAGGAGACTATGGCGAAATTTTCTGAAAATCCTAACACTTAGTAAATATTTTCTAGACAAGTGTTTACTAGTATATTTTAGTCTATGTTTTTTAAACATAAATCTCGCCATAATTTTTGTAACGAAAATACAAAGTATCGGAGGTTGGGTTTGTACATGAAAATGGTTAAATATATATATTTAGAATATATATTGTTTTGAGGTAATATATTGAGAATATATTGGCATATTATTATTGGAATACTACACCGGGATACGACGCCAATACATGGCAAGTTACACGAACACAAGAATACGAAAATACATGTATGAGATACCCCCATCCTTGGGAAGGAAAATACGAAGTTAAAATACTTGAGAAGTAGGAATATGAAATATTGTTTAGCAATTAATCCAAACATTAACTAATGATTATAACTTGGAATAATTTTGGGAACACAAGAAACGTAACTCAAAAACCTTCATACTAAGGAAAGGGACGGCCCGTTCGTCTAATAGACGTTAGTACACTGTAGGTAGTCGTGTTGGCTGAGGATACTTGGGTTACACATACTGAAGACGTAATACTGTGAGTTCATGTCCCCCTTTTCTCTTAATTGTTTTCAGTTTTATACTTTGGGGGTGAAATACATGTTACAATAATTACAGACACTTTTATACATGGTATGGTTAGCTTAAGGAGGGTATACTACTTAGATCATGTGAGTGGGTAGGTGGAACTTAAGGCCATTAAACCTTGTTGTAGGACCGAGGGACATTAGTGATAGATCTATTCGGGTGTAGCGAGCCCCACTCCTGAGTCCGCTGAGTGGACCATGAGGTGACTAAGTGCCTGACGCCAAAATCTGCTAGGTTTGAGTCTTCCTGCATCACTTCACACATATCATTGGCTTTGCAACCCAATGGTGATCTCTTTTTCCTTAATTGCTACATACCAGGGATTTTAATACATACAAACACGTTACAAAGGTTTATACATACTCACTTACACATGAACTCGCTCAACTTTATATTGATTTTTCAAACTACATGTATTTCAGGGAACTAAACGGATCTGGCAGGTGTATGCATGTGTCTGCAAGCTACGTGTTAAATAAAGGATGTCATTCAGGGTCGTAGAGTTTAAAAGATGTGTCCTCTTCCTGGACGGGATACATGTTTCAAAACTCAGGATTATTTAGAGTCTTTTGTTGAGACCATGGGAACTCATTTGAACATGTTATGGTTTGTAAGTCATTGACGTAAATGTTTTCAAGACAATGGTATTGTGGTATTTTCTAAACTTTATTAATGGATGAAAATCTTTCAGTTTTATCATATAGCATTGTTATGATTGGTCGCTATGGTATTAAGAAGTCACACCAAATAAACCCACGCTTCCGCAAAATTCAGGGTGTGACACCTACAACTACCAGAAGATCTGGCTGGAGTACATGACGTGTTTCATGTATCTAACCTCATGAAGTGTTTGTCCGACGAATCCCTGGTAGTACCTCTCCATGACATAAATGAAAAGTTAAAATTTGTAGAGAGACCACTTCAGATAGAAGATAAAAAGGTCAAGTTTCTCAAGCACAAAAGACTAGTACTGGTCAAAGTCAAGTGGGATTCAAAGAGAGGACCTGAGTATACTTGGGAACTGGAATAAGAAATGAGCTGAAAATATCCCTACTTGTTCCAGTAAATCTCGAGGACGAGATTTCAATAAGGTGGGGAGGATGTAACAACTCTCACCAAAATTATTATTTCTTATTTTATTATGTCCAATAGGAAACCCTAATTGAGACCCCCAAGTAATATTGCATGACCCCTAAAATTTTCAGAACAGTTGGAACTAGGATCAGGGCCCCCTAAAACTCAAGGGGGGTATCCCCTAATTGACGATTATCTTCATAACTTGTTGTAGGAAACGAATTTCGTTGAACTGTTGACTTACCTAAGCTAAGTGGACACGAGGCTACCCTACCTTAAAAAGGGCGCCGTCGCGCCACGCGACAGCCTGTCACGCCACGCGACAGGGACTGTTTTCAGTATAAATTCCAGGGGTTGGCACTTTCATGGCGCTGTTATTACGACGATCAAATTCGTTTCGTACGTCAAGTTATTCACTGTTTTGTTCAAAAACACACACAAGCACGAATCTCTGCTACGACAACAGGGTAATAACTCGATCACTGCTACGGTACAATGTCCGATCGATTGAAACCGATCCGATGGATGTTCAAGTGCTGCCCGAACTCGGGCTATACTTTTTCATTCGTCGTGAGGGTTTTGATTTCGTGAGTTTATCGTAAATGTTGTATTAAGTTACTGACCTAGTTTCGTGTGCATTGTTCTTTAACAAGGTTACAAGGCTAAATCAGTAGGCAAGGTTCTGTCCAACTTTACTTGCAATGTGAGTCATTCTCTTTTTATCAAATTGCTTTACAAAACCCTAATTGTTTTCCAGTTATACTTTGTAGTCATTAAGTCTTTGCTAATCTTTAATTACTGGCAGTATGTGGGGGTTTTGTGCACATTACTACTAACGATTTATCACTTTAGGTGGGCGAGCCTAATTAGTGATATGTCCACAGTCATAGATTCGGTCGAGTGACAGCTGAACCCGATAATTATATGATAGGGGAAACTATAAAAACCCTTAATGCTGTAAATTGATAACAATGTGTCTTTTGTGCAATTTGAATGACTCGCCAGTATTTCCCCACTGATAAAACCTTTTAAACATGTTTTAGGTGACCTATTGTGAATCAAGGAAAAAGTGATATGTAGCATTACAAGCTTGAAAAGGTGGCTCAATAAAAATAAAGAAACATGTTTTTGTAAAAACAGGGATTTCCTAGTGAAATCACTTTTATTGTAAATTATGGGTGTTATTCCCAAATTGTGAAATAAAATAATTGGACATTTTCAGTTTAAAAGATCCTGTCAATAATTCCGCTGCCAAATTAAATAAATACCACGGTTTCTGTCCCACGACTTCTGGAACGGGTAACACCGGGCCGGGGGCCGTGACAGAAGGCTTGGGTCCCCCTCTCCAACTAATCTTTGAATGAGTGTGCAGGATGTTCTTGGAGGAACTATTGATAGTCTTAGGATTGTTGATAGTGGAGCGTCCATGCACAAGATCGGCGACATAAGGCTCCGAAACATTGTTACATCTAGGAGAATATTGTTGCCTTTTTTATGGAGAAAAGAAGACGAAAATGTCCGATGAAGGAATGATGGTGAAAGAATGTGGTTGAATGAAGTTGAAAAATTCGACAAGATGAAAAATGTGCCAAGATTTGATTGTTGAAGGTTTTTGATCGGGTCAACAGGATAAATTCAAATGAAATGTACGCGTCTGCAGCACCTCTGAAGCTTTTCGAAGATGCATGGATTTTTCTTCCATAAGAAGTTCAAAGTCCACAAGATGAACGTGTAGTATACTTTTCTATACGGTGTGATTGAAGAAAATGTGTTGGTTGATCAAACTACACCGGGCGTGCGGATAACTTGGAGTGGATTGAACAACCGCACACTACTTCTAAAGAAGAAAGAGGAAGACCTTTGCTGGTGCAAAAACATGTGGAAGACATCATGTATGGACCGTCCAATGATGATGTGTACCAGCTTTCCCACATGCTCCATTTGGCACTTACCAGCCGGACCCGAAGGTTTATCATCTTGTTGCTGTAAAGAGAATTCTCGGTTCATTGAAGTAGCTGCAAAATCGAATTTGAAATCCACACCGGGTGGATATCCAGTTTAGGAGAGGACTCAGATTCCTGCCAATGCACGAAGAAGTTGTGGGATTACGGTTTTAAATTTCTAATCTCTCCTATCCTTGTCGATATTTAAGCTGCTTTATGAATTGCTAACATCTCGTACAACACTCTTTGGCCAGACACATTGATCTCGAATATCACCTCACACGTGATTGTTTCAATGTGAAACTCATCAATGTTGTTTTGGTCCACACCGATTTCCGATATGCCAATTGATTTTTCCAACATTCGACAAATCATTTCTGATTAAAATTAGTTTTGGTAAACGACATCGAGATAAAACATGAGTTAATCCAATATCGGAAAATCATTTTTGTAAATATTTGTTTGTGTTTTCTTAATTTCTTGTACTTTTTGCATTTTAGGGGGAGTAAATCCAAATTTTAAAAATCCAAAAACATCGAAAAAATTTAAAAAACACAAAAACAATAGAAAAACAAAAATGAGTTTCCTGGCGAGCAAAAGAGAAAATGATAGTATATCAGTGGTCTGTCCAAAGCTCTTTAAACCATAAATGAAAAACGATAAGCAGCTCTATAAAAAATGTATCACTAGGCTCACAATCATTTTAAAGTGTGCAAGGTGATATAAACTTAAATCGACTGAAGACTGTGTGGGAACCGCTCATTGGCATATGGTCTTAGTACCGAAATTTTGTTTGAGAGATTGCCGAGGTTCTGAGATACGTGGTCTTTATGCTGTTTATCATGGTTGTTTCTTTTACCGAAAACAACAGATACGAAGTCTAGATCTTCCATGATACCATACATACGTGTACATATTGCAGAAAGTTTAGTTACAACTAGCGGAGGATCTAGTCGCCTAATCCTTGATTTGTCGCCGAAGAATATCATCTCCGATCAGAACAGTTGACGGCAGGGTTGATAATCTGCTCCGATCAGAACAGTTCACGGTGGTTACAGTTGTTAGTGGTGATTTACCATGGAGTTATGGTGGTTTCTTACAGTAATTGAAAGGTTGAGGTGTGTGGTACTGGCTGCACATTTTTGGAGGCGTGTATCGCAGAGAGAGAGATCAGCTGATAAACAATTATAGGGATGTTGACTTTTTGGTCATATTGGATGCCTTCTAATATGTGATGACAACAAACTGATTGGGCTTACATATTGCAATTTGGGTTTGGGTATAAGTTATTTAGCAAACATAATAAAAATTGTTCTTCTTCGTGGGATGTCATATAGGCCTAGATATCTTTCGCTGGTTTGAGCACTTGGCAGTTGGGCTTCATTTACAGTTTGGATCCATTAGGTATGGATTTAAGTTTGATTGGACTCTAATTGATGGTAGATTAATTATTTGCATCAAAATTTTATTTAGAGCCATTGCCATTCACGTATAACTATTTGGAATATTTTTTTTGGGGGCCCACAATCCAAATGATTAAAGTGTAGCAGATGGTTTATTAGATTGTGATGAGATTATTATCGGATATATTACGGGTCCACTTGACGTTTGCGGGTATCAGGTGTGATTATATCGGAAATTTATTTGGGGTCGGGTGTTCGCAAAGCTTATTTGAACCAAGCTTCTAAATGTCAACGTCAAATTTGTACGTGTTCGGGAGCGCGCGGGATGATGAAGCTTGATGAAAACGAATGATTTTTAAAAAATGTGGGGTAGTCACGGTTACCGATGCAAACGTCAAATTTTGGTGACTTGACTACTATGGGCCAAAAACCAAAAACGGTATGTTCACTTCCGCACGTCAATGTTTATGATTGTTATCGGTTATTCGTAAATGTTCGAAAGCATTTTGTTTATTGTCATATTCTCGCATTTGAAAACGAACATATGAACCTGGAATGTCAATACCGGTCCTAACGAGTTCACAAAGTCTTTGGAGGGATACAAGTCGGATCCTACGGGGTACTAGGCGAAATTTCTTTATCAACTAGAATATGCAAAGAAGAAAGCTTTTTGTTTATTGTCATATTCTCGCATTTGGTAACGAATGAATGAACCTGAAATGTCAATACCGGTCCTAACGAGTTCACAAAGTCTTTGGAGGGATACAAGTCGGATCCTACGGGGTACTAGGGGACTTTCTTATTCAACTAGAATATGCAAAGAAGAAAGTCGTTTTCGTGATTTTTCGAACATCCGAGAACATTCAGTGAAGATTGACGACAGTTCCGCTCAGTGGAGGGAATTGGTGAATATTTGAAGACAAATTCTACTCAGTGGAGAGAATTTGTTCTGTGAAATTGACGATAGTTTCTTTGAAGTGGAGGGAATCTGTTAAGGTTTAGAGATCTTACCAAAGAAATGGGGGGATAAAAATTTTCGTATATTGAATTTCTTCGGTATATTTCTAAACGCAATCAAAGGTGGTAGAGTTTGTCTTATGACAGATCAAGACTTGATGCAGTTTTTAAAGAATGGAACCCTTATCAAATGCCGGTTGGAGTATTGGAAGATCAGCGGAATATCGGTCAATTGAGCCTTGTGAGGAAATTGCACAACACCTAACACGGATACGCGTACTTTGAGGGGGAACTATTATACGAGGAGCGTCAAGATACTACTTACCTGGATCATCGGTCAAGGGGGAATTTGCTAACACAGAGAAGATAAATACTTGACTGAAGATCGATTGCAGTTTCATTTTCAGCATTCGACAGCAATGGACAAGGGGGAATTTGTTGATGCAGATTTTGTGTCTGATGCTTGTCGAATAGATTAGATTTATTTTATGCATAATTTGTAATAGTTAGTGAAACGGTCAAACGCACGTGTATTGACCCGCTCGTTTGAAGTGGTCAAACGAGTGGGTTATGTGTTTGGCCGTGTGTGTGTGCAAGTAAAATGGGTGTGGCTATAAATACCACCCCTTTGGTTCATTTGCACTTGAGAGAGTTAGATAGAGAGGGTGAGCTCATTGAGAGTTCACAGGGAGTTTAAGTGTTTGGGGGAGAGATCAGCACTTGGTCTCTCCCTGAATGTATACTCATTTGGTATTAGTTCGGTTATCTTGTAATCAGGCCGATTTGTAATGTTTTACTACCGATTAATACAAAGTTGTGTTTATCCATCTCTAATCTCTTCCGTCTTGAACTAATCTCACACTAATCACGGTTTCGGTTCCGAAACACGGTCCTACATTTTCAGTTTGATATATGAATATGTTATATATGTGTATTATGTGTTGGATCGATTGGGTTTCAGAATCATAAAACACAGTAAACACAAAATTCGTACAAAGGAAAACGAGAACAAGAACATGATACAAACACAAAATCTTTTTAATTAATCAAAACCACAATAATAACCTAACAATCAACCTTACTTATACTAGATAGTAACTTGAAAAACAATCAAACTCTAATACTTCTAACAAACTAATAATAATTATCTCAAAAATATTTTTTTGATAGTTCCCCCAAAATTACCAGTAACCACCATTAAACTTTTTCCTTTCTTTAATATTAGCCTTCCAGTTTAGTTTCCTTTTACATATGAACCAAACTTAGGATTAACCTAATTGCTTAGGTGCTTGATTTATTTTTCTTCTTTTTATGACGATCTCCAGCCACAAATTATTAGAGATGTCCGCTCACTTTTTATGAACGACGGCACCCAAAAGAGACCCCTGGGATAAGAAGAGCAACACCCTAGAATACCTTAGGCAAAACCCCCAAACTCCTAATTATATAGATGCCTTGCCTTGGTTAGAACACATGACCTCCCACTATAAGGCCAGAGTCTCTACCATGTGAGCTAGCCCCACAAAGCCAGTTGCTTGCTTAGTTAACTCTCTTTTTATTCAGTCACAACCACAAAGCCATCTCCTACTTGCATGCTTGTTAAATATTTCCTTGGATGATTTCCCTCACAAAGTAACTGCTAAAAAAATTAAATCTCCTATTTTTCTTACACCCCATGGCATTCCTATTTGGTTTCCATTTTCTTTTATTCGACTAATTTCACGCACGGTAGCAATCTCATATTTGTCGTCCTCCTTGGCTTACCTAGAACTCCGCTTAACTCCACTTTGGCTTCACTAACGCTATGTTCTCGAGTTTCATTAAATGAGAGAAAATAAAAGATTTGGGAGGAAATAATTTTTAGTTGTGTTCTAGAGTTTCATTAAAAGGAGAGAAAAGAAGAGAAAATGAGAGATTTTTTATCTAAAATTAATCTTTCCAATTTGGAAAGAAACGGAGAGAAGAGAAAAGAAAATAAGAGAATCTTTTCTTTTCTCTCCTTTAACTTAACTCGTGAACACAGTGTAAGAGTTTCCGATCACCACTTTGGTTTCATTAAGAATTTTGATTACCTCTCCTTAGCTTCGTTAAGAACCCTTTGATTAAACCTACGGCTTCACACATAACTAACTTCACGTTTTTACATATAAAACTTGGTGACTTCGATTGCTTCTTCTCGACAAAGGAAACCTTGGACAAGATCTGGATGTAAACGTAAGAATCAACCCTATTTGCACTGAACAACAATTGGAAAGCAATCTAACTCCGATACTTCTAAACTACTTTAAATTCCTACTAACATATTAATAATTATCTCTAAGTTATTTCCCGATGATTCACCTAGAATTACCATTAACCACCCTTTAAAATTTTCCTTTTTTTAATATTAGCGTTCCACTTTAGCTTCCTTTCACAACTATCAAACCTAGGATTAAATCCAACATTATGACGTTCTTAATTTGAATCTGAAATGAATAAATCCAAATTTGCAGTTATCCAAAATTGAACACCACATTCTGATTCTTAAATTTGTTTTGACCAGTGAATTAAACAGTACATCTATGAGGGGTTATTTATAAAACCATTGCATCTTTGAGTGGTTTTCTGTAAAAGTATATATTTTGTAACCTAACACTTGCACCAAAAAAATCCTTAAAAGTCTATTATTCTCTGCATTAAAAGAGAAATTCTAAAATGATAATTTTATCTATTCTTTCCAATCTTATAATTTACTCATGATTCCTTCTCCATTCATAGTTGAAAGATGCTCTATCAATCATTTTACAAATTGGTGACGTGTCTTCTCCCGACTCATTGGTATCATATGTTTTGGTCTATTTTTTTTTGCTTAACTAGATTGCAGTTCTGGATACAAAGGGTTGTCTTGCCAATCTAAGAAAGATCAAATATAGTTCATTAGCGCATTTGTTGACAGGTGAGCTAATGTTGATAGAGGCACTAATAAAAGTCTTAGTGATATTTGGATTGGTTTCCAAACTGTAGGGGGAAACTGCAATAAGTTAAAGTTGGGGGGATAGTGCACGGTCCTCCCAACCGCCGAAGTGATCTCACTCCGGGAACCGCTACCCGACCAAGCTAGCTCCGCGGTGACTTCCCCATCCCGAGTTCTTACCCTGGGCGACATATGCCACTCCCAAGACTCGAACCCGGTACCTCTGGGAAGAAGTGGGTGTCGGTGGCCAACTGGGCTACCCCAGTTGGTTACAATAAGTTAAAGTTTGTTTATTAATTCAGTTAATGGTTGGAATTAGGTTAGATAGAGTATACATTTGGAGGTTTTCAATTTTGTTGTAACTTTTGTAATTCGTTATAATTGTTTCTCAATTAATAAATCATTTGTAATCATTGGATGCAATTGTGTTATCTTGTGTTGGATTGTTCTTATTCATTGGTGTTTTATAACAATTGGTATTAGAGCTGATTGTGGCTCAATTCAGTGAAGGTGTGTACTGATTTCGCAAATTGAATATCACAATGGTGTCGACGAACTTCGAATTGGAAAAAATAGATGAAAGGAATGATTTTGGGCTCTGGAGAGTGAAGGTGAAAGCAATGTTGGTTCAACAGGGTGTTTTTGATGCGTTGGCTTGTGAATCAAAGTTACGGGTGGAATTAACCGATAAAGAGAGTGTCAAAAGAAACGACTGCAGCTGGTGTTTGGATGAAGTTAGAACAATTTACATGAGAAACTCGTTGGCAATATTGATGTGAAATTGATGTGAATAGTATATGAAGAAGTGATTGTATTCTTTTCATATGTCATCTAATAAGACACTTGAAGATCATACTGACGACTTCAACAAGTTGGTGATTGATCCAGAAAATATTGATATGCAATTGAATGATGAAGATCATGCAATAATCCTCTTGAGTTCTTTATCTAGTTCTTATGAGCATTTTGTAGATACTTGATGTTTTGTAGAGATTCTTTATCAATGGTGTTGATGCATATTATGTGGACGCAACTCGGTTTGGATCAGTTCGGTTCGACTCGGTTAGGTTCGGCTCAAGACAGGCGTCGCGACATTCCTCCGTCGTGCGCCCTAGAGATCGACACACGAAGCATGAAGAGCCGCGAACCGTCATTAGCCGCCACATCACCATGACATCACCATGATGATGTCATGTGATAACTTATCAATATACATGGTTGAAAATTGAAATGGTCCCTACGAAGAATGTGTTTTTGATTATTAAACTTAATGTTTTTTTATTATTAACTCATCCTATGAAGAACCATATATATGTAAGCCACGAAGAAAATTGTATGTTGACTTGGTCTTTCATCAACATACTTATGCAACGAAGAATCCTAGTGGACGAAGAATACTCAATGTTCGTTGATACATTCCCACAAAGATTCAATGTTATTGTTCGTCCAAATGATATCGACGAAGACTCCATGTTTACCCACGAAGACTACAGGCGACGAAGACTTAAGGTTCGTTCAAATTATCAATGTGGACGAAGACTTATGGTGACAAAGACTATACCTGACGAAGAGTGAAGGTTCGTCAATGTTTGAAGGTTAGCTGGTAGTGTCCACGAAGACTCCTAGTCTTCGTTGGACCGTTGAATGTTCGTGGACCATGTTTCATTCTTCGTTGGCATACGGATAAGGATGGTTAGAAAAGGCATCTTGTAACAACAGATAAGGCAGAACACAGGGACACAGAAGAAACACAGAGAGCACACACCAGAGAGTTGAGAGTTTATTGTGTAATCTTGTACTGATACTTTTCTGGTTGATATATATTGAAGCTTTTAAACGTTGAATCTTTGTGTATTGTGTGTTCTTGATCTCGGTTTACATACCCGTTGGATTCCGCACAACCGGGTTTGTTTGTATAACAAGGAAAAGTTACTATATCCTCCGCTAGTGGACCTACAAGTGGTATCAGAGCCTTGGCTCTCGTCCTTGTTAAAACCGAGCCGTGTATCGAGTTTTTCAAACAAATTTTCTTGAAGTTTTCTGAAAGTTCATATTTTTGATTGATTTTTTTTTTTTTTCAAAAACCTTAGAAAAACTTGTTGTTTGTTAAAAAAATTTCATAAAAACCTTTGTTCAAACACATGGAGACATGTTAAAACTTGATTTTCATAAAATTCTTGGCAAAAATCTTGGTCGACAATTTTCCTGGTAAATCGGAAAACTCATATATATCATCGGTGTTCTTCATAGTTCTTGTTTTTTTTCTGGGGTTGCTGTGTTGAAGATCATTTTTATCATATTATTTTAACATTGTTTGAAAAGTGGTTCTTCAAAATGATGGATGTATGTTGAAAACAGTGGTTCAAAGCATGGATGTTTGACAAAGTTGGCTTACCAACTATCTTTTTGTCAGGATAAGGTTGGATTAAAATATTTTTTTTACCAACTAAAGTTTACAAACCCTCCCAACAACGGAGATTCTTTGAAAAGTTAGTGGACTTCAATCTTCGTGGACGAAGATTCAACTAGTCTTCGTAGACCTTAATCTTCGTGGACGAAGATTCTCCATTGAATTCTTCGTGAAACCTGTTTTGATTCTTCGTGAGCTTTAACTCTTCATAGGCTTGAGTCTTCGTAGACTTGAGTCTTCGTGGTCTCAAAGTTACATTTTTCACAGAAGACTTGTTTTTTTCACACCAAAATTTATTTAATTTGGTTTTTCAAGGGTTTGTCATTTAATCTCAACCAAATATGACTTCCGACTGGTGGGGTTGGAAACCGGATCCCAATGCGGATATGTATACGAGTAAAGGTTCAGGTCTAATTCCTTTATGGGCTCAGACTCCCACGCCTACGTCATCAGCACAATCAAGTTCGATTACCGCAAATCAGTGGGCTTTTGTTACAAATTAAAACCAAAGTATTCAAAATCTTCTTTTGAGCGAAAATGAAACCGGTAGCAACAACCGCCCACCAAAGCTCATGCATTTGAACGATTACCTTGCTTGGGAAGAAAGTTTTTATACGTATGTACTTGGGCAAAACACGGAGTTGTGGTTGTCTTTTACCAAGGAATTCGATCAAGCACTTGAAGAAGCCGGTTCCAATGCAAATTTAAGAGTTTGGAATCTTGAAACGAAAAGGATCGAGGAATGGTCTGAAGTCAGAGTACAAAGGCACACTTTGCGAGTGAGATGTCCAGGTCAGCCACGGATGTTTGAGTACCATGACTTTTTTAATTAGATCAATACTGAGGAAGAAGTAGTAGATGCTGCGGCATAGATGTTTTTCGAGAGTGACAACGCAACAGATTCACCGTTGGTTCGTCCAATTATTGTCAACAATCAAGAATCGTCATCAGTTAACAATAATGCTCTCGAGAATGAGGATTTTCACGATGCTACTGAACTGAACGAATCTTCAAAGGATGATGAATTTCTCGATGCAGACCAAGAAGTTCCTGTTGTGCGTGGTACTTCTAAGGCTACCCCTCCTAAGGACTGCCCTAAAACAGCTGAGGCTACTGCATCATCCTCTTCACCAGTTCAGGGTATTGATTTGGTTGTTGATCTCAACTTCAACAATCTGGGTATAAATGTTCCAGTTCCAGATAATCCAGAAACAAGAATCCATAATACCCATCCTCAACAAAACATCATTGGTAATGTTCATAGTGGCGTGCAGACGAGAAATCAGTTGAGAAACAACAACAATGCTGGCTTGTATGCAGCGACCAGAGAATCAGGTTTGCAGAATGATTGGTCCTTCGCGTGTTATGTATCCAGAAGCTAGGTGTCTGGAAACTAGTCGAGAAGCCTGAAAACTACAAGAAGATTGGCACTCGTTGGGTTTTCGAATGTAAGAAAGATGACCGTGGAGTAGTTGTCCGAAACAAGGCAAGATTGGTTGTTCAAGGTTTTCGTCAGATTGAAAGGATAGACTACAACGAAGTATATGCACCGGTTGCACGTCTTGAAGCTATTCGGATCTTTCTAGCCTATGCTTCCTTCAAAAGGTTCAAGGTTTATCAAATAGACGTGAAAAGTGCATTCTTGCATGGTGTGGTTGAAGAAGAGGTGTAAGTCAAACAACCTCCAGATTTTGAAGATCCTATTCATCCTGGTCGGGTTTGGTTGCTCAACAAAGCTCTCTATGGATTACATCAAGCACTGGGAGCTTGGTACGTAACCTTATCTAGCTATCTACTGGAGAACGGTTTTCGCCGGGGTCTTATCGATTGCACACTTTTCATCAAAGAAAAAGATGGAGATCTTCTATTGGTTCAGGTATACGTAGATGATATTATTTTTGGTTCAACTAACGATGTTTTGTGTAGGGACTTCGAGCGTGTTAAGCAGGAGAAATTCGAGATGAGCGCCATGGGGGAAATGAATTTCTTTTTGGGCCTACAAGTTCAACAAACGGAGTATGGGATATTCATCCATCAGACTAAATATGTCGGAGACATCTTGAGCCGGTTCCAGATGTCCGAAGTGTAAAATGTTAAACAATGTTAATTATCAATAAAACAATGTGCTTTGATGTTATTATGTGTTTATCAATAAAACACGTGCAGGGACCATTTCTGCCAAACTTTGAAACTTCTAGCCATTGCCCTGGCGTCGCGCGATGGCCTTATGGCCTTGAAGTCGAGGCACGCCACCATCAAATCTAGGCAGAAAAGTTGTTTCAACAATACAGCAGAAGTCCTTGGTTTTGTTTGATTGTTTTAACACCTTAATGAGCAAGTTAGGCCTTCTCCAAGCAAAGATTAGCTGCCATAACACATGTATGGCTAGGATTTCTTGCTTGTTGGCCACACAAAACACTTGTCTTGATCTTGTTTCTTCACCACAACTATAAATAGCCAAGCTTTCAACCTATTTCATTCACCCTTGGTCTGATTTTCTCTAAGTTGAAGTCATTTACTTCATACCTGAGATTATTTAGATCAAGTTCTCCCTAGCAAGGACCCTTTGTAAGCTTCTTTCGTTCTTTTATCGCTTTCCTAGCGTAAAAGTCAAACAGTGTTTGACTCTTAGCTTTGACCAGTCAATGGTCAACGCAAAGTTCGTTTGAACTTTGCAACGTGATTGTGCAACATATTTAAATATGTTAGGGCATATAATACTTGTCATAGGACTAGTTAGACGTCTCGAATGCGCAATTGCGCGAACGATGCGTTAAAGTAGTGTAAGCTACCTTAATGGGTCGTAACGGGTCGAAAGCACTTAGATTAGGTTCCGATCTAGAATGTAGGCTTTGTTAAACCATATCACATGAGTTCCAATACTCATTTGGTTTACAAGACCTCATTCTGTCCGATCTTCCGATTTAGGTGTTGATTTATGTATCTAGTGATTCGATTACTAGGTGCTGCTTGAGTTTCCTTGGTTTGATTGAGCTTGTTGAGTTCTTTAGATTGAGGATACTTTGCACTTCGATGTGAGTACATAGTTCCCCTCTTTTACTGTTTTTATTTTTTTTGGGGTGATTCATATGTATTAAAACAATTTCGATATTTAAACGATGGTTTCAAAAACGATTAAGATGGTTTATATTAAACTAATAATGATTTCGATAATGTGAACAAACTTGTTGGACGTAGTTACATAACGAATGACATTCATTAGCATTGATCAAGCCGACCAATATTAGGTTATGGTACCATAGGATCTGACAAATCCCGTTATCAGACTACACCCATGGTTATGTGTGGGGCTTATGTAGGTAACGACCGAATCTGATGATTGTTAACTTACCCTTTGGTGGTTTGTTAATGCGAGTTTCGAGATAGTCGAGTCACGAAGGTTTGAATGTTATTAGCGAGATGACCAAAAGTAGTTTCACAATTAAAACGAGTTAAACGATTTTGGGACGAGTTAAACGATTTGAAACGACTTAAACGAGATAAAAGATTTGATTAAACGATTGGTTTTGGGTTGTGATTAGATAATGGGACGGGTGTAGCATGATAAAAGCATGGTAGATACGCCGCTGGTACATCTTATATATAAGTGCTCTTATCATATTACATTTCGTGTCATTATTTAGTTCACTTGGGAAACGATTTTGAAACGATGTCACACAACGAGGTTTTCGAAATGATATAAACCATACGAGTTTTTACGAAATGTTTTGCGATTTGGTTTACTAAAACAAATGTTTTGGGGTTAAGAATCATGGCTACGAGATTTTATAAACTATAACCAACTTGATTTGAGTTGGTTAATTATGTTGCAATACACTTTTCAAAACGAGGTTTGTACTTTTGACTCTTGTAGTTTAATGACGTACTGCAACATATAAACGAGCCATGAATCCGACACTCTCACAAAACCTATGTGCTCGCCAGCATTTCTTTGCTGACTTTGTTTTCACATATGTTTCAGGTGGTGTTGCTTGATGTTGATTTGCTAGGAAGCGTGTTCACTTATGATCTGGACGTGGCCTTAGTGACATAAAAACAATGATAGACGATATGTAACTTGTTTGTTTGGTTTTAAGACAATGTACATTACTTAATAAATTAACAAAACGAAACTTTTGTATCCATAGTTGTGAAACAATAATTCTGTTGCAACACTCCCCGACGTTTCCGCCGCGGTTTCGTTGTTTTAACGCGGTCGGGGTGTGACATAACACACCGAAAACGGGTTTGGCAATTAAACCTCGTTAATACTAAAGAGCGGGTAGAATATCGTTAGCAGAAAAGATTAACCCAGAAATTATTAGGATTTAAATAAATAAGCCTAATAATAAATAAAAAGAAAGCAAACAACTTGAGAAGACAAAGTTCATAAGGAGTCCGAGTTAACGGGACTTCAAATAAAGCGGGTTTTTAACTTCCCGAACCTACTAAGTTGGCTAGGAATAATTAACCTAGTTAATTAATATGAATTTAAGTGATAAACTATGAGTTATGGCCTTATATGATCAAAAATGAAACATGGAGGACTAAAATGGCCAAATGGGCAAACATGTTTTATAAAAAATAATAATAAAACACAACACACACACACACACTGTGTGCGCATGTAACACCTCGTAAAATCACGTCCAATGATGTGTTGACACGTGTATTAAACCCCAATAAAGTCAAACATGGACTATGAGGGACTAATTTTATGAAAGATCAAAAACTTTGATTATGGAAGGACTGGGAGTGTTAACATGCTTAACATAAGTCTCTGAATAACCTCACACGATATTCATATTCTCATATTAAGCCACCTGTTGGATTATCGAAACCGTTTGCATAATAAATCGAAAGATTTGCACGGTAAAGGGTTAGTAGCGTCAACATGTTTAATAATATCTCTGAATGACCTTTTAATAAACCCGAAACATTATTATATCTAATCATATTCTTGAGAATGCAAAACATTGGCCATTTAGGACTTTAATGTCGATAAATATCAATACGCACAAGTTTGTGCGTTAAAAAGGGTTAAAAGTGTCAACATGTTAATTCTTACCTCTGAGTGACCTTTTAACAAACCCGGAGCATCGTAATGTTGGATAATACTCTCGGGAATGCTCAATATGGATTACATAGGGCTTTGACGCAATAAAGCGATGATGTGTGCAAAATGCAACATATAAATTTCATCAATTGTGGCATAAAACTAACCCTTTTTTAGTACTAATGTTGGAAAAAGTGTGCTTTTGTCTTCCTTTTGTATTTTCAGGATTAAATGAGCTCAAATTCACAAAAGAAGCAAAAAGACATCAAAATCTAACATAAATACAAGAAAAGGGACAAGACGTGACATGCCCGACCCCACGACAACATCTTCCCAAGCAAAACAAGGCAACAGAAGACTGAACACGCCCCGTGCTCAGCCAGCATAGGGGCGTGCCCAAGTGTCAGCAGAAAAGACAAAGTGGTAGAAGCTTCTATTGCCCACCACGGGGCCGTGCTCAGCGGACACGGGGCCGTGGTCAACTATAAGATTCGCACAATCCAGCAAATCTGCTTAGTACAAAGATTCTTCTGCACCACGGGGTCGTGCTCAGCGGACACGGGGGCGTGGTCAACTAGAAAGACAAAACTGCATTAAATGAAGAAAGAGAAGGATGTGGACACGGGGCCGTGCCCACTGGACACGGGGCCGTGCCCGAGCTTCTGTTCAACCTATAAATAGAAGTGCTTGGCTCAAGCTCAAACCATCCCATGGCACACCACCTCTCTCACACTTCACCCACCACCCACCACCACCATAACACCATCATCCACCGCCATCATCCATTGTCCATCGTAGAGTGTGTGAGTCGTCTCGGGATCCAAGATTGATCGTAAGAGTTCTTGACAATCAAGGCCATGTTTGCCTAAGTCTCTTACATCACTTGGTGAAGACAAAGTGTCTAGTGTAATACTTTTTATTTCTAATCTTTTCGCACTTTTTACTTGGTTTTGTATTAATGACTTTAATAACAAGTTGCTTATGTTGAAGGTGATCTTTCCTTATCGTTTGTCCGTGATGTCTTGGCATTATTTTACTGTCTATATAAAATAAAAGATTTTCACCATTCATATCTCCACGGTTTATATGGAGGTATGTTGGCTACCTGGTCGGGGGTTAAGGGAACGGTTTGGTAAAGGTCTTGCCATTGTTCAGCGTTTAGAGGTCCTGCAATGGACCTGGGTCAAATTTAGTAGGACCTCCTTCAATACTTAACGGTATTGGATGGCGGGGGTCCAAACTCTTTGATCCCCTCATAAGTTAACTACTATTAATACTATAACCCGGCTATTTAGGACTGTATCCCTGCTGACTCAGACTACTTAGTCGAGGGTAACGTCACCTCCAAAAGAGGGGCCTACCATAATTTGCATTAATAACTTAATTAATTATCTTCCAATAATCCACCCTTTTAGGATTGTATCCTTGCTGACTCAAACTACTGGGGTGAGGGTAACGTCACCTTCAAAAGAGGGGCCTACTACAATAACTAAGATAATCTCTTAAAATAGTGCAAAAGTGTGGAAATAATCAAAGGTTACACTAGATACGAGTCGGAACCAAGTGATTCATCTTGTCTATCTGTTTTTCTTTTTATTTTTATTTTTCAGCATTTTAGTTAGTTTTTATTTTTTCTTAGTTAAAACATTTTTTCTAAACTTTTTGATTTGATTAGACGTTGAGGATAAACCGTTACTAAAAGCTCTTGTGTCCTTGGACGACCTCGGTATCTTACCAACACTATACTACGCTCATGATGGGTGCACTTGCCCATATGTGTGTCTAGTGTTAGTAAATATCGTGTTTTATAAATTTAAAACTTGACTAAAAAGTGTTAAAGGGGCTTAAAATATACACCTAATATATATAACACTCGACTACGCATCAGGTTTTTGGCGCCGCTGCCGGGGACACAAGGATTTTAAGAAAGCTTAAAATCGACGGCCTAATCAGTTTTTCAAAACTTTTTTTTAAACGCGCGCATTTTTCTGCATTTTAGTTTAGATTTGCATTTACAGTAACCTGTACACGGGGCCGTGTTCACTGGACACGGGGCCGTGCTGCACATTTTCATAAAAATACCTAGTAACAGTAGCTTGAACACGGGCCGTGCTCACTGAACACGCCCCCGTGCTCAACGAAATCAGTAAATTTAATTAAAACGCCCAGATACAGATCCTGAACACGGGGCCGTGCTCACTGAACACAGGGCCGTGTCCAGCCTCTGTTTCCGTTTTTATTTTTGTTTTGTGATCTCGAGACTTGGTTGTGGTCTGCTGAGTGATTCTTATGGATCAATACTCAGGAGGTTACAACTACACCTATGAGGAGGATTATTATAGGGGTAATTATTGCACTAATTGTCGTAACACACACTCAGTTCAAAATAATCACTCATATCAACCATCCAATTCATACACCTACTATGAGGAGCCCAGGTACGAGCCATCCACTTCATACACATCCTATGAAGACCAAAGGTATGAACCTCCTCCCTCATACTCATATTTTGATGAACCAAGGTATGAGCCTTCTTACTCATACTTTGAGGAACCAAGATATGAGCCACCACCTTCATATGCTTATTATGAGTAAACATGGCGTGAACAACCCACCTCATATGAGTATTATGAAGAACAAAATTATAACCCTTATCCATCATATGCCTACAATGAAGAACAATGGTGTGAACCATCTACTTCATATGGGTATTATGCGGAACAAAGGATCGAACAACCGGATTCAAACTTTGAAAATCCCGATTCTTTTTCTATAACTGAAGTAACCGATAGGATATTAGAACACATTAGAGTTATCGATCGCTGTATAAAAGAATCTCGCGCAAGGGAAGAGGAGTCCTGCGCAAGAGAAAAATTAAAAAAGGAAGAGATAACCGAAAGTGTAAAAATGGAAGAACAAACAAGTGAAAAGCCGACACATGAGCTAAACAACGAAAAAGGTGAGTCCGACAACGTTAAAATTCAAGAAGAGTCTAATTTTGAAGAAATTAATCTCTTGTCACCTTCTTTCGAAAATCATTGTTTAGTACCCACTCATGCTAAGTTTTTAAAAGAGCTAAACACTAACACTAAAATTGACGAAACAGTAAGTGTTAAGTTAACTAATGATCAAACCTCGCTAATAAAAGAAGACCCATTTGAAATTAACATTACACCGGTTCCATGTTTCTTTCAAAATTCGTTTATTAGTAATGTCACAATTGATAAAGATCTTTGTGTTAACATAATGCCTAACTACATTTTCGAAAAATTAAGTATTAGTGATTTTTCTCCACTTCAAATACCCATTTTTCTATCCAATCGGAAAGTAATAAAATCAATCGGTGTAGTTGAGGATGTATTGGTTCAAACAAATCAAATGGTAATCCCGACCGACTTTGTCATCCTCGATGACGCTCCTCTAGTGTTGGGACGACCATTTGTAAAAACTCACGAAGCTTTGAAAAACCGGAAGTTCAACAATCTACCTCTTCAATTAGGGGCATTTAAAAGAAGTGTCGATCTTGAGCGGTCAATGAAATATCCATTCGGTAATAATGACCCCCTAATTGAAGATGAAGATGAACCACCCGATACAAGTGAAGAGATTGACCACTTTGTTGAAGAAGAGGTCGCCATAGAACAAACTTTTAAAGTTCTTGATCAAAACGAGCAACCAAATAAGGAGTCTCCTAAAGACCCACCACTTGAGCTCAAAGAACTTCCAAAAGGTTTGGAATATGCTTTTCTAGACAAGGATGGTAATTTACCTGTAATTATTTCGTCAAAATTAGGTAGCTTAGAAAAAGAAAAATTAATTAGTCTTTTGAAAAAACGCAAAAACGCAATAGCTTGGAAACTGGTAGACATAAAAGGAATTAGCCCATCCATGTGCACACACAAAATTTTGATGAATGATGACTACAAATCGGTAATACAACCACAACGTCGCGTGAATCCAAATGTTCAAGAAGTGGTTAAAAACGAAGTCATCAAATTACTTGACGCCAGACTTATCTATCCTATCTCTGATAGTCCTTGGGTGAGTCCCGTCCAAGTAGTTCCAAAGAAAGGAGGTATGACGGTAATAACTAATGAAAAGAATGAATTAATACCAACGAGAACCGTCACAGGATGGAGAGTATGTATAGATTATAGGCGATTAAATGAAGCAACAAGAAAAGATCACTTTCCTTTGCCCTTCATTGATCAAATGTTAGAAAGATTATCCGGTCATAAATTTTATTGTTTCTTGGATGGTTTTTCAGGTTACTTTCAAATCCCGATAGCACCCGAAGACCAAGAAAAGACAACTTTCACATGTCGCTATGGAACTTTTGCTTATTGACGCATGCCGTTTGGTCTATGTAATGCCCCCGCAACATTCCAACGTTGCATGGTAGCCATCTTCCATGACATGATAGAAAAGACAATGGAAGTCTTCATGGACGACTTTTCTATCTTTGGGGATTCATACGACCAATGCCTCGATACCCTTGAACGAATGCTATCCCGATGTGAGGAAACTAACCTCGCCCTTAATTGGGAAAAATGCCATTTCATGGTAACGGAGGGAATAGTACTCGGTCACAAGATATCAAGCGAAGGAATGGAGGTGGATAGAGCCAAAATAGATACCATTTCTAGATTACCACCTCCATCCTCCGTAAGAGCTATCAGAAGTTTCCTAGGACATGCCGGATTTTATAGCCGGTTTTTCAAAGACTTTTCTAAAATCTCAAGGCCTCTAACAAAATTACTTGAAAAAAGATGCTCCTTTCATCTTTGACAAGGATTGCAATCAAGCATTTCTAACCTTAAAGGAAATGTTAGTCAATGCACCTATCATGATAGCGCCTGATTGGAAATTTCCATTCGAAATCATGTGTGATGCTAGTGACTTTGCAGTTGGAGCTGTCTTGGGACAAAGAAAAGAAAAGCATTTCCACCCAGTTTATTATGCTAGTAAAACACTAAATGATGCACAAGAAAATTACACAACAAGTGAAAAGGAATTACTAGCTGTGGTATTTGCTTTTGATAAATTTCGTTCTTATCTTGTTCTTTCTAAAACTATAGTCTATACAGATCATGCAGCCATTCGATATCTCTTCAAGAAGCAGGACGCAAAACCACGTCTGATTCGGTGGATTCTACTCCTCCAAGAATTTGACATTGAAATCAAAGACAAAAAAGGAGCAGAAAATACCGCAGCAGATCATCTTTCGCGCTTGGAAGACCCAGCTTTGGAGGCAACCAGGGACGAGCAAATCAACGAAAAATTTCCAACTGAGTCCCTGGAAATGGTGGAATATAAGGAAGAACCATGGTACGCCGACTATGCTAACTACCTAGCTAGCGGTATAGTCGCAAAAGGGTGGCCACATCATCAAAGAAAAAAATTCTTTGCCAATGTGAAACACTATTTTTGGGAAGATCCATATCTTTTCAAAATGTGTGCCGACCAACTAGTCCGACGATGCGTACATGGTAGTGAAGCACGAAGAATTCTCCGCCATTGTCGTGAAGGTCCGTACGGAGGGCATCATGGTGCCGCTAGTACCGCACGAAAGGTATTTGATTCAGGATTTTATTGGCCAACCATTTACAAAGACGCCCAAAGTCTTGTCAAAACATGTGATGCTTGCCAAAGAACAAGTAATATTTCTTCCAAAAACGAATTGCCACAAAATGGCATTCTTGTTTGTGAAATTTTTGATGTGTGGGGACTCGACTTTATGGGACCTTTCCCACCGTCGAAAGGAAACAAATATATACTTGTGGCAGTGGATTACTTGTCTAAATGGGCCGAGGACGAGGCATTTCCAACGAATGATGGAAGAGTCGTGGTAAGGTTTCTGAAGAAATTATTCTCTCGGTTTGGTACACCTAAAGCATTAATAAGTGATAGAGGTACCCATTTTTGCAACCATCAACTTGAAATTTTTTTAACAAGATATGGGGTCTATCACCGGGTCTCAACAGCCTATCACCCTCAAACAAACGGACAAGCCGAAGTGACTAATAGAGGTTTAAAATGAATACTCAAAAAAACCATAGGGAT
This sequence comes from Helianthus tuberosus, assembly GCA_030545235.1. Lineage (NCBI taxonomy): Eukaryota > Viridiplantae > Streptophyta > Magnoliopsida > Asterales > Asteraceae > Helianthus > Helianthus tuberosus. The sequence continues at coordinate 39,406,982 of CM060382.1, read as the reverse complement.
AAATAAAAAGGAATGGGCGGATAAATTAGATGATGCTTTATGGGCTTTTCGAACTGCTTATAAAACAACAATAGGTACAACCCCATATAAGCTAGTCTATGGAAAAAGTTGTCACTTGCCAGTAGAAATTGCACACAAAGCCTACTGGGCAATTAAAAATGTAAACTTAGATCTAGAGTTTGCTGGTAAAAATCGATTTTGTCAATTAGACGAGCTTAGGAATTACGCATACTCAAACTCCGAAATTTATAAGGAAAGAATGAAAAATTTTGCATGACAAACATATTAACCCTAATGAATTTCGAGTAGGAAATCTAGTTCTTTTGTTTAATTCACGTCTTCGATTATTTCCTGGTAAATTAAAGTCTAGGTGGTCAGGACCGTTTTCTATCGCCCATATTTTCCCACACGGTGCAGTAGAAATTAAATCTCGAAATGGGCCTCCATTCAAAGTCAATGGCCAACGGCTGAAACTCTATCAAGGATTCATTGAGGATGAAGAGGAAGAGATCTCGCTCCAAACGATTGAGGAATGAAACCATCATCATACCTGGTAAGTTATGAATGATCGGGACGATGTCTAAAGCGGTAAGTTTTCTAACCGAGGCTTATGGGAAACAAAAGGGCACTCACACGAGCACTAATATATATATATATATATATATATTTCAAAACTTTGCTCGGCACGAGGCCGTGTTCGCGCTGCAGACGGGATAAAACCCCTTTTTCATATCAGTTACAACATTACACACGCCCCGTTTCCCCGAGAAAGCTCTGGTTCCAGGCGATTTTTCTCAGATTTTCGACGTCTCCTATCACTCTAACAACATCAAGGTATGATTCTATCACTTTTAGTAGTTAGATTAGTTACTTGCATGTAGTTAAAAAACCAAAAATTTGGGGAAAATCTAGGGTTCTTGAAGTTCATCCGGGTCGAACCTCAAATTTTTGTTTAGATCTGTTTGCATTTAGTTAGATTAGTGTTATGGAAAGTAAATACACTTGTATTGTTCATAGATTTGCCAGATTTCGCACAAAAACCTCAAACCCTTGTTCTTGAACCGAAAAAGATAAAATTGATAGGGTAAACGGGTTATTTTGGGAAAAACGGCACTTAGGGTTTCATTTTCGGGGGAAACCGCACCTAATGGACCAAAAAATTTCAAGTTTTCGAAACCGGGTCGAAAAATGGAATTTTTGAGTAACAGACGCCTGGACACGGGGCCGTGTCCGCTGAACACGGGGTCGTGTCCAGCCCACTGTTTGCAGTTTTGTCCGAAAATACTTCTGTTTTGTTCTAACTTTTGGTGTATTCTTTCAGATGGCTAGGAAGTTCACAAGATTTAACGCCAATGAGCTCGATGCTAGGGCTAGATTCGAGATACTTCAAACAAGGCCGGAGGAATACCTGAGGCAAGCATGCACGGAATTGTTAACCATGGTGAATCAAATCGACCGTTTTAACAACCTTGTGACAGGGCAACTAAGAGTCGCTTTAACAACTCGACTCCGTTCCGTCCACGAATGCACTTTGGAATTCTATAGCACCTTCACATTCAACTCAAGGTGCGACCCATTTGACAATGATAGGGTAGCGTTCAGGTGTGGGGGAACTAAGTATTCGATCTCTATGGCACAATTTGGATCGATTGTCGGGTTGTATGCGGAAGAGGACGCGGGAAACGAGGAAAATACTGGGGGAATGCGAGAGATAGGTGAGAACGAACGCCAAGCCATTTGGGCTCAGATTGGTGAAGGGTACTACAATCCGAGTAGCACTAAGAGTACAAAGCTGAGGGATCCACTCTACAGATACATTCATAGGCTCCTCGGCTACTCTCTTAGCCAAAGGCATGATAGTAGTGGCGTCGTTGGGTTAAGAGATCTTGTTGTCCTCCACTGTATCCACACCCGCAGGCCGCTTGATGTTCCGTTCCTTATGCTCTGAAACATGCATCACAACCGCCTTGCTAGTGCACCAACCCCTATCTTCTTTGGGGGATGGGTGTACCGTCTCTTCAAGCACTTCACCAGCATACCTAGGTCATTCGAAAGGAGCCCGTGGTCGGGTAGGGTGGATATACACATCTGTCGTTCGATGAAACTAATTTATGAGGCGGAAGACGGGACGGTAAGCTTTCAAAGGATGCAAGGTCATGCATGGAACCCTCAAGAAGCACTTGTCCTCCACGCTCCACAACATCATCAGTATCAGTATCAACCCTAAGGTGATCCGGGCCAATCCTCCTCAGGAGGCGGTTTTCCTAATTTCCAAAGTTTGCATGATTTGTTGCAGGAAAACCTTATGTGCACCAGGAACACCTACAACATGGCAAGCAACACGTACCACCGGGTCGGAGCTATCGAGAGAAACATATCCGATATCCAAGATGATATTGGATATATTCGGGACCACATTGCGGGCCATGGAGGGGATGATGATGATGATGAAGATGAGGACATGGATTAGGCGGGAGGAGCGGAGGAAGATGCGGTTGGTTGATGACTTCCCAGGTTAACCCTTTTTAATCTTGAACAATTGATGGCCTGCGTGCCAAGTGTTGAACAATTTACTTTCCCTAACTTCTTTTATTTTCTGCATTTATTTTTCTTTTAACTTTGTTAACTTGGATGATTGAACTTGGTAAAATTAGGATGTTTGCTATGTTTGGGTGGAGTGTTTATTGATTAAACAGGTACAAACGAGGCTTAAAGTACTAAGCATTAGTACTACTAAAGCCGGGACAGGAGAACCGAGGAAAGAAACCTATTTTTCAACTTTGCAGACTGTCCACACGGGGTCGTGTCCAGCCGACATGCCCCCGTGCCCATTCCCCTGAACCTGGTGTTTGTTTTAATTCTGCAGACCTTGACAGACACGGGGTCGTGTTCAGCCAACACGCCCCCGTGTTCATCTTCTGTAAGTTCTCGTTACTGGCACCTGAGCACGGGGTCGTGTACACTCAACACGGGGTCGTGCCCCGGTAACCAGTAACACAAAATTTTTGCTTTTTACACCTTTTTACACATTCAAACAACCTAAAAACTTATTTTTGGGACACATTGAGGACAATGTGTAATTTAAGTGTGGGGGGGGGGGAGGGGTGCTAAAACCTTGAATCTTGCAAGTCCTAAATACAAGCCTTACACAAAACTCTATTGGAACCGCTAATCACCCCAAATTTTTTTCAAAAAATTTTCATTTTTTTTACTTGTCTAGGTTTAACTCGGGAATTTCAAGTTCTAAAAAGGTTATATTTTTACAAATTTACAACCGATAGCGTCGTGATAAAAAGAACCAACATAAGAAAATTATGAAAAGGCATGACAAGCTTAGTTAAAATTTGATTATATATACTTGATCACATAAAAACCCATTCCCACAAAAGTGAGTTTTGAGCCTTTATTGAGCATACAATTACATATCTTTAAACTAAATGCTCATTTTTCGTTTCTTGTGTGAATAGCCGCTTGGTTCTTACGACTCTAGAACTTGCCATGACGATACATTCCCGGTCCTTATCAACTTAATCCCGAGTAAGTAAATGATGGAGGCATTAGGACTGACCCTTTTTATTTCTACACCATTATTTTTTTTACCACCTACCCAAAATCCCCCTAGTTAGCCCCTTTGAGCCTAAACCTTTTCATTTCATAACCCAAACCAAACACCCTTTTACCCACCAAAACCTTTTTATTTTTAGCCCCTTGTTTTAGTAACCAGCTCGGTTTCTCGTATTACTTTTCAAAAAAAAAATTATAAAATTTTTGTTGATGATGAAGCAAAAGAAAATAAACAAACAAGTTCATCAAAAATAACTTTGTTTGAATAATTGCTTCATCAAAGTAAAAGTTACAAAAATAAAAAGTCTTACGAAAACCGACGCTTGTTACACTTTTCATTTTTTTTACTAACCGCTAACCCAACCACCTACCTTTAACCCAAGCCTAACCCTTCACCCAAAAGTCCTCTTGATATTTACAAAGGTATATAAGTTAAAAAGGAGGAGGATTGATTGCTTGGCAAGCCTATGGTAGAAGTAAGTTCCATGCCGCTCTCGAGTGATCCACAAAAATACATTTTCGGCCGAGTGTTGAGTGATCCCCGTGAGGTATGTGAACTTGTATATAAATAGAATTTTAAAGAGGCATGTTATGCCCTAATAAGTAATTTATCTTATAAAAAGTTTTAAATAAATCATGACGAATAGGATTGTAAATAAATAAAAATAAAATTAAATAAAGAATCTTGGAAATCCCGACACTCTACGACAAGCCCAAAACTTAAAAAAAAAAAAAAAAAAAAAAAAAAAAAAAAAAAAAAAAACCTTTCTTCTCTACCCATTCCATTTGGGAAGTGTAATAGCCACATTATAAAGAGTTTTGCTTGAGAACAAGCAAAGATTCAAGTGTGGGGGTATTTGATGTGTGCAAAATACAACATATAAATTTCAACAATTGTGGCATAAAACTAACCCTTTTTTAGTACTAATGTTGGAAAAAGTGTGCTTTTGTCTTCCTTTTGTATTTTCAGGATTAAATGAGCTCAAATTCACAAAAGAAGCAAAAAGACATCAAAATCTAACATAAATACAAGAAAAGGGACAAGACGTGGCATGCCCGACCCCACGACAGCATCTTCCCGAGCAAAACAAGGCAACAGAAGACTGAACACGCCCCGTGCTCAGCCAGCACGGGGGCGTGCCCAAGTGTCAGCAGAAAAGACAAAGTGGTAGAAGCTTCTATTGCCCACCACGGGGCCGTGCTCAGCGGACACGGGGCCGTGCTCAGCGGACACGGGGCCGTGGTCAACAATAAGATTCGCACAATCCAGCAAATCTGCATTGTACAAAGATTCTTCTTCACCACGGGGTCGTGCTCAGCGGACACGGGGGCGTGGTCAACTAAAAAGACAAAACTGCATTAAATGAAGAAAGAGAAGGATGTGGACACGGGACCGTGCCCACTGGACACGGGGCCGTGCCCGAGCTTCTGTTCAGCCTATAAATAGAAGTGCTTGGCTCAAGCTCAAACAATCCCTTGGCACACCACCTCTCTCACACTTCACCCACCACCCACCACCACCATAACACCATCATCCACCACCATCATCCATTGTCCATCGTAGAGTGTGTGAGTCGTCTCGGGATCCAAGATTGATCGTAAGAGTTCTTGACAATCAAGGCCATGTTTGCCTAAGTCTCTTACATCACTTGGTGAAGACAAAGTGTCTAGTGTAATACTTTTTATTTCTAATCTTTCCGCACTTTTTACTTGGTTTTGTATTAATGACTTTAATAACTAGTTGCTTATGTTGAAAGTGATCTTTCCTTATCGTTTGTCCGTGGTGTCTTGGCATTATTTTACTGTCTATATAAAATAAAAGATTTTCACCATTCATATCTCCACGGTCTATATGGAGGTATGTTGGCTACCTGGTCGGGGGTTAAGGGAACGGTTTGGTAAAGGTCTTGCCATTGTTCAGCGTTTAGAGGTCCTGCAATGGACCTGGGTCAAATTTAGTAGGACCTCCTTCAATTCTTAACGGTATTGGATGGCGGGGGTCCAAACTCTTTGATCCCCTCATAAGTTAACTACTATTAATACTATAACCCGGCTATTTAGGACTGTATCCCTGCTGACTCAGACTACTTAGTCGAGGGTAACGTCACCTCCAAAAGAGGGGCCTACCATAATTTGCATTAATAACTTAATTAATTATCTTCCAATAATCCACCCTTTTAGGATTGTATCCTTGCTGACTCAAACTACTGGGGTGAGGGTAACGTCACCTTCAAAAGAGGGGCCTACTACAATAACTAAGATAATCTATTAAAATAGTGCAAAAGTGCGGAAATAATCAAAGGTAATACTAGATACGAGTCGGAACCAAGTGATTCATCTTGTCTATCTGTTTTTCTTTTTATTTTTATTTTTCAGCATTTTAGTTAGTTTTTATTATTTCTTTTTATGAGGACCCTTACGGTCCGTATAGCAATTCCTAGCAACAGATTTTTGTAAACCAACTTTGGTTTACCTCCTTGTCTCACATATTTGATTCTAGGGGCCTTTGATGGTTTAGAAAAATGGTATTACACCTGTTATGATCTTGTTAAACCTGCCTAACACTTTTCAAGATCCTATGCAATCCAAAAAACCTATATAAAGGGCCTTGAACTTCATTTCATTTCACCCCATTTCTTGAGTTCTTGCTCTCCTACTCAAATCTGAGGGTCCTGATCATTTGGAACCTCCTTTTGAGTTATCTTCTTTCCTAAGGACCACTTGTAAGTGTTCCTTTCATGCTTAGTTATTTAGTTTGGCTCTTAAAGCCGAAAAGTCAAGCGTTTACGATAAATGCTTTGACTTTTAGTTAGACCTTGTACGGTCGAGCCATGGTTCGCAACGAACATGGCTACGTGATCGTAATTAGGTAGGTGTTAAACCCTCAAATGGGCAACTCCTAATTACCATGTTTACTTAGTTAATTGTCTGGTCAAAGTAATTAAAATAAAAGTCAAACGGGCCAGTTTTTAAATAAAATTCTTAACTGATAATATAGAGGCTATAAAATCAGTTTTGTCACTTTAATAACTTGGTAAATATTAATTGAACATGCCTAAGTATATTCAACCCGACAATTCTAAGTTTAGAATCGGTTCGCAGCCGAAAGTCGCAAAAGTTGACTTTTGCTTTGACTTTAAGTTCTGAACCAAATTGGCTTAGTTTAATTATGCCTTAGGGTTCCTTTGTGACCATATTATATGTTAGTATAACCCCCTGAAGTTATACTACTTGGTCCTTTAGAATTAGAGTTCATATGCAAGTTTCCGTTATATGCTTAAAAGTTGACCGTTATGCCCTTTTGATATTAAAACGAGATTTTTAAAAATGTGAGAGGAAAAAAACCTTTATTACTGATTTTTAAAGATGTCCTAAAAATTTGACATCGGTTTGAGGTATAAATTAGAAGTTATGCGTGATATCGTAAAATGAAAGCTTTTTATTAATTAAATGGAAATTTTGGCATAAATCATATTTAAACCCAAATTTTGACACCAAAACTTTTTCCCACTGATGTAATATAATATTTAGAGATTTTTGAAGATTTTTGTTGAATTTTAAACTGATCATAACATAGGGTTCTTGCATTGACTCGGTAGTTGACGGTTATGCCCTTTTTGCTAATAAAATGAGTTTTACACATCGTTTAGATATCAAACCTTTTTCTACTGATTTTATATATTAAATAAATTATTTTAAACAGTAAAGGCTGTTCAAAATCTCAGATTTACTTAATTAACCCGAATACCGTCAAATACCGGCTTTTATGCGATTTAGGCGCCTAGTATGGTTTAAAACCATATTTGGCACCTAAAGCTTGTTACCTACTGATGTTATGAATAAATTTTTATACTTTAATAGTAAGTATAAGTTTTCAACTCAGATTTCCAAATTTAACCCTTAATGCATATGTGAAATGACCAAAATGCCCCTACGGTGCATAGTTTGGCCATAAATGATAAATTTCACATATGTATGATATCTTACTGATATAACTTATTAAAATAAATATTTTACTGATTATTTTAGACCAGAAACTCAGATTATTATTTAACCTCTTTTATAAGCTTTAAAATGACCAAAATACCCTTATGGGGGCTTAAATTGGTTTTAAATTCGTTTTGGGCACAATGGAAGGTATCCTACTGATATCACAACATATTTAAGGCATATTAACTTGTGAAATATATTCATGACTCATTTGGTTACCCGTTATGCACTTTACGCGTTCGGTACGGTTTATGTAACTAGTTTACATGAATTAACCGAAACGGGTCAAACCTTATCAACTTCACTTCAAAATTCAGAATGTGTTTAGTTTAACCATATTATTCAAGTCTCCATACTTGTCGGGTATAAATCACATTCTAATCCGGTCTTCGCTTAATCTTGCGTTTTGAACCGTAAACCTTTCCTTAAAACTAACCGGTCTAAGTTACAACTTAAATAAGACCCGTTAGGAATCTAATAGGTTAATAAAACCTTCGTTCCAGATTGAGAGCCCCAGCAGAGGTACTTGTGCTTGCTGATTAGAATATACGGCTGAGTATAAATTGCATTTTAAGCTCAGGTAAATACTTTTAACTTATTTTCCCTTATACGGGCTTGGGGTACGGTATATAAAATACCGCTTGGTCGGGTATTGAATTTTTAATCGTATGAAGGTTAGATCATTGAGATAACCCGTCTAATTTGTTTTGTTTATTCTAAGACTTTGGGGGGTTAATGACCATGTCCTGGATATCCTCGGCTCATTCATTGAAATGGCCACGACTTAAGCACGGGGTGTAGGAATACACCTGCCGGTGCGTATGTAAAAATAATGTACCCACCTGTTCGAGAATAACTCGCAGTGGGACATATTATATGGTGGGTCTATTAATCTTTAACCCGGTTTTCGGCCCGGGCTACTGAAGGTATAATAAACATGTAATTCCTTAACAAGTTTATTTTTAAATAATTATCCCAAGTTATAAAAGAATTTTTGTGCCTTGTGCATTTAAATCAATTTTCATAAAGATTTTCAAAAGAGTCAGTTAATTGTATTTACCAGTGTAAACTGACGTATTTTCCAAAAAGGTTAAGTGACAGGTACTGTACATAAATTGGCTGGGAGCTCAGGGCGTTAATAGGGAATCTTGCAAGTTCTAAACGTCAAAAGTTTGTTGAACCATGTTATGTTTCTGTTTTAAGATCCGCATGTGGATCCATCTTACAATCCGTTTGTAATATTTGATGTTACTTTCGAATCGGTTTGTAATATAATTACTTTCTACTTTCGCTGTGCATTGAACTGTGATTATATGACTATGATGATATCAACTACGTCACGATATTCCCCACCGGGCCCACCGGTAATACGTGGAAATATCGGGGTGTGACAGGTTGGTATCAGAGCCAACATTGAGTGAATTAAACACTAGCCTTTTTGTGTTTAATCTCAATGACACAGTAGCACATTCCTTAACCTCCGAGTCTAGACTTGAACTAGGAATGATCTCATCCCTGTTATATGTATAGATTGTTTTCGATATTTATGCATCCCAGGATCGTGTCGCCGAGCGAAGCTGCCATTGGTGGAAGCTCTCCAGACCCGAAGTATAAAAATGATAAGCTTCGTACCATAGCTCGAATAAGCACACGACCAGTATGGAGGAATGACCTTTTGAACCCATCAATCATATTTCAAGTTCTATACCCAAGACTTTTGAAACTTCAAATGAGAAGCCAACATCGAAGGAGTTCATACCAGCTGTCCCTGAAGATCCAGCTCCAAAGATAATACCTATGGACCCAAAGGACACGTATTTCTTACCTCCAAGTCTTGGAATCCCAGACTTGGATTATACCTGTCCTGACCTTATTCATGATTCATATTATTCACTAACCATAAAAACCTTCAGTACCCGTACCGCACTCAGGAAATCAAGGAGAAAACTTTCAGAATTAGAATGAAGAAGGAACTTCCTTGTTATATTTCATTTCTATAGTAGTCCCTATAAGGACATATATATCTCTTAAGTCCCTGTGTGGGTGAATTTCTTTGTATAAGACCCGTTTAGGGCAATTATTGTATTTTTGAGGCTTTCTATGAAAAGTTTCCTATTTTACTTTGGCATTAAACAGTATACGTATGTAATATGTCCTAAATCAGAACGTCATTTCAATTTATGATTGCTCTGCCATTGTATATCAAAGAAAATCTTAGAGGTATAACCTAGCCTATATGTCATTTTCGACATAGCTAAGATGGTAAAGCCTTTTTAAGATAATAGATCCTTGTTAACACCTAAGAAGGTGTTAACACCCTTGACAAATGTGGTTCGAGAAAATCACAATAGTCATCCTTATATTGGATTCTTCCAAACTCTTATCTAGCCTAGTGATCTAGAAATAATGGCTTATATCATCCTATAAGATGATCATATTAGAAACATCCATTAGTGATGAAATGCCTACGAGCTATATCTATTGTCCTAAAAGACAAAAGAAAGTTGTAGTCTTTGACTCTCTGTCAAGAAAGGTAATGAACTATGTTCAAACCTTAATGCCTCGATCCTATAAGATCATGGCTTATAAAATTCAAAACTGTCCTCGTGACAAGGCCTTTTGTGCCATTTCAATATCCTTAATAGCTTATAGCTGGATTAATTATAATGAAAATTTAAAATAAACCTGATTATTAAATTAACCAAATATGGTCTATTAATACCATAGTTAATGAATCATCGAAGATGATGATTCCAAAATAGATCCCTAAGCAAAATTATTGGCGATTGTTTTATAGAAAACAAGCTTCAGCATGTCCGAATTAGATGAAGTCAACAATCATCCCAATATGAGGAATGACAATACAAGGATGAATGTAACGGCTGCAGAGTTACAGACAATGATAGATAATGCTGTCACTCGAGCCATTGACATACAATTTAAAGAATCAAGTGGTGCTCGCACCAGGAATCAGTCTGCACCTCATACGGAGCCACCTTCTAAGACACGTATATCTCATAAGGATGATTCTCATCATTCGTCGAATCAGAGAAGTGATCCATCCAGACAAATTGTGCTCAATCAGGAGCCACATGATAAGACATGCTCTTATAAATACTTTGTCTCTTGCAAACCAAGGGACTTCACTGGAGAAAAAGGAGCCATCGATTGTATGACATGGCTGGATGAGATGCACACAGTAGTAGACATTAGTGGTTGTGCAAAACAGGATATTGTGAAGTTTCTTTCACAATCATTCAAAGGAGAAGCGTTGGCATGGTGGAGATCATTGATCCAAGCCACGGGGAAGATCCTACTTTATAACTTGTCTTGGGATCAATTTGTTGCGCTGATCAAGGAAAACTTTTGTCCTCAGCATGAGGTAGAAAAGACAGAAATAGACTTCTTGACTCTGGTCATGAAGGATTTAGATTGTCAGGCATATGTGACAAGTTTTAACACTATGTCCCGCCTAGTTCCCTATTTAGTCACCCTTGAACCTAAACGCATAGCGCGTTTTATTGAAGGCCTAGCACCAGAAATTAAGGGAAATGTTAAAGCATCTAGGCCTACCACATATAGGTTCATGGTGGACTTATCCTTATCTCTCACTTTAGATGTAATCAGGAATAAGTCTGTTAAGACCTCTAGCGAGGGAAAAAGGAAAGTAGAAGAGGAAAGCTCTCACCGATCTGACAAGAAGAAAAAGGGAAGTTCTGAGTACAGTAAAGATTCTGAGTTTAGGAAAAACTCAAGTCAGTCTAATAACAGACCCAAATGCAGTAACTGCAGAAAGCAACATTCTGGAAAATGTATGATTAACCCAAGTGCTAAACTGTGTAGAATTTGCAAGACCAAGGGTCACAAGACTTTAGATTGCAAGGAGTTGAAGAACGCGACTTGTTACAACTGTAACGAGGAAGGGCACATTAAAAAAAATTGCCCAAAACTTATAAAGAAGCCTGAAGAGGCCACGAAAACAAACGCGTGAGTCTTCCAGATAAACACCCAGGAGGCAGTACAGAATGATAACATCATAACAGGACTCCAGACATATAACGCGAGGTAGAATTGGCCAACGATACTTTAGAGACTTCTTCAACAAATCTTAGATAAATATTTTATATCTATTAGGAATCACTCTTCTCAAATATCCTTATGGTGAGCCTTCAAGCTATCCAAAATCATCAATATAATAATGACAGATTTGACGTTTTGATCCCCTGTCAAAAAGATGATGGACTAGGTCCAAACCTTAAATGCCATTGATGGTCTCTTTATGGCCTAGGCTAAGTATAATTGATTTATATTTAAATAACATTCATTAAGAATGTTCGTACTATATTAGCCTGTATGGTTTAATGATACCATGGTTAGTATATGTTAGGTCATCAGGATGATGAATAGCGGTTGTTGGATTACAACTAAGTAATTGTTTCATTTGGTGTTAGGAACCAAGTCTCGAGTATGACAAACTCGGATAAGACAACAGTCAATCACGCCATTGATGATGCGACACATGCTAATGATCCTACAATTGTGAACCTCAAAATTGACAAGGATGTTCTCCAAGCTATGATTGACGCAGCTGTTGGAAAAGCTGTGAGAAAGGCCGTGAAAAAGTTCAAAGAGCCCAATGCTACTTGTTCCAAATCCCATTTAAGACTACACTCCCTTACTCATGAGAAGGACCATGTTCATACTTTGGATGCAAAGAATGAACTAAAAAGGAAAAGGAAGGAAGATAACTCCCATACTTCTAAGTAAAAGGGTAAGCTTGAGCTTAAGAAGAACAAACAAAAGTCCAACAAGAAACCTGTACGCAAGACCTGCAAGAAGCGTCATCTAGGAAAGTGCAGGTTCGAATCAAAATCCTAATCGCAGCCTAGGGCTTGTGGGATCTGCAAATCAAGGGAGCATAAAATATTGGATTGCAAGGACATAAAGGATGCAATATGCTTCGGCTGTAATGAGAAAGGCCACGTCAAGACTACATGCCCTAAATCTGTCAAAGGAAATGAGGCTAAGGATAGAAAGCCTAAGAATGAAAGCGCTTAAACTCTCCTGATGGATGCCAGAGGTAGTTCATATCAATAATGACATTAGGTACATTCCCTATCATTTATCAGCAATATAAATGCTAAGAGTTCTGTTTGGATTCGGATACCAATAAATCCTTCATAAATTGTAAGTATAGCAAACTTTTAAAAACGTCCACAAGAACCCTAGATATTAAGTGTAAGGTAAAACTTACAGACGAAAATCATAGGTACCATTTCTTCTGTTCCTGTCAGAAATCTTCAGTCATAGAATTCTAGAGTACTCTCTCCAGATAGAGTACGTTAGTATATGTTAGTTTGATATCTCTTTGATTTCAATCAATTGCGAATACCAGACTGTATGATGAAAGTTTCATATGAGGATTAGTGTATCTTAATATGTTCCCTAGATTGCTTCCATGCCTGATCAGTATGGAGGTTTAATGCATGGAACCACTAAGATATCCCAATGATCATATTGTACCAAAGTCAGCTAATGGTATTCAAAGAAGATATCCAGAAAGGAAATGTCCAAATAAGTGTCACTGAATAAGGTATCCATAGATTTGTAAAGTAAATGTGTCACTTATCTGACACAGGCAATGATAGATGAACTAGAGCCTGAGATTTGGAAAATCTCTGTAATCTCCTTGTGTCTTGATTATCCTCTCCAAAGACTACCCTGTGTACCTCCTGAAAGGTAAGTAGAGTTAAGATTTACATCTCGCTTAGGGCTGCATTATTATAAAATCTCCATGTCGATTAGTACCGGCAGTAATGGAAGAATCAAAACCTCAATTAAATGGGTTTTAAGATAAAGGTTCATAAAGCCTAATTCATAAATCCGAGAGCTCCGATATTATGGATTAAGAAAGATGGTTCATTATGCTTATGCATTGATTACCGCAATCTTGCTTAGGCAACAATTAAGAATCGCCATCAGCTGCCCAGGATCGTCGATTTATTCGACTAAATGTAAGGATTAGCTATTCCTTAAGATTGGTTTAAGCAATAATTGAAATAACTATCTCACCTTAAATAAGCTCTCCTATAACTAATAGTTAGTATATAAGCATCAAGGCTGCTCCTTTGGAGACCTTGTATAAATGGAATGTCAAAAGTCCGTTGTGGGACAGAAGTTTGGTAAGTCCAAACCAGTAGGACCTTAAATTACCTTGAAAACAACGGATAAGATCATACAAACCCATAATCATCTGAAAGTTTCCAATAATCGGCAGAAAAAACAATGATCGATAAGAATCGCAAACCTCTTAAGTTTTTAATAAGGGATAAGATTCAACAGAAAGTATCACCCTAGAAAGATGTACTACATTTTGATGTAGCAGACAAATTAAGTGCAGATAAATAGTACCATTCAAGAAAAATCAAATACGTCAAGATCAGTAGCTTATAAAAGACCTTGATGGAACTCGCAATGTGTCCCACACTTGCTATTTAAAGATATGGCTAGACAATATGTCTATAGCAATGTCAGATGATGATGTAAGGATTAATAAAAACTTATGTTTATTGAGAAATCAGCATCGATTAAGGATCGATAAGATTAGAAACTCCGAAAGAAGACGTGTGCCTATTATAAAGGTCAACTTGGGTGCCTTAGAGGCCCAAATATGCTGTGGAAGATTAAGTCCATTATAAGACAGAAAGTACTTGCATATTTTGAGCAAATCATGAGGTCGAGATTTCTTTTAAGGGGGTGAGGATGTAACACCTCGTAAAATCACGTCCAATGATGTGTTGACACGTGTATTAAACCCCAATAAAGTCAAACATTGACTATGAGGGACTAAATTTGTGAAAGATCAAAAACTTTGATTATGGAAGGAATGGGAGTGTTAACATGCTTAACATAAGTCTCTGAATATCCTCACACGATATTCGTATTCTCATGTTAAGCCACCTGTTGGATTATCAAAACCGTTTGCATAATAAATCGAAAGATTTGCACGGTAAAGGGTTAGAAGCGTCAACATGTGTAATAATACCTCTGAATGACCTTTTAATAAACCCAAAACATTATTATATCTAATCATATTCTTGAGAATGCAAAACATTGGCCATTTAGGGCTTTAATGTCGATAAATATCAATACGCACACGTTTGTGCGTTAAAAGGGTTAAAAGTGTCAACATGTTAATTCTTACCTCTGAGTGACCTTTTAACAAACCCGGAGTATGGTAATGTTCGATAATACTCTCGGGAATGCTCAATATGGATTACATAGGGCTTTGACGCAATAAAGCGATAATACGAGCAAGTTTGCGCGTTAAAAGGACCAAAAGCGTCAATATTTAATACTGCTCCATTGAGCGACCATTTAAGCGAACTGGTGTGAACTTGGGAATCATAATACTCCATTGTACTCCATTATACTCTTGAGAATGCTTGTTATTAACTTTGTAAGGCTTTTACGCCATTTCGCGTTAATACGCGCAAGTTCGCAAATTAAAGGGTTAAAAGCGTCAATACGTCAAACTAGGCCTCTGACTCACTCTTTTAACATGTCGAGAAGTTTATGATGCTTGGTTATACTCTTGGATGTGCCTAATGTTGGAAATACAAGGCCTTGTGAGCTAAAAACATCGTTTCGGAAGTGCAAGGGCTAAATATGATAATAATTGAAAATACATGTGAGCTGGTTAGGTCCTTACGGACCGTATGAGGACCCTTACAGTCCGTATAGCAATTCCTAGCAACAAATTTTTGTAAACCAACTTTGGTTTACCTCCTTGTCTCACATATTTGATTCTAGGGGCCTTTGATGGTTTAGAAAAATGGTATTACACCTGTTATGATCTTGTTAAACCTGCCTAACACTTGTCAAGATCCTATGCAATCCAAAAAACCTATATAAAGGGCCTTGAACTTCATTTCATTTCACCCCATTTCTTGAGTTCTTGCTCTCCTACTCAAATCTGAGGGTCCTGATCATTTGGAACCTCCTTTTGGGTTATCTTCTGTCCTAAGGACCACTTGTAAGTGTTCCTTTCATGCTTAGTTATTTAGTTTGGCTCTTAAAGCCGAAAAGTCAAGCGTTTACGATAAACACTTTGACTTTTAGTTGGACCTTGTACGGTCGAGCCATGGTTCGCAACGAACATGGCTACGTGATCGTAATTAGGTAGGTGTTAAACCCTCAAAAGGGCACCTCCTAATTACCATGTTTACTTAGTTAATTGTCGGGTCAAAGTAATTAAAATAAAAGTCAAACGGGCCAGTTTTTAAATAAAAGTCATAACTGATAATATAGAGGTTATAAAATCAGTTTTGTCACTTTAATAACTTGGTAAATATTAATTGAACATTGCTAAGTATATTCAACCCGACAATTCTAAGTTTAGAATCGGTTCGCAACCGAAAGTCACAAAAGTTGGCTTTTGCTTTGACTTTCAGTTCTGACCCAAATTAGCTTAGTTTAATTATGCCTTAGGGTTCCTTTGTGACCATATTATATGTTAGTATAACCCCCGAAAGTGATACTACTTGGTCCTTTAGAATTAGAGTTCATATGCATGTTTCCGTTATATGCTTAAAAATTGACCGTTATGCCCTTTTGATATTAAAACGAGATTTTTGAAAATGTGAGAGGACAAAAACCTTTATTACTGATTTATAAACATGTCCTAAAAATTTGACAACAGTTTGAGGTCTAAATTAGAAGTTATGCGCGATATCGTAAAATGAAAGCTTTTTATTAATTAAATGGCAATTTTGGCATAAATCATATTTAAACCCAAATTTTGACACCAAACCTGTTGCCCACTGATGTAATATAATATTTAGAGATTTTTTAAGATTTTTGTTGAATTTTAAACTGATCATAACATAGGGTTCTTGCATTGACTCGGTAATTGACGGTTATGCCCTTTTTGCTAATAAAATGAGTTTTACACATCCTTTAGATATCAAACCTTTTTCTACTGATTTTATATATTAAATAAATTATTTTAAACAGTAAAGGCTGTTCAAAATCTCAGATTTACTTATTTAACTCGAATACCGTCAAATAGCGGCTTTTATGCGATTTAGGCGCCTAGTATGGTTTAAAACCATATTTGGCACCTAAAGCTTGTTACCTACTGATGTTATGAATAATTTTTTATACTTTAACAGTAAGTATAAGTTTTGAACTCAGATTTCCAAATTTGACCCTTAATGCATATGTGAAATGACCAAAATGCCCCTACGGTGCATAGTTTGGCCATAAATGATAAATTTCACATATGTATGATATCTTACAGATATAACTTATTAGAATAAATATTTTACTGATTATTTTAGACCAGAAACTCAGATTATTATTTAACCTCTTTTATAAGCTTTAAAATGACCAAAATACCCTTACGGGGCTTAAATTTGTTTTAAATTTGTTTTGGTCATAATGGAAGGTATCCTACTGATATCACAACATATTTAAGGCATATTAACTTGTGAAACATGTTTATGACTCATTTGGTTACCCGTTGTGCACTTTACGCGTTCGGTACGGTTTATGTAACTAGTTTACATGAATTAACCGAAACGGGTCAAACCTTATCATCTTCACTTCAAAATTCAGAATGTGTTCAGTTTACCCATATTATACAAGTCTCAATACTTTTCGGGGCTAAATCACATTCTAATCTTGCGTTTTGAACCGTAAACCTTTCCTTAAAACTAACCGGTCAAGTTACAACTTAAATAAGACCCGTTAGGAATCTAAGAGGTTAATAAAAACTTTGTTCCAGGGGGGTTCCTTCAAAACCCTAAAACTCATAAAATCCAATCAAATCGAAGGAGAATCAAGCTAAAATTTGGGGCTTTAAATAAATTCTTGATCACTCAAGCTAGGAGATCACAAGGTAAGTGGAATTTCGTTATTTGGTGATATCTTAAAATTCTGATTAACACTCATGAATTGAAGTTCATGTTTGAATGTTGAATGTATGAGTGTGGTTATGTTAAAACCATGTCTAGGAACAAACCCTAGTTAAAAGTTTGATGATTTGGTATAGAAAACTAGGAAATTGATGATTACCCTTATATGTGCTAAGTGGGTTTTAATGTTATGATGAAATTGATGATAAGTCTATGTTTAGAATCATCAAGCATGATAATGTTAAGAAGGTGTTTGATTAAATCATGACTTTGGATACATGATCATAAATGACTTGAAATGGGTTAAGTATGTTGCGATGAAATCCATGTTTAGAAACAAGTCTAGTTAATAATTTGATAAACTAGTGTCGAAAAAAAAGAAATTCAAAAATTACCCATACATATGTTAAATGGGTATTGTAACTAGATGATGAACACATGAATTGTTGATGTTGAAAATAGTGTAAAAGCAACCTATGATAGAGTTCGGTAAGAAAAGTAGTGTAAAGGTTCATAAGACATAAAGGTTATGATCTAGAATGACTAACCTATCCACCTTATGAATACTATATGATAGTTGACGCTTGACAAGCTAGGAGGAGGCTTGGGAAAGAAGCGGGTCAAACAAGATCAAGTAAGAAAAGAAAAGCGTCGCTTGGATGCGAGGTAAGTGAAACTTACACCTTTTAGTAGAATACGTGTATATTCTATAAGTTGTAAATATGATAAAGATGAAATTTAAGGTATGGTTCCCGACATGAAATAATACGGGTCGGAACTAATATAAAGGATAAAAACCATGTTTAATGGTAAATAGAGGTAAGACGGTAAATTAGCCATGAAATAAGGCTAAGGTAAAAAAATGAGTTTTTGAACGGCTACTTTGTGAGTAAACCTAAACGGTTAAAAAGTGTAGAATAGCGATTTAGTCAAGTACACATGAATTAGGGTCAATGTTTCAAACGGCACCAAATGGCATAAGCCATGTTGGGTAAACGTGTAAGAGACGGATTTAAGAAACTTAATCAATTTGGTAAAAATCCGAAATGAGTTACTTTATGAAATGGTAATTAAATGCCATTCGATTTTAAGTGCAAATTATTGGGTCATTTAGACCAAACGGGTCAAATGGTAACGTCGATACCATTTGACAATTTAACGACTAATAAGCGTTTGTTGAGACATACGCTCACAGGATAAGACGGCTTATGGATTTGTGATGCTATGGATTAGCAAATGTTGAGACAAGGTATTAAAATGGGTCGAAATGTTGACCCGAGCCACGTACGCATAAATAGAATTATTGTTAATAGTGATATTTTGGTCAAATAATTAGTGAAAGTCCTTCATCGCAAAATGAAGGACTAAAATTGACCAAAAAGCCCTTGATGGGTCTACCGGGCAAACTACCCTTAGAGGGTGTTTAGAAACTTATATTATGACCTTAAAACCCTTAGATGCATATAAAAGTTGTAGGCATAAACTTTCAAGGGTTAAATGCCTTAAAGTGCGTCGTGCCGTATAATGACATATCCGAGGGATAGAACTCGGAATAAGTAGTCTAGTGCGTTAAATCCACCACAAATATAATTGTGGTGGAAGACTATTCAATATGAATGGGTGGACTTATGATGCATACAAAGAATGAGCGTAATTTAAGCTTAAAAGTGCATAAATACCCTTAACGGGTCAAAATAAGATTTCAAGTAAAAACGGGTTATGAATGCATAAGAACCCGTAATTTGAACCTTGAATATTTGTAAACTGATATAATTTGATTTGAATGAAATTTTAAAGGTAACCAACAAGTTTGTTTGATCAAAACACAAACGGGTCAAAAAGTGTCTAAATTGAATTTCAAGCCGAGAGCTTGAAATTTAAAATTTTGTGAATTCAGATGTCGGGTTTTTACTCCATGAGAGGGAGAATTAAATTACAAACGCGTAGGAAAAAAAGAATCGTGAAAAACGGATTTGTAAAATGAAAGTTATGCACGTTTTAATGCATAACAAGTTGAGTTAGTTGAGCTGGGATTGTACAGCATCTAACAAACAAACTTTCTGGAAAAAACAAGGTCGTCGCGCTACGCGATGGCGAAGCCAATTAGACGTTGCATGACGCGACGAGGGTCGCGGCCCGCGTAGGCATCTCCCCCACTATGTCGCGCCCCGCGAGAGCTGATATTGCTGGCAAATTGTGTTATTTTAATTGTTTGACCCATATGACTTGTTTAATCATGTTATTTAACTACCAAAGCTAACTATTAACTTGGTTTTGGTCATAGGTATATGTCAAGGAATTCCCGGATGAAGATCAAGCTAATCAAAGAACCGAACACACGAGATTAAAGCTTCCGCACGGCCTTATGTTGTAATTTTTAAACGACGAACTTAAATACATTATGTTGTAAAATTTTTAAAATGTAAAAGTTATTAGTAAACCTGTATTTTAGATGTACGTATATTTGTAAGTGCACAACTAATTGTCGTTTTTAGTACTAAAACCCTTTTATAATAGTAAGGGTGTTACAAGTTGGTAATCAGAGCTCATGGTTAAAGAGTAAAGTGTGTTCGGTTCGAGGCTTGATCGAAAATCCGGTAAGTACATGTATATTAATAGTTTAGTATGATTAAAGTATTGTGAACAACACATAGGGGCATCGTGTAATACACGTTACCCAAATTAAATCGATAAAGGACCAATATAGTCAACAAAATTACGTGTGTCGACACGTATAGTGGGAAAGCCTTGTATTATAATACAGGCGTTCATTAATGTCGAAATTACTAATTTTTATAAATGTTGTAGTTGAAGGACACTCGCATCCGAAGATAGCGGGAGTTTAACAAATTACGGATCTGACGAAGGAACGATCCAAAGTATGACAAGCAGAGCATGCTCATCAAGGACCTAAATCGCGTGACGATCGTGAATAAGTTAATGGCAAGGAAAGCCCGTAAGGGCAAGCATTTACCAGGTGCACATTTTAAATTTAATCGCACAAATAGCAATATGCAACAAACATGTAGAGAATAATTGTTGCATATGTTAATTAAAATCTTGGAAAACCCAAATAGAATACCTATCCAGGATATTATTTCCAAGAAAACTAAATTGAGGCGTTACTTACATGGGGTATAATGTGAAAATTATAAAGGGTCATGTATATCAGGTGTTGATCGCTTACTCTGGCTAAGTAAGTAGTGAACACGTGGTACCATGAACTTTTATGATGGACACACTTACATCCGATGTGGTACGGATGGGGTGATTGGGACAAATTAAAAGGTACCCAAAGGAATCAAATAAGTAGGATGTTTGATAATAAATGTAAACGCAAGTCGGATGATGAAAGCGTATTACATAAGAATAATAAGCCCGAGAGAAGGGACAAAGATTAATGTTAATGAAGATATAAATGAATGACCTAAGGAAAATTCCCGAAAATAAGTCATTATGGACGAAAGAGCCATGGTCGCATAAAGAATAAAAGACATGGTTGAATAAAAGCGATGGATTTCACTAAGACGACCAAATAAATCAAAGCGAAGCCTTAATGCATACCGGAAGGGTGCAATGATAATCGATTTCGGTAAAACACCCGGTTGGTGGGTAAGGATTTAAGCACATGCGTAGACTGAGAAATGGGAACGCGAAAGGAAAGTCAAAAGACTCGAGTTTCGAGTCATGACTAAAAGACGATAAGATACTGCAAATAGAAATTTTGATAAATTACGTTCAACTATTTTAAAGTTAAACGGGTCGAACAAAGAATGAGGTTTGACATTCATAAGTGATGAATTCTCACACGAACAAGTCAAACGAATTTAATAAAGGATGACGCTTGCTAATGTAAGTAAGCGCGAAACGAATAAATAAAAAGTGCGAAATATTAATAAACCGATATAAAGGGTTATAGACGTTAAAAACATTAAGATAAAAGAACCCGGGTAATGGGTTGTAAAAAAGTGCAAGTACATAACGAGAAACGGTGAGTGTAGAACAAACCAATGTGTAAATAACGTAAAGATTCATAACGTCGGAAAACTGGTTCGAAAGTAAACGAAAGAAGCCTTAGACTACAGTCAAGGTCTACGGGACCAAAAAGACCCTTGGGCCACAAATAGAAAGAAATGAACGGTTAGGGTCTCACCTTAATAAGGTAAAAAGATGAAAATCTAATGAAATAGCCTACGAGGCTAAGAGAAAGAACCTACGGGTCAATAGTATAAGAAGAGGGAACTGGTTATTATTCCCCGTATAAAACGAGAACGGAAAAGAATAAATTACTGATTGTCAATTTCTTTGATATGAGTAATTGACGTAAGTTAAAGATAAAACGTTAAACTAAAATTCAAATTTAGTAAGAAAAGACGTTTTAACGGATATGAATATTATGAGATGAATTTGGAAGTGGTTAATATTAAAGGACGTAAACACCGATAGGTGTAAAAAGGATACACTCGAAAGAAAGATTTTCGATAATGAAGGGTCGACATAAACTTAAAACATGACGTGAGGAGATCACGGTCACAAAAGCGATATAAACATAACCACGTTCTAACGTGAGTTACAAGATATGAAATCATAAACACGTAAAAGGCCGATTATGGCAATATAACATACCCAAATGGCGAAATATAAGGTAATCGGTGGCTAGTAAGTGTAGCCGCGAAGACCATTTAAGGTCAAAACAGTAATTATAAATTAATAAATGTAGGTCCGTTTTCGGAGGATCGATTACGTAACCAAATCACTTGTATATATCAAACACGGTCACGAGTACGGAATCCCCGTGACGATGCCAAACCAAACACAGATAATAACAACACGAAGTAACCAACAAAACACAGTCAATTGATTAAAACGGATGAGAACAAGGATCAAACAAATACACACAATGTTTGACAGTAAAACTTCACAGTAGGTATGCTCTCATAGCTTCACACAGAAACCGATAGTGGTTTATATAGGCAGCCCAGCCCAAGTGTTGACGAAACACAAAATGGGCCTAACGAAACACCAAAGACGACGAAACACCAGGTGTTTCGTCGATGATCATGACGAAACATTGAATTGTGACCAACTGGTTTTTCGTCATACATGTGAACGACGAAAGACAAGGTCTTTCGTCGTGGGCTGCACAAACAGATATGCTGCAAACTGTTAGACAGTTTGCAGCAGACAAGCATAAACACACTAGACATAAACACTACCCAATATGCAACGTGCATAGTTCATAAACATTACATAATGACGAGACAAACTGTCGGACCCAAGTAGGATAGGAGGATATCCGACTTGGTCGACTAACGGAATTACAGACTCGATAATTAAAAGACCGTAATAATTACGACGCTTAATAAAGAACAAGTTACAGACACAAAACGATGCACCAACAAACTCCCCCTTGTCTGTTACTTGGTCTTCGGTCTTCAATCTTTAGTGCTTCAGCGACCAGGTGCTTCCAGCATATATTTCTCGGTAAAAACAGTAACAAGCGACGCGTTGAAATTGTAGCGCTTGATGTGCATCCTTGTCTTCGTAAAAGATATCATGCTGAAAAAGCTTGCTGATGTCGTTCGCCGACATATTCACGATCCACATCGGATCTAACATCCGAAAGTTTTCACTATCACCCTTAAACACAATCACCGCTTCATGAGTATCCGAATCGTATCACCACAACGCCATTTCTTCAAGAAAGTTCTGTTCCATAGGCATCAACGGAATCTTGTTCATGACCTTCGCCGGCTGGTATATTAGCTTGTATCGAGTCGTGTTGGTTAACGGATCCAACGTGAACTTGATCTGTTGATGTACTGGAAACTGTGGCTTGTACGATGCATCCTTCAATCCTTTCTTCCGCTCGAACTTGATTTTCCTTGCAAATAATGTTGCGCCAAAGTAGTTTGAACGATTGATGATTTCCATCTTTGATAGGGCGGCAACATCATAAAACGGCAGAGATAGGATGCTCAACATTGAGTTGAAGTACTGGATTTCGTGCTCGCGCTTAATCGCAACACAATGAATTTCCTTCACGAACATCCAGCTCAAAAATTTCCCATGCGGCTTAACCTTTTCAAACTGCAGAAAATCAACCTGTGCTTCAGGAGACGTAGGCTTTTCAACCTTTGACAGGAACCTTTTTCTCCATTCTTGGAATGAATCCGTCGAATTATCAGAAGACGTACGGTTCTTTAACTGCTCATCAACGTCTTCCTGATTTTCTTTCATCCATTCTTCATCAAATGGATCAAACTCCATTCCGTCGGCACGTACATACGTTAATTCGCTTGTTTCGCCTTCAAACACTATCTCTTCAATGTTTTCAACATCTGCAGTCTCTGGTTCAATCGGCATTTGATCAATCTCAGAATCTTCAACCATTTCCATTTCATTCAAGGCAAGCAGCTGTTCATGTGAAAGATCCGCAACAAACTCTCCCTCTTCTAGAACTTCGCCAGTAATAGGATGAACAGCCTGCAAAGCAAGATCAGCAGTACTAGGAACAGAAGAAGTACCAGGCAAAGAGCTTTCGATGTAAGAACTGCTTTCAAGCTGTTGTATCTCTTCAACGGTTCCACTAGAGGTTCCTTGTGCCGATTCAAGCTGCGAAGGCTGGAAGACAATGATTTGAGCAGAGGCAGTGGCTGGTGGTTGCTCTGATGTGGCAGAAGGGTCAGGGTTCCCTGGATCCTCAGCATCATGATCCCTTTTCTGTAACACTTCTTGCTGTTTACATCGATTGGCCCACAGAATATTGATGCGCTTTCTAACAAATTCAAAGCCTTCACTGGTTCGCTTGACCCCATCGGTTAGCGTGGAATTCCGAGAATTGTACCATTCTTTCATATAATCATGCTTTTCTTTCAGGGCCTCGGCCAACCTCTGAAGCTGAGAGCTTCTTTCTTTCAATTGATTCATGTCAATACCTCGAGTATTATCTGCTGCTCGCATCTGTTGCAACTATCGCTCTCTCTCTCTCTTCATCTGCAGCTTTCAAGCTAGCATTTTCTGCCTTCAGTTGCTCTATTTCTGCTTGTTTGCGAGTGATCTCTGCTTGTTGTCGACCAACAGTGGAGTTCAACGTATTTATTTCCAACTGTTGTTTGATCATGTTGCCTTTTGTAAGGTTAATCACTGCCAATTGCCTATTGATTTGACCTGCAGCAGCCTGCAATTGAGAAAATAAGAAGTCTATCTTTTCATCTTGCGGCATCTGAGAGAATATAGTTTGTCTGCGGTCGGCTGCGAAGTAGTTGCACGAATGGTCGATGCAATAGAGCGTGTCGGTTCTTGAGGAGTCACTGTAGGAGTTTCAGGAGTTAAAGTCACTACAGGAGTTGGTTCTGAAGATCTTGGAGGAGAAGACACCATAGCAGAAGCTTCAGTGGCCGTGAATCCAAGGTTTGGATCCATTTCCGCTTCTTGTGTAGGTTCTTGTGGAACAGATTGTTGCGCAGATGAAGAACCAATGTACTTTCTTGCTTTCTTCTTTCGTCGGGCAACTGTTTGCTTTTTCTTCAAACGTTTCGCTTCGGTATCCGAAGGAATGTATTCAGCGTCATCTTCTTGCCTAATACTCCTGACCCTTTTCACACCACGTTCATCAAAATAAACTTCGTACCCAGGCTCAGGTGGATTATCATCCGATTCTTTATCCTCCTCATCATCACCAGCTGAAGTATCACCCGCTGTACCAGCAGTCGATGCACCAGCAGTAGATGCACCAACGGCACCTGCATCACCACCATCGCCACCTTCATCATCACCATCATTGTCACTGTTGGAAGAATCTGAATCCTTTCGCCCAAACTTTTCTTTCATCTTTTTCTTTAACTCCAGCTCCTCATCATCAAATTGGCTGTCATTGTGATGCCATTTGTTATCTTCTGGAGCGATGTAGTCGGTTTTATCAAGAGCACCAAACAGCTTCCTATGCGGCTTGCTTTCTTTGTATCTTTTTATTGCAAGGACACTAAATATCTTCAGTGAATGTTCGATCATAGAATCTATCTTCAAGATGTCATCATCGGCTTTTGGAAGATTGGGATGCTGGACATTCATGATCATTTGCAGAAAACGAGGGTACATCCAGAATTTATTCCCAGTTGTTCGACCACCAGTTCTTTTCATGTTCTCCTTCATGTTGGCAAAGATGTACTTTGAAATGCTAAACGGTTTGTTCAGCACTAATGCCACCATGAGTCCCACGAGACTGTTGCCTGCCATGTCATAGCCAACTCGCCTGTTGCTAAGACATTGAATAAGTACGTGTAATAAAAACTTGTACCGCATTTGCAGATCTCCCTTGTTGATTTGACTGCTGAAAATATCACCGATACACTTCATCCTTAGTAAACAGCCGTGTGTGCACATTATTATAATAGAGTACGGTGCATTAGGATCATCTTGCAGTTCTAGAACGGTGTTCAAGATTTCTGGTGAGACATTCATGTTCATATCATTCACTTACCCTTGTATAACTTCAGTTCCATCAACTTCGACAACGCTCGCTGAATTCCAGAATGCTTTGATGAGCGATTTGTAAACCAGTGTTGAAAAAGTGACAACTTTGTTTATCTGCGACTCCCTTATCACTGCGTCATCTCTTTCAATTCAGTGATCTTCCCTTTCGGATCAAGATAGGCAATCATATTGTGACGCCTTTCAGACATCACTAGTTCTTCCGGTTTATCGGTTATCTTTGTCGCGGCCTTATATTTCTTCTCTTTTGGTGCCATCTGTATTTGCAAACATCCACAATAAGTCACAAAATCATAATATGTGCATTAGACATGTGTTTATACAAGTTAAGGTATGAAGTGGACAGTTATCATGCAAATACACATCTTCTGTGAAAGGACACCCAACTTGAAAATTTTCTAAGTGTTGGACGATGAAACTCCAACACTGTGATGAAACACTTGTTCCACGGCGAAAAACCCTTGGTCAAACAAGGTCAGAGTTGACCTTTGACCAGCGGTTTTTCGTCGACAGGCTCTCGACGAAACATGCTCCATTGTTAAAACAGGTGTTTCGTCGTAGTCGGTTAGGGTTTCGTCGAATTGGTGGTTTTCAACATCAGAGGTTTTTCGCCAATATAAGGTTAACCGATGACCGATTCATAAAATCAAGCACAATTTGAAACTTTGTTTTAACCACAATCAAGACGAAACAAACCCAGAACTGAAATCGACGCAAGTTTTGCCTGAAAACACACCTAAACAGTTTAAACAAAAAACAAACAACCATCCCCTGTTTTTGTTATCCAAAACCCAAACCCAACAACGTACAAATCTATACATATACCCTAGTTTTATCATTTTTGAACAAGAATCCAGAAGAATAAACTGAGATTTTTATGCAGAAATCGAACAAGAGGGAGTTTCAGAGGGTTTCCAAAAACATTCAAGCAAAGCACAACAACCCTAAATATCCGAAACATGTAAAACATCCATCAATATACCTTTGATTTGCTGAAAAAACTTTAAAGAAAATGAAAGGTTTTTGAGAGTCAGTGAAAAGGTATGGGGGTGGAGTGTTGGAGAAGATGAACAGAGAGTAGGTTTGAAAAGTGAGGTCTCTGAACACTGGGACCCCTTATATACTCTGACCCCGACAAAACTCTATCCTCGACGAAACATGTAACGGGCTCGACGAAACAAGCTGTTGGGCTTCCACAGTCAGCCCATGACGAAAATCCAAATGACCCAATGGATTTTCGTCGTAACCTCGACGAAAAACAAGGTGTTTCGTCATGAACGCTTTGAATTTTGACCAAGATTGAAAAAGTTGACCTGACCATGGGTTTTCGTTGACATTTAGGTCTTTTGTCGACCTTGAGGTGTTTCGTGAACACTTTTTCCCAAATTTACCAAGTCTTTGAAATTTTGCAAACTTAAACAGATTCTATTAATTTGATCAGATTTTCATTGAGATTGAGTTTACCAAATGCAAAGAACATTTTATGAAGTAGGTTTCAGGCTTTCGGTAGAAAACTCCAAGTTACAACTTCGGCTAATAAAAAACGAACTTTACAAACTACACCAGAACATAACTTAAAGTGCGGTAAACTAACGGAAAGCAATAAAAAGCAATAAACGAATTACAAAGTCAAACATTTAGCGAGTTTCAAGGAAAAGGAATCATACCAGCTTACGGTCTATGTCAACATGATTTTTGTTGCGGTTTAAAGCTTTGGATAAGCATACTACCACGATTATCGGTATTGTTGTCCACATAAGCTCAACTAATCAGATGTAATCATAATTAGGAGATACGATTTACGGTAAGAGTTATACTTACAAGTCGGTGTGCATCCACTCACGACACATTCCCGTATCAAGGTATGCACGAGAGTTCATCTTACCGGTGAGTATACCGCTTATCATCTGTTTGAACATATAAAAAGATGTGAGAAACTCACTTATTTTTTATTGAAAATAAGCCCTATGTATTAGAATCACTTATTGATGAGGAACTTGATTTTCATATGCATGAGGGCACAGGAGCAAGTCCTTGAACAGGTCAGTACATCTTACATCAAAGAGACAAACTTGACTCCCAGATAAATGTGATATTTTATCACTTATTTTGTTTGGACATGTGATTGTTGATCACTTATTGAGGTCGAATGCAAAATATACACGTATGTATAGTATCATGGAAGATCTAGACTTCGTCTCCGTTATTTTTCGGTAAAAGATACAACCATGATACCCAGATGATGAGACAACATAAATACCGAATATCTCAGAACCTCGGCAATCAATCAAACGAAATTTTGGTACCAAGACCATATGCCAATGAATGGTTCCCACCTGACTTGAAGTCTGTTAAGTTTGTATCATCGTGCACATTTTAATCTGATTGTGAGCCTACCAATACATCATTAGTAGAGATACTTATCATTTCTCAAATTTTTGTTTTACATTTTTGAACATGTTGATAGACCACACCAGTGAATATCATCATTTTCCTTTCTCCAAGAAACTCATTTTTGGTTTTCTAATTTTTTTGAATTTTTCAATTTTTTTGAATTTTTGAATTTTTCAAACGTAAGGACAGAAAGTAAAGACATATTTTTGGATTTTTGACTTTTTCAGATGTTTTTGTATTTTCTTGAATTTTCTCCTTCTAAAATGCTAAAAGGTTACGAAAACGAGAATCTTTTTGGATTTTTAGAATTTTTAAAGAAAATATTTACAAAAACGATTAGCCAAAGAAGTTTTACTCGGGTATCACCTTAATGCCATTGACCAAAAGTAGATAATCAAAACGGGATTTATCAAAAGCTTTAGTAAACAGGTCGGCACGTTGGTGATCGGTGTGGACTTTAACAACATCGATGAGTCTTTTGTCAAAACAATCACGTATGAAGTGATATTTAATCTCGATGTGTTTGGTCTTTGAATGTTGCATATGATTTCTAGTGATCTGTAAGGCAGCATTATTATCAACAAAGATAGCAGTAGATAGGAATTCAAAACCGTAGTCGCGCATTTGTTGTTGGATCCACAAGACTTGGGAGCAACAACTAGAGGCAGCAATGTATTCTGCTTCACAAGTTGATGTAGCAACACAGGTTTGCTTCTTGCACTGCCACGTGACCAGGCGATTTCCTAAGAATTGACATCCAGCTGTTGTTGATTTGTCGTCGATTTTGCAGCCACCAAAATCAGAGTCACTGAACGTGATCAAGTCGAAGCTATCATCCCTAGGGTACCAGAGACCGGTGTCCAGGCAACCCTTCAAATAGCGGAAAATCCTTTTAACAGCTGACAGATGTGAGGCCTTCGGGTGTGAGATACATGAGAGATCCGATCATAGCGCGATAATATGAAGAGTTAATGCTTTTACCCTTCAGATCTGGAGTAATCCCATTATTCTGCGGAAGTGGGGTACCAATGGGCGTTGCATCAGACATCTGGAACCGGCTCAAGATGTCATTAACATATTTAGTCTGATGGATGAATATCCCAGACTCAGTTTGTTGAACTTGGAAGCCCAAGAAGAAATTCAATTCTCCCATTACGCTCATCTCGAATTTTTCTTGCATCACATGCTCGAATTTCCTGCACAAAGAAACATTAGTTAAACCAAATATTATATCATCAACGTATACCTGTGCCAACAGAAGATCTCCATCCTGTTCTTTGTTGAAGAGAGTGCAATCAATAAGACCTCGCCGAAAACCATTCTCCAATAGATAGTTAGATAAGGTTGCATACCAAGCTCTTGGTGCCCGATGTAAACCATAAAGAGCTTTGTTGAGCAACCAAACCCGATCTGGATGAATAGGATCTTCAAAACCCGGAGGTTGTTCGACGTACACCTCTTCTTCAACCACACCGTGTAAGAAAGCACTTTTGACATCCATCTGGTAGACTTTGAATCCTTTAAATGAAGCATAAGCTAGAAAGATCTGAATAGCTTCCAGACGTGCAACAGGTGCATAAACTTCATTGTAGTCAATGCCTTCGATCTGACGAAATCCCTGACAACCAATCTCGCCTTGTTTCGAATGACCACTCCATGATCGTCCTTTTTGCATTTGAAAACCCAACGTGTCCCAATTTTCTTGTAATTTTCAGTCCTTTCAACAAGCTTCTAGACACCCAGTTTTTGAAACTATTGCAGTTCATCCTGCATGGCTTCCACCCAAGAATTATCCTTTAAAGCTTCTTTCCAAGACTTTGGTTCTTCTTATGAAACATAACACGCGAAGGACCAATCATTTAGAAGACCAGATTCTCTTATGGCTGAATACAAATCAGCATTCTGGTTGTTCCTCAGCTGATTACGCGTCTGCACACCACTATGGACATCTCCAATAATATTCTGCAGCGGATGAGTATCATGAATTCTCAATTCAAGAACATCAGGAACACGAGTATTGATACCCAAATTGTTAAGATTAAGATCAACAACCAAATCCACATCGGGCATCGGCGTAGAAGTGGATGCATTCCCTTCAGCAGTGTCTATAATCTGCTCATGAGGAGTTGCTTCAGAAGCACCTTGAACAGGAGAAACCGGAGCTGAAGTGCCTTCACTTGCATCATGGTATTCATCATCTTCCGATGACTCATTGTAATCAGCAGCATCTTCAAATATCTCATTTTGAACCGTGTTGTTAACCAAATTAGAACCTTGGGGGTTAACAATAATTGGTCTTACCAATGGTGAGTCAGCCGCGTTGTCACTTTCAAGTAACATTTGAGCAGCTGCAGATGCTTCGTCAAAGGTTGGCAGATTAAAGGAGTCGAATAGTCCATCATAATCGAACATCCAAGGATCACCCGGAGCTCTAACAGAATTAGTATACCTTTGAACCTTTACTTCATTCCATAACTCAATCTTTTTGGACGCCAAATTCCATACACGAAAATTCGGAGTAGCATATCCAAGGAAGAAACCCTCGATAGCATTGGGACCAAACTTTCCGTGCGGCTCAATCATAGTGCATGGAGCGCCAAAAGGTTCTAACTGAGAAATATCCAGTTTCCTTTTATGTAGAAGTTCGAAACAAGTTTTGTCATGACTTTTAACTACGAGAACTCTATTTAGTGTGTAGCAAGCAGTAGACACAGCCTCCCCCCCAGAATTGAACAAGAAGCTTCGACTCTACCAACATCATTCTTGCAGTTTCTATTATTGTCCGATTCTTCCTCTCAGCGACACCGTTTTGCTGTGGAGTGTAGCGAGAACTGTATTCATGAAGAATGCCCTTTGAAGTACAGAACTCATCCATTATACGGTTTTTGAACTCAGTGCCATTGTCGCTTCGGATCCTTTTCACTTTCAATGAGTATAAATTTTCTAGCAAAGTAAGAAGATTCTTGAGGATTTCAGGAGTTTCACTCTTGTACGCCATAAAAGATACCCAAGAAAATCTAGAGTAGTCATCAGTAACCACCAAACAATAAGCATACACAAAGGTTGTCTTGTGTTTCATAGGTCCAAAGAGGTCCATATGAAGACGTTCGAGAGGCATGCTAACAGTGTTAACTTTCTTAATCAGGTGAGATTTCTTCGTTTGTTTTCCTTTCTGGCACGACACACAGACATCTTGTAGATGAAAACTTCTCACAGGCACACCATTCACAAGGTTGTTTTTCACCAAATTATTCATTTTTCTCAAGTGAATGTGCCCCATTAGTCTGTGCCAAGATATAGACTCCTTTTATGTGGCTTTCGAGACAAAACATGTGACTTGTGCAGATGTCGTAATCGTTTGGCTCATATCAAGAATATAAAGATCATTTACCCTTGGAGCTGACAAGAGAATCCATTCTTTAGGAATTTTGAAACCAGGCATTAGCACATAACAACCGGCATCATTAAAATGCACGATGAATTTCTTGTCGTAGATTTGCGAAACACTCAGAAGATTGTGATCAATTTGACGAACTTAATTGATCTTATCGAAACACACAACACCATTGGAGATCATTCCTTCTCCAGTGATATATCCGCCTTTGTCTCCAGCAAATGCGACATAACCTCCTCTAATGTTTTTCACATCATAAAGAAGCCGTAAGTCACCTGTCATGTGCCTAGATGCTCCACTGTCAACAATCCAGTGACTATTAACAGTTCCTCTTGGAACATCCTGCACATATCATTCAACGATTAGTTGAGGATGGGGACCCAAGCCTTAGTGGTCTTGGGTCGTCCCTGAGCATCACGAAATGTGATCTCGATTTCTTGATGATTCTGAAAAATATCACCTCCCCCTGAACTTTCACCCGTTTTAGGTTTCCAAGTTTGATTTTGTTTACCAGATTGAGTCTTATGAAAAGATTTTGAAATTTCTGGTTTCAACAGTGGTTGTGATGAACTTGGTTCCTTTCTAACCGATTTGACTTCAGATTTTAAAGCCTTTTCAATTGTCTTGGTGTTTTGACGTCGTTGTTTTTTTTCTTGTTCTTTAACAGTTCATTTATCATGTTATGGTGAAACAGAACGACGTTGTTGGTGACCTTTTTCAGGAAGGGCTCTCTCAACAAATTTTTCTTTGGGAGTATTTGTACAATTTTTAATGATATGTCCAAATTCCCCACATTTAAAACACGTTCTCCTTTCAACAAACTTAGGAGATTCTGATTGACGAACAGATGTCGAACCTGTAGAACCTGAGGTACTTGTTCTTTAATCACACCCATTTGTGTGTTGAGTGTAATTGTTTTGAATGTTATGTTTTAAAATTTTGACTTGTTGGACAAAATCGGTATTTGATTTATTTTCAAAAGTCTCAATTTTATCAGTACCCTTTGATGCTACAAATTTGACATCACTGCTTTTCTTCCTGTAACGAGCTCCTTTAGTTTCAAACTTTGATTGAGAAACTTTAGGCTTTTGAGCTCGCTTTTCTTGCTGTTTACCCTTAGAAGCAATAGGTTGTTGCTTTGTCGGTAATTTTTTATTTCCAAATTGTTCTCTAATTTCTGATTTTGGAACAGGATCACATTGAGTTACAACAACTCTTGAGATTGTCTTTCCCAAAAATTTACTGGTATTATCTTCAAAAATTTTATCAATCAAAGATGGATTGACATTTTTAACTGGAAAATCTTTGTCTGAATAGATTTTAGCATCACCGACCAAAGTATACAACACATTAATACTCTTAACGGCAGACACAGATTCCTTGACATCCTTGACATGATCTATCACTTGCTTGGCAACAGGTTTCACAGCAGGAGTAGGAGGATCACAAAGGATATGATTCCCAATAGGGATTTCTACTCCTTTCATCTTATCAAGTGATTCATCCTGGTCACTCACATCTGATTCATCATCAGACGAATCATAGTACTCAATAATTGGAGCACTTTGATTCATAGACGTTGAAGTTTCTGTTTCTTCAGATGAGGTACTCGAGGAACTGTCCGAGTTGAACCCTAATCCTGCAGTAACTTCCTCATAATCAAGAGGCACACTAGGTTCAAAACGAGGCATTTCCTCTTCATCGGGCATTCGAGTATAGTTGTGACTTAAAGGGGGCGGACACGACTTATACCCAACTCCTTTCTTGTTCCTTTTCAGCTGTTGAGCGTCTATGATGTGATCGAGCACATATCGGGAGTTAGAATAACTCTCCAATTTGAGCTTGATTGCATCATGCTCGCATTTTGCCACGACTAGCTCTTTCTTTGTTTCCTCAATGATATTAATGTAATTATTAATACCAATTTGTTTGTTGAAAACAGTTTTTGTCAATTCGGAAACACTTTTCTTTAAAGTTTCGATTACATCTTTGAAATCCTTTTCATTTAGAGCTAAAGCCATGTTTGCCTCTTTGCATTTAGACAGCTCAATAACTAAACTTTGATTATGAGTATGAACCTTTTCGTATTCCACTTTCAAATCTGCACACATATTACATACACTAGGAGTAGGAGTGTCGGAATTTACCTGACTCGTCGAGGCTGAGACATTTGCCATAAAGGCAGTCTGATAAGAAAAAGATCCATCTTCAGAGAAGAACTTCTCCATTTCCTTTGATGCGACAGCAGCCTTCTTGATCAGAATAGATTTCTGACACTTTAGCTCCTCAGCTTCCTTTAATAAATCATCAACATCAGAATTCATCTCTTCCTTCACATCCGATTCAGAATTATAACCTCCCGCATTTGAGCTTTCGTCATCCGAACTACCGCTATAACCCGAGCCATCATCACTTTCAGAGAACTCTTCATTGAGCCATCATCACTTTCAGAGAACTCTTCATTGGAGATCATTCCTCCTCCTTCTTGATCACCATCTCCAAACTGTACTGACCAGTTACATCCTTCATCAACTTGAACTACTAATGCTCGGTTGGTGTTTGACGGTCCAGCCTGAGTTTGATTGGTGGTGTTGTTCACAACTACCATCCTTCTTTCACGGTTCTCTTGATTTGTGTTGGAAGTACTTGTCTGATTACGGAAGGGATTTTGATTGCCTTGTTTGCTCGGTCGAGTGCACTTACGTTTGAAGTGACCCTTTTCACCGCAGTTGAAACACGTAACCGCATCCTTATCGAAACCGTACTTCGTTTCCTTTTTGCCTTCCAAGGTAGTTCTTCCAGTTCGAGTCATGAAATCCTTTGCCCTTCTAACAGCACTTGCAAACGCCCACTTGATGTCCATTAACTCCATTTCATCATGGTTTATCTGTTGATAATCTTCATTGGTCATATTGATGTTTCCAATTTGACCTGCGACCAATCCATAATAAGCACTGACCATTGTATTGATGAGTTCCATATGCTCCTTTGCCACTTCGATGCTTACTTTCAAAGGGTTTGAAGTATCAACTCTGACTGTGTTAGGGTTTTGGGGTGGAGGGTTGTTACTGTAACATGCTTGTTGTTGTTGTGGTTGGGCTTGTGGTAGGGGAGGAATATAAGCACTTGGATCAAATTGAGGTTGAGTAGTGGAAACTTGAGGTGGAGGTTGGGGTTTAGGTAGCCAGGCACGCGCATCGAATTAAGGTTTTGAAAAAGCATGAGCTTGAGCAATAACATGCGCTGGCGGAAGATAGGCACTTGGATCGAAAACCGGTGGATGAGCTGACTAGGGAAAGGGAAACGAGCTTGTATTGGACACAAACGCCGTTTGTAATTTTGGTTGCTGAACGGAACTGGAACTGGCTGGAGGATTAAAACCTCTGAGGTACATTTCAGTATTTTGAGGAGCTGGAATCCATTTAGCTTTCCGGATTTCTTCATCATTCTTGTGCTCCAACTTCTGAATGAATTCATAGATACTGATAGTATCTAAAGTACCTGTATGCTTTAACAATTCAATGAAAGAACTCCACTTTGTGGGTAGACCATCAGCAAACCTTGCAACCATTTCCTGTTGAGTTGCAATAACACCATAAGAATACATTTCACTAATTAAATGATAAAAACAAGTTGTCATATCATTTAGTGTTTCGTTATTCATGAATTGAAATGATTCAAGTTCCTTATTCAACAAATCATGCCGTGTCTTTCTCGTAGCGGCATTCCCTTCACCTCTTTCTACCAAGGCATCCTATAAGGCTTTCGTGCTAGTACAATAACCGAATTGATGATAGATGTCTTTGTGGAGTGCTTGTGTGAGAATAGAAAACGCCTTCTTCTCAAGATCATATGCCTTTTTGTCGGCTTCTTGCATATTTGCAAAGGTTGTGGCATTTGATCCTGCTTCTTCAAGAGCTGTGTTATATGGCGAAATGAAGCACGTCCATAACTCGGTGTTTTGCCCTAGAACATACGTGTGGAAACGACCTTTCCAAGTCGGATATTCATTCATATGATTCAACTTTGGCGGGCAGTTGTTGCTACCCGTTTCACTCTCACTTAATAATAGATTTTGAATGCTTTGATTCTGGTTCGTCACTAATGCCCATTGACTTGCACTAATAGATTGTTGTGGCATGACATTCCTTAGCTAAACAGCTGCAGAGGTCTGATCTTCACCTGGTCTTGGGTCCGTACTATAATCCCATGGACTAGTACTACTCATGATTGATGTATGAAAGTGAATACCTGATCACACACTTGAAATGAAACAGTTAAGACACTTTTACACAGCTTCTGTGAAAATGTTGACAAGTGTCTTGACGAAACTCCAGGTCTTTGGCGAAAAACCAAATTAGAAGAAAAATGTTTTTTCGTCAAACACTCTTCCCACGAAACACAGGGTCTTTCATCAACAGTACCTTTGACGAAACACTAGGTATTTCGTCGCTTATGTATTTCATCGAGATAAGGTCACAGATACAGACAGAAAGTTGGTGAGATTTTTCAAAAGTAAATCTTATCCTTTCCTCTGATAAAGACACCCGATTCAACTAACAATGCACCTTGCTTACCAACCCAGCATGGTCTCCAATATTTTAGTCAATTTATCAATTTATCTTTTAATTTTAAAATCAACAATATCTCAAGAACACTTGAAGGTTTGAAGAACAACTGATAAAGATATGAACTTTCCGGCCAAGTTTTTCACCGGAGAATTTTTCGAATCAGAAATTTGCACAAACTTTCAATGAAAACCCGGTTTTATCACATGAACAAGTAATATAACAAAGGTTTTTGATAAAACTTTGGCAAATAAACAAGATCTAAACAGATTTTTAAGCACTTTTTCATAAAATCACAAGTTTTTCAAGAACACATTTTCAGAAAATCACAAACAACACTTTTAACACTTGATAAAATCACAACTATGTTTGGTTTTAAACAAGGATAACAGCCAATGCTCTGATACCACTTGTAGGTCTGTTTTCGGAGGATCGATTACGAAACCAAATCACTTGTATATATCAAACACGGTCACGAGTGCGGAATCCCCGTGACGATGCCAAACCAAACACAGATAATAACAACACGAAGTAACCAACAAAACACAGACAATTGATTAAAATGGATGAGAACAAGGATCAAACAAATACACACAATGTTTGACAGTAAAACTTCACAGTAGGTATGCTCTCATAGTTTCACACAGAAACCGAGTGTGGTTTATATAGGCAGCCCAGCCCAAGTGTTGACGAAACACAAAATGGGCCTAACGAAACACCAAAGACGACGAAACACCAGGTGTTTCATCGATGATCATGACGAAACATTGAATTGTGACCAATTGGTTTTTCGTCAAACATGTGAACGACGAAAGACAAGGTCTTTCGTCATGGGCTGCACAAACAGATATGCTGCAAACTGTTAGACAGTTTGCAGCAGACAAGCATAAACACACTAGACATAAACACTACCCAATATGCAACATGCATAGTTCATAAACATTACATAATGACGAGACAAACTGTCGGACCCAAGTAGGATAGGAGGATATCCGACTTGGTCGACTAACGGAATTACAGACTCGATAATTAAAAGACCATAATAATTACGACGCTTAATAAAGCACAAGTTACAGACACAAAACGATGCACCAACAATAAAGCGCTTACCTCAATAAGGTTAGCATATGATGATGTATTGACTACATCAGATAACAGAGTGGCCAAAAGAAGACTCGTTATTAAAAGTGATAAAAACGAGGAATATTAGAAGAAACTAACGGCCTATGCGGCCTTATGAATGAAAGGCACATTCGGTGTGGCTTACAATAATCCTTGACTTGAGGAACAAAGATTTTAATTAAAAGAAGGAAGCAAGAATAAAGCATCCGAAAGGAGTCGGACACCACTTTGGAGCCCGAAAGACATTACCATACATTCCCGGTAAGATTATGGAATTATAAAAAACGAGCAATGCTCAAATGGAAACAAAACTAAGTTCGTTTAGTCTAAAATAAAGGAAACTACATAAATAAGGTTTCGGGGCCGAAACCTCTTTAAGGGGGTAGACTTGTAACACCCCGAAAACAGGTTTGGTAATTAAACCCCGTTAATACTAAAGAGCGGGTAGAATACCGTTAGCAGAAAAGATTAACCCATAAATTATTAGGATTTAAATAAATAAGCCTGATAATAAATAAAAAGAGAGCAAACGACTTGAGAAGACAAAGTTCATAAGGAGCCCAAGTTAACGGGACTTAAAAAAAAGCGGGTTTTTAACTTCCCGAACCTACTAAGTTGGCTAGGAATAATTAACCTAGTTAAGTAATATGAATTTAAGTGATAAACTATGAGTTATAGCCTTATATGATCAAAAATGAAACATGAAGGACTAAAATGGCAAAATGGGCAAACATGTTTTATTAAAAATAATAATAAAACACAGCACACACACACTAAGTGTGTGTGTGTGTGCGCAGGAACGACCAGGAGCCCAAGGGGGGTTTCTTTCAAAACCTTAAAACTCATAAAATCAAACCAAATCGAAGGAGAATCAAGCTAAAATTTGGGGCTTTAAAAAAATTCGTGATCACTCAAGCTAGGAGATCACAAGGTAAGTCGAATTTCGTTATTTGGTGATATCTTAAAATTCTGATTAAGACTCATGAATTGAAGTTCATGTTTGAATGTTGAATGTATGAGTGTGGTTATGTTGAGACCATGTCTAGGAACAAACCCTAGTTAAAAGTTTGATGATTTGGTATAGAAAACTAGGAAATTGATGATTACCCTTATATGTGCTAAGTGGGTTTTAATGTTATGATGAAACTGGTGATAAGACTATGTTTAGAATCATCATGCATGATAATGTTAAGAAGCTGTTTGATTAAATCGTGAATTTGGATACATGATCATAAATGACTTGAAATGGGTTAAGTATGTTGTGATGAAATCCATGTTTTGAAACAAGTCTAGTTAATAATTTGATAAACTAGCGTCAAAAAAATAGAAATTCAAAAATTACCCATACATATGTTAAAAGGGTATTGTAACTAGATGATGAACACATGAATTGTCGATGTTGAAAATAGTGTAAAACCAACCTATGATGGGGTTCGATAAGAAAAGTAGTGTAAAGGTTCATAAGGCATAAAGGTTATGATCTAGAATGACTAACCTATCAACCTTATGAATACTATATGATAGTTGATGCTTAACAAGCTAGGAGGAGGCTTGGGAAAGAAGCAGGTCAAACAAGATCAAGTACGAAAAGAAAAGCGTCGCTTGGATGCGAGGTAAGTGAAACTTACACGTTTTAGTAGAATACGTGTATATTCTATAAGTTGTAAATATGATAAAGATGAAATTTAAGGTATGGTTCCCGACACGAAATAATACGGGTCGGAACTAATATAAAGGATAAAAACCATGTTTAATGGTAAATAGAGGTAAGATGGTAAATTAGCCATGAAATAAGGCTAAGGTAAAAAAAAATGAGTTTTTGAACGGCTACTTTGTGAGTAAGCCTAAACGGTTAAAAAGTGTAGAATAGCGATTTAGTCAAGTACACATGAATCAGGGTCAATGTTTCAAACGGCACCAAATGGCATAAGCCATGTTGGGTAAACGTGTAAGAGACGGATTTAAGAAACTTAATCAATTTGGTAAAAATCCGAAATGAGTTACTTTATGAAATGGTAATTAAATGCCATTCGATTTTAAGTGCAAATTATTGGGTCATTTAGACCAAACGGGCCAAATGGTAACTTCGATACCATTTAAAAATTTAACGACTAATAAGCGTTTGTTGAGACATACGCTCACAGGATAGAACGGCTTATGGATTGGTGATGTTATGGATTAGCAGATGTTGAGACAAGGTATTAAAACGGGTCAAAATGTTGACCCGAGCCAGGTACGCATAAATAGAATTGTTGTTAATAGTGATATTTTGGTCAAATAAATAGTGAAAGTCCTTCATCGCAAAATGAAGGACTAAAATTGACCAAAAAGCCCTTGA
The DNA here is from genome assembly GCA_030545235.1 of Helianthus tuberosus. Classification (NCBI taxonomy): domain Eukaryota; kingdom Viridiplantae; phylum Streptophyta; class Magnoliopsida; order Asterales; family Asteraceae; genus Helianthus; species Helianthus tuberosus. Next base: position 39,367,202 of record CM060382.1, on the reverse strand, counting down.
TGGGTCAACCGGGCAAACGAACCTTAGAGGGTGTTTAGAAACTTATATTATGACCTTGCAACCCTTAGATGCATATAAAAGTTGTAGGCATAAACTTTCAAGGGTTAAATGCCATAACGTGCTTCATGTCGTATAATGACATATCCGAGGGATAGAACTCGGAATAAGGAGTCTAGTGCGTTAAATCCACCACAATTATAATTGTGGTGGAAGACTAATCAATATGAATGGGTGGACTTATGATGCATACAAGGAATGAGCGTAATTTAAGCTTAAAAGTGCATAAATACCCTTAACGGGTCAAAATAAGATTTCAAGTAAAAACGGGTTATGGATGCATAAGAACCCGTAATTTGAACATTGAATATTAGTAAACTGATATAATGTGATTTTCATGACATTTTAAAGGTAACCAACAAGTTTGTTTGATCAAAACACAAACGGGTAAAAAAGTGTCTAAATTGAATTTCAAGCTGAGAGCTTGAAATTTAAAATTTTGTGAATTCAGATGTTGGGTTTTTACTCCATGAGAGGGAGAATTAAATTACAAACGCGTAGCAAAAAAAAGAATCATGAAAAACGGATTTGTAAAATGAAAGTTATGCACATTTTAATGCATAACAAGTTGAGTTAGTTGAGCTGGGATTGTACAGCATCAAACAAATAAACTTTCTGGAAAAACAAGGCCGTCGCGCTACGCGACGGCGAAGCCAATTACATGTAGGCATCTCCCCCACTCTGTCGCGCCCCGCGAGAGCTGATATCGCTGGCAAATTGTGTTATTTTAATTGTTTGACGCATATGACTTGTTTAATAATGTTATTTAACTACCAAAGCTAACTTTTAAGTTGGTTTTGGTCATAGGTATATGTCAAGGGATTCCCGGATGAAGATCAAGCTAATCGAAGAACCGAACACATGAGATTAAAGCTTCCGCACGGCCTTACGTTGTAATTTTTAAACGACGAACTCAATTACATTATGTTGTAAAACTTTTAAACTGTAAAAGTTTTTAGTAAACCTGTATTTTAGATGTATGTTGTGACATTTGTGCCTCCACGGCCATCAAACAAAAACCAAATCAATGAAATATTGTATTTCATACTTGGGATTTGTATAAATATGTGAATCATTTGCACATATCAATTATTGTTCGATTTCGAGCTCTAAATCGCTTTCTGGGAAGTTATACGCGAACTGATACATAAACGTAATCAGTTTAACGCGACAAACACTCTGGAACAGTAACATGGGCTTAACATACCTTAAATAACCTTTACATAACTTAGAAATAACTTTTGAAGGATTTGGTATGGCAAAATCAAGTTTATTCGCTTACAGGGACTAATTTCGACAAACTGCGAAAGTATGCCGAATTGTACTGTAACGGACATTCCGGAACTTGATCATAAGTTAAAAACACCCTAAATATCCTTTACAAAGCTTAGAAATAGGCTTTGAGGGGTTCGCTGTGCTAAAATAAACTTTTTTGGTCATTGAGGGACTAAAAGCGTCAAAAGTGCATAAGTTTGCATTTTCACGCATATCTTAGATTCTGAATACATCCGAACATCCAAAAATTTACTTAATCATTAAAATAATTTATTTTAGTGATTGGCATGATAAAATTCCATTCGTCGCGTAATTTAGATCGTTTTTCGCGTCCGTTCGTGTTTCGTCGTAATTAACCGAACAACGCAACCGTACGACCAAACGAACCGACATCCGAGATTTTTTTGAGCACATTTCATGTTCCCTATAGTTTAACTTCATTTTAGAGCCTTGAAATGGGGTTAACGGGGTTTAAACGTGCCGAAAAAGCATCGAAAAGCAGGTTTTGAACATTGAGGGACCATTTGTGACAATTCTGGAAACTCATCCCTCGCGGGCCGTGTAAGATGGGCTCTCATCTTACGGGGAGTGTGTAAGCAGCCCAGTTCAGCAAAAATGATTTCCAGCTATTCCCCATGTTTGCAAAATCAAGTCTATGGGCTTGTTTTTAGGTGCCTATGGTATTCAAATCAGGGTGTGCACATGTACGGCTTAGATCGAAGCTCGGTTTTCGAGGAATGATCTTAACGATTACCCGAAAATTATAAATACCCCCATGATTTCATTTGCAACTCACCTTGATCTGAATTCATTCTCTAAGTTGGAGTTCTTATACTTCATACCTGAGAATTTTGGATCAAATCTCCATCGCTTGGACCTCTTGTAAGTATTCTTTCGTGCGTTTATGCGTTTTTAGCATGAAAGTCAAACAGTGTTTGACTTTCAGCTTTGACCAGTTTATGGTTAACACGAAGTTCGTTTGAACTTCGCAACGTGAGCGTAATCACGATGGTCATAGTCCTTTGTGACTATACCTACTGATTACCACGTTGATTAGGCGTAGTGACGAGTTATAGTTTCGGTCAAAATACGTGTTTATACGTAATTTGCAACCAAACTATTCTTGGGTATCAAAACCATTTGTTTTGATATCAAACCTGTTTTCTAACTTCGTTAAACATGTTTTAACATGTTTAGCTCGTCACTTTAGGTTTAGTGCTTATGTAGGGTCGTAAGGTAAGCGGTCTAAACAACCGCTTAGACTTTCGAACCCGACCCGTTTGGTCAATCATTAGGATCCGACCAAACATGTTTTGTGACCATAGTTGTATAGGGAATAACCTTCCAAGGTTATACCTTATGGTCACTTCGTTTAGTTATTTGTATGATAGGTAATTTATATGCCTTAGGAAAATGACCAAAATGCCCTTTTTACGCATAAATTCATTTTAAGCATATGTAACCAAAATTTTTACATCTAAACTGATTAGGTAACATTATTATACATGTTAAGGCATATAATACTTGTCATAGGACTAGTTAGGCGATCCGAACGCGTTTTACGCGAACGACGCGTTAAAGTAGTGTAAGCTACCTAAACGGGTCGTAATGGGTCATAAGCACTTAGGTTAGGTTTCGTTTTAGTATGTAGGATTTGTTAAACCATATCATACGAGTTCCAATACTCATTTGGTTTACGAAACCTCATTCTATCCGATCTTCCGATTTAGGTCCGGTTATTAACGTAGTTATCTATATTAGGTGTCGTTTGATTTCCGTTCCAATACTCATTTGCTTGGTTGTTATTCAAGACTTCTAAGCACCCTCAAGTAAGTACATAGTTCCCCTCTTTTACTGTTTCCAAACATTTTGGGGTGAAACACATGTGCCTACTTGTAACTTTCGTGATTTTCATGCTTTTATATCATATACTTGCTATGTTCATTAGTACACTTATAGTACATGATTTCATTATGTTTTGCTATGTATGTTCCCTTAGCATGCTAGCACATTGTTTTACATTTCATTTCTGTTGCATATGTGTAACATCTCGTAAAATCACGTCCAATGATGAATTGACACGTGTAATAAACCCTATTGAAGTCAAAAATTGAATTTAAGGGACTAATTTTTCGAAAAATCGAAAACTTTGATCATGAAAGGACTGGAAGTGTTAACATACCTAAAATAAGTTTTTGAATAACCTCATACGGTATTTATATTCACAAATGAGCCACTTGTTGATCGAGTCTAGCCGTTTGCGTAATTAATTGAAAGTTTGCGCAATAAAGGGTTAAAAGCGTCAACATGTTAATTCTTACCTCTGAGTGACCTTTTAACAAACTAGGAGCTTCATGATATTTGATTATACTCTCGGAAATGCCAATTATTGGCCGTCTAAGGTTTTTATGCCTTTAAGTGACGTTACGCGCAACTTTGCAAGTTTAAGGGGTTAAAAGCGTCAATATGTTTAATTATACCTCTGAATGACCTTTCTGCAAACCTAAAGCATTATTATGTTTTAAAATACTCCCAAGAATTCCTAATATGGATTAGATAAGGCTTCAATGCTATTTAACGATGATATACTCAAGTTTGCGCATTAGAGGGACTAATTGCGTCAAACTGCAAAAGTATACCAATTTGTATGATATCGAACCTTCCGAAATATGATCATAAGTTAAACATGCCCTAAATATCCCATACATAGCTTAGAAATAGACTTTGAAGGGCTCGGTATGCTAAAAGAAACTTATTTGATCAATAGGGACTAAAAGCGTCAAAAAGTGCATAAGTTTGCATTTTCGCGCATATCTAACGTTCTGAATATATCCAGACATCCAAAAATTTATGTAACCATTAAAATATTTTATTTTAGTGATTGGCATGATAAAATTCCATTCATCCCTTAATTTGGATCGTTTTTGCGTCCGTTACGACTTCCGTCGTAATTAACCGAATAACGCAACCGTACGACCAAACGAACCGACATCCGAGATATTTTTGAGCACATTTCAAGTTCCCTATACTTTAACTTCATTTTAGAGCCTTGAAATGGGGTTAACGGGGCTTAAACGTGCCAGAAATCAAGTTTTTACACTGGAGGGGCCATTTCAGCAAATCTGCCATTGTGGTCTCTGGCGGGGCGTGAGAGGCCTCTCGCGGGGGGCCAGAGACTGATCTGGGCAGATTCCTATTTTCAGAAATCTGGTCGAATTTCAGGGGCTTTTATTTAATATTTTCAATACCTTGGGCTACCATTTGATGGTTTTTAACATCCCATTGTATTCCAAAACCATTTACCCAAGTGGAGGGCCAAGATTGAAGCTCGGGTTACGAGAAACGATCCTAACGGTTCTTGAAATTCTATATAAACCCACTTGTTCTTGCTCTCATTTCACACCTTGATCTGAATTGTTCTAAGTTGGAGCTTTTGTGCTTCATACCTGAACATCCTAGATTAATTCCATCCTTGCTTGGACCCTTTGTAAGTGTCCTTTCGTGCTTAGTTCAATTATTTGGCTCTTAAAGCCGAAAAGTCAAGCGTTTGCGATAAACGCTTTGACTTTTAAACGGTCAAGCCATTGTTCGCAACGAACATGGCTACGTGATCTTAATTAGGTAGGTATTAAACCCTCAAAGGGGCACCTCCTAATTATAACGTTTGCATAGTTAATTGTCGGGTCAAAGTAATTAAAATAAAAGTCAGGCGAGTCGGTTTTTAAATAAAATTCATAACTAACGATGTAAAGGAAATAAAATTAGTTTTGTCACTTTAATAACTTGGTAAATATTAATTGAACATGTCTAGGCATGTTCAACCCGACAATTCTGAGTTTAGGCTCGGTTCGGAACCGAAAGTCGCAAAAGTAGACTTTTGCTTTGACTTTCAGTTCTGACCCAGTTTAGCTTAGTTTAGAGATGCCTTAGGATTCCTTTAGGAACATATTATAGGTTAGTATAACCCTCTGAGGTTATACAACTTGGTTCCTTAGAAATCCTAGTTCATTGCATGTTTCCGTTAAATGCCTAAATGTTGACCATAATGCCCTTTTGATATTAAAACAAGATTTTTGAAAATGTGAGAGAACAAAAACCTTTATTACTGATTTATTAACATGTCCATAAAATTTTCACATCAGTTCGTGGTCTAAAATGGGAGTTATGCGCAATAGCGTAAATTGAAACTTTTTTATTAATTAAACGGCATTTTCGGCATAAAGCCTATTTAAACCCAAATTTTGACATCAAAACTTTTACCTACTGATGTAATATAATATTTTGAGATTTTTGAAGATTTTTATTAAATTTTAAGATAATCATAACATGGAGTTCTCGCATAGGCTCGGTAATTGACGATAACGCTCTTTTTGCTAATAAAATGAGTTTTATACATCCTTTACATGTCAAACCTTTTTCTACTAATTGTATATGATAAATAAGTTATTTTAAACTGTAAAGACTGGTCAAAATCTCAGATTTCCTTATTTAAACCGAATATCGTCAAATACTGACTTTTATGCGATTTAGGCGCATAGTATGGTTTAAAACCATATTAGGAACCTAAAGCTTGACACCTACTGATGTTATGAATAAGTATTTATACTTTAACCGTAAATAAAATTTTTGAACTCAGATTTCCAAAATTAACCCTTAAAGCATATGTGAAATGACCAAAATGCCCCTACGGTGCATAGTTTGGTCATAAATGATAAATTTCACATAAGTGAGATATCTTACTGATATAACTTGATAAAATAAATATTTTTACTGATTATTTTATACCAGAACCTTAGATTATTATTTAACCTCTTTTATAATCTTTAAAATGACCAAAATGCCCTTTCGGGGCTTAATGTGATTTTAAATTCGTTTTGGGCATAATGGAAGATATCCTACTGATATCACAACATATTTAAGGCATATTAACTTGTGGAACATTTGGTTACCCGTTATGCATTTTCGCGTTCGGTACGATTTATGTAACTAGTTTGCATAAATTAACCGAAACGGGCCAAACCTTATCATTTTCACTTCAAAATCTAGGATGTGTTTAGTTTACCCATATTATACAAGTCTTCATACTTTTCGGGTCTAAATCACATTCTTATCCGGTCTACGTTTAATTTTGCGTTTTGAACAGTAAACCTTTCCTTAAAACTAACCGGTCTAAGTTTCAACTTAAATAAGACCCGTTAGGAATCTAATAGGATAACAAAACCTTCGTTCCAGATTGAGAGCCCCAGTAGAGGTACTTGTGCTTGCTGATTAGAATATACGGCTGAGTATAAATTGCATTTTAAGCTAAGGTAAATACTTTTAACTTATTTTCCCTTATACGGGCTTGGGATACGGTATTATAAATACCGCTTGGTCGGGTGTAGAAACCTTTTAATCGGAGATGATTAAATTGCATAATCATGTTTTAATCAGTATTGGTTGATAACAAATAACATTGGGGGTTAATGACCGTGTCCTGGATATCCTTGGCTCATTTAAAAAGTGAATGGCCACAACTTAAGCACAAGGTGTAGGCATAACACCTCCTGTTGCGTATGTAAAAGATATTCTCACTCGTAAGGGTAACTTCTTGTGAGTTATATTTGTGGTGTGTCGATTAATCGTGATCGGTTTGTATAATCACCGGCCCTAAATGTTGGACAAACATGTAAATCTGATACAAGATTGTTATTAATATAATTGTCCCAAGTTATAAAAGAATTTTCGTGCCTTGTGCATTTAAATCAATTTTCATAAAAATTTTCAAAAGAGTCAGTTAATTGTATTTACCAGTGTAAACATACGTATTTTCCAAAAAGGTTAAGTGACAGGTACTGTACGTAAATTGGCTGGGAGCTCAGGGCGTTAATAGGGAATCTTGCAATTTCTAAACGTCTAAAGTCTGTTGAACAGTGTTTATGTTTCTGTTTTAAGATCCGCATGTGGATCCTCCTACATTCCGTTTGTAATATGTAACATTCTTATTTTTATCATATAACTAGTTTATTGGTTTGGTTAAATTTATTAACCACTAGTAATTAGTTTATTTTTAATATAAATATTCAACCTAAATAGTTTTAAACACTATATTATATAGTTGGTTGAAATATTATATTAATTAATTGGCCTGTATATAGGTGACATTTCTAAATAAAATAAAAGTATATAAAACCTTATATTATTCGACAGGAATATTACGGGTAAGTCAACTGTTAGAAATATGAAATACCTAGACGGGTCTAGGAACCATATAATAATTAATTATAAAATAATAATAATAATAATAATCAAACTTTCATTTAAAATAAAGTAAACGTAACTTTCAATATAATAATAATAATAAATAATAACTTAACAAAATTTTTTTATTTATAATAGCTTATTTGTTTTATTTTTTGATAGAATATAATACGTTAAAAAGAATTAATTATAAATACTTATCCTTAGCTTTTAGGATGTAATATATAATTATTTAATACATTTACTTTAAAAATGTATTATTAACTTATTAATTATGTATTTCTTATATATGTATGGATAAACATACATGACTAGTCATACCAGTCATAAAACACAAAGCATGAGAATGTTGATTAGGTGTACACAAGAGAATTATGATTGAACATACGTGTCCTTCAAAGAAGGAATTATACAAAATAAAACGTAGCCTTTAAGTTACTAGTTCAACTATATATATACCCCATACTTACATACAACCAAAAATGTCTGACACTATTTCGCTCTCTCTCACAATATAAATATATATTCTTATCTTTATTATTTATTATTTACACTATAATAAATAATAAAGTCATGTCTCATTTTAAGTGTTTTAACTCCCGATCACCGCTACCCTTTCCGATTGATCTGAGCCCCATAACGCATGTCAAGGCTCTGCCTGACTAAGTTCATTGGGGTTCTGTCTCGTGACATAGGGACAAGGTTGAATGAGGGGTACTATACTTAACACGAGTGCATTATATATTTTTAAATAGCTCAAAAGTTATACCCAATATTCTACCAGGAAACTTTCTAGTTGAACCCTAAAGTTACAAAACAAGTCCATTCTCTTTTCTTACCATTTTATTCCCTTTTATCCCAAACCATAACAACTCTCACCAAAACTATTATTTATTATTATATTTTGTTCACTAGGAAACCTTAGTTAAGACCCCCAAGTAATCCTACATAAACCCTAAAATTTTCAGAACAATCAAAATCAGGATCAGGGCCCTAAAACTCATGGGGGGTATTCCCTATTGACGATTATCCACATATCTTGTTGTCTAAATCGAATTTTCAAAATCCGTCGACTCAGCTAGGCTAGAAACACACGTGGCAACCATATGATGAAATGTGACCCGTCGCGTCACGCGACGCCCAAAGGTGACCCCTCGCGTCACGCGAGGGGGTCAAATTCTCAGTATAAATAGAAGGGTGTGGGACTTGCATTTTGGCGTTGGAACGATGATGTGTGCAAAATGAAACATATAAATTACATCAATTGTGGCATAAAACTAACCCTTTTTTAGTTCTAATGTTGGAAAAAGTGTGCTTTTGTCTTCCTTTTGTATTTTCAGGATTAAATGAGCTCAAATTAACAAAATAAGCAAAAAGACATCAAAATCTAACATAAATACAAGAAGAGGAACAAGACGTGACATGCCCGACCCCACAACAGTATCTTCCTAAGCAAAACAAGATAACAGAAGAATGAACACGCCCCGTGCTCAGCCAGCACGGGGGCGTGCCCAAGTGTCAGCAGAAAAGACAAAGTGGTAGAAGCTTCTATTGCCCACCACGGGGCCGTGCTCAGCGGACACGGGGCCGTGGTCAACTATAAGATTCGCACAATCCAGGCAAATCTTCATTGTACAAAGATTCTTCTGCACACGGGGTCGTGCTCAGCGGACACGGGGGCGTGGTCAACTAATAAGACAAAGCTGCATTAAATGAAGAAAGAGAGGATGTGAACACGGGGCCGTGCCCACTGGACACGGGGCCGTGCCCGAGCTTCTGTTCAGCCTATAAATAGGAGTGCTTGGCTCAAGCTCAAACCATCCCTTGGCACACCACCTCTCTCACACTTCACCCACCACCCACCACCACCATAACACCATCATCCATTGTCCAACGTAGAGTGTGTGAGTCGTCTCGGGATCCAAGATTGATCGTAAGAGTTCTTGACATTCAAGGCCATGTTTGCCTAAGTCTCTTACATCACTTGGTGAAGACAAAGTGTCTAGCGTAATACTTTTTATTTTTAATCTTTTCGCACTTTTTATTTGGTTTTGTATTAATGACTTTAATAACTAGTTTCTTATGTTGAAGGTGATCTTTCCTTATCGTTTGTCCGTGGTGTCTTGGCATTATTTTACTGTCTATATAAAATAAAAGATTTTCACCATTCATATCTCCACGGTCTATATGGAGGTATGTTGGCTACCTGGTCGGGGGTTAAGGGAACGGTTTGGTAAAGGTCTTGCCATTGTTCAGCGTTTAGAGGTCCTGCAATGGACCTAGGTCAAATTTAGTAGGACCTCCTTCAATACTTAACGGTATTGGATGGCGGGGGTCCAAACTCTTTGATCCCCTCATAAGTTAACTACTATTAATACTATAACCCGGCTATTTAGGACTGTATCCCTGCTGACTCAGACTACTTAGTCGAGGGTAACGTCACATCCAAAAGAGGGGTCTACCATAATTTGCATTAATAACTTAATTAATTATCTTCCAATAATCCACCCTTTTAGGATTGTATCCTTGCTGACTCAAACTACTGGGGTGAGGGTAACGTCACCTTCAAAAGAGGGGCCTACTACAATAACTAAGATAATCTCTTAAAAAGTGCAAAAGTGCGGAAATAATCAAAGGTTACACTAGATACGAGTCGGAACCAAGTGATTCATCTTGTCTATCTGTTTTTATTTTTATTTTTATTTTCAGCATTTTTAGTTAGTTTTTATTTTTCTTAGCTTAAAACATTTTTCTAAACTTTTTGATTTGATTAGACGTTGAGGATAAACCGGTATTAAAAGCTCTTGTGTCCTTGGACGACCTCGGTATCTTACCAACACTATACTACCCTCACGATGGGTGCACTTGCCCATATGAGTGTCTAGTGTTAGTGAATATCGTGTTTTATAAATTTAAAACTTGACTAAAAAGTGTTAAAGGGGCTTAAGATATACACCTAATATATATAACACTTGACACCCATCAAGTTTTTGGTTGCCGGGGACACAAGGATTTTAAGAAAGTTAAGAATCAGCGGCCTAATCGTTTTTCTTATTTTTCATTTTTTTTAGTTTTTCTGTTTCTGCAGAGCTCGGCACGGGCCGTGCCTGGTCGGACACGGGCCGTGCCCAGCACTATCACTGGCAGTTTTTATTTTCCGAGTTACAGAGGGCTGAGCACGGGGCCGTGTCGGTGCAACACGAGGCCGTGTCCAACTCCCAGTAACAGGGATCCGGAGAACAATTACTGTAAACTTGACCACGGGCCGTGTTCGCTGAGCACGGGGCCGTGCTGAACCTTCTGACCAACATTCTTTTCTGTTTTTATCGCTAGACTTGGAACCTTGGCGCCACATTGGAACTTCCTACGTAGTGCATGAGCTCCAGTTCTAGTAGAGACATAAAAGAACCTCTAGAAGAACCCGAACGCTTTCTCAGAAAAAGACTCAAAGCTAAAAATCAAGAGAAAGTTTCGGGGGACCCACTTCCAATGGCGGACCAACGTACCCTCATGGATTACCTACGGCCCACAGTAGGTAATCTCGGCGCAGCTATCAATGCACCGAATGTCGAAGCCAATAACTTCGAACTTCGGCCGTATTTGATACAAATGCTTCAAAACTCCGCAACTTTCCATGGGCTTGCGGACGAGGATCCCCATCTACATATTACTAATTTCTTAGAAATATGTGATACTTTTCGGATCAATGGAGCATCAAATGACGCCATCCGCCTTCGAATGTTTCCATTGTCACTAAAAGACCGAGCTAAGGCTTGGCTTAACACCCTCCCAGTTGGCTCGGTAAACACCTGGGATGAACTAGCCCAAAAGTTTCTATATAAGTATTTCCCTCCTGCTAAAACGGCTAAATTAATGACTGAAATTAATACATATTCACAGGAGGATGGGGAATCCTTATATGAAACATGGGAAAGGTTCAAGGAGCTACTAAGAAAGTGTCCCCATCACGGTCTTGCGGTATGGCAACAAGTATCCACTTTCTACAATGGGTTGTTGCCACACATAAGACAAACACTTGATTCTAGCTCCGGGGGACTTTTAGGTAATCGTCGCCCAAATGAAATATATAATCAAATTGAGGAAATTGCTCAAACCAATTTTCAATGGCACACTCCCCGAGGTAATAAATCTATTGCCCCGGGCGCCCATAAGGTTGATGAAAGCACTTCTTTACAAGCCCAAATCGAGGCCCTGTCTTCGAAAATCAAAAAGCTAGAAATGACAAAAACGGCCTCGGTTATGGCTTGTGAAGGGTGTGGTGGGCCACATGAAAATTGGAGTTGTATGAAAGAATTAGATGAACAAACAGAAACGGTAAACTACATTGATAATATACCTAGGCCGTCGGGTCCACCAACGGGTACCTACAACCAAGGATGGCGTAACCACCCTAATCTTGGTTGGAGAGATCCCGGCAATAGTAGTAACCAACAAAACCAACGAACTAACTTTCAACAACCACAAAATTTCTCTCAACAACAAGGTGGAAGAGAAAGGCTTGAAGATACTGTATCTCGCCTCATCTCCGACACCGAAAAGAAAAACTCGGATCGATTTCAACAATTGGAATAGAATTTTAGAAATCAACAAGCTAGCATTCAAAACATTGAAAAACAATTAAATCAAATAGCTCAAAATTTCTCCGAGAGACCACAAGGCGCGTTACCTAGCAATACCGAAACCAACCCGAAAGCACAAGTACATCTCATCACATTGAGAAATCGAACCGTGGGTCCCGAGGAGGCTCCATCACCTCCAGATGAAAGAAGCCAGTCTAGCCAAAGCACGACTCCACCCGCATCAGAAAAGGCTTCTTTACCAAATCAAGAGCCCACCAAGACTCCTCCAATTCCGTACCCCGGTAGGTTAAATCGTCAAAAGACCGATGAGCAATTCGCAAAGTTCGAAAATTTACTAAAACAATTGCATGTTAATATTCCTTTTATTGAGGTCCTAACCCAAATGCCTAAATATGCAAAATTCATGAGGGATTTCCTCACTCAGAAAAGGAAAATTGAATCATTGCAATTAGTTAACTTAGGCGAAGAATGCTCCGCCTTAGTACTCAACAAACTTCCACAAAAAAAAATCGATCCCGGAAGCTTCACAATTCCTTGCTCGATTGGGGAATCCCCCGTTCGTAATGCCTTAGCCGATCTTGGGGCTAGCATTAACTATAATGCCCACATCAATGTTCAAACGACTCGGCTTAGGAACAACAAGCCCTACAAAGATGAGCATACAACTCGCCGACAGATCCGTCAAAATTCCACAAGGTGTCGCTGAAAATCTATTGGTCAAGGTTGACAACTTCGTGTTCCCAACCGACTTTGTCATCCTAGACATGGAGGAAGATACCGATGTCCCTCTCATCCTCGGGAGGCCATTTCTAGCCACCGCCCAAGCAGTGGTGGATATGAATGACGGAACGTTAACATTGAAGTTTGGGGACAAGGAAGTGAAATTCGAATGTGGAAGAAGAGTAGAGGACGAAGACCCGGTCAACTACATGAAGGTCATAGACTCAAGCTTGGATGACGCTCTCCGACGGTGTAACATGGGATGCACTACATCCCACTTGGGTAACATATGACCAGGCTTTGGGTCTAGCCAAGGACCCTTATAAACGTGGCGTACCACGGAGGCATTCCGCGGAACTATCCTTAGTTTAGTTTAGATTAATTTTCATGTTTTCTAGTTAGTTTTAATTTTTAGGAATAAAACACACTTGAGATGACAAAGGATACAAGGGAAACTTGAACCAGCACCCCATACAGGAAAACAGAACCGTCTGACAAATTTCTTCGTTTACAGTAAGTTCGGCACGGGCCGTGTCCACCCAACACGGCCCCGTGCTGCACAGTCTGCAAAAAAAGACCCAGTTCAGGTAACTGGACACGGGCCGTGTTCACTCAACACGCCCCCGTGTCCAAGCTTCTGTTTCTCTTGACTTAATTTTGTTACTGGCACCTGAACACGGGGCCGTGCCCGGACAACACGGGGCCGTGTCCAGCGCCCAGTAACACAAAATTTTTGCTTTTTACACCTTTTTACACATTCAATCAACCTAAAAACTTATTTTTGGGACACATTGAGGACAATGTGTAATTTAAGTGTGGGGGGGATGCTAAAACCTTGAATCTTGCAAGTCCTAAATACAAGCCTTACACAAAACTCTATTGGAACCGCTAATCACCCCAAAATTTTTCAAAAATTTTCATCTTTTTTACTTGTCTAGGTTTAACTCGGGAAATTCAAGTTCTCAAAAAGGTTATATTTTTACGAATTTACAACCGATAGCGTCGTGATAAAAAGAACCAACATAAGAAAATTATGAAAAGGCATGACAAGCTTAGTTAAAATTCAATTATATATACTTGATCACATAAAAAACCCATTCCCACAAAAGTGAGTTTTGAGCCTTTATTGAGCATACAATTACATAATCATTAGAACTTGCCATGACGATACATTCCCGGTCCTTACCAACTTAAACCCGAGTAAGTAAATGATAGAGGCATTAGGACTAACCCTTTTTATTTCTACACCATTATTTTTCTTTTTTTTACCACCTACCCAAAATCCCCCTAGTTAGCCCCTTTGAGCCTAAACCTTTTCATTTCATAACCCAAACCAAACACCCTTTTACCCACCAAAACCTTTTTCATTTTTAACCCTTTATTTTAGTAACAAGTTTGATTTTTCGTATGACTTTTGAAAAAAAAAATGTGTGTTGATGATGAAGCAAAAGAAAATAAACAAACAAGTTCATCAAAAATAACTTTGTTTGAATAATAGCTTCATCAAAATAAAAATTACAAAAAAAAAAGTCTTACGAAAACCGAAGCTTGTTACGCTTTTCGCCCTTTTTCTACTAACCACTAACCACTAACCCAACCACCTACCTTTAACCCAAGCCTAACCCATCACCCACAAAGTCCTCTTGATATTTACAAAGGAATATAAGTTAAAAAGGAGGAGGATTGATTGCTTGGCAAGCCTATGGTAGGAGTAACTTCCATGCCGCTCTCGAGTGATCCACAAATACATTTTCGGCCGAGTGTTGAGTGATCCCCGTGAGGTATGTGAACTTGTATATAAATAAAATTTTAAAGAGGCATGTTATGCCCTAATAAGAAATTTATCTTATGAAAAGTTTTAAATAAATCATGACGAATAGGATTGTAAATAAATAAAAATAAAACTAAATAAAGAATCTTGGAAATCCCGACACTCTATGACAAGCCCAAAAACCCTAGTCTCTACCCATTCCATTTGGGTGTGTAATAGCCACATATTAAAGAGTTTTGCTTGAGGACAAGCAAAGATTCAAGTGTGGGGGTATTTGATGTGTGCAAAATGCAACATATAAATTACATCAATTGTGGTATAAAACTAACCATTTTTTAGTACTAATGTTGGAAAAAGTGTGCTTTTGTCTTCCTTTGGTATTTTCAGGATTAAATGAGCTCAAATTAACAAAAGAAGCAAAAAGACATCAAAATCTAACATAAATACAAGAAAAGGAACAAGACGTGACATGCCCGACCCCACAACAGCATCTTCCCAAGCAAAACAAGATAACAGAAGACTGAACACGCCCCGTGCTCAGCCAGCACGGGGGCGTGCCCAAGTGTCAGCAGAAAAGACAAAGTGGTAGAAGCTTCTATTGCCTACCACGGGGCCGTGCTCAGCGGACACGGGGCCGTGGTCAACTATAAGATTTGCACAATCCAGGCAAATCTTCATAGTACAAAGATTCTTCTGCACACGGGGTCGTGCTCAGCGGACACGAGGGCGTGGTCAACTAATAAGACAAAGCTGCATTAAATGAAGAAAGAGAGGATGTGGACACGGGGCCGTGCCCACTGGACAAGGGGCCGTGCCCGAGCTTCTGTTCAGCCTATAAATAGGAGTGCTTGGCTCAAGCTCAAACCATCCCTTGGCACACCACCTCTCTCACACTTCACCCACCACCCACCACCACCATAACACCATCATCCATTGTCCAACGTAGAGTGTGTGAGTCGTCTCGGGATCCAAGATTGATCGTAAGAGTTCTTGACATTCAAGGCCATGTTTGCCTAAGTCTCTTACATCACTTGGTGAAGACAAAGTGTCTAGCGTAATACTTTTTATTTTTAATCTTTTCGCACTTTTTATTTGGTTTTGTATTAATGACTTTAATAACTAGTTTCTTATGTTGAAGGTGATCTTTCCTTATCGTTTGTCCGTGGTGTCTTGGCATTATTTTACTGTCTATATAAAATAAAAGATTTTCACCATTCATATCTTCACGATCTATATGGAGGTATGTTGGCTACCTGGTCGGGGGTTAAGGGAACGGTTTGGTAAAGGTCTTGCCATTGTTCAGCGTTTAGATGTCCTGCAATGGACCTGGGTCAAATTTAGTAGGACCTCCTTCAATACTTAATGGTATTGGATGGCGGGGGTCCAAACTCTTTGATCCCCTCATAAGTTAACTACTATTAATACTATAACCCGACTATTTAGGACTGTACCCCTGCTGACTCAGACTACTTAGTCGAGGGTAACGTCACCTCCAAAAGAGGGGCCTACCATAATTTGCATTAATAACTTAATTAATTATCTTCCAATAATCCACCCTTTTAGGATTGTATCCTTGCTGACTCAAACTACTGGGGTGAGGGTAACGTCACTTTCAAAAGAGGGACCTACTACAATAACTAAGATAATCTCTTAAAAAGTGCAAAAGTGCGGAAATAATCAAAGGTTACACTAGATACGAGTCGGAACCAAGTGATTCATCTTGTCTATCTGTTTTTATTTTTATTTTTATTTTCAGCATTTTTAGTTAGTTTTTATTTTTCTTAGCTTAAAACATTTTTCTAAACTTTTTGATTTGATTAGACGTTGAGGATAAACCGGTATTAAAAGCTCTTGTGTCCTTGGACGACCTCTGTATCTTACCAACACTATACTACGCTCACGATGGGTGCACTTGCCCATATGAGTGTCTAGTGTTAGTGAATATCGTGTTTTATAAATTTAAAACTTGACTAAAAAGTGTTAAAGGGGCTTAAGATATACACCTAATATATATAACACTTGACACCCATCAAACGACGATAAAACTCAATTCGTATACTGAGTTATAGTCTGATTACTACCAAACACACACATAAGCCCGAATTCTGCTGCAAAGCAGGGTAATAACTCGATCGCTGCTACGATTCAATATCCGATCAATTGAAACTATCCGACCGGATGTTTAAGTGATATACTTTGTCATTAGTCGTGATTCCGACAGGATGTTTGAGTACCACCCGAACTCGGGGAATACTCTGTCATTCATTGTGAATCCGATGGATGTTTAAGTGATTGCACTTTGTCATTTGTCGTGAGGGTTTTAATCTCGTGAGTTATCGTAAATGTTGTATTAGTTACTTACCTAGTTCATGTGCACTAGGTTACAAGACTAATCAATAGGCTAAGCTCTTCCCGTATAAATCTGCATGCTTATAATGTGAGTCATTCTCTTTTTATCAAAATACTTTATAAATTCTTAAATGTTTTTCAAAGTTATAATTACAGGGATTAAGTCTTTGTAATCTCCGTATTACAGCCGGTATGTGGGGTTTTGTATACATTACTTGATAATTGTCACCATTGGACAACGGGTTAGCCAATGGGTGATATGACCATAGTCACAGAAGCGAGTCAAATGACAAATACCGTTGGGTAATTGGTTGATATATAAATATTGTAATCGCTCTTAATACTGTAAATTATAACAAATGCGTCGTTTTAAGCAAAATGAATGAACTCACCAGTATTTCCTGCTGACAAAACCTTTTTAAAACACGTTTCAGGTAATTACAGTAGATTGGAGTAAGAGATGGATACGGCACTGAAAGGCTTCAAGAAGTGGCTTATTTTATTAATTAAATCAAATTAAGAAATATTGTTTTATGTAATTGGGTTTATCCCTTATTAAAGCTACATTTGTAAAACATGGGTTTATCCCATCTATTTAATAAATAAAATCCGGTGTTTTCTAAACTCTGATATTTTTCCTAACTCACGGTCCTGATGAAATTTCCGCTGCAATATTTTTCAAAATAATCACCGGTACCACTTGGCTGTTCGTGGCTCCCGATTCCATCCAGGGTGGGTCGGGGGTCGTGACATAATACTTATGTTACTTTCACTCGGTTTGTAATATCTTTTACTTTAGACTTCCGTTGTGCATTGAACTGTGATTATTTGACTATGATGATATCAACTATGTCACGATACTCCCCACCGGGCCCACCGGTAATACGTGGATATATCGGGGTGTGACAGGTTGGTATCAGAGCCAACATTGAGTGAATTAAACACTAGCCTTTTGTGTTTAATCTCAATGACACAGTAGCACATTCCTTGACTTCCGAGTCTAGACTTGAACTAGGAATGATCTCATCCCTATTATATGTATACATTGTTTTCGATATTTATGCATCTCATGATCGTGTCGCCAATCGAAGCTGCCATTGATGAAAGCACTCTAGATTTGAAGTATAAGAAATGGTAAGCTTCTTACTACAGCTCGAATTAGCATACGACCAGTATGGAGGAATGACCTTTTGAACCCATTAATCATATTTCAAATTCTATACCCAAGACTTTTGAAACTTCAAATGGGAAGCTAACATCGGAGGAGTTCATACCTGCTGTCCCTAAAGATCCCGCTCCAAAGATAATACCTATGGAATCAAAGGACACTTATTTCTTACCTCCAAGTCTAGGAATCCCAGACTTGGAACATACCTATCCTGATCTTATTCATGAACGATATTGTTGATTAACCATAAAATCCTTGGATTCCACTTTTGCAAAGATTTCTAAAATACAAGATTTCGACTACCCACGAGAACCTTCTATACCCATACCGCACTCAGGAAACCAAGGAGAAAACATTCAGAGATTAAGTGAAGAAGAAACTTCCTTCTTTATATTTCATTTCTATAGTAGTCCCCGCATGGGCGAATTTCTTTGTATAAGACCCGTTTAGGGCAATTATTGTATTTTTGAGGCTTTCTAAGAAAAGTTTCCTATTTTACTTTGGTATTGAATAGTATACGTATGTATTATGTCCTAAATCTGAACATCATTTCAATTTATGATTTGCTCTGCCATTATATATCAAAGAAAATCTTAAAGGTATAACCTAGCCTATATGTCATTTTTGACATAGCTAAAATGGTAAAGCCTTTTTAAGATAATAAATCCTTGTTAACACCTAAGAACGTGTTAACACTCTTGAAAAATGTGGTTCGAGAAAATCACAATAGTCATCCTTATATTGGATTCTTCCAAATTCCTGATTTAGCCTGATGATCCAGAAATCATGGCTTATATCATCCTATAAGATGATCATAACATAAACATCCATTAGTGATGAAACGCCTACGGGCTATATTTATTGTCCTAAAAGACAAAAGACAATTGTAGTCTTTGACTCTCTGCCAAGAAAGGTAATGAACTACGTTCAAACCTTAATGCCTCGATCCTATAAGATCATGGCTTATAAATCCAAAACTGTCCTCGTGACAAGGCCTTTTTATGCCATCTCAATATCCCTAATAGCTTATAGCTGGATTAATTATAATGAAAGATTAAAAATAAACTTGATTATCAAATTAACCAAATATGGTCTATTAATACCATGGTTAATGAATCATCAAAGATGATGACTCCAAAATAGACTCCTGAGCAAAATTATTGGCGATTGTTTTATAGAAAACAAGCTTCAGCATGTCTGAATCAGATGAAGGCAACAGTCATCCCAATATGAGGGATGACAATGCAAGGATGAATGTAACAGCTGCAGAGTTACAGACAATGAAAGATAATGCTGTCACTCGAGCCATTGACAGACAATTTAAAGAAACAAGTGGTGCTCGCACTAGGAATCAGTCTGCACCTCATACGGAGCCACCTTCGAAGACACATATATCTCATAAGGATGATTCTCATCATTCATCAAATCAGAGAAGTGATCCATCCAGGCAAATTGTGCTCAATCAGGAGCCACATGTTAAGACCTGCTCTTATAAATACTTCGTCTCTTGCAAACCAAGGGACTTTACATGAGAGAAAGGAGCCATCGACTGTATGACATGGCTGGATGAGATGGACACAGTAGTAGACATCAGTGGTTGTGCAGAGCAGGATATCGTGAAGTTTGTTTCTCAATCATTCAAGGGAGAAGCGTTGGCATGGTGGAGATCACTGATCCAAGCCATTGGGAAGATCCTATTGTATAACTTGTCTTGGGATCAATTTGTTGCGGTAATCAAGGAAAACTTCTGTCCTCAGCGTGAGGTAGAAAAGATAGAAACAGACTTCTTGACTCTGGTCATGAAGGATTTAGATTTTCAGGCATATGTGCCGAGTTTCAACACTATGTCCCGCCTAGTTCCCTATTTAGTCACCCCTGAACCTAAACGCATAGCGCGTTTTATTGGAGGCCTAGCACCAGAAATTAAGGGAAATGTCAAGGCATCTAGGCCTACCACATATAGGTCCGTGGTGGACTTATCCTTATCTCTCACTTTAGATGCAATCAGGAATAAGTCTGTTAAGACTTTCGGCGAGGGAAAAAGGAAAGGAGAAGAGGAAAGCTCTCACCAATCTAACAAGAAGAAAAAGGGAAGTTCTGGGCACAGGAAAGATTCCGAGTTTAGGAAAAACTCAAGTCAGTCCAATAACAGACCCAAATGCAGTAACTGCAGGAAGCAACATTCTGGAAAATGTACGATTGACCCGCGTGCTAAACTGTGTGGAATTTGCAAGACCAAAGGTCACAAGACTTTAGATTGTAAGGAGTTGAAGAATGCGACTTGTTACAACTGTAACGAGGATGGGCACATCAAAACCAACTGCCCAAAAGTTATAAAGAAGCCTGGAGAGGCCAGGGAAACAAACGCGTGAGTCTTCCAGAGGAACGCCCAGGAGATGGTGCAGAATGATGACAATATAGCAGGTACCCTTCCTTATCATGAGGTTTATGCAGAAATTTATTTGATTCTGGCACAGATAAGTCTATTGTGGACAATAAATGTTGTAAAATGTTGTCTCCGCCTAATTAGGACTCTAGACTTATAGCGCGAGGTAAAATTGGTCGATGATACTTGAGAGACTGCTTCAACAAATCTTAGATAGATATTTTATATCTATTAGGAATCACTCTTTTCTGATATCCTTATGGCAAGCTTTCAAGCTATCCAAATTCATCAATATAATAAAGACAGATGTGACATTTTGATCCCCTGTCAAAAAGGTGATGGACTAGGTCTAAACCTTAAATGCCATTGATGGTCTTTTATGACCTAGGCTAAGTATAATTGATATATATATATTTAAATAACGTTCATTAAGAATGTTAGTACTATATTAGCCTGTATGGTTTAATAATACCATGGTTAGTATATGTTAAGGCCATCAGGATGATGAATAGTGGTTGTTGGATTGCAACTAAGTAATTGTTTCATTTGGTGTTAGGAACCAAATCTTGAGTATGACAAACTCGGATGAGACAACCGTCAATCACGCCTTTGATGATGCGACGCATGCTAATGATGCTACAATTGTGAACCTCAAAATTGACAAAGATGTTCTCCAAGCTATGATTGACGCAGCTATTAGGAAAGCTATGAAAAAGGCCGTGAAAAAGTTCAGAGAGCCTAATGCTACTTGCTCCAAATCCCAATTAAGACTACACTCCCTTACTCATAAGATGGATCTTGTTCCTACCTTGGATCCGAAGAATGAACTAAAAATGAAAAGGGAGAAAGATAACTCCCATACTTCTAAGAAAAAGAGCAAGCTTGAACTTAAGAAGAACAAACAAAATTCCGACAAGAAACCTGTATGCAAGACCTGCAAGAAGCGCCATTACGGGAAATGCAGATTTGAATCTTAACCTCTACCTTGTGGGATCTGCAAATCAAGTGAACATAAAATGTTGGATTGCAAGGACATAAAGGATGCAGTCTGCTACGGCTGTAACGAGAAAGGCCACATCAAGACTACGTACCCTAAATATGCCAAAAGAAGTGCGGCTAAGGATAGAAAGCCTAAGAATGAAAGCGCTTAAAATGCCTGAGATAGTTCATAACAATAATGACACCAGGTACATTCCTTATCATTTATCAGTAATATAAATGCTAAGAGTTCTGTTTTGATTCGAGTACCAATCAATCCTTCATAAATTGTAAGTATAGCAAACTTTTAAAATATTCCATAAGAGCGCTAGATATTAAGTGTAAGGTAAAACTTACAGGCAAAAATCATAGGAACCATTTCTTCTGTTCCGGTCAGAAATCTTCAGTCGTAAAATTCTAGTGTACCCTCTCTCCAAATGAAGTGCGTCAGCATATGTAGCTAATATCTCTTGATCTCTATCGATTGCGAATACCAGATGGTATGACAAAAGCGCCATATGAGGATTATTGTATCTTAATATGTTCCATAGATTGCTTCCATGCCTGATCAGTATGGAGGTTTAATTCATGGAACCACAAAGATATTCCAATGGTCATACGGTATTAAAGTCAGCTAATGGTATTCAAAGAAGATATCTAGAATGGAATCATCCAAGTAAATGTCTTTGATTAAGGAATCCGTGGACTCATAACATAAAATGTGTCACTTATCTAACACAGGCAATGATAGATGAACTGGAGCCGAGATTTGGAAAACCTCTAAAACCTCCTTGTGTCTTGGTTATCTTCTCCAAAGACTACCCTGTTTACCTCCTGAAAGGCAAGTAGAGTTAAGATTAACATCCCGCTTAAGGCTGCAGTATTGAGAAATCTCCGTGTTGACTAGTACCATCATTATTGGAAGAATCGAAACCCTAATTAGATGAATTTTAAGATAAAGATTCATAAAGCCTAATTCACTATTCTGAGAGTTTTAGTGTTATTAATTAGGAAAGATGGTTCATTATGCTTATGCATTGATTACCGCAACCCTAATTAGGCAACAATTAAGAATCGCCATCAACTGCCTAGGATCGTCGACTTGTTCAATAAACTATAAGGATTAGCTATTCCTTAAGATTGGTTTTAAGCTGTAGTTGGAATAACCATTTCACCTTAAATAAGCATCCCTATAATAGTCGTTATATAAGTATCAAGGCTGCTCCTTTGGAGACCTTGTATAGATGGGACGTTAAACATCTATTGTTGGACAAAATTTTGGTAAGTCCAATTATCAGGATCTGAAAGTTGCCTTGAAAACAAAGAATAAGATCATACAAATCCGAAATCGTCTAAAAGTTGCCAGTGATCGGCGGAAAATCAAGGATTAATGAAAGCCACAGCCCTCTTAAGTCCTTAATAAGGAATAAGGTTCAATTGAAGGTATCACCCCAAGAAGGGTGTGCTGAATTTTTTTAATATATCGGGCTAGTTAAATTCTGATATATGGAATCATTCGAGGAAATCGAATATATATCAAGATTGGTAAACTATAAGCTAAAACTTACTAGAGGAGCTTGATGGAAATCAAGGTGTCTCACACTAGTGATTAAAGGATGTGTTTCACCGATAAGTCAGGAGCATTGTCACATAATGACATGTGGATTAATAAAAACTTATAGTTTGTGATGAAATCAGCATTTATTAATAAAAACTTATTGTCCAAAATGATACATGTACCTATTATAAAGGACATCATGGGTGCTTGGAGAGGCCCCAGATATGCTATGAAGGTTAAGTCCATTTACGACAGAAAGTACATCCATTATTTTATCAAATCTCAAGGTCGAGATTTCTTTTAAGGGGGTGAGGATGTAACATCTCATAAAATCACGTCCAATGATGTATTGACACGTGTAATAAACCCTATTGAAGTCAAACATTGAATTTAAGGGACTAATTTTTCAAAAAATCGAAAACTTTGATCATGAAAGGACTGGAAGTGTTAACATACCTAAAATAAGTTTCTGAATAACCTCATACGGTATTTATATTCACAAATGAGCCACTTGTTGATCAAGTGTAGCCGTTTGCGTAATTAATTGAAAGTTTGCGCAATAAAGGGTTAAAAGCGTCAACATGTTAATTCTTACCTCTGAGTGACCTTTTAACAAACCAGGAGCTTCATGATATTTTATTATACTCTCGGGAATGCCAATTATTGGCCGTCTAAGGTTTTTATGCCTTTAAGTGACGTTACGCGCAACTTTGCAAGTTTAAGGGGTTAAAAGTGTCAATATGTTTAATTATACCTCTGAATGACCTTTATGCAAACCCAAAGCATTATGATGTTTTATAATACTCCCAAGAATGCCTAATGTGGATTAGATAAGGCTTCGATGCTATTTAACGATGATATACTCAAGTTTGCGCATTAGAGGGACTAATTGCGTCAAACTGCAAAAGTATACCAATTCGTATGATATCGAACCTTTCAGAATAGGATCATAAGTTAAACATGCCCTAAATATCCCTTACATAGATTAGAAATAGGCTTTGAAGGGCTCGATATGCTAAAATAAACTTATTTGATCAATAAGGACTAAAAGCATCAAAAACTGCATAAGTTTACATTTTCGCGCATATCTTACGTTCTGAATATATCCGGACATCCAGAAATTTATGTAATCATTAAAATATTTTATTCTAGTGATTGGCATGATAAAATTCCATTCGTCGCTTAATTTGGATCGTTTTTGCGTCCGTTAAGACTTCCGTCGTAATTAACCGAATAACGCACCGTACGACCAAACGAACCGACATACGAGATATTTTTTAGCACATTTCAAGTTCCCTATACTTTAACTTCATTTTAGAGCCTTGAAATGGGGTTAATGGGGCTTAAACGTGCCAGAAATCAAGTTTTTACACTGCAGGGGCCATTTCAGCAAATCTGCCATTTTGGTCTCTGGCGGGGCGCGAGAGGCCTCTCCCGGGGGGCCAGAGACTGATCTGGGCAGATTCCTATTTTCAGCAATCTGGTCGAATTTCAGGGGCTTTTATGTAATATTTTCAATACCTTGGGCTACCATTTGATGGTTTTTAATATCCCATTCTATTCCAAAACCATTTGCCCAAGTGGAGGGCCAAGATTGAAGCTCGGGTTACGAGAAACGATCCTAACGGTTCTTGAAATTCTATATAAACCCGCTTGTTCTTGCTCTCATTTCACACCTTGATCTGAATTGTTCTAAGTTGGAGCTTTTGTGCATCATACCTGAAGATCCTAGATCAATTCCATCCTTGCTTGGACCCTTTGTAAGTGTCCTTTCATGCTTAGTTCAATTATTTGGATCTTAAAGCCGAAAAGTCAAGCGTTTGCGATAAACGCTTTAACTTTTAAATGGTCAATCCATTGTTCGCAATGAACATGGCTTCGTGATCGTAATTAGGTATGTATAAAGGGGCACCTCCTAATTACCACGTTTGCTTAGTTAATTGTTGGGTCAAAGTAATTAAAATAAAAGTCAAGCGAGTCGGTTTTTAAATAAAATTCATAACTAATGATGTAAAGGCAATAAAGTCAGTTTTGTCACTTTAATAACTTGGTAAATATTAATTGAACATGTCTAGGCTCGGTTCGGAACCGAAAGTCGCAAAAGTAGACTTTTGCTTTGACTTTCAGTTCTGACCCGGTTTAGCTTAGTTTAGATATGCCTTAGGATTCCTTTAGGACCATATTATAGGTTAGTATAACCCTCTGAGGTTATACAACTTGGTTCCTTAGAAATCCTAGTTCATTGCATGTTTCCGTTAAATGCCTAAATGTTGACCATAATGCCCTTTTGATATTAAAACAAGATTTTTGAAAATGAGAGAGAACAAAAACCTTTATTACTAATTTATAAACATGTCCATAAAATTTCAATTCAGTTCGTGGTCTAAAATGGGAGTTATGCGCAATAGCGTAAATTGAAAGTTTTTTATTAATTAAACGGCATTTTCGGCATAAAGTCTATTTAAACCCAAATTTTGACATCAAACCTTTTACCTACTGATGTAATATAATATTTTGGGATTTTTGGAGATTTTTATTAAATTTTAAGATAATCATAACATGGAGTTCTCGCATAGGCTCGGTAATTGACGATAACGCAATTTTTGCTAATAAAATGAGTTTTATACATCCTTTACATGTCAAACCTTTTTCTAATAATTTTATATGACAAATAAGTTATTTTAAACTGTAAAGGCTGGTCAAAATCTCAGATTTCCCTATTTAAACCAAATATCGTCAAATACCGACTTTTATGCGATTTAGGCGCATAGTATGGTTTAAAACCATATTAGGCACCTAAAGCTTGACACCTACTGATGTTATGAATAAGTTTTTATACTTTAACCGTAAATAAAAGTTTTGAACTCAGATTTCCAAAATTAACCCTTAAAGCATATGTGAAATGACCAAAATGCCCCTACGGTGCATAGTTTGTTCATAAATGATAAATTTCACATATGTGAGATATCTTACTGATATAACTTACTAAAATAAATATTTTTACTGATCATTTTAGACCAGAACCTCAGATTGTTATTTAACCTCTTTTATAATCTTTAAAATGACCAAAATGCCCTTTCGGGGCTTAATGTGATTTTAAATTCGTTTTGGGCATAATGGAAGATATCCTACTGATATCACAACATATTTAAGGCATTTTAACTTGTGGAACATGTTCATGACTCATTTGGTTACCGTTATGCATTTTCGAGTTCGATACGGTTTATGTAACTAGTTTGCATAAATTAACCGAAACGGATCAAACCTTATCATTTTCACTTCAAAATCCAGGATGTGTTTAGTTTACCCATATTATACAAGTATTCGTACTTGTCGGGTCTAAATCACATTCTAATCCGGTCTACGTTTAATCTTGCGTTTTGAACAGTAAATCTTTCCTTAAAACTAACCGGTCCAAGTTTCAACTTAAATAAGACCCGTTAGGAATCTAATAGGTTAACAAAACCTTCGTTCCATATTGAGAGCCCCAGTAGAGGTACTTGTTCTTGCTGATTAGAATATACGGCTGAGTATAAATTGCATTTTAAGCTCAGGAAAATACTTTTAACTTATGTTCCCTTATACGGGTTTGGGATACGGTATTATAAATACCGCTTGGTCGGGTGTAGAAACCTTTTAATCGGAGATGATTAAATTGCATAATCCCGTTTTAATCAGTATTGCTTGATAACAAATAACATTGGGGGTTAATGACCGTGTCCTGGATATCCTTGGCTCATTTAAAAAGTGAATGGCCACAACTTAAGCACAAGGTGTAGGCATAACACCTCCTGTTGCGTATGTAAAAGATATTCTCACTCGTAAGGGTAACTTCTTGTGAGTTATATTTGTGGTGTGTCGATTAATCATGATCGGTTTGTATAATCACCGGCCCTAAATGTTGGACAAACATGTAAATCTGATACAAGATTGTTATTAATATAATTGTCCCAAGTTATAAAAGAATTTTCATGCCTTGTGCATTTAAATCAATTTTCATAAAGATTTTCAAAAGAGTCAGTTAATTGTATTTACCAGTGTAAACTGACGTATTTTCCAAAAAGGTTAAGTGACGGGTACTGTACGTAAATTGGCTGGGAGCTCAGGGCGTTAATAGGGAATCTTGCAAGTTCTAAACGTCTAAAGTCTGTTGAACAGTGTTTATGTTTCTGTTTTAAGATCTGCCTGTGGATCCTCTTACATTCCGTTTGTAATACTTATGTTACTTTCACTCGGTTTGTAATATATTTTACTTTAGACTTCCGTTATGAATTGAACTGTGATTATTTGACTATGATGATATCAACTACGTCACGATACTCCCCACCGGGCCCACCGGTAATACGTGGAAATATCAGGGTGTGACAATATGTTTACTCAGCATATGGACACATTGTTTTACATTGCATTTATGTTGCATATGTTTACTCAGCATATGGACACATTGTTTTACGTTGCATTTCTGTTGCATATGTTTACTCAGCATATGGACACATTGTTTTACATAGCATTTATGTTGCATATGTTTACTCAGCATATGGACACATTGTTTACATTTCTACTTTGTATGTTCATTTAGCATATTAAAGTACATTATTTTCATAAAACATGCTTACATTTGGTACGACATTTGGTTTGTTTAACGGGACATAAATACATTCATTAACACCGATCATGCCGCTCGGTAGTAGGTAGTGGTACCATAGGACTTGACAACTCCCATTTCTGAAATCCTAGGTTTGTTTGGGTGGAAGGAATGACCGAATCCGAAAACATTTTTGGTAGACCTTGACATTGTTTAGGGTTTATCTTACAGTCTCAAGGCTTGAATGTATACGTTTAACAATACTGCATAGATGTTTGTATCAGTAAAGCATGCATTATTTTACAAAGCATAACTTTTGATTTATTTCAAATACTTAGTTTTGTGCATTTTTTACATATGATTAAGTAGTCACTCTTTACTTGTCATACATGACATTTGTTTACACATTACATGATTTACATTTGACAATAGACATGGTTTACACATAAACATTTGACAATTGGTTTAAACAAGACAATTTTTGTGTTTTGTTTGGGTAAGTGATTTAAGTAACGAGGCGTGTGTAATACGATAAAAGCATGGTGGATACGCCGCTGGTACTTCCTATATATAAGTGCTTTTATGATATTACATATCGTAGCGTTATTTAAACCATTTCAATTTTGACATATTACATTTTACACAATTAACATATATTTACAAAACATTGTTTTACAAACAACTTTTTTTGTACAAACTCATTTTTACTTGGTCATTTATTTAACCATGCATCTTTCTTTTATAACATCTGTTTTCTTATCGATTTTTGTATGATTTATAAAAGAAAACCTTTTACAAGGTTCATGATTACTTTTGTTAAACATTTTCTTTAAACTTACAAGTCATGAATCCTAAATCAATAAAACCTATGTATCTCACAGTCATTTTTATGCTGACGTACCTATTTTCACATGTGTTCCAGGTGCGGTTGTTAGATGATTATGATGCAAACATAGGATTGAATGAGGGCCTTAGTGACAAATAAAAGATGCAAGACTAGTTAATTATGTTATGTAACTTTGTTTATTAAGACATTGTAACTTCTTTTAATTCAATAAAACAAAATTTCAATTTCCATGTGTTATGAAACAATGATTCTGTTACAACACTCCCTGACGTTTCCGCCGTGATTTGTTGTTTTACGCGGTCGGGGTGTGACATATGTGTATTCGTAAGTGCATAACTAATTGTCATTTTTAGTACTTAAACCCTTTTATAATAGTAAGGGTGTTACACGAAGCGACGCCCATTGGTACCCCACTTCCGCAGAATCACAGGATTACTCCGGACTTGAAGGGTGAAAGCGTTAACTCTTCCTTTTATCACGCAATGATCAGATCTCTTATGTATCTCACAGCCTCGAGGCCTGACATAATGTATCCTACGTGCCTGCACGCCTGATATCAAGCCAACCCGAAGGCCTCACATCTAGCAGCTGTAAAAAAGATTTTTCGCTATTTGAAGGGTTGCCCGGACATCAGTCTTTGGTACCCTAGGGATAATAGCTTCGACTTGATTGCGTTCAGTGACTCTGATTTTGGTGGCTGCAAAATCGACGCCAAATCCACAACGACTGGATGTCAGTTTTTAGGAAATCGCCTGGTCACATGGCAGTGCAAGAAGCAGACTTGTGTCGCTACATCAACCTGTGAAGCTGAATACATTGCTACCACAAGTTGTTGCACCCAAGTCCTGTGGATACAACAACGAATGCGCGACTACGGTTTTGAATTCCTATCTATTCCTATTTTTGTTTATAATTCTGCTGCCTTACAGATCACTAGAAATCTTGTGCACCATTCAAAGACCAAACACATCGAAATCAAATATCACTTTATACGTGATTGTTTTGATAAAATATTTATCGATGTTGTTAAGGTCCACACCGATGACCAACGTGCCGACCTTTTTACCAAGGCCTTTGACAAATCACGATTTGACTATTTACTAAAGGTAAACGGCATTAAGGTCAAACCAGAGTAAAACCAACATCGAAAAATCATTTTTGTAAATATTTGTTTGTGTTTTCCTAATTTCTCGTACTTTTTCATTTTAGGGGGAGTAAAAACGAAAAATACAAAAACACTGAAAAATTTAAAATATACAAAAACATCAAAAAATTTCAAAAACACAAAACCAATAGAAAAACAAAAATGAGTTTCCTGGCGAGAAAAAGAGAATATGATAGCACATCAGTGGTCTGTCGAAACCTCTTTAAACCTAAAATGAAAATCGATAAGCAACTCAATATAAGATGTATCGGTAGGCTCACAATCATTTTAAAGTGTGCAGGGTGATATAAACCTAAATCGATTGCCGAGGTTCTGAGATATGTGGTCTTTATGCTGTTTATCATCTGGGTATCATGGTTGTTTCTTTTATCGAAAATAACGGGGACACAAGTCTAGAACTTCCATGATACCATACATACGTGTAAATATCATTCAAACATGTATATAATACATGATGCATACGACCTCAATAAGTGATAAATAATCACGTGTCCCAATCAATAAGTGATAAAATATCACAGTTTATCCGGGAGTCAAGTTCGTCTCTTTGTTCGTACGATGGTACTAACCTATTCACGGACTTGCTCTTGTGCCCTGCATGCATTGAGTATCAAGTTCCTCATCAATAAGTGATTTTATCACATAGGGCTTGTATTCATCCAAAAATAAGTGAGTATCTCACATCATATACGTTGAAAATAGATGATAAATGGTATACTCACCAATAAGATGAACTCTCATGCATACCTTGATACGGGAATGTGTCGTGTGTGGATGAACACCGGTCGGAAGTATAAATCATACCTTAATCGTATCCTCTAACCGCGAGTACATCTGATTAGTTGAGCTTAAGTTGACAACAATACCGATAATAGTTATAGGATACTTATCTTAAGGTTAACTAATTCAACTACAAGAGCGTTTTGGCATGACCGTACACTGATATGATTCTCTTACCTTTGAAACTCGCAAAAAAGAATGTCTGTAAATATTTATTTAATGCTTTCAATTTCTGCATCTCTGTCTATATTTATTTACTGTTTCCGTCTTTACATTTGAAAAATTCCAAAATATCAAGAAGATTTTAGGTGTGTTTTAATATAAACTTTATAAAAACCAAAAAGATTTTATTTCAAATTTCTTTTTGATTGCCTGATGTTGGATCTCGAGTCTTTTCCACCTGAAACCTGATAGAAACCTAAAACAACTGCATCTTCATAAACGGTCAAAATTAAGAAGTGTTGAAAGTTAAAATCTAAAATTGTTCAAATTTTACAACTTTCAAACTGTTGTCGGTCGGTAGTTGATTGAGAGTTGGTCACATGTGTGTCATTCGTGTATGCTGATTATATTCCAAGCAGTTGTTCTCATTACGCGTTTAGCTTTCTTGAATGTGCAGATGCGATATTCAAACTAGCTAAAGATGAAGAGAATGTGTTAGACGACAAACTTGGAATGAAGACACGATATGGATGCAATCAAAGGATCAAAATGATCGAGTTGCCTCTGTCCACTTCTCAACACCGCAAGGATCTAAAATTCGAAGATCAACGCTTCATGAGCAACGTTCAATGGGAAGCTTGCTGATACACCTCCTGACAGTGCCAAGTGAAGACATCTGAAGATCCGATGACATTGTGAAGAACGAACCATCACGAGCAGCGTCCAAGGGGGAGTTTGTTGATGCATATTATGTGGACGCGACTCGGTTCATTTCAGATCGGTTCATTTCGACTCGGTTAGGTTCGGCTCAAGACCGGCGTCGCAACATTCCTCCATCGTGCGCCCAATAGATCGACACACGAAGCACGAAGAGCCGCGAACCGTCATTAGCCGCCACATCACCATGACATCACTTATCAATATACATGGTTGAAAATTGAAATGATCCCTACGAAGAATGTGTTTTTGATTATTAAACTTAATGTTTTTTTTATTATTAACTCATCCTACGAAGAACCATATATATGAAAGCCATGAAGAACATTGTGTGTTGACTTGGTCTTTCATCAACATACTCATGCAACGAAGAATCCTAGTGGATGAAGAATACTCAATGTTCGTTGATACATTCCCACGAAGATTCAATGTCATTGTTCGTCCAAATGATATCGACGAAGACTCCATGTTTACCCACGAATACTACAGGCGACGAAGACTTAAGGTTCGTTCAAATTATCAATGTGGACGAAGACTATACCTGAGGAAGAGTGAAGGTTCGTCAATGTTTGAAGGTTCGCTGGTAGTGTCCACGAAGACTCCTAGTCTTCGTTGGATTGTTGAATGTTCGTGGACCATGTTTCATTCTTCGTTGGCATACGGATATAGATGGTTATAAAAGGCAGCTTGTAACAACAGATAAGGCAGAACACAAGGACACATAAGAAACACAGAGAGCACACACCAGATAGTTGAGAGTTTATTGTGTAATCTTGTACTGATACTTTTCTGGTTGATATATATTGAAGCTTTTAAACGTTGAATCTTTGTGTATTGTGTGTTCTTGATCTCGGTTTGCATACCCGTTGGATTCCGCACAACTGGGTTTGTTTGTATAACAAGGATAAGGTTACTGGATCCTCTGCTAGTGGACCTACAAATGGAAGAAGTCCGGCTGTTGTAAATTCAAAAGAATTACAAAACAAGAAACCAGTTTCTAAAGAAGAGGATGGAGATGGCCTGTTTATTAGGGGTCGTTTAGATAAGTTAAATTTCAATTCTAAGAACAAATCAAGATCCAAGTCCAAGTTCAAGAGAACCTATTTTTTGTGTAATTCAGAAAAGCACCTTAAAAGAGATTGTCCATATTTGAAGAAAAAGATAGGTGAAAACAACTCTAAAGGGCAAAATTGTCATTTGGTTCCCGATCATCAGTCAAATGGGTATGATAGTGCTAATGTTCTCATGATTACTAATGGGGATGCCATGCATGATTGGATAATGGATTATGGAGGATATTTTCATATGACTCCGGTTAAAGATTATTTTAATGATCTCAAACAAGAAAAACTTTGATTTATAAAACATGGGGACAACAAATTTTGTCTAATTCAAGGTAAAGGAACTGTCACTTTTAAGTTAAACAGTGGATCAGAAATAGACTTAAGAGATGCAAGGCATGTTCCTACACTTCAAAGAAGTTGGTTGTCTTTGGGTACTTTTGAGAGGGCAGTGTATGTTGTAAATTCGAAAGATGGAAAAGGATAAGGTAATTAAGGGATCTATTGTAATGTTGTTAGAAACGAGACAAGAAAACAACATTTACTCACTAGATGGTAGATTTATTAATGGTTGGTTGACTGTGGCCTCAGAAGAATTCTTTTGATAGGATGCTCTTTTATGGCATAAGAGATTAGGATACATTAGTAAACAAGGACTTATTGAACTCAATAAACAACATGTTCTAGGTAATCTTAGAAGTTGTGACATAAGCTCTTGTGAATATTGTCTTATGGGTAAACAAAAGAGGGTTAAATTTAGAAAAGGAAAACATGTCACAAGTGGAGTGCTAGATTATATACACTCAGACTTGTAGGGGGCGACTAAAACTGAATCATTTGGTGGGGCTAGGTATTTTTTGTCTATTATAGATGATTGTTCAAGAAGAGTGTGGGTGTTTGTCATTAAACATAAGAGTGACACGTTTAGTAAGTTTAAAGAATGGAAGGTGATGATTGAGAATAAGAAAAATAGAAGAATAAAGAAACTCATATCAAACAATGGTTTAGAGTTTTGTAGTAATGAATTCAGTCAGTATTGTAAGTCTCATGGTATTGGAAGACATCTTACAATACTAGGAAGACCACAATATAATGGTTTGGTAGATAGAATGAATAGAATCTTAATTAGTGAAAGAGAAAGAGTTAGGTGTATGTTATTTGGATCATGTTTACCAAAGAAATTCTAGGGTGAAATTGTCTTTATAGCTACTTATTTGATTAATAGATCACCTTCTACAGCTCGTAAAATGATGAGTCCCATGGAAGTATGGACTGGGGGATTAACCAGATTATGAAGATTAATAAGTGTTTGGTTTATTGGCTTTTACACATATAAGCCAAGGAAAATTAGAATCAAGGTGATTAAAGTGTGTATTTTTAAGATATACGGAAGGTGTGAAAGGATACAGGTTGTGGAGGGATGATGAAAGTAGTCCTAAAATAATCAATCGCAGGCATGTTGAGTGGAAAGAAGAAGTTTTGTATAAGCAACTTATTGAAAATAAAGTTAATGGATTTGCTTTAGGAAAGGGTGTTCAAATTGAGGTGGAGCCAAGCTATATCAAGAGGAACATCAACCTGGATCTTAGAACTAGTAGTAGTGGTATTAGTGTTGAAACTTCTGAACCAGATTTGCAGGATTATATTCTGGTTAGAGGCAAATCTAAGAGAAAGATTGTTAAGTTTCTAAAAGCAAGAGACAATGAAGACATTTCTGCAGTGGTCTTTATGGTTGTAGAACAATTAATATGAAGAATCCATTAATTCTGCAAATAAAGAAAAATGGTGATAAGCTATGGATGAGGATATAGAGTCGATGTATAAGAATGGGACATGGAAATTGGGAGAAAAACCAAAAGATAAGAAATTTGTTTCATGTAAATGGGTTTACAAATTGAAGGAATGTATTTAAAAAGGAGAAAGTCCAAGATTCAAAGCAACACTGGTTGCCAAAGGTTTTACACAGAAAGTTGGTGTTGACTATCATGAGATCTTCTCTCTTGTAGTCAAACACACTTCTATAAGAGTCATGCTATTTTTGGTTTCCGCATTAGATCTGAAATTGGAGCAATTAGATGTTAAAACATATTTCTTACAGGGAAGCTTAGATAAACAAATTTATATGCCACAACCAAAAGGATATGTTATAAAAGGGCAAGAAGATAAGGCTTGTTTGTTGAAGAGGTCTTTATATGGGCTAAAGCAATCTCCTAAGCAATGGCACAAGAGGTTTGGTGATTATATGGTTCATAATGAGTCCAGAAGTGCATATGATAATTGTGTTTATCATAAAGAATATGGCAGGGCCAAATTGTCTATTTGCTCTTGTATGATGATATATTATTGGCTTGTAAAGATAAGAGTGAAATAGAAGCCACCAAGAAGTTTCTCATGCTAGAATTTGATGTGAAAGAGTTAGGAAG
Source organism: Helianthus tuberosus (assembly GCA_030545235.1). Classification (NCBI taxonomy): domain Eukaryota; kingdom Viridiplantae; phylum Streptophyta; class Magnoliopsida; order Asterales; family Asteraceae; genus Helianthus; species Helianthus tuberosus. The sequence goes on along the minus strand of CM060382.1, from coordinate 39,332,359 downwards.
CAAGGAAAATTATGGGAATGGAAATTCAAAGAGATAGGAAATTGAAGAGGTTGAAACTATCTCAAACTCCATATATTGACAAAGCATTGGCTAGTTATAGAATGAACAATCGTAAGCCAGTAAAAATACCAAATGCTGCTCATTTCATATTGTCAAAAGATGATGCTCCTAAAGATGAACATGAAGAAGAAGAATATATGAGAAAAGTTCCATATGCAAATATAGTAGGCAGTTTGGTGTACATGATGGTTTGTACCAGACCTCACGTAGCTTATGTTTTCAGTGTTGTTAGCAGGTTTATGTCAAATCCTCCTAAACAACATCAGTTTGCACTAAAGTGGATTTTAAGGTACCTAAATGAGTCAAAAGTTGTTGGTTTGATATTTGGTGACAAAGTTCGTGAAAAGCCAGTTTGATCACTAGTTTTGTTGATTCAGACTATGCAAAGGATAATGACAATGGAAGATGAATAACAGGTAATACATTCATGGTGTTAGGGAATGTATTTAGCTAGAAGTCACAGTCGTAGCATGTAGTTGCATTTTCTACTATAGAGGCAAAGCTTATAGCCTTAACCGAAGGGGTACAAGAGCCTTTATGGTTGAAGGGTTTGGCTCAGAAGTTGAAGTGTTTTGTGATAATGTAAGGGCAGTTCAACTTTCTAAAAACAATGTCTTTCATGAAAGAACAAAGCATATTAATTTGAAGATGTACTTTGTTAAAGATATAATAAGTGCACAGGAAGTTGAGGTTAAATGCGTCACTAAACAAGAAAATCATGCAAACATCATAACTAAGGTTTTACCTAGGCCAAAGTTTGAGTTTTGTGTGAATTTAATATGTCTAGATTGAGGCTAATTATGACATAGGTGGAGATTGTTATGAATAAAGTCAAAATTACTTAGTCAAAAGGCAATCAAGAAAGTCCAGGGGATGTCTTGCCAATCTAAGAAAGATGAAATAGAGTTCATTAGTGCATATGTAGATAGATGCGCTATGTTGAAAGATGCGCTAATATAAGTCTTAGTGATATTTAGGGGGTGTTTGGGATTGCTTTTTCAACCTGATTTTTTGATTATTGTGTTTTGAAAGTGCAAAAAAATCTATTTTAAGTGTTTGGTAAAAAATAATAAAAACTAATTTTTTACGTTTTGTAGAGATCAAAACGTGATAATCTAAAAGTAGGTCACCCCTTACTACAGGAAAACGAGATTCCACAAATAGTTGATTATCTGATAATTTTTTGTCATTTCACTTATTTATTTTTTTAAAAATTATATATATATTTGCCAAACACTCAAATAGTTGATTATCTGATTATTGTGATATCAAACAACATAACCAAATCCAAACAATATCTTTCTGCAGCACGTTTTGTTACAACTAATTATCTGATTCTGATTATTCAAAACGCATAATCTATTTTCAAAACTCAACCCCAAATACCCTCTTAGATTACTTTCCTAACTATAGGAGGTTAAAATGCAATAAATGAAAGTTAGTTTGTTAATTAAGTTAACAACTGAAATTAGGTTAGATAAAGTATAAATTTGGGGGTTCATGGTCTTCAATTCAGTTGTAACTTTTGTAATTTGTTTTCAATTCTTTCACAATCAATAAAATCATCGGTAATCCTTGGTTGCAATTGTGTTTTCTTATATTTAATTTTTCTTATTCATTCGTATTTTGTAACACAAAGGCATCGTTTTGGTTCTAAACCGAGGGACTTTCGGTTTTCCTTAAATTCCTTTAGATGGGCGTTTCTTGTAGGGTTTATATGTTGTTTTATTATTATAAACTAGTTATTTTCCATCCGCGCGTTGCGGCGAGACCCAATGACTACAAAAAGCGTGCCAGTAACAGCAAACAGATACCGAATATCAAAACATAAATAAAATGACGTGGTAAGTATAGTCACCTCGTCATAAAAAAAAAACGATTTTAAATAACCTAATATATAATAATAGGACCCACACGTCCTACACGTTGGAAATTCGGTTGTTTTCAGTTCAGTTATTACTGTACTAACACGTTAAAATATGGATGAGCTCGGTACCGGTAACAGAAGCGAAAATATCGATCCGGAAAATCATCGAAATTAGGTACCGGCACCGAAAATGCTCGGTACAATACGGTATGGTATTTGAAGGTAAAAATCAATAAATACAGGTATGGTGCTAGACCGGTGTCGAACCGAAAGTAACGATTCTGAAAACGCCAAAAGGTGGGTACCAAATTGGTACCGAAAATGATTTGGTATAGTAAATTTGGTACCGATACGATACCGGTTCGTTTACAGGATTTGATACGATTTGCTCATCAATATTCTAAATATCCAAGTTAATTTTACATGTTACAATTCATTTATCACAGAAAAAGACAAAAAAAAAAAAAGCAAAATAAGTTGTTGTGTATATAAAACTTCATTCAAACAAAATATAGTTTACTTACTGTGTGTATGAAAAGTAATCTAAACGGTGCAACTACTTGGATTGCTGCGTTGCTACAGGATTTGATGAGCTCGGTACCAACCGGTACCAAAAATACCGTTACCGAAATCCCCAAAAGTGGGTACCGGTACCGAATATACCTAGTATGGTACGGTTCGGTACCGGTCGGTACTGGTACGGCACCGGTATTTGAAGGTAAAAACCGGTGAATACCTGTGCAGAACCGGTACCGAAAATACACCGGTTTGGTAAATTTGAGACCGATACCTATACCCGATACCATTTGCTCATCTCTTAATGATGTTACTATTCATTCTATTCTAATTTTAAATAATTCTAATTCTAATAATAAATCACTGAATGTTCTAATTCTAATTTTATTTTCATTTTATTATATATAGATTATATATAGATTGGATACAACTTGGTTTTTAGTATAATAAATTACTGTTCATTCAATTTTCATTTTATTATATATAGATATTACTTTTGCATTTGCTTGATGATATTTTTTTGGGGCTTAGTAAATCCGTTACATAATTTTTTTTGGATATTGGATTTAAATAACCATAGCTTTCAATAATTAGTTAATAACACTCCTAACTTTTGATTTGTATAACTTTCAATTTATTTTCCTCTAGCACTCTCAAACTAACTGTACATTAACCCAATTAGTTTTGCTGATGTGGCACTTGTGTGGTGACGTGGCATCTGATGTGGCGTTTTTTGTTGATGTGGCAGCTGACATGGCATATGATTTGGCTTTGATGATAATGTGGCAACAGAAGTGGCATTTGATTTGGCTTTTTTGATGACTTGGCAACTGAAGTGGCACTTATTTGGTGACGTGGCAACTGATGTCCGGAAACTTGGTTAGTGTTGGGTTAGTTTGGAATTGAGGTAGGAAAATAAGTTGAAAGTTGATAGTAGTGTGGTACAAATCAAAAGTTGAGAGTGTTATCGGCCAATTAGTTAAAGTTGTTTTTATTTAAATCCAACATTTTTTTGTGTCATATGGATATTATAATTAGACAAGAGATGATTGAAAAAAAATAACAATAAAATAACCGGGATATATTTTTGAATGGAATAACCGGAATATATAACTAATGGTAATCAATTACTCAACAATTCCTAAATATATAATCGGAATAGGGTGAGAGTTGGCTACAAAGTCTATTTTTCCTATAAAGTGTAAAAAGTTATAAAACACCATAATATCAACCATAAAACATACTCAAAACCCACAAATAGGATAGTGAAGATTACTAAAACACCATATTTGTGAGTTTTGTTTGTATTTTGGATAATAAGGCTTTGATTATCGAATAACTAACATTAGTGTATTTTATATTGATTATCATGTTGCGTTTCATATTCATAGTTCTAAGATGGTATGTTTGAAGTATTTATGGACTGTTAGGGTTTGAATGTGGTGTTTTAGTAATCTTCACTCTGTTATTTGTGAATTTTGTGTGTGTTTTATAGCTAAAATTGTGGTGTTTTATATTTTTGTACATTTTATAGAAAAATAGACTTTGTAGTCGAACGTCACCCTATTTTTGAACGGGAATAACCCGTATATATAACTAATGGTAATCAATTACTCAACAATTTGTAGACCATACAAATATTGACTTTGGGCGACACAATTAGTTATTTATATTAGGGTTATTGGATTTTATCACCCTTAACTATTGGACATTGGCCGCTGCCACCCCCAACTATCACTTTGACGTCCGCCACCCCCAACTTAACACTTAGTGTATTCTGTCACCAGATCACTAACTTTTGATCATGTTATTATACTTTTGGGGGTGTCCTAAGATCTCTAAAACCTTCCCAAGATCCCTATGACACCCAAAAAAGTGTAGTAACATGATCAAAAGTTAGTGATCAGTTAACGACATGGTGACAGAACACACTAAGTGTTAAGTTGGGGGTGACGGACGTCAAAGTGATAGTTAGGGGTGGCAGCGGCCAATAGCCAATAGTTGAGGGTGATAAAATCTAATAACCTTTATATTATGATTGAAATATAACAAAAATGTTACATTAGGATCTAGACTCATAATTTTCAATTTTGACTTTCAACAATCCTAATATATATACATGCAAGTTGCGTAGAATTATTATTGATCAAAGTCTATAAATTTGGGATACAATCAATTACTTAGTTTTTATTACCATAACAAATATGTCGATTTCTCTACTGTTTCTAGCGTTATCTACTCGTCCTTGTTTAAAATTCATAACAAAAATGAATAAGATATTGTTTTAACCACCGGGGTTGGTGGTCCGGTGGTAAGAAAAAGCCTTTTAATACATTTTTTGTGAACGGCAGAGAATCTTACGTGTAAACTCACCTTGCTCAGGGCTATGTCCAAGGATGACTCATCGACCGTCATGAGATGGTGCCCCCTGATACGTGGGAACCGGATGGAATCTGTAAACCCTTGGCCCCTGTCAGGTTCGAACCCGGGACTAAAGCCCCGATTCGTCCATTCACCCAGATGTCACTCGAAACTGGCCCAAACAGGAATTGAACCTACGTCTCCACTTGGGAGGATAAGCCTTTAGGCCTTAAGTTTGAGATATTGAGTTCAAGTCTCACAAAAATAAAAAAAAATCGCCTTAAAAAAAGAATCTGATATTTATTTGAAACTATTAACCTGATATGTATTTGCAATTATTGATATTGTTGGTAACTTTTGAGTCTTTTTTCATTTCTAACAAAAAATGCACTGGTGAACTACTACCATATGTATATATAATTTGTCATTTGTGGGACAACCCCGGCCACCCACATGTTTAGGTTTTTTTCTAAAAGAAAAAAACTATTCACTTTGTGTTAAATTCCCCCTTTTATTTTATTTTATGTTTACTATTAATGACTTGCATATGGAAAACAGTTTTATTGATTTTGTAAATTATTCAAGTTACACTTTGTATTTATTTTCTAAACATTCTAATTTTTCTAACCTTGACTAACCATTAACTTCAATATGATTTAAATATAGAACTTGTTTAGAAAACAACTGATGCCCTAAGTTTTGTTGTTCTCTTTTGTAGACCATGAAAAAGTTTTTTTAATGTTATATATAACTTTACCCTTGCTTTTTCAGAACATTTAGGACCTTTGTTCAGAATGCTCATTAGACTAATCGGTATGGTTAGGCTCATCCTCAAGGGGATGGGCCGCCACGTCACCCGTCACGTCATCGAGAGTGAGGATGGGCCTAAAAGGAATGGAACAAGAGGGTTGAGGATGGAGCCCCACACTATTTATAAAAACAATTAAAAATATAATTGATTTGATTTTTTAGAGAGAGAAAGAGAGAGGGAGGAGAGAGAAAGAAGAGAGAGAGAGAATGGTGGCCCGTCTTGGGCGTCGCTTGGGAGACGAAGAAGACGGGACGGGCCATAGGGGGCGGTGTGGGGGTCGGGCGCCGGGGCTCGCCAGGGCAGGGTCGGCTCCCATACCGTTTAGTCTTAGTCATTACTTGTGGTCTTAACTCTTAACCTTCCCTCCTTCGTACTATTATATATATATATATATATATATATATATATATATATAGGGGATGGTTCAAATGAAAACCACTTTTATTGTGAAAACTTGAAAACTAACCAAAAAAAGGCTAAAAAACACACAAAAATTTTTTTTCAATTTTTTTATAAAAATCGCTGGTTTTTATATATGAAAAAAAAACTTTTTTTCAAAAAAAAAAAAAATATTTGTAGTACACATGTGTAATAAATACACATGTGTAGTACACATACACATGTGTAGTAGTATTACACATGTGCACTACACAAATTTTTTTTTTTTTTTTTAAATTATATAAAAAAACCTGCGAAAATTATTATGCAAAAAAAATAAAATTTTGGTATGTTTTTTTGGCTTTTTTAATTAGTTTTCGAGTTTTCACAATAACTAGTGGTTTTCATTTGAACCTTCCCCTATATTTATTTATTTATATATATATTTTATTCTTTAAAAATCATCTAATAATTTGATCTTGCCAAATTATATATTGTATATATCTAGACTACAAACTAATACGATCATTTCCATGCAAGAACAAGAAATAAGTCAGGAATCCATACAAAACACCCCTAGATATATATATAAATTAGCAGATAAGAGAAGACGAACACGCCATTTAGGCTATAGCCTAATGGTCAAGAGAAACCGTCTCTTGTGAGTACATCAAAGTTCAATTCTTGGAAGGTATAATTATTTAAGGGGGAAAAATTAGCCGTTAAAAAAAAAGAAAAAGAAGAGAATACGAACACGTTAATACAACACATTAGTAATATTATCATACATGAGTAGTAACTGATATCAACAATCCTTGCACATCCCCATAAAACCAACTATTGGAAAGGGATGGAATCCAAGATTGACACACAAGCTAGCTTTTACATACATAAGAAAGCACACAGCCACACACACATAAATATATATAAAATTATTAGAAAAAGAAACCTTTACGAGCATGTTTTCTTTTAGGATAATCCACAAACACAGTTCCACCGTACATTTTAGCAGCCTCGTTGCACTACAAGAAAAAATACTTGTTGGGACAAAACCTATAGGGAGGACAAAAGTTGTCCCTATAGAACTACCTATCGGGACGACATGTCGTCCTTATAGGGTTTACAAGCATTTCTAACTAGGTTACCATATAGGGACGACATGTTGCCCCGATAGGTTGAAAATAATTATCTTTTTATTTTTCCTAATTTCATTAAAATAAATTAGAAATACTAAAAACCTCTTCGATTTGTAGAAACGACTTTTCGTCCCTACAGTATTAAATACTTTTCTTTTTTATTTTCATTGTGGTGTTAAAAATATAAGAAATTAAGAAAAAAAAAAAGAGTTCGACCTATAGGGACGACTTTTCATCCCTACAAATTGTATATACAAATTTTGAAAAGTAAAAAAAAAATTCATTTAGGCGGTAACATTTCCCACCACACGACCAAAAGTTTCCCACCACTTTATCAACCCTATAGGGAGGATAAGTCCTCCCTATAAGTCAAATTTATGTATTCCCTTTTGTTTTATCCTTGTTTGAGAACTATTATTGTAATTATTAGAGAAAAACTTTATTATTATTATAAATATCATTTATATTAATATATATAATTTTATAAATAATATAATAACTTTTATTATTTTTTTTAGATAACAAAAATAATAGTTATTACTATTAATATAATTATCATTATTATTAATAAAATGTTTTCACTTATACATGTATATGTCTATAGGGTGGGGTTCTAGAGTGAACACTAATGTATTTGCGAACTGAGTGAACAAATCTTGGCCATTGATCTACACACGTGTATGGCTAAGATCTCATCATCAAATCGAAAAATACACTAGTGTATTTCAACATCAAATCCTGGTCATTGATCTACACACGTGTATGGCTAGGATTAGTTCACTCAGTTCGCAAGCTACACTAGTGTTCACTCATGAACCTAATCCTATGTCTATATGTATATGTGTATAATTATCGTATAATATAGTATCGCATAGTGCCGTTTCGCATCGTGTCGTGTCAAATAATATTGTGTAGTATACTATTGTATACTATAATGGTAGAGAATAGTATAGCATCGTGTCGTGTCGTATACAGTGTCATAAAGTGTCGTATCTTATATATCACATAGTATCATATAGCCCTATATTAGGCCCTAGTATAGTGTATCATTTTTTTTGTATAGTGTCATATCGTATCGTATCGAATAACCCTATAATAGGCCCTATAGTATCGTATAGTATAGTATCGTATAACACTCTGTCTTATAGTGTCATGTTGGTATCCCCTCATACAATGATAGAGGGGTGAAGTCCTTATCGGGCGGGGAGGATGAACACCTCCTTAGCCAATTTTGCTAGGAACGTTGGGATAGAAAAAGTAACCACGTTGGGGCACTTGGCCAATGTCTTAAAGGTACTGGGGCATCATATACTTGTTGCTGAATCACATAAGCCTGTTGGGGCTGGTACTGATGATAGTGATGCACCAGTTGTGCTTTCCGGGCTAGTGGAGCCGTCGCATCTGATGGATGCTTAGATCTACGACCCATTTAATAAATATCATCTATGATATCGAATGTTTCTTTTCCAATCTTAGAAAGTTCAGTTGTGTTATTGGGATAATATGCCATTTTTGGGTGTAGCTATGCAAGGTGAAGGTATATAGAAAAGAAGTTGTAGTTATAAGCTTGTGTTTGCTTTAGTGTGACACCCTGACCGGAGGCGGAAAAGTCAAGGGCATCACGAAACATGGCAGAATGCATTTGAGCACATGATGGTTAAATTAAGTTGAAATATAGTTTAGATTCAATTAAAGAGATTGCATTCACATCCGAGTAAATAAGAGTACATAAACAAAAGACATCATAACAAATTGTTTCACAAATGATAGATTCGGATTTAATCTAAGGCATAAATCTTGATCAATCCTACATGAAATATTCTTGCAAATCATAACATCAAACATTGTCACCTGAAACATATGTTAGAAAAATAGTGGGTCAACAAACGGTTGAGTGAATTCATAGGTTTTGTTAGGCAAAAATAACAATGTGATATGAAAATGGTTTAACACTATGGCATGTGATATGTCTTTAAGCAAAAGAGTAATACAAGTAGTCACTTGGTGGTACATTCAAACCTTCGTTATGACGTAACACGGGTCTATCACCACACTTCCAAAAAGTTTCACATGAGTATCAACAACAACAATTGCAACAAATAGTTTCACTGGAAGTGAGATGGGGCGTCACACCTATATCGCTATAATATAACCGTTGGGCTTTTGCAAGTTAATGAATGTAAACGTGTTAAAGCAACAACAAGTATTAAGTAAATGCAAGGACAATCGGGATATCCACAAATAGCAAATAAGTTTGTATCACATTGTATCATATGTTTCATCCCAAAAATAATGTAAAAAGGGACTATGAACTCACCTTGATTACGGGTAAGTCCAAACACGTATGTAATTGTAAGAGTTTTTTTGGGAACAAGGTTTCCACGTCACTCTAATAGATTGAACATGCAGCAATATAGAATTTGTATCAATAAAAGCGTTTAATTGTTTTTGAACGGAAATCCAAAATCTATAGAATTTAATAGTGTTTGGATAAACGATGATTATGTGGTTTGGATAACCTAATAGAGAACTCAGAAAATGAGTATGATATAAAGGAATTATTTATAAGAAAATATTCAACTAACATAAATTGCAAAATTATACAATTGATTTAATATAAACATTTGTAATAATAAATCAAATATAATTAACTAGTATAATTAAACAACATAGTTAAATAGTTGATTATAACCAAAATATTTTACAAGTGATATTATTAATTTATAAAAATTATAAATTAATTTAGATGCTCAAAAGTATATATTTATTTGATAAATGATAATTATATAGTTTAAAGGGATAAATATGATAATTATATAACTAATTATCAAAATGATTATATTAAATCTGAATAATTAAAAATAACATTTTTAATTATTGAACTTGAATATCACTGATTTAAAATAATTATTATGGCCTTGGAATCATTTTAAATAAATAAAATGAATTGAAGTGGTTAAAATAACAATAAATATGTTTATATAAAATTAATTATCTGAATAATTTAATATAATAAAAATTCAGATTCTAAATTTATATAAACTCAGTAATATGTCTATTTTGTCATAAAAATAATTTTGGATAAAAATTATATAGTTATAAATTAAATTAAACTATATTTATAAGTAATAAAACTGATTTACTTATATAAATATCAAAATTGTATAAAATATCAATAAAATCATTATTTTTGTAAAGTTCACCACTTAAAATAATTAACATAAAATTTTCAGTATTTATTTCCTAAAAATTGATTTATTATGAATTATTTAATAATAACTGTTTTAATATCATAAAAATTAGTTTTATAAATAAATTGACTAACTTTATATTTTTAATAAAAGTAACAGTGTCTAATAATGTTATAAAAATTATTGAAATATTAAAAGTGTTAAAAATAAAAAGATTTGGTTGTCCCCGGATTCGAACCCGGGTCAACCAGTTAAACATACACATACACAACCACTGGTTTGTGTTATAATTTAAATTAAATAAAATATAAGTAATAATAAAAATCAGTCATCTTCAGCCTTAGAACAGTCAAAGTCTACAAAGAGTCAAACAGAAAAGTCAACGAGTCTAATTCGATCGGGAAACTACGTTTCGGACTAAATTAAACCTATGGAAATGATATCCAACCATTAAAGAGTTATTTGAACAAGTAAAAACTAACCGGTATCGGTCGGAGATGTAAAATGGTGAAAATCCGGCGACGGATTCGTTTTTCCGGCGGAGTTCCGATCGGGTTTCGTCAAAAACAATGTGTTTAAGTATTCTAATGGGTGTGGAATATTTGTAAGAGTTCAGGGAGTCTTCTATACACCAAATTATTTGATCAAAACGACACAAAATTAGTGGATTAGTTCCACTTATAATTTTTTTTTTAAATATATCCTGGTTATAATGCGTTCTAAGTGCGAATTGTTTAAGGAAAAGAATTATAATCATAATGGGTTCGGTTAAAAGTGATGAAGAAAGTGGAAAAATTCGATTTTGGTCGGATTTAGTAGATTTTGGTCGAAATCCGCGACCTGCAAATCTGTATATATATATATATATATATATATATATATACAGATCTGTTTTAATGAGTATATATATAGAATATAGTCTATACTAGAACACATCCCAACTAGTAGACCAGTTGGTTTGTGCGCGTGCTTTGTTTGCGGGAAGGCGCGGGTTCGAGTCCCGTCCTTGTCCGGTTCAATGGAATTAAAACCTTTTTAAATTTCTGAATTTAATTAGTAATTATAATAATCCTAATAAGTGTATAAAAGAATTAAAAACTATAATTTATCAGCTCCTATTATGAGGATAAACTGGTTAAGACGTTACGGTTCTAAACACGAGGTCACGAGTTCGATTCCCACACGCTGCCGGTTCGATCAAGGGTTTAACCCTTTCATCCGACTTTTTGAGAATTCACACTTAGGTCCCTGAAGTTTCATTGTTTTTACAAAAACAGTCCCTCGAGTTTCAGTAAATGACACAAACAGTCCCTGATATACTCAGTTAGTCAGACTAACTGGGTTAGTGTTTCAAAAAGGATTCCTTTAATAGGAGTTAACTTAGTTAGAGTATTTCAGTTAATATAAGTTTAAAAATAACAGTTTTGGTCCCTACAGTTTAAGTTTAAGAAAATGACCAAATGAACCCTAAACTTTTTAAAACAAATTATATATATTTATTTCTTTTATAAAATAAGTTTCAAAAATTACAAAATGAACCCTAAACTTGTAGTTTGAAATAATTGCACTTTAACCCTTGTATTTATATAGTTTCAAAATGACAATTTAGCCCATGGACTTGTACTTTCAAATAATTACGGATTTAGTCCTTGAACTTAAAAAGTAATAGATTTCAAGCAGGTTTTAAAGAATGTCAAATAGGTCCCTTAACTAGTAGTTTCGCAAGTAGTCACAATAACCCTTATAGTTTATGTAACCATGTTTAATAGCAGCAAAACTCAACAAATTTGAAATTGTTTCACGTGTTTGTATCGGTATGAGCACAAAGCAAGTAGGATCAAATAAGTTTCATTCCAAATACGGTAATTGTTACAATGCAAGTCAAAACAAATACAAGTGTGAAAACCAAGGTGGTTACATTTAGGGTGTATGTAATAGACCACACGTCTTTATATAGAATGTCTAATGCAACTTTTAAGAAATTTCAGGTATTTTTCAGAATCTTTATTATAATTCTTTTTGGGAGATAAGAAATTTCTGGTATTTTTCAGAATCTTTATTATAATTCTTTTTGGGAGAGACTATAGATACAACTACATTACTAATCAATTCTCTATTGATTTAGTGTTATATGGCTCCATAGGGTTGTGCGATTTGTTGGTATAAAGGCATTGTATGTTAGACCACGCATATATAGGGCATGTATGTAACCGTATATGCCCGTATAAGATGTTGTATTTATGATATATGCCCGTATAGGGTAGCCCACGTGATTGATGGTATACGCATGTATTGAGGTGTACTCCCGTATACCGTCTAAGTATGTTGTACACTCGTATATTGCATGGCTCATGGATTGATGTGATGGTTAAGGAGTGAATAGTTAGCATTGGAAGGTGTGTTTTTTTAAAAAATATATTCAATTCTTTTGTTAGGTTGACGATTAATCTCTAGTTAGGCTCACGAAGGTGTACTCCCATATACATGTATACAATAATGAAAGACTTTTTACGTACAAAGTCTTTTTAATTAATTAATAGTTAACTTTGAAAACAATCTAAGATAACTAAAATTCCAACAACAACCTAATAATTATCTTTAAATTATTTCTAGATATTTCACCTAGAATCTTATCTTAGTATATAATAAAACAAACCATTTGATGGACACTTGTCATCATATTAGGCCATGTCTTATTGATAATTATTGTTTTAGTTTATTTTTTCTAATTAATTATAGATAACCATCATACTAAATATTATTTAATTTAATATGTTATGAATAATTATTATTTAGTTTAATTTCTTCTAATTAATTATTGATAACTCTCATACTAAATATTATTAATTTAAGATATTTTTAAATTACCAAATTATTTATCACTGAAACTAAACTTTAATATTATTTATTTTTGTTTTGATTATTAAAAAAAAATTATATCGATTTTATTACATAATTTTTAACAAATTGTATGTAAGTTTCAATATTACTTTATATGTAAAATTAGATTTATTACGGGTTTTATCACTTAAATGGCTACTTATTTGTTTCTTAAATAACATGTTTGACTGTATTTTCTTTTCAATAATCATCTCCTCAATCACCATATCTATCGCGTACCGAGTATATCCATTAGTTTTTTTAAATATAATTTTCTTTATTTGGTATATAAAATCATATTTATTCAGGCAGTGTAATACACCAGGGATTTTAAAAATGATATTTATTCAACCCGTACAATATGCTTCTTATAGATATAACTTTTTATTACTTAATATTTAAAAATGATATTTATTCAACCCGTGCAATAAATGAGGTTTTTAAAGATATATTATTTTATTATTTAATACATAAAATTTATTTATTCAACCCGTGTAATACACGGGGTTATAACCTAGTTATATATATATATATTGATTTCGAGGGACGATGAATAGTAATTTTATTTTTATAAGAATATATAGTTTTTTTATTATTTTATTATTAAATATATTATAATAGTTTATTATTATATTTACTTTTAATAACATAGTTTTCTTTTTTTAAACATCTATTTCCTTTACCTTTTTTAATAATTGTTTTTTTTTCTTTTTTTTTAACATATATTAATTTATCGATTAATTTGATACTTCTTTAATAAGTTACGTTTATAACTTTTTTTCTAAAAACATAAGTACGTAGTTGTGCTTGATTTTTTTCCCTGACATTTCGTTATAAGTTTTGTTAAAACGAGGTTATACTCAAAATAAAATATTTATTTGGTATCATAAAACGGTACGATAATAAACTAAGTCGTTCTAATGGTTTGACTTTCTAAACAAAATGCTTTATTTTCAAATCACGTTTGTTTTAAATTATCATTTGCTCGGTTTCACCGCAAATCGCGATATAAAAAAAACTAGTTATTATTAAACACCATTCAACATTTTCCTTTCTTTAGTATTAGCCTTCCACTTTAGCTTCCTTTCAAATATAAACCAAACTTAGGATTAAATCCAACATTCACCCAATTAATCCTTATTTGTACTTTCTAGATCTTAAATTCAATGTAACACTCTTCTTTGTACTATCTCAATCCTTGGCCGTTTACCTCACCTTCTTGTTTAACCGACCCAATCATTCTTGGTAGCCCCATCTCACTCATCAGCATGTTAAAAATCATGTTCTTAGTATTTTCTTCTCTCGTCGTATAATTTGAATCACATTTTTCACTGTTTTGCATCACTTAATTAGATTCAACCCCACCACATAAACTACTTTCAAATTCACAAAGATTTGATAGAATTTCATGCTAAACCACAAAGGTTCTTCACAGGGTCGGCTCCATAGGCTTGGCAACCTAGGCATGGGCCTAAAAGAACAAAAAAGTAAGGGCCTCCAAGTTTTTTGAAAGTTTTTATATAGTATATAGATTAGGCCCAAATAAATACATTTATTTCTAAACTAAATTGGTTTTTCATTGAAGGAGCCCAAAATAAATATTGTTTAGCAAAAAAAGTCAAGTTTCAAAACCAATTTCGCCTTGGTTTCCAACGATTACAACACAACAACCATCGACCTAATCATCAATATTTAGCGGCTAAAGCCCCTAATACAGCCGCAATCATTGTTCCCACTTCCCATCGCAACCTGCTTTTAATTTCTAGTCTATCGACTATCACTAGACGAAAAAAAAGTAAGGGTAATCACCCATGGCGTCAGTATTGGAGGAGAGTTTATCGACGAAATTAGGGCCCCCACTTCATAGTTCCCTTAGGGTCTCCAAAAATGTAGGAACGACCTCTTCAATCTTGGTCAACACATGAAGCTCTCGGTCATACCGGCCCTTCTCCTGATATACATAGAATGTTCACCACACAGGTATTTCTTCTCATTGATACATAAAATCTCTCGATCGAATCATATAGCCACTAAAATTTTTCCATTAACTCCTACACAGGACTTGTCGGCTCACTTAGAACCTTACTCAGTTCCACACAGGTCTCTCTTTTTTCTTTGTTTGCTTCGCACGCAGTTGTATGTCTTCGTTTTGATCAGTCAAGTATTACTCAGTCACATGATTTCTACTCTATTAACACACAATACTTTCTTGTAGCTCACATAGAACCTGGTTCTTCTTCGGTGTTCGTTCCTTGTCTTCACGTCTCTTCTCTTTTGAACTGGCCCATAATACTAATGAGTATCCAATTTAGTTCTATTACCTGCCTGCTTCCTATTATTTTCCCGATGGTGGTTATGAAGTTTATCGGAGGTGTGCTGGGTTGCTGAAATAGTTAACCTACTTGCTTAGGTGCTTGATTTAATTTCTTCTTTATTCTAATGATCTCTAGCCCCAAATTATTGGGGATGCTAGCTTACATTTTTTTGAATGGCTTCACCACTAACCCAGGAGATCCTTGGGATTTAGAATTCGGATTATCTATCCTCAACTTCACTAAGAACCCTTTAATCAAACCTACGACTTCACACAGAAAACTTGGTGGCTTCAATTGCTTCTTCTTGACACATCTTGATCTTCGTTTCTTGATCTTGGCCTCGGCAGTTGTTCGATCAAATCAACTCAACTGGGTTTTAAAATTATAAAACATGCTCAACACAAAACACACATAACAGAAAACGAGAACAAGAATAATATACTGGCAACACTATTTATACTAAACAACATCATGGAAAACAATCCAACTCTAATACTTCTAAACTAATTCAAAATCCTACTAACACATTAATAATTATTTATAAATCATTTCCGATAATTCACCAAGAATTAACATTAACCACCCTTCAACTTTTGCCTCTCTTTAATATTAGCCTTCCACTTTAGCTTCCTTTAACATATGAACCGAACTTAGTGTTAGGGCATAGATTTTTATAATTATGGATCCAATATTTTGAGGTGTTGCCTAGACCAGTTATCCTTAGCAGGTAGTGCAGGGACTCAGAGGATGAAGGATCCTTAATATTACCTATAGTTTCTAACAATTGTTCTCGATGTTTGTTAATATTCATGTGAAGGTTATCAACAAAGTGGACTGAGTCTTAGCTGGAATCTCGGGGATGATTCGTTCAAGATGTTGCACGTGCTATTTCCACAAACGGTCATGGGAGTGGACGTGGTCTTGCAGGATTATCGGACTTAGTTGTTAGTATTAATAAAAAAGCGTACAACACTCTTAGCAATGAGTTGTAATATGCTTGATCAACATCCGAAGTTGAAAAATCTTTTGATTGTGCAATATAGTTTGTAGTGATAGTTTTCACTACCCGAGGTTTTTGTGCCGATGGTCTACTAGTGATCAAGGGTTTTTCCTCGTATAGGTCTCTGTGTTTGATTGTCTTATTCATCTAACATTAATTTCATCATCGTTAATTACTCAAGCACTCTACCTCACTTTACAAATTTGGTTACATTATCCTTGTTCAGATTTTTGACCAAAACAATTTAGTGCCCACCGTGGGGCAAGTGGTGCTTCAATTCTAAAACTTTTCCATCCATTTTTGCTTGTTCTTATAAATTCCATAACGCCATGGCCTCTGAAGGAAAATTTGTTTCAACTGACATGCCAACGACCACTTCCTCATAGAACTCTATGTCGTTGCGTCAAATTCCACCACAATTCCAGAAGAATAACGAAATTGCTCAGAATAAGACATCATCTGCCTTCCAAGGATCCAAAACATCTGCTACTTCACCCTCTACAAATACTGGCAATGAAATTTTTGTTTTGTATTCGCAGATGAAAAGATACATGGAGCAGCAGGACAAGACTAATCAAACGATCCTGCGCAAAATTAAAGATATAAAGAAACAAAAGAGGTCGACAGAGGATCAGTCTTGATTGATGCCTAGGGTGTTGGATTTTGTCACTTCGGCATCAGCAACACAACAATCCAGAGGATCCACTATCGAACCTCAAGGATCCTTTATCCCTCAACAAGGATCACTTGCGTTGACTCAGCCTCAAGGATCCTTCCTACGTTCAGAAGGATACATGGAAATGTTCCAGCCTCAAGGATCCTACTTCCATCAACAAGGATCCTCAGCCCGAGTTCAAGGATCCGTGGATTACCCACCAAGACCTTCGACACAGACCTTTCCTGGTTCTAGTGTCTTTCAGGATCAAGGATCCTCAGGGAGACAACCACTGAGAAGCTCAAAATCCATGATGGGGATTTCATCCCCATGAGACTATTGCTTTCTCAGGACCTACTATAACTACAAACATGTCTTATCCCAGTTACACTTCTGGAATACCACCCTTAAGTCAACCAGGAGGTAACAGTTTTCATAATACATCTTTGGATACTAATTATGGTTTTTTGCAGGATGCAGGGCCATGGCCAGGGAGCTGCAAAAGCTCAAGGATATGATATCCAGCGTCTCGGGAATAGTCAAGCCTATTCCTGAGATTCCAGACGGAAGCCATAGGATATCTCATTTTGCACCACCAATATGCAATGCAGAGATACCTAAGCGCTTCCAACCCCCGAAAATGAAGTTGTATGATGGTACAACCGATTCAGAGGAGCATGTGGCCCAATACAGAGAAAGAATGGAGATAAACCCCATTCCTGAAAGACTAAAGGAAACCTACCTATGCAAGGGCTTTGGACCCACACTTACTGGATGTGTGTTAAAATGGCAGCTAAGTGTTCCTCCCTATTCTAAAACTTCATTTTCATATTTAGTTAACCTGTTTAATAACTAAATTTCCTGTAGTAGAACATTTGAAAGGTTAAATAGTGACTTATATAGAATTACCCAGGCTCGTGACGAATCCCTTAGGGATTATGTCACCAAGTTTGGAAGAGAATCCTTAGAGATCCCAAATCTTGATATTGCAAATGTTGTTGAAGCATTTATGATGACCTTGTAATGACCCCATGCAGGAATCTAGACGAAGTCAGAAACAGGGCCTTGGGGTTCATCAGACATGAATATTATAATAAGAAATAGGGATCTTCTATAAGACTAACAGATCCAGGCCCTATTCGATAACGGATAACCAAAATGTCCACGCGGTGGAACAAGATGAAGACGAAGAAGAATATCCTAAGATATCTGAATATTGCTTCTCCGTTGATAATAGTGAACTAATGCTTGCTTTGCAGAACTTAGGTGGGAAGGCAAGGTGGCCAAGGAAGAATGTGAAGTCAAACTCCTTTAAGGATAAGTCAAAATGGTCTGCATACCATGAGGATTTTAGGCATTTAACAGATGAATGCATTGCACTAAGGAGGGAGACAGGCTATCTTCTCAGCAAGGGCCATTTGAAAGAATTGTTGGGCAGAAAGAAATCAAGGATCCAAGATCCTGAGAATGTCCAAGAAAGGCTCCACCTCCAGCTGACGCCCAAGTGATCAACTTTATTTCTAGAGGATCGGATATTTGCGGCACTTCCTTCTAGGAAGCTAAGAGACACGTAAAGGAAACTAAATTGGAAAATGGTGATAAACCCATTAGGACTTCCACGTTGACGGATCAAAAAATAATATCCTATGACAAGGATGACAGGGTCAACATCCAGGATCCTCACGACGACGGCATGGTTATAATATTATTTATTGCTAACCATTTTGTCCGTAGAATTCTAATAGACGGAGGAAGCTCTGTGAATATCATGCAGCTTGATGTGCTCAAGAAAATGAATATTCCAGAATCTGAGATTATACCAAGATCCTCAGTACTTGTTAGGTTCAGTGGTGAAACCAAGAATACATTGGGGGACATCAAACTATCGATGTATATAGAAGGAGTTAACTCTGTCCATAAGTTTTGTGTTATTGACAGCTTATCTTGTTGTAATGTGATTCTTAAGAGGCCCTGGATCCACGAGATGAAGATTGTTCCCTCAACAAATCACAAGTGTGTAAAACTCCCAACTCCTTGAGGAGTGGTGAAGATAGATAGTGACCAACAGGAAGCTAAAAATTGCTATACCTCTTCGATGAAGCCAACTTCAAAGACAAGAGCAACATAGCAATTACAATAACCTCCAAGAGACGTAATGGAGGCAAGGGAATAGGATATCAAGGAGGTAATGTTGGAACCTGAGGATCCTAACATTAAGGTATTCGTAGGATCAGGGATCCTTCATTCTATTGAAGAGGATCTCATATCCTTCCTTAAAAGAAGAAAATCAACCTTTGCATGGAAGCACGAAGACATGATAGGCATTTCCAAAGATATCAGGCATATCCACCAGAAAAGGAAGAAATTCGCACCTGAAAAAATGCCATTAAAGCAGGTATGATTAGGGAAGTAAAATATCCTAGGTGGTTCGCCAATGTAGTTGTAGTCTAAAAGAAAAACAGAAAGTGGAGGGTATTTGTCGATTTTTCTAACTTAAACAAGGCATGTCCCAAGGATCCTTTCCCATTGCCACACATTGACTCCATGGTGGATGCCATGGCTGGTCATGAATTGCTCACCTTCATGGATGCTTCATCTGGATTTCAACAAATACAGATGGAACTATCTGACCAAGAGAATACTGCATTCATGACCCCTACCGGTATATATTGTTATATTGCTATGCCTTTCGGACTAAGAAATACAGGTGCAACATATCAAAGACTTGTCAACATGATGTTCAAAGAATTACTTGGTGATACTATGGAGGTCTACATTGATGACATGGTAGTCAAGTCAAAGAAGGTGGAGGATCACCTCAAAGATCTGGAAGTTGCATTCAACATACTTGATCGATACAACATGAAGTTGAATCCTTTGAAATGCCACTTTGGTGTCAAAGCCGGAAAGTTCTTGGGCTACATGGAGACAAAGAGAGGAATACAAGCCAACCCTGAACAAATAAAGGCTATTGTAAACTTGAAATCTCCTACTAGTGGACGGTGAACCATTATCCATACTTGGCTGTCTCAGGTAATGTGGTAAGTGCAGTATTAGTTAAGGATCATGAAGGCCAACAATACCATGTATATTATGTAAGTAAAAGCCTTCTTTATGTTGAAGCCATGTATTCTCCTTTAGAAAAAATAATTCTTGCATTAATCATGGCTTCAACTAAACTAAGACATTATTTTGAAACTCATACTATTGTTTTGAAAACTAATTTTCCAATTAAGAATGTTCTCAAGAAACCAGAAATGTCAAGCAAGATGGCAAAATCGGCATTAAAGCTTAGCGCCTATGATATAAGATATGAGCCCAGAACTGCTATTAAATCACAAGCACTGGCTGAATTTGTGGTGGATTTCAGTAGTGATTTATAAAAAGAAGCTGAATTGGAGGTCCAACAACTTAGAGGAACCAAGGATCCTTGGATACTCTTCACTGATGGAGCCTCAAATGTCAAAGAAACTGGGTTAGGAATACTACTAAAATCGCAACGGGGGAACATAATTGTTGACGCATATTTTGGTTTATGTAACTTGTCTTTGTTAACGATGTATTTGTACTATCTTTTTAGTTATCGAGTCTGTATTCTCCGTCGACCTTAGTTGGATATCCTCCTATCTTACTTTGGTCCGACAAGTTTGTCTCTTTTGGTTTGTAATGACTTATGAACAATGCATGTTGCATTTTGGGTATTATGTTTGTTTATGTGTTTATCTGTTTGCTGCAAACTGTCTGTTTGTAGCACATCGGTTTTTGGTGCCTTCGACGAAACACTATGTTTCGTCGTTTACATGTATGACGAAACTCCTTTATGGTCACAACTCCAAGTTTCGCCATGAACAGTGACGAAACACCTTGTGTTTCGTCGTCTTTGATGTTTCGTCAAGCCCATTTAGTGTTTCCTCAACACTTGGGCTGGGCTGCCTATATAAATACAACATGGTTTCTGTGTGAAACTATGAGAGCATGCCCACTGTGAAAGTCTACTGTCAAACATTTTGTGTATTTGTTTGATCATTGTTCTCATCCGTTTTAATCAATTGACTGTGTTTCGTTGGTTACTTCGTGTTGTGTTTATCTGTGTTTGGTTTGGCATCGTCACGGGGATTCCGCACTCGTAACCGTGTTTGATATTAACAAGGGTTTGGTTTCGAAATCGATCCTCCGAGAATCGGGACCTACAAGTGGTAGCAGAGCATTGGCTCTTATCCTTGTTTAAAACCAAACATAGTTGGGATTTTATCAAGTGTTTAAACTGTTTGTTTGTGATTTTCTGAAAACTATTGTTCTTGAAACTCATAATTTTCTGGAAAAAGTTTCTGAAAATCTGTTAGATCTTGTTTGTTTGCTAAAAAGTTTTATCAAAAACCTTGTTAGTTTGCATGTTTACATAGTAAAACCGGGTTTTTAGTGAAAGTTTTAAGCCAATTCGTGATTCGGAAAATTCTTCGGTGAAAAACTTGAACAGAAAGTTCATAATATTCATCTGTGTTCGTCAGTGTTCTTCATATCTTCAAAACTTCATATTATTCTTGAGTTTTAAAATTAAAAGGAAAATTGAAAATTGATTAAAATATTGATAAGAACATGCTGGGTTGGTAAGGTGGGTGTCTTGTTAGTTGAAAAGGGTGTTCCTGTCAGACAAAAAGATAAGATTTCCTTTGAAAAAGCTCACCAACTTTCTCACCAACTATCTGAGACCTTATCTCGACGGAAGACATAAGCGACGAAACCCCCAGTGTTTCACCAAAAGGAACTTTGACGAAACACCTAGTGTTTCGTTAAAGGTACTTCGACGAAAGTTCTTGAGTTTCGTGGCAAGTGTGTTTGACGAAAAACCATCTTTCATCAAACTTGGTTTTTCGCCAAAGACATAGTGTTTCGTCGAGACACTTGTATCATTTTTCACAGACACTTTTCAAAAGTGTTTTAACAGTCTGTTTTCAAGTGTGTAACCAGGTATTCACTTTCATACATCAATCATGAGTTGTACTAGTCCATGGGATTGGAGTACAGACCCAAGACCAGGTGAAGATCAGACTTCCGCAGCCGTTTGGATGAGGAATGTTATGCCACAACGATCTATTAGTGAAAGTCAATGGGCATTGGTGACGAACCAGAATCAAAGTGTCACACCCCGATATTTTCACATATTACCGGTAGGCCTGGTGGGGAGTATCGTGACGTAGTTGATAACATCATAGTCAAATAATCACAGTTCAATGCACAGCGGAAGTCTAAAGTAAATATATTACAAACCGATTCAAAAGTAACATCAATATTACAAACGGATTGTAAGATGGATCCACAGGCGGATCTTAAAACAGAAAGATAAACACTGTTCAACAGACTTTAGACGTCTAGAACTTGCAAAATTCCCTATTAACGCCCTGAGCTCCCAGCCAAATACGTACAGTACCTGTCACTTAATCTTTTTGGAAAATACGCCAGTTTACACTGGTAAATACAATTAACTGACTCTTTTGAAAACATTTATGAAGATTAATTTAAATGCACAAGGCATAAATATCCTTTTTAACTTGGGACAATTATAAAAAAAATATTCTTGTATACAGATTTACATGTTCGTTATACATTCAGGGCCGGATGTAGAAACCGAGTCAAGATTAACAGACACACCACAAGTATAGGCCCACAAGAGAGTGAGATACCGTTTTTCTTATGCAACTGTCAGGTGTATGCCTACACCCCGTGCTTAAGACGTGGCCATTTTCTTAATAATGATGCCAAGGATATCCGGGACATGGTCATTAACCCCCAAAGACTTTATTTCAAACAAGACAGATTAAAACGGGTTACCTCAGTAATTTAACCACTAATCGATTAAACATTCAATACCCGACCAAGCGGTATTATTATAATACCGAATCCCAAGCCCGTATAAGGAAAATAAGTTAAAAGTATTTACCTGAGCTAAAATGTAATTTTATTCTCAGCCGTAAACTCAAATCAGCAAGCACAAGTACCTCTACTGGGGCTCTCAATCTGGAACGTAGGTTTTATCAACCTATTAGATTCCTAACGGGTCTTATTTAAGTTATAACTTAGACCGGTTAGTTTTAAGGGAAGGTTTACAGTTCAAAATGCAAGATTTAGCGAAGACCGGGTTAGAATGTGACTTAGACCCGACAAGTATGGAGACTTGTATAATATGGGTAAACTAAACACATTCTGAATTTTGAAGTGAAATTGATAAGGTTTGACCCGTTTCGGTTAATTCATGTGAACTAGTTACATAAACCGTACCGAACGCGTAGAATGCATAACGGGTAACCAAAAGAGTCATGAACATGTTTCACAAGTTAATATGCCTTAAATACATTGTGATATCAGTAGGATACCTTCCATTATGCCCAAAACGAATTTAAAACCAATTTATGCCCCGTAGGGGTATTTTGGTCATTTTAATGTTTATAAAAGAGGTTAAATATAAATATGAGTTTCTGGTCTAAATAATCAGTAAAAATATTTATTTTATCAAGTTATATCAGTAAGATACCTCACATATGTGAAATTTATCATTCATGGCCAAACTATGCACCGTAGGGGCATTTTGGTCATTTCACATACGTTTTAAGGGTAAATTTTGGAAATCTGAGTTCAAAACTTTTATTTACTGTTAAAGTATAAAACTTATTCATAACATCAGTAGGTATCAAGCTTTAGGTGCCTAATATGGTTTTAAACCATACTATGCGCCTATATCGCATAAAAGTCGGTATTTGATGATATTCGGGTTAATTCAGGAAATCAGAGATTTTGATCAACCTTTGCTGTTTAAAATAACTTATTTAATAAATAAAATCAGTAGAAAAAGGTTTGGCATGTAAAGGATGTATAAAACTCATTTTATTAGCAAAAATGGCGTTATCGTCAATTACCGAGCCTATGCGAGAACTCTATGTTATGATCATTTTAAAATTTAATAAAAATTTCCAAAAATCCCAAAATATTATATTATATCAGTAGGTAAAAGATTTGATGTCAAGATTTGGGTTTAAATAGGCTTTATTTCGAAAATGCCGTTTAATTAATAAAAAGCTTTCAATTTACGATATCGTGCATAGCTCTTAATTTAGACCTCAAACTGATGTCAAATTTTTTAGAACATGTTTATAATTCAGTAATAAAGGTTTTTGGTCCTCTTACATTTTCAAAAATCTCGTTTAATATCAAAAGGGCATAATGGTCAACTTTTAGGCATTTAACGGAAACATGCAATGAACTAGAATTTCTAAGGAACCAAGTTGTATAACCTCAGAGGATTATACTAACCTATAACATGGTCCTAAAGGAACCCTAAGGAATATCTAAACTAAGGTAAATTGGGTCAGATCTGAAAGTCAAAGCAAAAGTCAACTTTCACGACTTTCGTTTTCGAACCGAGCCTAAACTTAGAATTGTCGGGTTGAACATGCCTAGACATGTTCAATTAATATTTACCAAGTTATTAAAGTGACAAAACTGATTTCATTGCCCTTACATTATAAATTATGAATTTTGTTTAAAAACCAACTCGTTTGACTTTTATTTTAATTACATTGACCCGACAATTTAACTAAGCAAATGTGGTAATTAGGAGGTGCCCTTTTGAGGGTTTAATACCTACCTAATTACGATCACGTAACCATGTTCGTTGCGAACAATGGCTTGATCGTTTAAAAGTCAAAGCGTTTATCACAAACGCTTGACTTTTCGGCTTTAAGAGCCAAACAATTGAACTAAGCACGGAAGGAACACTTACGAGTGGTCCTTAGGATTGAAGGAGGTTCCCCAGTTGGTTAGGATCCTCTCAAATCAGAGAGCAAGAGCAGAATTGCAATGAAGTGTGAAATGAAAGCCAAAACAAGTGGGTTTATATAGGATTTTGAGAACCGTTAGGATTGTTTCTCGTAACCCGTGCTTCAATCTGAACCGTACAAGTATCACCCACTGTTTGGTAATATATGGGTGCCCATAACAGCCCCTAGATTGTGCTTTGTGAGTATAGGAAACCAGTTTCAACAAAAACCAGCAACAAAACCAGTTTTCTGCTGCTGTTCTGTTCTCACGGCCCGCGTAGGAGGCCCAGGAGGCTTACGCGGCCCGCCTAGCTTGGCCCATTTCAGCAAAAGTTTGGCAGATGTGCAGAATCAGTCCCTGCATGCTTAAAAGACCCTTTATGACCTGTATAAGGGTCGTTAACCTCCTTTCAAGGCTCTACAATGATGCCTAAACATAGGGGACATAAAGAATGCTCAAAAATATGTCGGATGTCAGTTCGTTTGGTCGTACGGTTGCGTTGTTCGACTAATTACGACGAAACACGAACGGACGCGAAAAACGATCCAAATTACACGACGAATGGAATTTTATCAAGCCAAACACTAAAATAAAATATTTTAGTGATCACATAAATTTTTGGATGTCCAGATATATTCAGAACGTAATTTATGCGCGAAAATGCAAACTTATGCACTTTTTGACGCTTTTAGTCCCTGTTGATCAAATAAGTTTATTTTTGCACACCAAACACCTCTAAGCCTATTTCTAAGCTATGTAAAGGATATTTAGGGTATGTCTAACTTATGATCATATTCCGAAACGTTCAATACCATACGAATCGGTATACTTTTGCAGTTTGACGCAAATAGTCCCTCTAATGCACAAACTTGCTCATATCATCGTTTAATAGCATCAAAGCCTTATCTAATCCATATTAGGCATTCTTGGGAGTATTATTAAACCTCATGATGCTTCGGGTTCGTAAAAAGGTAACTCAGAGGTATAATTAAACATACTGACGCTTTTAACCCCTTAAACTTGCAAAGTTGCGCGTAACGTCACTTAAAGGCAAAAAAGCCTTAGACAGCCAATAATTGGCATTCCCGAGAGTATAATCAAATGTCATGAAGCTCCCGGTTTGTTAAGAGGTCACTCAGAGGTAATAATTAACATGTTGACGCTTTTAACCCTTCATCGCGCAAACTTTCAATTAATTACGCAAACGGCTACACTTGATCAACAAGTGGCTCATTTGTGAATATGATTACCGTGTAACATTATTCAGAGGCTTATGTTAAGCATGTTAACACTTCCAATCCTTCCATAATCAAAGTTTTTGAGTTTTCGCAAAAATTAGTCCTTCATAGTCCATGTTGACTTCATTAGGGTTTATTACACGTGTCAATACATCATTGGACGTTATTTTATGAGGTGTTACACAAAGCATTCAGAATCTGTTGTTAAGTGAGAGTGAAACGGGTAGCAACAACCGCCCACCAAAGCTGAATCATATGAACGAATATCCGTCTTGGAAAAATTGTTTCCACACTTATGTTCTAGGGAAAAACACCGAGTTATGGACGTGCTTCATTAGGCCATATAAAACAGCTCTTGAAGAAGCAGGATCAAATGCCACAACCTTTGAAAATATGCAAGAAGCCGACAAAAAGGCATTTGATCTTGAGAAGAAGGCGTTTTCTATTCTCACACAAGCACTCCACAAAGATATATATCATCAATTCGATTATTGTACTAGCACGAAAGACTTATGGGATGCCTTGGTAGCAAGAGGAGAAGGGAATGCGGCTACAAGAAAGACACGACATGATTTGTTGAAGAAGGAATTTGAATCATTTCAATTCATGGATAACGAAACACTAAATGATATGACAACTCGTTTTTATCATTTAATTGGTGAAATGTATTCTTATGGTGTTATTACAACTCAACGGGAAATGGTTGCAAGGTTTGCTGATGCTCTACCCCCAAAGTGGAGTTCATTCATTGAACTGTTAAAGCATACGGGTATGTAACACCTCGAAAATTCACGTCCTATAATGTGTTGACACGTGTCATAAAGTTTGAACGTGTGAAAGAATGTTATAAAAGGACTAAAGTTGACAAACATGGAAAGTATGTGTTAATACGGATTCTAAATGTCAACTATGAATAAAATATAATGAACATTAACCCTACACAATGTTCATACCTTCAAACGAATGAATCATGGATCATACGAAGCTAAAAGTGAGAGATTACAAACTACAGGGGTTAAATGTGTCAACATGTTAAAGATATACCTCTGAGTGACCTTTTGACAAACCCGAAGCTTTGTAAATGTAAATTATGCTCACTAGAATGCACGATTAAAATTTCATAAAGTTTCGTTATCGTATGAGAAAGTTATGATCAAATTCGTGTGAGAGGGGTTAAAAGCGTCAACGTTGAAATTTATGACTTTTCGGGTAACCATAAAGTTACCCAAGGACTTAACAAAGTATGGTTATGTCTTAAGGCCCATAAAAGTCAAGTTAGAGGGCTCGAAGTGCAAGAAAGCATGTTAAGATCAAGTGTAGAAGGATTAGGGACTAAAAGCGTCAAAAAGTGCATAAGTTTGCATTTTCGCGCATAACCTACGTTCTGAATACATATGGACATCCAAAAATTTATGTAAGCACTAAAATATTTTATTTTAGTGTTCGCCATAAGAAAAATCCATTCGTCGCGTCATTTGGATCGTTTTTCGCACTTGTGCGCATTCCGTCGTGATTTACCGAACATCGCGATCGTACGGCCAAACGAACCGACATCCGAGATATTTTTGAGCACATTTTAAGTTCCCTATACTTTAACTTCATTTTAGAGCTTTGAAATGGGGTTAACGGGCCTTAAACGTGTCGAAAATGGCCCAATTACACAACAGGGACCAAAACTGCAAATCTGCCAAACTTGTGTGTAGCGCACCGCTACACTTAACATGTAACGGTGCGCTAGCCTATGACAGACCAGATGCAGAGTATGTAACAGCCTGTTTTCAGCTGTTAACCACTTCCTAATCCCTTGCCAAGTGTTGATACCTTATGGTTAGTGGCAATTTAGGCACCACAACTTCCCGACAAGTGTACGGCCTTGATCGTGCCCTCTTCTCCAAGAAACGATCCTAACGGTGGACCGAAAACTATAAATACCCCATCCTCCATTACTCCAAAACCCACAAATCTGATAAAAAAGGCTCTAAGTTGGAACCATTGTTTCATACCTGAGCTATTTTGATCGAGATTAGCTTTCGGGGACCCTTCGTAAGCATTCTTTCGTTCTTTTATTGCTTTAAGAGTCCGAAAGTCAAACTTTGTTTGACTTTCTGCATTGACCAGTTTAAGGTCGATGCGAAGTTCGTTTGAACTTCATAACGTGAGCGTGATCACGATGGTTATAGTCCCTAGTGACTATACCTACTGATTTCCACGTTATCTAGGCTCAGTGACGAGCCGTAGTTTCGGCCAGAATACGTATTCTTGCGTATTTTGTAACCAAACTACTTATGGGTATCAAAACATACCAAACTTGTTTTCTAACTTAGTTAAGCATGTTTCAACATGCTTAGCTCGTCACTTTAGTTTAGTGCTTATATAGGGTCGTAAAGGTAAGCGATCTAAACAATCGCTTATACTTTCGAACCCGACTCGTTTGGTCGATCATTAGGATCCGACCAAACACATTAAGTGACCTTATGGTCACATCGTTCGAGTAGTTGTATGACAGGTAGTATATATGCCTTAGGTAAATGACCAAAATACCCCTACGGGGCTTAAATTGAGATTAAACTCGTTTTGGGCATTATGGAAGATATCATAATGATATCATAACATATTTAAAGCATATTAACTTAGGAAACCTGTTCGCGACCTATTCGGTTACCCGTTACGCGTTATTCGCGTTCGGATCGGTTTATATAACTAGTTTATATAAGTTAGCCGAAACGGGTCAAACCTTATCGGTTTTATCTCAAAATTCAGAATGTGTTTAGTTTACCCATGTTATACAAGTCTCCAAACTTGTCGGGTCTAAATCACATTCTATTTCGGTCTTCGCGTAATCATGCGTACGAACCGTATCTTCCTGTAAGACTAACCGGTCTAAGCTTAGGCTTAATTAAAGACCCGTTAGCATTCTAATTAATTATTTATACCATCATTCCAGACTAGAGCATTTCGGTAAATTGTACCTACGCTTACTTAAGCGACTACGGCTGAGTTATTAGATTCTTGCTATTTAAGACAGGAGCTAGCTCAGGTAAATACTCTTAACTTATTTTCCCTATACGGGCTTGGGATACGGTATAATAATACCGCTTGGTCGGGTATTGAATATTTAATCTTAATGAAGGTTAAATTATTGAGGTAACCCGGTTTAATCTGTATTGTTTGAAATAAAATCCTTTAGGGGTTAATGACCATGTCCCGGATATCCTTGACATCATTGTGTTATAAAATGGCCACGTCTTAGGTACGGGGTGTAGGCATACACCTGACAGTTACTAAGTAATAACGGTATCTCACTCTTGTGGGCCTATACTTGTGGCGTGTCTGTTAATCTTGACTCGGTTTCTACATCGGGCCCTGAACGTACAACGAACATGTAAATCTGTATACAAGGTTATAAATATAATTGTTCCAAGTGTAAAAAGATTAATTTTGCCTCTGTGCATTTTAATCAAAGTGTCAATATATTTTGTGCCATGTGCATCCAAACCAATTTTTAATCATTTTCCAAAATGAGTCGGTTGAGTGTATTTACCAGTGAAAACTGACGTATTTTCCAAAAGGGTTAAGTGACAGGTACTGAACATAATTGGCTGGAAGCTCAGGGCGGTTCTAAAGAATCTTGGAGGTTCTAGGTGCCTAAAGTCTGTTGAACAAATGATATGTTTTAAGATCCGCCTGTGGATCCTTTACCTTCCGTTGTAATACTGGATATTACCTTATATTCGGAATGTAATAATATTTATCTTTTGCTTCCGCTGTGCATTATTATATATTGTGTTGTTTGACTATTATGTTGCCAACCACGTCACGATACTCCCCCACCGGGCCCACCGGTGACACGTGGAAATCCGGGGTGTGACAGGTTGGTATCAGAGCCAACACT
Organism: Helianthus tuberosus; assembly: GCA_030545235.1. NCBI lineage: Eukaryota > Viridiplantae > Streptophyta > Magnoliopsida > Asterales > Asteraceae > Helianthus > Helianthus tuberosus. The sequence goes on along the minus strand of CM060382.1, from coordinate 39,302,247 downwards.
GAGTGAATTAAACACTAGCCTTTTGTGTTTAATCTCAGTTACACAATTGCACATATCTAAACTTCTGAGTCTAGACTTAACTTAGGAATATTCTCAAATCCTAATCTGGAAATTTTGCTTCCAAATTTTTTTTGGATACGTCGCCAAGCGAAGAAGCTGTAATAAGAATTCTCCACATCTGGAGCCTTGAAATGCTGAGCTTTGTACCGCGACCAGGATGAAACGTGCAACCACGGAGAAAGCATTCAGGAATTGAATGAAGAAGAAACTCCTTTTGCTGAAGAACGTTTCCGTATATAGTCCTTATAAGGACATATTTATCATTCAGTCCCTCCGAGGACGATATTATTCTTTTGAAGTCCCATTTAGGGCAACCCTATACTTGTTTAAATTTTAAAGGAACGATTAAGTTTAAAATATCATTCCTATATTATAAGATCTACCATTATAATAAAATGGCAAAATCTAAAAGGACAAGACCTAGCTTCGGGTCATATTAAGACCGGCCAAGATGGCAGTTCCTCAATTTAGATTTTGATCCTTAAATAACATTCCTTTTTGTAAGATCTACAATTATAATAAAATGGGAAAATCTAAAAAGGACAAGACCTAGCTTCGGGTCATATTAAGACCGGCCAAGATGGCAGTTCCTCAATATAGATTCAGATCCCTATTAACAGTTCAATTCAGAAATCCTTCTGCGTGAAATATTAATAAGAATCTTAAAAAGTGAAACCTAGCCTTCGGGTCAATTATAAGGCCGGGCCAAGATGGTAAGACCTGTTTAAAAGATTCGAATCACTGTTAACATCTATAAATATGTTAACACTCCTGACAGATGTGATTCGTTGGAAATCACACACGTAATTAAGGATTCTTCAAAAGATTCCTAACCCAGTTTAATGATCCCTGAATCCTGGGTTTACATCATCAATTAAGATGATCATATTTTAACCATACGTGGCAATATAGTGCCTACGGGCCTTGCTCATTTCTACGTGAGCCAAAATACAGTGGTAGCTATGACTCCCTGTCAGATAAGGGTAATGAACTAGGTTCAAACCTCAAATGCTTTGATTCTCTGAAATCATAGCTTATAAATTATATATGTCCTTGTGACTAAGCCAGTTGTGCTAATATACTTAAAGGCCTTGATTCTCTGAAATCATGGCTTATAATTTAAAAAAAAAAAAAAAAATTTCCGTGTGACTAAGCCTTATGTGCTAATATATATATTGTTATTATTTATAATTAGGATAAATTATGATTGAAATCCTGATTTAATACTATTATTAAGTTAACTATATATGGTCTCTGTTTACCATGGTTAACAAGTTACCCTAAAGGGTAATTCCATAATAAACTCCCAAATAAAATATTGTTCTTGTTTTCTGCAACAGTTCAATTCAAATGGCTGATTCAGATGAAATAAATAGCCATCCTGTGGAGCCAAATAATAATGCCCAGATTACGTTAACGGGCGCTGAATTAAAAGCTATTGTAGATGGCGCTGTGACACAGGCACTGGAGCGACAGTACGAGCAGTATAGTGAAACTCGGAGTAGGACACTATCTATACCGCGCTCGAAGCCTAGAGTTCAATCGGAAGCTCACAGCAAGCCTCCACCAAAGAAGGACGACCCCAAGAAAGTGGATGACGATCGTCAGTCCACCAACCACCACAGTGTATCCTCTCAGATAGTCGTGCCAAAACAAAGCCATATTAAGGGTTGCTCGTATAAGTATTTTGTATCTTGCAAACCCCGAGACTTCACAGGAGAAAAAGGGGCCATCGACTGCATGACATGGCTCGATGAGATGGACTCTGTTGTTGATATTAGTGGATGTGCAGAGCAAGACATTGTGAAGTTTGTTTCACAATCTTTTAAAGGAGAAGCTCTAGCATGGTGGAAGTCTCTCATTCAAGCTACGGGGAAGATCCCTTTGTACGAGATGACTTGGGATCAGTTCGTTGCTCTCATCAAAGAAAATTACTGTCCTCAACATGAAGTTGAGAAGATTGAGACTGAATTCTTGACATTAGTCATGGAGAACTTAGATTGTCAAGCATACCTTACGAATTTCAATACCAAGTCTCGATTAGTTCCTTATTTAATCACACCGGAACCCAAGAGAATTGCTCGCTTCATTGGGGGTTTAGCCCCAGAAATAAAAGCCAGTGTTAAGGCTTCAAGACCTACTACATTCAGGTCAGTGGCAGATCTGTCGCTATCTCTCACACTCGATGTGGTCAGAAACAAGGCTGCCAAAGTCTCGGAAGAAGGAAAGCGTAAAAGGGAGGATGAGAATTCCCATCGCTCCGATAAGAAGAGTTCCGGGTTTAAGAGAGACAGCCAGCAGTCAGGAGAGAAGACCAGGTGCGAAACCTGTAAGAAATACCATCTTGGGAAATGCAGATTTGAGTCTCAGCCTCTACCGTGTGGAATTTGCAAATCTAGGGAACATAAGACCCTGGATTGCAAGAAGTTGATAGATGCAACCTGTTATGGTTGCAACGAGAAGGGGCATATCAAGACCAACTGCCCTAGGAATCAGAAGAAGCCCGAGTAGGCCAAGAGAATAAACGCACGAGTTGTCAGGATGAACGCCCAAGAGATGGTGCAGAATAATAATAGTATAATATGTACTTTTCCTTATCTAGCAGTTTATGCATAAACTTATTTGATATTGGCACATATAAATATATTATGAATGATAAAGGTTGAGAACTGTTGTCTCCACCTGATTAAGACTCCGGTCATTTAATGCACGGTAGAAAGTGACCGATGTTACGTTTGAAAATGCTCCAACAAATCCTATATTGATATTTAATATCTATTAGAAATCACTCTTTTCTAATACCCTTATAGCAAACTTTTGGTTGCATACATAAGGACTCAATATAGTGATAAAAATCGATTGGTTGCCTTAAAAATCAAGCCCATATTGTGGGTGATAAGAAGCAATTAATTATCAAGACTCCTTATGAGACAACCCTCGTAATTACACGTATCTGTACGATTAATTAATATTAAACAAAAAAAAAATGGTGGAACTGGCCGTCCCCGGAATCGAACCTGGGTCTAGGCCACACCCTTTCGCGCGCCTAGCCAACTGAGCTAGGTGCCTAGTTTGTGAAACTTCCATTATTAATTAAATATAAGCACTTGTACAATAAACTTCCTTATCATTTATCAATCATAATTTCTGCTAAGTGTCCTGTTTTAATACAGGAAATAATAAATCTTCATGAACCATAAACTTAGCAAAGTTTTTTTTATCATTCACAAGGTATAACTACCAAGGAAACCATAGTAACCGATTCTTATAGATCGGCAAGGAATCCTTCCGAAAATCTAAGAGTACTCTTTCTTCGCATAGAGTACGACAACATATGTTATTTTAATTATTTTTCTCATTGTTTTCTATCGCCTGCGAATGCCAAACTATGTTTGATAAAAGTGTCATATGAGGATTGGCGTATCCTAGTGTGTCCCATAGATTATTTCCATGTCTGATCAGCATGGAGGTTTAATGCATGGAACCACAAAGATATCCCAATGATCATATGGTACTAAAGTCAACTAATAGTATTCAAAGAAGATATCCATAATATAATTGTCCAAGTAAATATTCCCGATTTAGGAATTCGTGGACTAGTAACATAAATGTGTCACTTATTCGACACAAGCAGCGATGAGTGAACTGGAGCTTGAGATATGGAAATCTCTGCAACCTCCTTGTACTTAGATTATCTTCTCCTAAGTTTACCCTGTTTACCTCCCTAGAGGCAGGTGGAGTTAAGATTTACATCCCACTTTGGGTTAGAGTGTTGTAAGAACTCCATGTTGATTATGGAATAACTGAAAACCTGATTAAGTAAACTTTAAGATAGGAGATTCATAGCCTAACTCAATATCCTGAGAATTCGGTATAGGAAATTTTGAAAGACGGTTCATTTTGATAAGGCATTGTTCACCGCAACCCTAATTAGGCGACGATTAAGAATCGCCATCAGCTGCCAAAATCGTCGAATTGTTCGACTAACTGTAAAGATTAGCTATTCCGTAAGATTAATTTTGAGCAATGGTTGGAATAATCATCTCACCTTAAGATAAGCTTTTCTATAATGACTGCCATATAAGTATCAAGGTGGCTCCTTGGAGACCTTGTATAAATGGCATGTTAAACGTTTATTGTTAGGACAATAGATTGGTGAGTCCAATTATAAGGATCTGAACGTTGCCCAGGAAACAACAAATAAGATCATACAAATTCCTAATCATCTGTAAGTTGCCATTATTAGGCAGAGAATACTTCCTTTATTTCAGTAAATCTCGGGTCGAGATTTATTTTAAGGGGGTGAGGATGTAACACCTCAAAAATTCACGTCCTATAATGTGTTGACACGTGTCATAAAGTTTGAACGTGTGAAAGAATGTTATAAAAGGACTAAGGTTGACAAACATGGAAAGTATGTGTTAATACGGATTCTAAATGTCAACTGTGAATAAAATATAATGAACATTAACCCTACACAATGTTCATACCTTCAAACGAATGAATCATGGATCATACGAAGCTAAAAGTGAGAGATTACAAACTACAGGGGTTAAATGTGTCAACATGTTAAAGATATACCTCTGAGTGACCTTTTGACAAACCCGAAGCTTTGTAAATGTAAATTATGCTCACTAGAATGCACGATTAAAATTTCATAAAGTTTCGTTATCGTATGAGAAAGTTATGATCAAATTCCTGTGAGAGGGGTTAAAAGCGTCAACGTTGAAATTTATGACTTTTCGGGTAACCATAAAGTTACCCAAGGACTTAACAAAGTATGGTTATGTCTTAAGGCCCATAAAAGTCAAGTTAGAGGGCTCGAAGTGCAAGAAAGCATGTTAAGATCAAGTGTAGAAGGATTAGGGACTAAAAGCGTCAAAAAGTGCATAAGTTTGCATTTTCGCGCATAACCTACGTTCTGAATACATCTGGACATCCAAAAATTTATGTAAGCACTAAAATATTTTATTTTAGTGTTCGCCATAAGAAAAATCCATTCGTCGCGTCATTTGGATCGTTTTTCGCACTTGTGCGCATTCCGTCGTGATTTACCGAACATCGCGATCGTACGGCCAAACGAACCGACATCCGAGATATTTTTGAGCACATTTTAAGTTCCCTATACTTTAACTTCATTTTAGAGCTTAGAAATGGGGTTAACGGGCCTTAAACGTGTCGAAAATGGCCCAATTACACAACAGGGACCAAAACTGCAAATCTGCCAAACTTGTGTGTAGCGCACCGCTACACTTAACATGTAACGGTGCGCTAGCCTATGACAGACCAGATGCAGAGTATGTAACAGCCTGTTTTCAGCTGTTAACCACTTCCTAATCCCTTGCCAAGTGTTGATACCTTATGGTTAGTGGCAATTTAGGCACCACAACTTCCCGACAAGTGTACGGCCTTGATCGTGCCCTCTTCTCCAAGAAACGATCCTAACGGTGGACCGAAAACTATAAATACCCCATCCTCCATTACTCCAAAACCCACAAATCTGATCAAAAAGGCTCTAAGTTGGAACCATTGTTTCATACCTGAGCTATTTTGATCGAGATTAGCTTTCGGGGACCCTTCGTAAGCATTCTTTCGTTCTTTTATTGCTTTACGAGTCCGAAAGTCAAACTTTGTTTGACTTTCTGCATTGACCAGTTTAAGGTCGATGCAAAGTTCGTTTGAACTTCATAACGTGAGCGTGATCACGATGGTTATAGTCCCTAGTGACTATACCTACTGATTTCCACGTTATCTAGGCTCAGTGACGAGCCGTAGTTTCGGCCAGAATACGTATTCTTGCGTATTTTGTAACCAAACTACTTATGGGTATCAAAACATACCAAACTTGTTTTCTAACTTAGTTAAGCATGTTTCAACATGCTTAGCTCGTCACTTTAGTTTAGTGCTTATATAGGGTCGTAAAGGTAAGCGATCTAAACAATCGCTTATACTTTCGAACCCGACTCGTTTGGTCGATCATTAGGATCCGACCAAACACATTAAGTGACCTTATGGTCACATCGTTCGAGTAGTTGTATGACAGGTAGTATATATGCCTTAGGTAAATGACCAAAATACCCCTACGGGGCTTAAATTGAGATTAAACTCGTTTTGGGCATTATGGAAGATATCATAATGATATCATAACATATTTAAAGCATATTAACTTAGGAAACCTGTTCGCGACCTATTCGGTTACCCGTTACGCGTTATTCGCGTTCGGATCGGTTTATATAACTAGTTTATATAAGTTAGCCGAAACGGGTCAAACCTTATCGGTTTTATCTCAAAATTCAGAATGTGTTTAGTTTACCCATGTTATACAAGTCTCCAAACTTGTCGGGTCTAAATCACATTCTATTTCGGTCTTCGCGTAATCATGCGTACGAACCGTATCTTCCTGTAAGACTAACCGGTCTAAGCTTAGGCTTAATTAAAGACCCGTTAGCATTCTAATTAATTATTTATACCATCATTCCAGACTAGAGCATTTCGGTAAATTGTACCTACGCTTACTTAAGCGACTACGGCTGAGTTATTAGATTCTTGCTATTTAAGACAGGAGCTAGCTCAGGTAAATACTCTTAACTTATTTTCCCTATACGGGCTTGGGATACGGTATAATAATACCGCTTGGTCGGGTATTGAATATTTAATCTTAATGAAGGTTAAATTATTGAGGTAACCCGGTTTAATCTGTATTGTTTGAAATAAAAGCCTTTAGGGGTTAATGACCATGTCCCGGATATCCTTGACATCATTGTGTTATAAAATGGCCACGTCTTAGGTACGGGGTGTAGGCATACACCTGACAGTTACTAAGTAATAACGGTATCTCACTCTTGTGGGCCTATACTTGTGGCGTGTCTGTTAATCTTGACTCGGTTTCTACATCGGGCCCTGAACGTACAACGAACATGTAAATCTGTATACAAGGTTATAAATATAATTGTTCCAAGTGTAAAAAGATTAATTTTGCCTCTGTTCATTTTAATCAAAGTGTCAATATATTTTGTGCCATGTGCATCCAAACCAATTTTTAATCATTTTCCAAAATGAGTCGGTTGAGTGTATTTACCAGTGAAAACTGACGTATTTTCCAAAAGGGTTAAGTGACAGGTACTGAACATAATTGGCTGGAAGCTCAGGGCGGTTCTAAAGAATCTTGGAGGTTCTAGGTGCCTAAAGTCTGTTGAACAAATGATATGTTTTAAGATCCGCCTGTGGATCCTTTACCTTCCGTTGTAATACTGGATATTACCTTATATTCGGAATGTAATAATATTTATCTTTTGCTTCCGCTGTGCATTATTATATATTGTGTTGTTTGACTATTATGTTGCCAACCACGTCACGATACTCCCCCACCGGGCCCACCGGTGACACGTGGAAATCCGGGGTGTGACAGGGTACTTTAGATAATGTCAGTATATATGAATTCGTTCAGAAGCTGGAGCACAAGAATGATGAAGAAATCCGGAAAGCAAAACGGATTCCAGTTCCTCAAAATACTGAAATGTACCTCGCAGGTTTTAATTCTGCAGCTAGTTCCAATTCCGCTCAGCAACCAAAACTACAAACGACGTTTATGTCCAATACAAGTTCTTTTCCTTTTCCCCAGTCAGCTCCTCCACCGGTTTTCGATCCAAGAGCCTATCTTCCGCCAGCGCATTTTATTGCTCAAGCTCACGCTTTTTCTAAACCTCAATTCGACGCAAGTGCCTGGCTACCTAAACCCGAACCTCCACCTCCAGTTTCCACTACTCAACCACAATTTGATCCAAGTGCTTATATTCCGAACCCACCACAAGCCCAACCACAACAACATCAAGCATATTACAGTAACAATCAAAACTTTAAAGAAAAGTGTTTCCGAATTGACAAAAACTGTTTTCAACAAACAATTTGGTATTAATAACTACATTAATATCATTGAGGAAACTAAGAAAGAGCTAGCCGTTGCCAAATGCGAGCATGATGCAATCAAACTCAAATTGGAGAGTTATTCTAACTCCCGATATGTGCTTGATCACATCATAGACACTCAACAGCTAAAAGGGAACAAGAAAGGCGTTGGGTATAAGTCGTGTCCACTCCCTTTGAGACACAACTATTCTCGAATGCCCGATGAAGAGGAAATGCCTCGTTTTGAACCTAGTGTGCCTCTCGATTATGAGGAAGTTACTGCTGGATTAGGGTTCAAATCGGACAGTTCCTCGAGTACCTCATCTGAAGGAATATGCACTTCAACGTTGACGAATCAAAGTGCTCCAATTATTGAGGACTATGATTCGTCTGATGATGAATCAGATGTGAGTGACCAAGATGAATCACTTGATAAGATGAAAGGAATAGAAATTCCAATTGAGAATTACATTCTGTGTGATCCTCCTACTCCTGCTTTGTAATCTGTTGCAAAACAAGTGATAGATCCTGTCAAGGATGTTAAGAATGTCAAAGATGTCAAGGAATCTGTGTCTACCGTTAAGAGTAATAATGTGTTGTATACTTTGGTCGGTGATGCTAAAATTTATTCGGACAATGATTTTCCAATTAAAAATGTCAATTCATCTTTGATTGATAAAGTTTTTGAAGACAATACGAGTAAATTTTTGGGAAAGACAATTCCTGGAGTTGTTGTAACCCAATGTGATCCTGTTCCAAAATCAGAAATTAGAAAACAATTTGGAAATCAAAGATCACCGACAAAGCAACAACCTATTGCTTCTCAGGGTAAACAGCCAGTTCAACGAGCTCAAAATCCTAAAGTTTCTCAATCAAAGTTTGAACCAAAAGGATCTCGTTACAGGAAGAAAAGCAGTAATGTCCAATTTTTAGCATCAAAGGGTACTGATAAAATTGAGACTTTTGAAAATAAATCAAACACTGATTTTGTCCAACAAGTCAAAATTTTAAAATGCAACAGTCAAAACAATTACACTCAACACACAAATGGGTGTGATGAAAACGCAAGTACCTCAGGTTCTACAGGTTCGACATCTGTTCGACAATCGGAATCTCCTAAGTTTGTGGAAAGGAGAACTTGTTTTAAATGTGGGGAGTTTGGACATATCATTAAAAATTGTACAAATACTCCCAAAGAGAAATTTGTTGAAAGAGCCCCTCCTAAAAAGGCTCACCCACAACATCGTTCGGTTTCACCAAAACGTGATAAAAGAACCGTTAAAGAACAAGAAATAAAACAACGATGTCAAAACGTCAAGGCAGTTGAAAAGGCTTTAAAATCTGAAGTCAAATCTGTTAAAAAGGAACCAAGTTCATCACAATCTTTAAAACCAGAAGAGTTAAATGCCATTTTAGTCCCTGTGGTTTGGGCCATTTTGCCAATTTAGTTCAAAGGTTTCATTTTTAACCTGTGGGTCCAAAAAGGTTTCACAGTTGCCATTTTAGTCCACTGGGTTAACTTCATCCATTTTTTCTGTTAACGAGAAGGCGAATTCGGTCATTTTATATGGCTGAATTGCCCTTTTAGTTAACAGAATTACATACAAAATGACCGAATTGGCCTTCCAGTTAACAGAAAAAATGAATGAAGTTAACCAAGTGGACTAAAATGGCAACTGTGAAACCTTTTTGGACCCACAGGTTAAAAATGAAACCTTTGGACTAAACTGGCAAAATGGCCCAAACCACAGGGACTAAAATGGCATTTAACACAAACCAAAAATTTCAAAATCTTTTCATAACACTCAAACTGGTAAACAAAAACAAACTTGGAAACCTAAAACGGGTGAAAGTTCAGGGGGAGGTGTTGTGTTTGAAAATTATCAAGAAATCGAGATCACTTTTCGTGATGCTCAGGGACGACCCAAGACCATTAAGGCTTGGGTCCCCATCCTCAACTAATTGGTGAATGAAATGTGCAGGATGTACCAGGAGGAACTGTTAATAGTCATTGGATTGTTGACAATGGAGCATCTAGGCACATGACAGGCGACTTACGGCTTCTTTATGATGTGAAAAACATTAGAGGAGGTTATGTCGCATTTGCTGGACACAAAGGCGGATATATCACTGGAGAAGGAATGATCTCCAATGGTTTTGTGTGTTTCGATGAGATCAATTATGTTCGTCAAATTGATCACAATCTTCTGAGTGTTTCGCAAATCTGCGATAAGAAGTTCACCGTGCATTTTGATGATGTCGGTTATTATGTGCTGAAGCCTGGTTTCAAAATTCCAAAAGAATGGATTCTTTTATCGGCTCCAAGGGTTAATGATCTTTATATTCTTGATATGAGCCAAGCGATTAAGATATCTACACAAGTCACATGTTTTGTCTCGAAAGCCACAGAGAAGGAGTCTATATCTTGGCACATACGAATAGGGCACATTCACTTAAGGAAGATGAACCATTTGGTGAAAAACAATCTTGTGAATGGTGTTCCTATGAGAAGTTTTCATCTACAAGATGTCTGTGTGTCGCGTCAGAAAGGAAATCAAACGAAGAAATCTCACCCGATTAAGAAAGTCAACACTGTTAGCATGACTCTCGAACGTCTTCATATGGACCTCTTTGGACCTATGAAACACAAGACAACCTTTGGGGATGCTTATTGTTTGGTGGTTACTGATGACTACTCTAGATTTTCTTGGGTATCTTTTATGGCGCACAAGAGTGAAACTCCTGAAATCCTCAAGAATCTTCTTACTTTGCTGGAAAATCTGTACTCATTGAAAGTGAAGAGGATCCGAAGCGACAATGGCACTAAGTTCAAAAACTACATAATGGATGAGTTCTGTACTTCAAAGGGAATTCTTCATGAATACAGTTCTCGCTACACTCCACAACAAAACGGTGTCGCTGAGAGGAAGAATCGGACAATAATAGAAACTGCAAGAACGATGTTGGTAGAGTCGGAGCTTCCTGTTCAATTCTGGGGGGAGGCTGTGTCGAGTGCTTGCTACACGCTAAACAGAGTTCTCACAGTTAAAAGGCATGACAAAACTTGTTTCGAACTTCTACACAAAAGGAAACCGGATATTTCTCACTTAGAACCTTTTGGTGCTCCATGCACCATGATTGAGCCGCACGGAAAGTTTGGTCCAAAAGCTGTTGAGGGCTTCTTCCTTGGATATGCTACTCCAAATTTTCGTGTATGGAATTTGGCGACCAAAAAGATTGAGTTATGGAATGAAGTAAAGGTTCAAAGGTATACTGATTTTGTTAGAGCTCCGGGTGATCCTTGGATGTTCGATTATGATGGACTATTCGACTCCTTTAATCTGCCAACATTTGACGAAGCATCTGCAGCTGCTAAAATGTTACTTGAAAGTGACAACGCTGCTGACTAGCCATTGGTGAGACCATTATTGTTAACCCCAAGGTTCGAATTCGGTTAACAACACAGTCCAAATTGAGGTATTTGAAGATGCTTCCGATTACAATGAGTCATCGGAAGATGATGAATACCATGATGCAAATGAAGGCACTTCAGCTCCGGTTGCTCCTGTTCAAGGTACTTCTGAAGCAACTCCTCATGAGCAAAATGTTGACACTGCTGAAGGAAATGCATCCACCTCTATGCCTAAGCCCGGTGTGGATTTGGTTGTTGATGTTAATCTTAACAATTTGGGTATCAATACTCGTGTCCCTGATGTTCCTGAATCAAGAATTCATGATACTTATCCACAGCAGAATACTATTGGAGATGTCCATAGCGGTGTGCAGACGCGTAATCAGCTGAGAAACAACCAGAATGCTGGTTTGTATTCAGCTATTAGAGAATCTGGTCTTCAAAATGATTGGTCCTTCGCGTGTTACGTTTCACAAGAAGAACCAAAGTCTTGGAAAGAAGCTTTAAAGGATAATTCTTGGGTGGAAGCCATGCAGGAAGAACTGCAACAGTTTCAAAAACTGGGTGTTTGGAAGCTTGTTGAAAGGCCTGGAAATTAAAAGAAAATTGGCACACGTTGGGTTTTCAAATGCAAAAAGGACGATCGTGGAGTAGTCATTCGAAATAAGGCGAGATTGGTTGTTTAGGGATTTCGTCAGATCGAAGGCATTGACTACAATGAAGTTTATGCACTTGTTGCACGTCTTGAAGCTATTCGGATCTTTCTAGCTTATGCTTCTTTTAAACGATTCAAAGTCTACCAGATGGACGTCAAAAGTGTTTTCTTACACGATGTGGTTGAAGAAGAGGTGTACGTCGAACAACCTCCGGGTTTTGAAGATCCTATTCATCCAGATCAGGTTTGGTTGCTCAACAAAGCTCTTTGTGGTTTACATCAGGCACCGAGAGCTTGGTATGCAACCTTATCTAACTATCTATTGGAGAATGGTTTTCAGCGAGGTCTTATTGAATGCATTCTCTTCATCAAAGAACAGGATGGAGATCTTCTGTTGGCACAGGTATACGTTGATGATATAATATTTGGTTCAACTAATGATTCTTTGTGCAGGCAATTCGAGCGTGTGATGCAAGAAAAATTTGAGATGAGCGCAATGGGGGAAATGAATTTCTTCTTGGGCCTACAAGTTCAACAAACGGAGTCTGGGATATTCATCCATTAGACTAAATATGTTGGTGACATCTTGAGCCGGTTCCAGTTGTCTGATGCAACGCCCAATGGTACCCCACTTCCGCAGAATCACGGGATTACTCCGGATCTGAAGGGCGAAAGCATTAACTCTTCATACTATTGTGCTATGATCAGATCTCTCATGTATCTCACAGCCTCGAGGCCCAAGTCATGTATCCGACGTGCCTGCTTGCAAGATATCAAGCCAACCCGAAGGCCTCACATCTGTCAGCTGTTAAAAGGATTTTCCGCTATTTGGAGGGTTGCCCGGACACTGGTCTCTGGTACCCTAGGGATGATAGCTTCGACTTGATCGCGTTAAGTGACTCTGATTTTGGTGGCTGCAAAATTGATGGCAAATCAACAACAGCTGGATGTCAATTCTTAGGAAATCGCCTGGTCACGTGGTAGTGCAAGAAGCAAACCTGTGTTGCTACGTCAACTTGTGAAGCTGAATACATTGCTGCCTCTAGTTGTTGCTCCCAAGTTCTTTGGATTCAACAACAAATGCGCGACTACGGTTTTGAATTCATATCTACTCCTATCTTTGTTGATAATAATGCTGCCTTACAGATCACTAGAAATCCTGTGTAGCATTCCAAGACTAAACACATCAACATTAAATATCACTTCATACGTGATTGTTTTGACAAAAGACTTATCGATGTTGTTAAAGTCCACACCGATCACCAATGTGCCGACCTGTTCACAAAAGCTTTTGATAAATCACGTTTTGATTATCTACTTTTGGTCAATGGCATTAAGGTGATACCCGAGTAAAACTTCTTTAGCTAATCGTTTTTGTAAATATTTTCTTAAAAACTATAAAAATCCAAAAAGATTTTCAATTTCGTAACCTTTTAGCATTTTAGGGGGAGAAAATTTCAAGAAAATACAAGAACATCTGAAAAAGTCAAAAACCCAAAAATATGTCTTTACTTTCTTTCTTTAAGTTTAAAAAAACTTTCTGTCATTAAGTTTAAAAAAAATTCAAAAATTCAAAAAAATTTTGGAAAATTCAAAAATTCAAAAAAAAAAAAAAATAGAAAAACCAAAAAGGAGTTTCTTGGATAAAGGAAGATGATGAAATTCACTGGTATGGTCGGTCAACGTGTTCAAAATGTAAAACAAAAAAATTAAGAAATGATAAGTATCTCTACTAATGATGTATCGGTAGGCTCACAATCAGATTAAAATGTGCAGGATGATACAAACCTAACAGATTTCAAGTCAGGTGGGAACCATTCATTGGCATATGGTCTTGGTACCGAAATTTCGTTTGATTGATTGCCGAGGTTCTGAGATATTCGGTCTTTATGCCGTCTTATCATCTGGGTATCATGGTTGTATCTTTTACCAAAAAATAACAGAGACGAAGTCTAGATCTTCCATGATACTATACATACGTGTACATATTGCATTCGACCTCAATAAGTGATCAACAATCACATGTCCAAACAAATAAGTGATAAAATATCACATTTATCAGGGAGTCAAGTTCTTCTCTTTGCTGTACGATGTACTGACCTGTTCACATACTTGCTCCTGTGCCCTCATGCATATGAAAATCAAGTTCCTCATCAATAAGTGATTCTATCACATAGGGCTTGTTTTCAATAAAAAATAAGTGAGTATCTCACATTCTTTTATACGGTTAAACAGATGATAAACGGTATACTCACCGGTAAGATGAACTCTCGTGCATCCCTTGATACGGGAATGTGTCGTGAGTGGATGCACACCGACTTGTAAGTATAATCCTTACCGTAAATCGTATCTCCTAATATTGATTACATCTGATCAGTTGAGCATATGTGGACAACAATACCGATAATCGTGGTAGTATACTTATCCAAAGCTTTAAACCAAACAAACATCATGTTGACTAAGACCGTAAGCTGGTATGATTTCTTTTCCTTGAAACTAGCAAAAGATTGCTCATTGTACAGTGTTTATTGCTTTTTCATTGCCTTTCATTAGTTTACCGCACTTTAAATTATGTTTTAGTGTAATTTGTAAAGTTCATTTTTGGTTAGCCGAAGGTGTAACTTGGTGTTTTCTGCCGAAATCCTGAAACCTACTTCATAAAATGTCCTTGCATTTGGTAAACTCAATCAAAATTGAAAATCTGTTCTAATAATCAAAATCTGTTCATGTGTGCAAAAATTTCAAAGACTTGGTAAATTTTTGGGAAAAGTTTTCACGAAAATCCCTCAGGTCGACGAAAGACCATGGTCAGGTCAACTGTTTTAAAACTTGGTCAAAATTAATTTGGTTCACGACGAAACACCATGTTTCGTCGAGATCACGATGAAAGTCACCTGGGCCTTTTTAACTTTCGTCATGGGCTCACTGTTCAAGCCCAAACAAGTGTTTCGTCAAGCCCATAGAAGTTTCGTCGAAGATGAAGTTTCGTCGAGGGAGTTAGTATTTAAAGGGGTCCTAGTTTTCAAAGGTCTCACTTTTTCAAACTAACTCTCTGATTCATCTTCTCCAATACTCAACCCTCCCATACCCTTTCACCGACCCTCAAATCCCTTCATTTTTTTACCATTTTTATCAGAATCAAAGGTATTCAAATGATTGTTCAAATGTTTCGAACCTTAGGAACCCTGTGTTTTTGTCCGTTTGTTCTAAAAGACCCTCGGAGACACTGTTTATTCGATTTTTTTCATGATATAAACTTGTGTTTGTCTTTGTTTCTCATAAAAACTGATAGAACTAGGGCTTGTATTGATATTATACATTGATTTGGCTTTGATTTGGGTTGGGTTTCGGATAACAAAAACAGGGGATGGTGTTTTTATGTTGTTTAAACTGTTTTGGGTAGTTACCGGTCAAAACTCATGTCGGTTTTGCATCTAGGTTTGTTTCGTTTTGATTGTGGTTAAAAAAAGTGTCATAATGCTTGATTATGCGAATCGGTCATCGGTTAACTGTCAATCGACGAAAATCCCTTTGTTTTTGAAAACCCCCAAATTCGACGAAACCCTAACTGTCTGCGACGAAACCCTAACTGTCTGTGACGAAACCCCTGTAATGACGAAACTTGTGTTTCTTCAAACTGAAGACGACGAAACTCCCTATGATGAAACCCCTTTTTACGTTGGAACAACTTTCGTCGAGAGACTGTCGACAAAACACCTCTGGTCAAAGGTCAACTCTGACTTTGTTTGACCAAGGGTGTTTTGCCATGAAGAAGGGTGTTTCGTCGCAAGTATTGATGTTTCGTCATCCAACACTTAGAATATTTTCAAGTTTGGTGCCCTTTTTCACAGAAGACATGTTTATACTTGTTCACTGTTCAATTCATACTCTAACATGTCTACACATATGTTATTACACATGTTATATCTTTGTGACTTATTGTGGACGTTTTCGAATACAAATGGCACCAAAAGAGAAGAAACGTAAGGCCACGACAAAGATAAATGATAAACCGGAAGAACTTGTGATGTCCGAGAGGCATCACAATATGATTGCCTATCTTGATCCAGAAGGAAAGATCAGTGAATTGAAAGAAATCACGTAGTGGATAAGGGAGTCGCGGATAAATAAAGCTGTCACTTTTTCAACTCCAGTTTACAAGTCGCTCGTTAAAGCATTTTGGAATTCTGCAAGCGTTGTCCAAGTTGATGGAACTGAAGTTATTCAAGGGCAAGTGAATGATGTGAACGTGAATGTCTCACCGGAAATCTTGAACACTGTTCTTGAACTGCAAGACGATCCGAATGCACCGTCCTCTATTCCAATCATGTGTACTCGCGGTTGTTTATTAAGGATGAAGTGTATTGGTGATATCTTCAGCACTCAAATCAACAAGGGAGATTTGCCGATGCGTTACAAGTTTCTCTTGCACATACTTATTCAATGTATCAGCAATAGACGTGCAGGATATGACATGGCACAATGATCCTGTAGGACTCATGGTGGCATTAGTGCTGAACAAACTGTTTAGTATTTCAAAGTACATCTTCGCCAACATGAAGGAGAACATGACGAGAACTGGTGGTCGAACAACTGGGAATAAATTCTGGATGTATCCTCGTTTTCTACAAATGATCATGAATTGCCAGCATCCCGGTCTTCCAAAAGCCGACGACGACATCTTGAAGATAGATTCGATGATAGAGTATTCATTGAAGATATTCAGGGGCCTTGCAATAAAAAGATACAAAGAAAGTAAGCCGCCTAGGAAGCTGTTTGGTGCTCTTAATAAAACCGACTACATCGCTCCAGAAGATGACAAATGACGTCACAATGACAGCGAATCTGATAATGAGGAGCCGGAGTTAAAGAAAAAGATGGAAGAAAAGTTTGGTCGAAAGGATTCTGATTCTTCTAACAGTGACAGTGATGGTGATGATGAAGTTGGTGATGGTGGTGATATAGGTTCCATTGGTACATCTGGTGCTGGTGCATTGACTGCTAGTACAGCTGGTGATACTTCAGCTGGTGGTGCTGAGGAGGATACGGAATCGGATGACAATCCACCTGAGCCAGGGTACGAAGTTTATTTTGATGAACGTGGTGTGAAAAGGATCAGGAGGATTAGGCAAGAGGATGACAACACTGAATACGTTCCTTCGGATACCGAAGCGGAACGTTTGAAGAAAAAGAAAACGACGAAAGAAGAAAGCAAGAAAGTACATTGGTACTTCATAAGCGCAACAATCCATTCCACAAGAACCTTCTCAAGAAGCAGAAATGGATCCAAACCTTGGATTCACGACCCCTGAAGCTTCTGAAATGGTGGCATCTCCTCCAAGATCTTCAGAACCAACACCTATGGTCTCTTTAGCTCATGAAACTCATGTAGTGTCTTCAACTCCTAAAACTCCTACAGTGACACCTCAAGAATCACCTCCCTCTATTGCATCAACCATTCGGGCAACTACTTCGTAGCCGATCGCAGAGCGCAGACAGACTATATTCTCTCAGATGCAGCAAGACGAAAAGGTAGATTTTCTGTTCTCCCAACTGCAAGCTGCTGCAGGTCAAATCAATAGGCAATCGGCAGTGATCCAACTTACTAAAGGCGACATGATCAAACAACAGTTGGAGATAAATAAGTTGAATTCCACTATTGATCGACAACAAGCAGAAATCACTCGCCAACAAGCAGAAATAGAGCAACTGAAGGCAGAAAATGCTAGATTGAAAGCAGCAGATGAAGAGAGAGAGCGACAGTTGCAACAGATGCGAGCGACGGATAATACTCGTGGTATTGAAATGAACCGCATGAAAGAAAGCAGCTCTCAACTTCAGAGGTTGGCTGATGCTCTCAAAGAAAGGCATGACTTTATGAAAGAGTGGTACGATTCTCGAAACACCACGATAGTTGATGGGGTCAAGCGAATAACTGAAGGCTTTGAGTTTGTGAGAAAGCGGGTCAATATTATGTGGAATGATCGGTGCAAGTAACAAGAAGTGTTGAGGAAAAAGGATGATGATCCTGAGGATCAGGGGAACCCCGACCCTTCTGCCACATCAGAGCAACCGCCAGCAACTACCTCTTCTCAACTTGTTGTCTTCCAGCCTTCGCATCTTGAATCGGCACAAGGAACCTCTAGTGGAGCCGTTGAAGAGATACAACAGCTTGAACAACAACTTGAAAGCAATTCTTACATCGAAAGGTCTTTGCCTGGTACATCTTCTGTTCCTAGCACTGCTGATCTTGCTTTGCAGGCTGTTCATCCTATCACTGGAGAAATTCTTGAAGAATGAGAGTTTGTATCAGATCTTTCACACGAACAACTACTTTCCTTGAATGAAATGAAGTCAGTTGAAGATTCTGTGATTGATAAAATTTCGGTTGAACCAGAGACTGTTGATACAGAAAACATTGAAGAAATAGTGTTTGAAGGCAAATCAGGTAAATCAACTTATGTTCGTGCCGACGGAATGGAGTTTGATCCATTTGATGAAGAATGGATGAAAGAGAATCAGGAAGACATTGATGAACAGTTGAAGAATCGTACGTCTTCTGATAATCCGACTGATTCATTCCAAGAATGGAGAAAACGTTTCTTGTCAAAGGTTGAAAAGCCTACGCCTCCCGAAGCATAGGTTGATTTTCTACAATTTGAAAAAGTTAAGCCGCATGGGAAAATTCTGAGCTGGATGTTCGTGAAGGAAATTCATTGTGTTGCGATCAAGCGCGAGAACGGAATCCAGTATTTTAACTCCATGCTGAGCATTCTCTCTGTGTCGTTCTATGACGTTGCTGCCTTATCGAAGCTGGAAATTATTAATCGTTCAAATTACTGTGGCGCAACGTTATTTGCAAGAAAAATCAAGTTTGAACGGAAGAAAGGATGGAAGGATGAGACGTACAAACTACAGTTTCTGATATATCAACAGATAAAGTTCACGTTGGATCCAGCGACCAACACGGCTCGATACAAGCTTATTTACCAACCGGCGAAGGTCATGAAAAAGATTCCGTTGATGCCTATGGAACAGAACTTTCTTGAAGAAATGGCATTGTGGTGTTACGACTCGGATACTCATGAAGCGGTGATCGTGTTTGAGGGTGATCGTGATAATTTTTGGATGTTAGATCCGATGTGGATCGTGAATATGTCGGTGAACGACATCAGCAAGCTATTTCGGCATGATATATTTTAAGAAGACAAGGACGCTCATCAAGCGCTACAATTTCAACGCGTCGCTTGTTACTGTTTTTACCGAGGAATTCATGCTGGAAGCACCTGGACGCTATTGAAGACCGAAGACCAAGTAACAGACAAGGGGGAGTTTGTTGATGCATATTTTGGTGTCTGTAACTTGTCTTTGTTAACGATGTATTTGTACGGTCTTTTTAGTTATCGAGTCTGTATTTGCCGTCGACCTTAGTTGGATATCCTCCTATCTTACTTTGGTCCGACAAGTTTGTCTCTTTTGGTTTGTAATGATTTATGAACAATGCATGTTGCATTTTGGGTATTATGTCTGTTTATGTGTTTATCTGTTTGCTGCAAACTGTCTGTTTGCAACACATCAGTTTTTGCAGCCTTCAACAAAACACTATATTTCGTCGTTTACATGTATGACGAAACTCCTTTATGGTCACAATTCCAAGTTACGTCATGAACAGTGATGAAACACCTTGTGTTTCATCGTCTTTGATGTTTCGTCAAGCCCATTTAGTGTTTCGTCAACACTTGGGTTGGGCTGCCTATATAAACACAACATGGTTTCTGTGTGAAACTATGAGAGCATACCCACTATGAAAGTCTATTGTCAAACATTGTGTGTATTTGTTTGATCATTGTTCTCATCCGTTTTAATCAATTGACTGTGTTTCGTTGGTTACTTCGTGTTGTGTTTATCTGTGTTTGGTTTGGCATCGTCACGGGGATTCCGCACTCGTGACCGTGTTTGATATAAACAAGGGTTTGGTTTCGAAATCGATCCTCCGATAATCGGGACCTACAATAATACCCCAGTCCTTCGCTTGTGAATGTCAAACCACTAACAATGAGGCAGAATATGAAGCACTAATAGCAGGTTTGTAATTAGCTAGAAAAAATGAGAATCAGGTATCTTCAAGTTTATAGATTCATTGCTAATTACTAACCACTTTAATGGTTCATATACTGTAAAAGGTGAGAAACTAATCAAATATTTAGAAATAGTAAAAGAACTGGTAAATTCTTTCGATTCTTTTAGCATAACACAGGTACCTAGAGAGAAAAATGCAGGGCCAGATGCTTTGGCGAACTTAGGATCAACCCTAAAAATCCAGAAGATATAAAGATACCTATCATTCACATCCTCTTTCCTACAATTGGGGAGCATAATGTAATGGAGGTAGTAAAGGATACTACAACAGCATCCAATGATCCGCATTCAGATTCAGGATCAAGGATCCTTCCAATTATGAAGTTCATTCAAAATGGAGAAATCCCAATAGAAGAGAATCCTAGAGCCTTTAGGGCCAACGTATCTTAGTTAATTATAACAGATAACACTTTATATAAAAGGTATCTTGCAGGTCCCTACTTACGATGCATTGAGGATCCATGAATTCAAGAAGTGTTAAAGGATTTCCATGAAGGAGACTGCGGAAATCATACAGGGGGCAAAGCACTATTCTCTAGAATACTTAGCATAGGTTACTTCTTGCCCACAATGAATGAAAACCTGATGCAAGATCAAGATACTGTGGATTAGCTTGAGACCTAACAAGAACAAGAATGGCCAGCTATCAGCAAAGGATGGCTGGGGCATACAATAAGAACGCCAGAATCAGAAGACTTCAGGTTGGAGACTTGGTGTTAAGGAAAGCATTTCAGAACACAAAAAACCCAGCTAATGGCAAGTTGGCACCTAAGTGGGAAGACTCCTATCTGATAGAAGCAGAGGCTTCAAAGGGGGCACATCGTCTTTTAACCATGGAAGGTTATCTACTATACCAAGAGCCTGGAACGCTATCCATCTCAAAAAGTATTTTATGTAAAAAGGATCAAGGATCCTTAAAGGATCTTGTATCATAATGACAGTAACATTCTATTCTAATGTTTTCCCTACTTTTTATATTTAATTTATTATAAGAAAGGGTGTTAAGATGTTTAATATCCACTTTCACCGAGTTTTGAGTTTTACAGAAATCATTGGTATCATTTGCATCAACAGAGGTCTAACGGGTTGGCCACCTCTCTCCTACGTTTAAGGTATCTAATACCTTCTATGGTTTAAAGGTTTTCACCTATCATACGAATTGGGTTTTGACACCCTACAAGTAGCGCACAATTATCCAAGTATGGTTCGAGGCAATGGGACCAGTACAAGATTAGTGGCTGACAATTTCATTATTGTTGGCCATATGTAGGATCCTAAGTATAATGGTATATGTACCATACATCCGTTATTCTAAGGTTTCTAACGTTTTCACGTTAGCTAAGTTTTTTGTATTTTCATGTCACTTACGTTAGGCTTGTCCCAAGGATGGGCCAGACCCTAGTATATTTTTGGGCTTGTCCCCAATTATCATGGGCTTATCCCCAGTTCTTTTGGGCTTGTCCCTAGTTATAATGGGCATGTGCCCAGTTTGTTTGGCTTAGTTCCAAGTTTTTCTTAACAGGTTTTGGGAACTTTGAAGACTCGCAAGTCCTTTCAATAAGGATCTTGGATCCTCGAAGTCTAAGTTATGGTGACTAGTTTATTTACACTATGGTAACGATCTAGGACATATAATCCTAACTTAGATATTATGGTATGCCTTATCTTCGCCTTATTTATTTTATTTATTGACTTCACCCTACATTTTCACAACTAAGGATATGTGATTCATAATTATTTATGCAATCAAATTTTTTCCAAGCTTTAATGAACAAGAGTTAATAATTTTATTATACAACAACCTGATTTTAACAAACAATCCACTTGATCTAGGAAAAACATATATACCAAATAAAACTATGAAACAAACAAATAACACAAGGCATAGTTAAAAGATTAAAGTTTTATTTAAACACCACCATCATTACCAAAATCACCAGCCCGGGCTTCACCAGCAATACATGGACCATCCACCCAGGCTGAATAAGGATGTTATCAGTTGTTAATATCTATGCAGGAAACGTTAAAGGGGAAGGGTGTTCAAGGCTTCATCCTCCACAAACATAAGGACCCATCTACCTTTTCCACCCCTCTAAATTGTCTTAAGGATCGTGGATCCTTAAACCTAGAAACTATTGTCTGAAATTATTATAAAGCATTCTTCAAAAAAATCACCATAAACCATTAGAAAAGTGGGCTCATGCCTAGGCATAATCATTCTTCATTGCCTACCGGTGCGGTCTAAACTGCTGCATCACCACCAGCTTCTCCATCAGCTCCACTAACCGTCTCTTTAGCCTTACTAGACACAGCCTTAGATGTCTTCACCGGCTCCGGCTCTGCTTCACCACCCAGCTTTAGTAGAGTCAGCTTCCATGAAGCCACGTCCCAAGCTGATCTGTCGAAGTCAGGCTCAATGGCTTCTTGAGCCATTCTGATCCTAGCCTGTAGCATGGTTCAGCAGCACAGACTTTAGCTTCATAAGTTGCCTCCATGACAGCCTTGCTGGTCCCCACCTTAGCTATGAGCAACTACTTCTCCAAGCCCTTCACATCCGTCTCTAGTTTGGAGATGGCCTTGTCCTTTGCAGTGATAATGGATCGCAGGCCAACTAAGTTCTCTTCCATCTCAACCAGGCTCCTCTCATAGTGTGCCTTCATGTGGGCGAAGCTCTACAAATCACAACACAAAAATGTCTTCATATGGGATCCTTAACTATATGCAGAATTACCAATAATGGATCAAGGATCCTTACCTCAGTGACAAACTCGTAGAACTGTCCCTCAACCTCAAAGGCAGCATCTTCAGGCTCCATAGGTTTCTTCCTTTTTGACCCAGTTTTAGCCCTGGTTGTCACAGCTTTAGGCTTGGGAGGCTTTGGCTCTTGGACAGCTCCTTCTTGATGGAGTGGGGGGAGAGATCATGCTGCCAATTCACCCAACCCAAACTTAGTGGCAGACTTGCTAGCAGACCTTTGAGCGCTTATTCAAGGGATAAACAGATAAGTATTTCATTCTATACATTTATTTAAATTCAAATTACAATCTATACACAAATACTTACTTGCCATGGTGTAGGACGTGGAAGTTTGTTCTTTAGAATCTTTGATCCTCAGCTTGAATGTTATCACATACGAATCAAGTGCTAAGAAAGCTTCAACCCTTTCTTCTGTTCCAGGAAGCTTGGCCAGACAAGCAAAATTGGTTACTGCATGCAAACAAGAGAAAAAGATAAGTAAAAAATAGTAATCCCTACACTGGTTATCTAAGGATCCTATATCCAACCCTTCAAGATACACTTTTTAGGCAAACTACCCCCATTAGGGATCGAGTCCCTTCTCACAAAGAAGAATTGGTTTTTCCATGTGGAATTGTTTTAGGTGGTCTTGAGGATTGGAAGAGGTTGATGAGGTTTAGCCTTGAACAAAAAGCGACTAGAGCTGTGGGTAACTAAGGAGTAGAGATATGAAAGCTCAGACAGATTGAACTCAAGCTCTTCAGTTTTGAGAATCTCCTCGATGGTGTAGAGGGCTCTCCAAAGCATGGGCATGGCTTGACTATAGCTTATTCTAGTCAAGGTGAAGAATCTTTGGGTGAGGTCTGGAAAAGGGTAAGAATAACCTAAGAGGAAAGGTAAAGCTGGAAAACAGACCCATACCGGAAAAATCGCATCATTGCGAACCAATGGGTCAAATGGCCGGAAAACCATTTCCGGTGGAAAACAGGGGGCAAGGCTCTCAATCTTCGGGTTGGTGAACTTACAAATCTCTGATGAGGGATTCATTAAGAGATTCTGGCTCTAGGGTGTGTTATCCTTCTCTAGGCTGGTACCAGGAGAGGATTGGGTGGTCATCTTCGTCGTTTTTAAGAAGAATGGATGGAGGATTTCATGAAGAAAATAGAGAGAAGGAGAGAATAATACCTGATTAAAAACTCTGGAATGCAAATATACGAGAGGATCTTCTGATCTTTATAGAGATTGAGGAGTTATCTCTAGCTTATAAATCGCAATGATGGTTATAGCCACTCATGTGACATCTGTGTATTTTAATCCCTGTACATTTCTGAACAATACTGTATTTAATAAAATATGGTGTTTTAATTTCCAATAGTTGTTAATTATTTGTGACATTTACACGTTTTCAATCATTGTTCAATTCCGAACTCTCAAACCTGTTCTAGAAGTGAAATTATAAACCGTTACGTAAACATAATCAGTTTAACGCGACGTACACACCAGAACTGTGACATAAGCCAAAATACCCTAAATACCCTTTACATAACTTAGAAATAAGTTTCGAAGGATTCGGTATGGCAAAAACATGTTTATTTGAACTTTAGAACTATTTGCGATACAACTGCGTCACTAGGTGATAACTTAAGTGCCGGAAAGTGCCTAAAACCCACACAAAGTGCAGAATTCTGCATTTTTCAGCAAAATTCAGCTTTTTAACAAGCTGGTTACATGCAAAAATTTGACTAAATGGTCCTGAATGCTTTCCTAAGTGTCGGGAATTAAAAGTGTCACGAAAAGTAACATAAAGATCATTAAACGGAATAGCTTGACACTTTAACGAACCGGTATCTAACCGAACAACTGGACATTACCCGGAACACCAAAATATTGCTAGAAGCATTTTTTTTTTTTTTTGGACTAGTTATGATCCCGAACACCCTAACACACTATATAAGGCATCATACACTTAAAACACTAGACATTACACTTACCCACCAACAATTATCTATTTTTACCATTCAAACATACATTAACCACCCCCCCCCCCCTTGGAATTTACGGTCACAAGGACCCACCACCATACTCCAAGATTTGATTTTTATTTTATTGGATCTTTGCTTGATTGTATGGACAAGATATTGAGAAGAGATGATTATAAGTATGGGGTGAATATTCAAGAGATCTTCATCATATCTTCACAACTACACTCCATCTCCCTCACTCTCTTCCTCTCCCCCATAACCGTACACACCACCACCACTCCCATTTTCAATTTTTCAACCTTGTTCTTGAAGATTAAACTCCATTCCAAGCTAGTTTCAAGTTGGTGTGAAGATCCAAAGGAGTTTCCAAGGTGTTTTCAAGTGATTTCAATCTCCATATCATCAAAATCTCATAAAAAAATCACTTGAATCTTGAAGGTATAAAGTTTATGTTTAAATCATACACTTGATTCTTGGTTGTTCTTGATGATTGGAAGTTTCTCTTGAATCTTGGAATTTTTCACAAACTTGAAATCTAAAAAGAAATGGGTCTTGATACCAAATAAAAAATGGTAGTATATATGTGTGTATATATAACCGTATATATATATGTATGTGTAAGAGATTTGAGTTTGAGTTGATTTTTGATAAATACTTGTTTAGGATGTTTGCTTGCATGAACAAGATTATGTGCAAACATGTTAGAGATATAAAGGAGTGATTGAATCATGAGTTATAATTTGAAGTAACGTTAGTATTTTGACATGTAAATGGCCAAAAATTTATTAGACATATTTGAGAATTTTTAAGTTGTTGCATGTTCTTGAATGAAAGTTAAAATGCAAGTGTTTGATGATTTGTGTATGATATGATGAATGTTCAATTAAATCAGTAAGTAAACATGAATAAATTACATGTTTGATGCATTTAAATTCATATGAAATGATGATGATATGATAAGTGTGATTTAGACACTTGTACATAAGAATGCATGTTGATTTAAAGCTCAAGAAATGATAAAAAATGATTGTATGACAAAAATATTTTAGAACAGATTATAAACACTAAAAATAACATTATTTGGTATATTATAATAGCATGAAACTTTGTCGTAGGTTTGATAGCTTTGCATGTTGTACATATAGCTTAGAAAGTGGTAAAATATGTGAAATTTGCATGATTTATGTGCTTTATGTGAGACATGCACTATCATGAGTATAACCACTATTTTATTCAGTAAATAACATGGTTTATGTTAAAATATCAAGTCATTACGATTTGGGATGGTTAGGGTAACGTTTGATGCAAAACTATACGGTAAAACGGTTAAAAATCGGCTTTTCGGAGGATTTTTATAAAACTGTGTTAGATCAGTAAGTAAACTGGCATTTTTGATATAAAAATAAGTATTTTAACTTACATTAAGTTTACTTGGTGTTTGGTTAGTCATACGTGACTTTCGACGCCCAAAAACGTTACCGAATCGCTAAAATACGCGTTTTTCAATGTACACTAGAATGGGTTGTTCATGGGTAAGTTTTATGTGTTACAAGATGTTATGTGATTTATAATATGTGTATGATGACATGTTAATACTTGACAAGATTATGTGTATTACGCTATTATTAGTATGTTACATTTGAGTATATATATTACGACGCGCAAATCATAGATATATTGCTTATAACATAATGAGGGTCATCAATAAAATCGTTCAAGTCGCAAAGTTTTTTTAAAATATATTTGTACTCATATATATATATATATATATATATATATATATATATATATATATATATATATATAAACACCAATATAATAAAAAATAATAACTTTTCGAGAAAATCTCAAAGTTATGTGAAAGTTCTAAGTATCGGAGAAACTTATGTATTTTTGTGGGTTTTTGATTATTAAATCGTTCTTACTTAATTTAGGAAGAATAAACAATTTGAGGGATTGTGTTAACATATAAAAACGCACCCAAAGGTGAGTACATAGTTCCCCTATTTTACGTTTTCAAATGTTTTGGGGTGAAGCATATGTGCATAACTTTACTTTTCATTTTCATGACATTATACATGTTTTATTACATATTACATAAAATACATTATTTCAGAGATATTTTTATGGTATATTGACTAAGTATACCTAACATGTGGTTTCAAAGACATTTTATTGGCATATTGACTTAGTATGCCTAATGCATGGTTTTACAAAGACATTTCTCATGACATGCTTACATTGAAAAGGACATTTGGTATGTTTAACGGGTTAGTAGTACATTCATTAACATTGATCACGCCGCTCGGTAGTATGTAATAGCGCTATAGGACTTGACAAATCCCGTTCCCGCTTTCTAGGAATTTCGGAAGGGGAATGAGAGAATCCGAATACATTTTTGATAAACCTTGATCCTGATAAGGGTTTATCAGACAGTCTCAAGGCTTGAGTGTATGCGATAGACAAACCACATAAATGTTCATATCGATAAAAGCAATGGTTTTCAAAGCATAACTTTTGATTTTAACTCTTGGTTATTCAAAGACCTTGTTTTTGTACATGACATTGGATTTCAAAAGACATTTGTTTATACTTGACATTAGACATTGTTTACACATGACATTTGACATTGGACATTGACATTTAAACAAGACAATATTTCATGGTTATTAATAAGTGATTTAAGTAACGAGACGTGTGTAATATGATAAAAGCATTGTGGATACGCCGCTCGTACTTCCTATATATAAGTGCTTTTATTGTATTGCATATCGTGGCGTTATCTAAACCACTTCAACAAAGATAAGACATGACATATTTTATACATATTATTTTCATTTGGTTATTTACTTAACCATACATCATTCTTTTATATCATTTGATTTTCATATGATTTTATAAAAGAAAATATTTTATAAGGTTCATGACTACTTTTCATTAAACATTTCTTTTAACATTAAAAGTCATGAATCTTCAACACTACACCTATGTTACTCACAGGCATTTTTATGCTGACGTATTTACTTTCACATATGTTTTAGGAGCGAATATTTGATGTGAGCAAGCTACACTTAGGGCGACTTGGGCCTTAGCAATCTAAAATCAAGAAAGTTATCATCTTTTATGTTATGTGTTTTGTTTGAACTAAGACAATGTAATAATTTAAGCTTGTAAAACTTAGCTTTAATTATCATGTGTTTTGAAACAATAATTCTGCCTACGACTCCCTGACGTTTCCACCGCGGTTTGTTGTTTTACGCGGTCGGGGTGTGACAAATCAAGTCCTATACGTCAGAAGTTGTAACGACTAGCTGATCAGACTAACAGCTAGTCTGAATCGCAATGACAGCTGTCAATCTGTCGCAGCCCCGACCCCACCCTGGAGCGGGTGCCGCGAGCCTGACTGGTGATATCGGTGTTTATTAAATTTGCAGCGGAATTAAAACATCAGGATCGTAGTTAGGAAATAATTTCAGAGTTGTAAAACACCAAACATTTTAAATTAAACCAATGGGCTAAAAACCCATATTTCATTTATAATATATTTATAAGGATAAACCCTAGTTGCTGAAAATATAAATTTCTTCTTTTATTTAGGTAACTTATAGCCACTTTATTTAAGCATTCAGTGCTCTATAGCTGGCTTCTAATAACTTCACATCAAGTTACCTGAAACGCGTTTTGAAAACATTTTATCAGCAAGAAATACTGTCGAGTTCACTCCATTTTATAAAATGACACATTGTTATAACCTTACAGTATTAAGGGGAATTGCAATGTATATTTCTATCAATTATTCAACACAGTATGCGACTGGGGACAATCCCCCGTGCTCGTGGTCATATTACTATGGGTCCTGTCACCCAATACTAATGGTTCCTGTCACACCCTTGGTGACTGTGGACTAGTTATGTATACAAAACCCCAACTACTGGCAATAATTATAGATTACAAAGACTTAATCTCTGTAAGTATAACTGAAAAACATTTAAGGTTTTGTAAAGTAAGTTGATGAAAAGAAGAATGACTCACAATAATGTGAGAAAAAGAATAATGACTCACTTTGTAAACTTAGGTTTTACTATAAACTTCTTGATAATATTTTTTGATGATTTTCCTCAGTTCCTAATAAAAATATACAATGCACGCGTGTTAGTATAATAACCCAATTCAACTTTATCAATACATCACGAGATCAGAATCCCAACGTAGTTTACAAAGCATAGCTTTTATCAGGCAGCGCTTTGGCATCCGTTGCTGGGTTCAAGATCGATCGGACAGGGTATCGAATCAGTGATCAGGGGTTAAAACACTTACGATGGGGTAGAGCTTCGTGATTTTAGGGGTATAATTTCGTGCTTAATATAGAGAGAAAGAAAAGAAGTTGAGTGATTTGAAACTGCAGACTGAAGCTCTATTTATACGAAAATTTT
This sequence comes from Helianthus tuberosus, assembly GCA_030545235.1. Lineage (NCBI taxonomy): Eukaryota > Viridiplantae > Streptophyta > Magnoliopsida > Asterales > Asteraceae > Helianthus > Helianthus tuberosus. The sequence goes on along the minus strand of CM060382.1, from coordinate 39,272,925 downwards.
GATTCTCTTGCGCCCCGCGACAGCCCCAAGCTAATCCTCTCGCGGCCCGCGAGACCCTCTAGCTAGAGCTTAGGGTTGACTAGTCACTGGTGTAGGTGTGACACATGGACGACACGTGTCATCAAACGTGACCGGAAAGTTACATGCCTCTCGGGCCCCACGAAAGGTTTCTTTTCAGTCTATCGCGGAGCGCGACAGACATAAAATGATTATTTTTTTCATTTTTCAAATTATATTACGTTACGCGAGTTCGGTTTTTCGATTTTTATAACATTTTTTAGGGTTGTTATAGAGTCACTATCACAACCGCCATATTGGGGGCAATTGTTAAGGAATAGATTTTTATAATTATAGATCCAATTTTCTGAGGTGTTTCCTGGATCAGTTATACTTAGCGGATAGTGAAGGGACTCAAAGGATCAAGGATCATTATTATTACTTATAGTTTCTAACAATTGTTCTCGATGTTTGTTAATATTCATGTGTAGGTTATCAACGAAGTGGATTGAGTCTTAGCTGGAATCTCGGGGATGATTCGTTCAAAATGCTGCACGTGCTATTTCCATAAACGATCATGGCAGTGGACGTGGTCTTGCATGATTATCGGACTTAGTTGTTAGTATTATCAAAAAGGGTTTGATCAAGTATTAGTAGAAAAATACACATTTCGCATACACACATTACGAACCATAAACACACAACACTCTTAGCAATCAGTTATAATACGCTTGATCAACATCCGAAGTTGTGAACTCTTTTAATTGTATAATATAGTTGGTAATGATAGTTTTCACTACCCGAGGTTTTTGCGTTGGCGATCTACTAGTGATCAAGTGCTTTTCCTCGTATAAATCTCTGTACATGATTTTCTTATTCATCTAACATTCATTTCATCATCGTTCATTACTCAAGTGCTCTACCTCACTCTACAGTTTTGGTTACATTATCATTGTTCAGATTTTTGACCAAAACACTTAGGATTAAATCCAACATTTTAATGTTCTTAATTTGAAACTGAAATGAAAAATCCCAAATTTCTGGATATCCAAAATTAAACACCCCATTCTGATCCTTAAATCTATTTGGACCAACGAAGAAGTAAACTGGCCGATTTATCATCTAGTTTTGTTCTTAAAACATTGCATCTTTGAGTGGTGTTATATAAAATTATATATTTTATAACTAAACACTTGCACCAACAAAGTTATTAAAAATTCTATTATTCTCTTAATTTGCACATTAAAAGATAAATTCTAAAATAATAATTCTATTACCATATATTCCCTATTGCACCTATTCTCCATAACCATTGTTTTCATTATCCAAGCATCTTTTAAAATACGGTAGATTTGTTTTAAGAAAAGTATCCATAGAACTTTTCATTGAATGAAATTCAAACTAACCCTAAAGGAATAATTACTCAGATATCGGTGTGTGTTTATTATATACATATATATATATATATATATTCCTCCAATCTTATAATTTACTCATTATTCCTTCTCCAATTGTAGTTGAAAGATGCCCTATCAATCATTTTACGAATTGGTGACGTATCTTCTCCCGGCATATTTAAAGTTGGCGGGAGTCGTCCCAGACTCCCTAAACTTCCCCGTGTGCAACAATAAAGCGACATTAGCTTTTTCCCATTTTCCAGTCTTTCTCAAAATACACGGTGTTGTCCAAGTTTTCCTAGAATTCCCCAAAACAAAATTATTTTAATATACATTACGGTTTAAAAAATAAAAAATTTTAAAAAGTTTATTTAAAAAATTTTAATATAATTAAAATTATACTTAAAACATTGATTATTTTAATTTGAAATGGTTTCCGTTCTTCCCCAAAAATTAGTGAAAGCTCCCCATTTTACGGTGAATTCTTTACCCAAAATTTGGGGGATGGTGTTACCATCCGGGGTTAGGAGCTCACTCGCTCTCCCCTGACTCCATTTGTAGGGTTTTATCCTTTACTTTCATGTTGTAGTTTATTTACTTTAACTTATATATGTTTTGGTTCTGTATTGTGGGACTTTCGGTTATCCTTTTGAAGGACTTTTCTCGTAAGATTTTATCCTCTTCTTTCGTATGCATGATGATAGTTTTATGGAGTTTGATAAACCCCTGGGAGAATAAATTTTATGTCATCTAGATATTATAATTAGATGAATAGACAAGAGACGAATGAATTTTATGTCAACTAGTATATAAATACTCATTAAACAGTAAACACGGTGAAATCCATTTAGAGACGCATTTCATAAGCTATAGATGTTAAAAATGACTTCCTTTTTAGGCCATGCGTAATGGGTATTATAAGGGCGTGAAATGGTTTGATAAGGCCCTGAAACCATCCTCTATGGACATTATAGGGGCATGAAGAGGGAGATACATTTCTAAAATAATGTTTAGCGAGGAGAAAAAACATGAAAAGTAATAAATGAAAGGACATTAAGGGGACCTTGACCATTAAACGGAGCATTATAATGCTGATGTGATGAAAAACGCCACTTAAAAGGGCATTAACCACTACGGATGATTTTAGATGTGGTGGCTTCTAAAATTGCATCAAAACATTCAATCCGCATCTAAAGTCTAGTCACAAGAAAAAATACTGAGCTCCGACGAGACGTCCGTTGATTCAAATTCCTTTTTAATTCACAACAACAAGATTTTGAAAATAAGACTTGAGATGAATCATATGATAATTGCAACAACCAATATTCGAAGGGTGTGCCTATTGGCACACCAAACCCTAGTTGAATCAGGGTTTACCTACGCTGCGTATAGGTCTATACGCAGCGTATAGGGTTACACCAATACGTTGCGTATAGACCTATACTCAGCGTAGGTAAACCCTGATTCTCAGTGCCTAATCAACAATCATTGCACAGAAAACAAGGGTTTATATACGCAGCGTATAGCTCAATACGCAACGTATATAAACCATCTGAATTTTTGGGGTCATTTTGGTGTGTTTGAAGCATCAGTTTTTCACAAGGTTTATATACGCTGCGTATAGAGCTATACGCAACGTATATAAAGGTCAGAAAATGTCCTTTATACCCTTGTGTTGAGGCTATACGAAGCCAAATACAAGGGTAGTTGTGTCATTTTTGTTTCATACGCTGCGTAGGGATCTATACACAGCGTATATAAGGCTCCATTTTTGTATTTTCTTTTGTGTATTCCTTTGTTTATTTATAAAAAAAAATTAATTATGTGTATTTTGGGGTATTTCCATGTTTATTTATAAAAAAACAATATTATTGGTAAATAATGCAAATATAAATTATAAAAATTAAAAAAAATACAAATATTATGACCGCATATAAGCCTATAAGTGTGATATCGTATCGTATAGCGTAGTATATGTCACGTATTTACCTCGTATAAGCCTATAAGTGTGATATCGTATCGTATAGCGTAGTATATGTCACGTATTAACCTCGTATAAGCCTATAAGTGTGATATCGTATCGTATAGCGTAGTATATGTCCCGTATAGGCCTATATGCAAATACAAGTGTCGCAACCCCCGATCCCTTATCTGTCCCGGGAACGGGCGGACGCGAACTCAGAATTCTGGTGGTATCAGTTTGTTAATTTGGCAGCGGAAATTACATCAGGACCGTAGTTAGGAAATGTTTATCAGAGTAAAACCACCATATTTGATATTAATAATCACATGGATAAAACACAAGTTTCTTATTACAACATGTTTATAGGGATAAACCCTATTTTATTTAATTTAAAACATCGTCTTTTAGGTAACTTTTATAGCCACATTTTTCCCAAGCCGTCAGTGCTCTCCAGCTGGCTTTTTACTAATTGGTTGTCACATTGTGTTACCTGAAACGCGTTTTAAAAACATTTTTCAGTGGGAAATACTGGTGAGTGAATCCCAGTTTAATCAAGAAATATTAATTTAATTTAAACTTAACAGTATTGAGGGCGATTACAATGTTTATATCTACCCAATTACTCATTCAGTACTGTCAATCCTGACTGGTGGTTCATATTACACATTGGCTAACTCTTCGTCCAATGGTAACGTTACTCACATTTTGTATACAAAACCCCAACATACCGGCAGTAATCGTAGAATTACAAAGACTCAATCATTGCTAAATTGCATTGTAAAATACTTAAGGTTTTGTAAAAACTGGTTACAAAAAGAAGATTACTCACATTGCTGTCTTAGATTTTCCGTAAGGGTTTCCTGAGAATTATCTATAATTTACACAAATGTACACGCGTTAGTATTAATAACCCATTTTAACATTAGCAATACCTTCCCGAGACGGCATTCCAACGACTACGTTGGGCAGAACCACGACAGCCGTTACGGAACCCTAGATCAATCGGGCAGCGTATCTAATACGTATCCAGGGGTTATAATACTTACAACGGAGCAGAACTTCGCTAATTAGGGGGGTATAATACCCGCTTATAAAGCCTACTATTCAGAAATTGAGATTGAGAAATGAAAATGGGACGAACAGACTGAAGATCCGCTGGCTCCTTTATATAGTTGCTGAGTTGGGATCTCTCGCGGCCCGCGTAATACAAGCACAGGGCCTACGCGGCCCGCGTTGACCCCCGGTCAATGTGTAGCTTAGCTGGGTCACTATGTAGGCTCACCAGATGTTGGGCCACATGGCGGCCCAGGGCCGTGCCAGGTCTTAAGTTGACGCGGCCCGCGTCACGCTTGGGGTGGGGCTTACGCGGCCCGCCTCAGCCCAAAAATTCAATTTTTAGTTATTTTTAATACTATTTAATATATTTGAGGCCCGTTTTCGCGTATGGGGTGTATTTTGGGACATTTTGGGATATTTTAAAATATTTTGGGGTGTCGGAAAATATTCGAGGGTGTCGGTTTATTTTGGATTGTTACATCCTCCCCACCTTGGTTTAGAGCTCGTCCTCGAGATCTACTGGAACAAGTGTGGATATTTCCTTTGCATTTCAGATTCAAGCTCCGTGTGTAGTCAGGTCCTCTTTTGGAGTCCCACTTCACTTTGACCAGAACTAATCTCTTATGCTTGAGGTTCTTGACTTTCCTGTCTTCAATTTGTAGAGGCCTTTCTACAAACTTAAGTTGTTCATTTACCTCTATATCCTTAAGAGGTACTATTAGCGATTCATCAGCTAAGCATTTCTTGAGATTAGATACATGAAACACATCATGTATTCCAGCCATTTCCTCTGGCAGTTGTAACTGATAGGCTACAAGTCCTATTCTTCTAATAATCTCAAAAGGTCCAATATACCTGGGACTTAGCTTTCCTCTTTTGATGAATCTTACTACTCCTTTCCAAGGAGAGACCTTTAACAATACTTTATCTCCTACTTGAAATTCCAATGGCTTGCGTCGGTTATCAACATAACTCTTCTGTCGATCACATGCTGCTTTTAGTCGTTCCTTGACTTAAATAATCTTGTCGGTTGTTTCTTGCACTATTTCAGGTCCAGATAGTTGCTTCTCCCCAATTTCTGCCCAACAGACTGGGGTTCGGCACTTTCGTCCATAAAGTGCTTCGAATGGTGCAGCATTGATACTTGTGTGATAACTATTATTATAAGAAAATTCTATTAAAGGTAAGTGATCGTCCCAATTACCTCCGAAATCAATTACACAAGCTCTAAGCATGTCTTCCATTGTCTGAATTGTTCTTTCGCTTTGTCCATCCGTTTGAGGATGATAAGTTGTGCTCAAATTAATCTTGGTTCCCATTGCCTTTTGGAAACTTGACCAAAAATGAGAGGTAAATCGACTATCCCTATCAGAAATAATTGATAAAGGAATTCCATGTAATGAAACAATTTCATTTACATACAATTTGGTAGCTGTTCCATACTGAAAGTTTCCTTCATTGGTAGGAAATGAGCTGACTTAGTTAGTCTATCTACAATCACCCAGATTGTATCATTACCTTTCCTTGTTTTGGGTAATTTAGTAACAAAATCCATTGTTATTAATTCCCATTTCCACACTGGCATTTCTAACTGTTGTAACAAACCTGAGGGTTTCTGGTGTTCAGCTTTAACTTGTGAATAGGTTAAACATTTAGAAACATAGGCTGCTATGTCCTTCTTCATTCCTATCCACCAAAATTTTTTCCTTAAATCCTGGTACATTTTATCACTTCCTGGATGCATCGTATACTTAGACTTATAGGCTTCTTCTAAAATACGATGACGTAGGTTTCCTAATTTAGGTATCCACGTTCTCTTTCTATGGAATTTCCATATTCCATCTGTTCCTTGTTCTAATTCTTTTAGCATACCCTTTAATTTTTCAGTATCATCCTTGATTACTGATTCTTATGCTTCTCTTATTTGATCATTTAAATCTACTTGTAGATTTAATTTAAGAGAACGTACCCTTTTTGGTTTTTCATGATACTTTCGACTTAAAGCATCTGCCACTACATTTGCTTTTCCTTCATGGTACTGGATATCACAATCATAATCACTAAGCATCTCCATCCAGCGTCTTTGTCTCATATTTAACTCCGTTTGCCCGAAAACATACCTTAAACTCTTATGATCAGTGAATATGGTAAACTTACTACCATAAAGGTAATGTCTCCAAATCTTAAGGGCAAAAATTATAGCTCCTAATTCCAAGTCATGGGTTGAATTATTTTCTTCATGATTCTTAAGTTGCCTAGATGCATAAGCTATAACCTTTTGACGTTGCATCAATACACATCCATCACCTAATTTAGAAGCGTCACAATAGACTACAAGGTCTTCAGTTCCTTCTGGTAATGATAGTATGGGTGTATTAGTTAATCTTTGCTTAAGAATTCTAAATGCTTCTTCTTGTTTTGGTCCCCATTCAAACTTAATAGATTTACAGGTTAACTTAGTTAAAGGAATGACTATTCTAGAAAAATCTCGAATAAATCTTCTATAATAACCGGCCAATTCTAAGAAACTTCTAACCTCGGTTGTGATTCAGGGGTTTTCCATTTAATAATCGCCTCGATTTTTGTGGGATCCACATGAATTCCTTCATGGTTCACTAAGTGTCCAAGAAATTGTCCCTGTTCTAGCCAAAACTCGCACTTTGAAAATTTAGCATAAAGCTTTTCCTTTCTTAATAAACTTAGAAGTGCGTGCAAATGCTTTGCATGGTCCTCCTTACTCTTAGAGTAAATTAGAATATCATCTATAAAAATAATTATGAATTTATCCAAATATGGCTTACATATTCGGTTCATCATGTCCATAAATGCAGCTGGGGCATTGGCTAAACCAAATGGCATGACAGTAAATTCATAATGGCCATACCTTGTTCTGAATGCGGTCTTAGGAATATCCTCTTCATGTACCTTTAATTGATGATATCCTGACCTTAAATCGATTTTAGAGAAAAATCGAGCTCCTTGCAATTGATCGAACAGATCATCGATTCTCGGTAATGGGGATCGATTCTTAATCGTGACCTTGTTCAATTCACGGTAGTCAATGCACATACGCATTGATCCGTCCTTTTTTACGAATAAAATTGGCGCTCCCCAAGGTGTTGAGCTTGGTTGTATAAATCCTTTTTCCAGCAATTCATCTAAGTGTTTCTTCAATTCCTGCATTTCGACGGGTGCCAAACGATAAGGTGTTTTGGCAATTGGTGCTGTTCCAGGCAGTAGGTGAATTCTGAATTCAACTTCTCTGTCTGGTGGTAGTCCTGGTAATTCTTCTGGAAATACATCTGAAAACTGAGACACTACTGGAATGTCTTTTAGTTCTTTTCCTTTAGTGTTAGTGATTATGGAAATCAAATACACTATAGAACCTTTTCTTATATAACTTGCAGTTTTTATTACACAGATGAATTTTGTGGATCTAGATGGTTTATCTCCTTTAATTGTGATCATTTCACCTTTTGGTGAATTTACTTGGATTGACTTTTGATTACATAAAATACTGGCTTTATTGGCTATTAACCAATCCATTCCTAATACAACATCAAATCCTGCCAGATTCATGGGATACAGATTTGCAATATACTTTTGATTTAAAATTTATATTCTTGCTCCCTGCAAGATTTCAGAAATCCTAACAGTTTCTCCATTAGATGTCTCTACTAGACATTCTTGTGGTAGTTTAGTTAATGATTGATTTAGAAGTTTGCAAAACGAAGTATTAATAAAACTTTGGTTTGCACCAGAGTCAAATAATACCTTAGCAAAAACATCACTAACTAAAAACGTACCAGCTATCACGTCTGGAATCATCTTAGCTTCATCTGCAGTCAGAACAAATCCTCTAGCATTTTAAGTGTTCTTATTGTTCACAGCTGGAGCCAATTTTGGACAGTTTGGCTTGATATGACCTTGTTCTCCACAGTTGTAGCATACTTTATTGTTGTCTTTCCTCCCGCAGTCTTCTTCCTTGTGACCTGATATTTTGCAGAAATTGCAATATATGGAGCATTTTCCAGAATGCTTCTTTTTGCAATGCTTGCAATAAGGTGCAGAGGTAGAACCTATATTTCTACGGTTGTAATTCCCAGAACGGAATTCTTGAGTAAGCCTCTGTGCTAAGTTTTTCCTCTGGTCTTCTTCTCCAGTACGTATTAATTCATCAGTCAAGGTGTTTGTTAATTCTACAGCTTCTTCTATGGTTTGAGGTCTAGCTGCCTTGACTACATGTCTAATCTCTCCAATTAATCCCCAGATGTAACGGGAGATTAATACCGGCTCTGGTGATGCAAGGGTTGGTACTATTCTAGCATATTCAAAGAATAACTTTGTGTACCCCTTACTATCCACTCCATTCATCCTAAGGTTTAGGAATTTGTTTGCTATCTGTTCTTTTTCATTAGGAGGGCAGAATTTCCTTTCTACCATGTTCCTAAATTCTTCCTGTTGGTGCATGCGTCTGTCGACTTCATCTTGTATCGAGTCTTTTAGTATGATAGATAGAACAGGGCACGAAAAACGAGGAAATGTGTGTTTATAGGTAATTTTGCTTGAAATGACACAGGGTCATTTCATGCGAAATCAAGTGGTTAATTTCGCTTGAAATCAGATGCTGATTTCGTTTGAAGTAATTCCGTGCGGAATTAGATTCCGCTTGAACCATTTCAAGCGAAATCATCTAGCTTATAAATACCTGATGTGCCTATTCATTTGTAACGATTCTGATTCCGGTAGCGAAGCTCTGCCGAAGTGTCCACAGCATTGTAATCAATTTGTTATCAATCAAAAGACAGTTTAAAGTGATATTCTAGCTGAATTGAACTTGATACATCTATTTCTGCCTTTTGTATTGAGAAAAACTCTTCTGATCGACTTGTTCGGGTCAGATATCGATCCTACAAGTGGTATCAGAGCTCAGGAGGAAGAGTTCTTTCCAATTCAGCTGCAAATTCTGATTTCTACATCTTCTTTTCAAAATTTAACAACTTTTCACGGTTAAAATCGGCTAATTTTCTCACATATTGTGTGAAACAGTGTTTTAACAAACCCTTGAAACTTTCAGACTTAAAATCGGACTAAAACCTAATCAATTTTGGCAAAAACAGCTCGAAATGATGACGTCAGCGGTATTTCGCCCGGAATAAGACCTTAATTTCGCTCAAAACCAGTATTTCGCTTGAGTGATTTCGTTCGAAATCACTATTCCGCTCCAAATTGTTATTTCATTTGAGTGATTTCACGTGAAATCACTAATTTCGCACTAGATTGTAATTCCGTTTGAAAGTTTCACACGAGATTAGTTATTTCGCTTCAAATTGGTATTTCGTTCGAACTCAGTAATTCCGTGTGAAGAGGTATTTCGTTTGAGAGTGGTATTTTGTGTGAAAGATTTGATTTCGCTTGAAAGTGTCAAAGTTTTTTGAAACTTATTACCGAAACATGGAAGAGGAATTTTATAACGCATTTGCTACTACACCAACTACTCCGGCATCTGTTACTCAGAACTTGAACATGGAAAATGAAACGGGCACTATGCAAAAACCACCTAAGCTCATGAATATCGAGGAGTATAAAGGATGGGAAGAACGATTTGAGATTTGGGTACAAGCAAATTACTTGGATGCTTGGGAATGCGTGGAATCGAAATATGTTAGACCTTTGAATGATGAGGAAGAGGAGATTGCTATTAAAGATCTAAGTTTTGATGATAGAAAGAAATACAAAAAATGAAAAAAATGATGATTAGTCTATTACATCAAGCAGTTAAAGAAGATATCTTGGTATTACTGCAACACAATGGAAGTGCATATTTAATTTGGAAAGCTTTAAAATCAAAGTTTGTTGGAAGTAAAGAAATGATCAAGAACAAAAAATCACTTCTAAAGAAAGAGTTTGATCTATTTCGTGGTTTGAGAACTGAGAGCACCAAACAGATTATTGAAAGATACTGCAATCTGTTAGTCTAAATGAAGAGAGTGAGCATCATAAAAGATAATGAAGAATTGATTGAAAAATTAGCTGATGCTTTGCCACATGAAACTTGGGGCACGTATCTCATGATGTTGAGGAACAAGAAAGATTTTAGCAATCTAACTCTGAATAAGTTCATTGAAAAATTTGAAGCTCAAGAAATGGAACAAAGAAAGATCTCAAGAATGAAGAATTTTGATGGTGAACAAGATATCGGTCTTTATTACAAAGGAGGTATCAGTGACAAGACCAACATGTCACCAAAGGTTGAGACGACATTTAATGCTAAAAGTTCATCAGGAGGGTGATGTGTGCAAAATGCAACATATAAATTACATCAATTATGGCATAAAACTAACCCTTTTTTAGTACTAATGTTGGAAAAAGTGTGCTTTTGTCTTCCTTTTGTATTTTCAGGATTAAATGAGCTCAAATTAACAAAAGAAGCAAAAAGACATCAAAATCTAACATAAATACAAGAAAAGGAACAAGACGTGACATGCCCGACCCCACGACAGCATCTTCCCAAGCAAAACAAGAAGACAGAAGACTGAACACGCCCTGTGCTCAGCCAGCACGGGGGCGTGCCCAAGTGTTAGCAGAAAAGACAAAGTGGTAGAAGCTTCTATTGCCCACCACGGGGCCGTGCTCAGCGGACACGGGGCCATGGTCAACTATAAGATTCGCACAATCCAGGCAAATCTTCATAGTACAAAGATTCTTCTGCACACGGGGTCGTGCTCAGCGGACACGGGGGCGTGGTCAACTAATAAGACAAAGCTGCATTAAATGAAGAAAGAGAAGGATGTGGACACGGGGCCGTGCCCGAGCTTCTGTTCAGCCTATAAATAGGAGTGCTTGGCTCAAGCTCAAACCATCCCTTGGCACACCACCTCTCTCACACTTCACCCACCACCCACCACCACCATAACACCATCATCCACCACCATCATCCATTGTCCATCATAGAGTGTGTGAGTCGTCTCGGGATCCAAGATTGATCGTAAGAGTTCTTGACAATCAAGGCCATGTTTGCCTAAGTCTCTTACATCACTTGGTGAAGACAAGTGTCTAGTGTAATACTTTTTATTTCTAATCTTTTCGCACTTTTTATTTGGTTTTGTATTAATGACTTTAATAACTAGTTTCTTATGTTGAAGGTGATTCTTCCTTATCGTTTGTCCGTGGTGTCTTGACATTATTTTACTGTCTATATAAAATAAAAGATTTTCACCATTCATATCTCCACGGTCTATATGGAGGTATGTTGGCTACCTGGTCGGGGGTTAAGGGAACGGTTTGGTAAGAGTCTTGCCATTGTTCAGCGTTTAGAGGTCCTGCAATGGACCTGGGTCAAATTTAGTAGGACCTCCTTCAATACTTAACGGTATTGGATGGCGGGGGTCCAAACTCTTTGATCCCCTCATAAGTTAAACTACTATTAATACTATAACCCGGCTATTTAGGACTGTATCCCTGCTGACTCAGACTACTTAGTCGAGGGTAACGTCACCTCCAAAAGAGGGGCCTACCATAATTTGCATTAATAACTTAATTAATTATCTTTCAATAATCTGACCCTTTAGCATTGTATCCTTGCTGACTCAAACTACTGGGTTGAGGGTAACGTCACCTTCAAAAGAGGGGCCTACTACAATAACTAAGATAATCTCTTCAATAAGTGCAAAAGTGCGGAAATAATCAAAGGTTACACTATACACGTGTCGGAACCAAGTGATTCATCTTGTCTATCTGTTTTTCTTTTATTTTTATTTTTCAGCATTTTAATTAGTTTTTATTTTTCTTAGCTTAAAACATTTTTTCTAAACTTTTTGATCTGATTAGACGTTGAGGATAAACCGGTACTAAAAGCTCTTGTGTCCTTGGATGACCTCGGTATCTTACCAACACTATACTACGCCCACGATGGGTGCACTTGCCCATATGTGTGTTTAGTGTTAGTAAATATCGTGTTTTATAACTTTAAAACTTGGCTAAAAAAGTGTTAAAGGGCTTAAAATATACACCTAAGATCAATGTTGGATCCCGAGACGACTCACACACTCTATGATGGACAATGGATGATGGTGGTGGATGATGGTGTTATAGTGGTGGTGGGTGGTGGGTGAAGTGTGAGAGAGGTGGTGTGCCAAGGGATGGTTTGAGCTTGAGCCAAGCACTCCTATTTATAGGCTGAACAGAAGCTCGGGCACGGCCCCGTGTCCAGTGGGCACGGCCCCGTGTCCAGTGGGCATGGCCCCGTGTCCACATCCTTCTCTTTCTTCATTTAATGCAGCTGCCGTTGCCGGGGACACAAGGATTTTAAGAAAGCTTAAAATCAACGGCCTAATCAGTTTTTCAAAACCTTTTTAAAAAACGCGCGCACATTTTTCTGCATTTTAGTCAGTTTTGCATTTACTGTAACCTGTACACGGGGCCGTGTTCATTGAACACGGGGCCGTGCTGCACATTTTTCTTAAAACACCCAGTAACAGTAGTTTGAACACGGGCCGTGCTCACTGAACACGCCCTGTGCTCAACGAAATCAGTAAATTTAATTAAAACGCCCAGATACAGATTCTGTACACTGGGCCGTGTCCACTGAACACGGGGTCGTGTCCAGCCTCTGTTTCCGTTTTTATTTTTGTTTTCTGATCTCGAGACTTGGTTGTGGTCTGCTGAGTGATTCTTATGGATCAATACTCAGGAGGTTACAACTACACTTATGAGGAGGATGATTATAGGGGTAACTATTGCACTAATTGTAGAAATCTGCGCTCGGTTCAAAATATAATCACTCATATCAACCATCCAATTCATACACCTACTATGAGGAGCCCAGGTACGAGCCATCAACTTCATACACATCCTTTAAAGACCAAAGGTATGAACCTCCTCCCTCATACTCATATTTTGATGAACCAAGGTATGAGCCTTCATACTCATACTTTGAGGAACCAAGATATGAGCCACCACCTTCGTACGCTTATTATGAGGAACCATGGCGTGAACAACCCACCTCATATGAGTATTATGAAAAACAAAATAATGACCCTTATCCATCATATGCTTATAATGAAGAACAATGGTGTGAACCATCTACTTCATATGAGTATTATGAGGAACAAAGGACCGAACAACCGGATTCAAGCTTTGAAAATCCCGATTCTTTTTCTATAACCGAAGTGACCGATAGGATATTAGAACACCTTAGAGTTATCGATCGCTATATAAAAGAATCTCGCGCAAGGGAAGAGGAGTCCCGCGCAAGAGAAGAATTAAAAAAGGATGAGATAACTGAAAGTGTAAAAATGGAAGAACAAATAAGTGAAAAGCCGACACATGAGTTAAAAACGAAAAAGGTGAGTCCGACAACGTTAAAATTCAAGAAGAGTCTAATTTTGAAGAAATTAATCTCTTGTCACCTTCTTTCGAAAATCATTGTTTAGTACCCACTCATGCTATGTTTTTAAAAGAATTAAACACTAACACTAAAATTGACGAAACGGTAAGTGTTAAGTTAACTAATGATCAAACCTCACTAATAAAAGAAGACCCTTTTGAAATTAACATTACACCGGTTCCATGTTTCTTTCAAAATTCGTTTATTAGTAATGTCACAATCGATAAGGATCTTTGTGTTAACATAATGCCTAACTACATTTTCGAAAAATTAAGTATTAGTGATTTTTCTCCACTTCAAATACCCATTTTTCTATCCAATCGGAAAGTAATAAAATCAATCGGTATAGTTAAGGATGTATTGGTTCAAACAAATCAAATGGTAATCCCGACCGACTTTGTCATCCTCGATGACGCTCCTCTATTGTTGGGACGACCATTTGTAAAAACTCACGAAGCTTTGAGAAACCGGAAGTTCAACAATCTACCTCTTCAATTAGGGGCATTTAAAAGAAGTGTCGATCTTGAACGGTCAATGAAATATCCATTCGGCAATAATGACCCCCTAATTGAAGATGAAGATGAACCACCCGATACAAGTGAAGAAATTGACCACTTTGTTGAAGAAGAGGTCGCCATAGAACAAACTTTTAAAGTTCTTGATCAAAATGAGCAACCGAATAAGGAGTCTCCTAAAGACCCACCACTTGAGCTCAAAGAACTTCCAAAAGGTTTGGAATATGCTTTTCTAGGAAAAGATGGTAATTTACCTGTAATTATTTCGTCTAAATTAGATAGCTTAGAAAAAGAAAAATTAATCAATCTTTTGAAAAAACACAAAAACGCGATCGCTTGGAAACTTGTAGACATTAAGGGAATAAGTCCTTCCATGTGTACGCACAAAATTTTAATGAATGATGACTACAAACCGGTAATACAACCACAACGTCGAGTAAATCCAAATGTTCAAGAAGTGGTTAAAAACGAAGTCATCAAATTACTTGACGCCGGACTTATCTATCCTATCTACGATAGTCCTTGGGTGAGTCCTGTCCAAGTAGTTCCAAAGAAAGGAGGTATGACAGTAATAACTAATGAAAAAAATGAATTAATACCCACGAGAACCGTCACAGGATGGAGAGTATGTATAGATTATAGACGATTAAATGAAGCAACAAGAAAAGATCACTTTCCTTTACCCTTCATTGATCAAATGTTAGAAAGATTATCCGGTCATAAATTTTATTGTTTCTTGGATGGATTTTCAGGCTACTTTTAAATCCCGATAGCACCCGAAGACCAAGAAAAGACAACTTTCACATGTCCCTATGGAACTTTTGCTTATTGACGCATGCCGTTAGGTCTATGTAATGCCCCCGCAACATTCCAACATTGCATGGTAGCCATTTTCCACGACATGATAGAAAAGACAATGGAAGTCTTCATGGACGACTTTTCTATCTTTGGGGATTCATATGACCAATGCCTCGATAACCTTGAACGAATGCTATCCCGATGTGAGGAAACTAACCTCGCCCTTAATTGGGAAAAATAACATTTCATGGTAACGGAGGGAATAGTACTCGGTCACAAAATCTCAAGCGAAGGAATGGAGGTAGATCAAGCCAAAATAGATACCATTTCTAGACTACCACCTCCATCCTCCGTAAGAGCTATCAGAAGTTTCCTAGGGCATGCCGGATTTTATAGACGGTTTATCAAAGACTTTTCTAAAATTTCAAGACCTCTAACAAAATTACTTGAAAAATATGCCCCTTTCATCTTTGATAAGGATTGCAATCAAGCATTTCTAACCCTAAAGGAAATGTTAGTCAATGCACCTATCATGATAGCGCCTGATTGGAAATTTCCTTTCGAAATCATGTGTGATGCTAGTGACTTTGCAGTTGGAGCTGTCTTAGGACAAAGAAAAGAAAAGCATTTCCACCCCATTTATTATGCTAGTAAAACACTTAACGATGCACAAGAAAATTACACAACAACTGAAAAAGAATTACTAGCTGTGGTATTTGCTTTTGATAAATTTCGTTCTTCTCTTGTTCTTTCTAAAACTATAGTCTATACAGATCATGCAGCCATTCGATATCTCTTCAAAAAACAGGACGCAAAACCACGTTTGATTCGGTGGATTCTACTCCTCCAAGAATTTGATATCGAAATCAAAGATAAAAGAGGAGCATAAAATACCGCAGCAGATCATCTTTCGCGCTTAGAAGACCCAGCTTTGGAGGCAACCAGGGATGAGCAAATCAACGAAAAATTCCCGACTGAGTCCCTGGAAATGGTGTAATATAAGGAAGAACCATGGTACGCCGACTATGCTAACTACCTAGCTAGCGGTATAGTCGCAAAAGGTTGGCCACATCATCAAAGGAAAAAATTCTTTGCCAATGTGAAACACTATTTTTGGGAAGATCCATATCTTTTCAAAATGTGTGCCGACCAACTCGTCCGACGATGCGTACATGGTAGCGAAGCACGAAGAATTCTCCGCCATTGTCATGATGGTCCATACGGAGGGCATCATGGTGCCACTAGTACCGCACGAAAGGTATTTGATTCAGGATTTTATTGGCCAACCATTTACAAAGACGCCCAAAGTCTTGTCAAGACATGTGATGCTTGCCAAAGAACATGTGACACCCCAGGAAGACCAGTAAACTACATAACACAATTAGCTTCCTCAGTAACCTCACACTAAATTTCGGCCTCACACTAAATTTCGGGACGAAATTTCTTTCAAGTTGGGGATAATGTGACAACTCGTATTTCAGAACCTATCCTTGTGTTTAATGTAACGTATGCGAACTTTGTAGGACTATGTGATATAATGGTTTTAATGAATAATTATAAATTGTACGTTACGTATTTTGTGTGATTGTATTATTAGTAAGAATATTGAATAATTCTTGGTCGCGCAACACTAGCCAGTCGCACATCTCTTGAGCCGTACACTATGTCTTTACCCACACGGCCCACTATGATTGAACTCGAGACAAGAGGCAGCCCATACAAGGGTTCGGCCCAACATTCCATCTTTTGTGTATACGTAAAAACATGGTCATATACCACAATTCTTGCCATATTGCAAACCCTAAAACTTATTTCCCCTCACTTGATGTGCGACGGCAGTGGACACCCCCCCTTCGAAGCAGCCTCTTTACGCATCAATGTGGTGGTTAGTGATTATCTTTAATTGTTAACTTTATTGATGCATAATCGAGCTAGTGTATATGTTTAAAAGTAAGGATTAGTTGTGTATATACATGATCGAGTATTATAATCTGATGATACACTCGATTTTCCCTATGCTTGTCCATGTTTGATCTGATGATAAAATGATGAGGATTTAGAGTGATAGGGCTGTTATGCTCAAAGGTATTAGTATTAAATTGATGATTGACTTACAACCCACCACAAGGAAAATAGGTCCTATAAGATCATATGATTTGATATAATTGTCTGCTACAAACTTTTATGTGCATGTGTTGTGAAGTTTAATGTTGACAACTCATCATTCATGATTTCGATTTCCATGTGTAGATGTCAGACTTTTATGTGAATGCATTTAGCATGTCGGTCACCAATATAAAATTCATGTATGTTGCCATGCGATGTGTTGTGGATGGTGTGATGATTTTGTATGCATGTTGATCACATTTGTAGGGTGTTGAAAGATTACATATCACTGTCATGATTGATCGAATTACTGTTGAAGTCATGGATAATTGTTTGTGATGTTGTTGTTGGATGATGAACCCCACGAAAACACTTGGGGATTTCGGCCCAGGTGTTTTCGCCAACAAGTGTTTTCGGCCCAATGATTATTTTCGGCTCAACTGTTAATCTCTTAAGTTGTTAGATCTGTTACAATGTTAACCTTGTTAAGCTACGTATATATATATATATATAACCCTGTTAAGTATGTAACTACGTTTAAACTATTAACTGGGTTAAGTCATTAACTCAGTTAACCAAATTAACTTGGTTAGCTGATAAACTTGGTTATGTTGTAAACTCAGTTTAGTATGTGACTCCGTTGGTTATTACTTCATTAGTGGTTAATCTAGTTAAAAATAATTAACACTGTTAAGCCAGCTAACACCGTTAAGTATGTTATTTCTGTTATGGATGATTCTGTTATGCATGAGAGCATTGCAAAATGTAATGATCCAGTTAATGCAATAACCACGTTGAACCCATTTAACACCATTAGTCCAGTATGAATAAACCGTGGATGACAAGTATGTGAAACATGAGTTGCTCGAACTTGGTTAACTGTTTACATGATACATGCTGCCAATTGCTAGACACTCTGTGATGTTACTGTGATACTTGTTACATGTGAAACATTACGAATGCTAACTGATTGAGTATACGTGCACACTATAGGACGTGGTTGTTTACTTTCAAGCACATAGTTAGCATACCGAGCAAACCTAAGGTGAGTTCACTGCATTTCTCAAGCATGCGTCCCGGTGGTTTGGGACAACTAGTAAACATTTGGAAGGGAATCTTGGGTAAACAGTTAAATTGGGTTTTGGTTATTGAACATGGAATCTATCATTATCGGATTGCCTGTAGGGCAATGGGGTAATTAGTTGATAGCGCTATTAGGTTTGATACCTCGCACCGGGCCGTAAGGACGGGCGCGAACTAATTATCTGGGCATCATTACCAATGCTTGGTTAGGGGCATTGGGGACTGGACACACTTCCAGGTTATTAAGGGACACACTTCCCGGATACATATGGGCACACTCCCTAGGGTATCTCAACAAGTCATAAACAGCATCACATCACAACGTTGAATTGGCTTAACATACATCTGGTAACTACACACGTTAACAAAACCTTGAACTCACCAGCGTAGTCTAACACACTTGTTTACATGCTTGTAGGTAATCACTGAAGGAACTTGAGAACTTGCCGTCTGATGCTGCTGGAGTGGTTGTGGTCATGATAAACAATTACATTGATTTGGTTTTGATACATTTATACACTTATACATTTATGCTTCCGCTCAATACTTTGGTTTTGGTTTAACTTACAAACGATACATTTCTTTCAATTGAGTATTTCCATACATTATTACTTGTGTTTGACATGATTGGTGGCTCTTTGTTGGATCGTTGCACCTCCATTAGGGACATGCCCTAGGTGGTAATTTGGGGGTGTGACAGAACAGGTAATATTTCTTCCAAAAACGAAATGCCACAAAATGGCATTCTTGTTTGTGAAATTTTTGATGTGTGGGGACTCGACTTTATGGGACCTTTCCCACCGTCGAAAGGAAACAAATATATACTTGTGGCTGTAGACTACTTGTCTAAATGGGCCGAGGCCGAGGCACTTCCAACAAATGATGGAAGAGTCGTGGTAAGATTTCTGAAAAAATTATTCTCTCGTTTTGGCACACCTAAAACATTAATAAGTGATAGAGGTACCCATTTTTGCAACCATCAACTTGAATTTTTTTTAACAAGATATGGGGTCTATCACCGGGTCTCAATAGCATATCATCCTCAAACAAATGGACAAGCCGAAGTGACTAATAGAGGTTTAAAACGAATACTTGAAAAAACCGTAGGGTTAACTAAAAAGGAATGGGCAGATAAATTAGATGATGCTTTATGGGCTTTTCGAACTGCTTATAAAACAACAATAGGTACAACCCCATATAAGCTAGTCTATGGAAAAAGTTGTCACTTGCCAATAGAAATTGCACACAAAGCCTACTGGGCAATCAAAAATGTAAACTTAGATTTAGAATTTGCTGGTAAAAATCGATTTTGTCAATTAAATGAATTAGACGAACTTAGGAATTATGCATACTCAAACTCTGAAATTTATAAGGAAAGAATGAAGAATTTGCATGACAAACATATTAAACCTAATGAATTTCGAGTAGGAGATCTAGTTCTTTTGTTTAATTCACGACTTCGATTGTTTCCTGGTAAATTAAAGTCTAGGTGGTCAGGACCTTTTTCCATCACCCATATTTTCCCACACGGTGCAATAGAAATTAAATCTCGGAATGGACCTCCATTCAAAGTCAATGGCCAATGGCTGAAACTCTATCAAGGATTCATTGAAGATGAAGAGGAGGAGATCTCGCTTCAAACGATCGAAGAATGAAAGCATCAACGTCATACCTGGTGAGTTACGAACGATTGGGACGACATCTAAAGCGGTAAGTTTTCTAACCAAAGTTTATGGGAAACAAGGGCACTCACACGAGCACTAAAAAAAACTGTGCTCGGCACGAGGCCGTGTCCGCTGGACACGGGGCCGTGTCCGCGCTGCAGTCGGGATTTATCCCCTTTTTCATAACAGTTTCACCATTCCACACGCCCCGTTTCCCCGAAAACTCTCTGGTTCCTGGCGATTTTTCGCAGATTTTCAACGTCTCCTATCATTTTAACAACATCAAGGTATGATTCTATCACCATCTTTAGTTAGATTAGTTACTTGCATGTAGTTAAAACACCAAAAATTTGGGGAAAAATCTAGGGTTCTTGAAGTTCATCCGGATCGAACCTCAAATTTTTGTTTAGATCTGTTTGCATTTAGTTAGATTAGTGTTAAGGGAAGTAAATACACTTGTATTGTTCATAGAATCGCACGATTTCGCACAAAAACCCCAAACCCTTGTTCTTGAACCGAAAAAGATAAAATTGAATGGGTAAACGGGTCGTTTTGGGAAAAACGGCACTTAGGGTTTCATTTTCGGGGGAAACCGCATCTATTGGACCAAAAATTTTCAAGTTTTCGAAAACGGGTCGAAAAATGGAATTTTTGTGTAACAGACGCCTGGACACGGGGCCGTGTCCGCTGAACACGGGGTCGTGTCCAGCCCACTGTTTGTAGTTTTGTCCGAAAACTCTTTTTTTCGTGCTAACTTTTGGTGTATTCTTTCAGATGGCTAGGAAGTTCACAAGATTTAACGCCAATGAGCTCGATGCTAGGGCTATATACGAAATACTTCAAACAAGGCCGGAGGAATACCCGAGGCAAGCATGCACGGACTTGTTAACATTGGTGAACCAACTCGACCGCTTCAACAACCTTGTCACAGGACCTCTAAGAGTCGCTTTAACAACTCGACTCCGTTTCGTCCACGAATGCACTTTGGAATTCTATAGCACCTTCACATTCAACTCGAGGTGCGACCCATTCGACAATGATGGGGTAGCGTTCCGATGTGGCGGAACTAGGTATTCAATCTCTAGGGCACAATTTGGGTCGATTGTCGGGTTGTATGCGGAAGAGGATGCGGGAAACGAGGGAAATACCGGAGGGATGCGAGAGATAGACGAAAACGATCGCCAAGCTGCATGGGCTCAGATTGGTGAAGGGTACTACAATCTGAGCAGCACTAAGAGCACGAAGTTGAGGGATCCGCTCTACCGATACATCCATAGGCTCCTCGGCTACTCTCTTAGTCAAAGGCATGATAGCGACGGCGTCGTTGGGTTAAGAGATCTTGTTGTCCTCCACTGTATCCATAACCGCAGGCCGCTTGATGTTCCGTTTCTCATGCTCCGAAACATGCATCATAACCGCCTTGCTAGTGCACCGACTCCTATCTTCTTTGGGGGATGGGTGTACCGTCTCTTCAGGCACTTCACCCGCATACCTAGGTCATTCGGATGGAGCCCATGGTCGGGTAGGGTGGATATACACATATGCCGCTCAATGAACCTAATCTATGAGGCTGAAGACGGGACGGTGAGCTTTCAAAGGATGCAAGGTCATGCATGGAACCCGCAAGAAGCGCTTGTTCTCCACGCTCCTCAACATCATTAGTACCAATACCAACCCCATGGTGATCCGGGCCAGTCCTCCTCCTCGGGAGGCGGTTTTCCTAACTTTCAAAGTTTTCATTATTTGTTGCAGGAAAACCTCATGTGCACCAGGAACACCTACAATATGGCAAGCAACACGTACAACCGGGTTGGGGAGATCCAGAGAAACATATCCGATATCCAAGACGATATTGGAAATATCCGGGAGTACATAGCTGGCCATGGTGGGGATGATGACGAGGACATGGATTAGGCGGGATGAGCGGAGGAAGAAGCGGTTGGTTGGTGATTCCCCAGGTTAACCTTTTCTAATCTTGAACAATTTAAGGCCTGCGTGCCAAGTGTTGAACTATTTAATTTCCCTAACTTCTTTTATTTTCTGCATTTATTTTTCTTTTAACTTTGACATGGATGTTGAACTTGGTAAAATTAGGATGTTTGCTATGGTGTGGTATAGTGTTTATTGATTAAGCAGGTACATACGAGACTTAGAGTACTAAGCATTAGTACTACTAAAGCCGGGACGGGGAAAACCGAAGAAAGAAACCTGTTTTTCAACCTTGCAAATTGTCCACACGGGGCCGTGTTCAGCCAACACGCCCCCGTGCCCACTCCCCTGAACCTGATGTTTGTTTTAATTCTGCAGACTTTGACAGACACGGGGACGTGTCCACCCAACACGCCCCCGTGTTCACCTTCTGTAAGTTTTCGTTACTGGCACTTGAACACGGGGTCGTGCCCACCAGGCACGGGGTCGTGTTCAGCGCCCAGTAACACAACATTTTTGCTTTTTCACACCTTTTACACATTAAATCAACCTAAAAACTTATTTTTGGGACACATTGAGGACAATGTGTAATTTAAGTGTGGGGGGGGGATGCTAAAACCTTGAATCTTGCAAGTCCTAAATACAAGCCTTACACGAAACTCTATTGGAACCGCTAATCACCCCAATTTTTTTCAAAAATTTTCATTTTTTTTACTTGTCTAGGTTTAACTCGGGAAATTCAAGTTCTAAAAAAGGTTATATTTTTATGAATTTACAACCGATAGCGTCGTGATAAAAAGAACCAACATGAGAAAATTATGAAAAGACATGACAAGCTTAGTTAAAATTTAATTATATATACTTGATCACATAAAAACCCATTCCCACAAAAGTGAGTTTTGAGCCTTTATTGAGCATACAAATATATATCTTTAAACTAAATGCTCATTTTTCGTTTCTTGTGTGAATAGCCGCTTGGTTCTTACGACTCTAGAACTTGCCACGCCGATACATTCCCGGTCCTTACCAACTTAAACCCGAGTAAGTAAATGATGGAGGCATTAGGACTAACCCTTTTTATTTCTACACCATTATTTTTTCTTTTTTTTACCACCTACCAAAAAATCCCCCTAGTTAGCCCCTTTGAGACTAAACCTTTTCATTTCATACCCCAAACAAACACCCTTTTTACCCACCAAAACCTTTTTCATTTTTAACCCTTTGTTTTAGTAACTAGCTCGGTTTCTCATATGACTTTCAAAAAAAAATATAGTTGATTATGAAGCAAAAGCAAATAAACAAATAAGTTTATCAAAAATGACTTTGTTTGAAAAATGGCTTCATAAAAAAATAAATAAAAGTTGAAAAATAGAAAGTCTTACGAAAACCGATACTTGTTACACTTTTCGCCCTTTTTCTACTAACCACTAACTACTAACCCAACCACCTACCTTTAACCCAAGCCTAACCCTTCACCCAAAAAGTCCTCTTGATATTTACAAAGGTATATAAGTTAAAAAGGAGGATGATTGATTGCTTGGCAAGCCTATGGTAGGAGTAAGTTCCATGCCGCTCTCGAGTGATCCACAAAAATACATTTTCGACCGAGTGTTGAGTGATCCCCGTGAGGTATGTGAACTCGTATATAAATAAAATTTTACAAAGGCATGTTATGCCCTAATAAGTAATTTATCTTATGAAAAGTTTTAAATAAATCATGACGAATAGGATTGTAAATAAATAAAAATAAAACTAAATAAAGAATCTTGGAAATCACGACACTCTATGACAAGCCCAAAAACCTTCTTTTCTACCCATTCCATTTGGGAGTGTAATAGCCACATATTAAAGAGTTTTGCTTGAGGACAAGCAAAGATTCAAGTGTGGGGGTATTTGATGTGTGCAAAATGCAACATATAAATTACATCAATTGTGGCATAAAACTAACCCTTTTTAGTACCAACGTTGGAAAAAGTGTGCTTTTGTCTTCCTTTTGTATTTTCAGGATTAAATGAGATCAAATTAACAAAAGAAGCAAAAAGACATCAAAATCTAACATAAATACAAGAAAAGGAACAAGACGTGACATGCCCGACCCCACGACAGCATCTTCCCAAGCAAAACAAGAAGACAGAAGACTGAACACGCCCCGTGCTCAGCCAGCACGGGGGCGTGCCCAAGTGTCAGCAGAAAAGACAAAGTGGTAGAAGCTTCTATTGCCCACCACGGGGCCGTGCTCAGCGGACACGGGGCCGTGGTCAACTATAAGATTCGCACAATCCAGGCAAATCTTCATAGTACAAAGATTCTTCTGCACACGGGGTCGTGCTCAGCGGACACGGGGGCATGGTCAACTAATAAGACAAGCTGCATTAAATGAAGAAAGAGAAGGATGTGGACACGGGGTCGTGCCCACTGGACACGGGGCCGTGCCCGAGCTTCTGTTCAGCCTATAAATAGGAGTGCTTGGCTCAAGCTCAAACCATCCCTTGGTACACCACCTCTCTCACACTTCACCCACCACCCACCACCACCATAACACCATCATCCACCACCATCATCCATTGTCCATCATAGAGTGTGCGAGTCGTCTCGGGATCCAAGATTGATCGTAAGAGTTCTTGACAATCAAGGCCATGTTTGCCTAAGTCTCTTACATCACTTGGTGAAGACAAGTGTCTAGTGTAATACTTTTTATTTCTAATCTTTTTGCACTTTTTATTTGGTTTTGTATTAATGACTTTAATAACTAGTTTCTTATGTTGAAGGTGATTCTTCCTTATCGTTTGTCCGTGGTGTCTTGACATTATTTTACTGTCTATATAAAATAAAAGATTTTCACCATTCATATCTCCACGGTCTATATGGAGGTATGTTGGCTACCTGGTTGGGGGTTAAGGGAACGGTTTGGTAAGAGTCTTGCCATTGTTCAGCGTTTAGAGGTCCTGCAATGGACCTGGGTCAAATTTAGTAGGACCTCCTTCAATACTTAACGGTATTGGATGGCGGGGGTCCGAACTCTTTGATCCCCTCATAAGTTAAACTACTATTAATACTATAACCCGGCTATTTAGGACTGTATCCCTGCTGACTCAGACTACTTAGTCGAGGGTAACGTCACCTCCAAAAGAGGGGCCTACCATAATTTGCATTAATAACTTAATTAATTATCTTTCAATAATCCGACCCTTTAGGATTGTATCCTTGCTGACTCAAACTACTAGGTTGAGGTAACGTCACCTTCAAAAGAGGGGCCTACTACAATAACTAAGATAATCTCTTAAATAAGTGCAAAAGTGCGGAAATAATCAAAGGTTTCACTATACACGAGTCGGAACCAAGTGATTCATCTTGTCTATCTGTTTTTCTTTTATTTTTATTTTTCAGCATTTTAATTAGTTTTTATTTTTCTTAGCTTAAAACATTTTTCTAAACTTTTTGATTTGATTAGACGTTGAGGATAAACCGGTACTAAAAGCTCTTGTGTCCTTGGACGACCTCGGTATCTTACAAACACTATACTACGCCCACGATGGGTGCACTTGCCCATATGTGTGTTTAGTGTTAGTAAATATCGTGTTTTATAAATTTAAAACTTGGCTAAAAAAGTGTTAAAGGGCTTAAAATATACACCTAATATATATGACACTTCACACGCATCAAGGGTCATCTAAAGGATCAAACTGCAAAACTGAATTTTCTTCATATTCATCATATGATCCAAATTTTTCAACGACCAAGAATGGCAAGAGATTACAATGCAACATTGTTTTGAATTTTGAAAATGGTGAAATTTTCTCGGAAGAGGTTGCAAAAGGTCACATGTCGTTGTTGGGAACTGTATTAGAATCATATGAAAGTTTGGTTGCAGGGAAGATCGGAAATCCAATGTTGACAAAAGAGTATTACGATCAGATTGATGCTGAGGAGATGGAGTTGATGGATATAAAGTGGTGTTTGGCGAGTGTGTTGAGGAGA
This sequence comes from Helianthus tuberosus, assembly GCA_030545235.1. Classification (NCBI taxonomy): domain Eukaryota; kingdom Viridiplantae; phylum Streptophyta; class Magnoliopsida; order Asterales; family Asteraceae; genus Helianthus; species Helianthus tuberosus. The sequence continues at coordinate 39,247,051 of CM060382.1, read as the reverse complement.
GCTGAAAAGTTTAAACAAATTACGGGAAGAGATGATTTCCGTGATGCAAATGTTTCTACTTTTGGTTTTGATAAATCTAAAGTTACTTGTTTTCGTTGCAGGGAAAAAGGACACTTCAAAAGAGAGTGCACAAATCGCGAAGCAAGTGGAGCACAAAATCCTTTCAACAACAATGATTACTATCGGAAAGCAATTTATCATCAAGTTGCTCAACAATCACATCAACAAGAGCCACAAACTGCACATGCTAGGAAGGCAATTGAGGAATCATCAAAGGGAGCCTGCATGGTGAGTCAATATGATAAAAAATCACAAATGGTTTCAGTTGGGATAAATATGTTTCAACTGACAGTAAAGCATGTCTGATAAACCAAGATGATGAAAAATTACCAGAAGGATTCAGCTGGGCAAATTTCAGTTGGGATGATTATGATCTAAATAAAACTCCAAATCACAAAGCTTTTGTTGCTCGAGTTGCTGAAGAGAGTGATAATGATGATGATTATTATGCAAGAAGAATGGAAAAGCACTTAAGAATGATGGAAGAGAGTGACAGTGATGATGAAAAAGCTAAAAAGAAAAAGAAGAAAGTTAAAAAATATGTCAGCAGTGATGAAGAAGAAGTTCCAGTGATAAGGAAAAAGGTCAAAGACATTCCAGTTTTCACAGTTGAACCTGAAGCTGATGCAAAAAATATTCCAGTGATATGTGAGAACTGTGAAGCAGTAAAGAAGCAAAACAGTACATTGATTCATAACTTGAACAGATTGAAAGAATCTTATGATGTTTTGAACAAAGCCATGAATCAATACAATCTGTCTAGCAGTGAACAAGCAACAGCTATGAAGACACTTCAAGGAGCTTTCATGACTAAGCAGAAAGTTGTCAACAATTACATTGAAAAATGTGCTCTGCTGGAACAAAAACTGGAAACACAAAGAATTGAAACAGAGAGAGTTAATAGTTTGTTAAAAAGTTACTCATGTACTTCTTATGTTATTGACATGATTTATCCAACAGTTGAAGGCATGAAGGCATTTGATGAAGAGGAAGTATCTGAAGACAAGAGTTCTGATAAGAAGAAAGATACTGAAATGAAGAGTTCTGGTAAGAAACAAGATGCCAGTTATAACAAGTGTCCACGCCCGCTTGAAAATGGATATTCTCCTAGAAATCCAAATTCAGAAAGAGTCAAAAAGGCAACCAATTTACAGTGGGAGTCTGAGTCTATAGAACATTTGCCAGACAACATCGAAGTCATTTTCACATCATCTGACACTGATCATGAGTCTGAATTAATAAAGAAAGTGGTCGATCAGGTGTTGGATAACGATGAAACCGAGGAGCCAAAGTCGGAATCAAACTCAGAGTCAAAGTCTGACAAGTCACAGTCAACAGTCAAAAAGGACAAACGGGTTTACAATAAAGATTTTTTGTTATCAAAGTCTAATTTGAATGACGAAACATTCAAAGTAGCATATACTTTGAATGATTCAGACAAATTATATTCTGATGAGGAATTTCCAATAAGAGGTGTTAAAACTGAAATGATAAAAAGGTTTTCAAACTAACAGAAATTAATATTTTCTGAAATAAAAGATGTAAATCTTTCTGAAAAACCTAAAAAATACACCTCAAGAGTACAACAAAGAGAAAACAAGAAAAAGGGTTACAGTTCTGGTTCAAGTTTTCAAAAGAAACCAAATCATAACTGTAATTTCAAAAGGAAAGGTTTAGGATTTATTCCACCGAAAAATTATAAAAATGAGAAAATTTATAAACCAAAAAGTGTTTTTGTTTCAGGAACATCAACTGAAGAGGAAAAGGAGCAGTTGTTCAGGAATCAATCGAACAAAGAATTCCTTGCTAAGAAGCAAGAGGAAATGAAGAAGGAAATTGTTCAGAAGAAATAAACGAGAACATGTTTTCAATGCAAAATAGTAGGTCATATTGCCAGGAACTGTCCAAAGGCAATTCAAACAAAACAGGGAGTTTCTAAAAAACTAAAAGGAAAGATTATTGATAATGAACTATCAACTAAACAATTCAAAGTTTTCAAAAATTCAAAGTTTGAGGTTGGTGAATGTTCAAAAGGGTTTTATAAGAGAAAAACAAATCTTGACAATCACAAGTGGGTTGTTAAGAAATCTGATGATAGTTCTAGCGATGATTCTGATTCGTCAAAATCAGAGGAGCTATTTTCAGGCGATGAATCTGATTCCACGAAGTCAGAGGAGCCACATGTTGAGTTAAAATTGGAAACATCAGTACCGCCAATGGATGATGTTAATTTTCCACCATTGAGGGCTGAAAATTTTAAACAAAAAGTTGGTAAAATTGAGATTTCAAATCAATTTTTCTCTGAAAAGAAAGAATTTGATGTTGAAAAAGCCTTTAACTCCACAGTTCAACACATTTTTGGTAAAATGGTTGATGGGAAGGTCAAAGGGGTGAAAGAGTTTTATGAGAAAAAATTGAAGAAACCAGGTAATTATGTTTCATCTCAGGTTTGTGACTGGGATGGAACTTATTATGATATATGAAAAGTATGATTTGCCGAAGCTTCCAGGTTGGTAAGAGTGGAGCAGGTATCAGCATCTTTCTTGAGAAATTCACGAAAGTGATTTCGACTTACAAATGGTAAATCAGGGACATTAATTTGTACTTGATTTTCTACAAGTGGTATTGTTGATAGATTCTAAAAATGTTAAATTTTTCAAAATGTTTGGAAAACAAGGTGATGAAACCCCAACAAAATTAATTTTCCGGAAAAACCATTTGATTAAAACAAACTTAAGTGTTTTGAAATCACAATGGGAAAATAGTTTGTTGTAAGGGGGAGTTCTGATTGTTTATGCTAAGTGGATGGCGAATTGAAGTGATTTGATATCAGTTGTCACTTTATTTGTACAGTTTGTTTTCAAATTTCCTTTAAATGATTTTAAATTTTAGGGGGAGTAAGAATTTCAGAAAATCCAAAAACATTTGAAAATTTGAAAAAGTCAAAAACATGAAAAAATCAAAAATGAGTTTTGTTGTCAAAAAAGAGGAAATGATAGTACATTAGTTGACTATCACGGCATGCTAAAGAATTGGAAAGTCAAAAAGTGATAAACGGTCTCACTGATGATGTGCCAGTAGGTTTTTACACATTTAGTAGATTGTGACGAGATATAAACCTAAATTTCAAACTTACTTATATCGTGGGGAACATCTCTCGGATATATGGGTAACCCCCGAAATCTTGTTTGAAAGGTCCCTCTTTCTAAGATACTAGGTCTTTATGCTCAGTGATATCTGGGGTATTATCCCGGGACTTCTGATTTTGCGGAAGCAATGGCCTAGTTCCCGTATAATACTTTCTGCTTGCTTGAAATATAGCACCGCCCTCAGTACAAAAAATGATGAAACATTGAAAAATGCTAATCATGTGCTGTTGAAGAAAAGATTCTCTAAAGGGAACACACCAAAAGTCGAAGCCGTCATCTCTCTGATTTTGCGGAAGCAATAGCCTGAGCTCTCACGGCCCTCGCATTTAACCCTTTACAGATATCATCTATGGTATACTCATCTGTAAGACTGAATATTGGGATCTGGATATGGGAGTATATTATGAGGTGGGACACGCGAATAAGTTTAAGTCTCTAATACATTAATCTCGTATCTCAAAACAATTGAACTTTGTGTGAGAATTTAAGTGGATCAGTATACTGACAATCTAAGTGAATCATTTAAAACTGAAAATGTTTAAAAGCTCAACGATGTTGGTGATTTGTCTCAAAAACTGATATGATCCTCTTACACAAGCTCACAAAAATATTGTTTGTAAATATTTCTTTACTGCATTTCATTCTAAGTTCAAAAATGCAAAAATATTTTTGTGTGTTTTAGCATAAATTTTTGAAAATTCAAAAAGATTTTCGACAACTGATGTTGAAGAGCTGATTTTCAAAATTCCAAGTGCTAAGCATGATGAACATAAGGTTTGGGAGAGTTTGTTTGAGATATTTGAGATGAAAAAGTGTTTGAAAATGAAAATGTAATTCATTCAAGTGGTTCATCAGTGATTAAAAATGTTAAATCATGTTGTTTGATATTTACAAATGATGGTGTATTTGTGTTTACAAGTGGTAAGCAGAGAATAAATTTGTCAAGTTACAAATTTGTGAAATTTATTTCTGGGTTAGGAGTGTGCAGGTAAGCCAGGTTTTGATCCCGAACAGGATGTGAGTTAGGTTACGATCTTGAATCTGTAGAAGTCAGACTGCGATCCCGAGCACAACTTAAGGGGGAGTCTGAAGTTGTATAGAGCTTGTGAAAGTTTAAGAGCTAGCCACTGAACTTGGGATAGAAGATTGTAGAACCAAATTTCAGATCTTGATGTTCATGCAAGTTGATGATGCTGATAACTTAAGGAATCAAGAGATCTGATCAAGAGAATTAGAGAAAGATAAGAGCCAGGTCGAGATCACAGATATGAGAAGAGGATAGAGATTGAGGATGCTTTACATTGTTAGATACTTTGGAAGAGTTCGAGAAGACAGATAAAGACAGGAGATTGAAGACTCGACACTGAAGACTCGTCAACATTCGAGGGGGAGTCTGTTGGTGCATGCGTCTGTCGACTTCGTCTTGTATCGAGTCTTGTAGTATGATAGATAGATCAGGGCATGAAAAACGAGGAAATGTGTGTTTATAGGTAATTTCGCTTGAAATGACACAGGGTCATTTCATGCGAAATCAAGTGGTTAATTTCGCTTGAAATCATATGTTGATTTCGTTTGAAGTAATTCCGTGTGGAATTAGATTCTGCTTGAACCATTTCAAGTGAAATTATCTAGCTTATAAATACCTGATGTGCCTATTCATTTGTAACGATTCTGATTCCGGTAGCGAAGCTCTGCCGAAGTGTCAACAGCATTGTAATCGATCTGTTATCAATCAAAAGACAGTTTAAAGTGATATTCTAGCTGAATTGAACTTGATACATCTGTTTCCGCCTTTTGTATTGAGAAAAACTCTTCTGATCGACTCGTTCGGGTCAGAAATCGATCCTACACTTCCCATTCCATATTGTATACCCTATCATTTCCTTTTGACTGGAGGATAGTATTCCACCATTCTAAGGCTGAGTTCTTAAATAGATTGGAAGCAAACATTATCTTGTCCTCTTCCGCACATTTACTTATTTTCAGAACAGCCTCAGTCTTTTCTATCCAGCGTAGAGCTGCAATAGGTTCTTCATTGCCCGAGAATTCTATTGGTTTGCAGGATCATAATTCTTTGTAAGAACAACCATAAGGCATGGTTCTTCTTCTTTTGGGAATGGGCACTTGGAGTACAGGGCCATTGTTCACGCAGTGTTCTGGTTCTATTGGTCGCTTACAGCTGTGTTTACATTTATTATTTGCTTCTTGAATCATTTGAATAATAAATGGCATTGCATCTATGATTCCTTGTGCCACTATGTGTTGAACGACACTATTATCCATTTGGTTTCCAATGTTATTGATGCTTGGATTCTCATTAACCACGTTAATGTTACTCTGGTTATCGTTATTCAGATTTCCTTGATTTCCTTCGTCGGCCATCTGAATTTTAAACATTTACCCCATATTAATATCACAAAATAATATTTAATATAGTCAATCACATGACACGCAATTTAGCCAAAAGTGTCGATCATTGCGACTTTACTCTATTCATCAACCATATATCTATTACACACTAGTACTGAAATAAAATTACAATACCAACTGAAATAAATAATAGTAGGCATCCGTACACACATATTTTATTATTATTATTATTACTATTACCGCCTCCATTCTCACATTCACGGATATGGATTCATCCAAAAATCCATATTGCGCTCGTCGTACTTCCAGACGAGTCGCTCTCCCACCTGTCTCATTCTCTCACTGCTCTCTAAAATTTCCTCTCCGAAAGTCCTAAGTTCTTGTAGATTTTCTGCACTCATTGGGGGTGCAGGTTCTAGGACTGGGTTCGGAATTTGGGGTGCTGGTTCTTGATGTGGGGGTGTAGGTGCCTGGAATCGGTAAGGATCATCTAAGATTTCCCTAATGTATTCATCGTGGAAATAGGGATCTAAAGGGTCCAAACCTAGGTAGGCTCCTACGTTCTGCATGGGTGTGTCTTCATGTATCGGGTAACGTTGCACATAGTCCCTAACATCGTCCCACCAGGGGTCGTAATTTAGGTCTAGGGGGTTTGGTGCAGGTACCCTAGGGATTTCTTCTGGATCGAAGTCATGCATCTCTACTTGGTTTTCAGGGTTTTCTATCTCCATCGGTTGGTCAGGGATTGGTGGCTGTGGTTGGGGTGCTATTATTTGCTCCAGATTAGGGTCAGCTGCAGTGGTTGCTAGGATATGAATATTGGCTATACCCCTATTTATCATATCCTGGGCATAGGCATCTGTCTCTCTCTTGGCTACTGCTAGTACCCTCTAGTCTTGTAATATTTTCATACGCTTCCTATGCACGTGTGCCCCTCGACTGAACCATCCCCTCTTTTTCTGAGGAAATGGCTCTTCTGAGTGAGCCTTAAACACAAAGATTCCTTCTTCCGTATCAGCAGAGTACCCTGAGAGGGCAGGCTGAGAAGAGGAGGTGCCTTCGCTTCTAGGCGAACCAGACAATTGACGATAAGCGTCAGATGGTCCTTGGTCGCTCATACTGTAAACTAACAGATAGTCAAATAACACATAACAAAAAATATAGTTATGCACGTATTTCCGTAATTTATTTCCTAACACAAAATTTAAAATTTAAGTGTCAGCAGAACACTTCTTTGGCTTAGACCAGTGGCTAGGCTTTGATACCACCTTCTGTCGCAACCCCCGATCCCTTATTTGTCCCGGGAATGGGCGGACGCGAACTCAGAATTCTGGTGGTATCAGTTTGTTAATTTGGCAGCGACAATTACATCAGGACCGTAGTTAGGAAATGTTTATCAGAGTAAAACCACCATATTTGATATTAATAATCACATGGATAAAACCCAAGTTTCTTATTACAACATGTTTATAGGGGTAAACCTTATTTTATTTAATTTAAAACATCGTCTTTTAGGTAACTTTTATAGCCACATTTTTCCCAAGCCGTCAGTGCTCTCCAGCTGGCATTTTACTAATTGGTTGTCACATTGTGTTACCTAAATGCGTTTTAAAAACATTTGTCAGTGGGAAATACTGGTGAGTGAATCCCAGTTTAATCAAGAAACATTAATTTAATTTAAACTTAACAGTTTTGAGGGCGATTACAATGTTTATATCTACCCAATTACTCATTCAGTACTATCAATCCTGACTGGTGGGTCATATTACACATTGGCTAACTCTTCGTCCAATGGTAACGTTACTCACATTTTGTATACAAAACCCCAACATACCGGCAGTAATCGTAGAATTACAAAGACTCAATCACTGATAAATTGCGTTGTAAAATAGTTAAGGTTTTGTAAAAACTGGTTACAAAAAGGAGATTACTCACATTGTTGTCTTAGATTTTCCGTAAGGGTTTCCTGAGAATTATCTATAATTTACACAAATGTACACGCGTTAGTATTAATAACCCACTTTAACATTAGCAATACCCTCCCCGAGACGACATTCCAACGACTACGTCGGGCAGAACCACGACAGCCGCTACGGAACCCTAGATCAATCGGGCAGCGTATCTAACACATATCCAGGGGTTATAATACTTACAACAGAGCAGAACTTCGCTAATTAGGGGGTATAATACCCGCTTATAAAGCCTACTATTCAGAAATTGAGATTGAGAAATGAAAATGGGACGAACAGACTGAAGATCCGATGGCTCCTTTATATAGTTGCTGAGTTGGGATCTCTCGCGGCCCGCATAATACAAGCACAGGGCCTACGCAGCCCGCGATGACCTCCGGTCAATGCGTAGCTTTGTTGGGTCACTATGTAGGCTTGCCAGATGTTGGGCCACGTGGCAGCCCAGGGCCGTGCCAGGCCTTAAGTTGACGCTGCCCGTGTCACGCTTGGGGTGGGGCTTACGCGGCCCGCCTCAGCCCAAAAATTCAATTTTTAGTTATTTTTAATACTATTTAATATATTTGAGGCCCCTTTTCGCGTATGGGGTGTATTTTGGGACATTTTGGCATATTTTAAAATATTTTGGGGTGTCGGAAAATATTCGAGGGTGTCGGTTTATTTAGGATTGTTACAACAAGACCTACAGGAAACCTATATGAGACTTATACTACACTATACGATACGATACTATACGAAACGATATAACACCCGTATAGGCCTATAAGTGTGGTTTAGGTCCCGTATAGGCCTATATGCATATACAAGACCTATAGGAAACCTATACGAGACTTATACTACACTATACGATACGATACTATACGATACGATATAACACCCGTATAGGCCTATAGGTCTGGTTTAGGTCCCGTATAGGCCTATATGCATGTACAAGACCTATAGGAAACCTATACGAGACTTATACTACACTATACGATACGATACGATACGATACGATACGATTTAACACCCGTATAGGCCAATAGGTGTGGTTTATGTGACAACCCGTGTTTCCGAGCGAATCACCGTTCGTTTCACTTATCTTTTAAATCATTTTATATTACGTTTTACTTTTCTTCGAAACCAAATGCTACACACTTATCAAATTTATAGTGTTGAATCGACCCGAATCATTGTACCTTTAAACCAAAGCATGAACTCGCTTGTCGAGTCGACCCACCCGCGTAACTCGAAACACATGAAGTCCGAAACACCTAATGCATTAACTATATTGATTTACGAAACACCTAATGCATTAACTATATTGATTTATTCTTGTTGTTAAGCCTAGGTATAAAATAAATAAACAAAACAAAATGAGGGGAAATTAGGGACATGTGAACACACACATGAAACTGTTGACATGTGCACCCATATGTTCGATCCATATTAATTATGGCCCAAATTGAAATCTCAAAGAGCCCACCTTAACCTCGGCCCACACAATCAATTCCACCGCCAATCTTCAGCCTAAAAATATATATGTATATACATGTTCGTACATAATGAAAACCCTCAAGCAAGTCACCCGAACCCTACGGCAATCGGCAGTATCTCCTCCACCGTCTCGCACATCACCTCTCGCCTTTCTTCCTCCCTCGGTAACCGGAGAACATCCCCACTCCTCCATCACCGATCGCCGGTAAGTCCCACAAGTTTTGTTACTTCGTTTTCGAACGTGTTGATTCGGTTTCGGTCCAACCTTAGCTTTGTTTGATGCCTATGATTGGGTGATTACATGAAAATATATGAACGTATATATATATATATATATAGAGTGGGGATCCTACGGAAAGTGTGTTTTTCCTAAAAAGTGTAAAAAGTCATAAAACACAATAATTTCATGCATAAAACACACCTAAAACTCACAAATAATAGAATGAATATTACTAAAACACCATATTCAAACTCTAATAGTCCATAAAAACTTCAAACATATATATATATATATATGGTTGTTCGATGATCTGTATAAGTGCTTGTATGCTTGACATCATGAAGGTGATTATGTTTGTTAAATGATTGGGTGATATAATTTCTATAAATTATAAAGATGATGATGTTATGTGCATAACCGATGATTGGAGATTGTTCTTCTGTTATTTGAATGATCTAGGATTGAAAGGTTGTGAAAGAGTACAACTAATTATGCATGATGTACACCTGGTCATGCATAACATGTGAAGTTTGAAAGATAATAAGGATCACTGTTAGATGCCTTAAAAGATGAAAAATAAACTGTTGTTTATGAGGTAATATAATAACTATTTTAAGTGTTGATGCCGATGGTTTGTTTTGTGATTATAAGTGCCGGTGATAAATCTGTTAAATGATATGGACATCATGCTCGTTCGATCGTTGGTAGTATGGACTAAGGCTTTAGAAATTGAACATATATATGGAATGCTTGTATTAAACTTAACAAGATAATAACTGATCGATTGGTAACTGGGTTGATATTTTCTAGTGGGTTTTTATTGTGAGGGTATTACTGGTGGGCCGCACGTGTTTGAATGGGGGGAATTGGACCATGTTGTTAAGGGTGTAAACGGTTGGGCCTGGGAAATTAATAAATGACATGTTAATGGGGATACAAATCTACTTGGGCCGCATAATTTGGTAAACGGGTATGTGTGCACACACACTTGGGCTGTGATGTAATTTCATATAGTATTGGGCCCAGTTGTAAGTACACGGGTCTTCATTAGTTGGGCCTTAGGTTTTATTAGGCCACTTAGCTTGTTGGGCCGCACATTATCGATGCACTTGGACTGTACATGTTGCTGTTAGTTGTCGAACGTAAGAACGAATCCGTATGCTTCAATATGTAGTACATGATGCTTACATGCTATTTGTTAGTTATTTGTACAAATACGTGAACTATTTGCATAAACCAAAACGTAACAAATATTGGTAACCATAATAGGGTGTGGTTGACCAACCTAACGCAAGTAGACTATCTGCTGAGCAAATCAAGGTGAGTTCACACTTTCTACAAGGCATGGGATTCCCGGTGGTTTGGGAATGGGTTAATAAACTAAAACAGAACCAACATATCCTCCTTGGGTAGGATATGTACGTCCATCCTCCTTGGGTAGGATGCCACTATAAATCATGCGTATTCTCCTTGGGTAGAACTACGTACGTTCGTCCTCCTTGGGTAGGACAACAACCTTACAACTTACTAGACAAAACTCTATCATGAAGTCCCTCACTTTATATCGACTTAATCGCCGAGGCCGATGGCGATCGGGTCATTAGTTAATAGCGCTATTAGGTTTGACAAACCTCACACCGTGTCGTTCGAACGACCGTGTACTAATGGATCATGGCAAACGGTCAATGATGAAAGACATTGACGTAGGGCACAACTATTGTTCATCAGTCGTCGATATGGTAACGGTCTAGTGGTTCACACGGGGAAGCCCCCCACTGGTTATGGTTATGGTTTGGGAAACAAAAGGTTACTGGTTAACTCGTGGTTTACGAAACAACTTACGATTTCAAAACAAATTGGTAAAACTAAACAATCAACTGTGAACTCGCTCAACTTTGTTGTTGACTCGTTGTTACATGCCTTGCAGGTCGTTAGGTACTTCTGGAGCTTGCACAGGGAGGCGTTGATCGTTGTGGGATATGGACTGTTATGTCCTATGCTTAACATTTGAACTTTAAACTATGTTTTGGTTGTTTAAACATTGCTATGCTTCCGCTGATTTCTTAAACATGTTTGGTTTATTTTGAAACACCAATTATATTGTGTTGGGTTTTATTTACTTAATGGTATTGTTCAATATGATTGGTGGCTTGATTCTGGTCAGTCACGCCTCCAAGCGGTGGTACTCCGCATGTGGATTTTGGGGGTGTGACAGATTGGTATCAGAGCCATTGGTTATAGTGAACTTGGTTTTAATAAGGGAAAAAGTTTTTGTTAAAACCAGACTATAACCTGTACAGTGCTCAACGATCCACAACGACGCTTCGCTCCACATGCAAGGCTCAACACTATAGGTGATATGGTTTATGTTTATATTGCCTACTTGCTAGTTACATAGAACTTTCCTTATGGTATGCTTAGATGAATGTAACAACTATTGTTTGAAAACACATGTGTGCTTACTCTCTTCTGTCATCGCACTTTCGTGAACCTTTCTCACCCATGTTTCCTTTGATATGAAGATCATGAGTGGACGCGTTAACCTAACTCAAGCCCAGCTAACGGCTCTAATCAATGAACAAGTTATTGCAGCACTCGCAGCTGCCCAGGCAGGAGGTCAACATGCTCAGCCCCCTGTGTGTACTTTCAAAACCTTTATGGATTGCCGACCTACTACTTTCAACGGCACTGAAGGAGCTGTAGGCCTCCTCCACTGGTTTGAGAAGCTCGAGTCTGTCTTCGAGATGTGTGAATGCCCTGAGGCACGTAGGGTGAGATATGCTACTGGTACCCTTGAGGCTATAGCGCTCACGTGGTGGAACGCTCAGGTTCAAATGCTGGGGATAGTTGCTGCTAATGCCACCCCATGGAACGATTTCAGGGAACTGATCAAGGAAGAGTACTGTAATCGTGATGATATTCACAGGTTGGAAGTTGAGTTCTTCAACTTAAAGATGACGGGGTCAGAAATCTAAGCGTATACGAAAAGATCAAACGAGCTGGCAATCTTGTGTCCTACTATGGTAGATCCTCCTATCAAGCGCATCGAGCTGTACCTTAAAGGTTTAGTGCCTGAGATCCAGAGTCATGTGACCGCAGCAAACCCTGCCACTATCCAGCAAGTTATTCGTGTGGCTCATCATATCACCGATCAGGCAGTCGAGTAGAACAAATTGCCCAAGCGTATTGGTACTACTGCTACAGTTACTACTACTTCTGATGCTCCCAGTGACAACAAGCGCAAATGGGATGGAGTCTCAAGCAAGGGTTCGACATCAGCTCAGTCTCAGTCTCAGCAGCGAAAGACTGATGACTGCCAGAGTCCTGGTCAGCAATCTTCTGGTAGTCAAGGGCAGGGTGGATACAGGGGAAACCACCCCAAGTGCAACCGATGCAGCAGGCATCATAGTGGGCTGTGCAACAAGGGTCGTTGTCTGAGGTGTAACAAGTTTGGTCATGAAGCAAAGGATTGCAGGGGCGAACGACCTGCGAATCAGAATCGTCAGCAGCAACAGCAGGCTCCATAGAATCAGCCGCAACAACAGCAGGGTAACATGGGATGCTTTCAGTTAGGTGCTGAAGGTCACTTTAAGAGAAACTGCCCCCAGTTGAACCAGAATCAGAATAACAACAACAATCAGGGAAACAGAAACAATAATGGGGGTAACAACGGGGGAAACAATGGAGACAATGGCGCCCGGGGCCGTGTGTTCGTGATTGGCCAGGGTGATGCTAGGAATGACCCCAACGTCGTGATGGGTAAGTTTTTACTGGATGACTTTTATGTTAATGTTTTATTTGATTCGGGTGCCGATACCAGTTATGTGTCCTTAAAAGTTAGTCAAATGTTAAAGCGTGTCCCAACACTTTTGAACACCAAGCACATGGTAGAGCTAGCAAACGGTAAAAGTTTATAGGCCACACACATAGTTAAGGGTTGTAATCTCGTCTTAGCTGGGTAGACCTTCTCTATCGACCTCATTCCTATTGTTTTGGGTAGTTTCGACATTGTTATTGGTATGGATTGGTTATCGCAACATCGAGCAGAGATCCTTTGCAAGGAGAAGATCGTCCACATTCCTCGTTCTGGTGAAGAACCTTTAGTGATTCATGGTGAAAAGAGTGGTGCAATTGTAGGTATCATCTCTTTCCTTAAGGCCCAGAAGTGTTTACGAAAGGGCCACACAGCTATTTTAGCCCTCGTTACAGACATATCGACGAAAGAGAAGAAGATTAAAGATATTCCGATTGTGCGTAACTTTCCTGAGGTATTTCCTGAGGAATTACCTGGTCTTCCGCCTCATCGTCAGGTTTAATTTCAAATCGAGCTAGCTCCTGGAGCAGCGCCAATAGCTCGTGCACCTTATCGTTTAGCTCCATCAGAACTTGAAGAACTGTCCACGCAACTACAAGAGCTCTTGGATAAGGGTTTTATTCATCCTAGCTCTTCGCCTTGGGGAGCTCCAGTGTTATTTGTGAAGACGAAAGACGGTACCTTCAGAATGTGTATTGACTACCGTGAACTCAACAAGGTGACCGTGAAGAATCGCTCTCCTCTCCCACGCATCGATGACTTATTCGACCAGTTGCAGGGTCGAGTTTTTACTCCAAGATTGACCTGAGGTCAGGCTACCATCAACTGAGAGTCCGAGATGAGGATATCTCTAAGACAGTGTTCAGAACTCATTATGGGCATTACGAGTTTCTAGTTATGCCTTTTGGATTGACGAATGCACCTGCGGTATTCATGGATCTTATGAACATAGTGTGCAAGCCATACCTGGATAAATTCGTTATTGTATTCATTGACGACATCCTGATCTATTCTAAGAGTCAGGAGGAACATGAGCGTCATCTACGACTTATTCTAGAACTCCTTCGAGCGGAGCAGCTATATGCCAAATTTTCGAAATGTGAATTCTGGCTTCGCGATGTCCATTTTCTAGGCCACGTAGTAAATAAGGATGGGATTCGTGTTGATCCATCCAAGGTAGACTCGATCAAGAACTAGCCTGCACCACGTACACCAACTGAAATCCGCCAATTTTTGGGCTTGGCGGGTTATTACAGAAGGTTCATCAAGGATTTCTCCAAGATTGCGCAACCCCTCACTTCGCTAACTCAGAAAGGTGTCACCTATTGTTGGAGCGATGCCCAGGAGTCCGCATTTCAATATTTAAAGGAAAGACTTTGTAGCGCACCTATTCTTTCATTGCCAGAGGGCACAGACGATTTCATGGTTTATTGTGACGCGTCAATTCAGGGTCTTGGATGTGTGTTGATGCAACGGGATAAGGTCATTGCTTATGCCTCACGCCAACTTAAGATTCACGAAAGAAACTACACTACACACGATCTGGAGCTGGGAGCAGTTGTTTTCGCACTTAAGATATGGAGACATTACCTGTACGGTACCAAGTGCACTATTTACACCGATCACAGGAGTCTCGAGCATATCTTCAAGCAAAAGGAGTTGAACATGCGACAACGTCGATGGGTAGAGCTCTTGAACGACTACGAATGCGCGATCAAGTACCATCCGGGCAAAGCCAATGTGGTTGCCGACGCCCTCAGTCGAAAGGAGTCTACACCTAAGCGGGTTCGCGCATTACAACTCACCATCCAATCTAGTCTTCCTACTCAGATACGAGATGCTCAGGTTGAAGCATTGAAAGCAGAGAACATCAGGGCGGAGTCCCTACGAGGATCAAGGAAATGATTAGAACAAAAGGAAGACGGCGCTTACTACGTAACAAGGCGCATCTGGGTCCCACACTATGGAAACTTACGCGAGCTTGTGATGGATGAAGCACATAAGTCACGTTATTCGGTACATCCTGGTTCGGATAAGATGTACCACGACTTGAAGACTACGTACTGATGGCCTAGCATGAAAGCCCACATAGCAACCTACGTTGGCAAATGTATGACTTGTGCGAGAGTCAAGAGGGAATACCAGAAACCATCGGGCCTACTCCAAGAACCAGAGATACCACAATGGAAATGGGAGCAAATTTCCATGGATTTTGTTACTGGCCTGCCTAGATCTCAACGTGGAAATGACACTATTTGGGTGATAGTGGATCGATTAACTAAGTCTGCACACTTCTTGGCTATCAAAGAAACGGATAAGTTCTCTACATTAGCAGACGTTTACTTAAAGGAAGTAGTTTCGAGGCACGGGGTGCCAACCTCTATTATTTCTTATCGTGATGCGCGTTTTACTTCTGAACTGTGGCAAGCAATGCACAAGTCCTTTGGCTCACGTCTAGACATGAGCACAGCATATCATCCGCAAACGGATGGGCAGTCTGAACGCACCATCCAAACCCTTGAAGTCATGCTTAGGGCACGTGTGATTGATTTCGGCAATGGTTGGGAAAAACATCTACCGTTAGTGGAATTCTCGTATAATAACAGCTACCACACCAGTATTCAGGCCGCTCCATTTGAGGCATTGTACGGGCGTAAATGCCGATCACCTCTTTGTTGGGCAGAGGTGGGTGACAGCCAAATCACGGGTCCAGAACTTGTAGTAGACACAACAGAAAGGATTGCTCAGATACGACAACGAATGGTGGCAGCTCGTGACCGTCAGAAAAGCTACGCTGATAAGCACAGGAAACCACTCGAGTTCCAAGTTTGGGATCGAGTGCTACTCAAAGTCTCAACCTGGAAGGGTGTAGTTCGTTTTGGCAAACGAGGCAAACTCAACCCGCGATACGTTGGACCATTTGAAATCATTGAGAAAATTGGCAAGGTATTCCACGTGTCAAATCTGAAGAAGTGTCTGTCAGATGAGACCCTCATAGTTCCTCTCAAGGAACTCACTATCGACGATCAGTTGCGATTTGTCGAGGAACCTGTAGAGATTACAGACCGAGATGTTAAGATTCTCAAGCGTACCCGAATACCTCTTGTTCGAGTTCGCTGGAACTCCCGTCGTGGCCCAGAGTATACATGGGAACGAGAAGATCAGATGAAACACAAGTATCCCCAGTTGTTTGGGAAAAGTGCAACCACTACTGAGGCTGAAGCTACTGCGGAATTTCGGGACGAAATTCCAAACCAACGGGGGGATGATGTGACACCCCAGGAAAACCACGCAACCTATCTAGCTTCCTCAGTAACTACGTGCTAAATTTCCGGACGAAATTTCTTTCAACTTGGGGATGATGTGACAACCCGTGTTTCCGAGCGAATCACCGTTCATTTCACTTATCTTTTAAATCATTTTATATTACGCTTTACTTTTCTTCGAAACCAAATGCTACACACTTATCAAATTTATAGTGTTGAATCGACCCGAATCATTGTACCTTTAAACCAAAGCATGAACTCGCTTGTCGAGTCGGCCCACTCGCGTAACTCAAAACACATGAAGTCCGAAACACCTAATGCATTAACTATATTGATTTACGAAACACCTAATGCATTAACTATATTGATTTATTCTTGTTGTTAAGCCTAGGTATAAAATAAATAAACAAAACAAAATGAGGGGAAATTAGGGACATGTGAACACACACATGAAACTGTTGACATGTGCACCCATATGTTCGATCCATATTAATTATGGCCCAAATTGAAATCTCAAAGAGCCCACCTTAAACTCGGCCCACACAATCAATTCCACCGCCAATCTTCAGCCTAAAAATATAAATGTATATACATGTTCGTACGTAATGAAAACCCTCACGCAAGTCACCCGAACCCTACGGCAATCGGCAGTAGCTCCTCCACCATCTCGCACATCACCTCTCGCCTTTCTTCCTCCCTCGGCAACCGGAGAACATCCCCACTCCTCCATCACCGATCGCCGGTAAGTCCCACAAGTTTCGTTACTCCGTTTTCGAACGTGTTGATTCGATTTCGGTCCAACCTTAGCTTTGTTTGATGCCTATGATTGGGTGATTACATGAAAATATATGAAAGTATATATATATATATATATGTATGTATATATATATATATAGAGTGGGGATCCTACGGAAAGTGTGTTTTTCCTAAAAAGTGTAAAAAGTCATAAAACACAATAATTTCAGGCATAAAACACACGTAAA
Organism: Helianthus tuberosus; assembly: GCA_030545235.1. NCBI lineage: Eukaryota > Viridiplantae > Streptophyta > Magnoliopsida > Asterales > Asteraceae > Helianthus > Helianthus tuberosus. The sequence goes on along the minus strand of CM060382.1, from coordinate 39,229,746 downwards.
ACTCACAAATAATAGAATGAATATTACTAAAACACCATATTCAAACTCTAATAGTCCATAAAAACTTCAAACACACCATCGTAGAACTATGAATATAAAACACACAACGCTAAACAACATAAAACACAATAATATTTGTCATTCCACAATCAGAGCCTTAACATCTAAAACACAACACAAAACCCACATACATGATGTTTTAGTAATCTTCATCATATTATTTGTGGGTTTTTTGTGTGTTTTATGGTTGACATTATGGTATTTTATGACTTTTTACACTTTTTAGGAAATTTGGACTTTCTGGCCAACTCCTATCCTATATATATATATATATATATATATATATATATATATATATATATATATATATATATATGTTTGTTCGATGATGTGTATAAGTGTTTGTATGCTTGACATCATGAAGGTGATTATGTTTGTTAAATGATTGGGTGATATAAATGCTATAAATGATAAAGATGATGATGTTATGTGCATAACCGATGATCGGAGATTGTTCGTCTGTTATTTGAATGATCTAGGATTGAAAGGTTGTGAAAGAGTACAACTAATTATGCATTATGTACACCTGGTCATGCATAACATGTGAAGTTTGAAAGATAATAAGGATCACTGTTAGATGCCTTAAAAGATGAAAAATAAACTGTTGTTTATGAGGTAATATAATAACTGTTTTAACTGTTGATGCCGATGGTTTGTTTTGTGATTATAAGTGCCGGTGATAAATCTTGTAAATGATATGGATATCATACTCGTTCGATCGTTGGTAGTATGGACTAAGGCTTTAGAAATTGAACATATATATGGAATGATTGTATTAAACTTAACAAGATAATAACTGATCGATTGGTAATCGGGTTGATATTTTCTAGTGGGTTTTTATTGTGAGGGTATTACTGGTGGGCCGCACGTGTTTGAATGGGGGGAATTGGACCATGTTGTTAAGGGTGTAAACGGTTGGGCCTTGGAAATTAATAAATGACATGTTAATGGGGTTACAAATCTACTTGGGCCGCACAATTTGGTAAACGGGTATGTGTGCACACACACTTGGGCTGTGATGTAATTTCATATAGTATTGGGCCCAGTTGTAAGTACACGGGTCTTCATTAGTTGGGCCTTAGGTTTTATTGGGCCACTTAGCTTGTTGGGCCGCACATTATCGATGCACTTGGACTGTACATGTTGCTGTTAGTTGTCGAACGTAAGAACGAATCCGTATGCTTCAATATGTAGTACATGATGCTTACGTGCTATTTGTTAGTTATGTGTACAAATACGTGAACTATTTGCATAAACCAAATCCTAACAAATATTGGTAACCATAATAGGGTGTGGTTGACCAACCTAACGCAAGTAGACTATCTGCTGAGCAAATCAAGGTGAGTTCACACTTTCTACAAGGCATGGGATTCCCGGTGGTTTGGGAATGGGTTAATAAACTAAAACGGAACCTACATATCCTCCTTGGGTAGGATATGTACGGCCATCCTCCTTGGGTAGGATGCCACTATAAATCCTGCGTATTCTCCTTGGGTAGAACTACGTACGTTCGTCCTCCTTGGGTAGGACAACAACCTTACAACTTACTAGACAAAACTCTATCATGAAGTCACTCACTTTATATCGACTTAATCGCCGAGGCCGATGGCGAGCGGGTCATTAGTTAATAGCGCTATTAGGTTTGACAAACCTCACACCGTGTCATTTGAACGGGCGTGTACTAATGGATCATGGCAAAGTGTCAATGATGATAGACATTGACGTAGGGCACAACTATTGTTCGTCAGTCATCGATATGGTAACGGTCTAGTGGTTCACACGGGGAAGCCCCCCACTGGTTATGGTTATGGTTTGGGAAACAAAAGGTTACTTGTTAACTCGTGGTTTACGAAATAACTTACGATTTCAAAACAAATTGGTAAAACGAAACAATCAACTGTGAACTCCCTCAACTTTGTTGTTGACTCGTTGTTACATGCCTTGCAGGTCGTTAGGTACTTCTGGAGCTTGCACAGGGAGGCATTGATCGTTGTGGGATATGGACTGTTATGTCCTATGCTTAACATTTGAACTTTAAACTATATTTTGGTTATTTAAACATTGCTATGCTTCCGCTGATTTCTTAAACATGTTTGGTTTATTTTGAAACACCAATTATATTGGGTTGGGTTTTATTTACTTAATGGTATTGTTCAATATGATTGGTGTCTTGATTCTGGTCAGTCACGCCTCCAAGCGGTGGTACTCCGCATGTGGATTTTGGGGGTGTGACAGTTTAGGTCCCGTATAGGCCTATATGCATATACAAGACCTATAGGAAACCTATACGAGACTTATACTATACTATACTATACGATACGATATAACACCTGTATAGGCCTATAGGTGTGGTTTAGGTCCCGTATAGGCCTATATGCATATACAAAGACCTATAGGAAACCTATACGAGACTTATACAACACTATACGATACTATACAATACGATATAACATCCGTATAGGCCTATAGGTGTGGTTTAGGTCTTGTATTTGCCTATACGCCTATGCGGGACCTATACTATAGTATCGTATCGTATTGCATCACATCATATCGTATCGTATATCGTATAGTGTATCGTATTGCATCGCATCGCATCGTATCGTATATCGTATATCGTATATCCTATATCGTATAGTGTATAGTATAAGTCTCGTATTGCATCATATCGTATCGTATAGTGTATAGTATAGGTCCATACGCAACGTATATAAAGGGTCAAAAAGACCATTTACCCCTTCATTTGGGGCTATACGAAGCCAAATGCAAGGGTAAACTTGTCTTTTTGACCCTTTATATATGCAACGTATAGTGGGAAAGACCATTTTACCCCTGCATTTGGGCCTATACGCAGCCATATGCAAGGGTAAAATTGTCTTTTTGACCCTTTATATACGTTGCGTATTGACCCATACGCAGCGTATATAAAGGGTATTTTTTTTAACCCCAAACCTCTGGTAAAAATATATTTTTTGACCCTTTATATACGCTGCGTATAGGCCTATACGCAGCGTTTATAAATGGTGAATTTAAAAAAAAAATTAAATATCGTATCGTATCGTATAAGTCTCATATAAACCTCGTATAAGTCTTATATAGGTCTTGTATTTTCCTATAGGCCTATACGGGACCTATACTATAGTGTCGTATCGTATCGTATTGCATCGTATCGTATAGTGTATAGTATAAGTCTCGTATAAGCCGCGTATAAGTCTCATATAGGTCATGTATATGCCTATAGGCCTACACGGGACCTAAACCACACCAATAGGCCTATACGAGACATAAACCACACCTATAGGCCTATACGGGTGTTATATCGTATCGTATAGTATAGTATAGTATCGTGTTGCATCGTATCGTATCGTATAGTGTATAGTATAAGTCTCGTATAGGTTCCATGTAGGCCTTGTATATGCCTATAGGCCTACACGGGACCTAAACCACACCTATAGGCCTATAAGGGACCTATACTACCAGTGTTGTATGGTATCCTATAGTATCGTATCGTGTTGCATTGTATCGTATAGTGTATAGTATAAGTCTCGCATCGTATCGTACCGTGTTGCATCGTATCGTATCGTGTTGCATCGTATCGTATAGGCCTATAGGCCTATACGGGACATATACTACACCTATAGGCCTATACGGGCATTATATCGTATAGTATCGTATCGTATCGTATCGTATCGTATAGTGTAGTATATTCGAACCGCATATACGTTTTCCAAAACAATTTAACGTTATATAATATTATTTGTATAACATTAATGATTATATATTTTAAGCGATTTAACGTTGGAACCGGGTGAGAATGTATACCACAAACACATCAAAAAAAAACTGATGGGTTATATTCGCTGAGTATAGCTCTATATGCAGCGTATATAAACCCTTGTTTTCTGTGCAATTATTGCTGATAAGGCTCTGAAATCCATGGTTTATATACGCTGAGTATAGCTCTATACGCAGCGTATAGAGGTAAACGCTAAGTGTGTAGATAGCCAACCAAGGCGCAGATAGTTTAGCCCTATTCGAATCTCAGGTTTCCTGCAAACAAAAATAAGTCTTACTCATCGTTAATTGGTTCATCTTCCCTGTATGCAAAAAAGAAAAAGAAAAAGAGAGAGAGACATCCCTGTTTAAATATGGAAATGAGATTTGAAATTACTCATATGATAATCCCTTTTGATTCAACTCCCTGTTTGCATCTTCAACACAGCTTCATTTGTTCATCTTCCTCGTTATTGGTTCATCTTCCTTCATCTGTTCATTTTCCTCGTCTTGAAGAACGATTGTGGTCTCATGATATAAACTAATCGGTTGATAGATAATCCGTTGAGTGGATCAAGCTCAAAAGAAATTAGCAAGAAGCAAGACTTGAGATAAATCTCTTTAATTTTCATTCTTAAGCATTTAAAAAACAAGAATGCTTTATATAGGCTTACAAACATGAAGGAAATGGTCAGATAACTAACTCTAATGAAAACATGGACCTATTACTATTCCTAATTTAATGCAATAAATAGGGAAACATGGGGATGATGGAAACATGGGATTTCGGCACGTATCATCTCCATCTTGAAGAAGGCGTTGGTCGATCTCCATCTTGAGATTTAGGGGTAATGGTATGGTGAGTGAGTGGTAAAGAGCCTCACGACGATAATGAATGACCGGTAAAGAGCTTCCAATAGTAAGAATGATGATCGGTTTTATTGGTTTTGTAATTATTCAAATTATCCAAGAACATTTTGTATTTATATTCTCTAAACCTTGACTAACCATTTAACTTCAAAATGATTTAAAAAAGGAACTTATTAGAAATCAACTGCTGCCCTAAGTTTTGTTGTCTCTTTTATACACCATGAAAAACTTTTTTTTTTATTACAAACTAGGACCTTTGTTCATAGTAATTTTCTTCAGATTGCTCATTAGTCATTACTTGTGGTCTTAACCTTCCCTCCTTCGTACTCTTGTATTATTCTATTCTATCAAAATCATCTAATTTGATCTTGCCTAATTATCTATATATCTGGATTCTGGAGTACAAACTAATAATTTAGATCAGTTTAATGAATGAACAAGATATAAGTAATGACACCCCCCCCCCCCCCCCCCCCCCCCCCCAAAAAAAAAAAAAAAAAAAAAAAACCCTTGATATATCCGGGAAAAGGAGAAGAGGAACACGTTAATACAACCCACCATTAATATTATACATCATACAGTGATTGATTTCAACAATCGTGGCACATTCACATAAACCCTACTATTTACAAGGGATGGAATCCAAGATTGACACACAAGCTAGCTTTTACATACATAAGAAAGCACACACACATAAACATATATAAAATTATTAGAAAAAGAAACCTTTACGAGCAGGCTTTCTTTTAGGATAATCCACAAACACAGTTCCACCATACATCTTAGCAGCCTCGTTGCAATTTATCACTCTCCCAGTCATTCTGGCAGCTACCGGGGCATCATATACTTGCTGCTGAATCACATAAGCCTGTCGGGGCTGGTACTGATGATAGTGATGCACCGCCGGCTGTGCTGTCCGGGATAGTGGAGCCGGTGCTTCTGATGGATGCTTGGATCTACGACCCACTGGATAAATATCATCTATGATATCGAATGTGTCTTTTCCAATCATAGAAAGTTCAGTTGTGTTATTGGGATAATATGCCATTTTTATGCAAGGTGAAGGTATAGAAAAGAAGTTGTAGTTATAAGCTTGTTGTTGTGTTTGCTTTGGGGTGTAACCACGTCTTTATATAGAATGTTTAATGCAACTTTTAAGAAATTTCTGGTATTTTTCGGAATCTTTATTATTATTCATTTTGGGATAATATACCATTTAATCAAACCTTTCTTGATTTAATGTTATATGGCCATAGGGCACTCTATGTTACTCTACGCATGTATAGGGCTTGTATAAAACCATATACACCTATATAAGACATTGTATGGTACGGTATATACTCGTATAGGGTAGGCCCACCTGATCGATGGTATGCGTCTGTATAAAGGTGTACACACGTATACTTGTATTCGTACAACCGTCTAAATATTTGTACGGTGTATTATATGGCTCATGAATTGACAAGATGGCTAAGGAGTGTGTATTGGAGCATCCCCAATAAGGGTTTTTTGATCCATTTTTTTCTGCCCATGTGGCATTTTATGTCATTCTTATTATTGTGCCATATGTTTTTTGGTTGTGTATTTAGCCATTAGTTCTTCTACAAAAACGTTTGAAAAACAATTTTTTGTGGGCCCTTATGTACTATAAACATATAAATATATTATGAAGAGAGAATTAGTGGTGGGTCATGTTAACTTTCTTTTATAAAATATATGAAGAGGCTAATAAATTAATGACTAAAAATAAGAAAAAGATAATGATGTGGCAGTGCTTTTTGTTTTTCTTATTGAGTTAGCTTTTAGTGTTTTTGAAGAATGAGTGTTTTTATGATGTGTACTGACTAGACATGTTTTTATACGTTTTTTGGTTTCCTTATTGTGGATGCTCTTAGCATCTCTGGGAGCTGAAAGCGTGATTTTCAAAATAAATTTATTCTTATTCTTTTGTTAGGTTTTAGAATAATATTTTTTGAGTATTCCTTTTGGATATAACAGCAACAGCAAGATTGTTTCATTTCAATTTCGTGTTTCACTTGTATTAATTATCATTGTACATCCATACACATAAATATGCATGCATTTGTATAACTTGCTAAAATTTACTGCTACTTCATAAAGTTTTTTTATTAGGGTGTAAGGGGCACCTTCGGGGAGTGGGGGCGGGGACCGGTTTTGCCGAAATGGGAGGTGCCGCCATTAAGGCGGGGGGTGAAATCGGGGAGTGAAATAGGTGGGAAGTCACCGAAGAGGGAAGTGAGTGATGGTGGGGCCAGCCGCAATTTAGACCAATCAAACCATTTTCTTCTTTTTTTTTTTTTTTTTTTTTGAATAAAAAAACAAGGGGTGTTAAGAGGGGAGTGCCGCCATCAAAATGGGGTGTTAGGGGAGTTTAAGAGGGGAGTTGACGTGGCACTAGTTGGTTGGGCGTAAGAGAGGGGACTCACCTCTTAGGTGAGTGCCCCTTACACCCTTAAACATCTCACGAACTACAAGAATTATCTTTTTTTTTTAACAGTAGCGACTGTATTTGCACGCAGCCATGTAACAAGCACATAGCAAAATATTCTTTCACCTTTTACAAAAATTATCTAACCACAAAAGTCCGATATGCTTTAAAACACTTATCTCTACATGTTGAAGCATCTCATTCACCCAATAACCGTTGATAGGTGAGTCAGGCGAGTCCTTGTTGTTCCATGCTCAGATCACGCTACAAACATTAAAGAACCCCTAGAAATGGTCCCGTAGCCGGAGCCTCTTAGATCACTCCCAGATTTTCAAGTTAGTACATATCAAGCATGCTGCATGCATTATTATAGGCCCTAACTATCTGCACACCCAGTTTGCCTATCTGCACACTTAGGGTTTACCTACGCAGCGTATTGGTCAATACGCAGCGTATAGGGTTAACCCTATACGCTGCGTATTGACCAATACTCAGCGTATATAAACCATGGATCTCAGTGCCTAATAACCAATCATTGCACAGAAAACAAGGTTTTTATACGCTGCGTATAGCTCTCTACGCAGCGTATATAAACCATTAGACTTTTTTGGGTCATTTTGGTAGGTTTGAGAGATCATTTTTTCACAAAGTTTATATACGCTACGTATTGACCTATACACAGCATATATAAAGGTCTGAAAATGTCATTTATGCACTTGTATTGAGGCTATATGAAGCCAAATACAAGGGTAGTTGTGTCATTTTGGTCTCATACGCTGCGTAGGGACCTCTAAGGAGCGTATATAAAGCTCCATTTTTTATTTTTTTATTGTGTATTCCTTTGTTTATTTATAAAAAAAAAAATTAGGGTTAAAAAAACAATATTATTGGTAAATAATACAAATATAAATTATAAAAATAAAAACAAATATAAATATTATGAATTATAAAAATTAAAAAAGAAAATTATTTATAAAAAAACAATATTATTGGTAAATAATACAAATATATTGTTTTGTTATCGTTTAAATTAAATTATCGTATTCCTTTGTTTATTTATAAAAAAAGAAAATTATTTATAAAAAAACAATATTATTCGTAAATAATACAAATATATTATATTGTTATCGTTTAAATTAAATTATCTTATCGTATTGCATCGTATCGTATCATATTCATCATATCGTATTGTATAGTATCGTATCGTATAGTGTAGTATAAGTCTCGTATAGGTTTCCTATAGGTCTTGTATATGCATATAGGATTAGACGGGACCTAAACCACACCTATACGATACGATATCACACTTATAGGCTTATACGAGGTCAATACGTGACCTATACGAGGCTATACGATACGATATCACACTTATAGGCTTATACGAGGTCAATACGTGACCTATACTACGTTATACGATACGATATCACACTTATAGTCTTATACAAGGTCAATACGTGACCTATACTACACCTATACGATACGATATCACACTTATAGGCTTATACGAGGTCAATACGTGACCTATACGACGCTATACGATACGATATCACACTTATAGGCTTATACGAAGTCAATACGTGACATATACTACGTTATACGATACAATATCACACTTATAGGCTTATACGACGTCAATACGTGACCTATACTACACCTATACGACACGGTATCTCACTTATAGGCTTATACGATGTCAATACGGGACCTAAACCACACCTATACGATACGATATCACACTTATAGGCTTATACGGGACATATACTACGCTATACGATATGATATCACACTTATAGGCTTATACGAGGTCAATACGGGACATATACTATGCTATACGATACGATATCACACTTATAGTCTTATACGAGGTCAATACGGGTGTTATATCGTATCGTATAGTATCGTATCGGGTGTTATTTTCCTTTTTTTTATAAATAAACAAAGGAATAAACAAAAAAAAAATACAAAAATGGAGCTTTATATACGCTCCTTAGAGGTCCCTACGCAGCCTATGAGACCAAAATGACACAACTACCCTTGTATTTGGCTTCGTATAGCCTCAACACAAGGGTATAACGGACATTTTCAGACCTTTATATACGCTGCGTATAGGTCAATACGCAGCGTATATAAACTATAAGGGTTAAAAAGATAATTTTACCACAGGTTTGGGGTTAAAAATAATTTTACCACCCTTTATATACGCTGCGTATTGACCTATACTCAGCGTATATAAAGGTCTGAAAATGTCATTTATGCCCTTGTATTGAGGCTATGTGAAGCCAAATACAAGGGTAGTTGTGTCATTTTGGTCTCATAGGCTGTGTAGGGACCTCTAAGGAGCGTATATAAAGCTCCATTTTTTATTTTTTTATTGTGTATTCCTTTGTTTATTTATAAAAAAAAAAAAAAAAAATTAGGGTTAAAAAAACAATATTATTGGTAAGTAATACAAATATAAATTATAAAAATAAAAAATAATATAAATATTATGAATTATAAAAATTAAAAAAGAAAATTATTTATAAAAAAACAATATTGTTGGTAAATAATACAAATATATTGTTTTGTTATCGTTTAAATTAAATTATCGTATTCCTTTGTTTATTTATAAAAAAAAGAAAATTATTTATAAAAAAACAATATTATTCGTAAATAATACAAATATATTATATTGTTATCGTTTAAATTAAATTATCTTATCGTATTGCATCGTATCGTATCATATTCATCATATCGTATTGTATTGTATAGTATAGTATCGTATCGTATAGTGTAGTATAAGTCTCGTATAGGTTTCCTATAGGTCTTGTATATGCATATAGGATTAGACGGGACCTAAACCACACCTATACGATACGATATCACACTTATAGGCTTATACGAGGTCAATACGTGACCTATACGAGGCTATACGATACGATATCACACTTATAGGCTTATACGAGGTCAATACGTGACCTATACTACGTTATACGATACGATATCACACTTATAGTCTTATACGAGGTCAATACGTGACCTATACTACACCTATACGATACGATATCACACTTATAGGCTTATACGAGGTCAATACGTGACCTATACGACGCTATACGATACGATATCACACTTATAGGCTTATACTAAGTCAATACGTGACATATACTACGTTATACGATACAATATCACACTTATAGGCTTATACGACGTCAATACGTGACCTATACTACACCTATACGACACGGTATCTCACTTATAGGCTTATACGATGTCAATACGGGACCTAAACCACACCTATACGATACGATATCACACTTATAGGCTTATACGGGACATATACTACGCTATACGATATGATATCACACTTATAGGCTTATACGAGGTCAATACGGGACATATACTATGCTATACGATACGATATCACACTTATAGTCTTATACGAGGTCAATACGGGTGTTATATCGTATCGTATAGTATCGTATCGGGTGTTATTTTCCTTTTTTTTATAAATAAACAAAGGAATAAACAAAAAAAAATACAAAAATGGAGCTTTATATACGCTCCTTAGAGCTCACTACGCAGCATATAAGACTAAAATGACACAACTACCATTGTATTTGGCTTCGTATAGCCTCAATACAAGGGCATAAATGACATTTTCAGACCTTTATATACGCTGAGTATAGGTCAATACGCAGCGTATATAAACTTTGTGAAAAAATGATCCCTCAAACCTACCAAAATACCCAAAAAAGTCTAATGGTTTATATACGCTGCGTAGAGAGCTATACGCAGCGTATATAAACCTTGTTTTCTGTGCAATGATTGGTTATTAGGCACTGAGATCCATGGTTTATATACGCTGAGTATAGGTCAATACTCAGCGTATAGGGTTAACCCTATACGCTGCGTATTGACCAATACGCTGCGTAGATAAACCCTAATTTTTGGTGTGCCAATAGGCACTTTAGTGTGCCAATAGGCAGACCCATTATTATATGTATATGATATTTGAAGAAACAAGACTCGAAATATACTTGAGTTGGGATGCTGACTAACATTTGAGAAATCTCTAAGCACCATTGTAAGATAAAGATGATCTAATTAATCTGCAAAGTAGTAACATTATTAGGCTGGTCACACAGGAATTGAAGGGATTTCTTCCTGTGAGGCTGTGACCATCCTTGATCTTGTATGAGAATAATATTGGTTATCACCAGAAATAATTGTTTGTATTTTTGTATTGTATCATAAATGGTAAATTAAAGTGATCTTGTAATGATTTTCATACTGTATTTCTTGTGTTAAAAATAGATAGGGATCCTAATTTATAGAGCACGGATTTAACAAGTTATGCACACTAACCAACTCAGTTAACTTGATGACGTTTGACTCACCAAATTGATAACATTTAACATGTAACAGTTTAACAATAACCAAATTGTTGTAATCCGCTATAAAGATTAGGGGAAAGGGGAAATGATGATCACTACTATCATGTAGCGAGACAAATGTAATGGAGATCACTGAGATGTTGAAGTGATGATAAATACTAACCGAACGAAATATTAAAGAGGTTATCACTTATCGCTACCCTATTAGTGAGATGTTGAAGGGGTGATACTACCGTATTATTAGCTAGTGAGACATTGAAGAGGAGATCATCACCCAATTAGTGAGATGATCATAGATGTGATTACTACCTTGCTTAGTAAAAAGTTAATAGTGAAGATAAACTATTGGGGGATACAATAACTGTATGTAAGGGGATAAGTTAACACACCCAAATCACTATATGTTTTTGTGTTTGTTTTTTATCACTCTTTGCTGTGAATGTATCACCGAAGCACGTTTATATAAGAAAATATTTCATATAAAACTTTTTTAAACATAGTCACTAGTTTTTAAAATAATCTATTCACCTCTAAACCAGCCTTCACAATTTTATCTACATATGACTATCAATTTAGGAAATAAATGGATTGTTATGTTTTTTTGCGATAATAAGCCTTGTGTGTGTTTTGTGTGATGAAAGGTGTATTTATGTGTTTGTATTGTTCAAAATTAATCATACATTACATGATTGGGGTAGGAAGGTTAAGATGCTTAGTCCACAGATAGTTTGTGGTAATATTCTAACAGTTATTATCATTCTCTCATCTCTTTTGCTAAAAAAGTAAATTAAAAGTACAATTATTATCATCTCTCATCTCTTTTTGCTAAAAAGTAAATTAAAAGTAAAAATAGAATCGCTATTTAAAAGTAAATTCTTGCATAGTGGCGCAAGAACGTAGAATCAGAATAAAAAAATAAAGAAGAGAAAGAAATATATACACACCATGTGTGAACAAGATTTCTATCATTTTAACCGTCCAGAATATTTGATCGGTCAAAAGCGATATTGGTTGAGCTATTCATTGCTCGCAGCTAAAAAGTATTGTTTTTTTTAAGTACTTTCATTATTCTGTCGTGTTGATTATGTTTTTGAAAGATGTTAAAAGATTTAAACTTCCGAGGAGGATTTAATATTGCTAAAAGTGTGATTACACTATTAATGTTAAAAAGGTGCGTATCTGAATTATTATATTAATACTAGTGGGGTGCCCGCACGATGCAGCGGGAGCACAACACTTATATTGATGATTTTAGGGGTTGCACGTTGCGATTCGTTTCGGTTTAGCTTTGAGCTATAGCCATAACGAAAACCAAATTAATTATAAAGCATGATATTCTAACCTAGTGAGTCGTTTATACTCTTAGGAAGCCAATGTGAGTCACTCATGCCGGTTTCGATGATTGCCGAAACGATCATCGCTCGGTGTTACGCAACAGAAAACATTAAACAAATGAGACGGGTGTTACAAGTTGGTATCAGAGCCCAAGGTTGTTAACAAAGTGTGTTCGTTTCAAGCTTGATCAAACATCCGGTAAGAATTAGTTACTTTAGTAGATTTTATTAAATGTTAGAAAAGAGATGTGAATGGATGTGCACGGGAAGAGCGTGTTAACACACTCAAACCCGAAAAGTGCACTAAATAAGAACGGTTAAAGCAAGTTACGAACTTGGCTAAACCGAAGCGAATAAAGTATATGTTATAAATGAAATGTTTAACAATTGGTATAAACATTTCAGTTTCAAGATAACGGTAAAGGGTAACAATGACGCGGTGCCGATAGTCACCGAACAAATGAAAGAGGTGATTGTCGAAGAGGTAGGAAAGGCAACCGAGAATAGTCTATCCGGTTTTATAGACAAAATTCAAAATACGGTGCTTTTGTTAGTTGAAGAACGGGTTAAAGGATTGGAAGACAATGTCAACCTTGTGAAGGAAAAATCCGAAGAACGGAGGAGTTGCTCGTACAAAGAGTTCATGGCGTGTAAACCGCCAATTTACAGCGAGGAGGTTGACCCGATAATATGCCAAAGATGGCTAAGTGATGTCGAAGGGGTGTTCGAAAGGACCCACTGTGACGTAAGCGATTTTGTGACTTACGGAACGGGTCAGTTAAGGGTCAAGCCAAAGATTGGTGGGATAATAAGAAGAAGGAAATCGGAGCTGAAGCGGCAAGGGCTATGACGTGGGACGAGTTTAAGGTACCATTCCTTAAACACCACAGTCCCAAGGCGGTCATCAACAGAATCAAAGAGGAATTCATCCAGTTAAGGCAAAAGGGTGAAACAATTGATAAGATCACAGGTATTTTCATGGATAAGCTGAGATTCTGTGATGAGTTAGTAACTACCGAAGAGTAGATGATATACTATTATTACAATATGCTGAGCGCTGAATATCGGGAGTTCATGCCTCCCTCGAAGTACGAGACCCTCACAGAAATCATTAACACCGCCCGGGAGCGGGAGATTGAATTGAAGAAACAGATATAGAGGGGCGAACGCAGGGTGCAGGATATGAATCCAAGTCCTACAAAGAAGGCAAGAACATCGGAGTCGACATGAAAGGCTGATGCGAAAGGCGGGTTACCAAGTTGCAAAGTTGGTGGGAAAGGGCACAAGGGTGAGTGTCGCTTCAAAGACAAACCGTGTCCCATATGCGGGAAGACGGGGCACACAGCGTCACTATGTCCGGGAAAGGTTTTTGTTTGCTACAAGTGTTTCCAACCGGGCCACAAGAAGTCCAAATGTCCGGACTTGGTTGGAAGGAAAGATAACAAAGAATCTCTAACAGAAACTCCAAAGGCGAAGGCCAGATCCTTCCAATTAACTACGGCTGAAGCAAAGACAGAGCCCGATGTGGTCTCAGGTATATTCGCAATAAATTCAATTCCCGCACGTGTATTATTCGATACGGGTGCAAATAAATCCTTTATTTCACATGGATTTATTCGACATCCTTCATTTGTATTGACAAAATTATCTATGCCCTTAGAAGTTGAAATAGGGGCAACAAGAGCTTTATAGTGTGTGATGTTTGTCAAAATTGCAAATTGAGTATCGATGACGAAGAATACTCAATAAATCTAATCCCGATGTCGATCGGAGAATTCCAAGTGATTGTCGGGATGGATTGGTTATCCCGACACCACGCAAAGGTCGTGTGTTTCCGTAAAGAGATAAAGTTAACATCTCCGAGCGGAAAACACGTTACTATTTATGGCGAGAAAAGAGGCAATCCTATGATATGCTCGATGTTAAAAGCTCACAAGCTTATAAGGCACGGATGTAGAGCGTTTATCATATACGCGAATGAACAAGAGAAAGAATTACCGAAGACTGGAGACGTACCGGTGGTACGTGATTACGAAGACGTGTTCCCGGAAGACTTGCCCGCAATACCGCCCGAACGGGAGGTAGAATTCGGAATCGAATTGATTCCGAGCGTGAAACCCGTAGCCAAGGCGCCATTCCGACTTGCGCCATCGGAGTTAAAAGAATTAACGTCGCAAATTCAAGATTTGCTCGACAAAGGATTTATAAGGCCGAGTGTGTCTCCTTGGGGCGCACCAGTATTGTTCGTGAAGAAGAAAGACAGGATCATGCGAATGTGTATCGATTACTGGGAGTTAAACAAAATCACGGTGAAGAATCGATACCCGCTCCCGAGAATAGATGATTTATTCGACCAACTACAAGGTGCGAATTGGTTCTCAAAAATTGACCTTAGATCGGGATACCATCAATTAAAGGTCAAGGAAGAAGATGTACCGGAAACGGCCTTTCGTACTCGGTATGAGCACTACAAGTTCCTCGTAACGTCCTTCAGATTGACGAATGCACCCGCAACTTTCATGGACCTCATGAACCGAGTTTGCAATCCTATGTTAGATAAGTCGGTAATCGTGTTTATCAACGACATTCTAGTATACTCGAAAAATGAGGCGGATCACGTGCATCATTTACAGGAGGTGTTAGAGACACTCAGACGGGAAAGATTGTATGCGAAATTTTCGAAATGTGCCTTTTGGTTACGAGAGGTACAATTCCTCGGCCACGTCATAAGTGCCGATGGAATATTGGTAAATCCATCAAAGATAGAAGCCGTGTCAAAATGGAGCCCTCCGAAGAATCCTTCGGAAATTAGAAGTTTCTTAGGGCTTGCGGGATACTACAGGAGATTCATTCAAGATTTCTCCAAAATTGCTTCACCGCTAACTAAATTAACTTGGAAGGAGGAAAGATACATATGGGGTGTTGAACAGGAAAAGGCGTTCCAAACGCTAAAGGAGAAGTTAACACACGCTCCGGTATTAATGTTGTCGGACGGAGTCGACGATTTAGTAGTCTACTCAGATGAGTCACATTCGGGGCTCATATGTGTTTTGATGCAACGAGGCAAAGTGATAGCTTATGCCTCGAGGCAACTAAAGGTGCACGAAAAGAAATATCCCATACACGATCTTGAATTGGCAGCGGTGGTATTTGCATTAAAAATATGGAGGCACTATTTATACGGAGTAAAATGCACCATATTTACCGACCACAAGAGCTTAAAATACTTCTTCGATCAGAAGGAGTTAAATATGCGGCAAAGGCGATGGTTGGAAACGGTAAAAGACTATGACTGCGAGATATATTACCACCCCGGGAAGGCCAATGTTTTGGCGGATGCTTTGAGTAGGAAAACAGATTATGTTCCAATACGAGTGCGGTCGATGCAGCTTGTTGTAACCTCGGGTTTACTCGAACAGATCCAAAAAGCACAAGCCGAGGCGATAAAAGAGGAAAATTTGAAAAGAGAAAGAATTGTTGGCCAGTTGAAAGAGTTAACGGATAATAATAATGGATTGAAAACCCGGTTTGGCAGAATATGGATTCCTAACTCGTGTGGAGTTAAAAAGCTTCTACTAGATGAAGCACACAAAATCTGTTACTCCATGCATCCGGGAGCGACCAAGATGTACAACGAATTGAAACAAAACTACTGGTGGCCTGGAATGAAAAGGGATGTGGCGAAGTATGTGGAAAAGTGCTTGACTTCTTTACAAGTCAAGGCGGAACACCAAAGACCCTATGGTAAACTTCAGCCATTAGATATTCCAGTTTGGAAATGGGAACATATTACCATGGACCTATTGACCAAACTACCAAAGACGAACCGAGGATTTGATGCTATTTGGGTGGTTGTTGATAGACTGACAAAAAGTGCTCACTTTATTCCTATACGTGAGACTTATACGTCCGAAAAGATGTCGGAGGTGTATACCAATGAGATAGTGGCACGTCATGGAGTACCGGTATCCATCGTGTCCGACAGGGATACCCGGTTTACTTCAAACTTCTGGTGAGATTTCCAAGAACAGATGGGAACGAAACTTTTTATTAGCACTGCATACCATCCTCAAATGGATGGGCAGAGTGAAAGAACGATACAGACACTAGAAGATATGTTGAGGGCGTGTATTGTCGATTTTGGGGGTAGTTGGGACGTGTATCAACCATTAGCAGAATTCTCTTATAACAACAGTTATCATGCCAGTATCGGCATGGCTCCGTATGACATGCTATATGGTAGAAAATGTAGAACCCCGGTATGTTGGGGTGAAGTGGGTCCGCGTGAACTGGCCCATAAAAACGTAGTTCAAGCCACTAATGAGAAAATTGACGTGGTTCGGGCCAATTTGAAAGTGGCCCAAGACAGACAAAAGTCTTATGCCGACAAAAGATGGAAACCGTTTGAATTTCAAGTGGGCGACAGGTTTATGCTGAAAGTATCCCCATGGAAGGGCGTTATCCAATTCAGAAAAACAGGGAACCTACGCCCGAGGTTTATCGGGCCATTTAAAATCATTGAACAAGTTGGCCAGGTAGCATATCGCCTTGAATTATCGGAAGAATTAAGCGGAATCCATGGCACGTTTCATGTGTCACAACTCCGAAAGTGCTTAGCTGAGGAAACGGCTTATATCCACTACGATGATATCGAGGTGGACAACTTAACTATGCGGTAAAACCAATTGAGATTTTAGATCGGAAGGTTAAAGATTTGCGAAATAAGAGAATTGATCAAGTGAAGATCAAGTGGGAGCATAGAAAGGGTTCGGATACTACGTGGGAATCCGAAGAGGAGATGCGACGTCTCTTCCCAACATTATTTGGTACATATTCCGGTTTCGAGGATGAAACCCTTTTTAAGGGGGTGGAGTTGTAACACCCCTAATATATAAACCTTTTTATTTTAAATTCGATGACGTTGATAAATAAAATGAACTAACTAGGAATAAAGATAACCTAGTTAGATAAAAGTCTCGTAGTGACATGTAAGTGGGTTAAAACACCTAAGATATGAACTAAACTATAGTTAGGGGACTAAAGTTGTTAAATTTGAAACTTATAATATTAAAACAAAAATTAAAACCCAAACACACACAAGAGTGTGTGTCTGGTTCGATTAAAACACAGGGGCGACCACGAGCTTGCTCTCAAACCCTAGTTCATGCTAATTGTCCCAAATTGAAGGTCAAAATCAGTTCCAAATCGAAATCCGAGCATAGAATAGTGATCTCCTCTGTAAAGGGGTCATAAGGTATGTAAAATTTCATAGAAAAGTTCCATCTAAATTTCTGGATGAACATAAGAAATTCGAAATTTATGTTACATGATTGTTGTATGGATGAATTTGAAATGAAATAGTGCCTAGGAATAAACCCTAGTCATTATATTGTTGAAATTATGCTCAATACTTGTGAAATTCATAATCACCATTGAAGGTGTTAAGTGGGTTTTGTAGAAACATGTTAAACACTAGGATTATGATTGTTATTCTAGGTTAATTTAAGTTCTATGAAGTGATTTCAGAATGTGATGTGAAAAAGTGACATGAACTTGCTTAATTTATGATTAATTTTGGTTACATAATTAGCCATGAGCTTAATTGTAAATTTCCAAAAATTATGCCCTTTAGGTGTTCATAGAAATGCCTAAAAGAAAGCCTAATGTTGGAAATTTGATTTGAAAACACATACTTGTATATTTTGGCGAATTATGCGTGGAATGTTAAGAAACGAGTTCTAAACAATTCGTGTTTGAACTCTATAGGAAAGGAAACCGGAACGTCAAGCGGACAAGCCGGTGGTGACGCGCGTTTGAAGGGGGCGCTTTGAAGGTATGTAACCGTGACACCGTTACATTATGTTCCTCGAAACATTATAGTCGTTTAATTGGTGTTTATTAGAATTGGTAGTATTAGTAGAAGTGATGATGATCACTGCCTAGTTAATCGAATCAATACTTGTTTAGAAAACGTATGGTAGTCGTTGAAAATGGAGGATTCCATAAACGCACCAAACGGGTCGAATAATTGTCTAAGTAGTCATTAAAGAAGAGATTAAATATCATTGGACGATTGTAGATCACGGAGGCGTAAAACCATGAAATGGGTAATGATACACCGATGATCATAAGCCCATGGAATGGGTAAATATGCGTAAAAGTCCCAATTTTGAGTAATATAAGATTTGTCGCAAAAAATATGTGGGTCGAATAAGTATAATAGGGGATTATAGACTCTCGGTCCGTAAACTCAACTTTTGATTAAATGATCATGATAGATGCGTTAGTAATTTAATTACGGACGCGTAGGAAAAAGAATCACGTAAATCGGAGAAACGGTTAAAAAGTTATGAAGGTTTTTGTACTAAAAACGGAAAACAAACAAAATCTGCAGGTCAGACCGTACGCTACGATCCTGGACCATAGCCTACGGTCCAGAAGTTATGTTGACAAATCAGTGGTGAACCGTAAGCTACGGTCTGTGAACCGTAGCCTACGGTCGACTTCCAAACAAAAATTTTATTTTGGTTTATTTGATGATTTTGAGCTTTCGGGTCCGTTTAGACGAGTTCTAAGGTCTCATATATAGGGTTGTAAACGAACCGAACGTTCAGCGAACAGTTCATGAACCGTTCGGCGGGAAGTCCGTTTATGTTCGTTGGTTTAATAAATGAACGAACATGAACAAGGAATTCCGTTCGATTAGTTAAATGAACGAAAATGAACAGAGGTCTCGTTCGTTCGATTGTGTTCGTGAACGTTCGGTAAGATGTTCGTGAACATTCCTTCATTTGCGTTCGTTTCTGTTCGTATATTTGTATTTTAATTAAAGATTTTTGTACTTTCATATATTTTATCTATACTTTTTATATTATTAAACTTTTATTTATTTTATTACCCTAACAATTAAACTAGGAACCCTCTTTCACATTGTTTATACATCATTTCCCTTTCCTTTCTCATTATTTACATCGGCAAATACGATTGACCTCCGTTCCACAATAAAGGATTCAAGTTCCAGTGCTACTCTCTGGGCCATCTACCTTTATCCTTTGTCTCATTCGCCAAATTTATTTGTGTTCGTGAATCGTTCGCGAACACGCTCATTTCCTTAATGAACGAACACGAACATAACATCTCGTTCGATAAGTGTTCATGAACCGTTCGTGAACACATTTATTTCCTTAACGAACGAACACGAACAAGGCCTTGTTCGTGTTCGTTCGGTTCGTTTACAGCCCTACTCATATACTAACGTTTGTGATAAATTTACAGTGTAGGTATGTTTAAACTTAGGATGGGTGAAGATCAAGCGAGGAACATGAACCGAACACCACTTTTTGAAGCTTCCGCATTTATCTAACCTTGTTGTAAACAATGTTCATGTTGTAAACCTTTAACTTATCGTTTTTAGATGTTTAAACTAGATGACAGTTAACTGAGATACTATCGTCATGAAACCTTATCATTATGCATAACTTTTGAAACTATGCATTTTTGATAAAAATGCGTTTTTTTTATGGAAAACATTAAACAAATGAGATGGGTGTTACATATAGTTAGGTTAAGTAATGTTTTAAGTGGGCTTGGGGTTGGGCCCAAGGCCCACAAGCTGAATCTCGTCTTTAAATGGCCCATAATTCTTACGAGACCCGTTTTTAAAACCCGAACTCTCATTAACGTCCTAAATTGTAATTTTAGATCAAAACACGTAAAAAATGATCGGTAGTCGTTGTTTGTACGCTCGATCGTCGATTACGGTAAAAATCGCGTAAAGTTGCGTCATTTGTTGTTTTAAACCGTTTTTCGATCTGGTTTTGACTACGGTTGTTAAAATTAAATTACGAAGTTAAATATATCATAAAATTTCAGTTTTAAAGGTAATACGCCTGTCCCATGCTTCCGTTTCGTTGTCGGTGCATTTCCTACAGTCGCGTTTTTCGTTCATGTTTGCGTTTGTGACGTATGGAAGCACAATATATTCGCAAAACTAAATTTATAAATATAAAATATTCGTATAAAATTCATTTTTGTCGGCATTGTCAGTATTTCGTATGGTTTCAGTTCGTTACCGTTTAATATTACGCAGATCTCTCGCAGATCGTCATACGCGTACTGTAAAGCCGGTTAGACATTCCTAGACACTCCAAAAGCCTAATTAATTTAATTTGCGTCTTAAACACTATTTATTATCATTCTAATGCTTGTTTTGTGCGTAATTAAGAGCCGTAAATCATCGGTTGTCACAACCTTCCACAATTTCCCCTATGTTGTGGAAATTTCTTAGAATGTGTTTGGCCCTGTGATATGATCTAGGCTCTTTAGCTTGGGAAATAGCACATGTGTTATCACAGAATATCTCGATGGGTTTCTTAATGCTTGGAACCACATCAAGGTCGGTTATGAATTTATTCATCCAAGCAGCCTCCTTTGCAGCATCTGATGCGGCTATATATTCAGATTCGGTGGTTGAATTTGCCACCACACACTGCTTGGAGCTTTTCCATGAGATTGCTCCTCCATTTAGAGTGAATACAAAACCTGATTGTGAGCGAGAGTCATCTTGGTCAGTTTGAAAACTGGCATCAGTGTAACATCTTAAAGTGAGCGCTTCTTCTACTCCTCCAAATACTAAAAACATATATTTAGTTCTTCTCGGATACTTCAGAATGTTCTTGACAGTAGTCCAATGAGCGATGCCAGGAGTTTGCTGATAACGACTAGTCATGCTTAAAGCATGCGAGACGTCAGGTCTAGTACATAACATAACATAGCATACATGATATAGCCAATAGCTGAAGTATATGGAAGCTTTCATCCGCTTAAATTTTAATGTCCGTTGAAGGAGATTGTGATTTGTTCAACACAGTCCCTTTAGTCATAGGAACACCTCCTTTCTTGGAGTTTTCCATCTTAAAGCGTGTCATCATTTTGTCTATGTATGTACTTTGACTTAGCCCAAGAAGCCACTTAGATCTATCCCTGTAGATCTTGATTCCTAGAATATAGGCTACTTCTCCAAGATCTTTCATTGCGAAACAAATTCCCAAATAGTGTTTAACTTTGTTAAGCATAGGGACGCTGTTTCCAATGATCAGTGTATCATCCACATACAAGATGAGGAATGATATAGTGCTCCCACTAGCCTTTCTACAAACACAAGGCTCATCTTCATTTTTGACAAAACCAAATTCTTTGATCTTTTGGTCAAAATGAAGATTCCAGCTGCGAGAAGTCTGCTTGAGTCCATAAATGGACTTATTCAGCTTGCATACCCTATTAGGATATTTTTTATCAACAAAACTGTCTGGCTGAACCATATAGATATCTTCAGAGAGATGCCCATTAAGAAAAGCGGTTTTGACATCCATTTGCCATATCTCGTAGTCTTAGTACGCGGCTATGGAAAGCAATATCCGGATTGATTTGATCATAGCAATGGGCGAGAAGGTCTCATCATAGTCAATACCCTGAGTTTGAGTGAAACCCTTCGCAACTAGTCGTGCTTTATAAGTGTGTACATTTCCATGCGTATCGTTTTTTCTCTTGAAAACCCATTTTCTCCCTACTGCCCTAGATTCGGGGTTAGCTCAACCAAGTCCCATACTTGATTATCATGCATAGATTGCATCTCAGCGTTCATGGCTTCCAGCCATTTCACTGATTCAGGATCTGAGATAGCAGATTTGTAGTTAGCAGGTTCGTCATTAGACTCAACTACTGCCAAGACTTCAGCACCTTCAAGATGCCAAAGGTATCTGTCGGGTTCTTTACGAGTCTTGCTACTTCTGCGAACGCTAATGTTTATGTCTGATTCATCAACAACAATTTCTTGTTGTTTAGATGTTCCGACTTCATCGGCGGTTGTTGTTGGTTCTCGAATTTCTTCAAGAAGTTCTTCCTCGAGAAAGTGCCCCTTCCTTTTGATGGAAATAACATTTGCATCAGGATGGTAGAAATACTATCCGACGAAAACAACCTTTTCGCCTCGAGGATCGAGCTTGTCATCAGCATCACTTGTGATGTATGCATCACATCCCCATACTCTTAGGTATTCCAAATCGGGTTTACGCTCATGCCATATCTCATATGGGGTTTTGTTTACCTTTTTAATCGGAGCCAGATTGATAATACCGGGGGGGGGCAGTCATAAGAGCATGACCCCAAAAATAATTAGGCAAGTTAGTTCTACACATCATCGATCGAACCATATAAAGTAGGGTTCGATTTCTCCTTTCACTCATGCCATTAAGTTGGTGTGTGTCGGGTGGAGTGGGTTCTGAAATTATTCCTCACTCTTTCAGATGATTGAGGAACTCTAAGCTGAGGTATTCACTACCTCAATCTGATCGAAGTATTTTTTTTATCTTTCTATCAATTTGGTTTTCTACTTCGTTTTGAAACTCTTTGAACTTTTCAAAAGTTTCATGCTTATGCTTCATAAGATATACATAAGCATATCGACTATAATCGTCGATGAAAGTAACGAAGTGTCTTTCATGGTTTCTTGTCATGGTTCGGAAAGGACCACATACATCTGTGTGAATGAGTTCAAGCAGACCATTGGCCGTTCACCAACACCAGTGAAGGGACATTTTGTGAGTTTGCCAGCTAAGCAAGATTCACAATCATTAGAGGAGTCCTGTCCAGTGGATTCAAGAATCCCCTTGGATTGTAGCCATTTTATGCGTGCCTTACTTATGTGGCCAAGTCTACAATGCCATAGAAAGGTTTCATTAATACCAGCTTTGTGGTGTGCTTAAAATACAACATATAAATTATATCAAAGACGGCGTAAAATAACCCTTTTTCAGTACTAATGTTGGAAAAAGCCCGTTTCTTTGTTCCTTTTTATTAACAAGGTTAAAAGAGCTTAAATGAACAAAAGAAGCAAAATAACATCAAAAACCAACATAAAAGGCAATGAATAAGGATTGACTCAACTCGTTGAGCCCCCGATCACATCCAAACCAAAGAAATAGCAAAATCAGAAGCTCTGGCACGGGGCCGTGCTCATCTAGCACGGGCCATGCCCAGTGGGAATTCGCTGCAGCAGGAAAAGACAAAAACAAAAAACAAATTCAAAGCTCAACACGGGGCCGTACTAAAGCAACATGGGGCGTGGTCAACACTAGGATTTCCAGAACCTGAAAAAGTACAGCAAGTACATTGGCCATGGGCCGTGCCATTGACACACGGGGCCGTGTTAGTACGAAGTCTGGCACTCAGTTAATGAAGAAAAGAGAGCCTGATGGCCACGGGGCTGTGCCAGGCGGGCACGGGCCATGGTGGACGTTTTGTTTTCAGCTATAAATAGGGGTTCTTGGTTTCATTCTATGTCATCCCTTGGCAAACCACTTCTCTCTCACTTACCACCACTCCACCACCACTACAATAGCATCATCCACCACCATCATTCATTTTCCATCTTTGAGAGTGTGTGGTGTAGTCTCGGGATCCAAGATTGATAGTAAGAGTCTTTGTCAAACAAATGTCATGCTTAGCTAAACTCTTACATCACTTGGTGAAGACATATCTTTTATGTATTTTCCTTTATGATTTCCAATCTTTGGCAACTTTTTAATTGGGTATGTATTAATGACTTTAATAACTAGTTTTTTATATTGAAGGCAATTTTATCTAATCAATCTTCATATGTCGTTGATTCACATATTCGTGTCTTTAGGGTCTATATAAAGCGCGTTAATTTCCTGGAAGGGGATTAGAAGGGTGGTTAGGTAAATTTTATGTCTTGTTCAGTGTATAGATCCTACGAGAACCTGGTTCAAGCTTAGGAACACCTCACGAGTCGGAGCGGGCATTACCCACCACGGGAGAGGTGCAAAACGCTTGAATCCCTTATCTATAAACTACTATTAAAACTTTAAACCAACCCCGCGAGAACTGTATCCCTGCTGACTCAGACCAACGGGTTAAGGGTGATCGCTGCCTGGAAGGGGGCCCACCACTTTTTGCATTAATAATTTACTTAATTATCTTTTAATAATCCGACCTAGTGGGATTGTATCCTTGCTGACTCAAACCACTAGGTTGAGGGTAACATCGCCTTCACAAGAGGGGCCTACTACTATAACTAAGATAATCTCTTAAAATGCCCAAAGTGCAGAAATCATCAAAAGGGTACATGAAAGATAAGTCGGAACCAAGTGATTCTTTCTTGTCTATCTGTTTTTTTTTATTCTACTTTCTATTTTTAGTTTATCTTTTTATAGTTTTAAATTCTTTTCTCAAAGTTTGATTCGATTAGACATCGACGGTAAGTCGGTATTAAAAGCTCTTGTGTCCTTGGACGACCTCGGTATCATGTCATCACTATACTACGTTCGCGATGGATGCACTTGCCCTAGTGTGTGTGTAGAGTGATAGTGAAATATCATGTTTTATAAATTTAAAACTTGAACTCGGCGAGTAAAAAGAGCTAAAAATATACTAAAAATATATACACCCGCACGCACATCAAGTTTTTGGCGCCGTTGCCGGGGACACAAGGATTTTAAGAAAGCTTAAAATTTGCGGCCTAATCAAATTCTAACATTTTTTTCAAAACTGTGCGCCCGTTTTTTAAACTTTTTTATGTTTATAGTAGGTTTAACACGGTAAGCCTAAAACGAACGATTCTAAACCAGATCAAACTTTTTCAGAAATTCACGTTTTACAACCTTCTTTTGAACATCATTGTTTTGTTTCTTCACATGCTAAGTTTTTAAAAGAGTTGAACACTTCTACTAAAATTGAAGAATTAGTAAGCGTCATGTTAACATATGATCAAACTTCACTAATAAAAGATGAATATCATGAAATAAACATAAAACTGGCACCATGTTTTTTTTCAAAACGTCTTTGTTAGTAATGTGCCAATTGATAAAGATCTTTGCGTTAACATAATGCCAAACTATATTTTCGAAAAATTAGGTACTAGTGATTTTTCTCCTCTTAAAATTCATTTCTCAAATCGCAAAACGATTAATAACATGGGAATGGTTGGAGATGTCTTAATTCAAACAAGCCAAGAGGTGGTCCCAACCGTGTTTGTCATCTTAGATGATGCCCCCCTCGTGTTGGGACAACCCTTTCTAAAATCCCATCAAGCCTTGACCCAATGGAAACAAAACAACTTACCATTCGATTAGGGGCCGAAAAAGGGTATGTCAATCTTGACCAATCAATGAAATATCCAATTCATGACGACGACCCCCTAATTGAAGATGAAGTGGAACCACCCGAAACAGAAGAAGAAGAAGAAGAAGAAGAAGAAGAAGAATTCGTCGAAGAGGAAGTTGCCATAGAACAAACCTTTTCGGCCATCGTCCTTTATAAAGAGGAAAATAAGAGGTCTCTCGAAGACCCACCGCCACTTGAACTAAAGGAACTACCTATAGGTCTAGAATACGCTTTTTTAGACGAACATGGTAAGCTCCCCGTCATCATTTCTTCTAAACTAACACTTTTTGAAAAAGAAAAGTTAATGAAACTTTTGATAAAAACATAAAAATGCAATCGCATGGAGGCTCATGGATATCAAAGGCATCAACCCATCCATGTGCACCCACAAAATTTTGATGGAAGATGACTACAACGCGGTAATACAACCACAATGTAGGGTAAATCCAAATGTACAAGAAGTGGTTAAAAATGAAGTCATTAAGCTACGAGACGCCAGCCTTATCTATCCTTTTCCAATAATCCATGGGTAGGTCCCGTCCAACTAGTTCCAAAGAAAGGAGGTATAACGGTAATAACAAATGATAAAAATGAATTAATACCAACGAGAACTGTCACCGGATGGAGGGTTTGTATCGACTATCGTAAGTTAAATGAAGCAACAAGGAAAGACCACTTCCTTTACCATTCATTGACCAAATGTTAGAAAGATTATCCGGTCATAAATTCTATTGTTTGCTTGATGGTTTCTCCGGTTATTTTCAAATTCCAATAGCGCCGGAGGACCAAGAAAAACAACTTTTACATGACCCTATGGAACTTTTGCTTATTGACGCATGCCTTTTGGTCTATGCAATGCCCCCGCTACGTTCCAACGTTGCATGGTGGCCATCTTCCATGATATGATAGAAAAAACTATGGAAGTTTTCATCGATGAGTTTTCTATCTTTGGAGATACATACGACCAATGCCTCGATAACTTTGAACGAATGCTATCCCGATGTGAGGAAACTAACCTCGCCCTTAATTGGGAAAAATGCCATTTCATGGTAATGGAGGGAATAGTACTCGGTCATAAGATTTTAAATGAATGAATGGAAGTGGATCGGGCCAAAATAGACACTATTTCCCGATTACCTCCACCTTCCTCCGTTCGAGCCATTTGAAGTTTCCTAGGACATGCCGGATTTTATAGGCGATTTATCAAAGATTTTTAGAAAATCTCAAGACCTCTAACAAAATTACTTGAAAAAGACGCACCATTTTTCTTTGAAGAGGAATGCAACAAAGCATTTCTAACCTTAAAAGAAATGTTACTCAATGCACCAATCATGATAGCGCCCGATTGGAAATTACCTTTTGAAATCATGTGCGATGCAAGTGACTTTGCAGTTGGAGTTGTTCAAGGACAACGAAAAGAAAAACATTTCCACCCAATATACTATGCGAGTAAAACTCTTAAAGATGCTCAAGAAAATTACACAAAAACTGAAAAAGAGTTACTACCCGTAGTATTTGCTTTTGATAAATTTTGTTCCTATCTTGTTCTTTCTAAAACAATAGTCTATACGGATCATGTCGCCATTCGATACTTCTTCAAAAAACAAGATGCCAAACCACGTTTAATCCGGTGGATTCTTCTCCTCCAAGAATTTGACATTGAAACTAAAGATAAATGAGGAGCCAAAAATACCGCCACCGATCATTTTTCACGCTTAGAAGATACCGCTTTGGAGCCGACTCGAGAAGAGCTCATCAATGAAAAGTTCCCCACCGAATGTTTGGAAATGGTTGAATACCAAGAAGAACCATGTACACCGACTATACTAACTACCTCACTAGTCGCATTTTAGTCAAAGGTTGGTCACATCAACAAAGAACGAAATTCTTTGCCGATGTAAAACACTACTTTTGGGAAGACCAATATCTTTTTAAATTGTGTGCCGATCAACTTATTCGAAGATGCGTCCATGGTCAAGAAGCAAGAAAAATTCTTCGCCATTGTCATGAAGGATCGTATGGAAGACATCATGGAGTCGCAAGCACCGCATGAAAGGTACTCGATTCAGGATTTTATTAGCCAAACATCCATAAGGATGCATACCATTTCATTAAAACTTGTGATGCATGCAAACGAACAGGTAATATCTCAACAAGAAATGAAATCCCCCAAAAAGGCATTCTTATTTGTGAAATTTTTGATGTTTGGGGTATGGATTTTATGGGACCTTTCCCACCATCAAAAGGTAACAAATACATTTTTGTAGAAGTTGATTACGTGTCCAAATGGGCCGAGGCCGAAGCTCTTCCAAAAAACGATGGTAGAGTTGTGATAAGATTCTTAAAACAACTATTTTCTCGTTTTGGTGCTCCAAAAGCACTTATTACTGATAGAGGTACCCATTTTTGCAATCATCAATCAAAAAAAATCTTAACAAAATATGGGGTCTATCACCGTCTTTCAACCGCCTACCATCCTCAAACCAACGGTCAAGCCGAAGTAACAAATCGAGGGCTAAAAAGAATCCTATAGAAAACCGTAGGTAAAAACAAGAAAGATTGGGCGGATAAATTAGATGACGCTTTATGGGCCTTCCGAACCGCCTACAAAACACCAATAAGCACCTCCTGGTAGAAATTGCTCACAAGGCCTATTGGGCTTAAAAAACGTAAACCTAGACCAAGATCTTGTCGGTAAAAATAGATTCTATCAATTAAACGAACCAGATGAATTGAGAAATCAAGCATATTCGAATTCCGAAATTTATAAAGAACACATGAAAAATAGACATGATAAAATAAGCAAACCTAAAGAATTTCGGGAAGGGGATCAAGTGCTATTGTTTAATTCAAGGCTTCGATAATCTCCGGGCAAACTTAAGTCAAGGTGGACGGTACCTTTTTCCATCACCCAAATCTTTCCACATGGAGCGGTATTAAAAAAAGCCTCCAAACGGTGAACCTTTCAAGGTAAACGGACAAAGGCTTAAACTTTATCGAGGCTTCGTTGAGGAGGAGGAAATTGAAATGGATCTTCAAGAGGTAGACACATGATCGGTAAAACGATCAAATGTTTATTTGTTTATATGCATATTTTTCTTCTTAATCATTTTGTATGAATAATTGGAAACCATCATCCATGAGGACATGACGAAATACACTTAAATACCAAAGGAACCACGGAGAAACAGTCAAACACACGTGCACGAATAAAAAAAATATAAGGTTACTGGCAGTCTGAACACAGGGTCGTGCCCACCTGACACGCCCATGTTCCCAAACGCGCAGATACAACAAAAATAATAAGATACGGCATGGAGTCGTGCCGTATCAGCACGGGGCCATGGCCGACTGACTGTTAGGATATAAAGCCATCAGTCTTCACTTTTTTATAACACAACACGACCCGTTTCTCTGGAGACCCTGGTTCCTTCTGATTTCTCGCCAATTTTCAACGTTCGATCACTCTAATCCGACTACATGGTATGATTTTAACATCATGGTAGTTAGTTTAACGATTTGCATGTAGTTTAACACCAAAAATTTGTGTTTAATCTAGGATTCTTAAACTAGACCCGTGCCAATCTCGAATTTTTGTTTAGATCTTGTTAGTAGTAGTTAGCATTAGTGTCTATGGAAGTAAATATCTAAACATTGTTGAGGAAATCGAATCATTTAAACTTTTTTAACCAAACCCTTGTTATTGACGGAAAATCTTAAAATCGGAAGGGTAAACGGGTGAAAATTGGGGTTTTTTTCGGGGTAAACCGCTACTGGTGAACCAAAAATTTTGAATTTTTCGAAGCCGGCTCGAAAACCTTGATTTTTGGAGAAACAGAATGATCGACACGGGGTCGTGCCCAACTGAACCTCAGACATGGGGTCGTGTCCGACAAACACGGGGTCGTGTCCAGACCATCTGATATCATATTTTTTCATGTTTTTCAAACGTATCAACCATCTTACTGGTTCTTTCTTGCGGGATGGCACCACACAAGTTCCTATGGTTCAAAACCTCTGAATTGGAGTACCAAACTCGGTTCGAAACCTTGTAAGCACGACATGAGGAACCCCCGAGGCAGGTTTGCTACGACACCCTCGAGACGGTTGGACAAAGGGAGAGATACGATGCACTCGTGACTGGTCCACCCCGAATCTTTCTGGAAACCCGGCTTCGGTCCATACATCAATACAATATGGAGTTCTTGAGCACACTCACATCAAGAGGAGTGAGCTGGATCTGTTTGATTCCGATGCTGTATAGTTTAGGTGTGGGGGAGAGTGGTATAGCTTGTTTGTCGCCCAATTTGGTATCAACATCGGTCTATATACCGAAGAGGATGCGGCAGAACCAGAGTTTACTGAAGCCATAAGAGAATTACCGGATAACCTCCACCAAGTTGCATGGGCAATGATTAGAGATGGCCACTACAACACAAGCTCCACAAAGAGCACCAAAATCAGGGACCCGCTCATCCGTTACATTCATCGGGTCCTTAGTGGTTCTTTGTGCCAAAGAGATAACAGTGGTGGGGTGGTGAATTTACAAGAGCTTACTTGCCTTTATTGTCTCATAACTCACCAACCCATCGACGTCGACCACATATTGTTGCGGAATATGGCTACCAACGCCACCGCAGACACCCGAACGTCGATCGTCTATGGAGGATGGATAGCCAAGTTATTCAAGCATTTCATTCTGCGAACTCCATCGTCGTTCAACAAGGGTGTTGTTAATACAAATGTTGATCTCGCAGTATGCCGAATCATGAATCTTATCATCGATTGCCCCGACGGTACCATGCCCTTCAAGGATGCAAGTGGTCGTGCTTGGAACCTAAACGACCCGGATATGATCTTGGAATCAAAGATATCCCAAACCGTCCTCGACCAGGACATGATCTTGACAATCGAAGATATCCATGGGGTCCTCGTCTCAAGGAGGGAGTGATTTTCCTAACCTCAAGAATTTGTATAACATTATGCAGGAAACCCTCAAAGTGTCTAGGAACGCCTATAGCTTAGGCCAAAGCTCAAGCACCCAAATTGGTGACATGGAACGCAACATCCTCTCCATAAATGATATCACCTACATCAGGGATCATATGGTGGTTTGAGACGAAGATGAGGAGGAGGACGAGGGGCAGCGTAGGGATTCTGACTAGGCGGCGGTGGTAGCGGGCGATGTGGTTGACGTGCAGGTTAAATCTCCCACTGTTTTGAACAATTTGATATTTCCTCGGGTTACGTCCCGTGAAAGACAATTTACTTTCCGTTAGACAATTTTTACTTTCTGCACTTTAGTTTTTATTTTGATGATGTGGTGATGGTTAAACTTAAACGTTCGTAATCTTTCTATGATGGTTTTTGTTGTATTATGTTGTGTTTGGTAGTATTGTAGAACGCATGTACCATGGGAGGCTTGGACAAACTAAGCATATTGGTCCCTAAGCCCGGGAACCAGGAGCCAAACATCAAAAACCTGCATTTTTAACTGAAACAGTCAAACAGCATAGGGCCGTGTTCACCCAACACGCCCCCATGCCCAGTCCACTGATGTCAAAAAGTTTTTCTTCTGAAAGTGACATGGGCCGTGCTCACCAGGCATGACCCCATGCTCACTTCACTGTAAGTTTTCTGAAAACCCAGTTACTGGCACTTTGACCACGGGCCGTGTTCATCCAACACGCCGCTGTGCCCAGTGCCCGATAACTGTAAATTTTTGTTATTTTTCGCACTTTTTATACATTCAACCAAAACAAACCTTTTTGGGACACATTGAGGGCGATGTGTAATTTAAGTGTGGGGGAGGTTAAAACCTTGAATCGTTTGTCCTAAAACAAGCTTTACACAAAAACTCGCCTTGTAATCGCTAAACACCCCAAACTTTTTTCAAAATTTGTATTCTCTTTCTTTTACTTATCTTAGTTTAGTTGGGTAAATAAGTTCTAAAAATGATGTTTTTGTTAATTTACACTTAAAAATGTCATGATAAAAAGAACCAATTAAGAAAATAATAAAAATGGGCCTAACAAATCTTTGTAAAAATTAACTTGTCTATATATAAGTTTTTACACTACAACCCTTTTCCCACAAAAAGTGAGTTTTGAGCCTTTATTGAGCATAAATACACATATATACTAATTGCTCAAATTTTCGTTTCTTGTATGAATAGACCATTTGGTTCTTACAAATCTAGAACTTGCCAAAGCAATACATCCCAAGCCCTTACTAACACTAATCCAAGTAAGTAAATGACAGAAGCATTAGGACTAAACCCGTTTTCATCCAAAAAAATTATTTTTCCTTGCTTTTCCCAAAAAAAATACTCCCCCTAGACAAACCATTTTGAGCCTTAAAACCTTTCGTTTCTTAAACCCGCAAAAATTTTGCAAAGCTAACCACCCATCACCCCACAAATCCAACCCTTTTTCTTTTACACACTTTATTTTCAGTAAATGCGCCACTTTTGAAAATTATAAAATAAGTGACTTGGTTATTTTATAAAAAAAACTATCGCAACTTAGAAAAATAAGCAAAAATAATATTGCTTATAAATATGTAGTTTCAACTAGGTCACAAGAAAATAAAATTTTCAAAAGAAAAGTCTGACACTTTACTATTTTAGCCACTTTCAAATAAAACACACCTACCCGAGCCATAATCAACCCCTTAAAAAGTCCTCTCGATACCTACAATGATTAAAACGTCAAAAAGGATGAGGTATGATTACTTGTCAAGCCTATTGAATGAGTAATTTCCAAATCGGGTACAAGCGTTCTCACTTATACATTTCCAGCCGAGTGTTGAGTGATTACTTGTGAGGTGTGTAAAACGTGTATATAACCAAAAAGAATTTTATAAAGGCATGCTATGCTCAAAAATAAATATTTTTTCTTAAATTGTGTTGTAAATAAGTCATGACCAAATAAAAATGTAAATAAAATAAAAACAAAATAAATTAGAACTTGGATTCCTGACACTCTAAGGATAAGTCCAAAACTTTCTCTTCTACCCATTCTGTTTGGGTGTGTAGGCCACTGTAACACCTCGAAAAATCGTGTTCAATGAAATAACGACACGTGTCATATAAGACAAGAGTGATATAAACTCGGGTATAATTAAAGATGCATGGCAGGATTTAAAAGTGTCGTCATGTTAATTTTTACCTCTGAACGACCTCATTTATAAATCCCAAGACCCAATCATATATTATGAACATCTAATATACCTTCAATCCAGCAAATTGATGGCAGTAATTAAATTCAAAAGTGCAAGATAGGATCCTATGGAAATTTCTACAATAAACCTTCATATTCGGCACTTTCAAAGGATTCAAGAAAACATATCAAAGTGGTAGGGTATATAACTGTTCAAGACCCAAAACTTAAGGCCCCATACTGATAAAACATGGCCAAAATCGTTACACTCAAGTTGCCCCTTCAAAACCCGAAAGAACAACAACTTTTTGCTTCTGGTCAAAGGCTTACGGACCGTAAGCCTTACCCTTACGGTCCGTAAGGGTGTGCCAGCGACAGAAAATCCTCCTGTTTGCTGTTTAAACGCAATACTCGACCTTTAAACGATTTTCCTCATATTTGGACGGCCCCTAAATGACTCCTAGACACTAGGGACATGTGTTAGTGATCTGGGAACATTGATAGAGTTGGTTGTCACCATCTTATGGATCAAAATCCACTATAAAAAGCCATGATGTTGCAACCATTTGATCATTCACTTCTTGTGCAATTCTGGAGCTTTTGGGAGCTTAAGAGCAGACACAAGACCTTCCTAATCAAGCATAGGACTTCAGTAAGTTTTCTTAACCTTTCTTAGTTAAGTTTTTGCTTAGTTTTAGCTTAAGAGTCAAACCGTCGTAATTAACGGTTGACTTAACGATTAATCATTGTTGGTCCAGTGATTAGTCGAATTGAAAGTAGTTATAAGTTGGTAATTATGTGGGTAATAAACCCTTAAAAGGGTTCCCCCTGGTTCCCACTCTAACTAGGTCAAATGTCGGGTCAAACTTGTGATTAAAAAGTCATCAGGATACTTAGTTTCTAATTTATGCATAATTAGAAATGTAGAACACATACAACCTGTTTAATCATTAATATAACTTGGTAATTAGTGTAATAACAAGTCTAAACATGTTCAACCCGACAATTTTATGTTTAGACCCGGTTCGGAACCGAAAGTCGCAAAGCTTTGACTTTTGCTTTGACTTCAGTTCTGACCCGTTTTGGTATGATTTAGAAATACCTTAGAGCTCTATTTGGACCAGGTTACATGCTAGTATAACCCTCTGTGATTATACACCTTGATTCATTAGTTAACCAATTAATATGCATGATTCCGTTAATTGCTCATATGTTGACCATTATGCCCTTTTCACCTTAAAACGTGATTTTTGAAAATGTAAAAGAGTAGAAATTTTAATTACTGATATATAAACTTGCACCCAAAATTTGACATCAGTTTGAGGTGTAGATTGAGAGTTATGCTCATTAGCGTAATTAGAAAGTTTATTAGCGATTAAACGACATAATTAGCGTATAGCCTATTTAAACTCACTTTTTGATATCAAACTCTTTACCCACTGATGTAATATATTATTTTGGGACTTTTGAAGATTTTTATTTAATTTTAGGCTGAGCATAACTTATAGTCATAGGCTTAATCCGGTAATTGTCGGTTTTGCCCTTTCGGGCTATAAAATGAGTTTTACATATCTAATTGACTCCAAACCTTTTGCTACTGATGACATATGATAAATAAATTATTTTAAGCCTTCTGGAATAATAAAAATATCAGCTTTATGTATAGAACCCGGAAATGGCTTCTAATCGCCTTTTTAAGCGTTTTTAACGCATAGTACGTACTAGAACTATTTTAAACATACAAGGGTTGATACCTACTGATATTTTAGGTAAATTATAATATTTTAACACTAAACAAAAGTTGTTAAACTAAGACTTCAGTTTTGAGCTTTTCGGCTTATGTGAAATTACCAAAATGCCCCTGCGGTGCATAGTTTGGTTATAATTGATAAATTTCACATATATACTTTACCCTACTGTTATAACCTAATAAATTAAGTATTTTTGCTGATTACATTAGACCTGTAACTCAGGTTAATACTTAAACTCTTTTATAATCCTTTAAATGACCAAACTACCCCTACGGGGCATAGTTTGTGTTTAAATTCGTTTCGGACATAATAAAAGACATCTTACTGATGTCACAACATATTTGAAGCATATTAACTTAGGAAACCTGTTTATGGCTCTTACGGATACCCGTTACGCTTATTACGCGTTTGGTTCGGTTTATGTAACTAGTTTGCATAAATTAGCCGAAACGGGTCAAACCTTATCGGTTTTATCTCAAAATCCAGAATGTGTATGAAATACCCATATTAAGAAAGTCTTCAAACTTGTCGGGTCTAAATCACATTCCATCCGGTCTTCGCCTAATCGTGCGTACGAACCGTATCTTTGAAACTAACCGGTCTAAGCTTAAGCTTAACTAAAGACCCGTTAGGATTCTAATAGGTTATTATAAACCTTCGTTCCAGATCAGGAGGACCAGTAAAAGCTACTTTGCATTTTCTTATTGTGATTATTACTTTGCTCAGGTAAATACTTTTAACTTATTTTCCCTATACGGGCTTGGGTTACGGTATATAAAATACCGCTTAGTCAGGCATTAAATCTTCCATCGTTTGGTGGTTAATTGAATAATTTGATCGGCCCGTTTAAATATGTTTTGTTTACTTAAAGCCTTTGGGGGGTTAATGACCATGTCCCGGATATCCCTGGCATCATTTTACGAAATGGCCACAACTTAAGCGCGGGGTGTAGGCATACACCCGTCAGTGCATAAAAGAATAATGTGGTGTGTCTATTGATCTTTAACCCGGACACGATCCGGGCTACTGAACGCATAAGGAACATGTAATTCTTTTACAAGATTATATATTTAAATAATTATCCCAAGTTATAAAATGTTTATGCCACGTGCATCCAAATCAATTTTTAATCATTTTCTAAAATGAGTCAGTTGATTGTATTTACCAGTGTAAACTGATGTATTTTCCCAAAAAGATTAAATGCAGGTACTAAGCGTAATAGGCTGGATTTCTCCTTAGCATCAATAGAAGTCTCGCAAGCTTAAGATGCCTAAAAGTCTGTTGAACTATTGTTTCCATTTTATTTTCGATCCGTCTGTGGATAAACAATCGAAAGTTGTGATAATTGATATTACAATATTATATTCGGTTGAATTATATATTTCATTTGCTTCCGCTGTGCATATTAAATATTGTGTTGTTTGACTATTATGTTGCCAACCACGTCACGATACTCCCCCACCGGGCCCACCGGTGACACGTGGAATTCGGGGTGTGACAGGTTGGTATCAGAGCCAACACTGAGTGAATTAAACACTAGCCTTCTGTGTTTAATCTCAGTTACATAATTGCACATTTCAAAAACTTTCGAGTCTAGACAAATAACATAGGACAAACTCTACCTTGTTTTGTTTTGTTTTGTCCTTTATTTTATATATTTTTGTCGTTATCTTATGTTGTATTGACAGGATCAAATATGCCGCCAAGATTCTTTAGAAGAAGTGGACGAGGGAAGGGGCCAATCACCGCACCCAATGACGACGAGGCAGGGCCATCGCATATGCGAGCTCCTTTGACCACCGCGAGTGCCGATCCTCGTGAGAACAGGAGAAACCTATTCGAGCCTGCTAGACGATCAGTATCGCACAGTTCGACATCTCCCATCCATAACTCTTACGGGCCACAGTCAGAAAATGAGCCCGATAACCCTCAACCCTCCTATATACCCCTTCAGCGATCTTTATCGCACCATTCTTTTGGAGACCCTACACTTGTCTTCAGGGGCCGGTTTAACCCGGCCAACTACATACAAGAGCCAGTGGGTTTTAACCCATTGGGGCCAGAGGATCATTTCTCTGGCGATCATGCGGAGGATATGGACGAGGACACGGATCCCGTCGAACCTACCAATGGTACACCGAACCATCCCATTGAGATTTCGGATGGCTCTTCTTTTCACGGATCACCCTACGGTGGTCCAGACAACTTTCAGGCGAGGTTTACTCAGCACGAGTGGTACTTCACACCCTCGCACCATTCATCACCTCACCAACAGCAGCAGCAAGATCCCTCAGAGGATCCACGTTTTGTGGCAGTCACGCCACCACCTCCTCCGCCACCAGTTCATCCGGCACCTCCACAACCGCCGAGGCGTAGGAGAACCGGAGCGCGTATGTCTGCACGAGCAGGAGACTGTCATTTTAGTTCTCCTCGCCAGTCAAGTGGCAGCCATTATCCGCCACTTCAGGAAGACCCACAAATGGGTGGACCTTCACACCCAGTTGCACCGCAACCACCACCGATGGGTTTTGATAACCCGATTCCAGCATACACGGGTTCGATGGCGTACAACCCGTTTGAGCAACCGGCTCACACCAACTACGGTTACGCTGAAGCCGACCGTTACTTGGTAGCGGCCAATTATAACGCCCTTCATCCTGAAGGACAGTATGGAGCTCCGTGGGGAGTAGGGTACCCGACTCATAGGTACCAAATACCTAATAGACCTATTATTCGGATGCAATCGCAGCCGCCAAGGTTCTCCCCACCAGAGCATGAAGAAATTCTGCAAAGGCTGGACCAAGTAGAGCGAGACTTTCACAGAGACCGCAGGGAGAGACAAAGCTTCTTCCAAGGATTGACAAGCTTGATCAAAGGGAAGAGCAAGAAGGACCACTGAATCCTTCCAATTGTTGTTGAGCCCCTGCGTGGGCCAGTCTTGCTGTATAAACCCCTGCGTGGGTATGCTTGTTTGTTTTGACCCCTACGTGGGTCTATCTTTCTGTTAACCCCTACGAGGGTATGTTATTGTTGAAGTCCCTGCGTGGACTATTATGTTATTTGTGTAAGTCCCTGCATGGACTATTATGATGCTTGTTGTTAAGCCCCTGCGTGGGTAAGTCCTTGTTTAAACCCCTGCGTGGGTAAGTTTGTTTATTAAAAAGTCCCGTTTAGGGCGACGTGTAATCTATTAATGATTAATGGAATGTTTAATTTATAAATTTCATTTTTGCCATTATATGCATAAATAAATTATATATGAAATAAATGAATAAAAATCATTCCTCTTAAAAAATAAATCTGCCTACTTTAAATATTAACTAAGGATCTTAGAGGTATAACCTAGCCGGCATGTCATTTTAAGACCTGGCCAAGATGGTGAAACCCTTTTAAAAAGATTCAAATCCCAGTTAACATCTAAAAACATGTTAACGCTCCTGGCAGATGTGATTCGTTAAAATCACATACGTCATTCTTATATAAAGATTCTTCAAAAGATTCCTAACCCAATTTAATGATCTCTGAATCATGGGTTAAATCATCAATTAAGATGATCATATTTTGACCATACGTGGTAATATGGTGCCTACGGGCCCTGCTCATTTCCATATGAGCCAAAAGACAGTGGTAGCGATGACTCCCTGTCAGAAAAAGGTAATGAACTATGTTCAAACCTTCATGCCTTGATTCTCTGAAATTATGGCTTATAATTTAAATTGTCCTTGTGACTAGGCCTTATGTGCTAAATATATATTGTTATTATTTATAATTAGGATAAATTATAATTGAAATCCTAATTAAATACGATTAATAAATTAACCAAATATGGTCTCTGTTTACCATGGTTAATGAATTACCCCAAGGGGCAATTCCATAATAAACTCCTAAATAAACTGTTGTCATTGTTTTATGTAACAGTTCAATTAAAATGGTTGACTCGGACGAAATTAATAGTCACCCAGTGGAGAATAATGATAACGCCCGAGTAAATTTAACGGGTGCTGAATTGAAAGCGTTAGTTGACGACGCTGTTACAAAGGCCTTGGAGCGGCAGTACGAAGAGTATAGTGGGACTCGGAGTAGGACCCTATCTACACCGCATTCGAAGCCACCTCCCAAGAAAGATGATGATCGACTCTCCTCAAACCACCACAGTGCTCCATCTCAACAAGTTGTACTAAATAAAGAACCCCGTGATAAGGGTTGCTCCTATAAATACTTTGTTTCATGCAAGCCCAGGGATTTCACTCGGGAAAAGGGAGCCATCGACTGCATGACGTGGTTAGATGAGATGGACACAGTTGTGGATATCAGCGGATGCGCCGAGAGGGATGTGGTC
Source organism: Helianthus tuberosus (assembly GCA_030545235.1). Lineage (NCBI taxonomy): Eukaryota > Viridiplantae > Streptophyta > Magnoliopsida > Asterales > Asteraceae > Helianthus > Helianthus tuberosus. Next base: position 39,190,454 of record CM060382.1, on the reverse strand, counting down.
AAGTTTGTGTCGCAATCATTTAAGGGTGAAGCCTTAGCCTGGTGGAGATCACTGATTCAAGCCACTGGGAAAATCCCATTGTACAACATGTCATGGGAGCAATTTGTTGCCCTTATCAGGGAAAATTACTGCCCTCAGCATGAGGTAGAGAAGATAGAGTCGGATTTTCTATCGTTGGTAATGACAAACCTTGACTGTCAAGCTTACCTCACGAGCTTCAACACAATGTCCCGGTTGGTTCCGTATCTGGTAACCCCGGAACCAAAAAGAATAGCTCGTTTTATCGGTGGTTTAGCCCCCGAGATAAAGGCAAGCGTGAAGGCCTCTCGGCCAGCTACTTTCAGGTCTGTAGCTGACATATCTTTGTCCCTCACTCTGGATGCGGTCAGACAAAGATCGCTGAGGAACAAAGATGCTGAGAAGAGAAAACGTGAAGATGATAATTCACGGAGGTCTAACAAGAAGCACCACGGAAACGGTGATAACAAGAAGGGGTCTGAGTCAAGAAAAGATGGGCATCAGCCTGGTGAGAAGCCCAAATGCAAAATTTGCAAGAAACATCACTTTGGAAAGTGCAGGCTCGACTCGAACTCGCAGACTCAGTCAAGAACTTTTGCTTGCGGGATATGCAAGTCCAAGGAGCACAAGACCTTGGATTGTAAAAAGCTGAAAGACGCAACGTGCTACCATTGCAATGAAAAGGGGCACATTAAGACTAACTGCCCGAAATATGCAAAGAAAGACGACGAAGGAAAGAAGACAAATGCTAGAGTCTTCAGGATGGATGCAAAGGAAGCGGTCCTAGACGACAATGTGATTACAGGTACTTTTCTTGTAAATGATGTCTATGCAAGAGTACTTTTTGATTCAGGCGCTGATAAGTCTTTCGTTGATAATAAGTTTTGTGAATTGCTGAAATTACCTGTCAAAACCCGAAGTGTGAATTATGAGGTGGAGTTAGCAGATGGAACCCTAGAAACCGTCTCTACTGTGTTAGATGGATGTGTTATATCCATTAAGAATCACTCTTTTACTCTGTCCCTACTTCCCTTTAAGTTAGCCGGTTTTGACATAGTTTTGGGTATGGACTGGTTATCTCATAACCAGGCCCAAATTGTCTGCAACAAAAAGCAAGTGTTGATTAAGACTCCGTCTGGTGAATCACTTACCATTCGGGGAGATACTCAGTATGGACTGCCAGAGCAAGTGACTATGCTCAAGGCTTCCAAGTGTTTAAAGAAGGGTTGTGTCATCTACATGGCACAAGTGATTATTGATGAGCCTAAACCGAAGATAGAAGATATCCCCGTCATTTCTGAATACCCTAGAGTTTTTCCTGAAGAACTACCTGGTTTACCACCAGATAGGCAAGTCGAATTCAGGATTGACATCATCCCTGGGGCAGCACCTGTTGCTAGAGCACCTTATAGGTTGGCACCAACAGAGATGAAGGAATTGAGAACGCAACTAGATGAGTTGCTGGCCAAAGATTTCATCAGACCTAGTTCGTCTCCTTGGGGAGCCCCAATTTTATTTGTCAAGAAGAAGGATGGATCGATGCGTCTGTGCATCGACTACCGTGAGCTTAATAAGGTTACGATCAAGAATAGGTACCCATTGCCCAGAATCGACGATCTGTTCGATCAACTCCAAGGGGCAAGCTACTCTTCCAAGATTGACTTAAGGTCAGGTTATCATCAACTGAAGGTCAAAGATGAAGATGTACACAAGACTGCATTTAGGACTCGTTATGGTCATTACGAGTTCCTAGTGATGCCTTTTGGGCTCACAAATGCACCTGCCGCATTGATGGATCTCATGAATCGCGTCTGCAAGCCCTACTTGGACAAATTTCTCATCGTCTTCATAGACGACATCCTCATCTACTCGAAGAACAAGGCTGATCATGAGAAGCATCTTCGATGTATTCTTTCATTACTTCAGCAGGAGAAGCTCTATGCCAAATTCTCTAAATGTGAATTCTGGCTTCGAGAAGTCCAATTTCTTGGACATGTGGTTAGCGAACGCGGAATCCAAGTAGATCCCGCTAAGGTTGAAGCTGTCATGAACTGGCAAGAGCCAAAGACGCCTACAGAGATCCGTAGCTTCCTGGGATTGGCAGGATATTACAGGCGTTTCATTGAAAAATTTTCAAGGATTGCTGCACCCTTAACTTCCTTGACTAAGAAGAAAGTAAAGTTCGTTTGCGGCCCTAAGCAGCAAGAATCCTTTGATATCCTTAAACAGAAGTTGAGCAATGCTCCTGTATTGACGTTACCTGATGGAATCGAAGAATTTGTAGTTTATTGTGATGCATCGCACACTGGCATGGGATGTGTACTTATGCAGAAAGGCAAAGTTATTGCCTACGCTTCAAGACAGTTAAAAGTGCATGAAAAGAATTACACCACCCATGAGTTGGAGTTGGGTGCCGTTGTATTTGCACTGAAGCTATGGAGGCACTATTTGTATGGAATCAAGTTTGTGATCTATTCTGATCACAAGAGCCTCCAGCACCTGTTCAACCAAAAGGATTTAAACATGAGGCAGCGCCGATGGATGGAAACGTTGAATGATTATGATTGTGAAATCCGATACCATCCCGGCAAGGCGAATGTAGTTGCCGATGCCTTGAGCAGAAAGGAAAGGGTGAAACCCATCAGAATCAATGCCAAGAGCATTGAAATAAAGAACAGTTTGAATGAAAGGTTGTTAGCTGCACAGAAGGAAGCTGTGTTGGAAGCTAACTATCCTAACGAAAAGCTAGGAGTAACTGAGGAGCAGTTATCTCTTGGCAAGGATGGAATTCTGAGATTAAATGGACGAATATGGGTTCCAATTTATGGAGGACTTCGGGATGTTATCCTCCAGGAAGCCCATAGTTCCAAATATTCCGTTCATCCTGGAGCTGATAAGATGTACCAGGATCTAAGGGCAAACTATTGGTGGATAGGCTTGAAAAAGTCTGTAGCTGCCTATGTAGCTAAGTGCTTGACTTGTGCGCAAGTCAAAGCAGAACATCAAAAGCCGTCAGGCTTGCTACAACAGCCTGAACTTCCCACTTGGAAGTGGGAAATGGTAACTATGGATTTTATCACCAAGTTACCTAAGACAAGGAAAGGAAATGATACAATATGGGTTATAGTTGATAGACTGACTAAGTCAGCACATTTCCTACCCATTAAGGAAACTTACAGCTCCGACATGTTAGCCCAGTTGTACGTGGATAAGATTGTACCTTACATGGCATACCTGTGTCTATTATCTCTGACAGAGATACTAGATACACGTCACATTTTTGGAAAAGTTTCCAACAATCTTTGGGCACGCGTTTGAATTTTAGTACGGCTTACCATCCTCAAACAGACGGTCAGAGTGAGCGTACTATCCAAACATTGGAAGACATGCTTCGAGCATGCGTGATTGATTTGGGTGGTAGTTGGGATAACCACCTACCTTTGATTGAATTCTCCTACAACAATAGCTACCATACCAGCATAAAGGCTGCGCCTTTCGAGGCCTTATACGGTAGAAAGTGTAGAACGCCCGTTTGTTGGGCGGAAGTTGGAGATGTCCAATTATCAGGACAAGAGATAGTCTTTGAAACGACGGACAAGATTGACCAGATTCGTGACCGTCTCAAAGCTGCCCAAGATAGGCAGAAGAGCTACGCAGATCCAAAGCGTAAATCTTTTCACTTCGAAGTAGGTGACAAGGTGTTGCTTAAAGTATCACCCTGGAAGGGAGTGATGCGATTTGGTAAGAAAGGCAAGCTAAGCCCGAGATACATAGGACCTTTCGAGGTTATCGAACGTGTCGGATCAGTTGCCTATAAGCTAAACTTACCTGAAGAACTGAGTGGTATTCATAATGTATTCCACATCTGCAATCTGAAGAAGTGTTTCGCTGACGAATCACTGGTTATACCACATACAGATGTGCATATAGATGAGAGCTTGAAATTTGTGGAAAAACCATTGTCGATTGAAGATCGACAGGTTAAGAAGCTTCGAAGGAAGCATGTGCCTATTGTAAAGGTAAAATGGGATGCCCGTAGAGGTCCCGAATACACGTGGGAGGTTGAGTCCACAATGAAAGAAAAATACCCCTATTTATTTCAGTAAATCTCGAGGTCAAGATTTCTTTTAAGGGGGTGAGGATGTAACACCTCGAAAATTCGTGTTCAATGAAATAACGACACGTGTCATATAAGACAAGAGTGATATAAACCCGGGTATAATTAAAGATGTATGGCAGGATTTAAAAGTGTCGTCATGTTAATTTTTACCTCTGAACGACCTCATTTATAAATCCCAAGACCTAAGCATATATTATGAACATCTAATATACCTTCAATCCAGCAAATTGATGGCAGTAATTGAATTCAAAAGTGCAAGATAGGATCCTATGGAAATTTCTACGATAAACCTTCATATTCGGCACTTTCAAAGGATTCAAGAAAACATATCAAAGTGGTAGGGTATATAACTGTTCAAGACCCAAAACTTGAGGCCCCATACTGATAAAACATGGCCAAAATCGTTACACTCAAGTTGCCCCTTCAAAACCCGAAAGAAAAACAACTTTTTTCTTCTGGTCAAAGGCTTACGGACCGTAAGCCTTACCCTTACGGTCCATAAGGGTGTGCCAGCGACAGAAAATCCTCCTGTTTGCTGTTTAAATGCAATACTAGACCTTTAAACGATTTTCCTCATATTTGGACGACCCCTAAATGACTCCTAGACACTAGGGACATGTGTTAGTGATCTGGGCACATTGATAGAGTTGGTTGTAACCATCTTTTGGATCAAAATCCACTATAAAAAGCCATGATGTTACAACCATTTGAACATTCACTTCTTGTGCAATTCTGGACCTTTTGGGAGCTTAAGAGCAGACACAAGACCTTCCTAATCAAGCATAGGACTTCAGTAAGTTTGCTTAACCTTTCTTAGTTAAGTTTTTGCTTAGTTTTAGCTTAAAAGTCAAACCGTCGTAATTAACGGTTGACTTAACGATTAATCATTGTTGGTCCAGTGATTAGTCAAATTGAAAGTAGTTAGCAGTTGGTAATTATGTGGTTAATAAACCCTTAAAAGGGTTCCCCCTGATTCCCACTCTAACTAGGTCAAATGTCGGGTCAAACTTATGATTAAAAAGTCAACAGGATACTTAGTTTCTAATTTATGCATAATTAGCAATGTAGAACACATACAACCTGTTTGATCATTAATATAACTTGGTAATTAGTGTAAGAACATGTCTAAACATGTTCAACCCGACAATTTTATGTTTAGACCCGGTTCGGAACCGAAAGTCGCAAAGCTTTGACTTTTACTTTTGCTTTGACTTCAGTTCTGACCCGTTTTGGTATGATTTAGAAATACCTTAGAGCTCTATTTGGACCAGGTTACATGCTAGTATAACCCTCTGTGATTATACACCTTGGTTCATTAGTTAACCAATTAATATGCATGATTCCGTTAATTGCTCATATGTTGACCATTATGCCCTTTTCACCATAAAAGGTGATTTTTGAAAATGTAAAAGAGTAGAAATTTTAATTACTGATATATAAACTTGCACCCAAAATTTGACATCAGTTTGAGGTGTAGATTGAGAGTTATGATCATTAGCGTAATTAGAAAGTTTATTAGCGATTAAACGACATAATTAGCGTATAGCCTATTTAAACTCACTTTTTGATATCAAACTCTTTACCCACAGATGTAATATATTATTTTGGGATTTTTGAAGATTTTTATTTAATTTTAGGCTGAGCATAACTTATAGTCATAGGCTTAATCCGGTAATTATCGGTTTTGCCCTTTCGGGCTATAAAATGAGTTTTACATATCTAATTGACTCCAAACCTTTTGCTACTGATGACATATGATAAATAAATTATTTTAAGCCTTCTGGAATAATAAAAATATCAGCTTTATGTATAGAACCCGGAAATGGCTTCTAATCGCCTTTTTAAGCGTTTTTAACGCATAGTACGTACTAGAACTATTTTAAACGTACAAGGGTTGATACCTACTCATATTTTAGGTAAATTATAATATTTTAACAGTAAACAAAAGTTGTTAAACTCAGAAATCAGTTTTGAGCTTTTCGGCTTATGTGAAATTACCAAAATGCCCCTACGGTGCATAGTTTGGTTATAATTGATAAATTTCACATATATACTTTACCCTACTGTTATAACCTAATAAATTAAGTATTTTTGCTGATTACATTAGAACTGTAACTCAGGTTAATACTTAAACTCTTTTATAATCCTTTAAATGACCAAACTACTCCTACGGGGCATAGTTTGTGTTTAAATCCGTTTCGGGCATAATAAAAGACATCTTACTGGTGTCACAACATATTTGAAGCATATTAACTTAGGAAACCTGTTTATGCTCATATGTTGACCATTATGCCCTTTTCACCATAAAAGGTGATTTTTGAAAATGTAAAAGAGTAGAAATTTTAATTACTGATATATAAACTTGCACCCAAAATTTGACATCAGTTTGAGGTGTAGATTGAGAGTTATGATCATTAGCGTAATTAGAAAGTTTATTAGCGATTAAACGACATAATTAGCGTATAGCCTATTTAAACTCACTTTTTGATATCAAACTCTTTACCCACAGATGTAATATATTATTTTGGGATGTTTGAAGATTTTTATTTAATTTTAGGCTGAGCATAACTTATAGTCATAGGCTTAATCCGGTAATTGTCGGTTTTGCCCTTTCGGGCTATAAAATGAGTTTTACATATCTAATTGACTCCAAACCTTTTGCTACTGATGACATATGATAAATAAATTATTTTAAGCCTTCTGGAATAATAAAAATATCAGCTTTATGTATAGAACCCGGAAATGGCTTCTAATCGCCTTTTTAAGCGTTTTTTACGCATAGTACGTACTAGAACTATTTTAAACGTACAAGGGTTGATACCTACTCATATTTTAGGTAAATTATAATATTTTAACAGTAAACAAAAGTTGTTAAACTCAGAAATCAGTTTTGAGCTTTTCGGCTTATGTGAAATTACCAAAATGCCCCTACGGTGCATAGTTTGATTATAATTGATAAATTTCACATATATACTTTACCCTACTGTTATAACCTAATAAATTAAGTATTTTTGCTGATTACATTAGAACTGTAACTCAGGTTAATACTTAAACTCTTTTATAATCCTTTAAATGACCAAACTACTCCTACGGGGCATAGTTTGTGTTTAAATTCGTTTCGGGCATAATAAAAGACATCTTACTGGTGTCACAACATATTTGAAGCATATTAACTTAGGAAACCTGTTTATGGCTCTTACGGATACCCGTTACGCTTATTACGCGTTCGGTTCGGTTTATGTAACTAGTTTGCATAAATTAGCCGAAACGGGTCAAACCTTATAGGTTTTATCTCAAAATCCAGAATGTGTATGAAATACCCATATTAAGCAAGTCTTCAAACTTTTCGAGTGTAAATCACATTTTATCCGGTGTTCGCCTAATCGTGCGTACAAACCGTATCTTTGAAACTAACCGGTCTAAGCTTAAGCTTAACTAAAGACCCGTTAGGATTCTAATAGGTTGTTATAAACCTTCGTTCCAGATTAGGAGGACCAGTAAAAGCTACTTGCATTTTCTTATTGTGATTATTACTTTGCTCATGTAAATACTTTTAACTTATTTTCCCTATACGGGCTTGGGTTACGGTATATAAAATACCGCTTGGTCGGGCATTAAATCTTCCATCGTTTGGTAGTTAATTGAATAATTTGATCGGCCCGTTTAAATATGTTTTGTTTACTTAAAGCCTTTAGGGGGTTAATGACCATGTCCCGGATATCCCTGGCATCATTTTACGAAATGGTCACGACTCAAGCGCGGGGTGTAGACGTACACCCGTCAGTGCATAAAAGAATAATGTGGTGTGTCTATTGATCTTTAACCCGAACACGATCCGGGCTACTGAACGCATAAGGAACATGTAATTCTTTTACAGGATTATATATTTAAATAATTATCCCAAGTTATAAAATGTTTATGCCACGTGCATCCAAATCAATTTTTAATCATTTTCTAAAATGAGTCAGTTGATTGTATTTACCAGTGTAAACTGACGTATTTTCCCAAAAAAGATTAAATGCAGGTACTAAGCGTAATAGGCTGGATTTCTCCTTAGCATCAATAGAAGTCTCGCAAGCTTAAGATGCCTAAAAGTCTGTTGAACTATTGTTTCCATTTTATTTTCGATCCGTCTGTGGATAAACAATCGACAGTTGTGATAATTGATATTACAATATTATATTCGGTTGAATTATATCTTTCATTTGCTTCCGTTGTGCATATTAAATATTGTGTTGTTTGACTATTATGTTGCCAACCACGTCACGATACTCCCCCACCGGGCCCACCGGTGACACGTGGAATTCGGGGTGTGACAGCCACGATAAAGTGTTTTGCTTGAGGACAAGCAAAGATTCAAGTGTGGGGGTATTTGATGTGCTTAAAATACAACATATAAATGATATTAAATACGGCCTAAATCAACCCTTTTTCAGTACTAATGTTGGAAAAAGCTCGTTTCTTTGTTCCTTTTTAATTAACAGGGTTAAAAGAGCTTAAATGAACAAAAGGAGCAAAATAACAGCAAAAACCAACATAAAAGGCAACGAAGAAGGATTGACGCAACTCGCCGAGCCCCTGACCACATCCAAACCAAAGAAATAGCAAAATCAGAAGCTCTGGCACCGGGCCGTGCTCATCTAGCACGGGCCGAGCCCAGTGGGAATTCGCTGCAGTAGAAAAGGACAAAAACAAAAGACAAATTCAAAGCTGAAAACGAGGTCGTGCTAAAGCAACACGAGGCGTGGTCAAGTCTAGGATTTTCCTAATCTGAAGAAGTACAACAAGTACATTGGCCACGGGCCGTGCCATTGACACACGGGCCATGTTAGTACGAAGTCTGACACTGCAGTTAATGAAGAAGAGAGAGACTGATGGCCACGGGCTGTGCCAGGCGGGTACGGGCCATGGTGGACGTTCTGTTTTCAGCTATAAATAGGGCTGCTTAGTTTCATTCCAATCCATCCCTTGGCAAACCACTTCTCTCTCACTTGCCAGCACTCCACCACCACTACAACACCATCATCCACCACCATCATCCATTTTCATCTTTTAGAGTGTGTGTAGTAGTCTCGGGATCCAAGATTGATAGTAAGAGTCTTTGTCCAACAAGGCCATGCTTGGCTAAACTCTTACATCACTTGGTGAAGACATATCTTTTATGTATTTTCTTTTATGATTTCCAATCTTTGGCAACTTTTTAATTGGGTATGTATTAATGACTTTAATAACTAGTTTTTTATATTGAAGACAAATTTCTCTAATCATTCTTCATATGTCGTTGATTCACATATTCGTGTCTTTAGGGTCTATATAAAGCGCGTTAATTGCCTGGAAGGGGGTTAGAAGGGTTGCTGGGTAAATTTTATGTCTCTTTCAGTGTATAGATCCTATGAGAACCTGGTTCAAGCTTAGTAACACCTCACGAGTCGGAGCGGGCATTACCCACCACGGGAGAGGTGTAAAACACTTGAATCCCCTATCTATAAACTACTATTAAAACTTAAAACCAACCCCGCGAGGAGTGTATCCCTGCTGACTAAGACCAACGGGTTCAGGGTGATCGATGCTTGGAAAGGGGCCCACCACTTTTTGCATTAATAACTTACTTAATTACCTTTCAATAATCCGACCTAGTGGGATTGTATCCTTGCTGACTCAAACCACTAGGTTGAGGGTAACGTCGCCTTCACAAGAGGGGCCTACTACTATAACTAAGATAATCGCTTAAAATGCCAAAGTGTGGAAATCATGAAAAGGATACATGAATGAGAATACCTGAAGAAGTGCCAATGTTATTGGCCTTATTCGCTTTCAGCTTGGCTAGATACTATGGGTGGTTCTTTTTCCAGTTGCTCATTTGGTTGCATTCAAAGCACTGACGCACCTGGGGAGGGGGTGGTTTAGCAATCTTCTTGTTGTTAGTGGCAGATTTGGTAGCAACAACAGCCATTTTCTTGCCTCTGCTATTATGAGCCATTTTCTTGTTGTTGAGATTCTTAACACCACCAGACTTGACCATCAAAACTTGGTTGGTTTTATGTGGAATGTTCATCTCAGCCGTTTTAAGCATACCATGTAGCTCAGGCAGAAGACCCAAGCATTCATATTATAGTTCATAATGAACTGGTCATACGAGTTAAGGAGAGGGTTCAAGATGAAGTCCGCTGCCATTTCATCTTGCAAGGGATAACCAAGTTTGTTCATCTGGTCAATGTACCCTTTCATCTTAAGCACATGAGTACTGACACATGATGCTTCTTGCATTTTACAGCTTATAAGTTGTTTCATTGTGTCATATCGCTATTGTCGGGCTTATTTCTGAAACATGCCACTTAGTTGCTGGCTCATGTCATAAGCATCTTTATCTTCCATATTCTTCTGAAGTTTAGGAGACACGATGGCTTCCATAAGGAAGGCTACCTCAACGACATCCTCGTTATGCTTTTCCAGTGCCTTACGAGCAGCAGTAGTGTTACTTTCAGGCTCGGTAGGGACTGGGTCATCTAAGATAAATATCTTTTTTGCCATCTTGAGAACTGCTCAGATTGCAATTCCATTCGAGAAAGTTGGTGTTATTTAGTTTTTCGTTTTCAAGTATAGACTTGAGAACAAAGGAGTTGTTTTCATTAGACATCTGTTACATAAGCAAAAAGATTTTAATTAGTATTTTGATGTATATTTCCTTATTTAATTAATGACCCATTACAATAATTAAAACAAGCAATGAGAATCTGGCTATGTCAGTAGTAAAGGTAGTTGTGGAATACACTTTAGTAAGTGACTAGGCAGACCTACTATGAGTGTCAATTGTGAGAATTGCACAACTCTCGAGTATGATGCCGCCAAGATAACTCTTGTCTATGCACTTATACGTTTAGCCTTATCTATGCCTACTTTTTACTTTCGAGACAGCTGGAGCATGTGGTGAGAACAAAAAAGTAATAGTTGTCCTAAAAGAGGTACTTGTGGAAGGGTCGGATGTGTCAACAAAACCCTTGCACCTTGGAAGGATATGCTAGACGTCAATTGTGGTGTCACACCCCAACCGATGGTGGAAACATCGGGGCGCGACACTCTGCGAAATAGATTGTCCAAGAGAATCCATAACACTATTAGTAACAATATAATTAATGTTCATGTCCCATACCATAAACTTATAAAGCAGAAATAGTTATTACAGACATAGTTTCTCAAAGATAATTAAATTGTTCCGACAACGCAAATTTAAATGTGACGTTTCTAGACCTCCAAACTTGATTCTATAACAACAAGCATAGCATAGCATCCTAAACACCTGTCACATGCGTTAAAATAAAAGTTAATACACATAGTGTAAAGGTGAGTACACAAGTTTAATAGCATACAGTATAGCGAAAGTGGTTTACGCATAACCAGCATGTAACACGTAGAAACGTGAAGCAAGTAAGCTATCGACAATGAAATATGCACAGACGTGACTGCGAGTTGTAGAATGTGCAACACATATCACCACTGTGATACGTGAAGAAAAGCCCTTAACAACCCCTGTCCACGACAGGTGTTGAGTCTGAACTATAGTATTATCGTTGCTTAGGGGTCAGGCCCACAATCACTGTGTAAACATAACATACTAGCATTCATCGAAAAACACGTATAACATGCGAGAGCAGTTAGCGTATAAAAAGTGTTTGCGTTGTGTGATGAAGTGATTTGATATAAGTAACGTATGTAACACCCAAAAGTGCGTAAAGAAAAAAGGGAACGAGTATACTCACAGATCGTGTTTAATAAATAAACACACTCTTGGATTGAAGGGAGCGCTTGAGAGGTTAGCCTGATCAGAGAACGATAGTGTAAGCTTTGAACAGTGCGTTAAACAGTGCGTCGGGAGATAAGTGAGCGGACAGTGATCCGATCGGATGACCGTCCGGACGGATGACCATTCGGTCGGATGGGTCATTCTACGGGTTGGGTGTGAAATGTTTGAACTTTGAAGTTTTCATTGTAGCATTTTGAAAAATGAGAAGTGTTTCTATATATCAGGTCATCCGGACGGAAGGTCATCCAGACGGACGGCCGTTCGGTCGGATAATAACTCGTTTGAAAACTGATATTCTTTGAAGATTTGGAAAATTGTTTAAGAGTTGAAAATTACAAGTCACCTGGTCGAATAGTCGTTCGATCGGATGGTCGTCCGATCGGACGGCTATTCGATTGAGCAACCTGTTTGTTTGAAAACTTGTAAAAGCAGTTAAGTTAGAAAGTTGATGGTTTGACCGAGACGGTATGACAACGTGTCAAACAACGGAAATCACATCAAGCCAAACTCATCCGATCGGACCGGAATCACCATGTTCGTCCAGACTCGGTTGTTCTTGATGGAGTTTCATGTTCAACCCGTGATTCGGCCGTCTCTTCGGTAGGAGTCCATTCTCAACCCGTTTCTCTACTGTAAAAATGAGTAGAGCACCCGAGTGAGTCCAGATTCTAACGGTTTTGGGTGGAAATTGAAGAATGTTTGAAGAAAAGTTTGAAACACTTGAAAAATGTTTAGATTTAGTTGAAATTAGTGTAAAAACGTGTGGATGTCCTTTAGATCCGAACCGGTCTTGATGAGATGAGGTCACACTTCAATGTTCATAAGAACTCCATGATGGCATCACCTTAGAATAGCCCAAATCCGAAGATTTCATGGTGAGAATTTGTGATTTTTCGGAGAAGATGATGAGAAGGTATGTAGTGATGAAGAAAGTACAAGATTTGGAGTGAAAACTTACAAGAATCGCGAGGAATCGAGAGAAAAGGGCTTGAGAGTGCACTGGTTCGGAGGGAGCTGTCACATCAATGAACAGTGATGTGACAGGCGGGGTATTTATAGTGTGAGATGTGGAAAGGCGGTGGAGTTTAATGGGTCAGACTGCCTTTCGATCGGATGGCCGTTCGATCGGATGGTCATTCGGTCAGATGACCATTCGATCGAACGGTCATTCGATCGGATGGCGCGTGCGGGTTGGCTTTCCGTTTTCGTTTCGTACGTTGAGCGTTGCATTGCGTTTAAGCGAGTTGCGAGTAAGCGATGCGATAGTATTAAACATTAGTTACACAAATATCATAACTACATACAAGTCATCATACACAAACTAAATGCAATAAAAGTACATCTTGTGTTTCGAGTTTACGATGAGAGTGCGATGCGATAGAGTTGCGATTGCGTTTGCGATTAACATCCAAAACATATATTAAGCACACACAAGTAAGCACATAAGTTCACACACACATAATATTACCAATACCAATAATTGCGTCTTGCGTTTGCGATGCGACTGTGATGTGATGGCGATGAGATAGCATTTAGTAGATTAGCGTCTAGTTACGTTTATCGCATTGTTACTTCACATATTAATAAATCGTAGTTCTAAAATACTGTCAATTAACACATATCGATTATCGGGTCTACAAGTACAAGCAATAATGAAGCAAGAAATGTCAGATCTGAACGTAAACCTGACATTGACCTTGACTTTGACTTTGACTTGTACTTTGACTTTGACTTCGAAAGTTCGGGTTGTTACATGTGGTGGTGTGGCTCAAAACACTGATGGTTCGCTTTTACGTTCCATGTGTAGCTTGTGATAGGATGGCATAGACTATTGATTTTAGTTATGGGTTATTTAATATTTAACAAATAGGGTCGTAAAATCCAATTTTAGTATATATTTAGTCGTTTCATCTTGATGAACCCTTTCATCTATCAGGACACTTAATTTTAAATAACCTATTATAACTAAGTTTATCGCGACTTTTATAACCATATAAAAGTTAATAGTTTTAAAACTATTAAGTTATGAGTTTTGGGGAAAGTTATTGTACAAATAAAGTTAATGTACTAAACGTACAAACTGAAGTAAAAGAGAAAAACACGCGGTGGCATTTTTGTAATTATCTACTTATAGGGTAATTATCAAAATTACTCTACAAATAATACTGTAGAGTAATTTTGATCTTTTGTAGAGTAATTTTGTAAAATGTTCTTGTAGGGTAATTTTGATCTTTTGTAGAGTAATTTACAAAATTGAGTAATTTACAAAATTACTCTACAAGATCAAAATTACTCTACAGGATCAGTTTTCAAAATTACTCTACAGGATCATTTGTAGGGTAATTTTGATCTTTTGTAGAGTAATTTTGTAAAATATTCTTGTAGAGTAATTTTGATCTTTTATAGAGTAATTTTGTAAATTGTTTTTGTAGAGTAATTTACAAAATTACTCTACAAGATCAGAATTACTCTACATGATCAGTTTACAAAATTATTCTACAAGATCAAAATTACTCTACAATATCAGTTTACAAAATTACTCTACAAGATCAAAATTACTCTACAGGATTATTTGTAGAGTAATTTTGAATTTTATGTTGTTTGACAAACTTGCAGGGTAATTTTGATTCACTTGTAAAGTAATTTTGATACAGAATAATTTTGATACACTTGTAGAGTATTTTTGATAATTACCCTACAAGGTCAAAATTGCTCTACAAGAACATTTTACAAAATTACTCTACAAAAGATCAAAATTACTCTACAGGATCATTTGTAGAGTAATTTTGATAGTTATTGATAATTACGAAAATGCCACCGTGTGATTTTGTCTTTTCCTTCAGTTCGTACGTTTTGTACGTTAACTTTATTTGTATTTGATCTTTTACCTATGAGTTTTAGAAAGTTAAAACTTGTTAAATTTCAAAAACTCCAATGGTTATTATTTATTTTAAAATAAACTATTTGTTTTATAACAAATATTTACAAGTTGTAAAAATCAGTTTAGAACTTGTTATAATTGATTGTTAACATTTTAAAACACCTTTTAAAAGTTTGGTATTAGGTTGGTGTGTTATATGACAACTTATATGATAAAAGCAACCATAATAGTAAAAAAAAATATGTAAATCTTTTGGTCATTTTGTTTGTTCTTGCTAGAGCCAAATAGCAAGACCAAACTGGGTCACGGGGTAACAAACACAAAACAACCACAAGGATGGACCTAGTGCATCTAGTTGTCTTCAGCACCTCCATGATTCAATAATGTCTTCTTTTCTATCTTTGGGTCTTCAACATTATAATATAAAAAATATAATAAAATTGAAACCCTGATCTATTACAACTTTGAGCCATAAAGTGGGCCAAAAACCATAAAACAAAAACAAGAACAAAAATACAAGTACAAGGTCGGCCAGATTCACATATTCAACACAATCATATTAAAGTGGGCAATCTTTTGGTTAAATAAAAACAAAAACAAAAAAAAAACAAAAACTTTTGACCGAATAAGTTGTTGCCCAAAAAATATTTAGATCTGAAACTTTAAACAAGTTAAAGTTTGAGATCTATAACCGGTTAATAGGACAGGTTTCAATTTGCATGTTGTAAGCGTGGCTATGATACCACTATTGGGTTATAGTAGTGTCAATTTTACTTTTATCAAAACGGATTTGACATAGTTTATTAACTAAATATATAATTAATAAAAACACAACGGAATAAATATAAATAATTAACACCAAAAGTGAACCGAACAACATCATGGTTACAAACATGCAAATAGGATACACATATTATTAGAGATTAACTACTCTTTGGTCTAAAAATTATAAAAAGATAAATTGATCTATGGAGAAGTACGTTTATAAAAATATAAGCACTTTTATTTACAATTAAGACTTTATATAATGTTTAAAACTATTAAAAACCCACTTAGCTATTATGAGATTCAATTTAATTTAGAAAACTTTGCATAATCTCGTATGATAATTTTATATATTTATTCCCAAGTTAAATATAGAATTAAAGATTTTTAGTACCCCATATTTTACTAGAACATTTTAAAGTGAATAGTTTATAATGAGATATTTATAGTGCAAATGATAAGTGACCTACCATTGCCAACCATGACTCTTTCCTACCCCAAGTTAGGGCATGTTCTCGAACCAAAATAAACTTTGATGTCATGTAAGTCGAGTGGCGGAATCGGGGATCCACGTGCAAGCTAGATAACATGAATGCGAGATCGTAGGTTCAATATCAAACTAAAATACGAACTCTCCTATGTAAAGTTATGAAGTATTTAGACGTTGATATTTTTTATATATTATACCTAAAATTAATATATGGAAGAAAACAGCAGGTATCGGTTATGTCTTTCAGTCCTTGGATTGTGAACTATGTTTTGTTAGGTTAATTTTGTAGTTTACGAGCTAATTAAGCCTGTGGATTTGGGTCGGGTGAATTATTTGAAGCTCAACAAGTGATAAATGATATTTAGGATTCAAAAGGAGCACCTCTCCATAATGTCACTGCAACCGGTCTCTTTTGCAATGATTTCAGACAATACTAATGAATTTTTGTCGTTGCATCTTTTTTTGCTCGTGGTCTTATAACAGGATCAACGCAGGTATTACAACCAAGAACAAATCAATTACCAAGTTGACCATACAAAACAACTACAAAAGGTTTAGAAAGCATCAGGATGAAACTGCTTTGATTCTTAAAGTTACTAACTTCGGTATCAACAGTCTTTTGTGTCAAATTATAAGAGCATCCACAGTGTTGGACTGATTTGAAATCCAGATTTGCCATATTAGCATGTCACATCATTCCAAACCATAACGACTCCAAACCCACTTTATCCTCCGACACAAAACCACTTCAAACCTCCACCTCATCACCTATTTTGCATTTTATTTAACATATATTTAATCTACATAATCTATTTACAATTTAGTATCACACTTTTCAGTCGCCACACTTCATCTTCCTCAACGACAACTGTTGAAAATAATATAAGGTTCATTCATATACTATGTCATTGATACATTGGGCTAATGTTATTGTTGGACTTGTTATGAGAATGGGCCCTGGTCAGTTTGTTATTGGAAAATGGGCTTGTAGTGTTGGGCCTGGTTATAATATTGGTTTGTTATAGTTGGTTTAAGTCGTTGCAACAAGTTTGAGGAAATTGGAAAGTTTGGGGGGCCTTATGAAACTATTGGAGGGTTGCGATCATTATGTGTAATTGTTTTGGACCTAAGTGTAACTCTCAATGTTACAGGTTATAAAAGAGCACTTATCATTATCAGCAGATGTATTCATTCATTCTATCTCAGTCGGTCACCTACAACATGCAGTTTCAGATTTTTATGAGGGTTTTACCCTCATTCTCTCAACGGTTCATCTTCAACACTCACAATTCTCTGTCTGTTCAAGATTATCATTACATATTGTGAATCTTGTTCAGCCGTTAGTCTGTGTGTGGTTCTAGTATCATTGGAGATCTGTTAAAGATCTTGTTGATTTATTGTAGATCTACAAGTTTTTTGATCTTTCTGTATTTGTTATAGCTCTCAGCTGTTGAAGAGTTTGTTTTTTTCTGGTTATACTCTCGGATGTTTGAGAGTTTGTTCTTCGTGTGTTGATGATCATCCAGGTATTTTTTTTATATCATTGTTTGTATAATTTCTGATCTCACATATTGTGAGATCTAGGGTTTGGGGGGTGTTTTCGGTTTGGGTTAAACAATATAGTTTTAAGTCACGTTTTGTTGCTTCTCTTATGTCTTATGTTGTTATTTGATATTTGTATCGATCATTCATACCATTTTGACATGGTATCAGAGCTTTGACAGCTCTTGGGGTTTAATCGGTGATAATTGGTCTTGATTATTGTTCCACTGTGATTTTATCAGATTTCTTTAGATCTGCTTGCTGTTAGGGGTCTTCTTCATGATTCCAGTCGGTATACTAGCTGCCATTCTCAGATCTTGTGCCGTTGGGGTGTTCTTCTTGATTTCAGTCGGTATACTAGTTGCCGTTTTCAGATCATGCAGATCTTGTGCCATTGGGGGTGTTCTTCTTGATTTCAGTCTGGTAAAATAAAGAGGTCAAGATTGGTTACTTATTCGTTATTGAAGATTGGTAATCTTGGGTTTTTCAAGAATTAGGGCATCTTGATGGTTTTTTTTATCATTTATTCAGTAAATGTTTCAAATAGATGTTGTTGTTCCAGACGCTCAGTGTTTCGGATGTTGTTCGTCACTGTGACGTCGTGTTTCTGCCGTCTTGGTTGACGTCTGGTACGAGTGACTATATCCCTAAATGATGGTGTACTGGATTAGCTTGATATTAAAGCACTGTGAGAAATCTCTATTTTTTTTTTATTTTCTGTCACACAAATTGATTCTAATTAGGCATATTTTGGATCGAGTCAGACCACTGATTGATGTTTTGCATTCTAAATGTGTTGATATATCTGAATCAGTTGTGCTAATTATTTTTGGGTTGTGTTTTAGGTTTGCTTCTAGTGTTTGGCAAGTTGCTTGAAATAAACCTATGATAAAACTGGTGGGTTAATATTTTTTATTTTTTCATCCTCTAAACTCTCAAATGTTTGTTTCTTGGCAAAAAGTGTTTTGGCCGATTTTAACGTATTATCTATTTTTGATGATCTGGATCGAATGCTGTTTGTGACGTCATCTACCGCGTTTGATTTTTGAATCTGTTTGCTGTGTTATTGATTGACAATTTTGGTTTTAAATCTGGTTCCTAGACCAGATGTATATCGGTTTTTAGGTTCAATGTTTTAGATCATCGTTTTACAAGCATCTGTTTCGCCCCGATCTGATTGTTTGCTGCAGTTCATGATTACCGGTTCTAGGATTTTTTGAAATAACTTGCTCAGGGCTTCATTTGTTTTCTTAGAGTTTTTCATCTCTGTGTTAGTCTCCGAACCCTAGGAGGTTCAGGGCAAACTAACCAGAACTGTTATTGAGGCTTGTCTATATTGGAATTAGTAGTTCTTGAAAACTACTGTTCTGATATGTCTTGGAGCTTTGCACCCACTGTAAGACCATTCCTGTTTTTTTTAATCCTGTGTTTTACGTTTCTTCTATTTCTGTTGTTGGTTTAGTTGAAGTCGGAGTAGTGAGGACCGGCATTATTGATTGTTTGATATTTTTGCTTTCTTGGTAGTTCTCTTCCGCATTTGTATTATAGTTTGTTCTCGTATGTTAACTGGTTATTCAGTATTCTTTCTGGGTTGTTGTATTTGCTATCTGTACTTATTGCCTTAATCCGTGTATTAGGTCAGATAGGTTTAGTTATGGCTCCTGAGTAAAGGCTTATCCAGGCACCAAAGAGTGATGAACCTGGAATCTGGTCCCTGACTCAGCTTTGCCCTAGGTTCTTATTTTCTGTATGGCTCATATATTGTGTTATCTGTTGATAACTTCTGTGATCTATTATCTGATTGTTGTTGTTCTGTTATGTGTTATTTGTTTGTTTTTGTGTGTCTGTGTAGTTTGTGGTAAAGAGGCTGTTTAAAATCTGTCACTTGGTGACTATTAAAATTGTTGAATAATTTTCTTAAAACAAATAGAGGTTTATATAAGTTGTTTGGTCTTCACTTGTTTATTTTGAAAGTTGTTCAAATGTCGAGTCTTGATCTGGTGTGTATTTGTCTAGAGCTTATTGTTGGTGTTTTCATCATGTAGTAAATTTTTTTGTTGTTGTTTTAATCTGTTGTTTCTATCATTGATTCGTGTGTTCTGAATCTTTATCGTGGATCATGTGATTCGATTTTGTATTGAACTGTCATTATGTCTTTCGTACGTAGTCTGTATGTCGTTGTCTCTTGTTGTATGGTTAGTCGAACTATGTGGTTCGAGTGTTTCTAACCTGTTGTGTTGTCAAGAGTGTTCTTGAATATGTTGTTCAGCCTTGTTTGCAGTCTTTGTGTCTGCCTGTCTTTCATCTTGTTTGTATGGTTAGATGAGATCTGTGGTTCATGTTTAACCAATGGTATTGTCAAGATTGTTTGTATATTTGACAACCTTGTATGTTATCTCTGATGAGATGTTTTTTGTTGCAAATTATGTTATTTGTGATTTTGTATGGTTGTGTCTTATTGTCTTGTTATTCTTTGTCTTGTATATGAGATATTAAATCATGTGATTTTGTATTTCCTTATTTGTTTAGGCTGAAATTGTTGTCTAATATAGAAGTGTGTACTTCTTGTTTATAAGTCTTGGTATGAATCTTATGATTCAGTATTTCTTGAAAAAAATTTAATCAAGTCGAGTTAGACTTTGAGTTCTTCAAAAGTATAGTCTTTTGGACTTGGTTCAAATTCTTAAAAAACGTGTGATTTTTAGTTTATATAATATATCTGAGGTATTGTTGTATGAATCGTGTGATTCAATGGTTTTCAGACTTTGTTTTGAGTTACCAAGTCTTTTGTGGATCCCTTGTTTATCCGAAATGTTTCTGGAAGAGTTCTAGTCCCCAATTGTATTTCGGGAGTTATCTTGTTCATCTGAGTGTTGATTGTTTAAAGGTTTTAATTGTAACTCTCTGTGATTATTGAGGATTTGATTCAAGTATGTGCTAGTTGATTTTGTTTACAAGATGTTCATGTATGTTGTATTCTGGTTGAGTTGATCAGAAAATTGTATTAGCGTATGTAAATTGTGTTGTTGTCTTGCTAGCGTCTTTATGTAAAAGATTGCTCTTGTATAATGTGGTTGCCTTGTTTGCCGGCCTCTTTGTGAGAAGTTTCTGCTCTGTTTGTAATATAATAAGATCTATAGTTACAATTAGAAGGATATTTGGCTGTTTTGTTGTCTGTTTTAGAGTTGTATTGTTCTTTGTTATCAGATTGGTGTTAACTGAAATCTGCCTGTTAAAGTTTAGTAAAAATGCCATATCAATTTCTATGAGTCTAGTTTTTATGAGAGGTTTGAACACTTTGAAATTGTTTTGGAATCTTGAAAAAGTTAATTACTTGTGAAATAATTGATCTTATTAAGGTTGATTCTGATTTTCAAGGTGCATGATACTATGTTTAATAAGTTCGGAATGGTTAACATGTATAGTATATGAATGATGGGGGCATGTTGAAAATAATGTAAGGTTCATTCATATACTATGTCATTGATATATTGGGCTCATGTTATTCTTGGACTTGTTATGAGAATGGGCCCTAGTCAGTTCATTATTGGAAAATGGACTTGTAGTGTTGGGCCTGGTTATAATATTTGTTTGTTATAGTTGGTTTAAGTCGTTGCAACAAATTCGAGGAAGTTGGAAAGTCTGGGGGGCCTTATGAAATTTTTGGAGGGCTGCGATCATTATGTGTAATTGTTTTGGACCTAAGTGTAACTCTCAATGTCACAGGTTATATAAGAGCTCTTGTCATTGTCAGCAGATGTATTCATCCATTCTATCTCAGTCGGTCACCTACAACACGCAGTTCCAGATTTTTATGAGGGTTTCACCCTCATTCTCTTAACGGTTCATCTTCAACACTCACAATTCTCTGTGTGTTCAAGATTATCACTACATATTGTGAATCTTATTCAGGCGTTAGTCTGTGTGTGGTTCTAGTATCATTGGAGATCTGTTAAAGATCTTGTTGATTTATTGTAGATCTACATGTTTTTTGATCTTTCTGTATTTGTTATAGCTCTTAGCTGTTGGAGAGTTTGTTTTTTTCTGGTTATACTCTCGGATGTTTGAGAGTTTGTTCTTCGTGTGTTGATGATCATCAGTTGATGATCATCCAATTATTTTTTGTATCCTTGTTTGTATAATTTCTGATCTCACATATTGTGAGATCTAGGGTTTGGGGGGTGTTTCTCGGTTTGGGTTAAATAATAAAGTTTTATGTCACGTTTTGTCGCTTAGCTTGTGTCTTGTGTTGTTATTTGAGATTTGTATCGATCATTCATACCATTTTGACAACAACAAGTTCATCTCTACCTCTCTACATTAATCAAACCCAACCCAAGAGCACAACAAAGCATAACAGCAGCAACAAACGACTATCTCTCTCTCTTCTAGTCGATGAACAATACATCTACAAACCCTAATATACAACTACAACAGTCATCAACGTCTCTCTCTATCTTTCTTCTCTGTTTTTTCAAGTTTCGATGCAAAAGAAATGGTAGGAGTATGGTGATTGTGGTAATGTGGTGGTAGTTAATGGGTGGAAGTATGGTGGTGGATCTAGTGATGTTTGTGGTTTTCATAGGAGATGCGTGGTGAGAGGTGCGGCGATGATGGGTCTTCGATGTAGGTTATGGGGTTGGCTAATGGTTTGCGGTGGTGGGTGGTACGTCAGCGTTGGAATTTTTTTTCTTTTTTTTTTAACCGGCGGTCACCTTGGGGCAGGCCCACCATCAACACAACAGACGAGTCCGGTGCACCGGACTCGCCCACTTTCGGACCTGCCACATCATCATCTCCAACGCTCTAGTCCGCTTGTGTCACCCGGCCGCTTTTGGACCATCATTCCGGACTACCGCATTGTAGATACTCTTAGACAGTAAGACACATTTCTAGATATTGAAGGGAAAACTAATAAGAGTGAAGAAAGAGTGCAGAGATTTATGTTAATTGAATTAAGAGAAACCACACAGTGAATCAAAAGAATTGCTTGGATTAAATTGAGAGTTGTATGAGAACTATAGAAGAACTATTTGATCGGTATACTCAAAAATTTGAACAAATTAAACTTAATTTTTAACAAGAACAAAATTGTGATTTTTGAGATACCGTGTAATTGTTTTGGTTTCAAAAACTCATCCTATTCTTGATTTGCGGAACATTTATCTCCACAAATAAACCAATGTCTAATATTTATTAAAACTAGACATCTAATATTAGGAAATTAATCCTTTTGAATAAAATGGAGATCACTATTAGGAAATTAATCCTTTTGAATAAAATGGAACATCCTTTTGAATAAAATGGACGTATCAGTATTAGGAAATTAATCCTTTTGAATAAAATGGAGATCACTAATATTATACTGTTTGAATAAAATGGAGATCACTAATATTATACTGTACCGAAATGGTTGGCCCATGGACAAAGCCCAATGTCACTAAAATAACAAATTATTATAATTAAGTCACAATTTAACAACCCAGTTAAATTAATTAGGCCCAAACACCATTACACACACAACACAAGCTTCTTATAACAATCAAGTCCATTTCTGCATCACCTAACTCAATTAATAATTTGATATATAACGAGAATGTCTATCCAACAAGTTAATCCAATACCACTACAAATATTAATAATCATTAAAATTACCAACAATTTAGATGGTATATGGGTGATCACAACGTGATCCAACTATATCCATGGGAGAACAAATATCTATCATACATCCTCATTTATGTTCGAGTGTACAACTGAACACAAGCCAAAAACAAAAACAAAAAAACAAAAAAAAAACGCTTGTTACTTTGAAATTCAACTAGGGTTTGTGGCCCCATATATGCATCAATTAAAAATTCACTCGAGTCGCCAAAAATTCAAAACCACGTTTTACAAAAAAAAATACGTACTGAAAATGATTCTCAATTGATTCCATCTAAACAGGAAAGGATAAAAAAGTTCAGGAAGAAACTGAAGTTCCTGAAATAATTAACTCACAGGAAGGGCCACGTTTTCAATACACCTTGATATATAAGGCCTCACTACAAGCCCTTTGGAATTAAGATATATACTAGATGTTTAGACTATGATATTGATGTGTGTAAAATGCAAAATATAAATTACATCAAATAAGGCATAAAACTAACATTTTTTTAGTACTAATGTTGGAAAAAGTGTGTTTTTGTCTTCATTTTGAATTTACAGGGACAAATGAGCTTAAACGAACAAAAGGAACAAATATACGGCCAAAACCAACATAAATACAAAGAAAAGGAAGAAACGTGACATGCCCGACCACTCGACAACATCTCCCAAAGCAAAAAACAAGAAGAAAGCTGAGCACGGGGTTGTGCCCAGCTGAGCATGGGGCTGAACACGGGGCGTGCCCAGCGGACACGGGGCCGTGTCCAGGCTTCTGCAGAAAAGACAAAGCTATAGAAGCTTCTATTCCCAACACGGGGGCGTGCCCAGCTCAACACGGGGCCGTGGTCAACGTTAAGATTCGCAGAATCTTGCAAATCTTGATAGTACAGATATGCTTCTGCACACGGGGCCGTGCCCAGCGGACACGGGGGCGTGTGGAGCTAATAAAGACAAATTGTAGTTAATGAAGAAAGTGAAAAAGGGTGGACACGTGGTCGTGTCCAGCGGAGGGTAACGTCACCTTCAAAAGAGGGGCCTACCATAATATGCATTAATAACTTAATTAATTATCTTTCAATAATCCGACCCTTTAGGATTGTATCCTTGCTGACTCAAACTACTGGGTTGAGGGTAACGTCACCTTCAAAAGAGGGGCCTACTACAATAACTAAGATAATTTCTTAAAAAGTGCAAAAGTGCGGAAATAATCAAAGGTTAAACTAAACACGAGTCGGATCCAAGTGATTCATCTTGTCTATCTGTTTTTACTTTTATTTTAATTTTCATCATTTTAGTTAGTTTTATTTTTCTTACTTAAAAACCTTTTTTCTAACTTTTGATTTGATTAGACGTTGAGGATAAACCGGTACTAAAAGCTCTTGTGTCCTTGGACGACCTCGGTATCTTACCATCACTATACTACGCTCACGATGGGTGCACTTGCCCATATTTGTGTTTGGTGTTAGTAAAATATCGTGTTTTATAAATTTAAAACTTGGCTAACGTGTAAAAAGGGCTTAAAATATACTTAAATATATATCACACCACACACGCATCAAGTTTTTGGCACCGCTGCCGGGGACACATGGATTTTAAGAAAGCTTAAAATCGACGGCCTAATCAGTTTTTCAAAACCTTTTCAAAACGCGCGCACATTTTTCTGAATTTTAGTATAGTTTCGCATTTACAGTAGGTTGAACACGGGTCGTGCTCACTGAACACGGGGCCGTGCTGCATATTTTTCACAAAACACCCAGATACTGAGCTTGAACACGGGGCCGTGCTCACTGAACACGCCCCGTGCTCAACAAAATCAGTAACCTTAATTAAAACGCCCAGATACAGATTCTGTACACGGGGCCGTGTCCACTGAACACGGGGCCGTGTCCAGCCTCTGTTTCCATTTTTATTTTTGTTTTCTGATCTCGAGACTTTGTTGTGGTCTACTTAGTGATTCTCATGGATCAATACTCAGGAGGTTACAACTACACCTATGAGGAGGATGATTATAGGGAAAATTATTGCACTAATTGTGGTAACCCGCACTCGGTTCAATATTGTAACTTATTTCAACCATCCACTTCATACACCTACTATGAGGAGCCCCGGTACGAGCCATCAACTTCATACACATCCTATGAAGACCAAAGGTATGAACCTTCTCCCTCCTACTCATATTTTTATGAACCAAGGTATGAGCCTTCATACTCATACTTTGAGGAACCAAGATATGAGCCACCACCTTCGTATGCTTATTATGAGGAACCATGACGTGTGTAACACCTCGAAAATTTGTGTCCAATGAAATAACGACACGTATCGTGCAAGACAAAAGTGTTATAAACCCGGATCTAGTCAAAGATGTATGGTAGGATTTAAAAGCGTCGACATGTTAATTAAATACCTCTAAACGACCTAATTATGAATCCCAAGACCCTAATCTATATTATAAACATCTGATATATACTCAAATCCGGTAAATACTAGTAATAATTGATCCAAAGTGCAAGAAATGGGATCCTATGAGAATGTGTTTGACAAACCTTCGTTTATAGCTTTTGCAAAAGAATCCAAGGCAACTTTAAACATAGCAAGGTGGTCTAAACTGTTCAAGACATATTCAAGTGGCCCATACTGATAATAGAGGCCCAAATTCGTAATATCTAAGTTGCCTGTTCGAAGCTTGAAAGGTTACAAATTTTTGCCTTCTGGTAAAGGCTTACGGACCGCAAAGATTTGGTCTTACGGTCCGTAAGAGGTCTTACGGATCGCAAGACCCTTAGCTTACGGTCCGTAAGACAGTCCCAGTAACAGAAAACTTGACAGCTGCTTGTTAAAACGAGTTAACCGACTTACATTGCCATTTTTCACTACAATGGGCAGCACAAACTAGTTCTTAGGCACTAGGGACACTTGTTATTGATCAGGGATCAATCCTAGAGTTGTTTGTCATGATCACAAGCAATCAAGATCACTATATAAAGACCCACATTGTTTCATTTTTGATCATTCATTCCCAACTCAACTGCTGATCATTTCTGGAGCTCAAGGCCATTCCCTAAGCATCACTAGTCGTGCATAGGACCTTGGTAAGTATCCTTAACCTGCCTTAATCGTGTTTTACTTAGTTAATTAGCTTAAAGTCAAACCGTCGTAATTAAGGTTTGACTTATCGTTTAATCACCAATGGCCTGGTGTTTAGCCAAATTAAAATTTGTTATAAGTTGGTATTTATGTGGGTATTAAACCCTTAAAAGGGCATCCTCTAATTCCCGTTCTAACTAGGTCAAATATCGGGTCAAACTTAATCCGAAAAAGTCAACAGAATTATATTTTTCAAATTAACACTTAATTAGCAATGTAGGAGGCGTGTAACCTATTTTATCACTCGTATAGCTTAGTATTAAATGTAAGAACATGTCTAAGCATGTTCGACCCGACAATTTTCAGTTTAGGACCGGTTCGGAACCGAAAGTCGCATCCTTTGACCACTGCTTTGACTTTCAGTTCTGACCCGTAATAACATGATTTAGAAATGCCTTAGAGCTTCCTTAGGACTAGCTTACATGATGGTATAACCCTCTGTGATTGGTTCGTTGATTGTCCGATTCGCTTACACGTTTCCATTAATTGCTTAATGTTGACCATAATGCCCTTTTTACCATAAAACGAGAATTTTGGAAATGTGAGAGGACAATAATCCTTGTTACTGATTTATAAACGTGTCCCTAAATTTTCACATCAGTTGGAAGTCTAGATTAGGAGTTATGCTTAATAGCGTAATTAGAACGCTTTTTATGAATTAAACGGCGTAATTAGCATAAAGCATATCTAAACCCAATTTTTGACACCAAACCTTTTACCCACTGATGTAATATAATCTTTTGGGTTTTTTGAATATTTTTAATTATTTTTAAACTGATCATAACATAGGGTTATCGCCTTGATTCGGTTATCACCAATTATAACCTTTTCGCTTATAAAATGAGTTTTACATAACAAGTTGATACCAAACCGTTGGCCACTGATTTTATATGATAAATAAAGTATTTTGAACTTTATAAACTGATCAAAAAACTCAGATTTCCGTTATAACCCGGAAATCGCTTAAATCGGCTTTTTACGCGTATTAAACACCTAGTATGGGTTTAAAACCATTCTTGTAATATAAGACTTAACACCAACTGATGTAACCTATTAAATTAAGTTGTTTTACTGGTTATTTCAGAACCGAGTCTTAGAATTATAATTAATCTCTTTTATAACCTTTAAAATGACCAAAATACCACTACGGGGCTTAAATTAAGATTAAACTCGTTTTGGGCATAATGGAAAGTATCATACTGATATCACAACATATTTAAAGCATATTAACTTAGGAAACCTATTCGTGACTCTTTCGGTTAACCGTTATGCGTTATTCGCGTTCGGTTCGGTTTATGTAACTAGTTTACATAAACTAGCCGAAACGGGTCAAACCTTATCATTTTTATCTCAAAATCCAGAATGTGTTTAGTTTACCCATATTATACAAGTCTTCAAACTTGTGGGTCTAAATCACATTCTATTCCGGTCTTCGCTTAATCATGCGTTCGAACCGTATCTTCCTTTAAAACTAATCGGTCTAAGTTTAGGCTTAATTAAAGACCCGTTAGGATTCTAATAAGTTATTATAAACCTTCGTTCCAGAATAGGAGACCCGGTAAAAGCTACGTGCACTTGCTTGTTGTGATTATTACTTGCAAAGGTAAATACTTTTAACTTATTTTCCCTATACGGGCTTGGGGTACGGTATATAAAATACCGCTTGGTCGGGCATTGAATCTTTAATCGTATGATGGTTAATTTATTGAAATGACCCGTTTGAATTGTTTTGTTTGCTTAAAGCCTTTGGGGGGTTAATGACCATGTCCCGGATATCCTTGGCATCATTTTACGAAATGGCCATGACCCGAGTACACGGGTGTAGGCGTACACCCGTTAGTACATATATAAATAATAATGTATAACCGCCGGTTTCGGGAATAACCTGCCGCGGGACTATATCATGTGGTGTGTCTATTAAGCTCTAACCCGGTGTCAACCCGGGCTACTGAACGTATAACAAACATGTAATTCTTTTACAATTTTATGTATAAATAATTATCCCAAGTTATAAAAGTTTGTGCCACGTGCATTTAAATCAATTTTATTAAACCATTTCAAAATGAGTCAGTTAATTGTATTTACCAGTGTAAACTGACATATTTTCCCAAAAAGGTTAAGTGCTGTAGGTCCCCTATTCGTATGGATCTTTCACAGAATTGTCTTTCTAATCAAGAGTGCGGAATCCTCTTGATCAGAATATCACAGAAACAAGTAGAAAACAGAAACAACAATTCACTTTCAAACCGGATCTTTATTGATTATCTATCAAACTGATTACAATCAATCAAGATCCCTAACCACACAATTTCGTCCAAGCCTATATGCTCTCACGAAATTTCTCTCAAATACTGTTTTCGCTGATTAACCTAAACCCTAAAGCCTAACCTTGTTTATATAACACAAGGTTTGCTACTTGGGCTTAGATTAAACCTCATGGACTGCGAATTGGACAAGCCCAATTCGCCCCCACGCACCCAATTCATTGGGTTTGGTTAGCCCAAACATTACAACTAACTATTACAAAGCTAAACCCGCTAACTGTTTATTGTTTAACTAATTACAAGATATCCAAAGACCAAATCTAAGCTGTTGTCACAAACATGCACCAACAAACTCCCCCTTGACAATAGCTTCATAAAATAACTTTGTCTTCAGTCATCTTGCAATCTTCATGTATTCGTGCACTGTCTTTGGTCTTTGGATAGCTTCAGCTTCAATAGCTTCTGTCAGCAACAGACTCCCCCTAAGCTAATGCATCCAATCACCAAATCTTCAAAACTTTAGCGTTTGAGTAAACTCCAGTTCAGCATTTGTATAGCAATCTTCAAACTCTTCAACTTTGTCAGCAATATAGAAAGGAGGTTCTACCATGCATCCAATCAAACTCTCATCTTCACAGCAACTTCTCAGCAACACAGTAACTTCTCAGCTACACACTGCTTCAATCTGTCTACAAAAAACAAACATCTCGAAAAACCATAAGAATTTTTCAACAAAGTTAAATAAATTATTATTTTTCAAGAGATAATTAAACTGTACCACAGATTAAGCATTTTCAACTTCATCAACACGCAAAACTTTTTAATCACACACCCTATAACCCGCATGATTTAAAATTTTGAACTCACTTTCTAACACCGTCTCCCCCTATCAGTAACAATTCCTCCAAGAATAACAGTTTTCCGTACGTTAAGAATTTTTTAACAGAAAAAGACACTATTTTTTGATTTTTTATGTTTTCTGAAAGCAAGTAAATACAAAAGCAATAAACACTCTGTTTTTGTGAGAATCACTGGTAAGAAGATCATATCAGCACAATCAAACTGTTTCACACTATTAGATAATTCTTTATTTAATTTTTCATGAAAAGCAGTCCAAGACGATTACCAGTATGTTTGTCCACTTAAACAAAATGCATGAACATTTCAAGTACCATTACCGTATGATACGTTAAGGTAATTTTATGTACTGAGATACTAGTGTGTCCCACTTCAGGATATACCCCCGCGATCAAGGTATGCACAAAGATTCATCGTAGTAGGTGAGTATACTGAATTCATCCTTTAAGATATCCTGACAATGTCTAGGTCTGCATATAATCTGTTTTATCATGTTTTAATTGCTTAACAATGCACACCCAAATAAATACTAATCAAAACCTGGAAATATAAACAACACACTCTATCATGCAAGTATCTTCCCTACCACATATTTCACAAGTCCAATCCAGATTGCTGAAATCTTAACTGGGAATAGGTTGAGAAGAGAACAGAATAGATCTTTAGGAGAGATGGTATAATATACAGATCAAATGAGTTTTCTCAGTTTGATATAGGTTTATTGGGTTTCATTTGGGCACTAGAGGACCTATTTCGGGTGTATTAGATCTATAGCGCGACAACGTACAGCTAGGTCAGCATGTATCTGGATGCAGCAGAAGCTGTCGTTGCCTAGCACCTCCAGGTCAGCATATATCTGGATGCAGCAGAGGAGGTACACGACTTTTTTCAGAGAAGATTTCAGAATCAGATCAAAATTGTGTGTATCGGGACAACATACAGACATTCAAATAGAAATGAGCTAATTCCAAGTGACTTTCTTTCCTGGGGTCATGTACAATTTTAGTTCTGAACAGAAAGACAGTCAAGATATCCCAGATGAAATAACAGTATAAAGACCCAAAACTTCAGATTTTGGCAATCTATCAACGCAAGATTTAAGGTCATTAAACCATACACCACTGATGTGTTCCCCACTCATATTCAGTTTATTTAGATTTATATCACATTGGTAAGTTGATTATTTCATGCTTTTTGCCTACTGGTACATCATATGATGAAGCTGCTATCACACTTAAGCAATTTAATTCAGTTTCAGTGTGACAGTCTAACTTGCTGATGTACTATCATTTCTCCTTTTTCACACAGTGATAACTCATTTTTAATTTTCTATTTTTTTTATGTTTTTGATTTTTCAATGTTTTTGTATTTTTTATTTTTAAGAAAAGCAGTAAACTATTTACAAAAATTCTTATGAAAAACCAGTTATTCGGGATTCCTCATCCCGTTGAGTTCGACTAAATGTTCAAAGCGAGCCCTGTCAAAAGCTTTAGTAGAAAGATCTGTCAGGTTATCTAGTGTGTCGACTCAGCACTTTGAACTTCAATTTAAATCAATCAATATAAATATATTAACAATCTCACATCCCCCTTCATGTGCCTAGAGCAGCCACTATCAACATAAGTTGATAATCCTCCTTAGCAGCTCCTGCACACACCAACTAAGAAATTAGTTAGATTGGGGGACCCAAGCCTTAATGGTCTTGGGTCGTCCAAATTCACCAACCACTGGAACATCCATCCAATATCCATTACTCCTAACTGGAGTCTTGGATCTTAGACCTGTTGATGGAATTCGATTTTGATTTCCATAAGGTCTCTGGTCCTGAGGGTTCCTATACGCGTTTGGACTATTTGACCTTTGAAAATTTTGATTTTGATATCTTGAATTTTGATTCCAAGAAGCTTGATTGTTATAATTTCTAAAGCCATTGTTATAAAAATTTCGACAACCATTATTTTGATATCGATTTTGATATTGACCTTGACTTCTGAAATTATTTGAATTTCCATTAAAATTGTTCATTCTAGGTGAACTGCTTCTAGGTCTCTCAAATCTGCCTGGTGGAGATCTAGGC
Organism: Helianthus tuberosus; assembly: GCA_030545235.1. NCBI lineage: Eukaryota > Viridiplantae > Streptophyta > Magnoliopsida > Asterales > Asteraceae > Helianthus > Helianthus tuberosus. The sequence continues at coordinate 39,158,848 of CM060382.1, read as the reverse complement.
TGAAATCTAGGTTGATTTCTTTGAAAACGTGGAACTTGTGGAGTTCCTTTTCCAGCCTTATCTACACCAACAGCAACATTCTCCGGTTGCTTAGGAGCAGATTTCTTTTGAGAATTTGAGCCTTTCTCCTCACTATCACCTTCCTTCACTGGTAATTTCCCTCTCTGTTTTTCACTAAGTTGTGCTTCACTCTTTTTGTTAGGACAGCAGCTTGCTACATGTCCCTTGACGTGACATTTGAAGCACGATCTCTTTCTCGAAGACTTCTTAGCTGGAGTCTCTGAGGTAGATCCCTTATCAGATGGTGATGATCCCTTAGATGAACCTTGTTCAGTTTGCTTTATTTCAGATTTTTCTATGCTCTTATTTTTAGCAAACTCTACATTCGATTCATTTTCAATAATAGCAGTTTCGTTTTTCATATCACTACCTTGAACAAAATTAATCTTTTTAACAAAATCTTGATTTTTATTCTTAGGCGGTGAATTTTTCTTTTTCAAATCATCACTCTCAGATCCATCACCTTGAGTTGATGTGGATGCGAAACTACTTGGTGTAGATGCCATAAAGTCTGCTAGCTCATCTTCACTAGGCAGGAATGAATAGTTATGACTAAGAGGAGGTGGAACTTCATTAAATCCTTGGAAGCCCACACTGGTCTTGTCATTACTCTTCTTTAACCCACCCATCATGTGTTTCATAACAAAAGACGAATCTCTGAATTGACTCAATTTCTTTTTAAGTTCAACAATTTTGAGTTGTGCATCTGACAACTCTTTGCATTTTTCAGAAATCTCTTTTGTTTTCTCAGCCATCATGTCATGAGCTAAATCTATTACTTGAAGTTTTTCATTTAACTTGCATGTTAAAGCTTCAATTTCAGCTTCACAACCTTTTATTTTCTTCAAGTATGATGATTCATTTCTTTTAACAAAAAAGTTTGCTTCTTTTATGTTAGACATCTCACTTACCAGACTTTGGTTTTGTGTTGTCAACATGGCAACCTCACCCTGTAGTTCACGACATCTCAAACACACAGAAATAGATTGTACCTCTTTCTCATGAACTTCTGAGTTTTCATCAGCAACAACCTGTTCAGCTTCACTCTCTTTCCCTACTTCAGCATCCACTTTAGCTTCAGCATTGTTCACTTCAGATTCAGCATCACTCACAATAATTTCAGCCTCATCAACTGGCACTATCTCTGCCATGAATGCCTGAGTGGCACTCTCATTTCCCTGATATCGCTTTTGTAATGCATCCCACATATCCTTTGAATTAGTGTACTTGTTGAAGGTATGCTTGATGCTATCAGGTAAGGACATTTTAATTGCAGCCAATGCTCTCTTTTCAGCATCATACTTCCTTTTATCATCTTCTTGCATGTTCGCATAGTCTGTTCGACGTGGTCTGCCCTTAAAATCGTGTGTTGGGTTTATGTACCCATCTTCTATACAGATCCACATGCGAGCATCCTGAGATTCAATGAAGGATTTGAAATTGTCCTTCCATGTAAGATAATTCTCCACCTTCATCATCTTAGGTGCATTCAATTTTGTCATGTTCGACATTTTAACGCAAACAGACTGGTAAAACCGTACAAAATATCTCCGAAAACAGTGGTTACCAAATTACACCTTTAGAATCGTCTCGAAAAGACAAATCCAATGATATATAATGTCAAAAACCGTATTCGGGATTTTCCAGAGTTTTTTTTTTTAATCCTAAAAATGCAAGGAATCTAACAGTCCAAACAGTTCTGTCAAACGAGCTACGGATCAATTTCTATTTGCAAAACACTGAAATTTTATCGACGCTTGGCAACTGAAATTCCACCACTTAATTTTAATTTCTCTATTAATTTCGCTGAAGACAGCTTAATTTCGCTGGTCAGTTCTACGTAATTTCGCTGGTGTTTTACTTGTTCAATTTCGCTGATCAAGGTTCAACTTCGCTGATAAATTTGCTGCCAAATTCGCTGCTTATTTTCGCAATTACGACGACAGGTAAAGTCGCTGAAACCGTGATAATTTCGCTGTGGAAAATTATACGGTTACCAAAGTCGCCTTTGGATTTACTTCGCCGGTAAGTATGCTAGCACTGTTAATTTCGCAGATCACACAAATTCGCTGACCAGTCAATTTCGCCAGAATCAGTCAATTTCGCCAGCCAGTAATTTTGGAAACTTAATCTTTTCGAAACTTTTAATGATTTTCCAGAATCCTTAAACAGTTCCTGCAAAATCAAAACACCAAAATCAGTCCAATTTTTCAAAAATTATGAAGAACACGAAGAACAATCTTCCAATCTTCAAGAAATTCAAGCCAAAATCCTTCAACACAATCAACAAAAAACATTCCTGCAAACCCTAAAACCTGCAAAAACAGCAAACAAACAGTGCAGAAGATCAAAACAGCCAACAAAATTCGAAAAATTATATCAAAAATTTCGAAAATTTCAAAAACCCTAATTTTTCAGGTTTAAAAAAATCGAAAATCTCCCTGTTTCTCCAAGAACAATTCTGAACCGAGCCTTCAAGAGCACAATGCTCTGATACCAATTGTAGGTCCCCTATTCGTATGGATCTTTCACAGAATTGTCTTTCTAATCAAGAGTGCGGAATCCTCTTGATCAGAATATCACAGAAACAAGTAGAAAACGGAAACAACAATTCACTTTCAAACCGGATCTTTATTGATTATCTATCAAACTGATTACAATCAATCAAGATCCCTAACCACACAATTTCGTCCAAGCCTATATGCTCTCACGAAATTTCTCTCAAATACTGTTTTCGCTGATTAACCTAAACCCTAAAGCCTAACCTTGTTTATATAACACAAGGTTTGCTACTTGGGCTTAGATTAAACCTCATGGACTGCGAATTGGACAAGCCCAATTCGCCCACACACACCTAATTCATTGGGTTTGGTTAGCCCAAACATTACAACTAACTATTACAAAGCTAAACCCGCTAACTGTTTATTGTTTAACTAATTACAAGATATCCAAAGACCAAATCTAAGCTGTTGTCACAAACATGCACCAACAAGTGCAGGTACTACTCGAAATAGGCTGGCTTTCTCCTAGCATCAGCAATAAGTCTCGCAAGCTTGGATGACATAAAACTGTTGAACAATATTTCCTTTTTATTTTGATCCACGTGTGGATTATTTTCAACTATATTGTGATACTTGATATTACAATTTGTTTGGTTGAAATATATCTATCTTTTGCTTCCGCTGTGCATTTAAATATTGTGTTGTTTGACTATGATGATATCAACTACGTCACGATACTCCCCACCGGGCCCACCGGTAATACGTGGAAATCGGGGTGTGACAGCATGAACAACCCACCTCATATGAGTATTATGAAGAACAAAATTACGACCCTTATCTATCATATACTTACAATGAAGGACAATGGTGTGAACCATATACTTCCTATGAGTATTATGAGGAACAAAGGATCGAACAACCGGATTCAAGCTTTGAAAATCCCGATCCTTACTCTATCGCCGACGTGACCGATAGGATATTAGAACACCTTAAAACTATCGAACGCTACATTAAAGAATCTCGCGCAAGGGAAGAGGAGTCCCGCGCAAGAGAAGAATTAAATAAAGAAGAGATAGTTGAAAGTGTAAAAATGGAAGAACAAGTAAGTGAAAAACCGACACATGAGTTAAACAACGAAAAAGGTGAATCCGACAACGTTAAAATTCAAGAAGAGTCTAATTTTGAAGAAATTAATCTCTTGTCACCTTCTTTTGAAAATCATTGTTTGGTTCCCACTCATGCTAAGTTTTTAAAAGAGTTAAACACTAACGCTAAAATTGACGAAACGGTAAGCATTAAGTTAACAAATGATCAAACCTCGCTAATAAAAGAAGATCCATTTGAAATTAACATTACACCGGTTCCATGTTTTTTTTCAAAATTCCTTTATTAGTAATATTACAATTGATAAAGATCTTTGTGTTAATATAATGTCAAACTACATTTTCGAAAAATTAAGTATTGGTGATTTTTCTCCACTTCAAATACCCGTTTTTTTTATCTAATCGGAAAGTAATAAAATCAATAGGGGTAGATGAGGATGTCTTGGTTCAAACAAATCAAATGGTAATCCCAACCGACTTTGTCATCCTTGATGACGCTCCTCTAGTGTTGGGCCGACCTTTTGTGAAAACACACAAAGCTTTGATTAATCGGAAGAAAAACAACTTGCCCATTCAATTAGGGGCCTTCAAAAGGTGTGTCGATCTTGAACGATCAATGAAATATCCAATCGGCAATGACGACCCCCTAATTGAAGATGAGCCGGAACCACCCGATAAGGAGAGTCTAGCCAAGGACCCTTATAAACGTGGCACACCACGGAGGCATTCCGCGGAACTATCCTTAGTTTTAGATTAGTTTAACTTTTATGTTTTCTAGTTTAGTTTTAATTTTCAGGAATAAAGCACACTCAAAATGGTGGAGGTTACTAAGGGAAACTTGAACCCACACCACATGCACAAAAACAGAGCCTCCCGACAATTTTTCTTCATTACAGCAAGTTCAGCACGGGGCCGTGCTCACCCCAACACGCCCCGTGCCCGAGGTTCTGCAGAAAATGCCCAGTTCAAGTAACTGGACACGGGGCCGTGCTCACTGAACACGCCCCCGTGCCCAGCCTTCTGTTTAAATTTGATACTGGCAGTCTGACCACGGGGCCGTGCTCAGCCAACACCACTGCGTGTTCAGCTACCCAGTAACATAAAATCTTGTTTTTAACCTACTTTTACACATTTTTAATCAACCGAAAAACTTATTTTTGGGACACATTGAGGGCAATGTGTAATTTAAGTGTGGGGGGATGCTAAAACCTTGAATTTTGCATGTCCTAATTACAAGCCTTACACAAAACTCTATTGGAACCGCTAAACACCCCAAATTTTTTCAAAAATTTTCATTTTTTTTTACTTGTCTAGGTTTAAGTTGGGAATTTCAAGTTCTAAAAAGGTGATATTTTTACAAATTTACAACCGATAGTGTCGTGATAAAAAGAACCAGCATAAGAAAATTATGAAACGACTTGACAAACCTAGTTAAAATTTGATTATATATACTTGATCACGTAAAAACCCATTCCCACAAAAAGTGAGTTTTGAGCCTTTATTGAGCATATAAATACACATCTTTAAACTAAATGCTCATTTTTCGTTTCTTGTGTGAATAGCCGCTTGGTTCTTACAACTCTAGAACTTGCCACGACGATACATTCCCGGTCCTTAACAACTTAAACCCAAGTAAGTAAATGATGGAGGCATTAGGATTAACCCTTTTTATTTCAACACCATTATTTTCTTTTTTTTTACCACCTACCCAAAATCCTCCTAGTTAACCCTTTTGAGCCTAAACCTTTTCATTTCTTAACCCAAAACAAACACCCTTTACCCACCAAAACTCTTTTTTTTATTTTTAACCATTTATTTTAGTAACAAAGCTCGGTTTTTGTGTGACCTTAAAAAAAAAAAAAAGAGAAAGAGCGAGAGAGAAAAATGAAGTTAGCAATAAACAAACAAAGCTCATCAAAAGAAGGCTTGTTTGAATAAAGCTTCATTGGAATAAAAAGTCAAAAAAAAAATATGTTTTGCAAAAACCGACACTTTTTACGCCTTTCGCCCTTTTTCTACTAACCACTAACCCAACCACCTACCTTTAACCCAAGCCTAACCCTTCACCCAAAAGTCCTCTTGATATTTACAAAGGTATATAGTTAAAAAGGAGGAGGATTGATTGCTTGGCAAGCTTATGGTAGGAGTAAGTTCCATGCCGCTCTCGAGTGACCCACTAAAATACATCTTCGGCCGAGTGTTGAGTGATCCCCGTGAGGTATATGTGAACTTGTATATAAATGAAATTTTAAAAAGGCATGTTATGCCCTAATAACTAATTTATCTTATGTAATGTTTTAAATAAATCATGACGAATTAGATTGTAAATAAATAAAAATAAAACTCAATAAAGATCTTGGATTCCCGACACTCAAGATAAGCCCAAACCTTCTCTTCTACCGATTCCATTTGGGTGTGTAAGCCACATAATAAAGAGTTTTGCTTGAGGACAAGCAAAGATTCAAGTGTGGTGGTATTTGATGTGTGTAAAATGCAACATATAAATTACATCAAACAAGGCATAAAACTAACCCTTTTTTTAGTACTAATGTTGGAAAAAGTGTGTTTTTGTCTTCCTTTTGAATTTACAGGGACAAATGAGCTTAAACAAACAAAAGGAACAAATATACGGCCAAAACCAACATAAATACAATGAAAAGGAAGAAACGTGACATGCCCGACCCCTCGACAACATCTCCCAAAGCAAAAAACAAAAAGAAAGCTGAGCATGGGGCTGAACACGGGGCGTGCCAGGCGGACATGGGGCCGTGTCCAGCGGACACGGGGCCGTGTCCAGGCTTCTGCAGAAAAGACAAAGCTATAGAAGCTTCTATTCCCAACACGGGGGCAAGCCTAGCTCAACATGGGGTCGTGGTCATCGTTAAGATTCACAGAATCTTGCAAATCTTGATAGTACAGATACGCTTCTGTACACGGGGCCGTGCCCAGCGGACACGGGGGCGTGTGGAGCTAATAAAGACAAATAGTAGTTAATGAAGAAAGAGAAAAAGGGTGGACACGGGGCCGTGTCCAGGCTTCTGTGCAGGCTATAAATAGGGGTGCTTGGTTCACTTCAAAGGCATCCCTTGGCACACCACCTCTCTCACACTTCACCCACCACCCACCACCATCACAACACCATCATCCACCACCATCATCCATTGTCCATCATAGAGTGTGTGAGTCGTCTCGGGATCCAAGATTGATCGTAAGAGTTCTTGACAATCAAATGCCATGTTTGCCTAAGTCTCTTACATCACTTAGTGAAGACAAGTGTCTAGTGTAATAAATTTATTTTTAATCTTTTCGCACTTTTTATTTGGTTATGTATTAATGACTTTAATAACTAGTTTCTTATGTTGAAGGTGATTCTTCCTTATCGTTTGTCCGTGGTGTCTTGGCATTATTTTACTGTCTATATAAAATAAAAGATTTTCACCATTCATATCTCCACGGTCTATATGGAGATATGTTGGCTACCTGGTCGAGGGTTAAGGGAACGGTTTGGTAAGAGTCTTGCCTTGTTCAGTGTATAGATCCTGCAAGGACCTGGGTCAAATTTAGTAGGATCTCCTTCAATACCCACCGGTATTGGATGGCGGGGGTCCAAACTCTTTGATCCCCTCATATGTAAGCTACTATTCATACTTTAATCCGGCTACTTAGGACTGTATCCCTGCTGACTCAGACTACTTAGCCGAGGGTAACGTCATCTTCAAAAGAGGGGCCTACCATAATATGCATTAATAACTTAATTAATTATCTTTCAATAATCCGACCCTTTAGGATTGTATCCTTGTTGACTCAAACTACTGGGTTGAGGGTAACGTCACCTTCAAAAGAGGGACCTACTACAATAACTAAGATAATCTCTTAAAAAGTGCAAAAGTGCGGAAATAATCAAAGGTTACACTAAACACGAGTCGGATCCAAGTGATTCATCTTGTCTATCTGTTTTTACTTTTATTTTAATTTTCAGCATTTTAGTTAGTTTTATTTTTCTTATTTAAAAACTTTTTTCTAACTTTTGATTTGATTAGACGTTGAGGATAAACTGGTACTAAAAGCTCTTGTGTCCTTGGACGACCTCGGTATCTTACCAACACTATACTACGCTCACGATGGGTGCACTTACCCATATGTGTGTTTGGTGTTAGTAAAATATCGTGTTTTATAAATTTAAAACTTGGCTAACGTATAAAAAGGGCTTAAAATATACTTAAATATATATCACACCACACACGCATCAATACATACCCAGCTTACCTAACGGGTCAAATTAACCCATTTCCTGTTGATGATCCTAGACCCATGACCCAGTCAAATGACCCAATTAGTTGCAGTCAAATGGCTCAATTAATTACAGTTCTAGCCCAGTCAAAAGACCCAATTAACTGCAGCTTTAATCAAGGGGGAAACTGATGTAATGTGGGGACATGTTAATGGGCAGTTACTTAGTATCTTGTGTCTTTAAATAAGTTGTTTAAGATGAGAATAAGGTGTCTTGGATATTTTGTTTGTATTGTGATCTCTGATCAGAATTTAGGTGACTAGCCCCTCTCGACTCGGGCCAATTATCGTGTTTGTTCTTGTTTCAATTTAATAAGATTTTTAGTTTCTATCATTTGGTTCCATTACCGGGAAACCTGATGGTGCAGACCCGGAGCAACCAGATTGGAGGCATCGACATTTTTTTATGATTCAATCGCTGCGTAATCGGATATCATTTCAGAAAAACTCGATTCCTTGCTAGCCAACCTTCCCTGATCGCTGCAATATCATTCTTCAGGGATAACAAGGAATCGAGTTTTTCTGAAATGATGTCCAATTGCGTCGCTATTGAATCGTGATCAATTTCGCTGCCTCCAATCTGGTTGCTCCGGGTCTGCACCATCGGGATTCCCAACAATGGAACCATTTGATAGGAACTAAAAACTGACTGGTTAAATTACTGAAACTGAAATACAAATTAGCCAATTCGAGATGGCAATTCTCCAAATACATGAATAAAACCAGAGAAATAAAACATAAACATCGACACCATCAACCTAAATCTCTAAGTACTTATAAAAACAAAAGGTAAAATTGTCCCATGATTTACTCCTCTATTTCTGGTAACTGAATAATTGAGGTTGACCCGAGTTGACTCATGATTCAAAATATGAATCTACTCAATAACTATATCGGGTTTGACCCAATTAATTATGCGGGTTAACCAGGATTGTATCAAACTGATAACCACCTAAAGTTGAAACTCGGCACCGAGTTTATTGTATATTTATTTCATCAATGCATATAGAAATTAGAATTTTCTTATGAAGTCGATTATGAGTTTGTTGATCAAACCAGGCTTCTCTTGGTTGAGGAAGTGAGCTACACCTTCCAGCACCACAACTTCTTCCAACAATGCAACATCCTTCTTCATCCCACCACTGTTTATGTAGTCGTTGACACCTCCCATATAATAAGGGAGGTCCAGTTCTCCCGCGACAAATTTTGTTGGCACCATAACTTTAGCACCCCTCCATGCTAAAGTCAGTTCCCAACTCATGTTGTCACATATAGCCAAAACCAAATATATAATTATCTTTATGTACAAATATATAGATTCATGTATTTAATTTGTTACTTACAAATGAAGAGCTCGGTAATAATAGTTGATTCCACCGGTGAGCCCACCAGCCTTTTCGTGTTGGCTAGCAAAGTATTCAATATCTTCTTCGGATAACCAAGGTGGTAAGGTCACTGGGACACTAGGAGGTGAGTGTAGAAATCCTTTACCTTTAGGGAATAAAAGAGGTCCTGGATCTCGTAATGTCAATAACTTTTTCATGAAAGCTTCATAACTCATAAGTTTAGCAAACTCAGCTTCAATTTCACCTGGTTTCTACGCTCGTAAATGCATATTATAAATAACTAGAAACAAAAGTTGAGTTTTTTTTCCAAATAGATGTAGGTGGAAAAAATAATTTACCAAAATGAGTGATTTGAAAAATGTTTACAAAAATAGGTTTTTTTTTTTTTAAATCTACCCACTATAGTTTTTCTCTTTTAATTCTATCGATCAAATCATATTAAATACAACTAAAAAACATCATAAACTTTGTGGCCCGAATATCATTATATCAAATACAATCAAACTAAATACGTCGAATAAAGTTGAATCGCTAATGGTCTCAATATAAAATACAAATCATATCAAACGACTCGATCAACTTTGGCATCCATTCTTTTAGGTTTAAAGAGAGATTTGCCCGATTATGACTACTTTGTCTACAATTCCATCTTCTAACATATCATCCATATCAGTTTCACCTCCAATTCGGTCTTCAACTAACACATCATAGATATAAATATTGTTACACATTGTTCAAAATTCTCATTTTTAATCATACATTAGCCTGTGATAGAAGCAAGAGGATTGAAGTTAGATTCCTTCTCAGATTCTCAAATTTCTAATAATTAAATCTCAAAACCAATTTGATGGAAAAAGAACTGTGAAATCTTCAATAAAAAAAATCAAAGGAAAAAAATTTCCAAACTTCTAATAGATAAATCGTTGAGTACCTGATTTCACAAAAACAATTGAAAGTGAAACTTACAATTTACAATAATTGAAATCTTCAAACTTCTAGATTGAAAATCAAGATTCTCAAAACTGAAATAAAATGAGTGAGAATTAATCTTCGAATACCTTGGTTAAAAAAATGAAATCACATCGACTAATTCCAGCTCTTAATTAAAAAACATAAAATAAAGACTAAATATTTGATTAGGGTGAATAAAGAATTGGTTTCGATTGCCTGTTGAAAAGCATATTCAATCATCATTCTCTACACTGAACATAGGAGATAGAGGTTTTTTTTTTAATAAAACAAAATCTAAATACAAAATAAATAAGAAAAACACCCATTTTATTAAACAATTTTCAAATCACCCATTATAGTAAATATTTTTTCCAAAAGTTTATAGACTGAACAAATCATATGACCAGAAGAAGTGAATAATAACTGATACCTGGAATCTGGTAACGTAGTAATCATCTCCATTTGGGTTCCAGGGGATAAAAGGGACGCTCATATTGACCAAAGCTTTGACTCTATCGGGCCGAAACATGCACAAGTTCCAAGCGATGACCGCACCCCAGTCATGACCCACATCGAAAACCTTTTCGCCTTCGTTTGTGATGGCGTCAAGGAGCCCAATCAGGTCGCCTACCACATGATGGATAGTGAACTTGGTGTGGTCGTTGATCGGTGCACCCGTAGTCTGACCATAGCCACGCAGGTCCGGTGCCACAGCTCGGTAACCATGATCCGCTAAATACAGAATCTGGTGGCGCCAGGAGTACCAGAGCTCGGGGAATCCGTGAATTAGCAAGACTAATGGACCTTCTTCACCCTTTTCAGCTATGTGCATGTTGAGCCCATTTACATTTATGAACTTGTGTTGTATCCTCTCCATTTTTTGTTTTTGAGGATTGATGATTGATTGCAGGGGCGGAAGTTATGTATATTGAGCCGTAGCACGGGCTATGGCTCAATTTTTTATCGGTAGTGTAAAAAAAAATTTGGTTTTTATACCAAGGATACTCCTGAACAACTATGAGGACACCCCTAAAAAAAGTTTGTAAGCTCAAATCAATTGAAAATAATAAGACTAAATCCCAATTGCCTAATATGTTAGTCCAAATCAATTGAATATTGTAAATAATAAGCCCAATTGCCCAATATGTTAGCCCAAAATAATAAAAGATTGTAAATAATTGCCCTGAAGTTTTAATGCACGACACCACACAACTACGAGGATACCAATCAATTGTAAAAGCCTGTGGCTCGGGGCTTGCTCGAAAAAAGTTCGAAAAAAGCTCGGTTCGAAGTCAGCTCGGTTTTAAACGAGCTGGCTCGGCTCGGTTTGTAAACGAGCTGGCTCGGCTCGGTTTGTAAACGAGCCGAGCCCGAGCCAAGGTAGGTTCGATTCCTGGCTCGCTCGATAGTTGGCTCGTTAGCTCACTCGTTCAAATTAAACCTCAAATTATATATGTTTGTGTATTCTAATATATTTAAGAAATGTTTAATTAGTAACCTGCTTACTTTTTTATCGAAAGAAATAGATTGTTAAGCTATAGCCTTAATTAGTAATATTTATTTAAATATATATATATATATATATATAGGGCCAGGATCATTTCAGAACCATAAATATTTACAGAACTTGCAGAACTCCTAATAAACAATCTTTTTATTTATATATTTTTATGTTTAGGATAATTTTATTATTTATTATGTATATTTTTACGATTACATACATGTTAAGAGTATTTTTATCATTTTTTATATGTAATTTTATAATTACACATTTGTAAACTAGTTTTTTTTACATATATGTAATTAGTTATGACACATATATATAATTTTGGCAATTAAACATATGTAAACTACTTTTAACATGTATGTAATCAAAGAAATACATATAATTGATGATAAAAAGATTCTAAATACAAAAAACTTATATATAAAATGATTGTTTATTAGGAGTTCTGAAAGTTCTGTAGTTATTTAGAGTTCTGAAATGAACACAACCCTATATATATATATATATATATATATATATATATATATATATATATATATATGGGTAAGTAACATAGAATCTTTTCTTATTCGTTTATATATAGTTTGCACAAAATTACTATTCAATTAGCCTAAATAATGTTCTATTGATTGTTTTTTGTTTTTATGTATATCATTATGTGTACAAAAAATACAAAAATATATATTTTTTTAAACAAATGAGCTGGCTCAACGAGCCACGAGCTGACTCGAGCTTTTGATAAGCCGAGCCTGAGCACAACTTTCCAAGTCGTTAAGAAAAATGAGCTGGCTCGGCTCGGCTCGTTTACAGCCCTAGGTATTTGTTTTACTTTATTTATTTATTATCGTTTTTTAATATTGTACGATTGCACGGTGAAATTTTTTTTTGGGATACCCCTGAGTCAGGCAGGGGCGGATCCAGTGCTTTGTTAGCCATAGCACGGGCTACGGCTCAAGTCGGTATTGGTATTGTATCTTTTATATAAATTTTTTCGTTCTTATACAAAGGATACCTCTAAAATAATAAAAGGATACCCCTAAGATTATGTCTTATCAGAGAAGAAGAGAGAAAAAAAAGTTTGTATAAGTTAACTATGTTTTCCGGCCAAAAAAATTGCAGCGGTGGTAAAATGTTTTACGAAGAAGAAGACGCTTTTTAGAGAAAAACTATTCTTTATTGTACAGTGATGGGACTGACAACCAAAGTAAACTTTGATTTTTTCTAATTTTTTAATTTAAAATTTCTAATCACGTTGAAATGCACAAATGCTAATTAAAATAATACTTTTTGTAACAAAATTTAAAACGGTTGTGGGTTTTCAAAATATCTTAATCATAATAATGTAATTAATATTTGAAGTAGTAAAAATATTAAATTTTTTGAATTATTGATCCTGTTAATAAAACTTTTTTTTTTAATTTTAAGTGTATCTAATAATATTTAATTATATTTGTTAATGTATAAGAAATAGTTTAATAATTATTATATAATCATCAACCAAGCCCCCAATCAAGCCCTTCCTATTACACCATTTCAAGTTTATGCAGAATTTTAAAGTTTATACAAAATTTCACTTTTATAGTTTATGCAATATGCAAAATTTTAGCTTGTCAAGAGGGATTTACGCAATCGAATGGGCCCGGAACTTTTGAACAATGCCATGGTTTGTGCGGTCGAAAAGGATTGTTTTTGATAAAGTACGTAAAAGACGACGATCTGACGAAACGATTTCAAGCTATGAAAAAAAGATGACAGATCTGTTAGGTATTTTTTACTTTATTTATTTATTGTCATTTTTTTATTATTGTATGATTGCACGGTGATTTTTTTAGGATACCCCTGATTTAATGGGCTAGTTCCGCCACTGCCCCTGAGTTAATGTTCTAGTTCCGCCATGATTAGGTAAGGTTGATATATTACTTGAGTGAAGAGTATGCAGCCACGTAAACAAATCGATGATACCAAGAAAAAAGACGCAAATTAGAAGACCCCATCTGAACCCACTCCAATATTAATACAAATTCATAATATGACACTTCAACTATAACGCAATTATATTATGAAACGGGTGCTAATTGCTTCTCAAAATGCTTACATGAGATACAACTTGGAATATTATAAGAAAACCCTGTTTCATTGTCCATCACGTATAAGTACATTAAAAAATAAAAAAAAACAAAAGATATCATTTGTTCAAATAGTAACGAATTTACTAGATGTCAAACCATAGCCGATAACGGAAATATTGGAGTAATACGAAAACGAGATTGCAAGAGACGTCATAACAGGACTACGTGACAATATGTTAATGATAAAATTTCATTTCATTACTAAGGATTCAAATACAATGTTTGGAAAGGACATAGCAACAACATAACAATTTAAACAACAAAAACATAATTTTAACTAAGTGCGTATCTGGTTCATCCTACTATATTTCTTTTTCAACGCATCAACATCAAGCTCCTGCAATATATAAAGTAACATTTCAACACAAAAACATTGGTGAGCATACAAGTTTAGTGCATACATATAAAAGAATTTTAACAAGATCCACATGGCAAAAACGTATACTAAGTCGTATCATATCATGAACTAGCATACATCACATACGTGTCAACCCAAAGATTCGACTAGCGTAATCTTGTTGTCACAATTATGTCGCCCACACCACATGATGGATGCAGGGGCGGACTCACATAGTGTGGGTCGGAGTCCTCGGACCCCCAATCTTTTTTAAAAATTTAGTATATCCGGTATATTAATTTTTTTAAGGACCACATAAGAATATTTAGTTGGACCCCATAGTGTCAAAAGCAAAGTTTTTGTGGTGGTTAATCCCTTGTTTATAAACAAAGAGGTCATAGGTTCAAGCCTCGTATAAGCCGTTTTTTTGCTTTTATTTTTAATCCAAATGAAAACAAAGGTATTTAAAAAATAGACCATACAAATAGCAAATACACTTTTAAAATGTTAAAATGAAACCACCATTATTATTATTAAATGTTAAATATAAGATGTATATTGTGTGATACACTATTAATTAGCAAGCATAATTTAATGGAGCAAGGTACACTTTCGGGTTTCGTCAAGTCCAGTAGTGCAACTGCTTAGGCTGTTGTATCCTGGAAACTGACGAGTTCTCCTGGGAGATTCAAAATTTGTTTTAAGGGACCCGTGTCTAACACGATCCTCAACCAAGAACACCAGTTTTGTTTAATTCGTCGTTCTTGTTTTTCTTTTTATTTCAGGTGTAACCTGTTCTGTATTTTTTAGTGCTTTCATTTTCAGTTGTAATTCAAGTTAATAAAGTCTTTATTTATTTCGCACGAACGGATTCCTACAAACCGGTCTTGTCGTACCGGGCTCATCACCGGTACGCGATTGAACCGGTATAATCGGCCGGTTCAAACCGGTTTTTAAAACACTGTTGTATATAAATATAAAGAGTAAACTGCAATTTTACCCCCTAGGGTTATATGAGATTGGGACTCTGACCCTCTCCTAGGGAAATTTCGCACTCTGACCCCCCAACTAATGAGAAACCATGCAATATTACCCCCTGCAGTCAAAGAACTTAACAGTTCTGTTAAATGGTATGTTAAATGACTGTATTACCCTTTCTTATTACCCTATAAGCTTTGTTCTAATCTGCAATATTACCCCCGGTGTAAAATGACTATATTACCCTTTCTTATTACCCACTATGATTTTCTGTACTCTGCAATATTACCCCCCAGTGTTAAATATTTCTTGCAAACATTACCCCCTGCAGGAAAAAAAAACCTTTCCCGCCTAAAAACATGCTGCAAAACACATATATCAAAACACATGGAACCACTACAACAAATTAGGGTGTTTACCCACACATAATTTACCTACACATGTAAATGTGTGGGTATTTACCTACACATGTTTGTATATGTGTGGGTAATGGTTGATAATATATTTTCATAATAATTAACACTTAATATGTGTTGGTAATGGATTTTAGCCACACTTGGAGTTGGTGGGAAAATTTCCCCCCAAAATTGGCTATCAATTAAATATTAAATTACCTACACGTGTGGCAAATTTTCGTCATGTGTAGGTAAATTATCTACACATATGTAAAAAACTAATATATATGTAGGTAAATGATTATGGTTACCAACACATAATTTTTTTTTTAAATATGTAGATAAACTAAGTTAATATGTATTTTTTTTAAATGATGTGGCAAATTAAATGCCTACACATGTTTAAATGTACAATATGTGTAGATATTAGATATATATAAAATAAGTAAATATATTTTTTGATGATGTGGCAAAACAAATATCTACACATATTTAGAAATGTACAATATGTGTAGATATTGAATGCATATAAAATACATATTTAAATCCTTTTTATAAGGTGATGTGGCAAAACAAATACCTACAGATATTTAGAAATGTACAATATATATAGATATTGGATACATATAAAATAACTTATGAGGGCTCCAAGCTCCATCTAAAGCTCAAGCTTGGTTTGTTGGTAATTTTTCAAGCTAGGCTCCGACTTGGCTCCTATTTGATTTATTAATTTATATTAATTATAATTATATATTTTTCAAACTTTTATATATAACATAATATATATATATATATATATATATATATATACTATATTAATAAGCATATTGCAAGGGCAACTTACGTCATTTTAAAGAGTACATGCGTTTATGCATAAGGCACAATATGTTTAAGCACAACATTTTAAGCGGCCAAAATTTACATTTAATTTTTTGAATTCCCGTTCCTCCCCAATTCCCTATACACAATTGCTGGATCTTTTCATTTTCACTTGGAGAGAGAGAACGGGAAAAGAGAGAGGTCATCCCTAGGGTTTTGTTGTGTTAAGGACAAAAATCATGGTTGTTCTCTCCAACCTACCTGCTGTGGATGCAAAAATAGGTCAAGCGGAAGAATCCCTAACTGGCCTTCACCCCCCGGAAGTTAATCATAATCCAACGTCTAGTAATCTTCTTTCTGCCGCTGCCAGAGAACTTTCTCGAAGGATAATGGGTGAAGAAGCTGGCGACGACACAATGGTTTACAAGGTACCGTGAATCTGTGAGTTTATTCACTTTTTGTTTACTTTTAAATGAGTATGTGTTTCGTATTTATTGTTTCAGATAGCGATTAGCGATTTTTTATTGAGGATTTGACTATTATTAACTGATTGATATGTGTCATTTGTACTATAGACCCAACAAAAGTTTTCTAAGGTTCATCGGCTAGCCACAACAACACCGATGGCGGGTGACGGCTGAAGATGGTGATTGTGTTGCGAGAATCACCCGGAGTGATTACAAATTAGGGCTTTGCATCTCTGTGAAGGCTTTTTGTTGATTCGAGCTTCACAGGTTTTGATTACAATATCTTAGTTAGGGGTTTCCATCTCTGTTAGAGTTTAGAGCGTTTGTGTTGTTTATTTTTTTTAATTGTGTTTGGTAGCAGATCTGAGCTTCGCATATTTGTTAAAGCTTTATGTCATTTCTAAAATTTTCTCTATGTTTTCTCCATTATAGACCAGTGTTTGTTAGTAAGGCAAGAATAGAAACGACAGAGCATTTATATAAACAAACATCCAGCATTAGCAAGAGCTTGAAAGGTTCAGCAATATATGAGGGTAAGTTTCCATGTATTCTTTCATGCTTGAGTTTTGTAAACTTATGTAGAAATTCAAGGATCTTAACATTTAGTTTTGCACGAAGCTGTAAGATTTTGTAGAAAAATTATACATAATGTTATAAATTGTAGGCTACAAGTAAAGAAGCAATTGTTGCAGGATTCTATCATGAAAGTTATGAAAAATCACTTTTAATGCTCTTGAAAATACGAATTACTCTTACTGAAGAAGTAATTGTTGTAGGATTCTATCGTGAAAATGCGAAGAGGAGCTGTTAATCCAATAGCTATGTTAGCACGACACCCAAACATACCAACTTTTCTTGATCATGCATTCAACATTACTGATAAGGCAAGGTAACTTTTTATTTTTGCAAATTTTTGCTACAAAAACTTGCAAGTATTAAGTACATGCGAAATACCCTTACTGAAAATTTTAATTTACAGTTTCTTGAGCTTCGTTGGTTGTGCTTTAATGCAGTCAAAAGCATCATGAGACAGGTTATGCATGATGCAACTGGTGTGCGATTGCAAGTTGGACGCCAAGTTGATGCCTGTTATTTCTCGGGTGTGATCTATAGTATGATGGTGATGGTTGTTGGAGGTATGCTTAAGTTGAAGATATTTTAGTTTGTGATTAAAAGATCATTATTTTTAGTTTTTGCATTTGAACCCATCGCAGGTTCAAGAATTTTGTTTTTTGATATTTGCATTCAAGACCTTTCTAGGTGATTTTCATTCTTGTATATTACTTATACGTTAAATTTTGTTGGGTTGATGCTACAGGTGTTAATCAGGTCGTGTTAGTTGGGTTTTGGGGTTTTGAAAAGGTAGCCAAACACTGACCCAATAAGCTCGGTTCAGTCGTAACCCATTTATCCTCCCTATACCCATGGTTACTGATTTTGGAAACAAAAAGAAAACTGAAACTTAGGGAGCTGAACATATGGCTGGTTTTAGGGATTTGAGACTTCAATTTTTTGCTTTGCATTTTGGTTCAAGAAAGATGTGTAGTCTTTTTATTAATGAGTAATTGATATTGTAATTATGTTGATATGGTTTTGTTTCAGGAGTCTAAAATCAAAGATTAAAGCCGCACATTCTTATGCATTACCGGATTCTTCAACGTTGGTAGCACTCGATGAACGACCAAATCTAGAAGTATACGGTAAAACTCTATTTAATGTTCTTTTTTCTTATTCTTTTCGGTGACAAAAAATTGACTTTCTTTTGACATTATATTTTGCTACTGTTAGTAACCATATAAATCTAGACCCTAACTGTGAAACTACCATCTTTTGTATTCTTCATGCTTCTACATACATACAAAATACTAAATATAGCATCATCATCGAATAGACTTGTTATTGCTAATTTCATATAAAATTTTTATTCTATAGCGTATGGCTGGTCTGCAAAACTTATAAAGTGGATCAATAACCATTAGCTAATCCAGTGCAAAGTAGTGGTCTCAGATCTATACTTCTTTTAGACGGTTTAATCACAACCTTTGACTCTAGATCGTAGTATTGTGACATTGGGACCTGTTTTTTGGTTGGGTACATGTCCTATAATTGGAATTTGTTTTTTTTTTTTTATTATGTTTTTCATGAATTATGGTTTACTGATTTGATATTATTTCACAGGAACTTGATGATGAAGCTTGGTTTTGGGGTGCATTTGGCTTATACGCTTTCATCAGCATGGTTTGTATTATTACAATTCTTTATATTTTGTGCCATCGTTTTTTATATTGATATCTATTACGTAACAGTAGAAGTGCATCTGTTTTTATATTTTTGGCATCATTTTTATATTGAGGATTACAAGTCATTTTGTTTTTATAGGAATCAGGATGAAGAGGTCTAGAGACGACGATGTTGCGATGCTGGTTTTCAACTTACATGTAATTGAGATGTAAATCTACAAATCTGACGTGGAAACTAAACATTATAACGAGTGAGTGATTCATAAATAGTTGTAGTTTTTACTTTTTTTTTGGGAATGACTCTTTCATACAATACCGACGACCAGCAAGACGCTATATCCAACAAAACATATGATCATTGTTTAGGCTGTTTTTTAAGTACCCATGATTATTGTTTAAAAAACAGTTTAGGCTTGCACCTCGAGGTTGCGCCTCAAAGCGAAACACCCAAAAAAAAAGAGTCTAAGGCATCGCCTCAGGGGTTATTTCTATATGTGCGCTTCAGGAAGTTTTGATGTTTTTTTTAATTACTTTTTGTGTGAATTTCACGCATTTCATATCTTTTTATGTGTTTTTTTTGAAGTTTTTGATGAAATTAGTTAGTATTTTCTTTTAATAAGATATATAGAATTTACATTTATTTTTTAATTCCGCCTTGGGCTTACGCCTCGTGAGGCGAAAGGAAAACGCCTCGAGGCACATTCCGTACTTTTAAACCTTGCCCATGATATTTGGCACAATTCACTTGGTTTTGCTGGTTTAAAACTTGTGACAGTGAGTCTATTTCAACATTGTTTTTGTTTTTATTTCAACAGCCGGATACATTCTATTCATCCTATTCATCCGAATCTTTAATAGAGCTCCTTGATTTACTACATGCAGTTTATGAAAGTCTGAAACTTAATCATCTTCGTAGAAGGTACACTTCATGTTTAGTTCATTTTTGCACAATAGTTTTTATCAGTGTTGGAATTCTAGACATAATATATGCTTTGCTATTGCAGGGATTTAGGTCTTCTTGTTGTTCTATTATGTGAAGTTTCAAAGATTTTAGGTGAAGATGGTTACTTGGATTATTACATACGTGACTTTCCCGCTCTTTGTAGAAAGTATGGTATTCAAAAAACATCAATATCACAAAAAAATCCTCTCAGTTTGTTTAGGTGGTCACATCAATGGTCAAGATCCAACTCTTGATTCTCTTGTTAAGTTGACAAGCCTTTTGATTATTTATGATTTTAGTGCCTTGTAGTTTACATTTGTTTCATGTATTAATCAAATTGGCACTTTGTTTCATGTATTAATCAATGGTGACGTTTGTGACATTATGTATGATTTTACTGGCTTTTAGTTTACATTTGTTTCAACACATATTAAGATCAATAACAACACATATTCAACATTTACCTACACATAATATTACTTTTACCTACATATAAGATTACTTTTACCTACACGTATATTCATGCCACGTCACCTGCCACGTTGGATGCCATGTCACCTGCCACGTCGGATGCCACATCACTTGCCACATCAGATGCCACGTCACCTGCCACGTCACCTGCCACGTCAAATGCATTCTAAACAAATTGTTGTACTTTTAACCACACATATAAATGCCTTTTAGCCACACATATATGTGTAGGTATAGCTTGCTATATACCTACACATAACTTATGTGTGGGTAATGGCCTATATCCACAGTCACGAGTCTACACATCATTACTTAATTTATGTGTAGGTAAAGACAACTACCAACACACTATATGCTCTTTCCCACACACACTATGTGTTGGTAAATCACCAAATTCCTTGTAGTGAACAAGGAACAAGTGTGATCATCTTGCAAACATAAAACCTTGTTGCAAAATGACCAAAATGGTCATTTTGACCTGGTGCAAATTGTTGCAAGAATCCAATTATCCAAACATGCTACAATACAAGCTAACCTGCTACAAATTGTTGCAATAATCCAATTATCCAAACATGCTACAACACAAGCTAACCTGCTGCAAATTGATGCAATAATCCAATTATACTAACCTGCTGCAAATTGATGCAGTAATCCAATTATCCAAACATGTTGCAAATGGTACATGTTGCAAATGATCCAATTATCCAATTTATGTAGGCTGCAAATTGATATAGGCTGCAAACATTACCAGTTATCATACAAACACAATCAAACATTACCAGTTCTGTATTATCAGTTATCATAAACATTATACCATTATACCAAACATGCAGTTATCAGTTATCATACCATTATACCATTAACCTACAGCAACCATATATACAGTTATCATACACATTATACCAAAAAATCCTACAGTCAGCCTACATAAATACATTATATATTAGAGTTCATAAAGTTATGATAACTAGGCAACCATTTCCTGCTAAGGGGGAAACTGGAAGTGTAGGAAAGGGCGGCCTCACATTTTCACCACCATCGAGAATACAATCGTTCTTAGTGTTACACTCATCCTCATGTCCACTGCAAACACAGATTACAAAAAAAATCACCTGTAATAAAACCCTCTGATCCATTAAACCCTGTGTTACATAAAACCCTTTTTGGATTAAACCCCTGTTTCAATAACCCTTGTTCAGTTGTTCGATTTAACCCTTATGTTACATACACAGTGATTCCCCTTTCCTAGGGGTGCAAACGAGCCGAGCTACTCGCGAGCTACTCGAACTCGGCTAAAAAAAAAGCTCGAACGAGCCGAGCTTAAACGAGCTCGAGCCCGAGCCTAAAAACAAGCTCATTTAGTAAACGAGCCCGAGCCCGAGCCCGAGCTTCGCTTATAGAGCTCCAGCCGGTTTGCGAGCCTAATCAAGCTTTCTGTTTATATATTTTTTATTAATATATTAAACATATATTTATATAATAATTACCAATTATATAAATATAAAAAATAACTAAATTATATGTATAATAATAATTATAATTAATATAAATTAATTAATAAATACTAAACGAGTCTAGCCCGAGCCGAGCTCGAGCTTGAAAAATTACCTTCGAGCCGAGCTCGAGCTTCAAAAATAAAGCTCGAATCGAGCCGAGCTCGAGCTCGAGCTTTCATATGTTAAACGAGCTCGAGCTCGAGCCTGGTCGAGCTCGGGCTCGGCTCGGCTCGTTTGCACCCCTACATTTCCCCTGTTTTCAATAACCCTTGTTCAGTGATTACATGACATGTGCGACAACACTTCTCTGATCGTGGACGTGATCGGCATTTTGTTTGAGCTGTAGTCTGGTCGATCAAGCAGTCGCCGCCGGTTGGAAGGAAGATTGCCTGAGCTGAGCTGAGATCGCCGGTGGTGGTGGAAGGTTTTGGGAATGGGGGTAATGCTTAGGGGGTAAGATGTTTAATTAACTTATTATATATGGTGTTTTATTGAGTAAGCTATCAAAACAAGTGGGAATGACAATAACACCCTTTGACCGTTTATAACTTAGCTTGACTTTAAACAATTTTTAATGGCAGGGGGTAATATTGCATGGTTTCTCATTAGTTGGAGGGTTAGAGTGCGAAATTTCCCTGGAAGGGGGTCAGAATGCCAATCTCATATAACCTCAGGGGGTAAAATTGCAGTTTACTCAAATATAAATGTTACAAGGGCATTCATGTGGGCTCGATTAGATATCAATAAAAACCATAAAAATGATCATTTGTCATATATTCATAAATTATTAATAGCTAAAAATGTTGTAATTATAATATTATTCTATATGTTATATTTATTTGTCAAACTTATTAGAGTTTATAATATTACTCTATATGTTATATTTATTTGTCAAACTTATTAGAATTTATTATATTTATTTTCAGTAAGTGAAAACAAAACAATATAATTTATTAAATTTCTTTAATTTGACATTAAATTAAAAAAATATTAATAAAAGTAATAAGTTAGTTTTAAAATATTAATGTAAAAAATGGAAACAAAGTGTGTAAAGAAGACCCAATTAAATTTCTCCTTAAAAACAAAGTATGTTTAGTAATTGCAAGGATAAACTAGCCTAGTGTCATCTTGGAGTTGGGATAAGGCTTTGAGACCTATAGGTTCTGGGTTCGCTTCCCACAAGAGGGGTTTCCCTATATTTATTGAGTTTCCTCCTGAATTGGTGTATAGGCATTATGCCTAGTGGAGATGGATATGATCGGGGTGGTTCAGCTGGTGACACGATGATACTTCAGTGGTCCGTCAATGATCTAAGTTTGTCGTTCAAAAAAAATATATAGAAAATCATCACCTCTTAAGGCCCTTAAGGGGCATTTCTGCTACATCAACATCATAATACATTTTAAAATATGTGTAATGGTTAA
Organism: Helianthus tuberosus; assembly: GCA_030545235.1. Classification (NCBI taxonomy): domain Eukaryota; kingdom Viridiplantae; phylum Streptophyta; class Magnoliopsida; order Asterales; family Asteraceae; genus Helianthus; species Helianthus tuberosus. The sequence goes on along the minus strand of CM060382.1, from coordinate 39,135,391 downwards.
CGTCCCTTAATGCCCTAATTTCATCATTATTTTCCAATTTTGTTTTTTCTCACTTAACATTATACTAGTAATGTCCTTCCCTTTTTATGTCCTTATAAAACCTCCGAAGGTGGTGGTGGGGGCATTAAGCTGTTTCACGACCTTATAGTGCTCTAGTAATGGTCTAAATAATTATGCGAATTATTAACTCTTTAAAAAACATTTAAAATATAAAGTCTAAAGTTGAATCTTGGCACCATACCCAACCCAAGTCAAACATACTATAGCAAATTACTCTACACTATCAAAAATTCAAACATCAATTACGATAGATATCAAGAAACATAAGTCACTTATTTTGACCAAATGGAAGATCTCATTACAGAAAACTCCATTTGGATCTATACGAACAAATATTATAGCTAGTTAGGCAGGCAAAAGCATATAGAATCATAAATTAGAATTTTTGAATGAAATCAATTATGTGTTTGTTGATCTCATCAGGCTTCTCTTGGTTGAGGAAGTGGGCTACACCTTCCATCACCACAACTTCTTCCAACAATGGAACATCCTTCTTCATCCCTCCACTGTTTACGTACTCGTCCGCACCTGCCATATAATAGGCAACGTCCATGTCTCCCACGACGTATTTCGTCGGGACCATAACTTTAGCACCCCTCCATGCCGAAGTCAGTTCCCAACTCCTGTCGTCATGTAACCAAAACCAAATATATAAATAACGTGCCACTTCTTTTGTACATATATTATATATATACACACACTCTTCATTTAATTAAGAGTAACTTACAAGTTTTGTTTTATGTTTATACCAAATTGCAGATGGTGTACTTTATGTTTCAAAATCTTGCACGTTATATCCTTTGGCCCTAACCAAGTTAATTTGTTACTTACAAATAAAGAGCGCGGTAATAGTTGATTCCACCGGTGAGCCCGCCGGCCTTTTCGTGTTGGCTAGCAAAGTATTCAATATCTTCTTCGGATAACCAAGGTGGTAAGGTCACCGGGACACCAGGAGGTGAGTGTAGAAATCCTTTACCTTTAGGGAATAAAAGAGGTCCTGGGTCTCGTAATATCAAGATCTTTTTCATAAATGTTTGAAGACTCATGATTTTAGCAAACTCAGCTTCAATTTCACCCGGTTTCTACACACGCAGCAGAAACCAAAGTATGTATGGTTAGATAATAAGAGTTAATAATAATAATAATAACAACAACAACAACTTATACCAGAAATCTGGTCATGTAGTGATCATCTCCGTGGTCACGTCTTAGCATCTCGGCAATGTTTCCACTTGGGTTCCAGGGCATAAATGCGACGCTAAGGTTGACCAAAGCTTTGACCCTGTCGGGCCGAAACATGCACAAGTTCCAAGCAATGATCGCACCCCAGTCATGACCCACAACAAAAACCTTTTCGCCTTCGTTTGTGATGGCGTCAAGAAGTCCAATCAGGTCTCCCACCACATGGGGGATGGTGAACTTGGTGTGGTCATTGAGCGGTGCACCTGTAGTCTGACCATACCCACGAAGGTCAGGTGCCACGGCTCGGTAACCATGATCGGCCAAATAAACAATCTGGTGGCGCCAGGAGTACCAGAGCTCGGGGAATCCGTGAAGGAACAAGACTAATGGACCTTCACCCTTTTCAGCTATGTGCATGTTGAGCCCATTTACATTTATGAACTTGTGCTGTATCCCCTCCATCTTCTTGTTTTTGAGTATTAATGATTGATTGGGTAAGGTTTATATATTACCGAGTGAAGAGTAAGACGTAAATTAGAAGACCCCATCTGAACCCACACCAATATTAATACAAATTCATAATATGACACTTCAACTATAGCGCAATTATATTATGAAACGGGTGCTAATTGCTTCTCAAAATGGCTTACATGAGATACAACTTGGAATATTATAAGAAAACCCTGTTTCATTGTCCATCACGTATAATTACCTTAAAAAAAAGATATCATTTGTTCGAATAGTAATGAATTTACTAGATATCAAACCCCAACCGATAACGGAAACATCCGAGTGAGACGAAAATGAGATTGCAAGAGACAACATAACAGGACTACGTGACAATATGTTAAAGATAAAATTTCATTTCATTACTAAGGATTCGAATACAATGTTTGGAAAGGACATAGCAACAACATAACAATTTAAACAACAAAAACATAATTTTAACTAAGTGTGTATCTAGTCCATCCTACTGGATTTCTTTTTCAACGCATCAACATCAAGCTCCTGCAATATATATTAAAGTAACATGTCAACACAAAAGCATTGGTGAGCATATAAGTTTAGTGTACTAGCATACATATAAAAGAATTTTAACGAGATCCACATGACAAAAACGTATACTAAGGCATAACGTATCATGAACTAGCATGCATCACATACGTGCCAACCCAAAGATTTCACTATCGGAATCTTGTCGTCGCAACAACAAGACCGTTTTTGTATTACTTAACATGACCACAAGAATACGGCCGGTGTGCCACTCCTATAGCGTTATACATGTTAAGGTAGACTTGTACGAAAGTAATGACAAAGTATAGTGCAAGAATGGCTTCTAGCATGCATGTATTCCTATAGTATAAATGTATAAAGCATGTATATTGAATTCGTTTGTTTGAATAAAGTATTTGCATATGTGTGTTTGTGTGAGTTTTAGTATGGTAATATATATTGCACCTAAAAGTGTAAAAACGGAAAGGTCATATATACTCACGGTATGCGTAGCGATTCCACAAATTGAGTTGGATGAGTTTCTTGAGTTTGGAACACCGAAGTTACCCTAAAAGGAAACAAAGATGTGTGAGTTGCGGTTTTTGTTAACGGATTAGATTCGGAATTTAACGTAAAATTTATATATGTTTTATAGATGAATATAAAGTAAGGAACCATGAAAATGGTCATGTAAGGACGTAGGATGATGAACATCCATTAAACCTCATTATATAATTCACCAAAGCACAAAGTCATCAACGTAGTTGATGACTCGGTCGGTCAGAATAAAGTAAGAAAAATACAACTAACTAAGTTGCTAAGTAGCCAAGTAAGAACAACTCGGGTGTGTCATACCCAACATGGAAGATGTTGGAGGCGAGGCAAGGTTATCTTACTTTGATTCTTGGAAGCTACTTAGGTATTCTTGCCACCAAAACAATTGAGGTAGGTGGAATCATGGTTGGAAAGCCAAGGCTTCCATTGTTCACACCTTCACCAAAACCCAAGTCTTTCAACATTGAAGGTTGAAAGAGCTTGGATGGTTCCAACACTTTAAAGTCACTTGGGACTTTTTAGGGCAGAATTTTATAAAGGTTTTGAGCCTCTAATTTTCTGGAAATCAATCATATACAAGCCCCACAACCATGAGTTTGATTGAGGACAATGTTGGTACAAGAATCCATAAGATGAACAATAAATGAGACAAGTTTGTAAAAGTTATTATAAAACAAAATTCAAATCTGACTTTGGAGCCTTATACAAGTGATGTACCACCTTTTTACACCTTGGTGAACCTTGGTTAACATTCTTAAAGGTCATCCAAGTAGATTAACGCAAGAAATAAGAAGAAAAAGTAGAAAAGGTGAGTTAGAACTCACTTTGAACACAAGATAGTATTCTGCCTAAAACATAATTTTCTTACACTTTGAGAGAGTCTTGAAAGAGTTTAGAAAGTTTGTAAAGTGTGGAGGAGTTGTGGAAGTGATGTATATATACTTGGGGATTGGGGTTTGGGATAAAAGAAGGTTGGAAGGTGATTTGAGGAGAAGAGAGGTGGAAAAATGGTGAGATTCGTGATTTTTTAAACAATCTGTCCGCCCAGTATCGTAGGCTACGGCTGGCAGGCCGTAGGCTACGGTTTGTTTTGTTTTTCTTTTTTTTTTTGGAATCTTAAGCGATAAATAAGTGTGTGAATATCCAGAATGTATATGAGTATGATTCCGAATATAATTAAACATCAAGTATAATTCGGTTTCGTATATAAAGCACGTATTCGAGATTGATTAAGTATAATGTATTTATGCATAAACAAGTGTGAAAAAAAATGTATTTCCATTATAATCAAAGTCTCGGATTACAAGATTGGAAAAAATGAAATATGAATTAAGACACGATTACAAGTTTCTAAAAAAAGAAATACGATTACAACTTCTTAGATAAGGAAACTACAGAAATGCGAAGCATTACAGTCTCCCTACCTTAGGGAATTTCGTTTCGAAATTTATTCAAGAGAAAGACTCGGCAAATAGATGCGGATACTTGGTCTTCATATCACTATCGAGTTCACAAGTAAATTCAGTGCCACGTTTTCCTTCCCATCGAATCTTGACTATGAGCATTCGATTGCGCTTAAGTTGCTTGGTTCCTTGGTCCATGATTTCGACTGGTTTCTCAACGAAGTGTAAGGACTCATTGATTTTTAAATCGTCGAGCTGAACTTGAAGTCCTTCTTCAGCAAAGCATTTCTTGAAGTTGGACACATGAAACATGGAATGAATGTTGTTGAACTCTTGAGGTAATACCAGTCGATACGCACCTTGCCAATCCTTTTGAGAATCTTGAAAGGACCTATAAAGTGAGGAGCATGCTTGCCTTTCTTACCAAAACGAACAACTCATTTCCAATGGGATACCTTGAGTAGTACGCGATCGCCATTATTGAATTCCAAGGGTTTGCATCTTTTGTCGGCGTAACTCTTTTGTCGACTTCTAGCCTTGAGTAAGTTGTCGCGGATCTGTAAAATCTTGTCCATCGTCTCTTGTATAAGCTCGGGACCGGTGATTTGTGCGTCTCCGATCTCGTGCCAACAAATAGGCGAACGACACTTATGACCATACAAAGCTTCGAATGGAGCCATTTGAATACTAGTGTGATAACTGTTGTTGTACGAGATTTCTACCAAAGGTAAGTGTACATCCCAGTTGCCACCGAAATTGATTACGCATGAACGAAGCATATCTTCGAGAGTTTGGATAGTACGCTCGGTTTGACCATCCGATTGATGATGAAAAGCCGTACTAATATTGAGTTGAGTACCAAGGGAGGTTTGAAATGTTTGCCAGAGGCGAGAGGTGAAACAACTATCTCGATCGGAAATGATGTCGACGGGATTACCATGGTGGCAAATGATCTCGTAGGTGTAGATACGAGCCAATTTCTCGACTCGATAATCTTCGCGAATGGGGAGGAAGTGAACAGATATGGTTAGACGATCAATGATCACCCAAATGCTATTATGACCGGACGAGGTTCGAGGGAGTTTGGTGATGAAATCCATGGCTATACTCTCCTATTTCCACACGGGAATTTCTGGTTGTTCGATTAGGCAAGAGGGACGTTGATGTTCGGCTTTCGCCTTAGAACACGTGAGACATTTGGAAAACAAATATTATGATGTCTTTTTTCATACTGGGCCACCAAGAAGATATACGAAGATCTTGGTATATCTTATCGGCACCGGGGTGAATAGAGTATCGAGATTTGTGTGATCACGGATGTTATCGCGGTTTGGAATCCAAACACGATCGAGGTAGTAGAGGATTCCGTTGGATTTGGATATGAGCTGGCTTTCGGCACCGCACTTCATCTCGTCGTACAAGTTATCTGTGACACCCGACTATTTTGAGTCTGTACCGTACTAGTGTGACACGTGTTATGAAAAAATAAAGGAAATATTTTATTGAATTTGGTGTTAATATATGGTATTTGATGTCTTGGTAAATTTAATCTTTGTAAAAAATTATGTGGGCAATAATAAGATAAACGTTTATCGCGTAACGAACAAAATGCGTAACGAACGTCGGTGATCGCTCAATTAATGTTAAAATCCGAAAAATATTCCGTTATGATTAAATGCTATTTTTAATCATATTCTTGAGGAAATATTAATTAAAACGCTTAAAATCTCTATTTTGCGAATTTAAACGCATATTGCGCGATACCGCGCGCATCTTACAAAATATAAACAACGCAACCAGTCGAGGCAAATAAAATATTGTTCAACAATATTATGGCGAGTTAATATTTACAGAATGATAAAAATAATTTTAAACGGCTTAAAATGCGAGATAAAATACCCGGTAGTCAGTTAAATACCTGTTTTTAACTGCATATATTATATATATGTATATATAAAGTATGTGAGTGTGGGGATAGCTGGCAGCTCCACATGCCCACCTTTTCTTCCATTTGGAAAAGTGTTAGAACTATAGAAATGGTGCAATGATTGTAAACCTTCCACACTCCACTTAATGCTTTTTCCAACCCCAAAAAATCACATTTCTTCTTCCCATTCTCTCTAAAACCGTACACACTCCACCACCATTCCATTTTCAAATTTTGAACTTCTTCTTGAAGAATCAAGGCCATTACAAGGTGTTTCTAAGAGTGTTTGATGATTTGAATGTGTTTCCAAGTGATTTCATAAAAGAACAAGCTCTATATCATCAAAAATTTCATCAAAACCCACTAAAACTCTTGTAAGATATAAACTTACTTTTAAAATTTATATTCTTGATTCTTGATGATGATGATGATGATGATGATGATGATGATGATGGAAAGTTTCTCAAAAGCTTGGAATTCTTCACAAACTTGAAATCTAATAACAAATAATCAAAATAAAAAATGAAAATTCATGTGTGTATATACATAGTAGTAGGTGTGTGTATATATGTGCTAAAGTTTGTGTTTTGATTGTTAGATGATTCTAGAGTGATATGATTTTAAAAAGATCGTTGCATGCATGATCAAATAGGATTTTTATAAAAAGTTCTTATGATTGAAGATGAATATGTAAAAAGTGGGTTTTTGGGAGTGTGTGTGTATATATATATATATAGGGTCAGGATTTAGAGAAAACAGTGAAAAGTGTGAGAACGGTGAGAATGGTTATGAATCATCCGATCAAAACAATCTATGGACTAGATTGACGCGGTGGCGTTTTCGTAAATGACATCAATTTTATTACGTAGACGCGCTTCATTAAGGGTAAAAAAGTCTTTTGACTACTCCACGGAAAACACCATCTCATGAAATAAAACGCCAAAAACATATAGCACAGGCCATTCTAACTAAAACGCCATTAGATATAAAACGCCAAACTTAATTATAATAAATTCCCGCCTAAAAACCTCTAAAAAAATCCTATATATACAACATCTCAGACATTTAATTAAAAACACACACAAAAACCCAAACGTCATATTTAATATATACCATTCGTCTTAGAAACGCCAAAAAACCTAAACATTAAATATCTTCTTAACCAAAACGTTTATTTGAAATTCAGTTTGCTTGTCTGTAAGGTTTCACTCAATGTAATGAGCAAAAATCCTTAAGTGAGGATATTGTCCATATCATTGAGTAAAATCTTATTGACTTTATCATCAACTTCCTTCCAATTTATAAAGTCAAAACATACAACAACATTATTAAGGTTTGTCGTCAATAAAGTTTAGCTGTATGGGGTGGACAACATTGTCAGTTATCTTTCTTAACCGAGGATTTACAACGTTGTCCATCTTATACAGCAAAACATTATTGATTTTAGCATGATCAAAAATTTGAAGGTTAAGATACTTTTATTTAGTGGCGTTCTTTTTATCGGTAAAACGCCAAAATTAAAAAATAAAACATCGTTCAATGGAAATTCAAGGATTGTTGGCTGGAAGGGTGTAAACTCAATAACATTTTGCTGCATGAGATGGACAAATATTATAGAAAAAGAGTCTGATTTCAGACTTTGTGCTTCCTCACGGCGACAAAAAACTACTTCAAAAAAAAAATTAAAAAAAATCATAGGTCGAAATAGCCAGTGAAGATGCTTCAAAAGAAGAAAGAGACTGGTGACAGTGAAGATTTGGAAGAGCAATATATATATTTTTTTAATTTTCTTTTTCAGTTGATTGTTACATAATAACAACGCCATATCTAATAAAAACGCCACAAAGACAAATGCTTATCAAAACGCCAACATGCCATAAAACGCCTCAAAAACTACCAAACCATAATAAAATTACTTTGGACAAGAATTATAAAAAACCCAAATAAAATAAAATAAATAAAAACCAAACTTGAAAATGTAACTAGAAACAGTAACTAAAAATCAGTAAAACTGGAGAGAGGGAAAATTTATTATACTAGGATCTAAAACGCCAAACTTGAAAGATGGGACGTGTTACACACTTCAGGGATAAATCTTATCAAAAACAATAATTACAAACAGTAACTGAAACGACGAATACTTTATTCTAATAATGCACCGCCTACCTTAGGCGCCAAAAAGACATCCTATAAAATGACACGTCTCAGCAACTTCCATTTGATCAAACCAAAAAAACAAACGCCAATACTACTAAATACCACTCACTGTAAAACGCCAAAAAATTAAAAAATCAAAGATGGCTAATATGCTTTCTTGGATATTCAGTATTGTTCTTGGTGAAGTTTCACTGAATAAATTGTTAGCAGAGGGGAGTAACTCAGTAAGATTTTGCTGCATGAGATGAACAAAAATTCAAGAAAAAGATACTGATGACAGTCATATGTCATTTTGTATTCTTTGTTCTTGAAGAAGGCTTGGATGAGGATAAGAGATCAATGACACTGAAGAGTGAGATGATTATAAAGATGAAGAAAAATCTAAAAACTCACCCACACATCATAGATCTATGTCCCCAAACATCCACAAGAAGCCACTTCAACAGACGAGCAGGTAAAATAATCAAACCGATGGGTTTGTTAAGTTTTACATAAAATGCCTTATATTTGGTGACAGTTCTTGTACTATTAAAGAAGAGAGAGACTGATGACAGTGAAGATTGTGAAGAGAGATCCGACTAGGAATTTTAATTTATTGTCTTCGCTTCTTTTTTACCCCTATGGTTGTAATATATTCTTACAATTGTAAAACGCCAAAGATACCACAAACGCCAAAATGTATATAAAAAATAATAGAACAATGAGTCATCTTGTTTAAAACGCCTTGAAAAACGCCATTCAGATATATTTCCTGACCCCCCCTGGGTTCCAATGGCATAGGATTTGAATAAACGCCATAAACGCCAAAATGTTAATACAATGAAACCATTAAACGCCATTAATTATTGAGTTTAGTTAATGCCAAAAATCTTAAACCCCAAAAATAAAACAATATTGTGAAAAGCGGAACTGGAAAAGCAGAAGATAAAAGGACAAAAAAGCCCCTCCGCCCTTTTCTATGCCGCGTGACACGTGTTTGGCCAGGATGCGTTCTCACCGTTCTCACACTTTTGAACATTTTCTCCTGATCCCGTTTCTATATATATATATATATATATGTATGCATGCACAGGAGTTTGTTTGTTAGTTCATAAAAGCATGAGATTGTTACATGCATTAATGTTATGAATGATTTGCTGATGATTAGATGAAGATGATTTCTTAGATTTAATAGGAAGTTATAATAAATGTATGGTAGATATATTTAAGTCTTGGATGATGATGATGTGATAAACATGCAGTAGATACTTGTACATAAGTATATGCGATGATTAAATGGTTATAATTTGGTGAACTTGAAATGATATGATGAAAGTGAGTTAAAACAGAAAATGAACATTAAAAATGATGTTATATGATGTGTTGTGATGATATAAAATTATGTCTTAACTTTGGTAGTTTTGCATGTTGTACATAAAGCTTAAAAAGTAGTAAAATACGTGAAATTGCATGATTTATGTGACTTACATGAAATCTGCACTAACATGAATATAAGTGCCCTTTTATTCAGTAAATAACATGTGTCATGTTAAAATATCAAGTCCTGACAATTTGGGATGATTATGGTAAAGTTCGGTACAAGACTATGCCTTAAAAACGGTTTTTAAAGTGATTTTTACAAAATTGTTTTAGATCAGGTTCTAAACTGATATTTTTATGATAAATATAAGTATTTTAACTTATATTAAGTATACTTGGTGTTTGGCTAGTCATACATGACTTCCGACGCCCGAAAATATTACCGAAATGTTAAAATACACAAATTTCAACGTACGCGAAAACGGGTTGTTCAAGGGTGTAATATGATATGCTAAGTGTTGACATGATAGTAGAAGTTAAGGTTATACATGTACACTTGTACGGTTAAAACGGTAACTTCGTTAAATGTCACGTTAAATATATAACTTATTTGTCGAGCATGAAAATAATACATAGGTTAACTTGATGAGTTATTTTGTGTATAAACGCTTTAAAACTGATAAAATATATAAGTTGATGAGATACGTGAATTAAGAAATTCGATGAATATGTTCATGTTTATGTAAATATATTACGAAGTGCAAATCGAGAAATATTGCACGTAAACGGATGTGATAACAGATATAACATAATGAGGGACACCAATAAATCGTCCAAGTCGCAAAAATATTAAAACATACATATATATAAATACGCCAACATAATAAAAATAAAGACTTTTCGAGAAAATCTCAAAGTTACGTGAGAATTCTAAGTATTAGAGAAACTTAGTTATTTGTAGAATAATTTGTTATTTAATCGTTCCTAATTAATTTAGGACGTGTAGACCAATTTGAGGGATTGCGCTAATATAAAAACGCACCCAAAGGTGAGCGTCACTAACCCCTCTTTTACTATTTAATATACTGTTTTGGGGGAAGAACACGCCTTAAAAGGATAATTATGCGTTTTTGTATAAAATATGCCTTGAATAAACTATAAATATATTTTCGTGGAAAATATGGTTTGAAAATGATATGTTATGTTTTTGAGGAAAAACATGGTTTTGGAGGTTTGAATGATATAAATTTGTTTTCGAGGAAAACAGGAGCTAGATGAATATAAATTGTTTCGGGGAGAAACGGGAAGGATTACGGTGTTTGGGGTAAAACGACCGTATAGATTTAAAATTATTTAAATCTAAGTGTGACGAATTTGCTTCATCTCAAGAGAGTAAGTATCAGAATTAGCTTACATTTCGGTGGGGACTTCGAGGAATTTGAATAACACAAAATATTAAATTTATCATTTTAGTAGGATATATATATATATTGTTCTTGTGGCAGGCACTATAAGTGACCCATTGTGTGGCACTTTGCGCGAATTTAGCCGTTTAATCATTAATACCAGTATGCGTTGAATTGTTGATATATCTATCGGGTTGACCACCCCGTCATGACCGGTAGCTCCGTGTCATGTTAAGGACGAATTTATATTTTGTGATTGTCTAGCGTTGATTATACCCCTGTTGTTAATATATAGCTCATAAGTCTTGCAAACTTACGAATCCGAATATTTGATGCTAGCAATTTAATATATAAACCTTGGGAAGATGATTTATATCGAAGGTTTGCAGAAAACGCTTGCGATAACTGACCCTCGGATTTTGTAAAGGAAATAAATTGACTTTCTTAATTATATATGGATGTTTTATTATACGATTCCTAATAAGAAAGTTTTCCTTAAAATAAATTAATAACAATTTGAATATGTGAACTCACCCTCCTTTGTGTTGACACTTGATTTTACGTGTTCTTCAAGTACATGAGTTCGGCTTCGGGATTTTGGCACATCTTGGGGTAGTGATGCTCGTCGTGTTTAATAATGTTTTGGACAACTTTTGAAACAAATTTGGGACCGTGTGTATTTGGATCCATAAGGATCAAGACAACTATGTTATGTTTGTGGATTGAGTTTAAACTTTAAACTCTAAACTCATGTTTTAAATAAGTAGTATGTCCAAAATAAACATTGTATCGTCCACTAACATATTTATGGGTACCAACCTCTGCCACCGCCACGTTTGTATTTTCGCTGTGACGTTTTTGGGTGTGACATTATCCTCATTGACGGATGAGTATTGTGTCGCGCGAATACGGTCTTGAAGGTCTTTTAGGACTTGGGAGCAACGAATACTCTTCACATGAGTTTTTAGACTAAGGGCATCGGCCACGACGTTCGCTTTACCATGGTGGTAGTGAATCTTACAATCATAGTCGTTGAGCAACTCTACCCATCGTCTTTGACGCATGTTGATTTCATTTTGGTTAAAGATATGTTGTAGGCTCTTATGGTCGGTGAAGACCACACACTTGGTACCGTAAAGGTAGCGTTGGCAAATTTTTAATGCAAAAACAACTGCACCAAGTTCAAGGTCGTGGGTATTGTAGTTCTTCTTGTGTATTTTGAGTTGTCTCGAAGCGTAGGAGATAACCTTGTCTGATTGCATAAGAACACAACCGAGACCTTGATTAGACGCATCGCAATACACTACGAAATCGTCGTTACCATCGCGAAGAGCGAGGATAGGGGCATTGCAAAGCAAGTCCTTGAGCGTTCAAAAAGACTCCTCTTGCTCGGAACCCCAAACAAAAGGTTTATTTTTCTGAGTCAACGAAATGAGTGGAACGATGATCTTCAAAAAGTTGGAGATGAACCGATGGTAGTAAACGGCCAGTCCAAGGAATGAACGAATTTCGGACGAAGTTTTTGTTTTAGGACCAAAATGTCATTTAATCCTAGTAACGAGGAGTGCCACCTGTTATATCTGTAATTCTACTTACGCTGCTTAGACAAAACACATTGTTCGTATTATTTTGATAATAATCCATTTTCAACTATTACACAACTTGTCCATTTTGCTGTTTTACAAGACCTACAAATACTTTATGATTTTTTGTTTCATACACTCATTGTGAGAGTATTGTGAATACAACTGGAAGAACAAAAGATAGGTCTCAAGGAAAACAAGAGATGTATGCAACCAAATTTTAGCACCCGACAACAGAAAAGAGCTACAAATTTGCAGGTATACGATGTTGGATTGATTGACAGGTTTGACTAAAAAGAAGATCAAAATTTCCTTAAAAACTCGATTAAGTGCTTGTTGATCTCATTAGGCTTCTCTTGGTTAATAAAGTGCCCTACACCTTCCATCACCACAACATCCTCCAACAATGGAACATCCTTTTGAAACGCGCCATTGTGTATGTACTCTTTCATGCCCGGCATATAGTAAACCAAGTCCTGGTCCCCGATGATAAATTTTGTTGGCACAGTCACTTTCGCGCAACTCCATGGTGCACTTAGCTCCCAGTTCCTATATAATTACAACAAAAAAAAAGTAAATATAAAAAAAAGATATATTCTCACATAAACTGAACGTATTTTGCATCCGTATAGTATACATATAGAACTTACAAACGAATGGCTCGATAGTAGTTAACTCCACCAGAAATGCCAGCCTTCTCAAGTTTGCTAGCAAAGTATTCAACATCTTCTTCAGATAGCCAAGATGGCAAGGAAACTGTGGCACCATCAGGGGAATGGTGAAATCCTTTCCCTTTAGGGAAATAAAGTGGTCCAGATTCACGGAATGTCAAGAATTTTTTCACAACTGTTTTAGCGTCCATTCTAGCTAATTCAGCTTCAATGTCTCCAGGTTCCTACACATATATGTAAAAAGTAATCAACAAAAGCCTAGAGAAGGAAGAAGAGATTTGATTGGAGATTTTTTTTTAATTCTAGATTGTTTAGCAAGATGATAAGTGACTCTAGAAGGTTTTTAGAAGTGTTTTGGTTTCTAGAAGTTCGCTATCGAGGATAGGGAACTTTAAAAAAAATATGATACCAGATATTCACATGACAAGCTAACTTCCCGAGTATTACTGACATGGCAAAACTCTAAAAATTGAGCAAGCTTCTACTAGTTCTAGTTCTGGAGCCAAGCCAGCAAAGAAGTAAACTCATTCCTTTTCATTTGATTACTAGACTTTAGTTGAGTATGCTCTTTTGACTAACGGACTCCTTAAAAGCCAAAATAAGCTCAGAAAACTTCCTAGAAATATTTATAATTTTTCTAGACCACGAGGAAATTAAAAAAAAAATCTATATGACAATTATCCACTTTGGTGTACTGATGATGAGTTGATCCAGGAGTTGGCTAAATCTTACTTGGACCAGTTGGACAAGAGGAGACATAGTAGAAAAGGCTCAAACTTCAAACGGGCATAAGGGGAGTGGGGGTGTAGAATAATTTCTCCGTGATAAACATGTACAACGCGTGGAACTTGGCAACATACCACCGCCACCTACAACTTTAACGAGTGATGGAATTTTTCCGTGATATATTTCACGCGTTATGGGCTATTCCGTGATAATTGGATGTGAGGGGGTGTGAGGGTTTATTGTTGGTGTTGTGAGTGATGACCATTGCCACTAAAAAGGGTTGTGAGTGATGTAATAATGGTTGATGACATGACGGATCTTGATTGGATGTTGTGAGTGATGGAATTTTTGCAAGTGATGACCGCCCCCTCCCCCTAACTTGGGCTAGGAATGGAGTTACGGGGCCCATAACCAATGGATGTAAAGGTCTTGATGAGGATCACTTGGCAAACAATCATAGGCAATTTGACCCAACTATCAGGCCCAAATTTCGTTATTAGGATTTTAATTTCATGAACCAAAAAATTTCCCAAAATTTATCAACCTTCGATCTTATCTTTATTTAGTCTTAACGCTTTAGTCACTGATCATTACGTCTTAATTTATAGTCTTAATTTCAATAATTTTAAGTGAATTTGTAATATCGAAAATTTAATAAAACTGTGAAATTTAGAATTCCTTATTAAGTGGCACCTTATGTCATGTTAAAAACATTAGTTTTTAATCAAATTCCTTCGAGATTATTTTTTGTTATCTTTGTGCTTTCGCTCTACGCCCTATATAATATTTATTGTTTACCTGAAATCTCACTACGTAGTGATCCTCCCCGCATGCGGCACGCAACATCTGGACCATATCTCCCATTGGGTCCCAAGGAATAAATGGCACACTTAGGTTCACTAACGCTTTGACTCTGTCTGGCCTAAACATGCACAAGTGCCAAGCAACAAACGCACCCCAATCATGACCTACAACAAACACCTTTTCACCTTCACTTGTGATAGCATCAAGAATCCCAATCAAATCACCCACCAGATGGTAAATGGTGAACTTGGTGTGATCGTCGACTGGTGCACCTGTTGTGTCACCGTAGCCACGAAGGTCTGGTGCCACAGCTCGGTAACCATGATCAGCCAAATAGACGATCTGGTGGCGCCAGGAGTACCATAGCTCAGGGAAACCGTGGAGGAACAAGACTAACTGACCTTGACCCTTTTCGGCTATGTGGATGTTGAGCCCATTGACACTTATTGTCTTGTTCTCTATACCCTCCATATTGTTGAGTATGAACCATGGGCCACTTTGGTTCAGGTATATATATATATATATACACACACACAATTAAGAATACGCGGCCATCAACCAAAGAACAAATATGTAACTTCAAAAAACGCTGCCGGCAGCTTTGGAATTAAGGCGGCATTACATTGAAATGATTCCTTTATAACTTTTAGTTAATAAGAAAATAAGCATGTAGCATATTATATGCTCGCTGTATATTATTCAATATTTCTGATGAAATAAAGTGCAGTATTTATTTTCAGATGTCATGCATAAAAATTTACTTTTAAAGTTTGAAATTAGTTATTTGTCAAATTTACACTATCTGGTTCAGGGTTGTAAAAATCGTGTCTAGCCTCTGATTAATTGCTACTCGGGTGAAATTAGTTATTAATCAAATTTACTCTATCTGGTTCAGGGTTGTAAAAATCGTGTCTAGCCTCTGATTAATCGCTAGTCGGGGTTCACTTAGTAGATTTCATCTAATCAGGCAATTGTTTAGCAGTCAACATTGGTAAAATTTGGTCCTAGTCGGCCAAAATTCGGTGCAATCTAGCGGTTCCAGCAAAATTTCAGCCAAAACCTGTAAATTCTGGCTAGATTCTAGCCAAAAACGTGTTAAATTATATATAAAAGTGTGTATATATACATATAAAACTTAAAATTACTTACAATAGCCCAATCCGATTAATCTCTGTTAATCATGTTAATCACAATTAACCGCTAGTCGGTACCCCCATCGACCGACTAGCGATTCTTACAACAATGATCTAGCTTATATCTCCAATAAAACAATATCCTTACAAAAGTATTCATGATGAAAACTTTTGATTGACAAAAATATTAACATATGTAGTAGATTTAATGTATGTATCTACATCCGGAGGTTTTCACACTAATCACCTAAAAAGGCATTCTATGGGAGTAATAACACGCTAACCATATAAAGGTTAGTGTATGAAGGCAAGCACTTACCACTCGC
The DNA here is from genome assembly GCA_030545235.1 of Helianthus tuberosus. Taxonomy (NCBI): domain Eukaryota; kingdom Viridiplantae; phylum Streptophyta; class Magnoliopsida; order Asterales; family Asteraceae; genus Helianthus; species Helianthus tuberosus. Next base: position 39,119,166 of record CM060382.1, on the reverse strand, counting down.
ACTAACCGTGTGTGTTGATCAAGGTTTTTTTGTCAAGGGCCCAAGGGAAGTTTCTAAAGACTCGATATCTATGCACAAATAAAGAAGCTTGACCGTTTTGTGCTTACCATTGGCCAGATTAAACACTTTGGTCTAATTTTGTAGATCATGATAGATTCAACACGAATGGTGAAGCCAGGTTAGCGTGAAGATTGTGGAGGTTTGAAATGGTTTATTGTTGGAGAAAAAATGAGGTTTGGAATGTTGATGGTTTGAAATGATGTAGCATGTGATGTTAACTGACACTCTGTTTGATGAACTTGATCCATTGTTAGATTATGTGTTATCATCATGTGTGTTATCATCATGGCATAGGACGTTTTCCAATGCCAGCTCAGCTCAACCGCGTCAAATGAGCACTAAAAAAGATGTGTAATAGTTTGTATAGATAAATGCCAATGACTCCATATTTTGCAAAAAGAAAAAGTAGGCTATGCGGTATGGGGGACGTCCCCCCTCCGTCTAGGACCGGCGACGGTCCCAGCACCTTGCCGCCCCCTTCGTCGTCTTCGTGAGCGTCGGCCTGAAGCAGTTTGAGACGGGCCCGTAAAGGACAAAAAAGATGTGGGGACCGAGGTTATTTGACCGTTTGAATAAAAAAAATTAAATTCAACTTTTGAATTAGTTAACAACGGCTATTTTTAAAATTAATACCAAATTCACTCTCACTTTTATAAGTACTCACCTCTTTTACACCATTTTCACACCTTTTCACCCACTACGATCTCATATATCTCTTACATTTTAAAAACACTCTTCCATTTTTATATAAACTCAACATTTTTTATACCATTTTTTACCCACTGCCACCCCATCACTCTCTCAAAAATTATCATGCCTTCACCTTCTTCCATTTCTTCATCTTCTTCGTCTACGTGGTATTCATCATCTTCGGAAGAGAATGACGCATTTATGGAAAACATGATTATGAACGCGGCTCAGGTCTTCATGGCAGGTGATGAAGTGTCGTCCCAACGGCTAACTATACGAGCAAAATTAAACCGAGACCAAGAATGTAATTTACTATTTTTTCCGTATGTTTTATATAGATTTGAAAATGTATTTTATAATTAATTTCATATATTTTTCGTTTTAAATGTATAGCCGCCCACAATAAACTAGTAGCCGATTATTTTGCCGACGAACCCGTGTACACAGACGAGATGTTTCGACGTCGGTTCCGCATGAGTCGTCGACTTTTTTTATGTATCACATGTGACATGGACCAGTCTGATCCGTTTTTTACACTGCGATACGACACTAGGGGCAAAGGGGTTTCAGTAATTTACAAAAATGTACGTCGGCCGTTCGCCAACTGGCATACGGTTACGCACCCGATGCATTAGACGAGTATTTAAGGATGTCCGAAAGAACCGCACGTCTATGTTTGCACAAGTTTTGCGAATGGGTTGTCAAATTATATAGCAAGAGATACCTGCGGAGACCGAACGCAAACGACGTTCAAAAATTATATCAAGCACACAAACAGAGACATGGTTTCCCAGGAATGCTCGGGAGCATTGATTGCATGCACTGGCCGTGGCAGAACTGCCCAACTGCATGGCAAGGTCAGTATACTAGGGGAGATCATGGACATCCGACTATTATTCTAGAGGTTGTTGCGTCACAGGATCTCTGGATCTGGCATGCTTTTTTTGGTCTACCTGGTTCGCTCAATGACCTTAACATCATATACCAGTCACAGATATTTGACGATGTAGTGGCTGGAACAGGTCCAGACACAAGTTTTACAGTTTCGGGGGTGGAATAAAAGCGAGGTTACTACCTCGCAGATGGAATATACCCAACGTACTCGACAATCGTTAAAACTATTCTGCACCCGACAGACGAAAAAAGAAAAAAATTTGCGAAGTATCAAGAGGGTGCGAGAAAAGATATTGAACGGGCTTTTGGTGTTCTACAGAAAAATGGCATATTATTGAACATCCAGCACGTTCGGCTACACCAAAGAGGTTACGACACATTATGTACGCTTGTATCATCCTTCATAACATGGTCATAGAAGAAGAAGAAGGTAGAGCAATATGCGAATACGACGAAAACGCGTCTACCGGAAATTCTGTTCCAGTTAGTGAGGAACAACGAGATTTGAACATGTTTTCTCTACGTAACGAGTACACTCATCATAACCTACAAGCGGACTTAGTGGAGTACATTTGGAACAACGCTCAAAACGAACCAGACGACCACATGCAGGACGAAGACTAGTAGCTTTTTTTAATATATTAGGATTTTCTTTTAAGTTTATGTTTTTTTTTAAGTTTATGTTTTTTTTAGTCTACGTTTTTTTTTAAGTCTGTTTTTTTTTTAGTCTATGTTCTTTTTTAAGTTTATGTATTGTTTTTTAATTTAATAAAAATATTTTGTTAATTTATTTGTTAAATGTTAAAAAAGTGGAAGATTAAAAAAAATAAAAAATAAAAAAGTGGTGTGGCGGATCAACCTCCAAAGGAGGATGGGCACCATACCATGTAGCCTAATAGTTTGTATGGATATTTGTGAATCCATCGTACTAACTTTATTAAGCAATTGATAATGAAACGTGTAAAGAGTTAAGCATACTAACGTTTATTAATAAATAAAAATAAGACTTTACCCTTTATATAGGAAAAAATGCATTGAATCACCTCCACAATGTGGTCCTTGTCCTTGGTTTTAGTTTTTGTTGGAGTAATGCTCCTAAATTGATTTCTTTTTAATTTTTATACCACAATTTCCAATTCCATTTTTCTCTTTTTAATAACTTTCTTCTATATATTTCTCTCTCCTTACACAGTTGGGTTCGGGAACATCATCGGGGCGCTGATGTGTCTCGTTTCCCCGTCGAGGAACACAATGTAGGAATCCGTTCGTGCAAAAATAAATAAAATAATTTATTAACTTGAATTTCAGAACTGGTACAGAAATAAACTGAAAAATTACAATCACAACTGAAATAAAAGAAACAACAAGAACAGAATTTGCAGAAAAATAAAAAGTTCTTGGCTGAGTATCGTGTTAAACTCGGGTCCCTTAAAACAAATTTCGTGTCTCCCAGGAGAACACGTTTGTTTCCAGGATACAACAGCCCTAGCAGTTGTACTGCCAGTCTTGACTCCAACCCGAAGGTGTACCTTGAATGCTTGAAGGAGAAGAGATAATTTAGAGGAGAGTATATTGTTTGCTGTGAATTTTCGGTGTGTTTCTGCAACAGGGCAGCCTTCCTATTTATACTGCAGGTCTTCGATGAAACTAAAAAATAAATTAAATGGAAGAATTAAGTTGCATTGAACGTCTTCAAATGCACTTTAATTCCTCATTTAATTCGCAGTCAAAACCATTGACTTCGTCATTTTCGAATGTTGAAATGTAACTGCACTAGCATTAACTACTGGAAGCTTCTGCGTGTGCGCGCGCGCAAGACAGACTGGTGCGCACGCGCAGGTCTGCATGCTCATGCGCGCGTGCGCCATTTTGGCTCAATTCCATGCGCTACTCATGCGCGCATGCGCCACATCACCTGTGAGCCTATACTAGCAGGCCACACAGTCACGCCGTATTGGCTCACTTTGGTGCGCCGTGCACGTCACATCAGCGCCCATGCTCCATGCACTCAACCGCGCGCCTCCCTGCCACGTGTACTCGCGCACGGACGCGCTAGACTGCCACGTCACCAACCACCTGGTCCTTGCAGCCCTTGTGCTCCACCACGCGCACGGGGTCAAAAATACAAAGGCGGCTCTCAAGCGGCGATGCGAAGTGCAAAGTGCGCCATCAAAGCGCCACATTGCGCCTCATCGCCCACGCCACGCGCGCGTGCGTGTGCGTGTTAGGGTGTTCCGCACCTTTTGCGAGTACACTTAGTGTGTGCTTCCATGAAACAATAAGGATGGAGAGTTCTCACTTAAATACCCCTATAAGTTTCATCTCTCCTCCTATATGGGACAAGGTGCCACTTTCCCACTTTTTCAGCATTCAAGTTTCAAACACCAAACTTTGAGCATCGATATCTTATTCATCTTTGCTCCGATTTGGACGTGGTTTAATTCGTTGCGAAGCTCTTCCAACATAAAACACAAACCCACAAATAAATACATAAAACACGCTCATTTTCTTATATTTATTTCTCGTCCAAAATAGGGAAAAAAATCATTTTCCTATATTTGTGAAAAATGTTATTTTCACAAATTTCCAACATCCCCCCACATGAATAGAAATCGATCAATCAAGTTTCAACGATACACGTTCAACAGTTGAGTATTGCAAGATAGGTAGGTGTAACCTTTGAACCTTATTTTGTGAAGAAAACTTAGCCTCCTAGGGTCTTGTAGACGCGGTGTCTTTGAACAATCCCCCATTTATGTAGGAGACAATATACATTCACACAATACTCTCCCTAGTCGAGTCAAGTCCTCATGGTTGTGTCCGTTTATGGTCATGGAACTCTTTCCTGGTTCTGGGAGAGCTCTAGGATTTGCGCCTCCCCACAAATCCATTTGAAGCGACCCCACTTCTCTCTGTCATAGGTGATTCCTCTGAATCATTAAAAGCATCATGGTTAATTTTGGATTTCCTCAAAATCCTTAACCTCAACATGCTTAACCTTTTCTTTATGTCACTGATTGGAATGGACTAGGAAGTGTATAACTTCCTTTATTAATTTTGGGGCACCCCCCACAGTGACTCCCTTTGGGTTTATGATTAAGTTTGCCGATTGAACCTAGATCTTGGGATCTCCAGTCAACTAGGTTAGGTTTCCCTCGTATTCCCTTCATCTATGGGCTTTAGTCCCATTCCTCTTGACGACTTATACGCCTTATCTTTGCTTAAGCCTTTTGTTAACGGGTCTGCAATGTTGTCCTTTGACCTAACATAGTCAACTGAGATAACACCCGTTGAGATAAGTTGTCGTATCGTGTTATGACTATGTCGAATGTGCCTTGATCTGCCATTGTACATCGTGATTTGTTCTCTAACAAGCGCTGATTGATTATCACAGTGTATGCAGATCGCTGTCAACTGCTTTGGCCATCTTGGAATATCTTCCACAAATTAACGTAGTCACACCACCTCTTCCCCTTTTTTATCTAAAGCGAAGAATTCGGATTCCATCGTGGACCTATCTATAACAGTTTCTTGGAAGACTTCCAAGCTATAGCCGCTCCCGCAAGTGTAAACACATATCCACTTGTCGATCTATGATCTTTTATATTCGATATCCAGTTCGCGTCAGTGTATCCTTCGATCACTGCTGGATCACGGGTATAATGCAATCCATAGTCTCTTGTTTATCTTATGTATCTAAGGACCCTCGTGATAGCTTTCCAACGATCCACGCTCGGATTACTGGTGTATCTACTTAGCTTGCTCACAGCATATGCTAAGTCGGGTCTAGTACATGTCATTAGATACATGAGACTACCCAGGGCCGTCTCCGAAATTGGGAAAAAAAAATTTGGCCCTGTGCAAGAGAAAAAACATTTGGGCCCTATTCGCAAATCTTCATATAATATATAAAAACTAAAAACCCATAGTGCAACGTTAATTGTCCTGAAATAGATAAAACAAATTAACAAAAATAGCGTAGCAAAAATGATCGAAGTATGGAACCTACTTACGAAGCGAACAATAATGTGTGTGAATGAAAGTCTCAAAATGGAAAAACACTTTGTCCCACATTGGTGTGGGAACAAAGGGAATGGTTTTTTATAATGTAAAACATTTACTAAACAATTGTAGCTTTATGACATGTTTTACCACAAGTCCTACGCGCGCACAGGGGGTGCAAAAACTGAGTTTCGGAACTGGAATTTGGTTGAACCCGTGCGTGCCCGCACGTCCTACGGACACGAATGCATCCAGCTTCGGATTCGGTAGGCGTCTGTCTCTGTTTTTTTATAACCTGAAAGGTTTTTTTTAACAACCGGGCCTATTTAATTACTCCAAGCATAAAAAAGAGAGTTTTATAGACCGGGGCCTATTTAAAATCCACTATAAATAATTTTTATACTTGGGCCTATTTCAATTGGGTTTATTTAATAAACAGGCCCTGTGACATTTAAACACAGGCCTGATAATTTTTTATAAAAACTTACAGAATTTATTTTTTATAAAAACATACAGAATCTTTTTTAAATATATATATATATATATAAAATTTTCGGTTTTTGGGCACTATACTGGTTTGGGCCCTGTGCGCAGGCCCATTCTGCACCTGGGCTTAGCCGGCCCTGAGACTACCAATGATCCTTGAGTACTCTAACTGAGCAACACTCTCGCCTCTATTCTTCCTTAGGCGTTGGGTATTATCAATTGGAATGCGAGCTATACTCATTTCGTCCGAATTGAATTTCCCAAGGATCTTGTCCACGTAGTGAGATTGACTCAATACAAGACCATTTTGGGTTCTAGTGATTTTTTACTCCAAGAATCACATCCGCGAGACCCATGTCTTTCATGTCAAACCTCGCTTTCAACATGTCTTTTGTTGAGTTGATCATGTTATCATCACTGTGACAACCCTCAAAAGTACATGTATTCCGTACAATTCATTAATGCTAATTAAAGTACTTGATGACTATGCTAAATTACTTAACTGCTTTCTGGTTACTGTGTCATACTTACATGTGCTTATTAACATACTAGTCTTGTGCAGAAAAAGTTACTAAATAATTCTGTATGCTTTCCCAAGTGTTGGGAATTAAAAATATTACAAAAAGATATATAAAGAACACTATATGGAATAACTTAGCACTTTAACGGAACGGTACCTAACCGAACAACCGGACACTACCCGAAACACCAAAATAATGCTAGAAGCATTGTTTCTATTTTTCTGAACTAGTTATGGTCCCCGAATACCCTAAAACACAATATATTACATAACACACTTATAACACTAACTAGATACTTAAAACCTAACTAGTTAACTAACTATCCATTGCAAACCAACCAAACCACCTCCCCCCCCCCCCCAAAACCGGTTCTAGAAGTGGGATCCCCACTTTGATTTTCTTGTTTTGTTTATTGTAATTGCCATGTACTAAGGGAGCATTAGACCTATTGGGTAAAGAAGTGTTGGAAGATTGTTTATTTAACCACAAGTCCCTCATTCATTCTCATCCTCACAACACTCAAACATCTTCTTTCTTCCTTCCTTTGCTTGTTTCGGCCGAACCCAAACACAACCACCATCATCATCATTTGATCATCTTCAACCATTTCAAGAGTGTACAAAGGTGCTAGAGGTTGCATAAGGAAGCTAGGAGCTTTCAGATCATCAAGGACCTTCTCTATTTGCTATTAACCACCACATTTCTTCACTTGAACTTCCCTAGCCTTGAGCTAGTGGTAAGAACTTAGATCCTTTCATTTCTCATCTTGTTTAAGTGGTTAATAATGTATCTTGATCAAAAACATTAAGAACATTAGTGAATCATATGAAGAAGACTTGAACATAAACTAGCTTGATGATGAAATAAGATGAAAACATGATGAAATGAGGTTGTTTGGTTATGTTGTTGATATTGTGATGATTACTAGCAATATGATGTTTGATCATCATATGAAGCTTGCTAAGTTATGATTAAAAACATGACTTAACAAGTTAGAGATGATTATGTGCACATAAAATAATCATCTTCTTGTTAAAGCATGAACTTGAAAGTATGATGATTTTCTTGAAAAAATAACGAACCAAGTAAACTAGTAAAACTTGTAAATCCAAGTCTTGATGACGATTTTCTAAAACTAACCAAGTTAAAAAGACGGGTTTTGAAGGATTATAACTTTACTTGCATAAATATTGTTTTTGGAATTAAAAAGAATATAAGGATGTGAGTGAAGCATGAAAATATGGAAAATGGATATTTTTGTAAAATGAGTTCACAAGTTGTGAACATCCAAAAATCCCGAGAATGAGATTTTAAATAAAGTAAAAACACTTTGGAGGGTAACTAAACCCACTAAACACCCTACAAAGTTACTACGCGTTTTTTATGAAAAACCAAGTTCATGTTGTTATGTAAAGTGTATTGTTTTTACACTTGGTTAGTGCAATGTTGTTTAATAATTTGTTGATTGATTGAATGAATTTTTGAAAGAAAATGATATGCTAATAAGCATGGACACCTCCATTTACAAAGGAGACTCTGGCGAAATTTTCTAAAAACTCCAACACTTGGACAATATTTTTTTTTAACAAGCGTTACAAGTATATTTTATAATTTGTGTTTCGAATACAAACTTCGCCATAATTTTTGTAACAAAATACAAAGTCTCGGAGGTTGATTTTCGTAAATAAAAATGGTTAAATATATATTTAGAATATATATTTTATACTAGAACACTTGTGTGGATACGTGTTTATTTTGTGAGATAGTTATATTACTTTAGTGTAAAATAATGTAACTTAACGATATAACTTGACATTTGAATTGTGTGGGATGTGATAGAAGTTATGAGTAAATAAACTGTACGTAGGATACGTGTTATGCATGAGAAACTGATTGTTATCCGTACCTTATTATGACGTGCTTGATTTCTGATTTGTTAGAGTAATTAATCTAACCGAGCAAACCAAGGTGAGTTCACACACTTTCTAAGGCATGGGATTCCCGGTGGTTTGGGAATGGGTTAATGAATTAAAACGGAACCTACATATCCTCCTTGAGTAGGATATGTACGGCCATCCTCCATAGGTAGGATGCCAATATTAATCCTGCGTATTCTCCTTGAGTAGAATACGTACGTTCGTCCTCCTTGGGTAGGACAACACCCTTAAAACTTACTAGACAAAACTCTATCATTAAGTACCTCATTTTATATCGACTTAATCGCCGAGGCCGATGGCGAGCGGGTCATTAGTTAATAGCGATATTAGGTTTAACAAACCTCACACCGTGCCGTTCGGACGGGCGTGTACTAATGGACTATGGCAAACTGTCAATGATGATAGAACATTGACGTAGGGCACAACAAAATTCGTTTGTAGTCGATATCATAACAGTTTAGTAGTTCACATGGGGAAGCCCCACACTGATTATGGATATGGTTTGGGTAATAAAAAGGAACTGGTTAAACATACTTTCAACTATGGGGTAACCTCCACGGCAAATAAGCCACGAAAGTCAAACCATGTTTTTCATTAACAACTTAAAACTAATCAACCAACCGTGAACTCACTCAACTTTGTTGTTGACTCGTTGTTACATGCCTTACAGGTCGCTAGATGCTTATGGAGCCTGCACGAGGAGGAGGTTGTTGTGGGATATGGATTGTTATGTCCCGTGCTTAATAGTTGATCCTTATGAATCTATTAAACTTACGTTTTGAACTTTAAACTTATGAACTATGGAACTTATGATTTGGACTTACGTTTTACGCTTCCGCTGTTAACTTAAAGTTGGTTACTGTCTTATGGTCACCAATTGTATTGTGGTTGGTTTTACTTACTTAATTACGTAGTTCAATATGATTGGTGGCTCGATCCTGTTCATGTCACGCCTCTAAGCGGTGATACTCCGCATGGTGGATTTTGGGGGTGTGACAGATTGGTATCAGAGCCATTGGTTATTGTGAACTTGGTTTTAAAAAGGGGAAAAGCTTTTTGACAAAACCAGACTATAACCTGTACAGTGCTCAACGATCCACAACAACGCTTCGCTCCACGTGCAAGACTCAACATTATAGGTAATATGGTTTATGTTTGTATTGCCTACCTGCTAGTAGCACATTTAATCATGGTATGCATTAGTTAATGTGATAACTGCTATTTGAACCTTGTGTGCTTACTCTCTTCTGTCACTCCACATTTACGCACCTTGTGACACCTTTCTTACGTGTGTTCCTTCAATGTGAAGCTCATGAGTGGATGTCTCGACATGACCCAGGGTCAGCTGACAACCTTGATTAACGAACGGCTTGCTGAAGCCTTAGCAACCCAATCAGGGAGTTAACCCATGCACACCCAATCACGCATAGGTTCATTCAAGGCGTTCTTGGAATGCAAACCTACCACTTTCGACGGCACTGGAGGAGCAATCGACCTTCTACACTGGATCCGAAGAATCGAATATACATTCAAAGAAAGTGAAAGCCCTGCCAGCAAACGAGTAGAGTACGCTACTGGCATGTTGCAAGGGAAAGCGTATTCTTGGTGGAACGCACAAGTTCAGATGCTCGGGTTGGCAGACGCGAATGCCACCCTTTGGAGCGACTTCAAGGATTTGATTAAGGAAGAATTCTGCCACCTGGACGACATCCTGGAACTTGAAATAGATTATTATGGTCTGAAGATGGAAGGATCAGAGATTGAGGCATACACAAAGAGGTCCAACGACTTGGCCGCCTTATGTCCTAACATGTCACAACCCATATCTAGACGAATCAAGCTATACCTCAGAGGCTTAGTCCCGGAAATCCAAGGGTCTGTAATTGTGGCCAACCTTCCCACAATCCAGCAAGTCATTCGTTTGGCGCACCAACTCACCGATCAGGCAGTGGAAGAGGGCAAGTTGCCCAAGCGTAACTTTTCCAATGCAAATGCCCTTATTAGTAATAAGTATATTTGGGGTGACCACCAAGGTGAGGGTCCTAGCTCTATACAACAGGAACCGCATAGGAAACTAGTACAGCGGGGGCTGAACTACCAAAATCAGGGGGGATACCTAGGGAATAAACTGAGATGCCACAACTGCCAACGGCACCACAACGGGGCATGTACGGGATCGTGTTGCCAGCGGTGCAAGAAGATGGGACGTATGGCTATAGACTGCAGGAGCCCATATCCTGCAAACCGGAACCAACGGCAACACCAGCAGGGTAATAAGGGATGTTACCAGTGCGTTGCTGCGGGTCACTTCAAGAGGAACTGTCCGCAGATGAGACATAATCGTGACAACAGCGGCAACCAGGGCAACGGGAACAATAACGGAGACAATAAGGATAACCGCAGGACTGGTGAGCATGAGTTCCTGAATGGACAAGAGGGAGAAAGAAAAAACCCCAACGTTGTGGCGGGTAAGTTCCTACCAAACAATTTCTTTGTTTCAATTTTAGTTGGTTCAGGTGCCGATGTTAGATATGTGTTCCTAAAAGTTAGTCAGGTGCTTAAGCGTACCCCATTACCCTTAAAACACCAAACATGTTGTAGAACTAGCTAACGGTGAAAGTCTTAAGGGCACACACACAGTTAAGGGTTGTAACCTCGTCTTAGCTGGTCAGACCTTCTCTATCGATCTTATTCCTATCGTACTTAGTAGCCTCGACGCTGTTATTAGGAAGGATTGATTATCTCACCATTAAGCGGAAATTCTTTGCAACGAGAAGATTTTCCGCATCCCTCGTTCTAGTAAAGGACCCCTCATGATTCGTGGCGACAAGAGTGGTGCTGTCGTAGGCATTATCTCTTTCCTTAAGGCCCAGAAGTGTTTGCGAAAGGGGCCACACTGCCATTCTAGCACTCGTTACTGACGCATCAATGGAAGAGAAGAGAATTGAAGACATTCCTATTGTGCGCGATTTTCCTGAGGTATTTCCTGAGGAATTACCTGGTCTTCCGCCTCATCGAGAAGTCGAGTTTCAAATCGAGCTCGCTCCTGGAGCAGCGCCCATAGCTCGAGCACCTTATCGTCTAGCTCCATCGGAACTTGAAAAACTGTCTACGCAACTACAAGAACTCTTGGAAAAGGGTTTTATACGTCCTAGCTCTTCGCCCTGGGGAGCTCCAGTCTTGTTTGTCAAGAAGAAAGACGGTACTTTCAGAATGTGTATTGACTATCGCGAACTTAACAAGGTGACCGTGAAGAATCGTTATCCTCTCCCACGTATAGACGACTTGTTCGACCAGTTGCATGGGTTGAGCTATTACTCTAAGATTGATTTGAGATCGGGATACCATCAGCTGAGAGTCCGAGAGGAGGACGTCTCCAAAACAGCATTCAAACCCGTTACGGCCATTACGAGTTTCTGGTTATGCCTTTTGGATTAACGAATGCACCTGCAGTCTTCATGGATCTCATGAACCGAGTATGCAAGCCTTACCTGGATAAGTTCGTTATTGTTTTCATCGAGGACATCCTGATCTTTTCTAAGAGTCAGGAGGAACACGAGCAGCAACTATGACCTATGCTAGAACTTCTTCGAGCAGAGCAACTGTATGCCAAGTTTTCAAAATGCGACTTTTGGCTTCGTGAAGTACATTTCCTAGGCCTCGTGGTAAATAAGGATGGGATTTATGTTGATCCATCCAATGTTGACTCGATCAAGAACTGGCCTGCACCCCGTACACCAACAGAAATCTGCCAATTCTTGGGTTTGGCAGGCTACTACAGAAGATTTATCAAGGATTTCTCTAAGATTGCGCAACCTCTCACCTCACTGACTCAGAAGGGTGTCACCTATCGTTGGGGTGATGCACAGGAGTCCGCATTTCAGCACTTAAAGGAGAGACTTTGTAGCGCTCCTATTCTTTCATTGCCTGAGGGCACAGATGATTTTGTGGTTTATTGCGACGCTTCCATCCAAGGACTTGGCTGCGTATTGATGCAACGTGACAAGGTCATTGCCTACGTATCACGCCAACTTAAAGTTTATGAAAGGAACTACACTACGCACGACCTGGAACTGGGAGCAGTTGTTTTCGCGCTTAAGATATGGAGACATTACCTGTACGGTACCAAGTGCACCATTTACACCGATCACAGGAGTCTCGAGCATATCTTCAAACAAAAGGAATTAAACATGCGACAACGCCGATGGGTCGAACTCTTGAACGATTACGAATGTGCGATCAAGTACCATCCGGGCAAAGCCAATGTTGTGGCCGACGCCCTCAGTCGAAAGGATACTATACCTAGGCGAGTACGTGCGTTACAGCTTACCATTCACTCTAACCTTCCCGCTCAAATTCGAGATGCTCAGGTTGAAGCATTGAAAGCAGAAAACATCAGGGCTGAGTCCCTACGAGGATCAAGGAAACAGTTAGAACAAAAGGAAGACGACACCTACTATGTAAACGGGCGCATCTGGGTTCCACTTTATGGAAACTTACGCGAGCTTGTGATGGATGAAGCACATAAGTCTCCTTATTCAGTACATCCTGGTTCGGATAAGATGTACCATGACCTAAAGACTACATACTGGTGGCCTAGCATGAAAGCCCACATAGCAACCTACGTCAGCAAATGCTTGACTTGTGCCAGGGTCAAGGTCGAGTACCAGAAACCATCAGGCCTACTTCAACAACTAGATATCCCGAAATGGAAATGGGAGCAAATTTCCATGGATTTCGTTACTGGCCTGCCTAGATCTCAACGCGGAAATGATACCATTTAGGTGATAGTGGATCGATTGACTAAGTCTGCACACTTCTTGGCTATCAAGGAAACCGACAAGTTTTCTACTCTAGCAGACATCTACTTGAAGGAAGTAGTATCAAGGCACGGAGTGCCAACCTCCATCATCTCTGATCGAGACTCACGTTTTACATCGGAATTGTGGTAAGCTATGCACAATTCCTTTGGCTCTCGATTAGACATGAGCACAGCATATCATCCACAGACGGATGGGCAATCTGAACGCACCATCCAAACCCTTGAAGAAATGCTTAGGGCATGTGTAATCGACTTTGGTAATGGCTGGGAAAACACCTCCCGTTAATGGAGTTTTCGTATAACAACAGTTACCACACCAGCATCCAGGCCGCTCCGTTCGAGGCATTATACGGACGGAAGTGCCGATCGCCTCTTTGTTGGGCAGAAGTTGGTGACAGCCAAATCACAGGCCCAGAACTTGTGGTAGACACGACTGAGAGGATTGCTCAGATACGACAGCGAATGGCGGCAGCTCGTGACCGTCAGAAAAGCTATGCTGATAAGCGCAGGAAACCACTCGAGTTCCAGGTTGGGGATCGAGTGCTACTCAAAGTCTCACCTTGGAAAGGTGTAGTTCATTTTGGCAAACGAGGCAAACTAAATCCGAGTTATGTCGGACCGTTCGAAATCATTGAGAAAATTGGCAAAGTCGCTTACAGGCTGAATCTACCTGAAGAACTCAGCGGAGTTCATAATGTTTTCCATGTGTCGAATCTGAAGAAGTGTCTGTCAGATGAGACCCTCATAGTTCCTCTCAAGGAGCTCACTATCGACGACCAGCTGCGATTCATCGAGGAACCAGTAGAGATTACTGATCGAGATGTTAAGATTCTCAAGCGTACCAGGATACCTCTCGTCCGAGTTCGTTGGAATTCCCGTCGTGGCCCAGAGTATACTTAGGAGCGAGAAGACCAAACGAAACTCAAGTATCCCCAGTTGTTTAAGAAAAGTGCAACCACTACTGAGACTGAGGCTACTACTGAATTTCGGGACGAAATTCCATACCAACGGGGGGATGATGTGACACCCCAGGAAAACCAGGAAACCAACGCAACTTAACTAGCTTCCTCAGTAACCACGCGCTAAATTTCGGGATGAAATTCTCTTAACAGGGGGAGAATGTGACAACCCTCAAAAGTACATGTATTCCGTACGATTCATTAACGCTAATTAAAGTACTTGATGACTGTGCTAAATTACTTAACTGCTTTCTGGTTACTGTGTCATACTTACATGTGCTTATTAACGTACTAGTCTTGTGCAGAAAAAGTTACTAAATAATTCTGTATGCTTTCCCAAGTGTTGGGAATTAAAAATGTTACAAAAAGATATATAAAGAACACTATATGGAATAACTTAGCACTTTAACGGAACGGTACCTAACCGAACAACCGGACACTACCCGAAACACCAAAATAATGCTAGAAGCATTGTTTCTATTTTTCTGAACTAGTTATGGTCCCCGAACACGCTAAAACACAATATATTACATAACACACTTATAACACTAACTAGATAGTTAAAACCTAACTAGTTAACTAACTATCCATTGCAAACCAAACAAACCAACCCCCCCCCCCCCAAAAAAAAACGGTTCTAGAAGTGGCATCCCCACTATGATTTTCTTGTTTTGTTTATTGTAATTTCCATGTACTAAGGGAGCATTAGACCTATTGGGTAAAGAAGTGTTGGATGATTGTTTATTTAATCACAAGTCCCTCATTCATTCTCATCCTCACAACACTCAAACATCTTCTTTCTTCCTTCCTTTGCTTGTTTCGGCCGAACCCAACACAACCACCATCATCATCATTTGATCATCTTCAACCATTTCAAGAGTGTACAAAGGTGCTAGAGGTTGCATAAGGAAGCTAGGAGCTTTCGGATCATCAAGGACCTTCTCTATTTGCTATTAACCACCACATTTCTTCATTTGAACTTCCCTTGCCTTGATCTAGTGGTAAGAACTTAGATCCTTTCATTTCTCATCTTGTTTAAGTGGTTAATGATGCATCTTGATCAAGAACATTAAGAACATTAATGAATCATATGAAGAAGACTTGAACATAAACTAGCTTGATGATGAAATAAGATGAAAACATGATGAAATGAGGTTGTTTGGTTATGTTGTTGATATTGTGATGATTACTAGCAATATGATGTTTGATCATCATATGAAGCTTGCTAAGTTATGATTAAAAACATGACTTAAAAAGTTAGAGATGATTATGTGCACATAAAATAATCATCTTCTTGTTAAAGCATGAACTTGAAAGTATGATGATTTTCTTGAAAAAATAACGAACCAAGTAAACTAGTAAAACTTGTAAATCCAAGTCTTGATGACGATTTTCTAAAACTAACCAAGTTAAAAAGACGGGTTTTGAAGGATCATAACTTTACTTGCATAAATATTGTTTTTGGAATTAAAAAGAATATAAGGATGTGAGTGAAGCATGAAAATATGGAAAATGGATATTTTTGTAAAATGAGTTCACAAGTTGTGAACATCAAAAAATCCCGAGAATGTGATTTTAAATAAAGTAAACACACTTTGGAGGGTAACTAAACCCACTAAACACCCTACAAAGTTACTACGCGTTTTTATGAAAAACCAAGTTCATGTTGTTATGTAAAGTGTATTGTTTTTACACTTGGTTAGTGCAATGTTGTTTAATAATTTGTTGATTGATTGAATGAATTTTTGAAAGAAAATGATATGCTAATAAGCATGGACACCTCCATTTACAAAGGAGACTCTGGCGAAATTTTCTAAAAACTCCAACACTTGGACAATATTTTTTTTTAACAAGCGTTACAAGTATATTTTATAATTTGTGTTTCGAATACAAACTTCGACATAATTTTTGTAACAAAATACAAAGTCTCGGAGGTTGATTTTCTTAAATAAAAATGGTTAAATATATATTTAGAATATATATTTTATACTAGAATACTTGTGTGGATACGTGTTTATTTTGTGAGATAGTTATATTACTTTAGTGTAAAATAATGTAACTTAACGATATAACTTGACATTTGAATTGTGTGGGATGTGATAGAAGTAATGAGTAAATAAACCGTACGTAGGATACGTGTTATGCATGAGAAACTGATTGTTATCCGTACCTTATTAGGACGTGCTTGATTTCTGATTTATTAGAGTAATTAATCTAACCGAGCAAACCAAGGTGAGTTCACACACTTTCTAAGGCATGGGATTCCCGGTGGTTTGGGAATGGGTTAATGAATTAAAACGGAACCTACATATCCTCCTTGAGTAGGATATGTACGGCCATCCTCCATAGGTAGGATGCCAATATTAATCCTGCGTATTCTCCTTGAGTAGAATACGTACGTTCGTCCTCCTTGGGTAGGACAACACCCTTAAAACTTACTAGACAAAACTCTATCATTAAGTCCCTCATTTTATATCGACTTAATCGCCGAGGCCTATGGCGAGCGGGTCATTAGTTAATAGCGATATTAGGTTTAACAAACCTCACACCATGCCGTTCGGACGGGCGTGTACTAATGGACTATGGCAAACTGTCAATGATGATAGAACATTGACGTAGGGCACAACAAAATTCGTTAGTAGTCGATATCATAACAGTCTAGTAGTTCACATGGGGAAGCCCCCCACTGATTATGGATATGGTTTGGGTAATAAAAAGGAACTGGTTAAACATACTTTCAACTATGGGGTAACCTCCACAGCAAATAAGCCACGAAAGTCAAACCACGTTTTTCAGAAACAACTT
This sequence comes from Helianthus tuberosus, assembly GCA_030545235.1. Taxonomy (NCBI): domain Eukaryota; kingdom Viridiplantae; phylum Streptophyta; class Magnoliopsida; order Asterales; family Asteraceae; genus Helianthus; species Helianthus tuberosus. The sequence continues at coordinate 39,101,990 of CM060382.1, read as the reverse complement.
AAAACTAATCAACCAACCGTGAACTCACTCAACTTTGTTGTTGACTCGTTGTTACATGCCTTACAGGTCGCTAGATGCTTATGGAGCCTGCACGAGGAGGAGGTTGTTTTGGGATATGGATTGTTATGTCTCGTGCTTAATAGTTAATCCTTATGAATCTATTAAACTTACGTTTTGAACTTTAAACTTATGAACTATGGAACTTATGATTTGGACTTACGTTTTACGATTCCGCTGTTAACTTAAAGTTGGTTACTGTCTTATGGTCACCAATTGTATTGTGGTTGGTTTTACTTTCTTAATTACGTTGTTCAAAATGATTGGTGGCTCGATCCTGGTCATGTCACGCCTCCAAGCGGTGATTCTCCGCATGGTGGATTTTGGGGGTGTGACAATCACTCCCAATGATAAGCATATCATCTACATAAAGACATAAAATTACATAACCCCTTGGTGTGTCTTTAAAATTGACACACTTGTCGAACTCATTTATTTTGAAACCATTGTCAATCATGACATGATCAAACTTTTGGTGCCATTGTTTTGGATCTTGCTTCAAGCCATACAAAGACTTGACCAATTTAAGTACTTTACCCTCGTTTCCTAGGGCGGAAAAACCCTCAGGTTGTTCCATGTAAATTTCTTCTTCAAAATCGCCATTTAGAAATGTGGTCTTTACATCCATTTCGTGAACTTACAACGTCACAGGCGAGTAAGTATCAGTAGTCTTGACCTTCCTTTTGTCTAAATCCTTTGATTACTAACCTTGCCTTGTATTTATCAATACTTTTGTCGGCTTTCATCTTCCTTTTGAATATCCAATGATATCCAAGTGGTTTACAACCAGGAGGAAGATCTACTAACTCCCGAGTATGATTTTATAATATAGAATCAATTTCATTCTTAATTGCTTCTTGCCATTGGACTCACCCTCAACCATATAGCTCATGAAGTCTGGACCAAAGGATTTTTCAACCCTTTGTCATTTACTTCGTCTAAGCTCACCCTCCTCGACCTCAGGTCGTTCATGAGTTTCATCTAACCTCGTAGATGAACTCGGACCTGCTTCATCTAACCATGTAGATGAACTTGGACCTGCTTCATCAGCCGATGTTGATGAAGTCGCATGTGTTTGTCCTAACATAGGAAACACATTTTTTTCAAAATATGAGACAATGTTAGGATTAGCCTCCATGATAGTGTGTTTGTGTACATCGGGATTCTTGGACTCATGCACAAGAAAACGATGCGTACTACTTTGATGTGCATATCCAATGAAAATGCAATCAACAGTTTTGGGTCCTATCCTAAGAGCCTTAGGAGGTTGTACAATCACCTTTGCTAGGCACCCCCACACTTTTAAGTATTTGTATGAAAGCTTCCCTTTTCTCCATAACTCATATGGAGTTTCATCCCTATTTTTCAAAGGTGTCTTGTTCAAAAGATATTTTGCTGAGAGATAGCGTCCCCCTACATTTTTCGGTTCACTCCCGAACTGATCAACATGGCGATCATCATTTCTTTCAATGTGTGGTTCTTTCGTTCCACCACGCCATTTGATTGTGGAGAATAAGGAGGTGTACACTCATGTATAATGCCACTTTTTGCGCATAAATCCGCAAAAGGTGCAACATATTCACCTCCTCGATCGCTTCTCACTGCTTTTATCTTCTTTTTAAGTTGATTCTCAACTTCATTTTTATACAAGATAAACTTTTCTATTGCTTCATCTTTACTCTTAAGTAAATACACATAGCAATATCTCGTACAATCATCAATAAACGTGATGAAGTACTTGTTTTCCTCCACGCGTGGGAACCGCTTTTAAGTCACACACATCTGTGTGAATTAAATGAAGGGGTTAGGTTATTCATTCAACCGATTTAAACGATGATCTCGTAAGTTTGGATTCGACACATGTCTCGCATTTGTGATCGGACTCGATATGGAATGTTGGTATCAAATTTAATTTAATTAAACGTCGTAATGAATTAAAATTTACATGTCCTAGTCTACCATGCCAAACATTAGAAGACTCAATCATGTAAGTAGAAGAAGCATTTTCATTCATATTTTTGTTGTTTTTCACAATCATTACAGAATTTTAAACATTCCATTAAGGGCATAGCCCTTTCCAACAAACATTCCACGTCTAGAAAGAACAAAGTTGTCCGATTCAAATACTAGACGAAATCCAAACTTGTTGAGCATCTATCTCGACACGAGATTCTTCCGTATCTTTGGAACATAAACCCATTTGTCAAGGTAAGCTCCTTGCCAAAGGTCATCTTCAAGACGATTATGCCTTCCCCTTTGATGCTTGTGGTAGCTTTTTTTCCCATATAAAGCTTTTCTTCACCCGATGCTTCCTTAAATGTAGAGGAAAGAGCCTTATCTCCACAAACATGGCGGCTTGCACCCGTGTCAACGAACCATCCTTTTGGGTTTTCACCTATCGCGTTGACGTCTTCAATCATAGCTGCTTCTTCTGTTATCATTGCAATCAGAGGCATAGCATCCTCATCAACCATGTGCGCACGCTCACGCTTAGGTTTCTTGCATTGGATTGTACGGTGCCCCATCTCTTTACAATTGTAACAAGTACCTTGGAAAGGCGTAAGCTTCTTTTTCACAGCCCCTTTTTCGGTCCAATGTTGTTAACCTTTGCTTTCCCCTTGTTGTCTTTCTTACCCCGTTTGCCCTTATTGTCCGTTGAGGACTCCCCAACTTCCACCATGTTTGCCTTAGCCAAAGCTTGCAAAATGGTGCCTTTTTGGGCCACCCTGTTGTCCTCTTCTATACGAAGATGGACGACAAGTTCCTCAATCGTCATTTCCTTTCGCTTGTGCTTTAGGTAGTTTTTGAACTCTACCCACGAAGGAGGCAATTTTTCAATCATGGCTGCCACTTGAAATGTCTCACTAAGTACCATACCCTCAGCGTGGATGTCATGAAGTATAATTTGCAACTCTTGGACTTGGATCATAATAGTCTTGTTATCAACCATTTTGTAGTCCAAGAAACGGGCTACCACAAATTTCTTTGTGCCAGCATCCTCCGTTTTGTACTTCTTGTCCAAAGCATCCATAATTCTTTGGAAGTTTTGACGTTGTAGTACACATTATACAACGCATCCGAAAGGCCGTTTAGTACATAGCCTCGACATATGAAATCCGAATGCTTCCAAGCATCTACCACGCACTGTGCTTGTGCGTCGGTCTCCCCTTCCACAGGTTGGGAGCGGTTTCAGTCAAGAACCTCGCAAAGTTCATGGATGTCAAGTAGAAGAACATCTGTTGTTGCCACCTTTTGAAGTGGAGACCCGAGAACTTCTCGGGTCGTTCAGCATGATTCGCCACTGTGGATGCTCCCACAATTTTGGCAAGGTACCGACGAAAACATAAGTGTTGCTGGTATTCACGTTTTCAGTCGACATTCTGAAAATTCCAATGAAACAAGTTAAAATTATGTTTAGAAATAATAAATGTGTTAATTTATTATTGTCCCAAACTAAACAGAAGCAAGAGTTTTGAAACTACTGTGCAGCTTTTAAGTCCAACTTTGAAGACTACAACGGTAGGTTTTTAGAACTCACTTAAAGAAAGGAGTAGAAACAGAATATGTTTTGACAAAGTCGCTACTTTGAATCAAAACAGAGAAAACCTTTTTAAAACACAACTTGCTGTGAAGAAAAAAAATTGAAATCACAACAGAATTGTTTGTGATTCTACACGAACGGTGTTTTAATAATTTGTTTTAAGATTGTAGGAATTCGTTCGTGCAAAAATAAATAAAATAATTTATTAACTTGAATTTCAGAACTGGTACAGAAATAAACTGAAAAAATTACAATTACAACTGAAACAAAAGAAACAACAAGAACAGAATTTGCAGAAAAATAAAAAGTTCGTGGCTGAGGATCGTGTTAGACACGGGTCCCTTAAAACAAGAATCGGTACCCATTACCAAGAATCGATGATCTGTTCGATCAATTGCAAGGAGCTCGATTTTTCTCTAAAATCGATTTAAGATCAGGATATCATCAATTAAAGATACAGGAAAAGGATATTCCTAAGACCGCGTTCAGAACGAGGTATGGCCATTATGAATTTACCGTCATGCCATTTGGTTTAACCAATGCCCCAGCCGCATTTATGGACATGATGAACCGAATATGTGAGCCATATTTGGATAAATTCATAATTGTCTTTATAGATGATATTCTCATATATTCTAAAAGTAAAGAGGATCATGCAAAGCATTTGCACGCACTTCTAAGTCTATTAAGAAAAGAAAAACTTTATGCTAAGTTTTCAAAGTGCGAATTTTGGTTAGAACATGTACACTTTCTTGGACACTTAGTGAACCATGAAGGAATTCATGTGGATCCAACAAAGATCGAGGCAATAACCAAATGGAAAACCCCTGAGTCACCAACTGAGGTTAGAAGTTTCTTAAGATTGGCCGGTTATTATAGAAGATCTATTTGAGATTTCTCTAGAATAGCCATTCCTTTAACTAAGTTAACCTGTAAATCCATTAAGTTTGAATGGGGACCAAAACAGGAAGAAGCTTTTAGAATTCTTAAGCAAAGATTAACCCATGCACCCAAACTAGCATTACCAGAAGGAACTGAAGATTTTGTAATTTATTGTGACGCTTCTAAATTAGGTTATGGATGTGTACTAATGCAACGTCAAAATGTTAAAGCTTACGCCTCTAGACAACTTAAGAATCATGAAGAGCATTATTCAACCCATGATCTAGAACTAGGAGCTATAATTTTTGCCCTTAAGATTTGGAGACATTACCTTTATGGTAGTAAGTTTACCATATTAACTGATCATAAGAGTTTAAGGTATGTTTTCGGGCAAAAGGAATTGAATATGAGACAAAGACGTTGGATGGAAATGCTTAGCGATTATGATTGTGATATCCAGTATCATGAAGGAAAGGCAAATGTAGTGGCTGATGCTTTAAGCCGAAAGTATCATGAAAAGCCAAAAAGGGTACGTTCTCTTAAATTAAATCTACAAGTAGATTTAAATGATCCAATTAGAAAAGCACAAGAATCAGTAATCAAGGATGATACTGAAAAATTAAAAGGTATGATTAAGGAATTAGAACAAGGAACAGATGGAATTTGGAGATTCCATAAGAAGAGAATATGGATACCTAAATTAGGAAACATACGCCATCGTATATTAGAAGAAGCCCATAAGTCCAGATATATGATGCATCCTGGAAGTGATAAGATGTATCAGGATTTAAGAAAGAATTTCTGGTGGATAGGAATGAAAAAGGACATAGCAGCCTATGTTTCTAAATGTTTAACATGTTCACAAGTTAAAGCTGAACACCAGAAACCCTCAGGTTTGTTACAACAGTTAGAAATGCCAGTGTGGAAATGGGAATTGATAACAATGGATTTTGTTACCAAATTACCCAAAACAAGGAAAGGTAATGATACAATCTGGATGATTATAGATAGGCTAACCAAGTCAGCTCATTTCCTACCAATGAAGGAAACTTTCAGTATGGAACAGTTAGCTAAATTATATGTAAATGAAATAGTTTCACTACATGGGATTCCTTTATCAATTGTTTCTGATAGGGATAGCCGTTTTACCTCTCATTTTTAGTCAAGTTTTCAAAAAGCAATGGGAACCAAGTTAAATCTAAGCACAACTTATCATCCTCAAACAGACGGACAAAGCGAAAGGACAATTCAGACAATGGAGGACATGCTTAGAGCTTGTGTAATTGATTTCGGAGGTAATTGGGACGATCACTTACCTTTAATAGAATTTTCTTATAATAACAGTTATCACACAAGTATCAATGTTGCACCATTCGAAGCACTTTATGGACGAAAGTGCCGGACCCCAGTCTGTTGGGCAGAAATTGGGGAAAAGCAACTATCTGGACCTGAGTTAGTGGAAGAAACAACTGACAAGATTATTCAAGTCAAGGAACGACTAAAAACAGCACGTGATCGACAGAAAAGTTATGCTAATAACAGACTAAACCCTTGGAATTTCAAGTAGGAGAGAAAGTATTGTTGAAAGTCTCTCCTTGGAAAGGAGTAGTAAGATTCATCAAAAGAGGAAAGCTAAGTCCCAGATATATGGGACCTTTTGATATTATTAGAAGAATAGGACCTGTAGCCTATCAGCTACAATTGCCAGAGGAAATGGCAGGAATACATGACGTATTTCATGTATCTAATCTCAAGAAATGCTTAGCTGATGAATCACTGATGGTACCTCTTAAGGATATAGAGGTTGTTGGATCGTGTTCGGTGACCCTAAAGTCAGTTAAGGAAGTTCATCGTCATTTACAAAGGCGGAAACAGAGTAAACAACGTCAAGACAGCTTGTTCCTTTCAATTTCTTTTCTATTAACGCTTTTCTGAGACTTTACAATGAGTTCTGATGAAATTTTGGCAGCACCTCGTCTCTCACACTATGACCTGATCCGTTTGAAATAAACATAGTACGACCATATTTATAGACACTAGCCATTCCGTTTGAAGGTGACACAGCCTGCTTCAAACGGACTGCTTCAAACGGACACACACTCTCAAACGGATATGTCATCCTCAAACGGACATGACATGTTCAAACGGATGAACATGTTTCAAACGGACAGGATCTATAAAACATGATTAAACCCTAATTTCAATACTATTGCTCACTCATTTAACCTATCTAGACATAAGACTCGATAATACGAAGTCAACAGACAATCAGTGCACCAACAGACTCCCCCTTGGATGTTGACGAAGTCTTCGGCGTCGAGTCTTTAGTCTTTGTCTCTCTCCAAATTTTGTCATTGTAAAGCTCCTCTTCACAAGTTCAGAAACTCAAACTAGCTCCATCTTCAATCTCCCCTTTGATTGTTGATCCAGAATTCTGACTCCCCCTTTCACAGACTCCACCTCTCGAAATGCTAGGACTTGAAATTCTGATTCAAACTTTGACGATTTGTTGCCATGGGGATTATGAAATCTACAACCTGTATAATCTCTACCCAAATATAAGATATATGATAATAACAGTTACAATCCAAACTTACCATTCAACCTTCAGTGTTAGAAATCCACTTAAGTATTCAGGTCCAAGTTAATGACCCTGATTACTCAATTAAACTACCAAGTCCAAATTAATGACCTTGGTTGATCAGAGATAATTCACACTAACTTTTAGTTTAATTTGATTTTCTGAAAATTACAAGTTTCAAATTAATGAACTTGCTTCAATTTTTCAACTTCTCAAACTTATCAAGATTAGCTCACGACTCATTATCCAGTCCAGAAACCTCCTGCATCTGCTTTCAATCTTTCGAATCCGAAGATCAACTCTCCACTTTGGTTTGTCAAAAATAAAGCAGAAATGTAAAATCTTTTTGGATTTTAATAAAGCTTCTAAACTAGAAATGAAATACAGAACTAAAATGCAATAAAAGTAAACTATTTACAAACATATTTTTGATGAGCGAGTTAGGGAATCATATCAGCTATTCGACAAATCACAAGTACCATTAAGCTTCAATTACATATTCAGAATTAAAAAATTCGCTTAGATTGTCGATATACTGATCCACTTAAATTCTCACACAAATTTCAATCTGTTCAGGATACGGATTTAGTGTTTTAGAGACTTAAACTTATACGTGTGTCCCACCTCTTGAATATACTCCCGTATCCAGATACCGATATTCAGTCTTACAGGTAATTATAACACAAATGATATCTGTAAGGGGTTAATAAATTATGAAGAATCATGAGAGCTCAGGTCAGAACTACCGTTCAGCAGAGAGATCATGACTCAACTTTTGGGTGTGTCCCCTTTAGAGGATCTTTTTTACAACAGCATTGCTAAGCAATTTTATTGTCTTATCATTTATGCTGAGGGTGATGCTATGTTTCAAGCATTGCGGAAAGTATTATTCGAGGACTAGGTCAGAACTTCCATTCAGCAGAAGTCCCGGAATAATACCCCAGATATCACTGAGTATAAAGACCTAGTATATCAGAAAAAGGAATATTTTAAACAAGATTTCAGGGGTTACCTATATATCCAAGTAGTGTTCCCCACGAAATAAGCAAGTAAGATTTAGATTTGTGTTTATATCCCGAACAAACCTACTAAATGTGCAAAAACCTATCGGCATATCATCAGCGAGACTGTTTAACCTTTTAAACATTCCATTTCTTTAGCATACTGTGACAGTCAAGCCGATGTACTATCATTTTCCCTTTTTACACAACCTCTTTTTCCAATTTTCTATTGTTTTTGGATTTTAAAATATCTCATGTTTTTGTATTTTTGACATTTTTTATTGTTTTTGTATTTTCTGAAATATTTACCCTATACCTCCCCCTAAATACCAAAACAAGTAAAAAATCGACAAACCATTGCAGATTGCTTCTCAACATCATCTACAATTTCACCTTCATCAACGCCAATGATCTCTTCCAACACCGATAAAAGCTTCATACCATTCAGTTTTAGCAAATACTGAAAACGTGTTTTATCAAATGCTTTGGTATGTAAATCAGCTTTTTGTTCGTCAGTGTGGATTTTCTCAATTCGTATCAACTTCTTCTCAAAACAATCGCGAATGAAGTGATAACGAATCTCATTATGTTTGGTTTTAGCATGATGAACTGGATTTTTAGTAATATTAATCGCTGCCTCATTATCAACAAAGATAGGGGTGTTTAGAAATTGCAAACCGTAGTCGCGCATCTGTTGCTGGATCCACAAGATCTGAGAGCAACAACTGCTAGCAGATACATACTCCGCTTCACATGTGGATAAAGCCACAGATGTTTGCTTTTTGCATTGCCAAGTGACCAATCGTGGTCCGAAAAACTGGCACCCTGCTGTTGTTGATTTAGCGTTAACTTTGCAGCATCCGAAGTCGGAATCGGAATACCCTTCGAGCATAAAATCGCCTTCTCTTGGATACCACAACCCCAACGATGGAGTTCCTTTCAGGTAGCGTAATATCCTTTTCACAATCACCATATGCGAAGCTCTCGGGTTAGATTGAAATCTTGCTGCGAGGCAGGTTGGGTACATAATATCGGGTCTTGAAGCTGTCAAATACATCAGCGAACCGATCATGGAACGATACATCGTTTCATCTACCTTCTCTCTGGTGAGATCAGGGTTTATCCCATGATTCGTTGCTAATGGGGTGGCTGCTGGAGTAGAACCTAACATCCTGAATTTCTCCAAGATATCATGAACGTACTTCGTTTGATGTATGAAAATTCCTTTGGGTAGTTGATCAACCTGCAATCCCAAAAAGAATTTCATCTCACCCATCGATGACATTTCGAATTTCTGCTTCATAACTCGTTCAAAATCTTTGCATAGATCCTCATTTGTTGACCCAAATATGATATCATCCACATAAATTTGAACTATCAGAAGATGACCGTCGACCACTTTGGTGAAGAGAGTGGCATCCACTTTTCCTCGAATGAAATTGTTGGCTAGTAGGTGTTGAGACAATGTCTCGTACCAAGCTCTCGGGGCCTGGTGTAAACCATACAGCGCTTTGTCTAGCAAGTAGACCTTGTCTTTGTGGATTGGATCGGTGAAGCCCGGAGGCTGTCCGACATAAACCTCCTCTTTTACCTTCCCATAGAGAAACGCGGATTTAACATCTAACTGATATACTTTGAAGTTTTTCCAAGACGCAAATGCTAGGAAGATTCTGATCGCTTCTAGTCGAGCAACTGGAGCATATACTTCAGTGAAATCTATACCCTCCTGCTGACTAAAACCCTGGACTACGAGTCGAGCTTTGTTGCGAACCACAACTCCTCTATCGTCTCTCTTACACTTGAACACCCACTTGGTGTTCATCTTCCTTTGACCATCAGGAAAATCCACTAACTTCCACACTCCCAACTTTTCAAATTGGCTCAGTTCCTCCTGCATTGCATTGACCCAAGAATCTTCAGTAAGCGCCTCTTTGTAAGTTCTTGGTTCAACCTGCGATATAAAACAACTCAATGAGAATTCAGTTTGCAAAGGAGCAACTGTTGTATAAAAACATCTAAGCCCTTTATCAATCTGTCTTCGAGTGCGAACGCCTGTCTGCAATTCTCCTATGATCAATTCCTCTGGATGGTATGAAAGAGTTCGTGGCATCACTTCTCCTGGAACATCTACATCGCCTTCCAGATTAGTAACATTCTGATTTGCACCTTGTTCACTGACTGGATTTGTTTGACCTGAAATCTGAATTTGCTCCCCCTCAGAATCTGAATCACCACGATCAAATACTCGCATGTTCTCAGATTCTTGATTATCATTCTGTGCCGTCTGATTATCTTGAGCAACTTTATTTTGTTGGACATCATCATGTTCACCAGCATTGCTTGGACCTGCTTCATCATCATTTGAAGTTTGTCGAGGTCTTCTTGAATACTCAGCTGGGAACCTTTCCTGCGATTCTTCATACTGTCGCAAAATATCCAACTCATCAAAGAAATCTTCTTCTTCTTCTGGTTCTTCCATCATGTCAAACGAATCCCACAATTTATCATAATTAAAACGCCATGAGTCTCCAGGATTCTGTGGCGGCATTGTATAACCTTGACATTCAACATTTGGAGCTTCAATAATCCGCTTCAGACTTGGAATGAAGACTCGTCGTAATGGACTTGCATAACCTATGAATATCCCTTCAATACTCTTCGGACCAAACTTTCCAAAAGGTTCTAGAACAGTACAGGGTGACCCGAACGGTTCAAGATACTTCAGATTCGGTTTGCGGTTATTGATCAACTCAAAGCATGTTTTGTTGAATTTCTTGACAGTGAGAACTCTGTTGAGCATATAGCATGCGGCGGAAACTGCTTCTGCCCAAAAATTTATCGGTAGCTTTGAATCAGCAAGCATTGTTCTGGCCGTTTCGATTAGCGTCCTGTTTTTGCGTTCTGCGACTCCATTTTGTGGTGGAGTGTACGGAGCACTAAACTCATGCAATATACCTCTTTCATCACAAAATTCTTCCATCTTGTTGTTCTTGAATTCAGTACCATTATCACTTCTAATTCTTCTGATACGCCTTTGGTACAGATTTTCAATCTTTCTGAACAACGCCATCAAACTATCAAACGTTTCATCTTTCGACTTCAAGAATGATACCCACAAAAATCTGGAATAATCATCAGTAACCACAAGACAGTAGAGATCCCCTGTAATACTTTTGACGTTTACTGGACCAAACAGATCCATATGAAGTCTCTCTAAAGGTCTGGAAACTGAATTGACTTGCTTTTTAGGGTGTGACTTTTTCTTCTGCTTGCCTTTGACGCAACTAATGCACTCCCCTTCCATATGAAAACCTTTGATATTAACTCCAAGAACTAAATCATTGTGCACCAAGTGATTCATTTTTCTAAGATGTATATGCCCCATCTTCCGGTGCTACAACTTCGATTCTTTCTCTGTTGCTCTAGACACAAAACAATGAGCCTGACCCGTGGTTGTAGTAGCTACGCTCATGTCCAACACGTACAGATCATTGACTATTGGTGCCCGCATGATAATCCATTCTTTAGGGATAACAAATCCTGGCTTCAAGATCAAACATTCTTTATCTGTGAAGTGAGTGGTATACATCCTGTCACAAATCTGCGAGATACTTAGCAGATTATTCTCCAGCTCAGCAATGTAGTTAACTCTTTCAAACGTAATAATCCCATTGGATAACGTTCCTTCACCGACAATTCTACCACCTTGGTTTTCTGCGAATCCCACGTAACCTCCATTAAAATTTCTAACATCATACAACAATGCAATCTTCCATGTCATATGTCGAGACGCTCCGCTATCCATAATCCATCTTGAAATAACTCTCGGAAGTTCCTGCACATATCACAAACAATTCAATAAAGATGTCGATTCATGGTTCACGATTACCAACTAGGAAGCTTCGGCAAGTCCAAAATCTTTAGTGAGATTTTGATGCCACCCAAGCCTCTTTTGACTCGGGTAACTTAACTTTAATGTGAGTTTTAGCAGTGTAAAGTGGCGGAAAATTTTTATCATTCATTTTCAAACTTTCATCTGATCCAACCTCAACCTTTTTGTATAAGAAAAACTCATCTATCTTAAGTTGACCGGTTGGTTGATTTTTATTTTGAACATTCTTCTTCTCGGATGGAGTAGAAGATTGTTTCTCCAACTTTTCATAATAATCCAAAGGAACATTCATCTTTACCAGTGTGGTAGAAGATGATTGTTTTTCCGACACTGACACCTTTGGTTTATCAACAACTTTTGGCTTCCATATTTGTTGAGATGATGCAACCCGTTTATAAAATTTGTCATTTTTAGTTACCACATTCTTAACAGGTTCAATTTTGACTTTTGATTTCTCATTTTTCAAAATTTTCTCAACAACCATTGGAGCTTTGCCTTTTGCATCAACCTTCTTCTTTTGATTTTCAACAACTTCAGTCTTAAGCTTGGAGTTGGTGCAATTTCTTGCAATGTGACCAACTTTGTTGCATCTAAAACACGTACGAGTATCAACTACCCGACTTGTGCCTTCAGACTGAGGTTGTGAAGCCCTCTTCTCAAAAAATTCTTCATTTGATTTTGAAAAAAATTCATTTTCCTCATCAGAAAGTGAACTCGAACCGTTCACAAACACCTTCTTTTCAGCAAACCTTTTGTTTTGAAAACTCCTTTTCTGATAACTCCTACCACACGGATATCCACCCGACCAATTGTTTCGATTGTTGTTATAAAAACGTGGCGGAACTACAGATTTCTTGTAGTAAGCTTTATCTTTCTCAAAATTCATTTGCCTTTTTGTTTGTTTTAAACTTTTTACTTCAGACAAATCGATTTCAACCATTTTGAACACATTTGTCAATTTTGAAACATTTACATTCTCCAGAGGAAACTCAGAATCCGAATACAACTTATCAGATCCAGCCATCTTGTACATCACAAGACCCGGTTCATCACCTAAGTTGTTTTTGGATTTTGGGTTCTGAATGTACTTGTCCAGAAAACATTTTTCATCCTCAGCTTAATCACTATCCAAAACACTTTCAGCCATGCCTTTAACAATCTCAGTTTGAACCCTATCATCAGCTGATGATGAAGAAAATGTAACATCAATTGAATTAGGAAGTTTCACTTCATTTTCTTCCTCAAGATTAACCAACCCAGATTGCTTTTTCGAATAATTGTCTAGAACTAGTGGTGGAACTTGATGAAACCCGACCCCAGTTCCATCACAGTATACATCTTCGCCTGCTTTGTCTTTCCTGATAGGTTTGGGAATAATGTGTTGCAAAACAAAGCTTGCAGAGTTGTAACTGTTCAATTTCAAATTGATTCTTTCATTCTCAATCTTAGCTTCTTCAAACTGAAGCTTCAATTTAGCAATCTCATCCAATTGTTTGTTGATTAATTCTTCTTTAATTCTCAAAACACATTGCAATTGGCAATTTTCTTTGTATGTTTTACCGTTTCTATCATCATTATCTTTAATCGTGCTTTTAAGCTTCTCAAATTTTTCAGTGATCTGACGATTTTCAAGAACTAACCTCTCATTTTCTTTCCTAACCTTTTCATGATCAATTTTATCATTTTCAATTTTGTTAGTTAATTCTTTCAATCGTTCAATTGAAGCTTTCACCGATTTATCACGATCAAGAATTTGATCCTCAACACTTCTGACTCTAGCAGTCAGATCTTAAACCTTCTTACCGTTGAGATAAGTGATTGTACTACAAACTTTGCATTCCTTGATGCAATTTTTGCACTCAACATCACCATTGACTTTCTTACCTGACTCAGTCGTTGACACGTTTGAACTGACCTGGCTTTTAGACTCAGATACGGATTTAGAATCTACCTCAAGTGCCTTAGCTGCCAGCACCTTGTCAGCCATCTTTCCCATGTTTTCAGCATTCAACTCCTGTGTCGTGTCAATGATCCCAGTGTCAATCTTCTTTGACTTCTCTTTCTCTTCTTTCTCCTTCTTCTCTTTCTCTTCTTTCTCCTTCTTCTCTTTCTCTTCATCTTCTCCGCTTCCCCACCATTTCTTCTGCTAATAATCATATTCAACTTTATACTCTTGGATTATGGTTTCCATATCAAGAGTGTTATGATCAATAGCAATGTTTCCATAAGGGTCAAGATAACATTCTCTGTCTGGATCCCATCTATTTGCTCTTTTTGCCTCAGAAAAGATACCAGATATTCTGATCAATTTGTTTGTGGCCAACATCTTTCTGTGTTTATACTTATGTTCTTCAGTTCTGTCATCTTTCCAAGGAATAGGTTCAGTTTTTGCCATGAAAGCATATCCAACCGCATCCTCTTCAGGTAACAACTCACTCCAGTCGTAACCTTCATCGCCGTGAATCACCACAAGTGCTCTACATTTTTCTTTGTTATCCTAAAGCTGCTTCATCCTTGGTGGTTCTGATTTATTCTGATGATAAATTGCCTTCTTGTAGTAATCTTCTCTGAAGGGGTTTTCAGATTCATCAGCATACGCATTTCTGCATTCACGGTTAAAGTGACCTTTCTGTTTGCACTTGAAGCATGTCACCTTAGACTTATCAAAGCCCAACTTGGTAGATGGTCCACCAATTGACTTCCTCCCAGTTATCTCCATGAAACGCTGTGCTCGACGAACTGCACTCGCCATACACCACCTTATATCGATTAGTTCCATCTCCTCAGGATCTATCTGATCGTAATCTTCTTTTGTCAGGTTGGTGTTGCCTATCTTCCCTGCTACAAGACTTTCATAAGATTCTAGCACAGATGCTAGGAAAACCATCTGTTGTTTGGCAGACTCTTCGCTGAAGTTTTGAGCGTTCTTTAAGTCTACAGCGATGTTGCATTGAAATAAGTTCTTTGCATCAGACTGGTTTGAATTTGACAAAGAGCCACTGTGATATCCACTACGTTGACTTTCTTTGCTTGTTGTGGAAACATTCTCAGCAGAAAATGCAGTCTTGGGAGATGTGTTCTTTGGCATCATGCTCTTTGGATAATACAAATCCAAGTTCTGCTGGTATGATGAGTGATTGAATTTGTGCGTCTTCTTCAATTCCAACTCGTGACTCTCTAGTCTATCAATCAACAAGTCTACTGTCAACTCTTCTGGTGGCTTGATAGTATTGTTTAGCATCAACGCATAATATTGCCAATCCATCTCATCTGGCAATGCATCAAACAATTTGTCGACTAGCTCTTCTCGGGAATAAACAAATTTCGTGTCTCGCCAGTTCCAGCTTCAGATGCCCAAACCTCTCAATCATTTTACAAACTGATTCATTCTTTAAACACCCAAACAAATCAAACTCTTTTCTAAGTAGTTTCTTTTTGTTTTTCACAATTTCTGTGCTTCCTATACATTTGTTTTTCAATTTGTTCCAGAGATCCGTAGCACTAGAGTATTCGATCAAAGATATTATATCTTCTCGAACAGATTGAAACAGCAACGCAACACATTTCTGCTCAGCAACAAACAAACAAATCTATCTCCTCATTTGTTGTTAAGGTTTCACCTTTTTTGTTTCCATTATGGTATCCATTTTTTAGACTCTTCCAACTAGGAAAAGCAAAGGCCATCAACCAATCTTCAAACTTCTTGGCCCACCGACTGTATTCTTCGATAGCCATCAACTTTGGGGGTTTGTTGTAGGTTCCGAAAGCACTTTCAACCTCCAAAGCATCCGATAACTTTTTCTTTGGATTCGTCGTGTTCTCATTTATGTTACTAGAAGAAGTATCATTTCCACCATCTCCAGCAAACGCAAAGTCGTCATAAAACGGATTGAAATCATCCATCTTGTACCTGAAACGATTAACAAAAACTTAGAAAATTCTTGATTTTGTAAAATGACATATTCAAACGGAATTTGTTCAAGCTTAATGGTTCAAACGGTATAGTTCAAACGAACTAGTTCTTTTCAAACGGAATCTGTTATTTCGTTTGAAACAACACTAATCAGGTTTTCAAACGAAACCTAGTTCAAACGAAACCCTGTTCAAACGTAAACTTTCAAACGGAACACCTTTCAAATGTAAACCACTTTTTCAAACGGAACCCATCTTCAAACGTGAACAGTTTCAAACGTAATGTCACTTTCAAACGGACAACTCTTTCAAACTTGAACTCTCAAATGTGATACCAATTTCAAACGTGAACCACTTTCAAACGACCACTTTCAAACGGATAGTGGCCAATTTCAAACGGAAAGCAGGTTTTCAAACGGATGACGTCAGCTTTTAACGAACATTTTCAAACGGACAAGATGATTTCGATCAGTATTAAGCCATATTATGGTCTCAAATTTTCAAGGATTAGTTATAACTGTATTTCGTTTGAATTGTGAAAGTTTTAGACCGTTTCAACCGTGAATTATGTCCGAAACAGAAAAAGAATGAGTAGAAGTAAGAATATCCGATGAATTCAAGCTGCAATGGTATGAACTCCTCGTCCTGAGCTCTGATACCACTTGTTGGATCGTGTTCGGTGACCCTAAAGTCAGTTAAGGAAGTTCATCGTCATTTACAAAGGCGGAAACAGAGTAAACAACATCAAGACAGCTTGTTCCTTTCAATTTCTTTTCTATTAACGCTTTTCTGAGACTTTACAATGAGTTCTGATGAAATTTTGGCAGCACCTCGTCTCTCACACTATGACCTGATCCGTTTGAAATGAACATAGCATGACCCTATTTATAGACACTAGCCATTCCGTTTGAAGGTGACACAGCCTGCTTCAAACGGACTGCTTCAAACGGACACACACTCTCAAACGGATATGCCATCCTCAAACGGACATGACATGTTCAAACGGATGAACATGTTTCAAACGGACAGGATCTATAAAACATGATTAAACCCTAATTTCAATACTATTGCTCACTCATTTAACCTATCTAGACATAAGACTCGATAATACGAAGTCAACAGACAGTCAGTGCACCAACAGAGGTAAATGAACAACTCAAGTTTGTAGAAAGGCCTCTACAGATTGAAGACAGCAAAGTCAAGAACCTCAAGCATAAGAGATTAGTTCTGGTCAAAGTGAAATGGGACTCCAAAAGAGGACCTGAGTACACATGGGAGCTTGAATCAGAAATGCAAAGGAAATATCCACGCTTGTTTCAGTAGATCTCGAGGACGATCTCTAAAACAAGGTGGGGAGGATATAACAACCCTCCTGAATATTTTTCCAACACCCCATTATATTTTAAAATATCCGAATATGTCCTGAAATACACCCCATATGTGAAAACAGACCCCGAATACCTTAAATATTATTAAAAATAATTAAAAATTGAAGTTTGGGTTTGAGGCGGGCCGCGTAGCCTTTGGGCTAACCTTTACGCGGGCCGCGACATGGTGAAATCTGGCACGACCATGGGCCGCCACGTGGCCCAACACCCGGCAACCCTACGCGATGACTCGGACAAGCTATGCCGTTGACCAGCATTGACGCGGGCAGTGTAGCCCTTTGTTATACTTTACGTGGGCCGCGTAAAAGTGAAAATGAGGCCCTATAAGTAGCAGGCCTTGGATCTTCAGTCTGCTCGTTCATTTCTGTTTCAAATCTCGAATTTCTTAAAGTGTACGCATAATATCGAGTATAATACCCCCCTAAATAACGAAGTTCTGCTCCGTTGTAAGTATCATAACCCCTGGATACGTATTAGATACTCTGCCCAATTGATCTAGGGTTCCGTAACGGCTGTCATGGTTCTGCCCGACGTAGTCGTTGGAATGTCGTCTCGGGGAGGGTATTACTAATGTTAAAATGGGTTATTATACTAACACGTGTGCATTTGTGTAAATTATAGATAATTCTCAGAAAACCCTAAAGGATAATCTAAGACAGCAATGTGAGTAATCTCCTTTTTGTAAACAGTTTTTACAAAACCTTAACTATTTTACAATGCAATTTAGCAGTGATTGAGTCTTTGTAATTCTACGATTACTGCCGGTATGTTGGGGTTTTGTATACAAAATGTGAGACACATTACCATTGAACGAAGAGTTAGCCAATGTGTAATATGACTCACCAGTCAGGATTGACAGTACTGAATGAGTAATTGGGTAGATATAAACATTGAAATCGCTCTCAATACTGTTTAAATTAAATTAATGTTTCTTGATTAAACTGGGATTCACTCAGCAGTATTTCCCACTGACAAATGTTTTTAAAACGCGTTTCAGGTAACACAGTGTGAAAGCCAATTAGAAGCCAGCTGGACAGCACTGAAGGCTTGGAAAAGTAGCTATAAAAGTTACCTAAATGAAGAAGGCGTTTTATTTCAATAAAATGGGATTTATCCCTATAAATCAGTTTGTAATGAAAACATGGGTTTCATCCCAATGTGTTTATTTATATAAAATATGGTGGTTTTACTCGGATAAAATATTTCCTAACTACGGTCCTGATGTAATTTCCGTTGCCAAATTAGACAAACACGCGATACCACCGAAATTGGCTCGCGGACGCACGTTTCCGGGGATTTGGGATCGGGGGTTGCGACAGAAGGTGGTATCAGAGCTAAGCCACTAATTCAGCCACAGAAGTGTTCTGCTGACATCAAAATTCAAATTGTTAGGAAATAAATTACAGAAATGCGTGCATAATTGTATTTCTTGTTATGTGTTATTTGACTATTTTTTAGTTTACAGTATGAGCGACCAAGGACCATCTGACGCGTACCGTCAATTGGCTGGTTCGCCTAGTAGCGAAGGTGCCTCTTCTCAGCCTGCCCTCACAGGGTACTCTGCTGATACAGAAGAAGGAATATTCATGTTTAAGGCTCAGTCCGAGGAGCCATTTCTTTAGAAAAAGAGGGGATGGTTCAGTCGAGGGGCACACAAGCGTAGAAAGCGTATGAAAAAGTTACAAGACCAGAGAGCACTAGCAGCAGCCAAAAGAGAAACCGATGCCTATGCCCAGGAAATGATTAATAGGGGTATAGCCAACATCCACATCCTAGCAACCACTGCAGCTGACCCTAACCTGGAACAAATGATAGCACCCCAACCACAACCACCAATTCCGGACCAACCAATGAAAATAGAAAACCCTGAAAATCAAGTAGAAATGCATGATTTCGACCCGGAGGAAATACCTAGGGTACCTGCACCAAACCCCTTAGACCCAAATTTCGACCCCTGGTGGGACGACAATAGGGACTATGTGCAACGCTACCCGATACATGAAGACATGCCCATGCCAAACATAGGAGCCTACCCAAGTTTGGATCCTTTAGATCCCTATTACCACGATGTATACATTAGGGAGATTTTAGAAAATCCTTACCAATTCCAGGCACCTACACCTCCATACCAAGAACCCGCACCCCAGATTCCGAACCCAGTTCTAGAACCTGCACCCCCAATGAGTGCAGACAATGTACAAGAACTTAGGACATTTGGTGAGGAAATTTTAGAGAGTAGTGAACGAATGAGACAGGTGGGAGAGCAACTCGTCTGGAAGTATGACGAGCGCAATATGGATTTCTGGATGATTCCATATCCATGAATGTGATGGTGGAGACGGTAGTAGTAATAATAATAATAAAATAAAATAAAATATATGTGTACGGATGCCTACTATT
Source organism: Helianthus tuberosus (assembly GCA_030545235.1). Taxonomy (NCBI): domain Eukaryota; kingdom Viridiplantae; phylum Streptophyta; class Magnoliopsida; order Asterales; family Asteraceae; genus Helianthus; species Helianthus tuberosus. Next base: position 39,082,336 of record CM060382.1, on the reverse strand, counting down.
ATTAGTGTAATTTTATTTCAGTTGGTATTGTAATTTTAATTTCAGTACTAGTGTGTAATAGATGCATATTATATGAATAGAGTAAAGTCGTAATGATCGACGCTTTTGACCAAAGTGTGTGTCATGTGATTGACTATATTAAATATTATTTTATGATATTAATATGTGATAAATGTTTAAAATTCAGATGGCCGACGAAGGAAATCAAGAAAATCTGAATAACAATAACCAGAGTAACATTAACTTGGTTAATGAGAATCCAAGCATCAATAACAATGGAAACCAAATGGACAATAGTGTCGTCCAACATATAGTGGCACAAGGAATCATAGATGCAATGCCAGTTATTATTCAAACGGTTCAAGAAGCGAATAATAAAAGTAAACATCGCAGTAAACGACCAATTGAACCAGAACATAGCGTGAAAATGGACCCGTATTTCAAGCGCCCATTCCCAAAAGAAGAAGAACCATGCCTTATGGTTGTTCTTATAAAGAATTCTGGTCCTACAAACCAATAGAATTCTCGGGCAATGAAGGATCCATTGCATCTCTACGCAGGATAGAAAAGACTGAGGCTGTTTTAAAAATAAGCAAGTGTGCTGAAGAAGACAAAATAATGTTTGCTTCTAATTTGTTTAAGAACTCAGCCTTAGAATGGTGGAACACTGTCCTCCAGTCTAGAGGAAATGATAGGGTTTATAACATGGAATGGGAGTAATTTAAGAATATGGTAGAAAGGAAATTATGTCCTCCCAATGAAAAAGAACAGATAGCGAATAAGTTTCTGAACCTTAGGATGACCGGGGTAGATAGTAAGGGTTATACTACCACATTCTTTGAATATGCCAGAATAGTACCAACCCTTGCATCACCTGAACCAGTATTAATCTCCCGTTACATATGGGGATTAATTGGAGAGATTAGACATGTAGTCAAGGCAGCTAGACCCTAAACTATAGAAGAAGCTGTAGAACTAGCCAACACCTTAACTGATGAATTAGTCCGTACACGAGAAGAAGACCAGAGGAAAAACCTAGCATACAGGCTTACCCAGGAATTCCGATCTGGAAATTCCAATTGTGGGAAAAATGTAGGTTCCACATCTGCACCTTATTGCAAGTATTGCAAAAGGAAGCATTCTGGAAGATGCTCCATATATTGCAATTTCTAAAAAATATCAGGTCACAAGGAAGAAGACTGCAGGAGTAAAGCCAATAACAGGATATGCTACAACTGCGGAGAACAAGGTCATATCAAGCCGAACTGTCTTAAATTGGCTCCAGCTACAAACAACAGGAACACTAAAAATGCTAGAGCATTCGTTCTGACTGCAGATGAAGCCAAGATGATTCCAGACGTGATAGCTGGTACGTTTTTAGTTAATGATGTTTTTGCTAAAGTATTATTTGACTCTGGTGCAAACCAAAGTTTTATAAATACTTCGTTTTGCAAACTTCTAAATCAGTCATTAACTAAACTACCACAAGAATGTCTAGTAGAGACAGCAAATGGAGAAACAGTTAGGATTCCTGAAATCTTGCAGGGAGCAAGAATAGAGTTTTTAAATCAAAAGTTTATCGCAAACCTTTATCCCATGAATCTGGCAGGATTTGATGTCGTTTTAGGAATGGATTGGTTAATAGCCAATAAAGCCAGTATTCTATGTGATCAAAAGTCAATTCAAGTAAATTCACCAAAGGGTGAAAAGATCACAATTAAAGGAGATAAGCCTCTAGGTCCACTAAATTCATCTCTGTGATGAAAACTGCAAGTTATGTAAGAAAAGGGTCTATAGTATATTTGATTTCCATAATCACTAACACTAAAGGAAAAGAACTAAAAGACATTCCAGTAGTGTCTCAGTTTTCAGATGTATTTCCAGAAGAATTACCAAGATTACCGCCAGATAGAGAAGTTGAATTCAGAATTCACCTGCTACCAGGAACGGCACCGATTGCCAAAGCACCTTACCGTTTGGCACCCGCCGAAATGCTGGACCTGAAGAAACAGTTAGACGAGTTACTAGAAAAAGGATTCATACAGCCAAGTTCATCCCCATGGGGAGCGCCAATATTATTCGTTAAAAAGAAGGATGGAACAATGCGTATGTGCATTGACTACCGTGAATTGAAAAAGGTCACGATTAAGAATCGGTACCCATTACCAAGAATCGATGATCTGTTCGATCAATTGCAAGGAGCTTGATTTTTCTCTAAAATCGATTTAAGATCAGGATATCATCAATTAAAGGTACAGGAAGAGGATATTCCTAAGACCGCGTTCAGAACGAGGTATGGCCATTATGAATTTACCGTCATGCCATTTGGTTTAACCAATGCCCCAGCCGCATTTATGGACATGATAAACCGAATATGTAAGCCATATTTGGATAAATTCATAATTGTCTTTATAGATGATATTCTCATATATTCTAAAAGTAAAGAGGATCATGCAAAGCATTTGCACGCACTTCTAAGTCTATTAAGAAAAGAAAAACTTTATGCTAAGTTTTCAAATTGCAAATTTTGGTTAGAACAGGTACAGTTTCTTGGACACTTAGTGAACCATGAAGGAATTCATGTGGATCCAACAAAGATCAAGGCAATAACCAAATGGAAAACCCCTGAGTCACTAACCGAGGTTAGAAGTTTCTTAGGATTGGCCGGTTATTATAGAAGATTTATTCGAGATTTCTCTAAAATAGCCATTCCTTTAACTAAGTTAACCTGTAAATCCATTAAGTTTGAATGGGGACCAAAACAGGAAGAAGCTTTTAGCATTCTTAAGCAAAGATTAACCCATGCACCCATACTAGCATTACCAGAAGGAACTGAAGATTTTGTAATTTATTGTGACGCTTCTAAATTAGGTTATGGATGTGTACTAATGCAACGTCAAAAGGTTATAGCTTACACTTCTAGACAACTTACGAATCATGAAGAGAATTATACAACCCATGATCTAGAACTAGGAGCTATAATTTTTGCCTTTAAGATTTGGAGACATTACCTTTATGGTAGTAAGTTTACCATATTAACTGATCATAAGAGTTTAAGGTATGTTTTCGGGCAAAAGGAATTGAATATGAGACAAAGACGCTGGATGGAAATGCTTAGCGATTATGATTGTGATATCCAGTATCATGAAGGAAAGACAAATGTAGTGGCTGATGCTTTAAGCCGAAAGTATCATGAAAAGCCAAAAAGGGTATGTTCTCTTAAATTAAATCTACAAGTAGATTTAAATGATCAAATTAGAAAAGCACAAGAATCAGTAATCAAGGATGATACTGAAAAATTAAAAGGTATGATTAAGGAATTAGAACAAGGAACAGATGGAATTTGGAGATTCCATAAGAAGAGAATATGGATACCTAAATTAGGAAACATACGCCATCGTATATTAGAAGAAGCCCATAAGTCCAGATATACGATGCATCCTGGAAGTGATAAGATGTATCAGGATTTAAGAAAGAATTTTTGGTGGATAGGAATGAAAAAGGACATAGCAGCCTATGTTTCTAAATGTTTAACCTGTTCACAAGTTAAAGCTGAACACCAGAAACCCTCAGGTTTGTTACAACAGTTAGAAATGCCAGTGTGGAAATGGGAATTGATAACAATGGATTTTATTACCAAATTACCCAAAACAATGAAAGGTAATGATACAATCTGGATGATTGTAGATAGGCTAACCAAGTCAGCTCATTTCCTACCAATGAAGGAAACTTTTAGTATGGAACAGTTAGCTAAATTATATGTAAATGAAATAGTTTCACTACATGGGATTCCTTTATCAATTGTTTCTGATAGGGACAGCCGTTTTACCTCTCATTTTTGGTCAAGTTTTCAAAAAGAAATGGGAACCAAGTTAAATCTAAGCACAGCTTATCATCCTCAAACAGACGGACAAAGCGAAAGGACAATTCAGACAATGGAGGACATGCTTAGAGCTTGTGTAATTGATTTCGGAGGTAATTGGGACGATCACTTACCTTTAATAGAATTTTCTTATAATAACAGTTAGCACACAAGTATCAATGCTGCACCATTGGAAGCACTTTATGGACGAAAGTGCCGGACCCCAGTCTGTTGGGCAGAAATTGGGGAAAAGCAACTATCTGGACCTGAGATAGTGCAAGAAACAACTGACAAGATCATTCAAGTCAAGGAACGACTAAAAACAGCACGTGATCGACAAAAAAGTTATGCTAATAACAGACGTAAACCCTTGGAATTTCAAGTAGGAGACAAAGTATTGTTGAAAGTCTCTCCTTGGAAAGGAGTAGTAAGATTCATCAAAAGAGGAAAGCTAAGTCCCAGGTATATTGGACCTTTTGAGTTTATTAGAAGAATAGGACATGTAGCCTATCAGCTACAATTTCCAAAGGAAATGGCAGGAATACATGACGTATTTCATGTATCTAATCTCAAGAAATGCTTAGCTGATGAATCACTTATGGTACCTCTTAAGGATATAGAGGTAAATGAACAACTCAAGTTTGTAGAAAGGCCTCTACAGATTGAAGACAGGAAAGTCAAGAACCTCAAGCATAAGAGATTAGTTCTGGTCAAAGTGAAATGGGACTCCAAAAGAGGACCTGAGTACACATGGGAGCTTGAATCAGAAATGGAAAGGAAATATCCATGCTTGTTCCAGTAGATCTCGAGGACGATCTCTAAAACAAGATGGGGAGGATATAACAACCCTCCTGAATATTTTTATATTTTAAAATATCCCAATATGTCCTAAAATACACCCCATACGTGAAAATGGACCCCGAATACCTTAAATATTATTAAAAATAATTACAAATTGAAGTTTGGGTTTGAGGCGGGCCGCGTAGCCTTTGGGCTAACCTTTACGCGGGCCGCGACATGGTGAAATCTGGCACGAGCATGGGCCGCCACGTGGCCCAACACCCGGCAACCCTACCCGATGACCCGGACAACTTATGCCGTTGACCAGCATTGACGCGGGCCGCGTAGCCCTTTGTTATACTTTAAGCGGGCCGCGTAAAAGTGAAAATGAGGCCCTATAAGTAACAGGCCTTGGATCTTCAGTCTGCTCGTTCATTTCTGTTTCAAATCTCGAATTTCTTAAAGTGTAGGCATAATCTCAAGTATAATACCCCCCTAAATAACTAAGTTCTGCTCCGTTGTAAGTATCATAACCCCTGGATACGTATTAGATACTCTGCCCGATTGATCTAGGGTTCCGTAACGGCTGTCGTGGTTCTGCCCGACATAGTCGTTGGAATGCCGTTTCGGGGAGGGTATTACTAATGTTAAAATGGGTTATTATACTAACACGTGTGCATTTGTGTAAATTATAGATAATTCTCAAGAAACCCTAAAGGATAATCTAAGACAGCAATGTGAGTAATCTCCTTTTTGTAAACAGTTTTTACAAAACCTTAACTATTTTACAATGCAATTTAGCAGTGATTGAGTCTTTGTAATTCTACGATTACTGCCGGTATGTTGGGGTTTTGCATTCAAAATGTGAGACACGTTACCATTGGACGAAGAGTTAGCCAATGTGTAATATGACCCACTAGTCAGGATTGACAGTACTGAATGAGTAATTGGGTAGATATAAACATTGTAATCGCTCTCAATACTGTTTAAATTAAATTAATGTTTCTTGATTAAACTGGGATTCACTCACCAGTATTTCCCACTGACAAATGTTTTTAAAACGCGTTTCAGGTAACACAATGTGAAAGCCAATTAGAAACCAGGTGGACAGCACTGAAGGCTTGGAAAAGTGGCTATAAAAGTTACCTAAATAAAGAAGGCGTTTTATTTCAATAAAATGGGATTTATCCCTATAAATCAGTTTGTAATGAAAACGTGGGTTTCATCCCAATGTGTTTATTTATATAATATATGGTGGTTTTACTCTGATAAAATATTTCCTAACTACGGTCCTGATGTAATTTCCGCTGCCAAATTAGACAAACACGCGATACCACCGAAACTGGCTCGCGGCCGCCCATTCTCGGGGATTTGGGATCGGGGGTTGCGACAGAAGGTTTGGATTTCAGTGAGCTCAGGGACTCACCTACATCTTACCCGATGACACTTTTTGTTGAATTTGTAAAACTATATCATTGTATAATGGCTCTTTAATAAAAAAATCAAATACTTTTTTATTTTAAACGCTCTATAAACCTCATTTTTATACCAAAAAACTCACCACACTCTCCATCTTTTATATATTCTTTTCCTTCGTATATATTTTCTAAATAATAGTTACCATGAGTTCTTCATCAAACGAGGAAAATGTTGGAAACTTTTTGCTTAGCATGATACTTGAGACGGCGAAAATTATTGTCGAGATAGATGGAGATGACGAAGGAACTTCACAACCAAAAACAAGAGCCGTTGATGACGACTAGTGGTGTTCGTAGGTTTAGACAATATCTATTTTATGATTTTTGTATGTAATTTTAGATTATAATTTGTGTTTGTTTTTTTTTTAGTATTTGTAATTTTCTAAAAAAATTTATGCAATTTTTAATTTTCTTAAAAATATTAGTATTTATTATAAATAAAATACATTAAACGATTAAAAATGTTATTTATAAAAAATTGAGTTAACTTCCGTTTTGCTTCCTATGGTTTGGTCGTTTTAACATTTTTGCCCCAATCTATTAAATAATGTCATTTTCCTCCATGGTCTTCCTAACTTATCACCATTCTGCTCCCCGGCTTAAACGACATTCATTTCCACTATTAAATCTTGCTCCCCGGCTTAAACGACATTCATTTCCACTATTAAATCTTGGTCACGTGCCCCTCACATGAGGGGTATTTCAGACTTTTCCATCCAAACTTATTATCCTCTTAATTAATTCCTTAAATATATGTATGTATGTATATGTGTATATATATATATATATATATCAAATTCTTATCTCTCACATCCCACACCCATCAAATCTCTCCCTCTCTTCAAACCATCATAACACCATCGTCGACCACCACCTGGACACACCACGCCGACCACCACCCCTCACCGGCTACCACCACCATCACCGACCCGTCTCCATCGCCACCCTCTGGTTGGTTACCACCACCATTTTTGGTTCCAAATCGATTCGATGTGAGAGATGGGGAGAAAACATGAATAGATCTTGTGACTTGCAGATAACATGAGTAGACGAAAGGAGGGTTTCTGGATATTGTTTCATGGTTATCTTGTTCAGATTTACAAACGAAAGGAGGGTTTCACTTTTGGTGGGTTTCGATTTGGGGTTATGTTTGTCTATTTTTCGATTTGGGGTCGGATTCCAATTTGGGGTTTAATTTTTATGTTTGCCTGCTAGATTCACTAGAGGTGGGTTTCGATTTTTAACTATATGTGCGTTTCGATTCGGTGGTGGGTTTACACAGGTGGTGGTTAGCAGATGGTTGTGGATGGTGCTGGATTTTGATTTAATGGTGGTTCACGCATGTGGTGGTTGGCAGATGGTTGTGGATGGTGGTCTACAGGTGGTAGTTAACTGTTATTTCGTTTTGAGGTGGGTTCAAATTGTGTGCTGGTTGTGGTGGTGAATGGTTTGTGGATGGTGGTAACTAGTTGAAAGAGTGGTTTGAGAGATAGGAGAAAAAAGAATTAAGGTTATTGTAAAAAAGGTTAAAAGTGTGAGAAATATTGTGGAGATGACATGTGTCCTAAATCTAAATTAATTCAAAAGGGTAAACAAGTAATTTTATCATTAATTCAATTACTAAAAACTTCCCATAACCGCCACCTTAATTATAGGAACTGGATTTTTTTAAAAGATCTCTATCAACACCATTCAGCAAGTATATAACACCATTCAGCAAGTATATAACACCATTCATGGACTAAACATCTGATCGAAACATATTTTTTCTCTAAATAAGTATAGCAATATGGTACTCATATTAAAGATAAAAAAACGCTCGTTATTATGGTGTAATTTTTTTTTTTAAAGTTACGTATAAAAAGTTATTGGCGTTTAAAAAAGACGGGGGGAAGTTACATGTGCATTAATGTTATTTTCTTAATTTAAAAATGTTAAATTTACCTATATACCCTTAATCTAGAAAATTAATATGTTTAAAAGTAAACATTATTTACAATTTTGCCATTATGATCTCAACCATTAGATCAAAGATCTGATGGTGTAGATTCTTTTCTTACCTTTCTCACAAAAAACTCTTTTTTTACAGAAACCTCTACCTATATATATATATATATATATATATATATGTATGGTTAAGTTTATTTGTGAATAACCCCCTTAACTATAAACACTAGAAAACTAATCCTAGCTATTCATTATCAATACACAAGTATAGATTAATGGCCAGGATTTGATGATGAAAATTCACTAGAGTATTTTACAATTCGATGAAAAAATATTATTTAATTGAAAATGAGAGAAAAGATAGTGATTTTTAGTGTAATATAGGGTAAAAATGAGGGGTTGGATTTGAATGCTCTTATTCACATTGGAGTCTCTATATGAGGAAAAATTAGAAGAAACAATAAAATAAGGCAATAAGCACTACATTAAAACCTTTATAGTAGAGAAAAATTTAAAGAGACTAAAATACACCTCTATATTTAGAGGGTTATATTCAACTCTCTATATTTTTTTTATGAATGTATAGGAAAGACAAAATAATAATAAAATAAGTTAATATGAGTAAGATAGAGGGTTGGATGTGAGATGTTTATAGAAATTAATAAAATTTAGTGAAAAATGTTTTTTTTCTTTTTGTTTTAAATATATATAGATAGAGATGGAGTCAATGCCCTTAGAGCATTCACTTTGAAACCTTTATATCTATTATTTCTTTAGAATATAGAGGAAAAAATAAAGAACACAATTAAAATACTAGTATCGGATTCTCTGTAATACAGAATACTTTAGAGAAAACCAAAGTACATATCACACCCCAGCCGATGGCGGAAACATCGGGGTGCGGCACTGAGCGAAACAGATTGTCCAGGAGAAATCCATAACAACTAATATTACCAAATATTTTAACGTTACGTCCCATACCATAACATATTAAGCAAAGTAGTTATTACAGACATAGTATCTCAAAGACAAATAAATTGTATCGACAACTCAGATTTTATTTAATTTGTTTCTAGACTCCCCTAGCTTGATTCCATGACATCAGCAAGTAAAGCAAGCATCCAAAACACCTATCACATACGTTAAAATAGAGTCAATACACATAGTGTAAAGCTGAGCATACAAGTTTAATAGTATAGTAGCGAAAGCGATTTACGCATAACCAGCATGTAACACGTAGTAATGTGAAGCAAGTAGGTCATCGACAATGAAATATGCACAGACATATCACCACTGTGACACGTGAAGAAATACCCTTAACAACCCCTGTCCAAGACAGGTGCTGAGTCCAAACTATAGTACTATCGTTGCTAAGGTGTCAGGAAACAATCACTGTGTAAACATAACATACAAGCATTCATCGAATAACACGTATAACATGCAGAGCGGTTAGCGTATAAAATGTGTTTGCATTGTGTGATCGATGTGAATTGATTTAGGTAACGTATGTAACACCCAAAAGCGCGTAGAACAAAAAAGGGATCGAGTATACTCACAGATGACGGTAGCTATTAAACACGATCTGTATTGGATTGAAGGGAGCGCTTAGAGTGAGCATGATCAGAGAACCACAGTTCGGCGTTGAATGGTGCGTCGAAGTGAAACGGGACGAATGGTGATTCGATCGGATGACCGTCCAGACGGATGACCATTCGGTCGGAGGGTTGTCCATTTGGGATGGATGTGTTTGTGTATGAACTTTGAAGTTTTTGTTGTAGCATTTTGTACAATGAGAAGTGTTTCTACATATCTGGTCATCCGGTTGGATGGTCATCCGGACGGATGACCGTTCGGTCGGATGGCCCTTCGTTTGAAACTGATATTCTTTGAAGTTTTGTGAAAATGTTTAAGTGTTGAAATCACAAGTCGCCTGGTCGGATCGTTATTTGATCGGATGGTGATCCGATCAGACGGCGATTCGTTCGGCAACCTGTTTGTTTGAGAAATTTTTAAGATTGGTTAAGTTAAAAGTTTGCGGTTTGACCGAGACGATGTGACAACGTGCTAAACAACAGAAACCTCATCAGGTCCAACTCATCTGGTCGGACGGGAATCACCCCGTTCAATCCGAATCAGCTGTCCATGACGGTGTTCCGTGTTCAACCCGTGAATCGGTTTTCTCTTTGATAGTAATCCATTCTCAGACCGACACTTCACTAGTGGATGAGTAGAAGGTCTGACTGAGCTCGGATTCCATAGGTTTAGAGTGAAAAGTGAAGAAAGTTTGAAGAAAAGTTTGAAACATTTAACAAGTGTTTTTATTTAAATGAATTTAGTGTAAAACATGTAGAAATCTGTTAGATTCGAACCATTCATGCTGGGATGAAGTCATTCTCCGAAGTTCATAAGAACCCGTGATGACGTCACCAATGAACAGCCCAAATCAGGTGGATTTCATGGTTAAAAGTTGTGATTTGTTGGTGAAAATGATTAAGAAGTGTGTGTAGATCAAGGAAGTACAAGATTTGAGATGAAAACTTACAAGAATCGCCAGAAATCAGAGGAAAAGAGCTTGAGAACGTGCTGGGTCGGAGGAGAGCTGTCACATCATGAACAGTGATGTGACAGGTGAGTATTTATAGGGGAAGGAGAGGAAGAGGCAGTGTAGAGTGATTCGATCGGAGGGCCTTCCGATCGAATGGCCATCCGATCGGATGGTCAACCGGACGGATGACCATTCGATCAAATGGTCCTTCGATCGGATGGCTTGTACGAGTTGGTTTCCGACTTTTCGTTTCGTGCGTTGAGCGTTGCGTTGCGTTGTGTTGCGAGTAAGCGAGGCGATTGTATTACACATTAGTTACACAAATAATATAACTACTAATGATTATAAAAGTAACCTTAGATTTCGAGTTCGCGATGGGATTGCGTTGTGATAGAGTTGCGATTGGGTTTGCGAATAATTATCCCAAAAGCAAATATAAACATGCACAAGTAACACATAATAGCACACACATGTAAAACAATATCCAGAACCTGCGATTCGAGTTGCGATATGATAGCGATGTGATAGCGTTAAGTAGATTAGCGTTTAATTACGTTTATTGCATTATTACTCCACATAATACAACTAAAATAGCGTAAACTAAAGTATCGATTAACGAGGTTTGAGAGTACAAGCAATAATTAAGTAAGGAATGACAGATCTAACTAGCAATCTTTTCTTCCTTTGACTTTGACTTTGACTTGTACTTTGACTTCAAAAAGTCGGGTTGTTACAGCCTCCCCTACATTAGGGAATTTTGTCCCAAAAATTAAGGCCCATGCGTAACGAATAGCTGGGGGTACTTAGCCTTCATGTCACTTTCGAGTTCCCAGGTGAACTCGGCGCCGCGTTTGCCTTCCCAGCGAACCTTCACTATAGGAATGCATGAGCGTCAATGTTTCTTGGTCTCTCGATCCATGATATCAAATAGCTTTACCACGAAGTGTAATGTTTCATCCACTTGTAGATTCTCAAGTGGTACTTGTAAACTCTGCTCGTCTAGGCACTTTCTGAGGTTCGAGACATAGAAAGTTGGATGGACGTTGCTGAGTTCCTCTGGCAGTTCGAGTCTGTAGGCCACTTTGCCAATTCTTTTCAGAATTTTAAAGGGTCCAACATATCGAGGCGTGAGCTTTCCTTTCTTGCCGAATCGGATCACTCCTTTCCAAGGTAAAACCTTTAGGAGTACGTGATTGCCAACGTCAAATTCAAGGGGCTTGCGGCGTCTATTGGCGTAACTCTTTTGTCGACTCCGAGCTTTCAGGAGGTTGTCTCGTATCTGGAGGATTTTTCCAGTAGTTTCTTGTAGTAACTCAGGACCGGTAATTTGCGCATCTCCGATCTCGTGCCATACAATAGGCAATCGACATTTTCTTCCATTTAATGCCTCGAATGGTGCCATTTGAATGCTATAGTGATAACTGTTGTTGTACGAGAACTCGACTAAAGGTAAATGTGTGTCCCAATTACCACCGAAATCTATAACACACGAGCAAAGCATATCTTCAAGGGTACGGATCGTGCATTCAGTCTAACCGTCGGTCTGGGGATGGAAAGCGGTACTTAGACTAAGAGTAGTACTGAGAGCAGATTGAAACGTTTCCCAAAGGTGCAAGGTAAATCGACCATCGCGGTCAGAGATGATATCACGAGGCGTCCCATGTCAACAGATGATTTCGTCAGTGTACATCCGTGCTAATCGTTCTACCTTAAAGTCTTCTCGTATCGGCAGAAAATGAGCAGATTTAGTGAGATGATCAACGATAACCCAGATGCTATCGTGACCTGATGGCGTGCGCGGAAGTTTCGTAATGAAATCCATAGCTATACTCTCCCATTTCCACATAGGGATCTCGGGTTACATGAGTAAGCCAGAGGGGCATTGTTGATCAGCCTTGACTTTGGAACAAGTCAGGCACTTTGAAACGTAGATAGCGATATCCTTCTTCATTTCAAGCCACCAATATCGAAGACGAAGGTCATGGTACATCTTGTCGGCACCGAGATGATTGGAATATCGAGACTTGTGGGCTTCAGTCAACAATATCTCCCAAAGGTTATTGCGACTTGGAATCCAGATGCGATAGAGATAGTAAAGGATACCCTTTGATTTGCTTTCTAATCGGCTTTCGGAACCAATAATTCATTCTTCCTTTAAGGTGCGTTCGGTGAAACGGGCGTGTTGAGCGTCACGGATTAGAGCTTCGAGCTCGTGCTGGGCTTGAGTATTACGAACGCTACGCAAATAGCTTCGTCGGCTTAGAGCATCGGCAACGGCATTTGCTTTGCATGGGTGGAAACGAATCTCACAGTCGTAATCGTTGAGAAGTTCAACCCATCAACGTTGGCTCATATTCAGTTCCTTTTAGCTCAAGATGTGTTAAAGGCTCTTATGGCCAGTGAAGACTGTACACTTGGTACCGTAAAGGTAGTGTCACCGGATCTTTAACGCAAAAACAACTACACCTAACTCGAGATCGTTGGTTGTATAGTTCTTCTCGTGGGTCTTGAGCTAACGAGAGGCGTATGTGATAACCTTGTTCCATTGCATAAGAACACAACCAAGACCAAGGTTAGATGCATCGCAATAAACTACAAAATCGTCGTTCCCATCAGGTAATGCGAGCACAGGAGCATTGCGGAGCATTGCGGAGCATTGCAGAGCATATGCTTGAGAGTTTGAAAGGCTTCCTCTTGTTCAGTTCCCCAAACAAAAGCTTTGTCTTCATGCGTCAGAGAAGTAAGCGGAATAGCGATTTTAGAGAAACCTTCGATAAATCGACGGTAGTAACCCGCTAGTCCGAGAAAAGAACAAACTTCGGACTGTTTCTTTGGTGTAATCCAACTCTTAACAGCTTCGATCTTCCGGGGACGACGTGAATACCTTAACTATTGACAACGTGACAAAGGAATTGAACCTCCTCCAGCCAAAATTCACACTTGGAGAACTTGGCATAGAGTCGATTCCCTTGGAGTAATTCGAGAACCAAACGTAGATGTTGCGCATGTTCGGCTTTCGATCTTGAATAGATATGGATATCATCGATAAACACGATGACGAAGCGGTCGAGAAAGGGCTTACACGTTCGATTCATCAAATCCATGAAAACCGCGGACGCGTTGGTTAAACCAAAGGGCATTACGACGAATTCATAATGACCGTATCGGGTTCGAAAAGTAGCTTTAGGTATATCTTCTACCTGAATGCGTAACTGATGATAGCCAGAGCGTAAATCGATCTTCGAGAAACACATAGCACCATGCAATTGATCAAACAAATCATCGATTCGGGGTAAGGGATAGCGATTCTTGATGGTAAGCTTATTCGGTTCCCTGTAGTCGATGCACATACGGAACGATATGTCCTTCTTTTTGACGAAAAGAACAGGTGCGCCCCATGGAGAGGTGCTAGGGCGAATGAAGCCTTTATCAAGCAATTCCTGGAGTTGACTCGAGAGTTCGCGCATTTCGGACGAAGCGAGTCGATAGGGAGCTTTAGCAACAGGATTGGCTCCAGGAATGAGGTCGATACGGAAGTCAATATCACGAATCGGGGGTAAACCATGTAAATCGTTAGGAAATACAGCAGGAAAATCACGTACCACAGGCACCTTATCCATTGCCTTCTTTTCCTTTTCCTCCGCTACTACGATGTGTGCCAAGAAAGCTTTGTATTCCTTTCGGAGATACTTGCTTGTACGCACGACATGAGTTTAAGATCCTTCGATGGAGTTTCGCCATACACACAGAGTTAATCACCGTTAGCGAGAGAGAAACGAATCATTTTATCGAAACAAACGACTTCAGCACGATTTTCTAGAATAAAATCTATGCTACTATGATGTCAAAACTACCAAGCTGCATCGGAATAAGATCGTTCGGGAAGACGTGATTGTTGAGCTCAAGGGTACAATCACGTAGAACAGAACTAACAGTGACGGTTCTTCCAGTGGCAATTTCTACGTCGAACGTTGTAGGGAAATTAGCACGTTCACGTTTTAGGAGCTTCTCGAATTTAAACGACATAAAACAGTTATCTGCTCCAGTATCAAACAAACACGAAGCATATATACCATTGACAAGAAACGTACCATTGACAACATTGTTGTCAGCTTGAGTCTGGTGAACGTTGATGTTGAAAATTCGGGTGCGGGCTGCTTGTTGCGTTGGCTGCTGCTGTTGATGTTGTTGCTGCACTGGTTGCTGATGTAGCTCTTGCTTCACCACTCGGTTCGGGCAGACATTTGTAAAGTGGTTAGGATAACCACATGCATAGCAAGCTCTTGCGTGAGCAGCGGGAGTAGGAGCTGCTTGTTGTCCCTGGGGAGCGGGAAGAGGAGCTGGCAGTGCAGGAGCTTGAACTTGAGCTTGGCGGGGACCAGTACGGCAGTTTGCAGTAAAGTGGTCGTAAAGGTTGCAGTGAACACAAAATCGGCATGCAATCCCAACAGGATGATGATAGGTACAGGTAGGGCACAACGGGTGAGGACCAGTATACGCACGTTTCGCAGGAGGTGCGTTGGTCATTGGTGCAGCGACTTGGCGATTCTGGTTCTGCTGTTGGACAGGAACACCATTGATAGGAGCGGTTGTGACAGCACAGTTCTTGTTGTTGTTTTTGTTCTTGCGTTTGCGGCGTGAAGATTTTGAAGCTTGAGGTGAAGTGGCTTCAGTGGTGGGAGTAGCAGAAGTAGCGGTGGCTTGGTGAAAACTCTTGGTGGTTTTATTGAAGTAACCAACCCGAACTCGCTTATCATTAATCTCGGCAGCAAGCAGGAAGGTCTCCTCAATTGTTGTAGTCTTGGTCGCTTGGACGAAATCGGCAACACAATCAGGTAAAGCTCGAATATATTTCCTGATTGTGATGTCGGGAGTTGTGACTTGGCCAGGGCAGATGATGCTAAGCTGTTTGAAGCGCACAGTAAGAACAGCATTGTCGCCACCCTCTTGCTTGATGTTCCAGAACTCATCTTCTAGCTTTTGGAGCTCATGCGGAGGACAGAATTCCTTCGTCATGATTTCTTTCAATTCCTCCCAGGAAATTCCATAAGCTGTGTCGTTCCAACGCCTGTTTCGCTCCGCTGTCCACCATTCCAGTGCCCTAGACTGGAAGACATCAGTTGCGTTAACAGTGCGGAGGTTGTCTGGACATCCGCTTTGTCGTAGAGTGACCTCAATCGAGTCGAACCACGCAAACATTGCGCTCGGCCCATCTTCCCCATTGAAGTCTTTGGGTCCACAAGCTTTAAACTGCTTGAAGCTAAAAATAGCTTTTGGAGAATCAGTCCTAGATTCCTCAGATGACTTGCTAGCGATTTCAGTAACCTCACTGACAATTTGCGGAATGACCTTAGCCATCTTCTTAGCGACTAGCGAGACGATGCGTTTCCAGCGTGATTGCGGCGAGCGGCTCGGGAAGTGTGAGATCTAAACGACGACATTGTCTGCAACAGACATCGTCATAGGACTCAGACTGTCACACCCCCAAAATCCACAAGCGGAGTATCACCGCAGGAGGCGTGACTGACCAGTATCCAGCCACCAATCATATTGAACAATATAAATTAAGTAAATAAAAGTCCAAACCAAACAATATAATTAGTGACAAACAATTCAACAAATTCAAGTTATCAGCGGAGCATAAGTTCAAAACCCAAAATATAGTTTAAAAGTTCATAAGTTCAACATGGAACTCAACAGTCCATGTCCCACAACGACCTCGTCCCTCCTGTGCAAGCTTCATCTAAACACCTAACGACCTGCAAGGCATATAGTAACAAATCAACAACAAAGTTGAGCGAGTTCACAGTTGGGTGTTCGTTTTAAGTTGTTTCAAAAACATAAGTTTCTTTTAGCTGGCTTACTTGTCGTGGGGGTTACCCCATAGTTTAAAAACATAGTTCTTCCTTTCCTTTCCTTTTACTCTGGCGCCCAGCCGTGGGGGCTACCCCATGAATATCCCACTAGACCCATTACCATATCGACTACTGACTGGAGTAATTTGGGTGCCCTAAGTCAATGTCTATCATCATTGACATGCCCAGATCCATTAGTCCACTCCCGTCCTCTGCGGCACGGTGTGAGGCTTGTCAAACCTAATACCGCTATTTAACTAATGACCCGTTCTCCATTGGCCCGGTGATTAAGTCGATATAAAAATGAGGGACTTAATGATAGAGTTTTTGTCTAGTGTCAATGTTGTCACCCTTCAGTTAAGAGGGTGGAGGTATGTGTCCCATACAAGGAGATCACGCAGGTTCCAATGTTGTCACCCTTCAGTTAAGAGGGTGGAGGTACGTATTCTACCCAAGAAGAATACGCAGGTTTCCTTTCAATCAATTACCCATTCCCAACCACCTGGAATCCCATGCCTTGTAGAAAGTGTAACTCACCTTAGGTTAGCTTGACAGATAAACAAAAAGGCCAATCGAACTGTTTGTGGTCAACCACGTCCTAACATGGTTACCATACAAGTCAGGTCTAGGTTTAAATAGTGCACGCATGTTTATACAGAACTAGCAAGTCACGAATACATAACAATCATGGCATACACGCATATGTAACATGTTAAATGAAATAAGTTAACCAAACACAAAGTCCAACTAGTGCGATCCAATGATTTGGGCTGATGCAATGTGCGAGCCTAATATCATTGTGCGACCCGTACATAGAGCCCAATGAAACACCTGGCCCAACCTATTGTGCGATCAGCACAACTTTTGTGATCCACAATGGGTTGTGCCATCAAGTCCAAACCCGGCCCAACAACAAATGCAGTCCAAAACTTATGCGGCCCAAACATTTAAACAAAACTTATCTTGTGCGGTCCAAATATACTTGTGCGATTCAGTTAACTTGTGCGATCGGGTTTTGGGCTGTTCGGCCCAACAACATAACATAACTTAATATATTGTGTGGCCCAATATATTGTGCGATCAGCACTATCTTGTGCGATCCACAATATATTGTGCGGTCATACAGTTCTAGATTGTACTATGTGCTTTGTTTAGTTGTACCTAGCTTGTGCGGTGAATCTTGTGCGATCAGGCACTTGTGCGACTGATCTTGTGCGATCAGTTATGTAATTTCCTTAAATCGTGGCAATTAGTTACACAATCTATTTTTCTCAATCAATACAAACAGTTTCCAATTATTCCTCTACTCGATCAAAACAAGCAATCATCATGCACCTTTCATGAACCCTAACTACTATCTTGAACCCAGTCGATTAACAAGCATTGACAAAACATTCTAAACATCCAACTAAATCATTAGCATCATTTAAAACATTGATTTCTTTCCATAACAATACCCTAATCATCGGCTAGACTAAAACAGTAATAGCCGATCATGAACATCAATCAAACTAGAGCCGATTTGTACAACAAATCATCATACAAACCTAACCTCTAAACATCATGTAAGATTATATTGACACACACATCCTACCCAATCACCATCCAAGATTATAACAATCACAGTATCAAATATCATGTATTAACAAGTTAACCAACAATGAGACACTAACCGGAACGTGGAAGGAGTTAGTTTAAATCGAGTATATTCTATAGTATCCTCTCATGCTGCTCTAAATAAAGCGCAGAAACACATCTAATCACATAGTCACATAATCACATAGGCACATAATCCACATAAGCACGTAGCATATAAGCACGTAAGCACAGAAGCACATAGTCCACATAAGCACATCTTCACTATATTTCACAACCGCGTAAAGCGATCGGGAGTTGCGAATGAGAGTAGTGATAGCGAGTAGTGTAAGCGGGTAACATAACAAGTAGTATAGTGTGCGATTTGTTAGCGTATTGAGATAAATGTATAAAGCGAGTTGTGTGTGCGTATCGAAGCGAAAAGTGGAAAGCGAGTAAATCACCAAAACCGAAACATATAGAAACACAAAAACCACATGAAACACATAAAATCTCACATAAAAGCGATAAATTACAGAGTCAGTGGTGGCGATCCTCAGAATCGAAACACATAGAAGTGATACAGCGTAAAATCAGCGAAAATCAGAATGTCTTAGGTGTGCTAGACTTTGACTACCCAAAATGATTCGACTATTCTCAAGGACTAAGAGTACACGTGTTGGCTTAATAGACTGTGCTCTCGCCTCAATCCGGGCGATCGGCACGCATCCTTTCGGCCATTAAGTGACTCTAGTCGTTGGAACCCATCGAGACTTTGGTGAGAGTTTTGTAAAACCAAAATATAGAGCGGAATAAGTCATTAAGATGCGGGTTTCACCCCTAACTTAACAACTTCATTCCTGTTTGTGTGATAAATCACGAGATAGATGGGGAGAATCGCGCCGAGGTAAGGTTTTTACACCTAGTCTCGACCAAATCACTCGTTTGTCTTCGAAAATTGTGTGTGTTTGTCAGCCTTAGGAAAGGCTGAGTGTCTGCACGAAGCTGTATTTGCGATGTTCGTGCAAAGTTGTGAATTTAGCGAGTGTAAATGAGATTAACAAGAGTAAGCTCGCGCGAAACCCCTACCGGGCTCGCACGAGGCGGTCTGTTGGTACTTAGACTATAAACTAGGTCAATTCTAAGACATCGACCCAGACTAGGTCGAGTCTTGCCTGATTCCATATAGTTATGGCTCTGATACCAATCTGTCACACCCCAACCGATGGCGGAAATATCGGGGCGCGGCACTGAGTGAAACAGATTGTCCAGGAGAAATCCATAACAGCTAATATTACCAAATATTTTAACGTTATGTCCCATACCATAACATATTAAGCAAAGTAGTTATTACAGACATAGTATCTCAAAGACAAATAAATTGTTTCGACAACTCACATTTTATTTAATTTGTTTCTAGACTCCCCTAGCTTGATTCCATGACATCCAGCAAGTAAAGCAAGCATCCTAAGCACCTGTCACATACGTTAAAATAGAGTCAATACACATAGTGTAAAGGTGAGCATACAAGTTTAATAGTATAGTAGAGAAAGCGATTTACGCATAACTAGCATGTAACACGTAGTAATGTGAAGCAAGTAGGTCATCGACAATGAAATATGCACAGACATGACTGCGAGTTGTAGAATGCGCAACACATATCACCACTGTGACACGTGAAGAAATACCCTTAACAACCCCTATCCACGACAGGTGCTGAGTCCAAACTATAGTACTATCGTTGCTAAGGTGTCAGGCAACAATCACTGCGTAAACATAACATACAAGCATTCATCGAATAACACGTATAACATGCAGAGCGGTTAGTGTATAAAATGTGTTTGCGTTGTGTGATCGATGTGAATTGATTTAGGTAACGTATGTAACACCCAAAAGTGCGTAGAGCAAAAAAGTGATCGAGTATACTCACAGATGTCGGTAGCTATTAAACATGATCTGTATTGGATTGAAGGGAGCACTTAGAGTGAGCCTGATCAGAGAACCACAGTTAGGCGTTGAACGGTGCGTTAAACGGTTCGTCGAAGTGAAACAGGACGGATGGTGATCCAATCGGATGACCGTTCGAACGGATGGTCATCCGGACGGATGACCATTCAGTCGGAGGGTTGTTCGTTTGGGATGGATGTGTTTGTGTATGAACTTTGAAGTTTTCATTGTAGCATTTTGTAAAATGAGAAGTGTTTCTACATACCTGGTCCTCCGGTCGGATGGTCATCCAGACGGATGACCCTTCGGTCGGATGGTCCTTCGTTTGAAACTAATATTCTTTGAAGTTTTGTGAAAATGTTTAAGTGTTGAAATCACAAGTCGCCTGGTCGGATCGTTATTTGATCGGATGGTGATCCGATCAGACGGCGATTCGTTCGGCAACCTGTTTGTTTGAGAAATTTTTAAGATTGGTTAAGTTAAAAGTTTGCGGTTTGACCGAGACGATGTGACAACGTGCTAAACAACAGAAACCTCATCAGGTCCAACTCATCTGGTCGGACGGGAATCACCCCGTTCAATCCGAATCAGCTGTCCATGACGGTGTTCCGTGTTCAACCCGTGAATCGGTTTTCTCTTTGATAGTAATCCATTCTCAGACCGACACTTCACTAGTGGATGAGTAGAAGGTCTGACTGAGCTCGGATTCCATAGGTTTAGAGTGAAAAGTGAAGAAAGTTTGAAGAAAAGTTTGAAACATTTAACAAGTGTTTTTATTTAAATGAATTTAGTGTAAAACATGTAGAAATCTGTTAGATTCGAACCATTCATGCTGGGATGAAGTCATTCTTCGAAGTTCATAAGAACCCGTGATGACGTCACCAATGAACAGCCCAAATCAGGTGGATTTCATGGTTAAAAGTTGTGATTTTCTGGTGAAAATGATGAAGAAGTGTGTGTAGATCAAGGAAGTACAAGATTTGAGATGAAAACTTACAAGAATCGCGAGAAATCAGAGGAAAAGAGCTTGAGAACGTGCTGGGTCGGAGGAGAGCTGTTAGGTGAGTATTTATAGGGGAAGGAGAGGAAGAGGCGGTGTGGAGTGATTCGATCGGAGGGCCTTCCGATCGGATGGCTATCCGGTCGGATGGTCATCCGGACGGATGACCATTCGATCGAATGGTCCTTCGATCGGATGGCTTGTGCGAATTGGTTTCCGACTTTTCGTTTCGTGCGTTGAGCGTTGTCTTGTGTTGCGAGTAAGCGAGGCGATAGTATTACACATTAGTTACACAAATAATATAACTACTAATGATTATAAAAGTAACCTTAGATTTCGAGTTCGCGATGGGATTGCGTTGCGATAGAGTTGCGATTGCGTTTGCGAATAATTATCCCAAAAACAAATATAAACATGCACAAGCAACACATAATAGCACACACACGTAAAACAATATCCAGAACCTGCGATTCGAGTTGCGATGTGATAGCGATGTGATAGCGCTAAGTAGATTAGCGTTTAATTACGTTTATTGCATTGTTACTCCACATAATACAACTAAAATAGCGTAAACTAAAGTATCGATTGGCGAGGTTTGAGAGTACAATCAATAATTAAGGAATGACATATCTAATTAGCAATCTTTTCTTCCTTTAACTTTGACTTGTACTTTGACTTCAAAAAGTCGGGTTGTTGCAGTACACCTCTATATTTAGAGGCTTAGATAGTACACCTCTATATTTTGTTTTAAGTGTATAAGAAAGAAAAACAAATAATAAAATAAGTGTTTGTGAGTATAAGAGAAATAGAGAAAGAGAGTTGGATGAGTGAGGTTTTTAAAAAAAAAATATAATATAATATAAAGAAAAGTATGTTTTTAATTAAATTATATAGATAGAAATGAAGCCTCAAATGTGAATGCTCAAGCTAACCATTATGGGCCTAGACCGGGTATGGGTAGGTTGTCACATCAGCCTTTGGGCGTGACACACCACCTCGTCAAGGATGTTATTGGGTGGAGTTGAATGGGCGTGGCCACAGCTACAGAGGTTTGGTTTAAAGTATCCGACGTATACTCATTTCTCATCCAATCATAAATCAAGAAATATATTTATATATTTAAGAATAATTATTAGGCAATTATTACAAAATCCTCCACACCACATGGCCATTACACCCCTCAAGCTATGTGAGTGGTTTCCTCTCCGGATTATTTATGTGGTGCTAAGGTGTCGTCTAGTAGGCAACGTTTTTTACTCACATACACATGACTTATTACATCATGTGACATGTAAGAAAAAAAGTTTTATTTCACCTCTTCTTTCTCTCTCCAACACATCACCTCCATCTTACAGATTTTTAAAGACACCACCATTGAAGATTTTTGTATATATAATTTGATTAAAACATAAAAAAAAAATATCTAAAAATGGTATAGTATCTTAAAAAAAGTTTAATTAAGCGAACAAAATAATTTGAGTTACAAAAACGAAAATAATCCTCAAATAGACGAATACCAAACATGGTATATATGTCTCTAGATATTCAAATAATTCTCAATTACCGTTCAGAAAATCCGCAATTAATTACCGTTCAGAAAATCCTCAATTATATATGGAAATTCAAATCCGTACATAACCTTCAAAAGTAAGGATTTTAATATATTAATTAGAAAGAAAGTGACCTCTACGTGGTACTCTAGTTTCAAATTTTTAAGTGGTTCATATCTTTTATTTCCACATTATAATTATAAATTATAAATTTATAAAGAGTAAAATGCACGGATAGTCCCTGTGGTTTTGCAAAATAACACATATAGTCCCCAACTTTTGGAAAGTACATCGGTGCTCCCTGTGGTTTGACAGTTTGTTACTCGGATAGTCCCTGGAGTGGATGACGGTTAGTTTTCTCTGTTAAGTGGATGTGAAATGACAAGTTTATCCTTCATCTTCTCCGGTCTATAAAAACAAAACAACCACACCCCAACCCCACCCACCCCCCCCCCCCCCCCCTTCTCTCTGTTTCCCCCACCATTACCACCAACCACCTCCCACCTATACCATTTTATCGGTGGTTAAAGCGTCTGATGTGAAAATGGCACATTTACTTTCTGCGTCTTGCCCGTTGAATATCTCCTCATGCTCGAAAAATAGCCCTAACTCGTTGAATAAATATTTTTCTTCTCTACAGATCTTATTCAATTCACAAACAGGGGGAGAACTGAGAAGAAGATGATGGATGAAGGTCCGGCTCTGAATCAAATTAGGGTTAAAATTAGGCGGAATATTGGCCGGTCTAGGTCCCCCTGGAGTTGCCATCAACACGATCCCCAAAACTCCAAAACTTAAAACCCCTGTTTGTGAATTGAATAAGATCTGGAAATATTAGTGAGAGGATGGAGATATTCAACGGGCTATTTTAGGTGATCGGAGGGAATTTAGGGAGACAATGTGTCTGCCTGTAAGAAAGACTTAATTAACCGAGGATCAAAGGGGAGAACTGAGAAGAAGATGATGGATGAATGTGCCTGAAAACCAATTTCATACAACTAAGATTATATATATTATACGATATGAAATCGTAACTTTATGTAATTAATTAATATTTTAATAACGTACATCATCAATCCTAATCATCAATCTGGTTCTGACCAAACCTCTGGTCAAGAGTCAATGCCGACTCGAGTAATGGTCATTGGCGGTGATGGTTATTGTGGTTGGGGTACTTCCCTTGACTTATCCAAAAAAATAAAAAACTACGAAGTTGCCATGTTGACAACCTTGTTCGTCGCCATTGTTGACAACCTTGTTCAACACCGTCTTCTCTGCTGCTGACGTGAAGGTGGTTACCTGTGGTGTAGGTGGGAGGTGGGTGGTGGTTGGTGGTTAATGGTGGGGGAAACAGAGAGAAAGGTGTGGTGTGGGGGTTGGTTGTTTTGTTTTTATAGAGTGAAGAAGATGAAGGGTAAACTTGTCATTTCACATCCACTTAACAGAGAAAACTAACCGTCATCCACTCCAGGGACTATGCGAGTAACAAAGTGTCAAACCACAGGGAGCACCGGTGTAATTTCCAAAAGTTGGGGACTATAGGTGTTATTTTGCAAAACCACAGGGACTATCCGTGCATTTTACTCATTTATAAATTTGCAACAATTTTGTGCATAAAGAAGCTTGTACTTATAACTTAGGGTAGTTTTCAAAAAAAAAAAACAATTTTCACTTTTAATCTAAAGGTTTTATTCTTTGAATTTTAACCCCAATGACTTTTTAACTTTTTATCTAAAGTTTTTCATCTTTTGCGATTTAACACCAATACTTTTTTATTTTCAATTTGGTCCCTTATACTTTTCATCTCTCGCAAGTTTTTCGTATTACGCTTCGTTCTAAATTTTTCCAGTTAACACGCCGCAACGTGTGTGTGGGGTTTAACGTTTTTTGTCTGTTTTTTCCCGTTTGACATTATTTTTCTCCGTTTGACAAGTTCGTCGCAACGTGCGGGTCTTAGATCGACTTAGCTATTATCTTCAGCGTTTTACGTTTCTGTCTAATTTCTTCGCATTAACACGCCACAACGGGCGTGTGTGGTTCAACGATTTTACGTCGTTTTTTCGTTTAGTGTTATTTTTTACTTTTTTATTTTATTTTTTCGAGTTTTTATGATGTTGATGGTCGTTGACAGTGGCGTGACATTAGTGCTACTTGGCACGATTTTACGAACGTATTTAACCTATTAATTTTTTTTACTAATACAGTAGAAATTCTATAAAATAATACACTTGGGACCACCAAAATTTATTAATTAAAAGAGTTATTAATTAATCGATAAATTAATAATTATTAATTTATAGTAGAATACTTAGTTTACAAACACCTTTCATGCTTCCACTTAATTATTGTATACAATGCATGTATATCAAATGAATGGCCCAATTTGAAATAAACCTTCAATCTCCCACCTTATTATGCTTCTTGTGTTCAACGTTTCACTTGAACAATTTCTTGAAAGCGTTGTTGACTGATGAAGAAATTATTGAAAGCGTTATTGGAATTAATAAAGATGATATCGATGAAGAAGATGATGAAAGTTCTACAATGGAGCCCCCTTCGCGAAACGAAGTTATTAAAGCTGCAATCACATTGAACAATTTCTTGTTGAGCTATAAGAAAACAACACCAGAAGTTCTTACCATGCTAAGGAAAATTAGAGACAAGATTCAAGGGGAAATTGATTTCAACAAAAAAACAAAAGACAATTGAGTCATTTTTCAAGAAACCTTCATAAATCATTCATGTAATATGCTATATATAAGAAATTATTAATTTATATTTTATATGGGGTCTAAAGAAATTATCAAAAATGTATTATCTTATAATTTTAGCGAATTATTAATTTAGCACCCTATTCCCGAGTCGGGACCGGCAAAAAATATTATCTTAGAGAGTTTATTAAATAATCGAGTATTAATTTATCGAGTTTCTACTGTACTTTATTTCAAGTTTACGGCTAATTCTAAATAAAAACCAATTTTAAAAGAAGTAAAATGACTAAAAAGCCCTCACATGCAAACTTAACTGAGTTTTCGGATGACGTTAGCTGTAAAGGTTATAGAATGTAACAAAACATGAACATAAAGGTTGGGTTTGGCCGATTTCATAGTGAAAGTTATAAAGTGCAGTTTAGGTATAACATAAAGGTTGATTTATGCAATTTAGTCTAAGAAAAATTATTTTTTTTAAGTGCATATTTTTATATACGTGTCGGTATAAATTCAATTTGCTCTACGTTTTGACATAAACTTTTTCTGGAAACGAGTCAGGTCATATATAATACGTTTTCGTTTAAAAAACATTTTTATGTGCGTTTTGGTATAAATTCGAGTTGGTGCATGTTTTGTCGTAAACTTTTTTTGGGAAACGAGCAAGGTCAAATATAATATATTTTCGTGGTTAATTTTCTGAATGTTTTGTAAATTTTGTTTCGAACAGAGTGGAGTCAAATTATGATTTCTTTTTCCTTTTTTTTCAAAAGATCTAATTAATCTCTTTTGATTATACGTGTTAGCTTTTCCGTGATACACGTTACATTTTCTATGTATGACTCGAGTCACATATAATACATAATACGTTATTATTGTACGGTATAAATTTGATTTACTTTATGTTTTGATCTAATCACAATGCTTATATAGGTTACATTGAGTTCAATCAGATATGTCGAAAAGCGTGCTTTCGTATGGTTAACGCATCACATAACGTTTGGACTAATTCATTCGACGTTTGCGATGTACCCGCGCCACAACGCGCGCGGGTCTTATTGCTAGTTATTATTATTATTATTATTATTATTATACCTAGGGTCAGGATTTGGAGAAAACGGTAGAAAGTGTGAGAACGGTGAGAACGCTTATGGATCGTCCGGTTAAAACAATCTATGGACTAGATTGGCGCGGTGGCGTTTTCGTAAACAACATCATTTTTATTACGTGGACGCGCCTCATTAAGGGTAAAAGCGTCTTTACACCTCTATACCAAAACGCCATACTGATGAATAAAACGCCATTAGGGACCAAATCACATCGCTATATAAACAAAAAACATCCATGACATAAAAACACACCCCCTCAGAACCTGAAACGCCATATTTTCAACTATATACCATTCAACTTACAAACGCCAAAATCCCCAAAACATCAAACAAAACTACTCAAAAACGTCATATTTTCTACTATATACCATTCATCTTAGAAAACGCCAAAACACTCAAACATCAAAAGATTCCAAAAGATCGACGGTTCTTTCAGATACACTATTTCCTCAGTAAAACGCCAAAAATGCCAAATATCGTTTCTTGTATATTCAAAATATTGTTCTACGCCAAAGTTTTGGATAATGCATTGTACCCTGAGGTGCTGGGACTCAAATAACATTTTGCTGCATGAGATGGACAAATCATAAACAAAAAGATGTTGGGTCAAACTTATGTCATTTTCTGTGTTTTGTTCTTGATGAATATTTAAATGGCATGAAAAGACGAATGACACTAATGAGTTGTTTGAAGATACATATTCAAAAAAAACTCATGTCATTTTGTCTTTCCAAACGGCCACAAAAACACAAGCATGGCTAAGCCAAACCACCAGCGAACATGATTCAATGAAGAAAATGGCTGATGACAGTGAAGATTTGGAAGATGAATTGTTTTTATTTTTATCTTTTTAATTTTCTTTTTCTGTTGTTTGCTATGTATTTTTCAACTTAGAATAAAAAATACATTATCTTAATAAAACGCCAAAACAGTCATAATGCATATGAAAACGCCATAAATGGAGTAAAAACGCCAAAAACTCCCAAACTATAATGAAAGTAATTTGCAAAAGTATTAATTAATAAAAGCTAAAAATGGAAAAAAAACGCAAAAAACTACTTAAACCCATTCAAAAACGCCAAACCTGGGAGATGGAAAGTCTATGACCCTAAAAACTCATAAAAAGCTGAACATAAAAAACAATAAAAATACACAGTAAACTGAAAAGACGGCTACTTTATTAATATCATTTATTATAAATAAAAACCCACCTAAACTACCCGCCAAAAACATCCTATAAAGAGAGACTTCTCTGCACAAACAACTTAGCACAAAACCATAAACAAACGTCATATTCCCTAGAAACCATTAACTTTAAAAACGCCAAAAAATAATACTTAAAAAAGCCACAGATGCAGAACCTCGATTCTGCTATATTGAGTATTGATCTGAGTGTGGTTTCTCTGAATGGATTCTTCTGTGAGTTGGGTATCTCTATAATCTTTTGCTAAATGAGATGGACAAATATTCAAGATAAAGAGACTGATGACACTGATATGACATCATATCACTTTGTTCTTGATGGATATATGGATGGCATGAAGGGATCAATACATTAGAGAAGGCGTTGGTCTTCAACATGTCATCAAACAAGTATATATCCACCCACCATAAAGGATGCCACAAAAAATAAGCATCTTCTAAAGACGGCCGTTATGTAGGAAAATAAGGATCTACATAAGGCATTCAAAAACAGGTTCAAAACGTCAAAAAAGGTTAAAGTAGAAGAGGCTGATGACAGTGAAGATTTGAATGAGAAATTAGATTATAATTTTTATTTTTTTTTCATTTTCTATTGTTTTGTTATGTAATTCTTTCTTGTTTATCATCTAATTCTCTGCTATTTAAAAAAAAAAAAAAAAACTGAGTATAAAACGCCAAAAACTACAAACAACAAAACGCCTGATAGTTTGAAAACTGTGAGAACGAATACTAGCAAAGTACGATGTTGCTATATAAAACGCCAAAAAACGCAAATAAAGAATTACTGGAAAAATCAACACTAATTGACATATGAAAACTGAAAAGAAACAGTAAAATAAAGAGACGGTATCATTTATTGCCAAAATATTATAGTTATATTAATGCCACTACATGGAAAATTGAAATTTATTTATCTTTTCAAAACGCTATAATTGTCTGTCACATTATACGCCGGTATCCTAAATGGCAAAGCACTTGATATAATAAAATCAAGAAAATTACTGATGTTTTTTACATAAAAAGCCTGCATCCTGATCTAAAAAACAATACTTAAAACGCCAAAATATTTAATATAATTCTTATCAAAAAACAATAAAAACGCCGCGTATTTATTAAACGCCAAAAAATGAAAAGATGAAGGGACACGCGTTAATAAAAAAGAAATATGAAAGGACAAAAAAGCCGCTCCGCCTTTCTCTAAGCGGCGTGACACGTGTTAGGCCAGGAAGCGTTCTCACACTTTTAAGCGTTTTCTCCTGATCCCGTTTCATTATACCTATTACTATTACTTTTACTATTATTATTATTTTTACTATTACTTTTACTATTATTATTATTTTTACTATTACTTTTACTATTACTACTACTGTTACTGTTACAAATGAGGCCTATACGCCTTTAAAAAGTTTATAAATAATACAGATAATTTTATACATAAAAAAACTTTTATGAATTGCTTAATGTGTCTTAACTTTTGAGTA
The DNA here is from genome assembly GCA_030545235.1 of Helianthus tuberosus. Classification (NCBI taxonomy): domain Eukaryota; kingdom Viridiplantae; phylum Streptophyta; class Magnoliopsida; order Asterales; family Asteraceae; genus Helianthus; species Helianthus tuberosus. The sequence goes on along the minus strand of CM060382.1, from coordinate 39,053,296 downwards.
ATGCACTATGCCAGATAATCTAGAAGGGTAACATTATTATAAATGCGACTATCTGTGACATTCATGATGGTTGCAAAGTCCCGTTGTGACCTGTTCTGACGGTTGCTTATAGCTCGTTGCGATTAATCTTTGCTACCACCCATTTGCCACCAAACTATTTTGCAAGCAAATTTACGGATCAAAATTTTGGTTTAAAAGATATAAGTCGATTTAGCGACAGAAGTATCATGTGACCAAACTTTATTTTGTGATAGTAGAGTTTTGCAACCGGATATAATACCACAGTTGTACTTGCTTGCAGCAAGTGTCACAAGAAATGACTTTTATAGTACGATTTTCAAACGGTCGTGAACAAAAAGGTAATGTAAAGGTTTTTGAAAGTTAGAAAAATGATTGAAGTTTGAATTGACAATTGTAAATTTATAATTAAATCTTCATAGAGATCAGGTTGCCATAACCCACTTCATTTTCAAATCATTACAACAAAATCGTAAATTTAACACACATTATAAGTAAAAATTGTAAGCACATTTAATGAAAATGCTCTTTGTATGCTTAGACATGAAGATGAATGTTGAAATGGGATGTTAAAAGAACACAAATGCCTTCACGTATATTGTACAAAAGTACAAAACTATTTTTAACATTGTCCCTCAGAAGAAAATAAGTCTTTGTTCCGCCACTGTTTAAATTCGTATTTTAAAACGAGTAAGCAATGGTCGCTTTTACATGATCAACTTGTGTAAGAACACAACACAACCCTATAGTCTTCTTCATTGGAGACAAAACGTTCTCTGACCCATTACCCCACAGCATGGCTACTTTCCCAATTCCAAATGGCCCCTCACATTTTGTTTCCAACATGTTTCTTGTAACGGCACCAACAACTCTCACAAACGTACAATCCCACCACTCATTGCAAAAACAAACCAACGGATACAATCCGTCACTTCTCCCAACATGTTATCCAAAAAAACAAATCATTAATATCATCAAACCATTAGTACAACTAACAATAAAATCAATCTCTGCAAAAAGATTATAAATCTTTTAACTTTTAAAAAACAAAAAGTAAATGCAAATGAATAATGCTTGAACATGGGCGGAGCAGAGCCAGAGCAGGGTTAAGAGGGTCCGCTGACCTAACAGGAAACATTAGATTTTTTTCTTAAAAAACAGGTTATGGACCCTCTAGTTGTAGCAGGTAAATAAAGAAGTTCTGGTTCCGCCAGTGCTAACTGAAGTCACGTGACCAAGTAAATTGGCACGTGGGTGGCTGAAATCCTGTGAGTTTGGTCTATGTTGAATTCGTTGAGATCAATGTATGGTATGTTAATTGTTCCAGCTAGTTGTCCGGAATACCGGCTGCTTTTGGAATGCCCGCTTCGGCTATCCGCCATATACAGCGGTCCTGAGCCACTGTAGACGCGGTGGAGGCTGTCGTCGGGTGTGGAGGTGGAAGTGCGTTTGCGTTTGAAGAAACATAGGGCGTTCTTCCACCACCGTTTACGGCTCTTTTTTATCTTCTTGTTGTCGTCTCTGGGGACGGGTTTTTGAAGCTTGAAATGCAGGGTGTCAATGGCAGATCTGAAGGAAGAAGAATCACGATTATGGGCTCTGGCTTCTTCGAACACCTGCAGAATTGAAAACAGTTTGTTTGTTATATATATATATGCATATTATATATTCAGCTGACATGATAAGTATGAAGTGGATGTGATGAAGAAATGGACCTGAAAATAGCCGATTTGAGGGTCGAAGCCATAGTCACTGAAATGATGAGGTTCATGAATGGTGAAAATGGGGGATATGTTGGTCATGATTTCACACTCACACTGTTGTCACTGAGTGAGAGGAAGTGAGGATGGGTGTGGATAATAAATTATATTATATATGGCCTATGGAGGTGATATATAACTTAGGGTTTGAATTTCTGAAAATATAAATATACAAAAGCACTTAACACTAAATAGCTAGTATGAAAATATAAATATACAAAAGCACTTAACACTAAATAGCTAGTATGACATGAGTAAGTTTGAGTCACGTGTGGTTGGGTTAGTTTCGGTTCAAATTTTCGAACACGTTTAGCTAAAAGGGTATTGTATCTATCAGTGGCGGATCTAGGATTCATGCCAAGCTGTAACGTTTTATAAATAAGCCGTAACGAAATCGAAAAAACATCAAATTTTTCCAAAATTTACACTAAAAACGTCAAATTTTTCTGAGTCAAGCCGTAGCGGAGGTTACCCCCGGTTAAGGCTAGGTCCGCCCCTGGTATCTGTCAACATAGAAGGTTTGCGGGTTAAACTTTAACCCATTTGCTTTTGTGAATTTTAAAAAAATAAATATTATATGTTATATCTGAAACAGATTATGGTATTTGATACCAAAATTTTAAAGATAATAGAAAAATAAGCATGACATTTTATATATTGACAATTATATTTTTGGTTATGAAATGTAATGTTATAGAATTAATATCTTAAAATAAAAAAATAAAAAACGATATGTTCACACTAACAAGGTTGTGTGCATATCATCCTGTTAAAACTAGTGTTGTGTTCAAGTTCAGGTGTCTGACATAATTTTCGAGCATGTGTCGAGATAGTTACCTGTTAAATTTCCGGGTCTGTGTCGTATTTGACCCGTCAAACAACGTTAATAAATATGACAACATTTTATTTTTTATAATACAATCTAAGTTAATATAATAGTAAATCATTGCATGTGAGATGGGCTATTGGGAGGGGAGGTGTTAAATGGTTAGGGTGGTCCGTGGGGGTCGCATTTTGGGGTCGTGACCGTATTAAATGTCCTTCACGTTTGGACTTATGGCACATTTGCACAATTGCACCTTCTAGCTTACTACTTTCACGAGAACCTCAACAACACTCTGGCAACAATTATGTGACTAATAATTATCTGTTATTTAAAAGGTGTCATGGCATTATAGCCTAGTCGTATGACATGTCCTAGTAGCATCTTAGAGGTCAAATTAAGCTTAGGGATCATTATGTTTTGGGTTCGATTCCCACAAGGAATGTTTTCCCAAATTTATTGGATTTCTCCTCAATTGGTGTATAGATATTATTGCCTAGTGGAGATGGATATAATCGAATGGTTCTGTTAGTGGCATGATGATATTCCAGTGGTCCGTCAGTGATCCAAATTTGTTGTTAAAAAAGTTATTTAAAAGGCAAATTAACCCTTGACCCAGACATTAATGGCAAATGATTATTCATCAGTTATTTAAAAGGTAAATTAACCCTTGACCCAGACGTTTATGGAAAAAAAAAGGATATGTGGTTTTTAAGATGTTAGGAAAAGTTTTATAATGGGTGAGGGTATTGGTACATCCCCCAAAAGTAATGACACCCCCCCCCCCCCCAGCAGCCCCGTATAAGGCAATGAGGGGTGTATAGGGGTTGAGTGCATTAATTATGTCAGAAAAAGTAAAGTTATACGACCCTCATTGCCCTATGAGCGCTGTATTAGAAAGGTGGTAGTTGGTGCATTAAACCCTATACGCCTCTCATTGCTTTATACACTGCTCATTGGTACTATAATATCTGAATTTAAGGTATATTGCTGACATGACAGCGGAGTTCAGACTGCAAAAGGCTGAAAAGGTGATCCGCATATACGCGCCCATGGCCCTATACGCTGCGTATTGTTCCGAATTTTTTCCTTTTACCCCAAGCTTACGGGATTTATGTATTACAAATGTTCAAAAATCCCAAAAAAGTGATGAAAATGATAAAAATTTTCAAATAAACGGTCTGGTTAAATTAGATTCGAATCACGATGTCAAATTGGGACTTTGGATATTTTTTTGGTGAAATTTCGAATGAGTCATATGTCTCCGAAAGCGTTTGGTTACCCGGCGTTGATCGAGGTGAGGAGGAGGTGGTTTCCGTGCGTCCGCAACACGCCGGAACTTACCATTCGCATCAGGAAGGGAGTGTGCGGTCCGTGGTGCCTGATTTGAACCAGGTAAAAAATTCATATTGTCGTTTTGGTTATTTTAGTATAACCATTAAGTTGTTTCAGGTCGTAGAGGAGGCGGGACCATCTTACGTGGCTCAAAGCTATCCGCAACAGGAAAAACATGCATACGGGACTTACCATTCCCATCAGGAAAAACAACGCAAGAAAAAGTCCGAGGAAGGTGCTTTTGACATCGAGGAAGACGAGAACGAAATCGAGAAAGGTGTTACACACTTCGAGGAAAGTGATCAAGACGAGGAAGATGGTGGTGGCTGGGACGATGGTGGTGGCGGGGACGATGGTGGTGAAAAGGACGATGGTGCTAATGACCCGAAAAAACAAGGAAAGGTATAACATTACCGTCACTTACGTGTTATTCGTTATGTATAATGTTTATTAAATTTTAGACAATTTTGATTTTGTATACGTGTTATTCGTTATGTATAGGTTTATTAGAAGGGTGCCTATTATAATTTAGAAAAAGTTGATTTTGTTTACGTGTTATTCGTTATGTATAAGGTTTATTAGATTTTAAACAAATATAGTTTTAAACATAGTTTTAAATTACCGTTGTTTCAGGTATTTGCGACACTTCACGAGTTAAAGAATTGGGCTTACAAAACAGAAATTGCGAAAGGTTACGTCATTGTGACCCAACGAACGGTAACAAAAGGTGAAGATTCGTCAGCAAGGACAGTGAAGATATGGTTGCAATGCGACCGTGGAGGCACATGCAAAAGTAAAGCAACAGTTCGGCGTTCTGGTAGCAAGAAGATTGGGTGTCCTTTTAAAATGATAGGGAAACTAGACGCAAGTAGTGGCAATTGGAGCTTAGTGGTGAAGCAAAAGGATCATAACCATGAGCCTGCGGTATTTCTCGAGGGTCACGCGTTTGCAAGAAGGTTGACCCCAGACGAAGAATTATTGGTAGAGAGACTTTATATTCAAAACATGGAGCCTACGAACATACATTTAACCATAAGAAAACAAAACCCACAGAGCGTGTGCATTCTACGAGACATACAAAACGTGATAAAAAAGATTAAAGTCAAAATGTACGGTGATCGGACTCCAATGCAGATATTGGAGCAAATGTTGCATGAAGGAAGGTATGTTTACCACACCCGGGTGAATCCCGAAACAAATGCGGTCGAGGAGGTTTTTTTTGTTCATCGGTACTCGTACGATATGTGGCGTGCTTTCCCACATGTGTTGATGATTGATACCACTTACAAAACGAATGAGTATAGACTTCCGTTTGTTCAAATTGTGGGTGTGACATCGACACACAAGTCGTTTTGTGTCGCTCATGCTTTTATCTCTAAAGAAAAACAGGATAACTTCTTGTGGGTCCTACAGAACCTCAAAGGATTGTTGGAAGAGGGTATGGAACCGCGCGTGATAGTAACAGATTGCGATAAAGCTTTGATGAATGCTTGCGATAAACTATTCCCAAAAGCATCCAAATTGCTATGTCGGTGGCACATCTCACAAAATATTCTAAAACACACCAAGGCAAAATTTGCAACGGCTGAAGAATGGAAAATATTCAAGCTTTCTTGGTCTCGATTGTGTAATTCTCCCACTGAGACGCTATACAATTATAACTTTGAGCGGCTATTTACGCGACTGACTAACGACCATAGATCAGGTACGTATTATATTACAAACTATAGGGGCCTATTTTGACATTTTATGAAACTATAAGCTGAGGGACTTGTTTGTCATTGTTTGAAACTTGCTTAAAAAATGGTTAAAACCAAGTCCAGGGACTAAACTGTCATTTATTGAAAGTTATAGTCTAGGGGTTATTTTGACATTATTTAAAAGTACAAAGTATTGGGCATAAAATGTAATTATTGAAATCCAAAGTAAAAGGGTTGAAATAGCCTTGTTTGAAACTTATTTTAACTCTAAAATCTTAACCAAGTTAAATGTTGAATAAGAAATCCTTAAAAAAATTAACTTAGTTAACTATGTTAATTAGAATAACAAAAATGGTTAAAACCAAGTCCAGGGACTAAACTGTCATTTATTGAAAGTTATAGTCTAGGGGTTATTTTGACATTATTTAAAACTACAAAGTATTTGGGCATAAAATGTAATTATTGAAATCTATAGTATAAGGGTTGAAATAGCCTTGTTTGAAACTTATTTTAACTCTAAAATATTAACCAAGTTAAATGTTGAATAAGAAATCCTTTAAAAAAAATTAACTTAGTTAACTATGTTAGTTAGAATAACAAAAAAGGGGGGTTTCTTGTATAACCCGCCCCTTAGCAAGGATCGAACCCGGACCACTCGTGTAAAAGCACCCCTTCTTTACCAGTTTATCCTCCTGTCCAGGAGCTGGTATATACCCTAACATTAGTTCTTTTATACTTTAAAAAAGAAGTTAACTTAGTTAACTACGTTAATTAGAATAACAAAAAAGGGGGGGTTTCTTGTATAACCCGCCCCTTAGCAAGGATCGAACCCGGACCACTGGTGTAAAAGCACCCCTTCTTTACCAGTTTATCCTCCTGACGAGCTGATATATATCCTAACATTAATTATTTTATACACTTCTTAAAATCCAACCGGGCACACACCTTTTATTTTATTTTGTACGTTTTTTATCACTTTTATAAAAACTAACATTTTTATAAACTCATATACATCAAACCTGTTTTACTAAAAATATAAACTATAATTATTTCCGGTTTTATCTAATTATTATGAATTAAGTTAGTTTTAATCTTATTAAATTCAATAAAAATAGTAAACTAATTTTATAAAACCTGAAAATTTTTATATAATTATTTTAACATCAGAATGATGTTCGAAAATATAAAATTGATATTTTTCCCAAAATTCGATTTTTAACCAATTTAATCCAATAATTACATAGTTGTATTTGTTTAAGTAATTATTTAAAAATAGTTAATTTATCAGAAAAATTTTGTTTCAGCCTTTGGTCGGGGTGTTACAATACAAACATTACAAATCGTTATATTCTGTTTTTTTTTTTCAGGAGTTTTGGACTATTTGTATACTGTCTGGCTACTACCCTATAAAGAAAAGTTTGTTTCAGCCTGGACTAACACAAGCCCTAACTTTGGTCAACATACAACCAACAGAGTTGAAAGCCAACATGCTAAGTTTAAGAGATACTTTAAGGGGCCAAACAGCTCGCTCCATAGACTTGTGTGGTTTGTTGACAAAGTTGTAGAGTCACAACGCATACAAATATACCTCACTTTTCAGGATAGCCGGTCCTTGAAAATGGGGGACCACATGATATCATTCTTTGATAACCTACGTGGTAATGTTTCCCTGAAAGCACTAGATTTGTTGCTTGTAGAGAAGAAAAAGATACGTACGTTGCTCGCAGCAGGGGGGACTTGTGGTCATGTGCTTTTTACGAGTTGTGGGTTGCCATGTGCTTGTCGGCTGGAGTGGTGGGAAAATACAAGTAATAAAAACAGGCTTCAACCGCTTATTCTACTTCATATGAATACCCACCCCCCGCCCTCATTTCTAACTATTGTTTTTAAAATACAGATTGCAAAATTCCTCTTGCCGCCGTAGACAAATTCTGGACAAAACTAGATTTCAATGCTGAAGAACTTAAGGAAGACGATAATAATCTTCGGGAGGAAATGGACAGAGTCATGCAACAACTGAAGGCGCAACCACCGATAGTGTTAAAAAGTATGTTGTCGAAGATAAAGGAGGTGGTGAATCCAAGTATGACTGACCATCAACCGCCTGAGGTACAACAAGATACTCGGGGGCGCCCAACCTCTAAAGCACAACAAAAAAAGAAGGAGGAGGTTGCGAGACGTAAAGATACCCGGTCCGAAGCTAAAGGCAAAAGCCAAAAGAAGGACGAGGACGCTCAAAAGCCAGCAGTGCAACACAGTCGTTCAAAGAAAAATAAGGCTAAAAAGACAGTTGAAATTATAGATGAAGATTTTCCACTGTTGGTGGGGGATAGGTACGTCAACAATCATTGACCTATATAATATCCTACGTACTTCCATACATACATTTTCCCTGATAAAGATTTTCCACAATATATTTTACAATTACAGGTACAAAAACATGATCGATCGTTTTAAGGACTGGCTTCCATCTATGTATCGAAGATACATAACACATATGGAAAATGCCCAGCCTGACGGTAACTGTGGGTTTCGATCGGTGGCTATGGGTTTGGGGTTGGACCAGAATGCTTGGATGTGGGTCCGCCAAGAGCTACTGGATGAGATGTTCATTAACAAAGCCCGGTGGTTGCCTCTTCTTGACTCTTTTGATCCGGGATTTTACACTACAGTATATCGATCAATAAACTGGTTGCACGTGGAACCTGCACCAATGGCATGCTGGATGTTCTTGCCGTACGCCGGATTGTTGGTGGCTCAAAAATTTGGTGTGGTTGTTCAACATTTAAGCAATGGTGTTTGTCAAACATACTTTCCCATGTTTGATGGTCCGGCGGAGGGCCATTGTGTTCTTTCGATTGCCTATGTGGAAGATGGCCATTTCATCATGGTTAAGTTAACGGATGATGGTCCGATGCCTCCACCGAATGGACTATGGAATATGTATCGAAGTACTGAAGCTATGGAGTGGGAGACAATGTACATGTCTCGTCTTTCAGAGGGTAAGAAGTTACTTCGTAGTAATAGAAGTGTACGAAGAGACTTTATTAACTTGTTGTAGGTTCTCGTTGTAACACGTATGGAGTGGGAGACAATGTACATGTCTCGTCTTTCAGAGGGTAAGAAGTTACTTCGTAGTAATAGAAGTGTACGAAGAGACTTTATTAACTTGTTGTAGGTTCTCGTTGTAATACGTAAAACTGTTTAATCGTATTATTATGTTTTATTTTTTTTATTTTACATTCTATTATCTTTTGAATATAGTGTAAGCAATATTTATTTTATAAAAAAATGTTAATTACATTGTTTTATAATGTAAAAACACTTATTTACATCACTATTTTTATTAAAAGAAAGGCATCATATGCAGCATATTGGGCAATGAGAGGTGTATACCAGCCTCTATATGCCGCTCATAGCACAATAAGCGGCTGCTGGTAAGCAATCTATAAGCCACGTATTGGCCAATGAGGAGTGTATACCAACACAAACAACATTTCAGCTCACTAAAGAGGGAAAACTAGATCAAAATCAATTCAAACACACACACACCAAAAACACACACAACTCTATCCCGTATACCATTTCTATCCCGTATCGAACCATACGGTGCGAATTTCCACAAGAGGTTAGTAACATCTTCATCTTTCCTTTTTGTTATTGTTTTTTACGGTTGTTTTTTTGTTTATTCTGAAATATTTTGGTTGTGGTGTTTGGCGGTAGAGGTGTTTGACGGTGGTGGTTGTTAGAGTGATTTAGGTTAGGACGGTGGTGGTTGTTAGAGTGGTTGAGGTTAGGACAGTGGTGGTTGTATCTATGGGTTAGGGTTTGACGGTGGTTGTGGGTTAGGGTTTGACGGTGGTTGTGGGTGGGCTGTGGTGGTTGTGGGTTGGCTGTGGTGTTTGTGGGTTGTCGTAATTTTATTAATATTCTGACAAAATATTAACTTTTAATTGTTGCAGATATGTCGTCAGATGAGGAACAACAGGCACCAAATGGTGGTTCGGTATTCAATCTGATGGCCGGGGGTGGTAGGTTGTGGTGGTGGTGGTGGTGTGTTGTGGTAGTTGGGATGGTGGTTTTGGTGGTGGTTAGGTTGGTTGACGGTGGTGAGGTGGTGGGTTGTGGTAGGTTGTTGAGGTGGTTGAGGGTGGTAGGTTGTGGTGGTTGTTGAGGTGGTTGAGGGTGGTTTTGGTGGTGGTTAGGTTGTGGGTGGAAGGTGGTGGGCGGTGGGCGGCCGACTGGTGGTGGTGGTCGGCTGTGATGGTAGTGGGTTGTCGGCTATGGTGGTGGTGGGTGGTCGGCTGTGGTGGTGGTGGTGGTGGTGGTGGTGGTGGTGTTGGTGGTGGTGGTGTTTGTTTATTATATTTTACAATATAATTTCTAATATCGAGTCTAACACTATAATTGTATTATTTTTAACAGGATATCGAAAGTCGGTGTTTTGACGGTGGTGGAAACGTAATTCTTATGGAGAAGTGCACTGCGTTCATATTTCAGATTCAAACGAGTACCTGAGCTCATATTTCAGATTCATGCGCCGGGACGTCGGTCTATGGTGAGGTGCTTGGCGGTGGGGGATGCATCATCCAACATTAATTGCCAAGTCATCCGGAACCCCGACATTGTCAGATGTTACCGTGCAAATAGCACGGAACTCTCATATTGTCGATTCCTGGTGTAGTCTTGATAGCATATACCGAAGCGCGGCAGTTCCGTCACCGGCATCTACCGACGCCCGGTAGTTCCGTGACCACCATATACCATCACACGTCTGAACCTGCTTTTAAACCGGACGGAATCTACGAAGAAACTGTTCGATTTTACGGTTTGTTTGAGAGCCTGATTCAGATACACAACGGTCTCTTTGCTTCGTCCACTAGAACTATTTGTGTATGCATTCTTTTGGTAACAACCAAAAGAATGCATACACAAATAGTTCTAGTGGACGAAGCAAAGAGACCGTTGTGTATCTGAATCAGGTTCTCAAACAAACCGTGAAATCGAACAGTTTCTTCGTAGATTCCGTCAGGTTTAAAAGTCGGTTCAGACGCGCGATGAAATAACCGATTCTTTTCCCAACTCACGACATTGCCTTGTATTTAAAATCTCAATTGATGAAGGGTTTGTCATAAGAACAGGTTCATCAAATCGAGAATCAACTTCTTCATCATATTTTTCATGCATTTCCATTAGCCACGGAATCTACGAAGAAACTGTTCGATTTCACGGTTTGTTTGAGAACCTGATTCAGATACACAACGGGTTCGTGTGAATCTAAGTAATAATATGTAATAGTTAGCGATTTAGTGTGTAGGGTTTAGGGTTTCAGCTATGTATTGTATTAAATTTTGTATGAAAGTGTTGTGTTTTGTGTTATTTTATCAAACAATGTTCACTTACATTTGCGTTTTGGATTATAGAGAATTTTACGTTTTATAATAACACTTGATAAAAAAATGTAGAAGTTTTATAATACTAATTAAAAAAAATGGTGACGTTTTATAATAACACTTGATAAAAAAAATGTAGAAGTTTTATAATACTAATTAAAAAAAATGGTGACGTTTTATAATAACACTTGATAAAAAAATGTAGAAGTTTTATAATACTAATTAAAAAAAAATGGTGACGTTTTATACTAAGAGTTGATAAAAAATGTAGAAGTTTTATAATACTAATTTAAAAAAAGTTGACGTTTTATATTAACACTTGATAAAAAATGTAGAAGTTTTATAATATTAATTATAAAAAATATTGACGTTTTATAATAATAATTAACTAATAAAAATGTTGCCATTTTTCTAAATATATTAAATAAAAAATGACATTTATATACCTTCCTTTTATAACAATAAATAATAATAAATATAAATGTTTATATTTTTTTATTTTAACAACAATTTAAAAAATATATATATAAAGTTACTTTTTAAATAATACTTCATCCCAATGAAAACCCACACATCCCCCCAATTTTATTCCACACAAAAGAGCCAATGATTGGGCAATCATTGGCTGACACCCAATCATTGACAATTAATGAGGATGTGTGAAAAAGTAACCAAAAAGTAAACGTATAGGGCAATGAGGGGCTTATCAGGTGGGTCCATTTTTCAGGCGTATAGGGCAATGAGGGGTGTATAGGGTTAGGGGATGTATGGATAAATTTAGGGGATACGTGGATAACCAGACCCTTTATAATATGTTTAAAGGATGAGTAACGATACTTTAAATAGTCCATTAAAGATACGATGGTGACTATATCATAAGTAGGAGAGTTGGTAAATCCAGTGTAGAATCGTTTTAAGTAGATAATATAGAAATTAGAAATTGTATATGCATTTGTACAGTTAAATATAAGATTAGTTAGAAATAGACTAAGGTACACAACTATATAAACCTTTTAATTTATCGTAGTAAAAACATAAGTTATAAATGTTTGTAAGTTTCTTATAACTAGAATTACCACCCGCGATTCGTTAGTTATATATCATATTAGATAAAGGCAAATGTTTCTTACATTACCGTGAGCCTGTGTGTAATGCATAGAAAAAAAATAACTAAGTCGATCTATGAACCGTGCGTTGCGACATACCTATCAAACGGGGAAAAATAGATTGCTACGAGTCTGTCAAACGGGAAAAAGTAGATGAAACAACGTTGAACCTCACACACACGTTGCAGCGTGTTAATTCGGAAAATCTAGAACGAACGTTAAACAGAAAACTTGCGAAGATTAAAAGCACAAGGGACCAAAGTTGCAAAAGATGAAATGCTTTGGGTTAAAAGTAAATCGTAAAAACACGTAAATGCATGTTACATTTGTGATTTATTTGAATATCACTTCGAAATACAATCCTGTAAACACAAACACGACTCATATTTTTTAGCTTTTATGTTGGCATTATTGTGAAAAATCACTTTTTTATGTCTGAGGAGTCAGTCCCCCCCCCCCCCCCCCCTCCTCTCTATTTTTCAATAACTCTTACGTCATTTTACACGGTAGACGGATTTTAGTACATATATCCACGCCAAGCGGGCAACGCCGAGCCGGGGTGGTGTAGCCGGCGTTAAACCCCCTTCAACGCCACAACCCACGCCCCATACCCACCAGTCTTATGGAGGATTATATCATAAGAGCATGGCCGGCCCTGGGGGTGGGCGGGGAGGACCACCGGCCATGGCCTGATATTTCGAAGGGCACGTTTTTTATGAAAAAAAACCCGATATGTATATGTTAAATATTTTTTAATAGAATATACACGTACAAACACCAACATATGCCCATGATTTAGATTAGTTATTAGCCCATTGGCATTAGGTTTAGACTTTTAGTGAGCTCAATACTCAATTTCGTTAAGGCCTAAGGGCACGCTTTTTCAAGCTCGAACAGGGTACATGAATTCTCAGGGCCGGCCCTGCACAAGAAGGTGTAGTCATAACCCCATACCTCATTATTACTCAATATTAATTTTCTATTTTTTATAATTAATCTCTAAATTTATATAATTAAAACCTTTAAAAAAAGTAAAAAAAAAAACCATGTCATTAAATTAAAAATCATTACAAAAAGTTAAAAAAAAAACATTAAAATGAAATTAGAAAAAAAAAACCCCTCTAAAACTCAAAGATTATATTTTTTTTCGATTCACTCCTTTTGTTTTATCGACATTTGCAACGCTTTTCCGATTAGGTGGTCGTACGGTTTCGAGTAGAATTCAAAGTCTTTTTTCCTATTGTCTATCCTGCATAATCTAGACCACTTCCCGGTTCTCATGCATACGTTGAGCCCCTAGGTCGCGTATGTCTTGAAGGCGTTGGTTCATCTCCGAAAACGCATTAATCAAGTTGGATCCCACCGACGATGACTCCGGCCTCCTCGATCTTGCACTACTTCTTCTACCGGGTGGTCATGCTAGCTGTTCCGCCGGCACATCCGCCCTTCCCTTCCCGGTGAATAACGGATTAACATCATTTACGTCCGTGTTTCGAGCGTCGGACGTTGGCGTTTCGGGTTCAACCGACTCGGTGGTTTTCGATCTCTTTGACGGCCTTTTATTTGACGACCGACCAGAAGTAGTTCCTACAGTGGTAAGGACGTTGGCCCATTTGGCGCTATTACGAAGAATTTGCCAACACTTCAAGTAGGGGAAATCCCCTTGAGCGGCTTGATATTCTATTAAGGCAGCCCGCATAATGTCCTCGTCGTTATGGCCACTTTTCCATCCGTTTTTTACCCGTTGGAGGCTCTTATAAGGTTGAGGACCATGACCCCCACTATGATCCACTATCCTCTCCCACCAATCAAAATTCTCAAATTAATTGAAAGAGGTTATGGTTGCCATGGATTAAAAACCATGTGATTGTAAACCACCATGGCTTGAGAAGGGGGCGGTGTACCATGAGAACCATGTCCAACATGGCAATCCATGATCCAATCCACCACCCCCCATACCCCATAGCCTAAGGGTGGAGGGTATAAGGGTGTTTGACATGTGCGGTGAGTGGGGGTCATATTGGTGACCACCCCCACTTGATTGAGTTGGGTGTTTGAGTTGGAGAGAGGTTGCCATTTTCGGTGAGTGTTCACCGATTTGTTTGAGAGGAGAGGAGAGAGGAGAGAGAGAGGAGGGACCAATCATGTTTTTTTTTTTTTAATTGAGTGTTTGACTATACCTAGTGATTGAGTGTAAAATGGGGAGTAGAATGGGGAGTTGACATAACATAATACTATTGGGTAGGATTTCACTCAAACACCCTAAGTTGTTTGACTATACCCTCCACTCTAATAATGCTCCACCTCAAATAAGCATTAAATGTGGATCAAAGTACTTCAAAGTTAAACATGCATGAACAAGAGTCTCTATTGGACTGCTTGTGACATCTTAGACGGATCTCACATCATTCTGTTTCATCCACACGAACGACATTGGGCTATAAGACATTGGAAGTTGAGATTTTTCAAAATAAACATTATTTTTTCTTTTTTACCAAAAAAAAACATGTTTACACAAACCCTTTGAAAACTATTATATTGGCTCATGTACGGAGGATAAAAGTTTCAATAAGTTATTAAGTTACAACTAAATATGTTTACAATAGAGAAGAAATCTAAATAGATTGAAAATACTTGTTACAAGCCTAACTGTTGTCATAAACAATGTTGAACAGAATCAATACAAAGTGTTCCAACTAATAGCAATGTCACCCTGCAGAATTCAAGCCATCAGGGTCAACCAGTCTTGACCTGCGTCTCCTCTTACTTTCCGGGGTGCACCTAACTCCAACGACATTTCCTATCTTTACAGGCATCTGCGAAGATGATGGCGAACCAGTGGCTAGCCCATGGTTCTCTTTTTCTCTTTTCAATTGAGCCTTTGGTCTCTTATTCGCCGATTTAATCTGTACTTCTCTCTTTTTATTGCTAAGAAGACGAACGTGAAACGGGTTTTCAGCAGTATAACAAACAAGTTCACCAGCGGTCCCGCCTTTAATCAGTTCAACATTTCCATTATTCACCTGATAGTTGTAATAATCACAACAAGACGCTATTATTAACAGAAAATGTAAAAAAAAAGTGAAGTTTTGAAAATTATAAGCATACCAGCTGTAGAAGTGCAGAAAACGTGCGAGCTACGTCATGTTTTTCTTGACCTCTAACGACATCTGTGAAAGCTAAGGAGTTCCCGACATCTGATTCGAGTGAAAGTTTGTCCAAAGTCCGTTGACCATATTCATGAATGTCAAACGGTGGACGTGCATCCTGTTATATGATGAATTCATTTATACAAAACAGTAAATAAACGCAATAAGTTTGATGTTATCGTTAAGTTCTGGTATGTGATATTAAAAGCAAAAGATGATAAATTATTAACCCACTTGTTCATCCATGTTTTTCTCAATTCTCTGTTTCCATGTTGAAACTCTAGCTGCCAATGCAGTCTGCTTCTCGGTCTCGGCAATAAGAAGAGAATCCTGAATTTTGATAGGCATGTATATTAGTCACACTCAGGGATCAACCATTGGCATTGACCAGTATGAGATCATAACTTACACAAACTGACTCATTGATATACATATATATAGTGAAAGTGGAAAATACAATATTCCTTAACGTCCGATAGAAAAATTATAACGTACGTAATTATTTTTATAACATTTGTGAATGCGTGATTAGGGTTTACCCCATGCGTGATTTATGATTCTGTTTATGCGTGATCATGTGTTTTTGTTCATGCGTGATTAGGGTTTGATTTTTATAACATGCATGATTTAATATCGTACGCATCACATGTTAAGGAATATTGTATGTTAACCTTCCCTATATATATATATATATATATATAGGGTTAGGCTAACGTACAAATGCCCTTATCGTACATTACGTACGCTACAATCTCAGCCGTCCGATCATCTTCCCGCATTGAATTCGCATGTTTTTTTGTAACAATTTCGCATGTTGGTTTTTTAATATGCGATTTCATCAAAATTACCACATGCGAAATTGTTACAAAAAAACAACATGCTATTTCATCAAAATTATCACATGCGAAATTGGTACAAAAAAACATGCGAATTCATAAAAAATTATCACATGCGAAATTGTTATAAAAAAACATGTTATTTCATCAAAATTATCACATGCGAAATTGGTACAAAAAAACATGCGAATTCATCAAAAATTATCACATGCGAAAATGTTATAAAAAAACAGCATGCGATTTTAAAATGCGGGAAGATGATCTGAAGGCTGAGATTGAAGCGTACGTAATGTACGATAAGCAATATGGTACAGTACTCTTTACCTATATATATATATATATATATACTAGGTTATAACCCCGTGTATTACACGGGTTAAGTAAATAAAATATCAAATAGTTAATAACGAAGATTTAACAACTATAAAACGATATTTTAAGACACTTTTCTGATATCCGAACAGAATTTTGTTTTATGTATGAGCAAAACCTGTGATGTTTGTCAAGTTTATAAATATGAAAGCATTTGAACCATCGATTAGAAGACAAACTGTATCATCGACTGTATCACGACGTGAACCCAAGTTTTATTTAAATAATAGTGGTCTTAATTTATTAGTTCTAAAAATATTGTTGAAATGTTTAGATTAGGCATATAGCAATTAGCCAATTAGATAAACTTATAGCTACAAAATAATATTTAAATTAATTAGATAAGTATAAATTATCGGTAATTATTAAGTTATATAACTTTAAAATTTAAATATATGGACTTGAGTTGCATCTTAAAAGGATGGTTGTTTTTGGATAAATTTATTAGTATGATAAATGTAGTTATTATTCTTCTTGTATTTTAAATATATTAAATAAATAAATTATGTGTTAAGCAAGAAAATCCTTATCTCCACCCTCGTTATGAAAATGCTCTATATTTGTTTCAATTATTAAGATATAATTTCTAACCTAGTAATAAATATAAATAGGAAAATTGTTCCGTCCACCCACGTTATGAAATGCTCGATATTTGTTTTAATTATTAAAATATAATTTCTAACCTAGTAATTAATATAAATAAATAATAAGATAATTTATGAAACTTTATCCATAATTTCTTAAATGTTTGAAACAAATATTAAATTTAATAATTTAAATTAAATAATAATTATCTACAATTAAGTAAGAGTAGATGGTCTAGAATAATAACCAGCAATTAATATAAATAAATAATAAGATAATTTATGGAACTTTATCCGTAATCTCTTAAATGTTTGAAACATATATTAAATTTAATAATTTAAATTAAATAATAATTATCTATAATTAAGTAATAGTAGATGGTCTAAAATAATGACAAGTGTCCTTTTATTATATAGTATAGATATATATAGTGGAGGGTTCAAATGAGAAGAATTTTTTTGTAAGAAGAAAAAAGAAGAAGTTTCAACCAATAAGAATGCTTCATTTTACATCATTTAATATTTGTAGTTAATTTTAATATAAGGGTATATTGGTAAACTTGCATAAATCATTAATTTGTATTCTTCCCCTTTAATAACTAGCTAAATTAAATTTGTAACTCCTTTTCAAAATATATATTTTTTCTAAATTTAAAAAAAAAAAACAACTTAATTTAAAGTGTAGAATAAATTACTAGTTGTGTAGGATAAATTACGAGTTGTGTAGGATATATTTCGAGGTATGTAGGATAAATTTCGACTGTGTAGGATAAAATTCTATAATGTGTAGGGTATATGTAGGAAAATTTTGATATGTGTAGCTTTTGTAGATTATATGTAGGATAATTAATGATTAGTTGAATAATTAATTAAAGAGAAAAAAATAATGATATGAGTTATAAATGAAATATCGTTTTACTAATATGCCATTTCTTCTTTTTCTTCTCACATTAACTTTGTTCTCAAATGAACCTTCCCATATATATATATATATAGAGAGAGAGAGAGAGTGTACTATACCATATCCCTTAACGTACGTTACGTACGCGATGTGAAATCGCATGTGATAATTTTGATGAAATCGCATGTTGGTTTTTGTAACAATTTCGCATGTGATAATTTTGATCAAATCGCATGTTGGTTTTTTGTAACAATTTCGCATGTGTTAATTTTCATGAATTCGCATGTTAAAAAACCAACATGCGAAATTGTTACAAAAAACCAACATGCGCTTTCAATGTGGGATGAAGATCTGACGGCTGAGATGAGCGCGTACATATTGTACGATAAGGGATGTTGTACGTTAACCTAACCCTATATATATATATAGTGTGAAGATCATTTTAGAACCCTAGATATTTATAGAACCCTCAGAACTCCTAATAAACAATCTATTTTATTTATATATTTTTATATTTAGGATAATTTTATATTATATGTACTTTTATGATTACATACATGTTAAGTAACTTTATCAATTTTATATGTAATTTTTTTAAGTTATGTAATGTTTTTTAAGTAATTTAATGTTTTATTTTACAAGTAAAGTAATGTTTAAAAATGTTGAATTTTTATAAAAAAAAAACAAAAAGATAAAGGAGGGAGGGCCATCCTCCACACCCTTGGTTCATCCTTGGAGAACAATCCTCCTTGCGTGGTGACGTGGCGGGTGACGTGGAGGATCATCCTTTGAGGACGGGGCTCCTCCACACCCCATAGTCTTACAACTTTTGTGTCGGAAGAGAGAGGAGAGAGAAGGTGTTACAATTTCAACGGTTACATTTTTTGGACTTCACCTGTTACACTTTTTTGTGGGTTTTGATTTCAGTTTTTTAGAAATTACGAAGGGTACAGATTTTAAAACTTAGAATTTACAAAGTTTTTTATTTGCAGTGCATAAAAAAAATATGTTACATTTTTAGTAGGAAGATAATTTGTGTAACAATCACATAATCGGTTACACTTTTGTGTCAAACGTGTTACAGGTTCCTCCAGGTTCTGAAAAACACTTTTTGTACATGGTTACTTTTTTTATTTAAAAAGTAAATATGATTTAATATCCACCATATATTAGATTGGATGATGGAATTTCTTGGTTTTTTGAACTCAACAAGGTTTTCTTATTATCCATCCCGTGTGTGTGTATACACACACAGACACACGTCATCTAGCTAGGTCAAAGGTGCTTAAGATAACGTAAACTAACATGTTTCAAGAAAACATATGAAGCAAAAAAAACCTCACCAGATGAGACCGGCACAAATCTTCAAGATTCACATGAGAATTTGGGTCTTCATGCTCAATCGGGTCCTTCATCTCAAACTGAGTGGCTTCATCCACGTGCTGTAAGGTTATAACCATTAATTTTTTTTAACGGCTAACCTAAGGTCTTGCAATATATAATAAAACTGACACAAGCTAACCTTTTCAGGGCCAAAATGGTCTTCATTCATGTTCGGCATGTCATAATCATCCGCCATAAAATCAGGGGCCCCGCTATCAAACTCATCATCTTCGCCAACTTTAGAATCATTAAACACACCACTGTTTTCTAAATCTCCTAGAACAAGCGATCGTCGAAGCTACAAAACAAACTTCAGTTACATCACAACCAAACAAAAAGTGGGTGATTTTAAAATCAAGAAACACACCTTTTCATATAAAGGGGGAGATTTCGTTTCTTGATCTTTTTCGTTAATATGGTTATTCGCCTCCCATATTTCATGGACATCTGCACTTATAGGACCGTGCAGCTTTGCAAGCGGAAATTCTTCTGTTATAGAAACTTTGGTGCTCGGTTTTGGCCAAATTTTTCTGTATGCTTTGACTGATTAACATAAACCAAGTAATTAGATATCAACTAAGCTAAGATTAACAACTTATGTTTTATCTCTAGCGGGTCAAATAAAAGATACCTTAAATGAAAATACAACGTATATTTGCAGCTTAAAATCTCTTGAGAAGTTGTAATTAAATCAATTGATTATCACTAAAATGATATATTTTTGTAATTGATTTTGACACTATTAATTATTAAAAGATTCAAATTCTAAAACAAAACAGGGTATGATTCAACTCAATCCGACTCCTTATACATTTGGTTAAATTGACCCATTAGCCACCACACAACCCGATAGTGTGTGACCTGTGAACCTCTAGCTAATAGCATGATTAATGAAAAAAATTCAAGCAAAGAAAATATTTAAGCAACCTTTTTTGAATGGTTTGACTTTCAATTTTCCCGGTTCATGCGGATTTAAAGGTTTCCACGGATCATCATCATCGTCGGAATCATCATCAAATGGGCCAGGCTGTGAATACCCATCATCCATGTCAAAATCATGGTCCATGTTAACATCACAACCGGGAGGATGTGCCTTTGTATCATTGTCATTAGTTTCAAAGTGGTTATCAGCAAATGGAGATTGAATTGGATCATGGTTTTGTGTCTTTCCAGCAGATAGTTTATGTCTGGAACCACCGGAACGATTTGAAGGCGACATAAATGACTTGCGGGATTTAGAGCCGACCGAATTACTTCCTCCTTTAAAACCACTTTTACTTTTGCTAATTGTATCGTTAACATTGCAACCCAAATATTTATTAACTGCCACTGCATCACTTGCGTCTAGGAGAATAAAATCCCTGTAGAGATCACTTGTTGCTAGCTGCGGAAAAAAATAACCTTTAATAAAATGAAGAGTAAAATGCCATTTTCGTCCCTGAGGTTTGGTCAGTTTTGCGACTTTCGTCCAAAGGTTTATTTTTCCGCATCTGGATCCAAAAGGTTTGAAATTTTGCCATTTCCATCCGGCTTGTTAACTCCATCCATTTTTCTCTGTTAAGTCGGGGGTATTTTTGTCTTTTTACTTATTTTTGTTTTTTGTTTAATAAGGGTAGTTTGAAAACTTGTACATTAAGCTGAATGCTTGTACACAAAATGAAAAAGACCGAATTGCCCTTTAAGGTAACAAAAAAGACGAAAATACCCCTAAAATAACAAAAATAAATGGAGTTAACGAGCTGGATGAAAATGGCAAGATTTCGAACCCTTTGGATCCAGATGTGGAAAAACAAACCTTTGGACAAAAGTCACAAAAGTGGCCAAACCTCAGGGACGAAAACAGCACTTTACTCTAAAATGAAAGATGAGTTTAGTTCAATATTTAGGTATTTATCCGGTATATAGTTTTACATACCAGATAAGACTCTAACTCCCCGCTTTCTCCGCTAACATCTAAGCAATCACCCTCAAGAACAACTAAATTTGCAGGGGGTTTTACAAAGGCGTTTACGGTGGTATTGCTGTCATTTGACTTATCCAATGAGTTTTTCGGATCAACTGGTAACAAGAAGATATTTAGCAACAGAATATGTTAAATCAATCGTTAACTAAGTGATGGGATTTTAGGCTACCTGGAATATCATCTAAACACCAAAACGAATCGTCTGATTCGGCGGTAACCTTAGCCGAGCCATTTTGCTCCTCTTCTTGGCCTGTTGAATTCTCTGGTTGATCATGTAGCTGACTGATTACATTTACATAACTTATCAGAAGGTGACTGTATATCTATGTGCACAAAATGCATCAACAAATAATAATTACATTTTTATGCATATCCCGACCATTATTAATCTTTTTCTCCATAAATGAATTACTTCAATATCAATTTTAAATTAAAAATCTAGTCTGTTTAATATTTGAAAGTATGACAATTATAATAGAAGGTGTATTATTTAAACACGATCTTTGAAAAGTTATGGCCACTTGTTTACGTACAAGTAAACGTAATCTAGCATATTAATTGTATACCCAATATACTGCAGCATTCTAATTTCTACATGTACGAGTTTGTTCAGTAAAAACTATTTTTAAAAGATTATAGCCTATTAGCCTTGAAACAATATTAACTGGTTTCTTAACTGATTAATAAATCACTTGACACCTAACGCTACTTAACGCTTTTTAGAACACCCTTACTTTAAACTAGAAGCAGGCTAATGATATGAAAAAAATGTTGTCTCTCTCCTAATGAGCCGAAGGTTACCAGCCACGCATATAGATATAAACGTTGTTAAAGACCAAGTTAATCAAAAAAAGAAACGTAGGACTGTGTCATGTCATGGAGTTTTGAGTTATAGGTGTCTCATTACTCATAAATGTAATAAATCTTTAAAGAAGTTAGCATACGTAAATAGAAAAAACACGACCTAATTAATACAAAGAAGACCGTTAACACCACTTTCTGATCAATATGTTGTTGAATCTAAGAACTAAGAAGCTATAGCTCATCCCATTAAGGAAATGTATGTGAATATCAAACCACAATATTGTGTTTCAAACGCCTTTAAGTACGCAATTTAAACAATAAAAAGAGCATTATTAAACATTCAAAAAAAAAAATTTAAGCGAACGACAAGTCAGCATTTTTAAAAGTCAAAAGATTATTGAACAATTAATAACTACACGACAAATAAACTCCGTTACAATGCCTCAGTAAACCCCAACATCAACGGATACATGATAGCCAATAATCTAATTCAAACCATGCCTATACCCCTTCTGGTCCTAGACAACATATCTTTAAAAAAACATGACAATTCGTATGTGAATATCAAACCAAGTTAATGTGTTTCAAATGCTTTTGAGTACAAGGATTCGAACGATAAAAAGAGCATCATTAAATCTTCAAAATTTTTAACCGAACAAGAAGCTTAAAGAGCATACTAGCAATGTGAAGTCAGCATCTTTATCAAAAAAGATTACAAAACAAACCCCTTCATATCTTTATACATTTTGATAAATCATAAAAAGGGCTTGCACAAAAAAAAAAAAAAAAAAAAAAAAAAAAAAAAAAAAAAAACCCTACCTTTGTTGTTGAGAGACAAACTCCAAAGCATGTAACACCAAAGAATACAAATACTCAACCTTCTTACTATACACCTGAACTGACCCTTGAAGCAGCAAAGCAGCTAAAATTCAAACAAACAAGTGTCAAAAACAAAAACCCTAAAAAAAGATTTAATTTTGATAACTTCTACAGTTACAATTCACAAACCTTCAGCAAAATTTACCGACAGTTGACCATCATCTTGACCACCGGTAATCTCACCGGAACAAATCTTGAGCAAATATTCTTGAAGATTAATGGCAAGATCCACTTCCCAATTCGATTGCAGATCACGGTGGGCCTGTACGGTGTGGAACTTGCCGCCGCCGGCGTCGGAAGTGGTGGCTTCTTTATCGTTGGTTGTCATTTGGTCGTGATTTGACTGTCCATTACGAAATTTTAAAAATTGAAGAAAACCCTAATTCTTGAAATTTTGAAATTGAAGAAAACCCTAGATCGAATGTAGTTCGTTGACTCAAGAAAGTCAAATCCAGATGAAGAAAGATGAAAAGAAAGAGATTGTTGGGAACTGTGTGTGTGTGTGTGTGTGTGTGGAGAAGAGATTAGGTTGTTCAAAATCTTTCGGTTTCCCGCTTTGGTTGTTGAATTTTGGGGAAGATGAAGATGAAATTTGATGAAATTGTCCATATTGTTTGGGCTTTAGTGGCCCAGTTAGTGTGTTTATAGAGAGCCCAAAAATATAGCAGGCCAGCCCAACAGACTTTTTGTAGTTGGTATAGAAAATTGTTAAACATTAATGATTCAACAACCTTTGAATTGGTCCAGTTTCTTCAATTGATGTATATTAAATCTTTGCACTTGTATGAGATTACATAGCTTGAATTTATCACTCCAAACAAATATATCTATGACTAAGTAAAAGAGTTTTTGACAAAAGAGATTTGACCAAGTAGTATTAAGGTGTTGGAATATGATGAGCGTTTATATCTTGTGGTGGACAAAAAGAGTAAATTTTAATGTAGAGTAAAGTGCATTTTGCTTCCCATTGGTTTAATGGTGGGAGCAGGTTGTCACCCTCAAACTTTTTTTTTGTTGCATATGCCCTTCTGCTTACAAAATGTAAGACTATGCAACTCTGTTGTCTATTGAACGTTAAAATTCATTTAAAAAGGTTGTGAAAATATCAAACTACCTTTTTTTCTTGAAGTATGTGTCCCTATGGTTTCATTATAATTACAAACACCCACCACCATCATCATCCTCACCATCATCACCCACCACCACCGCCCTAAATTGCACTTTACTCAATCAACTTACTTAGACATGCGTATGGGTAATGACCATACAAATTGCAGCAATTAAAACAAACATTTGAAAGAATACCCTGAGTACCCCGTTCCATATCAGTGCATATTGTATAATATGTTAGAAAAAAACCCGTTGATGTGGCCTTACGGATCATTTGGTAACATTACGAATATGACATAACTAGTCCCCAACAATTACTTGATGGTAGTAATTGTAAATAGTGATTAGTTCAAGGGGCAATTATGATTTCCCTTTAGGTACCATTAATAAGAAAATACATAGAGTTTTTATAACGGATCACTATTCATGACCATCATTCATTGATCTTTATATATATCGATGATAAGTGATAAAAAAAACTCCTGAAAAACACCAATACTAAAAAATTCTCTCTAGTGTGATCCATCAACACCAGGTACCATAACGGGAATCATGGCTTCATCTTTATCCTTAAAGAGAATCATCCCTATAAGTAAGTTGTTGGTGCATCTACTGTCTGTTAACTACGTCTTAATCGAGTCTTATGTCTAGATAGGTTAATCGAGTGCACAACAGTGATTGAATTAGGGTTTGAATATGTTTCAGGAGCTAATTCCGTTTGAACATGGCTGTCCGTTTGAACATGGCTGTCCGTTTGAACATGGTTGTGTCACCCTCAAACGGATCACCTACATCTATAAATAGGGTTGTGCTAGTTTCATTTGAAACGGATCTGATTGTGTGTGAGCTGAGGTGCTGCCGGATTCTTGTCAAGATTTGAATGTAAAAGCTCTACAAATCAGTAATAGAAAAAAGTTAAAAGGAACAAGCTGTGTGAAGTCGTTTACTTTGATTCCGCCTTAGTAAATGATGATGAACTACCTTTACTGACTGTTTAGGGTCACGGAACCGATCCAACAAGTGGTATCAGAGCTCATGACGAGGAGTTCATACCATTGCAGCTTGATTTTATCAGATTTTCCCGGATTTTCTCACTTCTACCTTTCTTTTCTGATTTGAACTAGTTGTCACGGTTAAAATGGTCTAAAACTCTCACATATTAAACGTAATACTGCGTTAACTAATCCTTTAAAGTTTGAGACCAAAATTCGACTTAAAACTGATCTAAAACACCTATTCCGTTTGAAACTGTTCGTAAAATGCTGACATCATCCGTTTGAACGAAGCCTGTTCCGTTTCAAAATTGACACTTCGTTTGAAATTGGTGATATTTCCGTTTGAACATCACAGTTCCGTTTGAAAGTGGTCCGTTTGAAAGTGTTCCGTTTGAAAGTTCCGTTTGAAAGTGGTTCGTTTGAAAGTATCTCAGCAGTTCATGTGATAAGTATTATCGGCCCTATCAAAGTGGTTATCAATTCAAGAAATAAAGACGCATCCAATTGAAATACAATTTGTCTTGTGCTTTGACTGAATTGTCGGCCGTATCAATCAATATTCAGATTCATTATATCAGCCCAATCAAAGAGTTTTTGAAAGATAATTTTGTCGGCCATTATTAAATAAAAAAAGGGGCTTAATTGATTGCATGTGTACAGTTCATAGGTCCAATTAGAGTGAAATCGAATATCTTGGCCCAAGGTTTGGATAAAGATTGAAGTTGGGTGGCCCAATAGAGTTAAGCATCCAATAAGTTTGTCGGCCACGAATTATTTGAGTTGTGATAGTTGTTGTTGGTGATTTGATTCAAAGTGAGGCCCAATCATATTCAATTGGAAATTAAAGTTGTCGGCCCATTCAATATAAGTTTTAAAAGCCCACGTAAACATATATGTTCATTTGACATTTTTGGCAGCCCAAGATTTTTCTGGTTAAGGAGTTGTTTTGTGCGAGAAGCCCAATTCATTCAGTGATTTCACCCGAACAACATTGGAACGAGTTCACAAACCTTCGACACGAGTCTTAGATTGATTTCATCAACATATACTTTTACGTACTCAGTTTGTTTAAACTGATTGTTTGTTTGTTTTGTTCCAGGTGATTGAAGATATACGAATTGTGAATTTAAAAAAAAACTGTTTGAAGATGTCGAGCAGCAGTGAAGAAGTTTTTTATCATGATAAATGGTGGAGAAGAGATTATGCGAGATGGGAAATTGAAAAATTCAGAGAACCATTCAAAGAAGCCCAGAGAGCCAAAAGATGGAATGATGATTTGGAATGTTACATGGATCCACGGGGTAATCCAGTTGTTGACCCATCAAAGGTGGATTTTGAAGCTGTAACAAATTTACTTCCAAGTCAGGCTACTTTCAACACAAGAAGGTTATCTTAAAAAGAATATTGGCCAGATTTGGTGAACAAGATCAAAGAAGTTTGCGAAGCGAGTCTACCAAAGGTGGTAGAAATGAAGAAGAGAAAAGAAGAAGAGTTGAAAAAGATGGTAGAGGAAGTAAAGATTACTGCAAAGCTTGCTGCTGAGAAAGAGCAGAAGATTAAAGAAGAACAGAAAGAAGAAAAAGAAGAGAACAAAGAGGAAGATCAGACAAAAGAACCGGTGCTGAAAAAGACAGAGGTCAATGAATCTTCTGATCTATCGAGTGTTGAGATTGTTGATAAAAATGAGAACAAATGCATGAATTGCATAGAAATGTGCAAAGCCTGTATTGAAAAAGATGAAACAATCAAAACAAAAGATATTGAAACAAGCAAACTTGAAAATATTTTCAAAATAAAATGTAAAGAAATGATTGAAAAAGAAGAAATTTTGAAACTAAAAGTTGAAAAATTGACACAGAAGTGTCAAGATCTTGAAAAAGAAAATGATGTGTATAAACAAATGTGTACAGCAAAATGTGTTGGTTGTGTTGAAAAAGAAACTAAATATCAAGATTTTCAAAAAGAATATGATTCTTTAAAGTGGTCGAGTCAGAGAGTACAAGAGGCTTATGATACTTTGAAGAGCCAAGTCAAATGTTTTGACCAAAGATTGTCTGAAACTTTAGTCACTAAAGAAATGTATGAGAGACAGTTTAAAGAAAAACAACTTGAATTAAACAAGTGTGTTGATGAAATTGCTAATCTCAAACAAATTCTGGCTGAAAAAGAAAAGATTGTTACCAAACTTCAAAGTTATCAAAACTCTTCGTACATTCTCGAACGCATTTTCAACATCACACCGGATGACAAAGATACTGACAAGTGTAAAAAAGGTATTGGTTCAGAATTTCATCAGGTACCACCACCATTGAGAAACAATTATACTTTTTATGATGAGGAAAAGGTGGCAAAAGGTCTGAATATTGTTGACCAATTACCTGAAAGTATCGATGTGACTTACTCCAAATCTGATGAAGCTAATGATTCAGAGGTGGTAAGTAAGGTTGTTGAAAGCGTTCTGAAAGATGAGTCAAACAAAGGTAAGTCTGAATCACATGATGAAAATGAGGGAAATTTTCATGATGGTTATCTTAAACAGACAAAATCCGAGAAAAATTTGAATGATGATTCATAAGGATTGGTTTACACCATGATTGGATCAGACAAATTATTTTTGGATGTTGTGTTTCCAATTCAGAATGTGATCTCAGAAAAGGTTGATAAAGTTTTCAAAATGGTCGAAATTGAGAAATCGGAAATTTCAAAGTTTGCTGGTAAAGGTCATAAAACTTTTTATAACAAACCTGGTTTTAAAAAGAAAAACATGAAGGCTGGGTTGGGTTATAAGAAGAAACAAAGTTGGAAAAGAAATGAAATGCCAAATTCTCAGGCAAAAATGAGTTTTGTTCAAGGAAAAAGTTTTGAAGAAGAGGAAAAACTCAAATTTAGACAACAGTTTATTGAAGAGTTTTGTGCTCAAAAGAAAAAGCAACAACCACAGGTCAAAGATGTGTCCAAGAGAACATGTTTCAAGTGTGATCAAATTGGACATCTTGCACGAAAGTGTCCGAATCTGAAACCTGTGGATGTTGACAAAAAGAAGCCTGAAAATTTTGAGAAATAAAAATCTGAGGGTGTGAAACAAAGGTCAGCCAAATTTGATTCAAAACAAACTTGGAAGCACAACACAAACAAGTTTGCTTCAAATCAAATTTGGAAACCAAAACAGACTAGGTCTGATTCAAGACAAACACAGATTTTTCACACACCCAGATTTAGAACAACACAAAGTTGGCAAAAATCCGTTGATATGATAAAACCCAAAGAGTGTTGGAAACCAAAAGTTGTTCAAAAACAAAATGTTCAAAAAGAATCACACTTTTACAAAAGAGGAACTCCGAAAGGTAAAAAATGGAGTGCTAAGAAACAAGTAATTTTGGTAAAAGATGAAAAAGATGAAATCAAAGTTGAAAAAGTTTTTGATGAGAAAGATTTTCCGAAGCTAAATGATGAATATTGTGTTGAAATGCCTAAGGTCCAACAAACCTGGGCTAAATTGTTCAAGTAATTGAATGCTTTGAATGTGCAGGTGCTCACCAAAACCGAAGATTGTGAGAATGAAAGTTGGGGCAGCCTGGCACAGGAAGAGGTTGCTGAACCCTGGTTTGGTTGAACAGGGAGTTTATTGTTTTCTGTACATAAAAAAATGTTGATTGAATACGCCGAAACCCTCACGGCTGAACAAACATGATTACTTTCACAAGATTGAAAAATGGTTTTCAAACTGTCGAAAATCAATGGGTTGTAAATCATGGGGGTAATTGTTGATACTTTATATTAGTTTTTCTGCAAAACAGAGCATAGTTAGCAGAAAATGGATGGCGAGCCAAAGCTATCAGCATCGTGTTGTCAAATTTTCTTTAAATGATTTTGCATTTTAGGGGGAGATATATTGTTGTCAGAAAATACAAAAACATTTGAAAATTTGAAAAAGACAAAAACATGATAAAAACCTATTGGCAAAAAGACAAAAACATTAAAAATGAAAATTGAGTTTTTGCGTAAAAAGAGGAAATGATAGTACATCAGTAGACAGTTACAGTATGCTAAAGATATGTAATGATTAAATAGCGTTAAACAGTCTCACTGATGATATGTCGGTAGATTTTTATACATTTAGTAAACTTTTTCAGGATATAAACATAAATTCAAACTTGCTCATTTCGTGGGGAACACTACTTGGATATATAGGTAACCCCTAAAATCTCGTTTGAAGGACCCCTCTTTCTGAGATACTAGGTCTTTATGCTTAGTGATATCTGGGGTATTATCCCGGGACTTCTTATTTTGCGGAAGCAATGGCCTAGTCCCCGTATAATACTTTCTGCTTGCTTGAAACATAGCGCCGCCCTCAGCAAATTAATGAAACAATAAAATTGATAGTCATTGCTGTTGTAATACAAAAGATCCTCTAAAGGGGACACACCGAAAAGACGAAGCCGTCATCTCTCTGCTGAACGGAAGTTCTGACCTGAGCTCTCACGGTTTCGTACTATAATTTATTCCCCTTACAGATATCATCTAGGTATACTCACCTGTAAGACTGAATATTGGGATCTGGATACGGGAGTATATTCAAGAGGTGGGACATATGAATGAGTTTAAGTTCTTAATTCACCTAATTCGTATCCTGAATCAGTTGAACTTTGTGTGAAAATTTAAGTGGATCAGTATATCGACAATCTAAGTGAATTGTTTAATTCTTAATGTGTAACTAAGCTCAACGGTACTTGTGACTTGTTAAAAACTGATATGATCCTCTAACGCAAACTCAAACAAAAATAGTGTATATGAATATGTTTGTACATATTTCGTTATTGCTTTATATTTTCAGAAAATACAAAAAGATTTTTTATTCTGCTTTATTTTCGACAACTGATGTCTGAGATGCTGAGTTTCAAAATCTAAGTAAGCTGATTGTGTTTCTGAAAATAAAACAAGCTCATTAATTTGAAACTTGAAACTTTTTATAAAAAAAAAATAAAAAACAGTTTGTGATATCTCCAAGGTCATTTCGTCCTTACCACTAACCAGGTTTATTTTACAGGTTAAATCTAGTCATGTGTGCAATACATATGTGGGCATTTTAGTAATTTTAGAACTAAAAAAATAAGTATATTAAATCAAAAAATCTCTACCCATTTCTCTCTCTCTCTCTCTCCTTCTGAACCCTCTTCCCCTCTCTCTAACAAACACTACACAGCCATCAATGGCTACCACCGCCACTTGTGACCACCATCGTTGCCGGAATAACCATCAAATCCGACCCATCTTCATCTCCTCTCATGAACAAAACAAGAAATGGGTCAATGAGCTAGTAGAGGAATCTGTCAAGTTCTTGGATATTTGTGGCAACAAAAGTGAGATGCTGTCAGAAATCAAAGGTCATAGTAGAGATCTTGTTTGTGCTCCAGGAAGGCGAATGGGTGATCATCTTATCATTGAGAACAACATCATGAAATACAACTGTTTCAGAAAGAAATTGAGGAAACATGTTAAAGGGTTGATTACAAGTTTGAAGCAAGTTGATAATCTTTTCTACTGGTGGAGGTTCAGTCGTGGTTGATTCTAATAACCATCGGCTTGCCGCGGTGATCCGGTCAGTAATAGGAGTTTCTGAAATTACCATTTTGGTTTTTGAGTCTCTTTTGATGTTCTTTTCTGCGTCCGTTTTGAAGCCAAATAGATGATCCATTGGTGGATTAAGTGGTGATTGTTTGAAAGAGAGTGCTGAAGATAATGGGGGTTGTTGATGAAAAGGATTTTGTAGAGAGAGGTTTTTTTTTTAGATCTGGGTTTTAGAGGAGATGAAGAGGATTTTGGAGAGAAAGATTGAAGAGAATGGGAGGATAGTTTTTTTTAGATCTGGGATAAGGAGGTGGGTGGTGGAGGTTGATTGAAGAGAGTGGGGGGATAGTTTGACCAGTGGATTTATGTCGCAACCCCCGACCCCTGCCTTGGGAGGCGGGCGGCCGCGGGCTACTAGAGATGGTGGTATCGGTGTTTATCATTATTTGGCAGCGGAATTTATAGCAGGACCGTAGTTAGGAAATATTTTATCAGAGTAAAATACCACATTTTTATAATATTATACATATGGGAAATTCCCAAGTTTCTATTACAACCATTTTATATGGATAAACCCTATATTTATTAAATAAAAACATCTTCTTTATTTAGGTAACTTTTATAGCCACTTTTCCAAGCCTTCAGTGCTGTCCAGCTGGCTTCTAATTGGCTTTCACATTTTGTTACCTGAAACGCGTTTAAAAACATTTTGTTAGTGTGAAATACTGGTGAGTGAATCCCAATTTAATCAAGACAAGTAAATCAGTTTTACAGTATTGAGGGCGATCTCGCAATTACATTTGTTTATTTTTCTACTTTAATTACCACCCACGGTACTGTCAATCCTGACTTGTGATCATGTAACTACTCACAGCGTAGTAACAAATTTTGTATACAAAACCCCAACATACTTACGATAATTGTAGAATACAAATACTCAATCACCGTTAAATATAATTGAAAACAATTGAGGTTTTGTAAAAACAATTTACAAAAAGAAGGATTACTCACATTGCAATTTTAGGGTTTTCCTTTGTGATTTCCTGGTTATTATCTATTAATTAAACAATGCACACGCGTTAGTATAATAACCCAAAATTTGCATTAGTTATACCCTCCCCGAGACAGAACTCCAACGACTACGTCGGGCAGAGCCTCGACAGCCGTTACGGAGCACTAGATCAATCGGGCAGCGTATCTAATACGTAACCGGGGTTTATGATACTTATAACGAGGCAGAACTTTTCTATTCTAATGGGTATAATACCCGGGTATTATAGTTGCTACGTAGAAATTGAGAGAGAAAAGTGAACTGTGAACGAGTTGGGACTGAAGGCCGATGGCCTCCATTTATAGGTCTGATCGTCCACCTTGTCCCGCCCCGCGTAAGCCGAAGGCAAAGTCTTCAAGGTGAACCAGACAACTGACGATACGCGTCGGATGGTCCTTGGTCGCTAATAATGTAAACTAACAAATAGTCAAATAACACATAATAATAAAATACAATTATTCCCGTAATTTATTTCCTAACACTTTGGATAATATTTTGGTGTCAGCAGAACACTTCTGTGGCTGAATCAGTGGCTTAGGTCTGATACCACCTTCTGTCGCAACCCCCGTCCCTTAACAACCCGGGAACGGGCGGCCGCGGCCAGTTTCGGTGGTATCTTGTGTTTATCCATTTTGGCAGCGGAATTTTCATCAGGACCGTAGTTAGGAAATGTTTTATCAGAGTAAAATACCACACTTTCATAATATTAAACACATGGGATAAAACCCAAGTTTTAAGTACACACAATTCCATAGGAATAAATCCTATATTTTTTTTAATAAAAACATCTATTTATTTTAGGTAACTTTATTGCCACTTTTCCAAGCCTTCAGTGCTGTCCAGCTGGCTTCTATTTGGCTTTCACATTTTGTTACCTGAAACGCGTTTAAAAACATTTTATCAGTGGGAAATACTGGTGAGTGAATCCCAGTTTAATCAAGTTTAAGTAAAAACCATTGTACAGTATTGAGGGCGGTCACGCAATTACATTTGTTTCCAAGTCATACTAATTACCACCCACGGTTCTGTCAACCCGACTTGTGGAAATGTTACTCATCGCAAGGTAGTAACAAATT
The DNA here is from genome assembly GCA_030545235.1 of Helianthus tuberosus. NCBI lineage: Eukaryota > Viridiplantae > Streptophyta > Magnoliopsida > Asterales > Asteraceae > Helianthus > Helianthus tuberosus. The sequence continues at coordinate 39,020,490 of CM060382.1, read as the reverse complement.
TTGCATACAAAATCCCAACATACCGACGATAATTGTATCCTTACAAATACTCAATAACTGCTTAATATATAATTAATTAAGTGAGGTTTTGTAAAAACAGTTTGCAAAAAGGAGATTACTCACATTGCTGTCTTAGGTTTTCTGTAAGGGTTTCCTAGTAACAATCTATAAATTACACAAATGCACACACGTTAGTATAATAACCCATTTTAACATTAGTAATACCCTCCCCGAGATGGCATTCCAACGACTACGTCGGGCTGAACCACGACAGCCGTTACGGAACCCTAGATCGATCGGGCAGCGTATCTAATACGTATCCAGGGGTTATGATACTTACAACGGAGCAGAACTTCGTTATTTAGGGGGTATTATACCCGAGAATTATGTTAATTCTTCAGAAATTTGAGAGAGAAAGAGTTCGTGAGCGAGTTTCGACTGAAGTCCCGAGCTCCAAATTTATAGGAGCTGAAATCGGGTTTCTCGCGGCCCGCGTAGTAGGGATGGTAGGGCCTAGCTTGTCTAGGTCAGCACTATAGCTCCGACACGATGACGACACGTGGCACGCTAGGGTTTTGGCTGAGATCGGAGCTGTCGCGCCCCGTGTAGACCCAGGTGTGGTCTTACGCGGCCCGCGAGCGATACAAAAATTGCTTTTTATTTTATTTTTTAATTATATAATGTATTTTGGGCTCGGCTTTCGCATACGGGGTATATTTTAGGACATATTGGGATATTTTAATATATTTTAGGGTGTCGGAAATATTTAGGAGGGTTGTTATATTCTCCCCACCTTGTTTTAGAGCTCGTCCTCGAGATCTACTGGAACAAGTACAGATATTTCCTTTGCATTTCTGATTCAAGCTCATATGTGTATTCTGGTCCTCTTTTGGAGTCGCATTTCACTTTGACCAGAACTAATCTCTTGTGCTTGAGGTTCTTAACTTTTATGTCTTCAATTTGTAGAGGCCTTTCTATAAATTTAAGTTGTTCATTTACCTCTATGTCCTTAAGAGGTACTACTAGCGATTCATCAGTTAAGCATTTCTTGAGATTAGATACATGAAATACATCATGTATTCCTGCCATTTCCTCTGGCAGTTGTAGCTGATAAGCTACAGGTCCTATTCTTCTAATAATTTTAAAAGGTCCAACATACCTGGGACTTAGCTTTCCCCTTTTGATGAATCTTACTACTCCTTTCCAAGGAGAGACTTTCAATAACACTTTATCTCCTACCTGAAATTCTAACAGTTTGCGTCTGTTATCAGCGTAGCTCTTTTGTCGATCACGTGCTGCTTTTAGTCGTTCCTTGACTTGAACAATCTTGTCAGATGTCTCTTGTACTATTTCAGGTCCAGATAGTTGCTTTTCTCCAATCTCTGCCCAACATACTGGAGTTCGGCACTTTCGTCTATAAAGTGCTTCAAATGGTGCTGCATTGATACTTGTGTGATAACTGTTATTATAAGAAAATTATATTAAAGGTAAGTGATCGTCCTAATTACCTTCGAAATCAATTACACAAGCTCTAAGCATATTTTCCATTGTTTGAATCGTCCTTTCACTTTGTCCGTCCATTTGAGGATGATAAGCGGTGCTTAGATTTAACTTGGTTCCCATTGCTTTTTGGAAACTTGCCCAAAAATGAGAGGTAAAATGACTATCTCTATCAGAAACAATTGATAAAGGAATCCCATGTAATGAAACTATTTCATTTACATACAACTTGGCTAATTGTTCCATACTAAAAGTTTCCTTCATTGGTAGGAAATGAGCTGACTTAGTTAGCCTGTCTACAATCACCCAGATTGTATCATTACCTTTTCTTGTTTTGGGTAACTTAGTAACAAAATCCATTGTTATCAATTCCCATTTCCGTATGGGCATTTCTAACTGTTGCAACAAACCTGAGGGGTTCTGATGTTCAGCTTTGACTTGTGAACAGGTTAAACAAACATAAGCTGCTATATCCTTTTTCATTCCTATCCACCAAAAATTATTTCTTAAGTCCTGATACATCTTATCACTTCCTGGATGCATCATATACTTAGACTTATGGGCTTCTTCTAATATTCGATGACGCAGGTTTCCTAATTTAGGTATCCACGTTCTTTTCTTATGGAATCTCCAAATTCCATCGGTTCCTTGTTCTAATTCCTTAATCATTCCTTTTAATTTTTCAGTATCCTCCTTGATTACTGATTTTTGTGCTTCTCTAATCTGGTCATTTAAATCTACCTATAGATTTAACTTAAGAGAACGCACTCTTTTTGGCTTTTCATGATACTTTCGACTTAAAGCATCAGCCACTACATTTGCCTTTCCTGCATGATACTGGATATTACAATCATAATCACTAAGTATCTCCATCCAACGTCTTTGCCTCATATTCAACTCTTTTTGCCCGAAAACATACCTTAAACTTTTATGGTCGGTAAAAATAGTAAACTTACTACCATAAAGGTAATGTCTCCAAATCTTAAGAGCAAAAATTATTGCTCCTAAATCTAGATCATGGGTTGAATCAATGTTTCAAAATCTGGTTTTTTAATCATACCGGATTAGGCACAAAAATGGTTTAACCGGTTGAACCGGGTTGTGCCGGGCGGTTCAACTGGGTTGACTAGTTAATTGTATAATTACATAAATTACAACATTAACACAAAAAATAAACCAAAATTGGATTAAAATGGAAATCTGGAACGAATGATGGGGTGATGGAAGTCTGAAACAAGTCACGAATGATGGAGTGATGAAAGTTTTGAATTTTGATCGATGGAGATAAAATATTAAAAGTTGTTAGGTTAAAGCTAAAAGTAAACATGGAGATAGGACAATAAAAAGTAAAATCTAACCCAAAAACAGACTTGAGACGATACCGGTATAACGGTTCAAACTGGTATACCGAATTTTACCAGCGGTACAAAGTCTATGCCGTTTTCCTACTTACCGGGGTGTTTCAGACTGGATTTACATCCGAAAATGGTAATACCGGTATAACCGGCTGGTATTTACCGGTTTTTAAAACATTGGGTTGAATAGTTCTCTTCATGATTCTTAAGTTGTCTAGATGCGTAAGCTATAACATTTTGACGTTGCATTAATACACATCCATAACCTAAGTTAGAAGCGTCACAATATACTACAAAGTCTCCAGTTCCTTCTGGTACGCTAGTATGGGTGCATGGGTTAGTCTTTTCTTAAGAATTCTAAAAGCTTCTTCTTGTTTCGGTCCCCATTCAAACTTAACAGATTTACAGGTTAGCTTAGTTAAGGGAATGACTATTCTAGAAAAATCTCGAATGAATCTTCTATAATAACCGGCCAATCCTAAAAAACTTCTAACCTCGGTTGGTGACTCTGGGGTTTTCCATTTGGTAATCGCCTCGATCTTGGTGGGATCCACATGGATTCCTTCATGATTGACTAGATGTCCAAGAAACTGCACCTGTTCTAACCAAAACTCACACTTTGAAAATTTAGCATAAAGCTTTTCCTTTCTTAATAAACTTAAAAGTGCGTGCAAATGCTTTGCATGTTCTTCCTTATCCTTAGAGTAAATGAGAATATCACTATAAAGACAATTATGAATTTATCCAAATATGGCTTACATATTCGGTTCATCATGTCCATAAATGCAGCTGGGGCATTGGTTAAACCAAATGGCATGACAGTAAATTCATAATGGCCATTCCTTGTTCTGAAGGCGGTGTTAGGAATGTCCTCTTCCTGTACCTTCAATTGATGATATCCTGATCTTAAATCGATTTTCGAGAAAAATCGAGCTCCTTGCAACTGGTCAAACAGATCATTGATTCTTGGTAATGGATACCGATTCTTAATCGTGACCTTGTTCAATTCACGATAATCAATGCACATACGCATCGATCCGTCTTTCTTTTTAACGAATAAAATTTGTGCTCCCCATGGCGATGAACTTGGCTGTATGAATCCTTTTTCCAACAATTCGTCCAATTGTTTCTTCAGTTCCTGCATTTCGGCGGGTGCCAAACGGTAAGGTGATTTGGCAATTGGTGCTGTCCCTTGTAGCAGATGGATTCTGAATTCAACTTCTCTGTCCGGCGGTAGTCCTGGTAATTCTTTTGGAAACACATCTGGAAACTGAGATACTACCGGAATATCTTTTAGTTCTTTTTCTTTAGTGTTAGTGATTATGGAAATCAAATACACTATAGATCCTTTTCTTATACAACTTGCTGTTTTCATCACAGAGATGAATTTTGTGGATCTGGATGGCTTATCTCCTTTAATTGTGATTTTTTCACCCTTTGGTGAGTTTACTTGGATTGACTTTTGATCACATAAAATACTGGCTTTATTGGCTATTAACCAATCCATTCCTAATACAATATCAAATCCTGCCAGATTCATTGGATAAAGGTTCGCAATAAACTTTTGATTTAAAATTTTTATTCTTGCTCCCTGCAAGATTTCAGAAATCTTAATGGTTTCCCCATTGGCTGTTTCTACTAGACATTCTTGTGGGAGTTTAGCTAATGGTTGATTGAGAAGTTTGCAAAACGAAGTATTAATAAAACTTTGGTTTGCACTAGAGTCAAATAATACTTTAGCAAAAACATCATTAACTAAAAATGTACCGGCTATGATGTCCGGAATCATCTTGGCTTCATCTGCAGTCAGAACAAATGCTCTAGCATTTTTAGTGTTCTTGTTACCCATGGTTAGAACTAGTTTCGGACAATTTGGCTTGATGTGACATTTTTCTCCACAGTTGAAGCACAGTCCATTATTATGTTTCCTCCTGCAATCTTCTTCCTTGTGCCCTGGTATCTTGCAGAAATTGCAGTAAGTGGAGCATTTTCCCGAATGCTTCTTCTTACAAGCCTTGCAGTACGGTGCAGAGGTAGAACCTACGTTCCTACGGTTCGAATTTCCATAACGAAATTCCTGGGTAACTCTTTGAGCTAGGTTTCTCCTCTGGTCTTCTTCTCGTGTACGCACTAATTCATCTGTCAAGGTGTTTGCTAGTTCTATAGTTTCTTCTATGGTTTGGGGTCTAGCTGCCTTGACTACATGCCTAATCTCCCCGATTAATCCCCAGATGTATCGGGAGATTAATACTGGTTCAGGTGATGCAAGGGTTGGTACTATTCTAGCATATTCAAAGAATGTAGTAGTGTAACCCTTACTATCCACCCCGGTCATTCTAAGGTTTAGGAACTTATTTGCTATATGTTCCTTTTCATTGGGAGGGCATAATTTCCTTTCTACCATATTTTTAAATTACTCCCATTCCATGTTATAAACCCTACCACTTCCCCTAGACTAAAGGATAGTGTTCCACCATTCTAAGGCTGAATTCTTAAACAGATTGGAAGCAAACATTATCTTATCTTCTTCCGCACACCTGCTTATTTTTAAGACAGCCTCAGTCTTTTCTATCCAGCGTAGAGTTGCAATGGGTCCTTCATTGCCCGAGAATTCTATTGGTTTGCAAGACCATAATTCTTTGTAAGAACAACCATAGGGCATGGTTCTTCTTCTTTTGGGAATGGGCGCTTGAAGTATGGGTCCATTGTTTACGCTGTGTTCCGGTTCAGTTGGTCGTTTGCTGCTATGCTTACTTTTATTATCCGCTTCTTTAACAGTTTGGATAATAAATGGCATTGCATCTATGATTCCTTGTGCCACTATGTGTTGGATGGCACTGTTATCCACTCAGTTTCCATTGTTATTGTTGTTCGAATTATCATTATTCAGGTTATTGTCATTCTGGTTATTATCATTCTGATTTTCCTGGTTCACTTCGTTGTCCATCTGAATTTTAAACATATATCATGTATTAATATCACAAGATAATAATTAACACAACCAAACACACAACACACATGTTGATCAAAAAAGTTGAGCATTGCGACTTACTCTTTTCTTATAGTATATATCTAATACAAACCAGTACTAAAATTAAAATTACAATACAACTGAAATAGGAATTATACTATTAGTAGTAGGCATCCGTAGTTTTTTTTTTCTTTTCATACACACATATCATATGTTATTATATTATATTATTATTATTACTTCCACCATCACCTTCATGGATATGGATTCATCCAGAAATCCATATTGCGCTAGTCGTACTTCCAGACAAGTCGCTCTCCCACCTGTCTCATTCTCTCTCTACTTTCTAAAATTTCCTCACCAAATGTCCTAAGTTCTTGCACATTTTCTGCACTCATTGGGGGTGCAGGTTCTGGGACTGGGTTCAGAATCTGAGGTGCGGGTTCCTAGTACGGGTATGGATTCTCTAGAATCTATCTAATGTACTGATCACTATCATAGTAGGAATCTAGAGGGTCCAAACCTGGGTATGCTCCTAGATTCGGCATGGGCATGTCTTCTAGAATCGGGTAACGTTGCAAATAGTCCCTATTATCATCCCACCATGGGTCGTAATTTGGGTCAAAGGGATTGGGTGCTGGTACCCTAGGTATCTCTTCTAGGTTAAAATCATGCATTTTGACTTGATCTTCAGGGTTTTCTATTTCCATTGGCTGAGCAGGAAATAGTGGTTGTGGTTGGGGTGCTATCAGTTGCTCCAGGTTAGGGTCGACTGCAGAGGTTGGTAGGATATGGAAATTGGCTAGACTTCTATTAAGCATATCCTGTGTATAGGCATCTGTCTCTCTTTTAGCGGCTGCTAAGACTCTCTGCTCTTGCAACTTTTAGATTCGTTTCCTACGCTCATGTGCTCCCCTACTGAACCATCCTCTCTTTTTAGGAGGGAATGGCTCTTCAAACTGAGCCTTAAACACGAATATTCCTTCTTCATTATCAGCAGAATATCCTGAGAGGGCAGGCTGTGAAGAGGCGCCTTCGCTTCTAGGCGAACCAGACAACTGACGATACGCGTCGGATGGTCCTTGGTCGCTCATACTGTAAACTAACAAAGAGTCAAATAACACATAATAATAAAATACAATTATGCACGTATTCCCGTAATTTATTTCCAAACACTTTGGATAATATTTTGGTGCCAGCAGAACACTTCTGTGGCTGAATCAGTGGCTTAGCTCTGATACCACCTTTTGTCGCAACCCCCGTCCCTTAACAACCCGGGAACGGGCGGCCGCGGCCAGTTTCGGTGGTATCTTGTGTTTATCTATTTTGGCAGCGGAATTTTCATCAGGACCGTAGTTAGGAAATGTTTTATCAGAGTAAAATACCACACTTTCATAATATTAAACACATGGGATAAAACCCAAGTTTTAAGTACACACAATTCCATATGAATAAATCCAATATTTTATTTAATAAAAACATCTATTTATTTTAGGTAACTTTATTGCCACTTTTCCAAGCCTTCAGTGCTGTCCAGCTGGCTTCTATTTGGCTTTCACATTTTGTTACCTGAAACGCGTTTAAAAACATTTTGTCAGTGGGAAATACTGGTGAGTGAATCCCAGTTTAATCAAGTTTAAGTAAAAACCATGGTACAGTATTGAGGGCGGTCACCCAATTACATTTGTTTCCAAGTCATACTAATTACCACCCACGGTATTGTCAACCCGACTTGTGGAAATGTTACTCCTCGCAAGGTAGTAACAAATTTTGAATACAAAACCCCAACATACCGACGATAATTGTATCCTTACAAATACTCAATAACTGCTTAATATATAATTAATTAAGTGAGGTTTTGTAAAAACAGTTTGCAAAAGGGAGATTACTCACATTGCTGTCTTAGGTTTTCTGTAAGGGTTTCCTGGTAATAATCTATAAATTACACAAATGCACACGCATTAGTATAATAACCCATTTTAACATTAGTAATACCCTCCCCGAGACGGCATTCCAACGACTACGTCGGGCAGAACCACGACAGCCGTTACGGAACCCTAGATCGATCGGGCAGCGTATCTAATATGTATCCAGGGGTTATGATACTTACAACGGAGCAGAACTTCGTTATTTAGGGGGTATTATACCCGAGAATTATGTTAATTCTTCAGAAATTTGAGAGAGAAAGAGTTCGTGAGCGAGTTTCGACTAAAGGCCCGAGCTCCAAATTTATAGGAGCTGAAATCGGGTTTCTCGCGGCCCGCGTAGACCTATGGGGTCGTCTTACACAGCCTGCGTAGTAGGGATGGTAGGGCCTAGCTTGTTCGGGTCAGCACTATAGCTCCGACACCATGACGACACGTGGCACGCTAGGGTTTCGGCTGAGATCGGAGCTGTCGCGCCCTGCGTAGACCCAGGTGTGGTCTTACGCGGCCCGCGAGCGATACAAAAATTGGTTTTTATTTTAGTTTTTAATTCTATAATGTATTTTGGGCTCGATTTTCGCGTACGGGGTATATTTTAGGACATATTGGGATATTTTAATATATTTTAGGGTGTCAGAAATATTTAGGAGGGTTGTTATACTAGCTGTCGCGGCCCGCGACAGAGTCGCTTATGGCCTTCGCGGCCCGCAAACGCCCCCTGAATATTGTTTTTATTTTATTTTTAATTATATAAAGGTATTCGAGACCGGTTTTCATATACAAGGTGTATTTTAAGGCGTATAGGGACGTCACAATATTTTAGGAGTGTCGAAAATTATTTTAGGAGGGTTGTTATATCCTCCCCACCTTGTTTTAGTGTTGGATCGTCGTATGACCCCGAATGAGTCGTTCAGAAGAGTTTTGAGTCAGAATCAAAGGCGGAATCAGTGATTCTAACTTGATACAGCTTGATTCTCCCTAATTATCTTCTTATTAATGATTTCAAAGCTTTTACAGATCGTTTGACAAACTGGCAGCACCTCGGCTCTGAAATCGGATCGTTACAAATGAATAACCAACTCAGCTATTTATAGGGGTGGTGATTTCGTACGAAATAGCAATAGCTCATTTCGTGCAAAATACCTTTGTGTCATTTCGTATGAAATAGCTCTTGTTATTTCGTGCGAAATACCCTTTCAACATCTAAAACCTATTTTCTATCCTGCTGAGCACTGGTTAATCCTATCTAGACATTAGACTCGATAAAGACGAAGTTAACAGACATTTATACACCAACAGACTCCCCCTTGGATGTTGACGAAGTCTTTGGCATCGAGTCTTCAGTCTTTTCTTTCTTTCCAAAATGTTTGACAATGTAAGCATCCTCCAATCTCTATCAGCATCAGCAGCTAGCACTCGAACTTGACTTTAACAATCATCAAAGTCCCCCTTGAATGTTGATCCAGAATCTGTTAGACTCCCCCTTTCAATAAGTTGGGATAGAATTCTGATTCAAGCTTTGTTCAAACTTAGCTACGGGGATCTCGCTTTGCTGCTTTTACAGGATCAAACCTGTTCCCTGCTACTCAGAAATTTGACATTACAATGTATTCTCCTTTTTTACTACATTTGAAGTTTTTATCAGTTTTTAATAATCCACTTAAGTATCTAGGTCCAAGTTAATGGCCCTGAGTACTCAATTTGTCTACCAAGTCCAACTTAATGACCTTGGTTAACTCGAGACAAAACAAAACTGACTTTTGTTCAACATATTTCAAAACATTATTCTGAAAATCACAAGTTTCAATTTAATGAACTTGTTTTGACTTTTCATATATCACAAGTTTAACATATTAAGCTCTCAACTCTTCTGTCCAGCTCAGAAACTTCCTGCATCATCTTCAAACTGCGAGTCTGAAGATCAGCTTTCCACTTGGGTTTGTCGGAAAAATAAAGCAGAAATGTAAAATCTTTTTGGATTTTGAATAAAGTTTCTATACTAGAATGCTAAATAGAAATGAAATGCAGTAAATGTAAACTATTTACAAACATATTTTTGGTGAGCGTGTTAGGGAATCATATCAGCTGTCGACAAGTCACAAGTACCGTTAAGCTTAGATTTCATACTCAGAATTAAACAATTCGCTTAGATTGTCGATATACTGATCCACTTAAGTTCTCACACAAATTTCAATCTGTCCAGGATACGAATTAGGTATATTAAGAACTTAAACTCATTCATGTGTCCCACCTCTTGAATATATCCCGTATCCAGATCCCAATATTCAGTCTTACAGGTGAGTATACCACATATGATATCTGTAAAGGGTTAAATGCGAGGGCCATGAGAGCTCATGCTATTGCTTCCGCAAAATCAGAGAGATGATGGCTTCGACTTTAAGTGGGTCCCCTTTAGAGGATCTTTTTTACAACAGTACAGGATTAGCATTTTTCAATGTTTCATCATTTTTTATGCTGAGGGGGATGCTATTTTTCAAGCAGCAGTAAAGTATTATACGGGGACTAGGCCATTGCTTCCGCATTATCAGAAGTCCCGGGATAATACCCCAGATATCACTGAGTATACAGACCTAGTATTTCAGAAAGAGGGGTCCTTCAAACGAGATTTCAGGGGTTACCTATATATCCAAGTAGTGTTCCCCACGAAATAAGCAAGTTTGAATTTAAGTTTATATCCCGAACAAACCTACTAAATGTGTAAAAACCTACCGGCATATCATCAGCCAGACTGCTTAAGACTTTTAAACTTTCCATATCTTTAGCATACTGTAACTGTCAAGCCGATGTACTATCATTTTCCCTTTAAACACAAGCTTTTTTCCGGTTTTCTATTGTTTTTGGATTTTGAAATATCTCATGTTTTTGGATTTTTGAATTTTTTTTTACTGTTTTTGTATTTTCTGAAAACATTAACCTACCCCCCCTAAATACCAAAACAAGTAAAAAATCGACAAACCATTGCAGATTGCTTCTCAACATCATCTACAGTGGTACCTTCATCTACGCCAAGAATCTCCTCCGACACCGATAAAAGCTTCATACCATTCAGTTTTAAAAGATATTGAAAACGAGTTTTATCAAACGCTTTGGTATGTAAATCAGCTTTTTGTTCGTCAGTGTGGATTTTCTCAATTCGTATCAACTTCTTCTCGAAATAGTCTCGGATTAAGTGATGATGAATTTCAATGTGTTTCGTTTTAGCGTGATGAACAGGATTTTTAGTTATGTTTATCGCTGCCTCATTATCAACAAAGATAGGGGTGTTAAGAAATTGCAAACCGTAGTCTCGCATCTGTTGCTGGATCCACAAGATCTGAGAGCAGCAGCTGCTAGCAGATACATACTCAGTTTCACATGTGGATAAAGCTACAGAGGTCTGCTTCTTGCATTGCCAGGTGACCAATCGTGATCCGAAAAACTGGCACCCCGCTGTTGTTGACTTAGCGTTAACTTTGCAGCATCCGAAATCAAAATCAGAATACCCTTCGAGCGTGAAATCGCCTTCTCTTGGAGACCACAACCCCAGTGATGGAGTTCCTTTCAGGTAGCGTAATATCCGTTTCACAATCACCATATGCAAAGCTCTGGGGCTTGACTAAAACTGCGCTGCGAGGCAGGTTGGATACATGATATCGGGTCTTGAAGCTGTCAAGTACATCAGCGATCCGATCATGGAACGATATAACGTTTCATCTACCTTCTCTCCAGTGAGATCAGGGTTTATCCCATGGTTTGTCGCTAATGGGGTGGAAGCTGGAGTTGTCCCGGACATCCCAAATTTCTCTAAGATATCATGAACATACTTCGTCTGATGTATGAAAATTCCCTTAGGCAGTTGATCAACCTGGAGTCCCAAGAAGAATTTCATCTCACCCATCGATGACATTTCAAATTTTTGCTTCATAACTCTTTGAAAATCTTTGCACAGATTTTCATTTGTTGACCCAAATATGATGTCGTCCACGTATATTTGAACTATCAAAAGATGTCCGTCGACATCTTTGGTGAAGAGAGTGGCATCCACTTTTCCACGGATGAAGCTGTTGGCAAGCAAATGATTAGACAATGTCTCGTACCAAGCTCTCGGGGCCTGGTGTAAACCATACAACGCTTTATCCAGTAAATAGACCTTGTCTTTGTGGATTGGGTCGGTGAAGCCCGGTGGCTGTCCGACATATACCTCCTCTTTTACCTTCCCATAGAGAAAAGCCGATTTAACATCTAGCTGATAAACTTTAAATCTTTTCCAAGATGCAAATGCTAGGAAGATTCTGATCGCTTCAAGTCTAGCTACCGGAGCATATACTTCAGTGAAATCTATACCTTCCTGCTGACTAAAGCCCTCGATCATCCCTCTTGCACTTGAACACCCACTTGGTGTTTATCTTCCTGTGACCATCAGGCAAGTCTACCAATTTCCACACTCCTAACTTCTCAAACTGACTCAGCTCCTCTTGCATCGCGTTGACCCAAGAATCTTCAGTTAGTGCTTCCTTATATGTTCGCGGTTCAATCTGCAAAATAAAACAACTAAGTGAAAACTCTGTTTGTAACGGAGTAACTGTAGAATAAAAACAAGTAAGGCCTTGGTCAATTTGTCGTCTAGTGCGGACGCCTGATTGCAATTCTCCAATAATCAGCTCTTCTGGATGGTACGAAAGAGTTCTCGGCATAACCTCGCCTGGAACATCTACCTCGCCTTCCAAATTTGTGACATTCTGATTTGCACCTTGTTCACTGACTAGAATTGTTTGACTTGAAATCTGGATCTGCTCCCCCTCAGAATCTGAATCACCATGATTGAATATTGGTCTATCATCAGATTCTAGATTATCGTTGATTGTCGTCTGATTGTCATGAGCATGTTGAATATCATCATGTTCTCCAGCATTACTAGGACCGGCTTCATCGTCATTTGAAGCTCGATATTGACGTCTAGAAGACTCAGCTGGGAATCTTTCTTGTGATGCTTCATATTCTCTTAGAATATCCAACTCATCAAAGAAATCTGGTTCTTCTTCTATGTCAAACGAATCCCACAGAGTATCGTAATTAAAATGCCATGAGTCGCCGGGATTCTGAGGTGGCATTGTATAAATTTGACACTCAACATTATGTGCTTCGATGATCCGCTTCAAACTTGGAACAAAGACTCTTTTTAATGGACTTGCATAACCCACAAAAATTCCTTCAATGCTCTTTGCACCAAATTTGCCATAAGGTTCTAGAACTGTACAGGGAGACCCAAACGGTTCCAGATACTTCAGGTTAGGTTTGCGGTTGTTGATTAGCTCGAAACATGTCTTGTTGAATTTCTTCACTGTAAGAACCCGGTTGAGTGTATAGCAAGCGGCTGACACTGCTTCTGCCCAAAAGTTGACTGGTAATTTCGAATCAGCAAGCATCTTCCTGGTCGTTTCAATTAGTGTCCTGTTCTTTCTTTCAGCTACTCCATTTTGTTGTGGAGTGTAAGGAGCACTAAATTCTTGCAATATACCTCTCTCATCACAATACTCTTCCATCTTGTTGTTCTTAAACTCAGTACCGTTGTCACTCCTGATTCTTCTGATTCGGGTTTGGTACAAGTTTTCAATTTTTCTGAACAACGTCATCAAACTTTCTAATGTCTCATCCTTTGTTTTCAGAAATGATACCCACGAAAATCTCGAGTAGTCATCTGTTACTACTAGATAGATCTGTTACTACTAGATAGTAGAGATCACCATTTATGCTTTTGACATTCACTGGACCCAAAAGATCCATATGAAGTCTCTCTAACGATCTCGAGATTGAGTTTTCCTTCTTCCCAGGGTGAGATTTCTTTCTTTGTTTGCCTTTGACACAACTAATGCACTCCCCCTCAAGATGAAAACCTTTCACATGAATACCAGTTACTAAGTCGTTATGTACCAGGTGATTCATTTTTCGCAGGTGAATATGGCCCATCTTTCGATGCCACAATTGCGATTCTTTTTCTGTTGCTCTTGACATAAAACAGTGAGCCTGACCCGTGGTAGTAGTTGCTACACTCATGTCCAACACGTACAGATCATTGACTCTTGGTGCTCTCATGATAACACAATCTTCAGGAACAACAAATCCTGGTTTCAATATCAAACATTCCTTATCCGTAAAGTGCGTTGTATACATACGATCACAGATCTGAGAGATACTCAGAAGATTGTTTTCAAGCTCGGAGATGTAGTTTACTCTTTCAAACGTGACAATTCCATTATATAGAGTTCCTTCACCAACTATTCGTCCACCTTGATTGCCTGCAAATCCCACATATCCTCCATTAAACCCTCGAACATCGTACAGTAGGGTTTTCTTCCCCGTCATGTGCCGAGAAGCTCCACTATCCATAATCCAACGTGAAACGGATCTTGGAAGCTCCTGCACATATCACAAATACTTAGTTAGATTTTGATGCCACCCAAGCCTCTTTCGACTCAGGTAGCTTGACATTGAGGTGAGTTTTTGCAATGTAAAGTGGCGGAAATTTTTTGTTATTCATCTTTAAGCTCTCTTCAGACCCAATCTCAACCTCTTTGTATAAAAAGAAATCATTTTTAAGAGGTTGACCAGATGATTGGTCTTTCTTTGGTACATACTTCTTCTCAGAAGTAGTAGACTTTTGTTTCTCAAGTTTCTCATAGTAATCTACAGGAACATTCATCTTTACCGGAGTGGTAGAGGATGATTGTTTTTCCGTCTCAAAAACCTTTGGTTTTGGAAAACTTGAATTCTTTTCAACTGATTTTTGCTTCCATGCTTGTTGAGGTGAAGCAACCCGTTTGTAAAATTTGTCAGTTTTAGTTACCACATTCTTTACAGGATCAGTTTTGATTTTGATGTTATCATTTTTCAAAACTTTCTTCTCAACAACCATTGGATCTTTGCCTTTTGCATCGGCTTTCCTTTTCTGACTCTCAACAACTTCAGACTTAGGCTTTAAGTTGATGCACTTTCGTGCAATGTGTCCAACTTTGTTGCACTTGAAGCATGTACGAGTATCAGCTACCCGACTTGTGCCTTCGGTCTGAGGCTGTGAGGCCTTTTCTTCAAAAAACTCTTCATTTGATTTTGAAAAAATTCCAGATTCTTGCTCGAAATGAGAACTCGAGCTTTTCACAAATACCTTTTTCTCAACAAACTTCTTGTTTTGAAAGTTCCTTCTTTGATAATTCTTACCACCCTGATATCCACCCGACCATTTGTTTTGATAGTTCCTAGAAAAACGTGGCGGTACAACAGGTTTTTTGTAGTAAGCTTTATCTTTTTCAAAATTTAATTGCCTTTTGGAACGTTTCAAACCTTCGATTTCACAGACATCAATCGCAACTAGTTTAAAAACATTTTTCAATTTTTCAACATTCACATTTTCCAACGGAAATTCAAAATCCTAATACAACTTATCCGATCCCGACATCTTGTACATCACAAGATTAGGTTCTTCACTTAAGTTGTTTTTGGATGTTGATTTCGGAATATATTTATCCAAGAAACATTCTTCATCCTCAGTTGAGTCACTTTCAGATTTCAAAACACTTTCAACCATGCTTTTAACAACTTCGGACTGAACACTATCTTCATCGGATGATGAAGTGAATGTGACATTAATTGATTCTGGAAGTTTAACCTCATTTGTGTCATTATCGTTAACCAACCCGGACTTTTTCGTAGAAAAAATTATT
This sequence comes from Helianthus tuberosus, assembly GCA_030545235.1. Taxonomy (NCBI): domain Eukaryota; kingdom Viridiplantae; phylum Streptophyta; class Magnoliopsida; order Asterales; family Asteraceae; genus Helianthus; species Helianthus tuberosus. The sequence continues at coordinate 39,005,021 of CM060382.1, read as the reverse complement.
CAATACTGGCGGTGGAACCTGATGATACCCAACCCCAGTTCCGTCCGAATAAACATCTTCGCCAGCTTTGTTCTTCCCGATTGGTTTAGGAACGATATGTTGAAGAACAAAACTTGCGGAGTTGTAACTGTTGAGTTTCAGATTAATGCGTTCATTCTCAATCTTAGCTTCCTGAAACTGAAGCTTCAGATTAGCAATCTCATCCAACTGTTGGTTGATTTGCTCTTCTTTTGACCAAAATACTCCTGAAAGTTATAAATTTTCTTTGTTTGTTTTACCATTTCTTTCATCAGAATCTTTTATCGTTCTTTTTAGCTTTTCATAATTTTCTGAAAGTTGACGGTTTTCAAGAATTAATTTTTCATTTTCTTTCCTAATTCTTTCTACGTCAATTTTATCATTTTCTATTTTCTCAGTTAATTCTTTTAAACGATCATTTGAAGCTTTTAACATTTTGTCACGGCTTAAGATCTGATTTTCAACTTCTCTGACTCTTTCTATCAGTTCTTCAGTCTTTTTACCGCTGAGGTAAGCTAGTGTACTACAAACTTTGCAATCTTTCATGCAATTTTTGCAGTCACTCTCAGTTTTGGCTTTCTTACCTGATTCATTGATCGAATCATTTGAACTGACCTTGCTTTTAGACTCAGAATTGGACTTAGAGTCTACCTCTAACTCTTTTGCTGCAAGTACTTTGTCAGCCATTTGCTTCAAATTTCAGCTGTGAATTCTTTTGAAGTGTCAATTATCCCATCATCAACTTTCTTTGGCTACGACTCTTTCTCTTTTTCTTTTTCTTTTATGTCAGCTTCTCCTCCTCCCCACCACATTCTCTGTCTTGCTTCTTCTTGTTCTGCAATTTGCTGGGTAAGAGTCTCAACACTTACAAAATCTGGATCAACAGCTATATTTCCTTTAGGATCTAGATAACATTCTCTATCAGGATCCCATCTATTTGCCTTTTTTGCTTCTTTCCATGTTTGATAGATTCTGCTTTTCATAAATTGAGCTGACACCTTTCTGTTAATGTATTTCACTTCTTCTGTTCAGGTATCTTTGAAAGGAACAATCTTTGCTTTGAAGGCACATCCCACTGCGTCTTCTTCTGGTAACACTTCACTCCAATCATATCCCTCATCGTCATGGATAACAGCTAATGCTCTCGACTTTTCTTTGGGAGCTTCTTCTATCTGCTTCATTCTGGGAGATTCGAATTTGTTTTGATGATAAATTGCTCTTTTGTAATAATCTTCTCGAAAAGGATTTGCCGTTTCATCTGCAGAATCATTTTGACATTCACGTTTAAAATGACCTTTTTGTTTACATTTAAAGCACGTGACCTTCGACTTATCAAACCCTAGCTTGGTTGAAGGTCCACCAATAGAATGTCTACCGGTAATCTCCATGAATCTTTGAGCTCTCCTAACCGCACTCGCCATATACCACCTGATATCAATCAACTCCATCTCCTCGGGGTCGATCTGATCATAATCTTCCTTGGTGAGATTAGTGTTTCCGATCTTTCCCGCTACGAGGCTTTCATAAGATTCTAAGACAGATGCCAAAAACACCATTTGCTGCTTGGCGGATTCTTCACTGAAATTCTGTGCATTCTTGAGATCCACAACAATATTGCACTGAAACAGATTCTTCGGAACTGATTGACTTGGAGCAGTTGACGATGATCCTCCATGACAACCACTGTTTGAAGTTTCTTGACTTGACATGTTTGAATTTTCTGCTGAAAAGGCAGTCTTGGGGGACACAGTTTTAGGAATCATACTTCCTCGATAATATAAGTCAACATTTTGCTGATACGAGGAATTATTGACTTTGTTCGTTTTCCTGATCTCCAATTCATGACTCTCCAACCTTTCGATTAGTAAATCAACTGTCAGATCAGTCGACTTCACAGTGTTCTTTATCATTAAAGCAAAGTACTGCCAGTCTTTCTCATCAGGTAGTGAGTCAAACAGCTTATCAACCAATTCTTCCTGAGAATACACACTATCATATCTTTCAAGTTCCAGCTTTAAGTAACCAAATCTTTCTATCATCTTTGACACACTCTCATTTTTCAAACACCCAAACAGATCAAATTCTTTTCTTAACAACTTTTTCTTGTTTTTAACAATTTCGGCACCACCCACACATTTCATCTTTAATTTTTCCCAAAGATCTCTGGAATCTTTGTATTCAATCAATGAGATAATATCATCTCTCACTGATTGATGAAGTAAAGCGATGCATTTCTGTTCCGCAATGAAATTCTCTTGTGGAGTTTCCGTTAAGTTCTCATAATCAGTTCTTCCGATGTAAAACCAGTTTTCATGCTCTTCCAACTTAGGTATGCAAATGCCTGTAGCCATTCCTCAAATCCGCTAGCCCATCGGTTGTAGTCCTCTATGGCCATTAGCTTGGGCGGTTTGTTGTAGGTGCCATATGCATTATCAACACTCAAAGAATCAGCAATGGTTTTCTTCGGACTCAGATTTGGTGCATTTTCATTTGTGTTATTTGTTGTATCATCTCCTGTGCTTCCAGTGTAGGCAAAACCATCACTAAACGGATTCAGAAAATCATCCATCTTTAAGTACCTGAAACAATCAACAAACACTTAGAAAAATTTGTGATATGATAAACAATTTCAAACGAAATGGATTCAAGCGAAATGAATCAATCTTCAAATGAAAAGAGTCTCAAACGAAATGATCTTCACGCGAAATGACTTTCAAACGAAATGCCAACTTTGTGCGAAATGGTGATCTTTCAAGCGAAATGACTATTTCGTGTGAAAATAGTCAAACGAAATCACACTCTTCAAGCGAAATAGTCCTCTGGTACGAAATGGAAGTCTATTTCGTATGAAATGAAGTCCAATGTGCTGATTTCGTGCGAAATGAGGTTCCTGATGTTGATTTCGTGCGAAATGACGTTTCTGATGTTGATTTCGTGCGAAATGACGTTTCTGATGTTGATTTCGCGCGAAATGAGGTTCTTCAAAGTTGATTCCGTGCAAAATGAAAGATTGTTTTCGTGCGGAATGATGATGATGTCATTTAATCGGCCTCCATTTTGTCAAATTGATCTGGTTTTTGGTCGATTTTAGGTCCAATTCTTTCAAGGATTCGTTAAAACAGTATTTTACGTGATATATGTGAAATTCAAGCCATTTTAACTGCTAAATTCTGATTAATTCTGAAAAGAAGGTGTAGAAGTGAGAAATTCAGATGAAAATAAGCTGAATCGGTATGAACTCTTCCTCCTGAGCTCTGATACCACTTGTTGGATTGTCGTATGACCCGAATGAGTCGTTCAGAAGAGTTTTGATTCAGAATCAAAGGCGGAATTAGTGATTCTAACTTGATACAGCTTGATTCTCCATAATTATCTTCTTATTAATGATTTCAAAGCTTTTACAGATCGTTTGACAAACTGGCAGCACCTCGGCTCTGAAATCAGATCGTTATAAATGAATAACCAACTCAGCTATTTATAGGGGTGGTGATGTCATACGAAATAGCAATAGCTCATTTCGTGCAAAATACCTTTGTGTCATTTCGTACGAAATAGCTCTTGCTATTTCGTGCGAAATACCCTTTCAACATCTAAAACCTATTTTCTATCCTGCTGAGCACTGGTTAATCATATCTAGACATTCGACTCGATAAAGACGAAGTTAACAGACATTTATACACCAACATTTAGAACTCGTCCTCGAGGTCTACTGGAACAGGTGTGGATATTTCCTTTGCATCTTTGATTCAAGCTCCCATGTGTATTTTGGTCCTCTCTTGGAATCTCATTTCACTTTGACTAGAACTAATCTCTTGTGTTTGAGGTTCTTGACTTTCCCTTCTTCAATCTGTAGTGGTCTTTCTACAAACTTAAGTTTCTCATTTACCTCTATGTCTTTGAGGGGTATTACTAATGAATCATCGGTTAAACACTTTTTGAGATTACACACATGAAATACATCATGTATTCCTGCCATTTCTTCTGGCAGTTATAGCTGATAAGCTACTGGTCCTATCCTTCTGATAATCTCAAAAGGTCCAACATACCTGGGACTTAGCTTTCCCCTTTTGATGAATCTTACCACTCCTTTCCAAGGAGAAACTTTCAATAACACCTTGTCTCCTACTTGAAATTCCAACGGCTTTCGCCTGTTATCAGCATAACTCTTTTGTCGATCGCGTGCTGCTTTCAATCTTTCCTTGACTTGAATAATCTTGTCCGTTGTTTCTTGCACTATTTCTGGTCCAGATAGTTGCTTTTCTCCAATTTCTACCCAACAGACTGTAGTTCGGCACTTTCGTCCATAAAGTGCTTCGAATGGTGCAACGTTAATACGTTAATACCGTCCGTTCGAGGATGATAAGCGGTGCTTAGATTTAGCTTGGTTCCCATTGCTTTTTGGAAACTAGTCCAAAAATGAGAGGTAAAACGGCTATCTCTATCAGAAACAATTGATAAAGGAATTCCATGTAATGAAACTATTTCATTTACATATAATGTAGCTAACGTTCCATACTGAAAGTTTCCTTCATCGGCAAGAAATGAGTTGACTTAGTTAGCCTGTCTACAATCACCCAGATTGTATAATTACCTTTTCTTGTTTTGGGTAATTTGGTAACAAAATCCATTGTTATGAATTCCCATTTCCAAACCGGCATTTCTAACTGCTGCAATAAACCTGATGGTTTCTGATGTTTAGCTTTAACTTGTGAACAGGTTAAACACTTGGCAACATAAGCTGCTATATCCTTTTTCATTCCTATCCACCAAAAATTCTTTCTTAAGTCCTGGTACATCTTATCACTTCCAGGATGCATCGTATATTTAGACTTATGGGCTTCCTCTAATATACGGTGGCGTAGGTTTCCTAGTTTGGGTATCCACATTCTTTCCTTATGAAATCTCCAAATTCCATTTGTTCCTTGTTCTAATTTCTTAATCATTCCTTTCAATTTCTCAGTATCATCCTTGATTACTAATTCTTGTGCTTTTCTAATCTGGTCATTTAAATCTACTTGTAGATTTAATTTAAGAGAACGTACTCTCTTTGGCTTTTCGTGATATTTTCGACTTAAAGCATCAGCAACTAAATTAGCCTTTCCTGTATGATACTGGATATTACAATCGTAATCACTAATAATCTCCATCCAATGTCTCTGTCTCATATTTAACTCCGTTTGCCCAAAAACATATCTTAAACTCTTATGATCGGTAAAAATGGTAAACTTACTAACGTAAAGGTAATGTCTCCAAATTTTCAGGGCAAAAATTATGGCTCCTAATTCTAAATCATGTGTTGAATAATTTTTTGCATGATTCTTAAGTTGTCTAGACGCATAGGCTATAACCTTTTGACGTTGCATCAATACACATCCATAACCTAACTTAGAAGCGTCACATGTGACATCTGTGTCTCTATGACCATCAGAAAAATACAAAACCAATGAAATCTTGTGTTTCATACTTAGGATTTGTATAAATATGTATATCATTTGCACATATCAATTCTTGTTCAATTTCGAGCTTTAAATCGCTTTCTGGAAAGTTATACGCGAACTGATGCGTAAACGTAATCAGTTTAACGCAATAAACACTCCGGAATAGTGACACAGGCTTAACGTACCTTAAATAACCTTTACATAACTTAGAAATAAGTTTTGAGGGTTTAGTGTGTCGAAAACAAGTTTATTCGATCGCAGGGACTAATTTCGACAAACTGCGAAAGTATGTCGATTTGTATGGTAACGAACATTCCGGAACATGGTCATAAGCTAAAAATACCCTGAATATCCTTTACATAGCTTAGAAATAGGCTTTGAGGGGTTCGGTATGCGAAAATACGCTTACTTGATCAACAGGGACTACAAGCGTCAAAAGTGCACAAGTTTGCATTTTCGCGCATATCTTACGTTCTGAATATATCCGGACATCCAGAAACTTTGTAATCACTAAAATATTTTATTTTAGTGATTGGAATGCAAAAATACCATTCGTCGCGTAATTTGGATCGTTTTCGCGTCCGTTCGAGTTTTCGTCGTAATTAACCGAATAACACAACCGTACGACCAAACGAACCAACATCCGAGATATTTTCAAACATGTTACAAGTTCCCTATACTTTAACTTCATTTTGGAGCCTTGAAATTGGGTTAACGGGGCTTAAACACGTCGAAAATGCATCAAAAACTGAGTTTTACACTTGCAGGGGCCATTTTTGTCAATCTGTGAAAGTTGTCTAGGCGGGGCGCGAAGACCCATGATCCAGTCTTTGCGGGCCGTGACTGATACACATACAAAAACTTTGAATCTGGCCATTTCAGCTGATTTCAGTGGTTTTAACCCTAGATTTTGAATACAATGAGCTTGTTTTTTAGTTCCCCTTGTATTGTAATTTATGGGCACAAGTGTATGGTTAGATTTGAGCCTTGATTTTTGAAAAAACACTTCTAAAGATCTTGTAAATTCAAGACTTACTATAAATACCCACTTGTTCCTCATTCATTCTTCACACATTTGCTCTAAATCTGCTCTAAGTTGAAGCTAAGGCTTCATACCTGTGTGTTTTATATCAAATTCTTCCTTGCTTGGACCTTTTGTAAGCTTCTTTCATGCTTGTTTATGCTTTTCAAGCGTGAAAGTCAACCAGTGTTTGAATTTCTGCTTTGACCATGAATTGGTCAACACAAAGTTCGTTTGAACTTTGCAACGTGAGCGTAATCACGATGGTTATAGTCCCCTGTGACTATACCTACTGATTACCACGTCGATCAGTCGAAGTAACGAGTCAAAGTTTCGGTCAAAATACGTGTTTATGTGTATTTTGCGACAAAGCTACTTTTGGGTTTCAAAACACTTTGTTTTGATATCAAACCTGTTTTCTAACTTTGTTAAACATGTTTTAACATGTTTAACTCGTCACTTTTAGTCTAGTGCTTGTTTAGGGTCGTAAGTCAAGCGGTCTAAACTACCGCTTAGACTTTCAAACCTGACCCGTTTGGTCGATCGTTAGGATCCGACCAAGCATATTTTGTGACCATAGTTGTATAGGGAATAACCTTTCAAGGTTATACCTTATGGTCACTTATTTTAATTAGTTGTATGATAGGTAGTTTACATGCCTTAGGAAAATGACCAAAATGCCCTTTTCATGCATAATTTGATTTTAAGCATATGTAACCTAACTTTTGTCACTTAAACTGATTATGCAACATATTTAAACATGTTAGGGCAAATAATACTTGTCATAGGACTAGTTAGGCGTCTCGAACGCGCATTCGCGCGAACGACTCGTTAAAGTAGCGTAAGCTACCTTAATGGGTCGTAACGGGTCGTAAGCACTTAGGATAGTTTCTGATTTACAATGTAGGCTTTGTTAAACCATATCACATGAGTTGCAATACTCATTTGGTTTACGAGATCTCATTCTACCCGATCTTCCGATTTAGGTATCGATTTATTAACTAGCGATCCGATTACTAGGCACCACTTGATTCCTTGATTTCCGAGCTTTCTTAGGACACTTAATCGAGGATACTTACAATCTCAAGTGAGTACATAGTCCCCTCTTTTACGTTTTCAAATGTTTTGAGGTGATACATATGTGCCGATACGTTATTTTCATGATTTCGACTGTATGGTTACATATGCATAAGTACTATCTTTTGACGAATTGAACTATTATTCATGGCTTAAACAACTTATTTCCAAATTTTGTTAGAACTATTTGTTCATTTATACTGTTATTTATACATTCATTAACAATGATCAAGCTGATTGGTAGTACGATATAGAACTATAGGACTAGACACCCCATTCCTTTTGTATGGAATGTCAGAAACCAAATTTTAACCAAAATTAAATTTGCCTCTGTGGTATTTCTATAGTCTCTAAAGTGTAGTTTGATGCACTAAGATTTGAATGTATTGCTAAATCGCGATTTATGGTATATTTCGATATACTACCAACGTGATATTGTTTGCTAAAACATAATTTGATATGCTATTGTTTACTAAAATATAGTTTGATATATTACCAAACTACGATTTAGGTATGTTCCGACATACTACCAACGTGATATTATTTACTAAAGTATAACTGATATACTACCGACTTTGTTTGATACTACCAAAGCATAGTTGATATGCTATTTTCAAACCAAAAGATAATTGATATGTTATTTACAAGAACCAAAGTATGATTTGATATACTATCGATGCTTGCATTCTTAAACCAAAGTATACTTGTGATGTACTACCAAATCTATTATTTCTGAAACTAAAGTATATTCAAATGTACTATCTATTTAATATTTCCTAACTAAAGTATATTTAGATATACTACTCATCCGCTTATCTCAAAACCAAAGTATATTTTTGTATATACTATAAACATTTTACCAAAACGACGAATTTTAGAAACAAAACTTTTACAAGGATTCATGGCTATTTTTTTTTGAAAACATAAAACCTTTTCTTGTATTATCCAAAGCATATGTTACTCACAGGCATTTTTATGCTGACGTGCCTATTTTCACATATGTTTCAGGTACTGCTATGTGATGATTGATGATGCATGCTACACATAGGATGGACTTGTGCCTTAGCGACTTTAAAACTTGAGATATAATAATTTGTATATATCTGATTTGTACTAAAACAATGAGTTCAATAATTCAATAAAATGAAACTTTTAAATCCATGGTTGTGAAACAGTGATTCTGCTACGAGTTACGACACTTCCCGACGTTTTCGTCGCGGTTTGTTGATTTACGCGGTCGGGGTGTGAAAAAAAGTTGGTATCAGAGCCAATGGTTATAGGGAATTAGGTTATTAGTAATGCTTTGACCTAGACTATAACCTTCCTAGGACTCTAACATAAGTTATCTTGTGTTTAGTCTTAAAACAATACCGTCGCCTATCTTTAGGGGGTAGCCAAACCAAAAACACAAATTACGAATCCATTTTTGAAAACCAAACATCTCTTCTTAAATGATTTATTATAAGGTTTTGAACCTTCAAAGTTTTCAAAATCTCGTCAAAGTTTGGGTCTAAATAGTGTGAACACGTGTAATCTGGAAGGGTGGATGCCTGTACCTCGAGTTTTCTGTCTAAGGCTAGAGTGTTCGTACAAATCCACATAATCGGACCATCACTCTTACCTGGGAACTCTTGGGGTGAGTGTCCACTTATAGGCTAAAGCATGTCTTCGCGATACATTAGTATGACCCATTTACTTTGATTAGTCGCAGTGTCATTTGTTTGTTTTAAATAACGAACAAATGATCACAATCTTCAGGCTTTGTCGATATTCTTTTAAGCATTCAATTCTTACTATCTAATATCATCTCACTCGTTTCTTTTCATGTTTCTTTGCTCTTTTAGAATATGCCTCCTCGACGAGATGCACAACCTCAAACTAACGCCAAACTCGCAGCTATTATCACTCAGCAAATCGCTGCTGTACTCCCAAACCTGATAACCCAAGTAAACCAAGCAAACAACAATAACAACAATGCTCCGTGCAACTATAAGACATTCAATTCAGCTAAGCCGCTCACATTTACTAGGTCTGAAGGGGACACTGGGCTTCTACAATGGCTTGAGAGTCTCGAAAGCACGTTTCGTCATGTACAATGCCCAAACGAGCGAAAGGTTGAGTTTGCATCAAGCGTATTCCAGAAAAGAGCACTTAAATGGTGGAACGATGTAATGAGGGATAGGGGTGCCGACGTAGCATTGGTACAAACTTGGGAAGAGCTTCGAGCTCTAATGATGAAGGAGTTTTGTCCTCGTCATGAACTCAGGGCATTGGAAAGGGAATTCGATGATCTAAAGCAAGACAGCGGTGAACATCGAGCCTACACTGACCGTTATGAGAAACTGAGCCTGTTATGTCCTACCATGGTTACGCCTTTGGATAAGGTGATCGAAAAGTACATTGATGGTCTCCCTGACCTAGTTCAGGACATCGTTACTGGTAGCAACCCTACTACCGTCAGACAGGCCATTGAACTATCTACTACCCTGACTGAATCTCAGATCAGGAAAGGTAAGCTTTTCCGAAAGGGCGACCCGAAACCATCTGATGAGTCTACACAAGAAAAACCAAAGGATAAACAGACTTAGTCCTCCAAAAAGTTGAAGAAGCGTAAGGCTTCACAAAACATCACTGTAGTTGCTCAGAACAATCAGGTTGCACCAAACCAGCCAGCACAACCTCGTACTAGGAAAAACTACGTTGGTACCGCACCTTTGTGCAACAAATGCAACCGTCATCATCTGGAGCAAACACAGTGTCACAAATGTACCCACTGTGGGCGATTGGGACATTTGGTCAATACTTGCCGTTATGCTATCCAAGCTGCTGCAAATCCTGCTGCTGTTCAAGCACCATTTCCACCTGGATCGTGCTATAACTGTGGTGATCTTACTCACTACCGAAACAATTGCCCAATACTTGTTAACGCAAATCCAGCGCGTGGACGAGTGTTTAACATAAACGAGGCAAACACAAATGACAATGCAGCAATGAACAATTAGACTTTGTATTTTTTGTTGTTGTTATCTTTAACGCTTGAAACAATTCAGTTGTTATATAAATAAATTTGTTGTTTCACTTTTATTCACAAGACTGATACGATTGTATGTATGCATGACATACCCCTACGATACCGACAATAAGGAACCATGTTCCTTGCAAAACAAACTACTCGTGTGATTCTTTCATTTTATGATCACTTATGATCTCCCTGAAAATCCTAAGTACTCGTTTCTTTTAAGAAACAAAGTACAAGGTACAGGTTACAATTCTTAAACAAGATACTTGAAATACCATTTCAAGTCTTTGATTTGATATCTAAAGGTACTTTCATAAATCCTTAATTGGATTCCTTGCGTGCTCTAATGCGAATGATAGGATACGACAAAGACGGAACCAAATACTTATAAGATCTTCCTACCTTCATAGTTAGAATCTTGGGGATATTTAAAGTACCAATTAAAGTCCGTGATTGGATTTCCGGTGTACTTTAAATGCATTGATTCAAATTAATGAACGAGCTAATAACTAAATTAACGAATGCGCGATTATGTGATTATGTGTTTATGTGTAATTCTAAAGCTCGCTATCTAGTAGAATCTTCCATATTTTCATATGTTAGATTCTCAGAAGGATACTCAAAGTACTATCTTAAATTCCTTAAGGGGCTTTTTCTATGCAAATAGTAAGAACCTTGGATTCCAAAGTGCTATTCCAAAACGATTATTTGATTTAAAGTTAAAAAAAAGATCCTTTAGTTGTCTATTTAAAGAGATCATGCGACGATCTAGTTAAGGAGATCATGTGTTGATCTAGTTAAAAAGATCGTTCTTTGATCTAGTTAAAAAGATCCTTTGGTGGTCTAGTCAAGTCATTACATGTTTGTTCGATTGATTTTTCCCCAACGCATTATGAAATGAACTGTGCGGACTGTGCAAGGAATTACGTAACTATGGATGCATACATAATTATGGAATTCAGTGCACAGAAACCACAACAAGTTTTGTCATGTGTTAAGACCTATAGTGATAAGAATAACGAAACGGGAACAATGTAAAAAGGGCATAGTGGATACGCCGCTGGTACTTCCTATATATAAGTGTTCCTTATTACATTGCGAACGTAGCGTTATTTAAGTTACTAGAAGTCCTGGACCTTGACCAATGTTATTTTATCTTACATACTCTCCAACTCCGATTTCAAGCACACACAAGTTTCCTATAATAGTCTTCATAGGAAACATTCGCCTATCCGTTATTCGAAGCACCATGTTGTTGTTACAAAAATGACATCACCTTGGCAATTAGCAAATTCGCTAAAAAACCAAACGTGGCCCAGAGTTTTACTTAGGGAACGGAGGATTCATTCGAGAGCGAAAGAATCACAAATGTTTTCACAGGTTTCCCCTAAAATTTAAATTTCGGGACGAAATTTCCTAAAGTAGGGGAGACTGTGACATCTGTGTCTCTACGACCATCGTACAAAAAAAAACCAATGAAATCTTGTGTTTCATACTTGGGATTTGTATAAATACGTATATCATTTGCACATATCAATTCTTGTTCAATTTCGAGCTTTAAATCGCTTTCTGGAAAGTTATACGCGAACTGATGCGTAAACGTAATCAGTTTAACGCAATAAACACTCTGGAATAGTGACACAGGCTTAACATACCTTAAATAACCTTTACATAACTTAGAAATAATTTTTGGAGGGTTTGGTGTGTCGAAAACAAGTTTATTCGATCGCTGGGACTAATTTCGACAAACTGCGAAAGTATGCCGATTTGTATGGTAATGAATATTCCGGAACTTGGTCATAAGCTAAACATACCCTAAATATCCTTTACATAGCTTATAAATAGGCTTTTAGGGGTTCGGTATTTGAAAATACGCTTATTTGATCAATAGGGACTAAAAGCGTCAAAAGTGCATAAGTTTGCATTTTCGCGCATATCTTACGTTCTGAACATATCCGGACATCCAAAAATTTTTGTAATCACTAAAATAAATTTTACTTTTGTGATTGGAATGCAAAAATACCATTCGTCGCGTAATTTGGATCGTTTTCACGTCCGTTCGAGTTTTCGTCGTAATTAACCGAATAACGCAACCGTACGACCAAACGAACAGACATCCGAGATATTTTCAAACATGTTTCAAGTTCCCTACACTTTAACTTCATTTTGGAGCCTTAAAATTGGGTTAACGGGGCTTAAACTCGTCGAAAATGCATCAAAAACTGAGTTTTCCACTTGCAGGGGCCATTTTTGTCAATCTGTGAAAGTTGTCTAGGCGGGACGCGAAGACCCATGCTCCAGTCTTCACGGGCTGCGACTGATACACAGACAGAAACTTTGAATCTGCAATTTCAGCTGATTTAAGTGGTTTTAACCCTAGATTTTGAATACAATGAGCTTGTTTTTGAGTTCCCATTGTATTGTAATCTATGGGCACAAGTGTATGGTTAGATTTGAGCCTTGATTCTTGCAAAAACACTTGTCAAGATCTTGTAAATTCAAGACTTACTATAAACACCCACTTGTTCCTCATTCATTCTTCACACATTTGCTCTAAATCTGCTCTAAGTTGAAGCTAAGGCTTCATACCTAAGTGTTTTAGATCAAATTCTTCCTTGCTTGGACCTTTTGTAAGCTTATTTCATGCTTATTTATGCTTTTCAAGCGTGAAAGTCAATCAGTGTTTGACTTTCTGCTTTGACCATGAATTGGTCAACACAAAGTTCGTTTGAACTTTGCAACGTGAGCGTAATCACGATGGTTATAGTCCATTGTGACTATACCTACTGATTACCACGTCGATTAGTCGAAGTGACGAGTCAAAGTTTCGGTCAAAATACGTTATTATGCGTATTTTGCGACGAAGCTACTTTTAGGTATCAAAACACTTTGTTTTGATATCAAACCTGTTTCCTAACTTAGTTAAACATGTTTTAACATGTTTAACTCGTCACTTTTAGTATAGTGCTTGTGTAGGGTCGTAAGTCAAGCGGTCAAAACAACCGCTTAGACTTTCAAACCCGACCCGTTTGGTCGATCGTTAGGATCCGACCAAGCATATTTTGTGACCATAGTTGTATAGGGAATAACCTTTCAAGGTTATACCTTATGGTCACTTAGTTTAATTAGTTGTATGATAGGTAGTTTATATGCCTTAGGAAAATGACCAAAATGCCCTTTTCATGCATAATTTGATTTTAAGCATATGTAACCTAACTTTTGTCACTTAAACTGATTATGCAACATATTTAAACATGTTAGGGCATATAATACTTGTCATAGGACTAGTTAGGCGTCTCGAACGCGCATTCGCGCGAACGATGCGTTAAAGTAGCGTAAGCTACCTTAATGGGTCGTAACGGGTCGTAAGCACTTAGGATAGTTTCTGATTTAGAATGTAGGCTTTGTTAAACCATATCACATGAGTTGCAATACTCATTTGGTTTACGAGACCTCATTCTACCCGATCTTCTGATTTAGGTATCGATTTATTAACTAGCGATCCGATTACTAGGTACCACTTGATTCCTTGATTTCCGAGCTTTCTTAGGACACTTAATCAAGGATACTTACCATCTCAAGTGAGTACATAGTCCCCTCTTTTACTTTTTAAATGTTTTGGGGTGATACATATGTGCCGATACGTTATTTTCATGATTTCGACTATATGATTACATATGCATAAGTACTATCTTTTGACGAATTGAACTATTACTCATGGCTTAAACAACTGATTTCCAAAGTTTGTTAGAACTATTTGTTCATTTATACTGTTATTTATACATTCATTAACAATGATCAAGCCGATTGGTAGTACGATATAGCGCTATAGGACTAGACACCCCATTCCTGTTGTATGGAATGCCAGAAACCAAATTTTAACCAAATAGAATTTGCCTCTATGGTATTTCTATAGTCTCTAAAGTGTAGTTTTATGCACTAAGGTTTAAATGTATTGCTAAATCGCGATTTATGGTATATTTCGATATACTACCAATGTGATACTGTTTGCTAAAGCATAATTTGATATGCTATTGTTTACTAAAATATAGTTTGATATATTACCAAACCACGATTTAGGTATGTTCCAACATACTACCAACGTGATATTATTTACTAAAGTAAAGTTGATATACTACCGACTTTGTTTGATACTACCAAAGCATAGTTGATATGCTATTTTCAAACCAAAACATAATTGATATGTTATTTACAAGAACCAAAGTATGATTTGATATACTATCGATGCTTGCATTCTTTAACCAAAGTATACTTGTGATGTATTACCAAACCTATTATTTCCGAAACTAAAGTATATTCAGATGTACTATCTATTTAACTATTTCCTAACTAAAGTATATTTAGATATACTACTCACCCGCTTATCTCAAACCAAAGTATATTTTTGTATATACTATAAACATTTTACCAAAATGACACATTTTAGAAACAAAACTTTTACAAGGATTCATGGGTATTTTTTTGAAAACATAAAACCTTTTCTTGTGTTATCCAAAGCCATGAATCTAATACACAAATCCTATGTTACTCACAGGCATTTTTATGCTGACGTACCTATTTTCACATATGTTTCAGGTACTGCTATGTGATGATTGATGATGCATGCTACACATAGGATGGACTTGTGCCTTAGCGACTTTAAAACTTGAGAGATAATAATTTGTATATATCTGATCTGTACTAAAACAATGAGTTCAATAATTCAATAAAACGAAACTTTTAAATCCATGGTTATGAAACAATGATTCTGTTACGACACTCCCCGACGTTTCCGCCGCGGTTTGATGATTTACGCGGTCGGGGTGTGACATCACAATAGACTAAAAACTCTTCAGTTCCTTCTGGTAACGCTAATATGGGTGCGTTGGTTAGTCTTTGCTTAAGAATTCTAAAGGCTTCTTCTTGTTTTGGTCCCCATTCGAACTTAACAGACTTACAGGTTAACTTTGTTAAGGGAATGGCTATTCTAGAAAAATCTCGAATAAATCTTCTATAATAACCGGCTAGTCCTAGAAAACTTCTAACCTCTGCTGGCGACTCAGGGGTTTTCCATTTAGTAATTGCCTCAATCTTTGTGGGATCCACATGAATTCCTTCATGGTTAGCTAAATGTCCAAGAAATTGTACTTCTTCTAACCAAAATTCACACTTTGAAAACTTGGCATAAAGCTTTTCTTTTCTTAATAAGGTAAGGAGTGCATGCAGATGCGCTGCATGTTCCTCTTTACTCTTAGAGTAAATGAGAATATCATCTATAAAGACACTTATGAATTTATCCAAATATGGCTTACATATTCGGTTCATTATGTCCATAAATGCGGCTGGGGCATTGGTTAAACCAAATGGCATGACAGTAAATTCATAATGGCCATACCTTGTTTTGAAAGCGGTCTTAGGAATGTCCTCTTCCTGTACCTTTAATTGATGATATCCTGAGCGTAAATCGATTTTAGAAAAGAATCGAGCTCCTTGTAATTAATCAAACAAATCATCGATTCTCGGTAATGGGTACCGATTTTTAATCGTGACTTTATTCAATTCACGGTAATCAATGCACATTCGCATTGACCCGTCTTTCTTCTTGACAAACAATATTGGTGCTCCCCATGGCGATGAGCTAGGCTGTATGAATCCTTTCTCCAATAGTTCGTCTAGCCGCTTCTTTAATTCTTGCATCTCTGCGGGTGCTAAACGGTAAGGTGCTTTGGCAATTGGTGCTGTTCCTGGTAACAGATGAATTCTGAATTCGACTTCTCTGTCCGGTGGTAGCCCTGATAATTCTTCTGGAAATACGTCTGAGAACTGAGACACTACGGGGATATCTTTCAATTCCTTTCCTTTAGTGTTAATGATTATGGAAATCATATACACCAATGACCCTTTTCTTGCACAACTTGCTGTTTTTATCACAAATATGAATTTCGTAGATCTAAACGGCTTATCTCGTTTAATTGTGATCTTTTCACCCTTTGGTGAATTTACTTGGATTGACTTTTGATCACATAAAATACTAGCTTTATTGGCTACTAACCAATCCATTCCTAATACAACATCAAATCCTGCCAGATTCATTGGGTAAAGATTTGCAATAAACTTTTGATTTAAAAATTCTATTCTTGCTCCCTGCAAAATTTCAGTAATCTTAATGGATTCTCCATTTGCAGTTTCTACTAGACATTCTTGTTGAAGTTTAGTTAATGGTTGATTGAGAAGTTTGCAAAATGAAGTATTAATAAAACTTTGGTTCGCACCAGAGTCAAATAATACTTTAGCAAAAATATCATTAACTAAAAACATACCGGCAATCACATCCGGCATCATCTTGGCTTCTTCTGCAGTCAGAACAAATGCTCTAACATTTTTAGTAGTCTTGTTATTGATGGCTAGAGCTAGTTTTGGACAGTTTGGCTTGATATGACCTTTTTCTCCATAATTGAAGCATACTCCGTTAATGGGTTTCTTCCTACAGTCTTCTTCCTTGTGTCCTGGTATCTTGCAGAAATTGCAGTAAGTGGAGCATCTTCCTGAATGATTCTTTTTGCAGGCTTTACAGTAAGGAGTAGAGGTAGAACCTACGTTTTTCCCACGATTGGAATTTCCATAACGAAATTCTTGGGTAAGCTTCTGAGCTAGGTTCCTCCTCTAGTTTTCTTCTTGTGCATGCACTAATTCATCAGTTAAGGTATTTTCTAGTTCTACAACTTCTTCTATAGTTTGTGGTCTAGCTACCTTGACTACATGTCTAATCTCACTGATTAATCCCAGATGTAACGGGAGATTAATACTGGTTCTGGTGAAGCAAGGTTTAGTACTTGTCACACCCCCAAAAATACCCCAAGCGGAAACCCCCGCGAGGCGTGTGACGTACCAGGATCTAGCCACCAATCACATTGAACTCATACAAGATTTTAAATAAAACTTTCATTCATTAACATAAAGTGTTACAAAACAGTAAATACAAATCATCGTAATCAGCGAAAGCATAAATCATTAATTAAGTATTTCATAAACCATATGTATGATAACCATTAGACTCGTCTGGCGATTCCATGTATCTCGACGCATGACCACTCCAGCATCCCAGACAGCAAGTTCCACACCCACACATACCTATAACCTGCTAGCATGCACACAAGTGTATCAGACAACGCTGGTGAGGTCATAGTTTTACGAAAACGTTAGTTACCAAGTGTTTAATTCCGTTCATTGATTACATTGTTGATAATACCTCGGATACAAGACGACTCCTGATTTATTTTGCCCATTCCCCAATGCTCCTTTCAAAGCATTGGGCATGACTGAGTCATTAGTTCACACCTGTCCTCTCAGGTTACAGGGTGAGGGTGCCAAACCTAGATAGCGCTACCAACTAATACTCCGTTACCTCTCAGGTAACAAACAAGATGGGTCTTAAGGGTGATACGACGAGTGTATTATCCAACATTCCAGATTTTACCCACAAGACGTATTCCTCTCAGGAATACCCAATTGATTTACCCAAAAACCCATCCCTTTCAGGGATACCCAATGACTGTCCTACCCACCGGGATGCATGCTCAAGAGGAATGAACTCACCTTTGGTTTGCTCGGTAAGATTAGTTACTTTGTTTATCAATTGATCAAGCACGTCCTAACATGGTTTACCAATAACAATCAGTTTTGTATTCACATTGAACCACGTACTTCGTCATATATTACACAAGTTACGTTCATGAAATATACACATAATATACATACTATAACTGTTAGCCATGTCACACATCATTTATGTTAACAAAGTTTATCCACACAACAGATTATTGTGCCACATACAAGTTTACTTCATAAGTCCAAGTCTCAATAAACACTTAACAGCCGGTTATCATCATGAAATCTCATAGTAGGTAGTTGGCTCATTTACAAGTTACAAGTTCATATTTCGCAAGACACGTAACAGTTAACGTTCGTAAACACAATCATCTAACATTACACACCATATACTTCTACTGTTCCATCTATAACCCTTACGACGAAACTTCATAGACGACGAAGAACGTATTTCATCGAGACTATGCATGACGAAACATCCCCATCCTTCGTCGGTTACATATGACGAAACATCCCTATGTTTCGTCGGGTTACCTATGGCGAAACATCCCTATGTCTCGTCGAGATAAGTTACAAGTTTCCATCCTTTACCCCCTAATTTCGCAAACATCAATCATTGACAGTTTCACTTGTCATTCAGATCAAACAATCAATCAACATAATTATCTCATCACCATTCATTCATTCATCCCTATCATGATTTCATGAGCATCGTAAACAGAAGTATTAGAACATTAACATTATGCCACCCTAGTTTACAGCATAAAGAATGTTTATCAATCCTTTACAATCACGAAAACATACAAGCAACAAGGGTCATATTTCTGATAAATCACAGCCATGTTTGCATTCATAGAAACAATAAAACTAGAAATCAAGATAACACCAACTGTTCGGATTAAAAACCATTCCTTCTATTCAACCTACATCGATCTAACTTTCATCATTCATGTCCCACAAGGTCACGAAACATTCATTAATAACATTCAAGTCCACATTACATAATCAAAAGATCACCACATACAAATCAATTATATCATACTAACCTGATGAATGAAGTATGGAAATTAGAGAGGATCTTCGAGAGGGAAGGGAGAGGTTGCCGTCGGGTTTACTTGAGTGAAGGAGAGCTAGGGTTTGAGAAACTACACAACCGTGTATACGTTTATAATGCGAACAGGGCCAGGCTCTGACTGGGTTTCTTTTGCGCCGAAGCCGATCATGGCGAACAATGTCTTTCGTCGGACATAAGGTGACGAAAGACCATCATATTTCGTCAAATACAAGACAAAACAATATAAACAACTCTTAAGTCGTTCACTAAACAACCAACACAGCAATGGTGCATATAATACAATATAAAACAATTTGCTGAAACAGGATTGCTAGATAACTGATGCGTAGAGAAAGAACCTTGAGATTTCGGGCTGTCACATCATCCCCAACTTGAAAGAAATTTCATCCCGAAATTTGATAAACAATCCAAAATAGCAAGGTGTGAAATCAGGATGACTATGGATTTTCCACGGGTACCACATCATCCCCAACTTGAAAGGGAATTTCGTCCCGAAATTCACCAATGATATAAGAGGTTGATTCAACCGTTCGACCAATTACGGATACTAGAGTTTCATCAGATTTTTGCATTCCCACGTGAACTCCAGTCCACGACTTGAGTTCCTACGAACCCTCACAATTGCAATCCGACTATGCTGGTGCATAATGTCTATAGCCTACGTTTGAAGTCTAGGTCATGTCTGTAGCTTGTATAGGGGGTCTAAATGTAAATTTATGGTATTTTGATGTAATTCCGCTTAAAATGACACATGGTCATTTCAAACGGAATTAGTTTTGTTAATTCCGCTTGAAATGACATGTGGTCATTTCAAGCGAAATCACATGCCTATATATAGGTGTGTAGTGCTTCTCATTTCATACGGAATTAGTCAGTGTGTAACGAAGTGCTGCTGAAATTCTATCGTGTAATCAAGTCTATTTTGAATGAGAAGCTTGTTTTGAAGTATAATAATCTGTTTCTAGTCATTTCTTCACTGATTCTAAGCTGTTTGTTTGTTTCCGCCTCTCAAACAGTTGTGTATTATCTCTGATTGACTCATTAGGTCGCCAAAACGATCCTACAAGTGGTATCAGAGCTCAGGATAAGTCAATACACTTGAATCAGTGCTGTTTTCTACTCAATTTTGGATTTCTGGACAAATTCACGGACAAAATGGACTGATTTTTTGATATTATGTGTAAAATACTGTTTTATCAAACCCTTGAAAGAATCAGACCTAAATTCAGACTAAAAGTGACAAAAATGGGCCAAAGACTTGATTTCGTTTGAACGAGCCAACTAATTTCGTTTGAAAAGTTGAGGTTATTTCGCTCGAAATAACTAATTCCGTTTGAAAACCTAATTCCGCTTGAAAGTCTGATTTCGCATGAAAGTCCATTTAGTTTGTGATTTCGTTCGAAAGTCTATTTCGTGTAGAAAGTGTTTTCGCTTGAAAGTGACCAGTTTTCAAAACTTGAATTTTTTTCGAAACTGCTTTTCGTAAAATGGATAATCAAGAGTTTTATAACTTCTTTGCCGGTGGGGGAATGACGGCAGCACAAACACAAGCCAGTATCGTGCAAAATGTGAACATGGAAAATGAACTCGGTACTATGCAGAAACCGCCGAAGTTGATGAATATCGACGAGTATTCTGGGTGGTCAGAAAGGTTTAAGACTTGGGTGCAAGCCAATCATTTTGAATGCTGGATGAAAATCGAGTCTAAATACGTTCCTCCAAAGAATGGTTCGGGTTTAGAGAAATCTATCGGAAGTTTGACTCCACAAGAACAAGATGGTTTCAAGGCAGAAAAGAGAATGATGAGTATTCTACAGCAAGCTATCAAAGATGATATCTTAGTTCTACTACAAGATCAAAGTTGCTCATAGTCTGTTTGGAATTGTCTAAAAGTTAAGTTTCAGGGAAGTGTGTCTATGATAAAAAGCAAAACTGCTTTGTTGAAGAAGGAGTTTGATATCTTTACGGGTATGAAGGGTGAAACAACAAAACAGTTGATGGAAAGATATTGCCATCTGGTTGTTGAGATGAAGAGGTTGGGCATAACCAAGACGGATGAGGAATGGGTTGATAAATTGGCGGATGCATTGCCATACGATGAATGGGGCACTTATCTTTTGGTGTTGAAGAATAATTTGGAGTATGTCGGATTCAACCTTAGTTCATTCATTGAGAAAATAGAATCTCATGAGCTTGAGCTGGCAAAGATTAGAAAGATGAAGTCATCAAGTGTACAATAAGATGTCTCTTTGTATTACAAAGGAAGTATTCCAGCAACATCGAATCTAAGTCCAAAAGTGAAGACAGCCTTTAGTGCAGATTCAACTTCCGGAATATCATCTGTCACATCAAGCAACAATAACTCACCATTTACAAGTTTTGAACCAAATCCAAAGTTTCAAAACTCACCTGATCAATCCTACACTCAAAGTTCGTCAGGATCAAACAGTCAGAATCAAGGTCCAGGAATTCTGTGCAACATAGCAGTGAACATAAAGAATGCTCAAGACTTTTCTGAATCATCAGCAAAGCAACACATAGCACTTCTTGCTTCGGTGCTTGAATCATATGAAAGCTTGGTTGCAGGTAGAATTGGAAACCCCGATATGACAAAGGAAGATTATGATCAGATCGATCCAGAGGAGCTGGAGTTGATCGACATCAAATGGGGAATGGCAAGCTTGGTGAGAAGAGCTCAACGTTTTATGGAAATTACTGGTCGGAACAGTCTTTCAGGACCTGATCAAAAGCTCGGGTTTGATAAATCAAAAGTCACATGTTTCAAATGCAAAGAGAAGGGACACTTCAAACGTGAATGTCCAAACCGGGAAGTCAACAGCCATCAAAACCCGTTCTCAAATGATTATTACAGACAAGCGATCTACCATAAGACAAGTCAACAACCATTCACACAAAGACCTCAGATCGAGAATAAGCCGGAAAAGGCTCTTTTAGTCAACCAAGATGATGAGAAAGTTGCTGAAGGTTTTAGTTGGGATAAGTACATCCCTGGTAATGAGGGTAAGGCAATGATGGCAGATATTGTGGAAGAACCGGAATGCACTGTTGAAAGAGAAGAAGTCTTGTCTAAAGAAAGTTTGTCAGAACTTCAAGAAATTGCTGCAGAAGTCTATTACTACCAATCTGAACAGGAGATTATTGCTAGTTCTTTCTGTTGGTGCATCCGTCTGTCGACTTCGTCTTGTATCGAGTCTTGTTTGTAATAGATAGATCAGGGCACGCAAAAATAGAAAACATATTAATTGGATGATTTCGCTTGAAATGGTCAACAGCCATATCACACGGAATCACATGGCTGATTTCGCTTGAAAGAGTGATTCCTCTTGAATGTGATTTCGTTTGAGGCAGTTTCAAGCGGAATCACCAAGTCTATAAATAGGTGCTTCTGATTTCGCTTGAAAACAGTTCTGGGATTCCGGTTTCAGTGTCGAACTGCTGCCGAAGTGTCGTTTCGCTGTAAAACTTTGTCAAATCAATCTAAATACAGTTTAAAGTGTAAATCTAGCTGAATTGAACTTGATACATCTGTTTCTGCCTTTCGTATCGAGCAAAAACTCTTCTGATCGACTCATTCGGGTCAGAAAACTATCCTACAAGTGGTATCAAAGCTCAGGAGGAAGAGTTCTTACCAATTCAGCTGCAATTTCTAATTTCTACACCTTCTTTTTCAAAATTTACAACTTTTCACGGTTAAAATCGGCTAATTTTCACACATTAAGTGCGCAATAGTGTTTTAATGAATCCTTGAGAAAATTGGACTTAAATTCGATCTAAAATTGGTAATATTGATAATTTCGCTTGAAAAACAGCTCGAGTATGATGACGTCAGCGGCATTTCACACGGAATTAGTCCTTAATTCCGCTTGAAACCGGTATTCCGTTTGAGTGTTTCCGTTTGAAATCGCTAATTCTGCTCCAAACAGTGATTCCGTTTGAAAATTTCATACGAAATCAGGGATTCCGTTTGAAAGGGTGTTAGTTCACATGGAATTAGGTATTCCGCTTGAAAGGGTATTCCGCTCCAAAGAGATTTCGTTTGAAAGTAGTGATTTCATGTGAAAGGGTTATTTCGCTTCAAAGGTTATTCCGTTTGAAAACTGATTTCGCTTAAAGTTGTCTAGCTGTTGATTCCGTTTGAACAGGGTTATTTCACACCAAAAGTAATTTCGTTTGAGAGTGTAATTCCGCTTGGAAACTAATTTCGCTTGAAAACAGTGTTTGTGAATTTCTTGAAAACCGAAACATGGAAGAGGAATTTTATAATGCATTTGCTACTACCCCGACTACTCCGCCTGGTGTTACTCAGAACTTGACCATGGAAAATGAAACGGGCACTATGCAAAAACCGCCAAAGCTTTTGAACATTGAAGAGTATAAAGGTTGGGAGGAACGATTCGAAAATTGGGTGCAAGCAAATTATTTGGATGCTTGGGAGTGTGTTGAAACAAAGTATATTAGACCAACGAATGATGATGAAGAGGAGATGGCTATTAAAGATCTAAGTGCAGATGATAGAAAGAAATACAAAAATGAAAAGATGATGATTAGTCTATTGCATCATGCTGTGAAGGAAGATATCTTGGTTTTGCTTCAACACAATGGAAGTGCATATTCAATTTGGAGAGCGTTAAAATAAAAGTTTGTTGGAAGCAAAGAAATGACCAAAAACAAGAAATTAATTTTGAAAAAGGAATTCGATCTATTTCGTGGTTTGAGAACTGAGAGTACTAAGCAGATCATCGAAAGATATTGCAATTTGTTAGTTCAAATGAAGAGACTGAGCATCAATAAAGATAATGAAGAGTTGATTGAAAAATTAGCTGATGCTTTGCCACATGAAACTTGGGGCACTTATCTCATGATGTTGAGGAACAAGAAAGATTTTAGCAATCTAACACTGAATAAGTTCATTGAAAAGCTTGAAGCTCAAGAGATGGAACAAAGGAAAATCTCAAGAATGAAGGATTTTGATGGTGAACAGGATATTGGTCTTTATTACAAAGGAGGTATCAGTGACAAGACCAACATGTCACCAAAGGTTGAGACTGCTTTCAATGCAAAGAGTTCGTCTGGAGGATCATCTAAAGGATCAAGCAGCAAAACGAGTTTTTCTTCATATCCATAATTTGATCCAAACTTTTCTGCAACCAAGAATGGCAAGAGATTGCAATGCAACATTGTTTTAAACCTTGAGAATGATGAAATTTTCTCGGAAGAGGTTGCAAAAAGTCACATGTCTTTGTTAGGAACAGTGTTGGAGTCATATGGGAGCTTAGTAGCAGGACGGATCGGGAATCCAATGTTGACAAAAGAGGATTACGATCAGATTGATGCTGAGGAGATGGAATTAATGGATATAAAATGGTGTTTGGCGAGTGTTTTGAGAAGAGCCGAAAAGTTTAAACAAATTACGGGAAGAGATGATTTCCGTGATGCAAATGTTTCTACTTTAGGTTTTGATAAATCTAAAGTCACTTGTTTTCGTTGCAGGGAAAAAGGACACTTCAAGAGAGAGTGCAAGAATCACGAAGCAAGTGGAGCTCAAAATCCGTTCAATAACAACAATGATTACTATCGGAAAGCAATTTATCATCAAGTTGCTCAACAATCACATCAACAAGAACCACAAACTGCACATGCTAGGAAAGCAATCGAGGAGTCATCAAAGAGAGCTTGTATTATGAATCAAGATGATAAAAAATCAACAAAAGAATTCAGTTGGGATAAATATGTTTCAGCGGATAGTAAAGCATGTCTGATAAACCAAGATGATGAAAAATTACTAGAAGGGTTTAGCTGGGCAAATTTCAGTTGGGATGATTATGATCCTAACAAGAAGTCAAATCATAAAGCATTTGTTGCTCAAGTTGCTGAAGACAATGATAATGATGATGATTATTATGCAAAAAGAATGGAAAAGCATTTAACAATGATGGAAGAAAGTGATAGTGATGATGGAAAATCTAAAAAGAAAAAGAAGAAAGTTAAAAAACCAGTCAGCAGTGATGATGAAGAAGTTCGTGTGATAAGGAAAAAGGTGAAAGACATTCCAGAATTCAAAGTTGAAGCAGAAACTGATGCACAAAAGGTTCCAGTGATATGTGAAAATTGTGAAGCAGTGAAAAAGCAAAACAATACTTTGATTCATAACATGAACAGATTGAAAGAATCATACGATGTTCTGAACAAAACAATGAATCAATACAATCAATCAAGTGATGAACAGGCAACAGCCATGAAGACACTTCAAGGAGCTTTCATGACAAAGCAGAAAGTTGTTAACAATTACATTGAGAAGTGTGCTGTGTTGGAACAAAAACTGGAAACACAGAGGATTGAAACAGAAAGAGTAAATCGTTTGTTAAAAAGTTACTCATGTACTTCTTATGTTATTGACATGATTTATCCAACAGTGGAAGGCATGAAGGCGTTTGAAGAAGAGGAAGTTTCTGAGGAAAAAGATTTCTGAAAAGAAGAAGGATACTGAAGTGAATGATTCTGGTAAGAAACAAGGTTTCAGTTACAACCAGTGTCCCCCCTCTTGAAAATGGATATTCACCGCGAAATCCAAATTTAGAAAGAGTAAAAAAGGGAACCAACTTACAATGGGAATCTGAGCCATCAGATAATTTGCCAGATAGTATTGATGTCACTTTTACGTCATCTGACACTGATCATGAGTCCGAGTTAATAAAGAAAGTGGTCGATCAGGTGTTGGATAAAGATGAATCCGAGGAGTCAAAGTCAGAGTCAGAGTCAAAGTCTGGGGACGACAGTCCAAAATCTTCGGTTAAAAGGGTTTACAATAAAGAATTCTTGATGTCAAAATCTAATTTGAATGACGAAACATTCAAAGTGGCATATACTTTGAATGATTCAGACAAATTATATTCTGATAAAGAATTTCCAATAAGAGGTGTTAAAACTGAAATGATAAAAAAGGTTTTCAAACTAGCAGAAATTAATATTTCTGAAATAAAAGATGTAAATCTTACTGAAAAACTTAAACCTTACACCTCAAGAGTTCAACAAAGGTTTAACAAGAAAAAAAGTTACAGTTCTGGTTCTGGTTTTCAAAAGAAACCAATCCATAACGGTAATTTCAAAAGAAAGGGATTAGGATTTATTCCACCGAAAAATTATAAAAATGAAAAAACTTATAAATCAAAAACTGTGTTTGTTTCAAGAATATCATCTGAAGAGGAAAAAGAAAAGTTGTTCAGGAATCAATCCAACAAAGAATTCCTTGCTAAGAAGCAAGAAGAGATGAAGAAGGAAGTTGCTCAGAAAAAAGAAACGAGAACCTGTTTTCAATGCAAAACAGTTGGTCATATTGCCAAGAATTGTCAGAAGGCAAATCAAACAAAACAGGGAGTTTCTCTTAAAATGAAAGAAAAGATGGTTGAGAATGAACCACCAACTAAACCGATCAGAGTTTTCAAAAATTCAAAGTTTGAAGTCGGTGAATGTTCAAAAAGGTTTTATAAAAGAAAAGCAAATCTTGACAACCAAAAATGGGTTGTTAAGAAATCTAATGATAGTTCTAGCAATGATTCTGATTCGTCAAAATCAGAGGAGCTATTGTCTGGCGATGAATCTGATTCCACAAAGTCAGAGGAGCCACAAATTGGAGTTAAATGTGAGAGTTCAGTTCCTCAAATGGATGATGTCAACTTTCCACCATTGAAGGCTGAAAATTTTAAACAAAAAGTTGGTAAGGTTGAAATTTCAAATCAATTCTTTTCTGAAAAGAAAGAATTTGATGTTGAAAAAGTCTTTAACCCCAAAGTTCATAACATTTTTGGAAAAATGGTTGACGGGAAGGTCAAAGGGGTAAAAGAATTTTACAAGAAGAAATTGAAGAAATCAGGTAAAAATGGGTTATCCCAGGTTTGTGACTGGGATGGAACCTATTATGATCAGTAAAAATCTGGACTTGCCGGAGCTCCCAGGTTGGTAATTGTGGAGCAGGAATCGGCATCTTTCTTGAGAAATTCACATTGGTGATATTTCGACCTACAAGTGGTAAATCAGGGACATTAATTTGTACTTGATTTTCTACAAGTGGTATTGGTTGTTTGAATTTAAAATTGTTATATTTTTCAAAAAGTTGTAGTTGAAAGACAAAGTGATGAACAAAACCCCATTTTTACAAGTGGTATCAACAAAACTAATTTTCCGGAAAAACCATTTGATTAAAACAAACTTAAGTGTTTTGAAATCACAATGGGAAAATAGTTTGTTGTAAGGGGGAGTTCTGATTGTTTATGCCAAGTGGATGGCAAATTGAAGCGATTCACAACAGTTGTCATTTTACTTGTATAGTTTGTTTTCAAATTTCTTTAAATGTGTTTGAATTTTAGGGGGAGTAAGAATTTCAGAAAATCCAAAAACATTAGAAAATTTGAAAAAGACATAAACATGATAAAATAAAAAATGAGTTTTGTTGTAAAAAGAGGAAATGATAGTACATCAGTGGACGATCACAGCATGCTAAAGAACTGGAAAGTTAAAAGGTGATAAACGGTCTCACTGATGATGTGTCAGTAGATTTTTACACATTTAGTAGATTGTGACGATATATAAACCTAAATTTCAAACTTGCTTATATCATGGGGAACATCTCTCGGATATATGGGTAACCCCCAAAATCTTGTTTGAAAGGTCCCTCTTTCTAAGATACTAGGTCTTTATGCTCAGTGATATCTGGGGTATTATCCCGGGACTTCTGATTTTGCGGAAGCAATGGCCTAGTCCCCGGAGAATACTTTATGCTTGCTTGAAATATAGCCCACCCTTAGCATAAAAAATGATGAAACATTGAAAAATGCAAATCATGTGCTGTTGTAAAAAAGATCCTCTAAAGGGGACCCACTTAAAGTCGAGCCATCATCTCTCTGCTGAACGGAAGTTCTGACCTGAGCTCTCATGGCCTCGCAATTTAACCCCTTACAGATATCATCTAGGTATACTCACATGTAAGACTGAATATTGGGATCTGGATACGGGAGTATATTATGAGGTGGCACACGCGAATAAGTTTAAGTGCTTAAGACATTAATCTCGTATATCGGAGCAGTTGAACTTTGTGTGAAAATTTAAGTGGATCAGTATACTGACAGTCTAAGTGAATCGTTTAGAACTTAAAATGTTTAAAGCTTAACGGTGTTGGTGATTTGTCTCAAAAACTGATATGATCCTCTTACACAAACTCACAAAAATATTGTCTGTAAATATTTCTTTATTGCATTTAAATTCAAAAATCCAAAAAGATTTTCAGTGTGTTTTAGCATAAATTTTTGAAAAATACAAAAAGATTTTCGACAACTGATGTTGGAAAGCTGATTTTCAAAATTCCAAGTGCTAAACATGATGAACAAAAGGTTTGGGAAAGTTTGTTTGAAGATGTTTGAAAAATAAAAATGGTATTTCTTCAAGTGGTTAATCAGAGATTATAAATGTTAAACCATTTTGAGAATTGATTTTACAAAGTGGTAAGCAGAGTATAAATGTAGGATCGAGTAACGACCAAAATGAGTCTTTCGAAAGAGATCTAGACCAAAACGAGAGGCGGAATCAGACGTTTCGGTGTCGGTTCAGCTTGATTTGCACTAGAAAGTAGTTTAATCGTCTTTTTTATTGATTTGACACTGTTACAGACCTTTAGACACTTCAGCAGAGCTTCGCTGCTGGAAT
Source organism: Helianthus tuberosus (assembly GCA_030545235.1). Classification (NCBI taxonomy): domain Eukaryota; kingdom Viridiplantae; phylum Streptophyta; class Magnoliopsida; order Asterales; family Asteraceae; genus Helianthus; species Helianthus tuberosus. The sequence continues at coordinate 38,976,048 of CM060382.1, read as the reverse complement.
GGGAGAAGTTCCAAATGAAATGACTAAACTCCCTATTTATAGTATTTCTAATTCCCCTTGAAAGTGCCACTATTTAATTCCCCTTGAAAGTGTCACTTTCTAATTCCCTTTGAAAGTGTCATGTCTATTTCGTGGGGAATAGACATTTCGCGGGAAATGATCTCTAAAACACTATTTTCTAGAACTTAATGACACGATCTAACAATTTTATTACAAGACTCGATACAAGACGAAGTCGACAGACGCATGCACTAACAGACTCCCCCTCGAATGTTGACGAGTCTTAAGTGTCGAGTCTTCAACGTCTTCAGTCTTTATCAGTCTGAACATGTAAGCATCCTCAAATTTTATCTCTTTCTTCTCTTTCTTCCAAAATCACAACCAAGCTCTTAGCTCTTTCCACTGGTGTCTTCAGACTCCCCCTTTCGTTATGCTGGGATCGCAGTCTGGCTTGTTGAAATCATATAGTCCTCAGGTATTGGAACCTGGCACTCTATCTTTAGGTTCAAGATCTAAACCAGGCTACACCTGCACATTCTTAACCCAGAAGTAAATTTCACAAATTTAACATTTGACAAATTTATCAATCCAGATTCTCTCTCAAATTAAACCAGAATGATTTATCAATGATAAATTCTGATGAACCATTTGCAAAAATTAATCATTTTTTTTTTCAAAACACATTCTCCCAAACCATTTGTTCATCATGTCTAGCACTTGGAATTTTGAAAATCAGCTCTCCAACATCAGTTGTCGAAAATCTTTTTGGATTTTTCAAAAATTATGCTAAAACACACTAAAATCTTTTTGGATTTTTGAATGAAATGAAATGAAATGCAGTAAAGAAATATTTACAGACATTATTTTTTTTGTGAGTTTGTGCAAGAGGATCATATCAGTTTTTGACAAGTCACAAGTACCGTTGAGCTTAGTTACACATTAAGAATTAATCAATTCACTTAGATTGTCGATATACTGATCCACTTAAATTCTCACACAAATTTCAACTGATTCAGGAAATGAGTTAGGTGTTTTAAGAACTTAAACTCATTCATGTGTCCCACCTCTTGAATATACTCCCGTATCCAGATCCCAATATTCAGTCTTACAGGTGAATATACCACTGATGATATTTGTGAGGGAATAAATTATGAAACAGTACGAAACCGTGAGAGCTCAGGTCAGAACTTCCGTTCAGCAGAGAGATGACGGCTCGACTTGGGTGGGTCCCCTTTAGAGGATCTTTTTTACAACAACATTGATTAGCAATTTTATTGTCTCATCATTTTATGCTGAGGGCGGTGCTATATTTCAAGCAAGCCGTAAAGTATTCTCCGGGGACTAGGCCATTGCTTCCGCAAAATCAGAAGTCCCGGGATAATACCCCAGATATCACTGAGCATAAAGACCTAGTATCTCAGAAAGAGGGACCTTTCAAACGAAATTTCAGGGGTTACCTATATATCCAAGTAGTGTTCCCCACGAAATAAGCAAGTTTGAATTTAAGTTTATATCCCGAAAAAGCTTACTAAATATGTAAAAACCTATCGGCATATCATCAGTGAGACCATTTAACGCTATTTAATCATTACATTTCTTTAGCATACTGTAACTGTCAACTGATGTACTATCATTTCCTCTTCTTTGACACCAAAACTCATTTTTTGAATTTTATCATGTTTTTGTCTTTTTCAAATTTTCAAATGTTTTTGGATTTTCTGAAATTTTTACTCCCCCTAAAATGCAAACACATTTAAAGGAAATTTGAAAACAAACTATACAAGTAAATGACAACTGATATCGAATCACTTCACTTCGCCATCCACTTGGCATAAACAATCAGAACTCCCCCTTACAACAAACTATTTCTCATTATGATTTCAAAACACTTAATTTTGTTTTAACCAGAATGATTTTTCCGGAAAATAAGTTTTGTTGATTTTACCACTTGAAGGTTAGGGGTTCATCATCTTGTTTCTCAATCATTTGTAGGAAATCAGATACAACTTAATGTCCCTGATTTACCACTTGTCAGTGAAAACCTTTTCAACAACCACTAGCAGGTTCACTTTTCAACCACATCACTTGTAAAAATATAACAATTCAAAGATATCACCTGCAAATTTACCACCTGTACCACTTGTATGAACATGTACTAAGAAAGATGCCGATTCCTGCTCCACGATTACAAACCTGGGAGCTCCGGCAAGTCACACTTATCACTTAAAGAAAATGTCCACCCAAGCCTGACCAGCCTTGGGTGATCTTAACTCTTGTTCAGTAGGGTTATAGGTTGCTTTCTTTGTTGCATAAAAATCTTTAACTCCTTGAACCTTACCCTCAACCATTTTTCCAAAAATCTTTTTCACTTTTCCATTAAATGCTTTCTCAACATCAAATTCTTTCTTCTCAGAATAGAATTGATCTGAAATCTCAACCTTCCCAACTTTTGATTTAAAATTTTCAGCCTTCAATGGTGGAAAATGAACATCATCCATTGGAGGTACTGATATTTCCAGTTTTAGCTTAGCTTGTGGCTCCTCTGACTTTGTGAAATCAGATTCATCGCCAATTTTCTCATAAAACTTCTTAACAACCCATACTCGGTTGTCATGTTTAGCTCTCTTTTGATAAAAATGAGTCTTTGAGCATTCACCAACTTCATATGTTGAATTTTCAAAAATTTTAAATTTTTCCGTTGGTGACTCATTTTTCTCAACAGCTTTTCCTTTGAGTTTCTTAGAGACTTCCTGTTTTGTCTTTGATGCTTGATAGCAATTCCATGCAATGTGACCAGCTTCATTGCATTTGTAACAGGTTCTTGTCTCCTTTCTTTGATTAGCTCCATTCTTCATATTCTCTTGCTTCTTGGCAAGGAATTCTCTGTTTGATTGTTTCCAGAATGAGCTTTTTGATTCCTCTTCACAGCTTGTCCCTGAAACAAATTTCATTTTTGATTTAAAATCTCGGACATATTTTTCATTTTTATAATTTTCTGGTGGAATAAATCCTAATCCTTTCTTTTTGAAATTACCGTTATGGTTTGATTTCTTTTGAAAACCAGAACCAGAACTATAACCTTTTTTCTTGTTTAATCTTTGTTGAACTCTTAAAGTGTACTTTTTAGGTTTTTCAGTAAGATTTACATCTTTTATTTCAGAAATATTGATTTCTGTAAGCTTGAAAACCTTTTTGATCATTTCAGACCTAACACTTCTTATTGGAAATTCCTCATCAGAATATAATTTGTCTGAATCAATCAAAGTATATGCCACTTTGATTGTTTCGTCATTCAAATTAGATTTTGATAACATAAATTCTTTATTGTAAACCCGTTTAACCGACGATTTTTTATTCTTGGCCGACGAACTCGAACTTTTGACGGACGAACTTGAACACCCAGACTCGGACTTTGGCTCAGAATTTAACTCCGACTCCTCATCTGTATCCAACACCTGATCGACCACCTTTTTTATTAACTCGGACTCATGATCAGTGTCAGACAATGTAAAAACAACATCAATGTTTTCTGGTAATTCATCGGTTATGTCGGACTTCAGTTTTATATTGACTGCCTTTTGAACTTGCTCCTCATTTGGTTTTCTGGGAGAATACCCTTCCCATATTGGAGGCGGACACTTGTTATAGCTAACACTTAGTTTCTTACCAGTATCCTTCTTCTTTTGCTTCTCATCATCTTTAAATGCCTCAAAACCTGCAACAGTTGGATAAATTAGATCAATCAGATAATCAGAACTAGAATAACTCTGTAATAAACGTCTGATTCTCTCATTCTCAATCTTTTCATTTTCCAACTCCCTCTGCAACTTTGCGCATTCCTCAATGTAATGATTTCTCGCCTTTTGCTTTGTCATCATCACAGAATTCATCATAGTCAGTGCATCTTCTCTTTCGGAGTTAGTCTTTTGTAGACCAGTGACCGTTTTGTTTAGCACATCGTACGATTCCTTTACGTAGTTGAGATTGAACAATAATTGTTCTTTCATCTTTGCAAGTTCAAACAGCTTCTCATCTTTTGCCACACATTCCTTGCAAGATTCTAAACACTTCAGGCAAGGTTTGATTACTTCCACAATCTTTTCAACTTCAATAATCTTCTCTACCTCAATCACTGGTTCAGTTTCAGTCACCTTCTCTTCTTTAACCTCTTCATTTTGAACAATCTCTTCTTCTTTAGCAACACTTTCACTCTTCATTTTCTTTTGTTCTTTTGTTGCACGTCTCTCCTTCAGTTTCTCCAAGCGATCTGCAAAATAAAATTGAAAACTTTCAGGAGATAGATGAGCTTTTGCAACATTAATATGTTTTTCTTCTTCATCGTTACCACTGTCATCAGTTGGTGATTTATCAAACTCAATTGATTTATCAGAACTATCATCTGAAGAACTAGAATCAGATGTTGTTTGATCAAAAACAATTTCTCTTTCTGAACTTTCATCTGAACTTTGTGAGCTTTCATCTGATGAAACAGACTTTTCTTCATCATTCTTCACACTAACACCAATAGCTTTCATCCACTCCGTAAACATATCTGGTTCTTTCACAATTTTAGCAATGAAAGCTTTGAAATTCCCATTCTCATCCGCAAACATATCCCAGCTGAATCCTTCAGGTAATTTTTCATCCTCTTGATTGATTAAGCATGCTTTGTTGTCGGATGAAATGAATTTTTCCCAGCTGAAACTTTCTTGATTCCCTAAACATGCTCTCTTTGAAGAATCCTCTATTACTTTTCTTCCATGAGCCACTTGTGGTTCCTGTTGTTGTTGTTGACCAACTTGTTGATATATGGCTCTTCGGTAGTAATCATCTTTTCCAAATGGATTCTTTGTTTCACTTGCTTCTCGGTTTTTGCATTCCCTTTTGAAATGACCTTTCTCCCTGCATCGAAAACAAGTAACTTTAGATTTATCAAAACCTAAAGTGGAAACATGTGCATCAAGAAAATCATTTCTTCCAGTAATCATTTTGAACTTTCCAGCTCTTCTTAGAATACTAGCTAGACACCATTTGATGTCCATGAGCTCCATTTCTTCAGCGTCTATTTGATCGTAATCCTCTTTTGTTAGCATAGGATTCCCGATTCTCCCTGCAACCAAACCTTCATAAGATTGTAGCACAGCTCCAAGTAACGCCATATGATCTTTTGCAACTTCTTCAGAAAAACTTTGACCACTTAGGAGATTCAATGCAATGTTACATTGTATCACATATCCATTTCCATTCTTTGATCCTTGAGACTGATAACTTGAAGCTGAAATATTTGGATTAACATTCGGGTATGAAGAAAATCCACTGCTGCTGTTTGGACTTTGTTCAACATTTTTTGATGAGTTTCTAGCACTAAACGCAGTTTGAATTTTAGGACTCCGTTCAATCTCTTGAAAACTGCCTTTGTAATACATCTTCACATCTTGTTGACCACTCGGATTATTCATCCTCGCAATCTTTTGCTGTTCAAGATCTTGACCCTCAATCTTCTCGATGAACTGAGAAATCGTCAAATCATTATAAACACCGGTATTCTTCAAAATCATCAAGTATGTACCCCACTCTTTCTGAGGTAAAGCATCAGCTAATTTGTCAACCCATTCTTCTCGTTCTTTGGTTATACTCAACAAAGACATAGAACACACTAAGTGGCAGTATCTTTCAATCAACTTCTTTGTATCTTCCCCTGGCAAACTCGTGAATAAATCAAATTCTTTCTTGAGCAATGCCTTTTTACTTTTTATCATATTCTCACTACCCTCAAATTTGATTTTAAGAGCATCCCAAATTGATTTTGAACTTTTGTCATGTTGAAGCAGTACAAAGATGTCTTCTTTAATGGCTTGCTGAAGTAGACTGATCATCATCTTTTCAGCTCTGTACATATCTCGTTCTTTGTCATTGAATTCAGAAATTTCTTTTACAGCTTGCAGATCAGTACGTGGTAGAACATATTTCTTCAAAATGCACTCCCAAGATCTCAAATGGTTTGCTTGAACCCAGTTTTCAAACCTATCTTTCCAACTATAATACTCTTCAATACTCATTAGCTTTAGGGGTTTTTGTAAGGTTCCGGTTTCATTTTCCATGTTCATGTTTTGAGTAATGGCAGCTGGATTAGTCGGGGATGTTGCAAATGCGTTGTAAAACTCTTCACTCATGATTCAATATCGAAGAATTTCTCAAACAAGCTTTCAAATGAACTGGTTCACCTTGTAAAACACCTGTATCACCTGTAGACAAACAAACAAACAAACACTTATCAGTTTAAACACTATCAAACAACTGAAACAAACTGATACTCGGACTGGTGAATATTTTGTGCGGACTGAATTTGATGTGAACTGAGTTTGATGTCAAACCGTGTGAACTGCTATGACCCGGATCAAAATCAACCGACCTGACTAAACCACACAACCTGGAACGAGTTCGAATTCAAACGAACTGAACCACCTCTTGTGAACTTGGATCAAATTCAAACTGTGTGAAACCAAGTTCACTTTGTGTGAACTGATCAAATATCAAACCTGAATAAAAATTCAATTCATGTGAACTCAAACTAACTCAAACAATCTCATGAAAGTCGAACACTCTAGTGTTATTTTCAATCAAAGCCCATGGAAACTGACATTGTCACATGCAAATTGATGTTATTCAAATGTTGATTGGACCGAATAGGTGTATAGTGGATTCACACATGCAACTTGTCAACGTCACATTCACATTTAATAGCCGACAATCTTTCTAATCCTTTGCATGCAAACTGACACTTATTAGTCAAAAACCGACAAACACATGCAATGTCTTTTTCAACATGCAATTACATATACGATCACAGACCTATTCACATGCACTTCTTGGGCAAAACGAGATGTAATAAATGGACTGCACATGCAAGCTGATAAGTCACAAGACCGATGACAAGAATTAATCTCTGATTATATGATCAAAGTATGGCCGACAATCACTGAGATATTGGTTTTGTTGTAATTCAAGATCACATAGGCCTGACACAACTGAACAATCACGAGAACACTTTGATAGGCTGTTTCAAACGAATAGACAATTTTGTATGACCTTCAAACGAGATTGCAGTCTTGAAACGAAGTTACCTATTTCAAACTAAACCCTCAAACGGAATACGATTTCCAAACGGAATTAATCCAATGTCTCAAACGGAATACCGGTTTCAAACGGTATTAACCAATCAGTTCAAACGGACCACATGTTTCAAACGAAATCCTTAAACGAGATAACTGTTTCAAACGGGAACACCTAGCTTTTTCAAACGGAATTCTGAATTCAAACGGGATGTCACTAGATATCGGACCGAAAAAATCAGATTTCTCCCAAACGGCTTGGAATTAGGATCTGAAACTTTGTAGGGTTGTAGATCAAGTGTTTTTGCACAACATATCAAAAAATCAGCCGATTTGGACCGTAAAAACCCGTTCGATTTGACGAAAATCAGTTAAAAACGTGAAAGAAAGAGTAGAAATCAATTTTTTTGATGAAATCAAGCTGAATCGGTAAGAACTCTTCCTCCTGAGCTCTGATGCCACTTGTAGGATCGAGTAACGACCAAAACGAGTCTTTCAGAAGAGATCTAGACCAAAACGAGAGGCGAATTCAGACGTTTCGGTGTCGGTTCAGCTTGATTTGCACTAGAAAGTAGTTTAATCGTCTTGTTTATTAATTTGACACTGTTACAGACCTGTAGACACTTCAGCAGAGCTTCGCTGCTGGAATGGGAGAAGTTCCAAATGAAATGACTAAACTCCCTATTTATAGTGTTTCTAATTCCCCTTGAAAGTGCCACTATCTAATTCCCCTTGAAAGTGTCACTTTCTAATTCCCTTTGAAAGTGTCATGTCTATTTCGTGGGGAATAGACATTTCGTGGGAAATGATCTCTAAAACACTATTTTCTAGAACTTAATGACACGATCTAACAATTTTATTACAAGACTCGATACAAGACGAAGTCGACAGACGCATGCACTAACAATAAATTTGTCAAATTTTAAAATTTGTGAAATTTATTGTGAGGTAGAGTTTGTGCAGGTAAGCCAGATTTCGATCCTGAGCAGGATGTAAGCCAGGTCTAGATCTTGAACCTGTGAAAGCCAGATTGCGATCCTAGCACAACTTAAGGGGGAGTTTGATAGCAAAGGAGAGTCTGAATGTCAAAGAGTCAGGTTCTGATCCTGAGATTGCTGATGCTGATGAAAAGAGAAGAGACAGAGATTGAAGGATACTTACATTGTTAAATACTTCGGAAGAGAGGACTGATAAAGACTGAAGTTATGAAGGGTTATGTGCTAACTGTTTATTTATAGATAAATATGATGGAATTCTTAGTGAGATGATAGTAATGAAGCTAGTGGAAGGATGCCCACGAGTGGGAGCATATTTCATGAATGAATGAGACCAATTATGGTACGGAAGGTACATATAAAGAAGCGGATCGATTCGGCGCACGGATAACCGACTTATGCATTGAAGGCAAGGTTAGTAAAATGTTTAATTCTTAATTAATGATTAAGAATCCGTAGATTTATTTGTAAGTGTGAACAAAATGAACGGTAGATTAATTATGGTATGGTATACAATGATCGACCTGTAATGGTCAGCGTGAGAAGGTATGAATGTCAATAAGAGGGAGATTTAAAGGCCTTAAATGAAAGTTTGAGCTGAATTGGTTAAACGCTAGTATGGTGCTCGTACATAACATACCCAGTTGTTATCATAAGTAGTTCATGCAAGGAGATAATAATAAAGTGTGCGAAGGATTAAATTTAAGGCTAAACTCAAACTTGTGATTAGTTCAAGTGACGGTAGTAACCGTAGAATGATACCTTATACTCGTATTAGGTATGAAAAAGCAATTAGGAAGTTGGTAGCTTTGTATTAGTACCACTAAGTCATTAAATGTCTATAGTATACGTATAATGTTATGCTAAGCCCTCATATGAACCAGAAAGTAATTGGAAGAACGTTAGTAATGGGATAATGGGGTTTGCTCATGATTACAATAATGAATTATATCGTGCATGATTCGTGTGCAGAATAAAATAAATCGATTTATTTATACTAGTAAACGTATGAATATGTTACGCATATTTGGAAAGATAGAAACAAGCCGTAAGCATAAGCTTGTACGACCAATAGTATACATTTGGAATAAATTTCAAATGAACGAACCGCTAGTGATGATGTATGCTAGGAACTAGCATTATAAAGTGAAAACGACACTAATAAGAGCTCTGGATCAGATTCTGACTTATATGTGATTATGAAAGTTATTTACTTGATTTAAGAACGGAGGGACAATGCGTACAAATACGTTTATGCATGAATGAAACTCTTGCCAAGATCTCGAATGCACCTATGTTGTATTAAGCATCGTGAATGAATAGATGAAAAAGTAAGAGTAGAAGTGGTCAAGTTGGAATGAGAAAGGTTTCGGGGAAGAAACCAGTAAACTCTCTTTCAAAGTGGAGGGTTTAATGTGTAAATAGAGAATTAAAAGGTTTTTATAATAAACAAAAATGGAAAAAACACCCATTTTTGGGTACTGGGGATCGATCAAAGCAGGGAACCAAGGGTGAAACCCTTGTTCACCAAATTCAATCAAATTGGGTAGAAATTTAGAGGATAATCAACTGCATGAACTCGAATCTACACCCATCTAAGCTCGATTTTAAAGAGGTAAGTCAATTTCTTGAAATCATGACTTGTAAGAAGTGGGTTATGACCAAATCTCGAATTGATACAAGTAATTGTGTAGATTGGAGTTAGGTCTTTGCTATAGAACATGAATCATGTGTATTCATGCGTGAATTCGATCATTTGAAAAGCTAATTGCATAACCCATTTGATATGAATTATTAGAGGTGTAGAATGATGGAAAAATTAGTAGTAATCATGTGTAAATTTGATATACGATGATGTAGTAGTACTTGAATCTTAAACAAAAATTATGTAGGACAAGAGAATATTATGAACTTGATTGTTGTTGATGAATATTGAAATGAACTAGTAGGAATTATGCTTTAAAAGCTTGTACTTAATGTCCCACAAATGCGAAACCCGCCAAGTGTTCGATGAAATGCTTGAAAGAATAAATATGTGTAATTTGCGAGATAATGGAATGAAATATTGGGATACGAAATAAAAGAATGAATGTGTTGTTATAGGCGTAAAGGAAGAAGGACCCAATACTAAGAAATCGGAAGGTTCACAAGATCGAGGTACGTTAGTGTACATCATATTCTAAAATGTTGTCGTATGTATAATAGTCTCAATTGTATTGTGTTGTTATGTTAAATTTGTGAGAATTGAAATCTATGGTTCTTCGAAAGTAAAAGTAAGATCCGTCATAAACGGATTGTGAGGAATGAATAAGTTACGAAAGATAATGCATCATATCCGGTTCTTGTAGTTGAACCGGGTATGGAAAGTTAAGTATGTAATGAATGAAAGTCTACTCGATCCGTCTTTCTCGAATCGGAGTATGATGTAAGAATATAAAGAATATGATTGTTCGTTATGAACGAATCGAATGAAAGTTATGTAATGATGCTAGTATCCATTCTTATTTGTTTATGTCGAATGTAGGTAAGTCCTCAATTTAGGCGACTTGGCAATTTGGAGCGAGCATATGCACACATTATGATCATCAAGCGCTTCCGCTATTTCGTACTAATGTTTTGGGTCAAAATGCTTGTTTTGTATAACCTCGTTAGTAGTTACACTTTTTAACACTTGATGTTATGGTTTTTAGTCGTGTCTAGTCGAACGGGTCGTAGACTAAATTGTTTTGATGATGGTTAAAACAGGGATACACTCGTCTTATGGACGGGTCATGCCCAAATTTTGTTAAATTTGCGCATCAATGTTATTAGTATTTTACCTATAAATGGTGAAAAGTTTGGACATTTTTAAAAGTTTATGTTTCTAGTGTAATTGAGATGTCATTCCTACTAGACGCAACGGGCCTAACACATATGATGAGTGAACATATGCAACAAAATATAATATACAAAAATCAATGTGCTAGCATGTTAAGTGAACATACATAGCAAAACATAATGAAATCATGTACTATATATGTACTAATGAACATAACAAGCATATGATATAAAATCATGAAAAACACGAAAGTAACAAGTAGGCACATGTGTTTCACCCCAAAACAGTTGAAAACAGTAAAAGAGGGGACTATGTACTCACTTGAGGATACTTAAAAGTCTTGACTAACAACCAAGCAAAGCTAGAGGGATCACGGAAATCAAACGGCACCTAATATAGGTAACTACGTTAGTAAACGGACCTAAATCAGAGGATCGGATAAAATGAGGTTTCATAAACCAAATGAGTGTAGGGACTCATGTAATACGGTTTTACAAAGCCTACATTCTAAAACGAAACCTAACATAAGTGCTTACGACCCATTACGACTCGTTAAGGTAGCTTACGCCACTTTAATGCGTCGTTCGCGTAAAACGCGTTCGGACCGCCTAACTAGTCCTATGACAAGTATTATATGCCTTAACATGTTTAATAATGTTTCCTAATCAGTTTAGATGCCAAAATTTATGTTACATATGCTTAAAATGAATTTATGCGTAAAAAGGGCATTTTGGTCATTTTCCTAAGGCATATAAACTACCTATCATACAACTAACTAAACGAAGTGACCATAAGGTATAACCTCGGAAGGTTATTCCCTATACAACTATAGTCATAATAAATGCTTGGTCGGATCCTAATGTTTGACCAAACGGGTCGGGTTCGAAAGTCTAAGCGGTTGTTTAGACCGCTTATCTTACGTCCCTATATAAGCACTAAACTAAAAGTGACGAGTTAAACATGTTAAAACATGTTTAACGAAGTTAGAAAAAAAGTTTGATATCAAAACAAAAGGTTTTGATACCTAAGAATAGTTTGGTTGCAAAATACGCATGAATACGCATTTTGACCGAAACTATGACTCGTCACTACACCTAATCAACGTGGTAATCAGTAGGTGTAGTCCCAAGGGACTATAACCATGGTGATTACGCTCATGTTGCAAAGTTCAAACGAACTTTGTGTTGACCATAACCTGGTCAAAGCAGAAAATCAAACACAGTTTGACTTTCGTGCTTAAAAACGCATAAAAGCATGAAAGAAACTTACAAAGGGTCCAAGCTAGGAAGAACTTCATCTAAATACTCAGGTATGAAGCATAAAGCTTCAACTTAGAGCATAAAATTAGATCAAGGTGTGAGGAAAATGGAATGAGAGCTTGGGTATTTATAGATTTCGGAGAACCGTTAGGATCGTTTCTCGCATTTCGTGCCTTGATCTTGACCCTCCATGTGGGCACATGGTATTGCAATACAAGAAGACATGAAATACCATCAAATTTTAGCCCATAGAATGCAAAACTTGGGGTTAAAAACCATCAAAACATCAAAATTGGTCTAGATACAATGAATCTGGTCATTTGGGCACTTTTTGACGCTTTTAGTCCCTGTTGATCAATAAGTTTATTTTTGCTCACCAAAACACCTCAAAGCCTATTTCTAAGCTATGTAAAGTATATTTAGGGCATGTTTAGCTTATGATCAAGTTCCGAAACGTTCGTTACTATACAAATCGGTATAGTTTCGCAGTTTGACGCAAATAGTCCCTGCGATCGAACAAACTTGATTTCGACACACCAAACCATCCAAAACTTATTTATAAGTTATGTAAAGGTTATTTAAGGTATGTTGAGCCTATGTCACTATCTCGGAGTGTTTTTCGCGTTAAACTGATTACGTTTACGCATCAGTTTGCGTATAACTTTCCAGAAAGCGATTTAGAGCTCGAAATCGAACAAGAATTGATATGTGCAAATGTTACACATATTTAAACAAATCCCAAGTATGAAACACAATATTTCATTGGTTAGGAATTTGTTTGATGGCGCAGAGGCACAGGTGTCACAGTCTCCCCCACTTTAGCAAATTTCGTCTCGAAATTTATTCGTAGGAGCCTGTTTGTGACTTTGTGTTAAATAACCACAAAAAAATATGCAAGGCATAATCCTGTCATTTCCTCAATGGACATTCTTCAGAAACGAAAATGAACCGATGGAGTCATTTTAAACGGGTGCTTCCTCAGAAATGGAAATGAAGGAATAATCAAAAGGATATTCATTTCCTCAACGGACATTCTTCAGAAACGAAAATGAACGGACATAGTCATTTTAAACGGGTGCTTCCTCAGAAATGGAAATGAAGGAATAATCAAAAGGATATTCATTTCCTCAACGGACATTCTTCAGAAACGAAAATGAACGGACGGAGTCATTTTAAACGGGTGCTTCATCAGAAATGGAAATGAATAGAATTAACTCAAAAGGATATTCATTTCCCTCAACAAACATTCTTCAGAAACGAAAATGAACGGACGGAGTCATTTTCAACAGGTGCTTCATTAGAAATGGAAACGAATAGAGTTAACTCTAGACACATGACAAAACTTGCTGTGGTTTCTGTGCACTAAATTCCATAATTATGTATGCATCCATAATTACGTAATTTCTTGCACAGTCCGCACAGTACATTTCATAATGTGTAGGGGAAGAAAAATCAAACCTGTGACGAGTGTGACTAGACTACCATATGGTCCTTTTAATTAGATCGACAAATGATCTCTTTAAATAGACCACCAACGAGTCTTTTCAGCTATATCATCACATGACATTCCTAACCAGATTTTTGGATCAATCTGTTTAACTAGACCACTTAAGGGGTCTAATTATGGAATAGTACCTTATAATCCAAGGGTCTTAACTATTACGTAGAAGCCCATTAAGGATTCGAGGTAGTACCATTGGATATCCTACTATGAATCCCTTATACAAAGATATAGAAGATTCTTACGAGGATTTGGATAACGAAGAAAAAAAATTCGGATCACACAAAAACATAAAAGAGAACACATAAGCACATAATCACATAATTGTTTAACTTGACCTTTAATTTGTTATCTTTGGACACAGATATTTAAAGCACACCAGGAATCCAATCCGTGGATTTCATTTGGCACTTTAATCATTTTCAAGAATCTATCTATGAAGATAGGATGATCTTCCAAAAATTCAATTTTTTATTACAAGAAATCATAACATTCGAATTAAGGTATACAACAATTACGGACTTACGAAAATACCCTTAGGGTACCCTATTAAGGATTGGGTATTCGTCCAGAGTTGTAACTTGCGTCTTGTACTTCGATTCCTTGGAGGAAACAGGTACTTAGGATTTTCATGGAAAACGTAAGAGATCATTAAATGGAAGAATTTTGGGGGTAGTCGGTTCTTCAAGGAATACAATTCCTTGATTGTCGGTATTGTAGGGGATATGTTGTTTATACATGCAAACACATAAATACATTGCAATGTAAATAAAAGATTTATTTATAAACAACAACAACAACTTTTTCATAGATCTTGACAACAAAAGAAAATAATACATAAAGCTTGATTATTTCTAAACAGTGTTGTCTTTCAGTCGGTCAGATGTTCATCCCTACGCTGGATTCACATTAGCAAGCTTTGTGCAATTTCTTCGGAAATGGCCCATCTCGCCACAGTTGAAGCAAGATCCTGGTAGAAAACTAGCTTCAGCAGGATTGTTGCCAGCTTGATTTGGTGCAGCTACAGTTGGGCAAATTCTTGCTGTATGACCAATAAGTCCACAAATTTGGCATTTGCGCCACTTCACACTAGCATTATGATGAAGGCTACATTGGTTGCACAAGGGTGCACTTCCGTTGTATGGCTTCCTAGCAGGGGGTTGAGCTGGTTAGTTGGGTACAGTTTGATCATTGTGAGCGACCACGGCGAAGTTCTGAGAAGCCTTTCGCTTCTTTGACTTCTTGGGGGATCCAGTCTGTTCATCCTTTCGTTTTGATTCTTCGATCAATTTCTTGTCGCCTTTTCAGAAAAGTTTACCTTTCCTGATCTGAGATTCAGTCAAGGTAGCGGATAGCTCAATGGCCTGTCTAACTGTAGTGGGATTACTACCAGTAACAATATCTTGAACTAAGTCAGGGAGGCCATCAATGTACTTTTCGGTTGCCTTATCCAAAGGCGTAACCATGTTCGGGCATAACAGACTTAACTCCTCATAACGGTCAGTGTAGGCTCGATGCTCACTGCTATCTTGCTTAAGATCGTCGAATTCCCTTTCCAATGCCCTAATCTCATGACGAGGACAAAATTCCCTCAACATTAGAGCTCGAAGCTCTTCCCATGTTTGAGCCAGTGCTACGTCGGCACCCCTATCCCTCATCACACCGTTCCACCATGTCAAAGCTCGTTTCTCAAAGATGCTAGATGCGAACTCTACCTTTCGCTTATTTGGACACTGAACATGTCTGAAGGTGCTCTCTAGACTCTCGAACCATTGCAGAAGTGTAGTCGCTCCTTGAGACCCAGAAAACTTTGATGGCTTGGCAGAGTTGAATGTCTTGAAGTTGCATGGGGCATTATTGTTGTTGAGGGCTAGGTTACATTGATCAATGATGTTTCGAATTGCAGCAGCCATCTGCTGCATAATAATAGCTGCCAGTTCTTCATTGGGTACCTGATTGTCGAGTCGTGGAGGCATTCTAAAAGGGAAAACAAGAGAGAAAACAAATGAAATGGCATTAGGTAAGGATGTTACAATTTCCGACCAAAAGGCATGGGTGATGGTCATTTGTTCGAACCACGAAGCAAACAAACGACACACAAAAGCTGAATCAAAGTAAATAGGTCCTCATAATGTATCGCGAAGACATGCTCTCCTATAAGTGGACACTCACCCCAAGAGTTCCCAGGTAAGAGTGACTGGTCCGATACTGCGGATTTGTACGAACACTCTAGCCTTAGACAGAAGACTCAGGGTACAGGCACCCACCCTTCCAGTTTGCATGTGTTCACATTATTTAGACCCAAACTTTGACGAGATTTTGAAAACTTTGAAGGATCAAAACCTTATAATAAATCATTCTAGAACAGATGACTAGTTTTCAAACCGGATTCGAAATTTATGTTCTCATTGTGGTTGTCACCTAAAGATAGGCGATGGTATTGTTTTATGACTAAACGCAAGTAAACTCGCGTTAGGGTCCTAGGAAGGTTATAGACTAGGTCAAAGCATTACTAATAACCTAATTCCCTATAACCATGAGCTCTGATACAAACTTTTCTGTCACACCCCGACCACGAAAAACTACAAATCATGGCAGAAACATCGGGGAGTGTTGTAACAGAATCATTGTTTCATAACACATGGATTGAAGTTCTATTTTATTAAATTAAATGTATTACATTACATTGAAATTAGAAACTAAACATGAACAAATAGACTTTCATTGTTATTAAGTCACTAAGGCCTCGTCCGTTCCTATGTGAGCATGCATCAATATCATCATCAAATATCACCAACTATGGTACCTGAAACACATGTGAAAATACGTCAGCATAAAATGCCGGCGAGTACATAGGATTTTATGAGAGTGTCAGACTCATGGCTCGTTTATGTTTTGAAAATATAACTTAAACACCTTTGTAAATTGATAATTAGAAAACCAAGTTTTGTAAAATGTTTGTAATGTAAATTGAAATAACTAAGTCAAAACAGATTTGTTTTATAAAACCTCGATACCATGAATCTTAACTCCAAAACATTTGTTTATATAAACCCAAATTGTAAATCGTTTTTGAAATAAAACTCGAATGTTTTATATTTTTAGAAAAACCTTGTAATATAACTTTGTTTTGATAAACTTGCCCAAGTGATCTAGATAACGCAATGATATATAATGTATTAAAAGCACTTATATATAGGAAGTACCAGCGGCGTATCCACCATGCTTTTAACACATTACACCCGCCCCGTTACCTAATCACTTCCCTAACCCAACGGTTCAAACAATACCAAACGGTTCACATAATCAAACAGTTATAAACGGTTCACATAATCAAACAGTTAAAACGGTTCACATAATCAAACAGTTACAAACGGTTCATATAAATCAGACAGTTACTAACGGTTCACATAAATCAAACAGTTCCAACGGTTCAAAATGTAAAACAATGTGTCCATATGGTGAGTGAACATATGCAACAAAATATAATATACAAAATTCAATGTGCTAGCATGTTAAGTGAACATACATAGCAAAACATAATGAAATCATGTACTATATATGTACTAATGAACATAACAAGCATATGATATAAAATCATGAAAAACACGAAAGTAACAACTAGGCACATGTGTTTCACCCCAAAACAGTTGAAAACAGTAAAAGAGGGGACTATGTACTCACTTAAGGATACTTAAAAGTTTTGACTAACAACCAAGCAAAGCTAGAGGGATCACGGAAATCAAACGACACCTAATATAGGTAACTACGTTAATAAACGGACCTAAATCGGAGGATCGGATAAAATGAGGTTTCGTAAACCAAATGAGTGTAGGGACTCATGTAATATGGTTTAACAAAGCCTACATTCTAAAACAAAACCTAACCTAAGTGCTTACGACCCATTACGACTCGTTAAGGTAGCTTACGCCACTTTAACGCGTCGTTCACGTAAAACGCGTTCGGACCCCCTAACTAGTCCCATGACAAGTTTTATATGCCTTAACATGTTTAATAATGTTTCCTAATCAGTTTAGATGCCAAAATTTATGTTACATATGCTTAAAATGAATTTATGCGTAAAAAGGGCATTTTGGTCATTTTCCTAAGGCATATAAACTACCTATCATACAACTAACTAAACGAAGTGACCATAAGGTATAACCTCGGAAGGTTATTCCCTATACAACTATGGTCACAATAAATGCTTGGTCGGATCCTAATGATCGACCAAACAGGTCGGGTTCGAAAGTCTAAGCGGTTGTTTAGACCGCTTATCTTACGTCCCTATATAAGCACTAAACTAAAAGTGACGAGTTAAACATGTTAAAACATGTTTAATGAAGTTAGAAAACAAGTTTGATATCAAAGCAAAAGGTTTTGATACCTAAGAATAGTTTGGTTGCAAAATACGCATGAATACGCATTTTGACCGAAACTATGACTCGTCACTACACCTAATCAACGTGGTAATCAATAGGTATAGTCACAAGGGACTATAACCATCGTGATTACGCTAATTTTGCGAAGTTCAAATGATCTTTGTGTTGACCATAACCTGGTCAAAGCAGAAAGTCAAACACAGTTTGACTTTCGTGCTTAAAAACGCATAAAAGCATGAAAGAAACTTACAAAGGGTCCAAGCTAAGAAGAACTTGATCTAAATACTCAGGTATGAAGCATAAAGCTTCAACTTAGATAATAAAATTAGATCAATGTATGAGGAAAATGGAATGAGAGCTTGGGTATTTATAGATTTCGGAGAACCGTTAGGATCGTTTCTCGCATTTCGTGCCTTGATCTTGACCCTACATGTGGGCACATGGTATTTCAATACAAGGGGACATGAAATACCATCAAATTTTAGCCCATAGAATGCAAAACTTGGGGTTAAAAACCATCAAAACATCAAAATTGGTCTAGATACAATGAATCTGGTCATTTGGGCACTTTTTGAAGCTTTTAGTCCATGTTGATCAATAAGTTTATTTTTGCGCACCAAAACACCTCAAAGCCTATTTCTAAGCTATGTAAAGTATATTTAGGGCATGTTTAACTTATGATCAAGTTCCAGAACATTCGTTACTATAAAAATCAGTATAGTTTCGCAGTTTGACGCAAATAGTCCCTGCGATCAAACAAACTTGATTTCAACACACCAAACCATCCAAAACTTATTTCTAAGTTATGTAAAGGTTATTTAAGGTATGTTGAGCCTATGTCACTATCCCGGAGTGTTTGTCGTGTTAAACTGATTACGTTTACGCATCAGTTTGCGTATAACTTTCCAGAAAGCGATTTAGAGCTCGAAATCGAACAAGAATTGATATGTGCAAATGTTACACATATTTAAAAAATCCCAAGTTTGAAACACGATATTTCATTGGTTAGGAATTTGTTTGATGGCCGCAGAGGCACAGGTGTCACAAAAACTTACAAGAATCGCGAGAAATCAAGGGAAAATAGCCCCAAAGCGTGTTGGTCGAGTGAGAGCTCCACATCAGGGCAAATGATGTGAGAGTGGGGGTATTTATAGGAAAGAGAGAAGAGGAGGTGGTGCAATGAATCGGATTGAATGGCTGTCCGATCGGATGGCAGTCCAATCGGATGGCACTCCGATCGGATGGCACTCCGATCGGATGGCCATTCGATCAAATTGTCATTCGATCAAATGACTCCGGCGAGTTGAGTTTTGGCATTTCGTTTCGATCGTTAAGCATTGCGATAGTTTGGGTACTCATTTTCATCCACATTTTCATATATTTATTATAATTAGTCACATCGGGTCGTATATACATATCCATATTCCAATCTTGCGATAATCGAGTTACGCGTGCCTGCAAGTGCGTTTTTGAGTGTTGTGCTACATTGCGACATATCACGGCTATCAGGGAGGGTAGAATTGGTCCTCACTCGACATCATCGTGGTTGTCAGCAAGTGCAATGTGATGTGATAGCGATAAAGTATGCGATAATATGCGAAAATACTGTGATATAGCGATGTATGCGATATAGTTACATTATGATCTGAATCTCTGGTGCTAGGCGTAATGAGTATAACGAGTAGTAACAATGCACGAACGTGCAGGTTGTTACACCTCAGACTCGAGTAGCAAATAAAGAACATCACAAAACATGAGTCACGAATGTCTAACGTAACACCACACTATCAACTCCTTAACACATGCAAGTAACACATGAATCCATACTGTTGTGCTCAATGTGCAATCACATGAGATATCATATGTAAGTGTTCACTAGTTATGCAGTACAATGAGTAAACAAAAGACGAACCTTGCAATCTGGAGCTGAGTGTCATGGTCGTATTCACGTATTCAGGACTGTTCAGTTATAGTCTAGTTTTATAAAAACATTTTTAAAACCAATTTCACTATAACCAGTGGCTCTGATACCAAACTGTCACACCCCAAAAAATACCCCAAGTGGAAACCCCTGCGAGGCGTGTGACGTACCAGGATCTAGCCACCAATCACATTGAACTCATACAAGATTTTAAATAAAACTTTCATTCATTAACATAAAGTGTTATAAAACAGTAAATACAAATCATCGTATTCAGCGGAAGCATAAATCATTAATTAAGTGTTTCATAAACCATATGTATGATAACCATTAGACTCGTCTGGCGATTCCATGTATCTCGACCCATGACCACTCCAGCATCCCAGACAGCAAGTTCCACACCCACACATACCTATAACATGTGAGCATGCACACAAGTGTATCAGACAACGCTGGTGAGTTCATAGTTTTACGAAAACGTTAGTTACCAAGTGTTTAATTCCGTTCATTGATTACATTGTTGATAATACCTCAGATACAAGACGGCTCCTGATTTATTTTGCCCGTCCCCCAATGCTCCTATCAAAGCATTGGGCATGACTGAGTCATTAGTTCACACCCGTCCTCTCAGGTACGGGGTGAGGGTGCCAAACCTAGATAGCGCTACCAACTAATACTCCGTTACCTCTTAGGTAACAAACAAGATGGGTCTTAAGGGTGATAGGACGAGTGTATTATCCAATATTCCAGATTTTACCCACAAGACGTATTCCTCTCAGGAATACCCAATTGATTTACCCAAAAACCTATCCCTCTCAGGGATACCCAATGACTGTCCCACCCATCGGGACGCATGCTCAAGAGGAATGAACTCACCTTTTCTTTGCTCGGTAAGATTAGTTACTTTTTTTATCAATTGATCAAGCACGTCCTAACATGGTTTACCAATAACAATCAGTTTTGTATTCACATTGAACCACGTACTTAGTCATATATTACACAAGTTACGTTCATGAAATATACACATAATATGCATGTTATAATTGTTAGCCATGTCACACATCATTCATGTTAACAAAGTTTATCCACACAACAGATTATTGTGCCACATACAAGTTTACTTCACAAGTCCAAGTCTCAATTAACACTTAACAACCGGTTATCATCATGAAATCTCATAGTAGGTAGTTGGCTCATTTACAAGTTCATATCACAAGTTCATATTTCGCAAGACACATAACAGTTAATGTTCGTAAACACAATCATCCAACATTACACACCATATACTTCTATTGTTCCATCTATAACCCTTACGACGAAACTTCATAGACGACGAAGAACATATTTCGTCGAGACTATGCATGACGAAACATCCCCATCCTTTGTCGGTTACATATGACGAAACATCCATATGTTTCGTTGGGTTACCTATGGCGAAACATCCCTATGTCTCATCGAGATCAGTTACAAGTTTCCATCCTTTACCCCCTAATTTCGCAAACATCAATCATTGACAGTTTCACTTGTCATTCAGATCAAACAATTAATCAACATAATTATCTCATCACCATTCATTCATTCATCCCTATCATGATTTCATGAGCATCGTAAACAGTAGTATTAGAACATTAACATTATGCCACCCTAGTTTACAGCATAAAGAAAGTTTGTCAATCCTTTACAATCATGAAAACATACAAGCAACAAGGGTCATATTTCTGATAAATCACAATAATGTTTGCATTCATAGAAACAATAAAACTAGAAATCAAGACAACACCAACTGTTCAGATTAAACAACCATTCCTTCTATTCAACCTACATCGATCTAACTTTCATCATTCATATCCCACAAGGTCACGAAACATTGATTAATAACATTCAAGTCCACATTACATAATCAAAAGATCACCACATACAAATCAATTATATCATACTAACCTGATGAACGAAGTATGGAAATTTGAGAGGATCTTCGAGAGGGAAGGGAGAGGTTGTCGTCGGGTTTACTTGAAAGAAGGAGAGCTAAGGTTTGAGAAACTACACAGCCGTGTATATGTTTATAATGCGAACAGGGCCAGGCTCTGACTAGGTTTCTCTTGGGCCGAAGCCCATCATGGCGAACAATGTCTTTCGTCGGACACAGGGTGATGAAAGACCATCATATTTCGTCGAATACAAGACAAAACAATATAAACAACTCTTAAGTCGTTCACTAAACAACCAACACAACAATGGTGCGCATAATACAATATAAAACAATTTGCTGAAACATGATTGCTAGACAACTGATGCGTAGAGAAAGAACCACGAGATTTCGGGCTGTCACAGTACTATTCTAGTATATTCAAACAAAGTAGTAGTATAACCCTTACTATCCACTCCAGTCATTCTAAGGTTTAAGAACTTATTTGCTATCTGTTCCTTTTCATTGGGAGGACAAAATTTCCTTTCAACCATATTTTTAAACTCATTCCATTCCATATTATAGGTTCTGTCACTACCCCTAGATTGGAGGATAGTGTTCCACCATTCTAAAGCTGAGTTCTTAAACAGATTGGAAGCAAACATTATCTTATCCTCTTCCACGCACTTGCTTATATTTAAGACTGCCTCAGTCTTTTTTTATCCAGCATAAGGCGGCAATGGCTCCCTCATTGCCAGGGAATTATATTGGTTTGCAGGACCAGAATTCTTTGTAAGAACAACCATAAGACATGGTTCTTCTTCTTTTTGGAATTGGCAATTGAAGTAAGGGTCCATTGTTTACGCTGTGTTCGGGTTCGGTAGGTGGTCGTTTACTTCCACCATTACTTTTATTATTTTTCGCTTCCTTAACTGTTTTGATAATATATGGCATTGCGTCTATAATCCCTTGTGCCACTATGTGTTGGATGACACTGTTATCTACTTGATTTCCGTTATTATCGTTATTATCGTTATTCGGGTTTTCTTGATTCACTTCGTTGTCCATCTGGATTGTAAACATTTACCACGTATGAATACCACAAAACAATATCTAATGCAAACAACCACACAACAAGCATATTGATCAAAATCGTCGAACATTGCGACCTTTACTCTATTTTATATATATATATATATATATATATATATATATATATATATATATATATATATATATATATATGCGTCTATTACAAACTGGTACTGAAATCTAAAGTACAATACTAGTATACATCCGTAGCTATTATATATATATATATATATATATTACTGATGTGGGTTCATCCAAAATTTCATATTACGCTCGTCATATTTCCAGACGAGTCTCTTTCCTATCTGTCTCATTCTCTCACTTCCTTCTAATATTTCCTCACTAAAGGTGCGGAGTTCTTGCACATTCTTAGTGCTCATGGGTGGGGCTGGTGCTGGTATTGGGTCAGGAAACTAGGGCATCAGTTATTCGTGTAGGTAAGGGTTTTCTAGGATTTCCCTGATATATTGGTCATTATCATAATATGGGTCCAGAGGGTCATGGTTTGGATAGGGTGCTACTGGGTTCTGCATGGGTTCCTCTATCGGGTAAAGTTGTTGGTAATCCCTGTGGTCGTCAAACCATGGGTCATAATCTGGGGGATGGGGTGCTGGGACTCTAGGAATTTCAGCTGGGTTAAAATCAGGCACTGGTATTTGGTCTACTGGGGTTGACTCAATTTCCATAGGTTGTGTAGGAAATAGTGGTAACGACTGGGGTGCTATGAGTTGTTCCAAATTCGGGTCTGCGACTGTGGTGGCTAAGATATGAAAATTTGCTAATCTCCTATTGAGTATATCCTGAGTTTGAGCATTCATTTCTCTATTGGCCGCTGCTAAGGCCCGCTGTTGCTGTAATTTTCTCATCCTTTTTCTACGTTCATGAGCTCCTCTGCTAAATCATCCTCTCTTCTTAGGAGGGAATGGCTCTTCATATTGTGCTTTGAATATGAAAATCCCTTCTTCGGTGTCAGCCGAATACCCCGAGGGGGTAGGCTGGGAAGAAGTTCCTTTGTCCCTAGGAGAGATGGACAACTGACGGTAAGCGTCCGAAGGTCCTTGGTCACTCATACTGTAAACTAACAAATTGTCAAATAACACAAAACAATAATATACGCACGTAGTTCCGTAAATAATTTCCTAACATAACAAATAAAATTTTAGTGTCAGAGGAACATTTCTGTGGCTCCTAACATAATAAATAATTTCCGCTGCCAAATCAGTGGCTGTGGCTCTGATACCACCTTCTGTCGCAACCCCCGACCCCTGCCTCAGAAGGCGGGCGGCCGCGGCCTACTCAGAGATGGTGGTATCAGTGTTTATCATTATTTGGCAACGGAATTTACATCAGGACCGTAGTTAGGAAATATTTTATCAGAGTAAAATACCACATTTTTATAATATTAAACATATGGGAAATTCGCAAGTTTCTATTACAACCATTTTATAGGGATAAACCCTATATTTATTAAATTAAAACATCTTCTTTATTTAGGTAACTTTTATAGCCACTTTTCCAAGCCTTCAGTGCTGTCCAACTGGCTTCTAATTGGCTTTCACATTTTGTTACCTGAAACGCATTTAAAAACATTTTGTCAGTGGGAAATACTAGTGAGTGAATCCCAATTTAATCAAGATAAGTAAATCATATTTACAGTATTGAGGGCGATCTCGCAATTACATTTGTTTGTTTTTCTACTTTAATTACCACCCACGGTACTGTCAATCCTGGCTTGTGTTCATGTTACTACTCATAGTGTAGTAACAAATTTTGTATACAAAACCCCAACATACCGACGATAATTGTAGAATACAAATACTCAATCACTGTTAAATATAATTGAAAATAATTGAGGTTTTGTAAAAACAATTTACAAAAAGAAGGATTACTCACATTGCAATTTTAGGGTTTTCCTTTGTGATTTCCTGGTTATTATCTATTAATTAAACAATGCACACGCGTTAGTATAATAACCCAAATTTTACATTAGTTATACCCTCCCCGAGACAGAACTCCAACGACTACGTCGGGTAGAGCCTCGACAACCGTTACGGAGCACTAGACCAATCGGGCAGCGTATCTAATACGTAACCGAGGGTTATGATACTTACAACGAGACAGACCTTTGCTATTTTAATGGGTATAATGACCAGGTATTATAATTGCTACGTAGAAATTGAGAGAGAAAAGTGAACTGTGAACGAGTTGGGTCTGAAGGCCGATGGCCTCCATTTATAGGTTTGGTCGTCCACCTTGTCATGCCCCACGTAAGCCGAAGGCAAAGCCTTCGCGACCCGCGACGTAGGGCATGTAGGGCCTAGCTTGGCTGACTCAGAGGGGTAGCCCCTACACGCGTTATGACACGTGGCGGCAGGGGGTGCGGGCGAGTGGCTAGCTGTCGCAGCCCGCGAGCGCCCCTGAATATTGTTTTTATTTTATTTTTAATTATATAAAGGTATTCGGGACCGGTTTTCATATACGGGGTGTATTTTAAGGCGTATAGGGACGTTCTAAATATTTTTGGAGTGTCGGAAATTTTTTAGGAGGGTTGTTATATCCTCCCCACCTTGTTTTAGAACTCGTCCTCGAGGTCTACTGGAACAGGTGTGGATATTTTCTCTGCATCTCTGATTCAAGCTCCCATGTGTATTCTTGTCCCCTCTTGGAATCCCATTTCACTTTGACTAGAACTAATCTCTTGTGTTTGAGGTTCTTGACTTTCATGTCTTCAATCTGTAGCGGTCTTTCTACAAACTTAAGTTTCTCATTTACCTCTATGTCTTTGAGGGGTATTACTAATGATTCATCGGCTAAACACCTTTTGAGATTACACACATGAAATACATCATGTATTCCTGCCATTTCTTCTGGCAGTTATAACTGTTAAGCTACTGGTCCTATCCTTCTCATAATCTCAAAAGGTCCAACATACATGGGACTTAGCTTTCCCCATTTGATGAATCTTACCACTCCTTTCCAAGGAGAAACTTTCAATAACACCTTGTCTCCTACTTGAAATTCCAACGACTTTCGCCTGTTATCAGCATAACTCTTTTGTCGATCGCGTGCTGCTTTCAATCTTTCCTTGACTTGAATAATCTTGTCCGTTGTTTCTTGCACTATTTCTGGTCCAGATAGTTGCTTTTCTCCAATTTCTGCACAACAGACTGGAGTTCGGCACTTTCGTCCATAAAGTGCTTCGAATGGTGCAGCGTTAATACTGGTATGATAGCTGTTATTATAAGAAAATTCTATTAATAGTAGATGATTGTCCCAATTTCCTCCGAAATCAATTACACAAGCTCTAAGCATATCTTCCATTGTCTGAATTATCCATTCACTTTGTCCGTCCGTTTGAGGATGATAAGCGGTGCTTAGATTTAGCTTGGTTCCCATTGCTTTTTGGAAACTTGTCCAAAAATGAGAGGTAAAACGGCTATCTCTATCAGAAACAATTGATAAAGGAATTCCATGTAATGAAACTATTTCATTTACATATAATTTAGCTAACTGTTCCATACTGAAAGTTTCCTTCATAAGCAAGAAATGAGCTGACTTAGTTAGCTTGTCTACAATCACCCAGATTGTATCATTACATTTTCTTGTTTTGGGTAATTTGGTAACAAAATCCATTGTCATCAATTCCCATTTCCAAACCAGCATTTCTAACTGCTGCAATAAACCTGAGGGTTTCTGATGTTCAGCTTTAACTTGTGAACATGTTAAACACTTGGCAACATAAGCTGCTATATCCTTTTTCATTCCTATCCACCAAAAATTCTTTCTTAAGTCCTGATACATCGTATCACTTCCAGGATGCATCGTATATTTAATCTGGTTAGTATTAAAGGACAAAAGGTGTAATGAGTTTTGCAAATAAAGGATTATGATTGTAATTATTGAAGTTAAAGGTTATCGGTTGCAATCCGCTACAAACATAAAGGACGAAAAGTGTAATTTACCATTTTCTTTCAACACCTCTGCTAGAGACTTTCAACACGTGATAAAGTTTTCAAGAATAAATTTTTAAAACTATGATACATGTTCGTAAAGTGTAGTTTTTCGGAGATGCATTATTATCTTGAAATGCAATGTGGTAAAAGTGATTTGAGATGCATTATTATTAACTGTTTTGAAAATGAAGCCAACTAGCTTTTTACGCAGTGCCGCGTTGCGACGCGCTCAACTGAATCGTTATTGATGTTATAACATGTATTTTGTACAGTGTATCAAACCACCTCTAACAGTGTTGCCTCAACTTCTGAATATGCATCATCCAATCGGTTATGAACACTTGAAAGAGCAAAAGCATTTCAAGTACTACATTATGCAGCCAATTTACAATGACCTGTTTCTTAAGAGGTTTAACATGTCACTTACAAAAGATTAGCTTTCCTACCTTGGCCTGCTTACTTAGTTATGCACCTTGCCTAACAAAAGATATGAAGATTTGTTTTGATTTTGAAGCATAGCTTCTATAGTTTGGGCAGTGTCTGCAAAAAAAAAAACCTTTTGTTTGATAGCGCTAAGATTGGTGTCTGTATATAATGTTTAGCAGATAAATGTGAGTGTTGATGCTACGCACAATGATGACAGATGGGTTTTGACGTACCTATTAAAGGATAGAGGGTTCTTTTTGCTCCAAATCACCGTTGACTGAAAAACCTATTTGCACTACTTTAATTGATGATCTCCAAATCAGCCATTACAATACACTAAGCCTTAGCAGGGATTGAACCTGACGCATTCAAGAAAGAATACAACTCGAAATCAAGGAAAAAGTAGTTGAGATTTAAAGATTAGGTAGAAAAGAAAAGATACACCAGACCTTAACAGGGAACAAACCGATCAGTCAAACATCAAGTCCTTTAATCTAAAATAACCAACACCATCGTCATTGAGGCACCACCAAATCTGAAATTGATCTGTGTGACCACTGTTGCAAGACAACCATGCACTATATATATAAGTTGGCATAATTAACAGTGTTGGATCATGCAATAATGAAAAGAAAAAAATTGTTACAGAACTACTTGATACATATTATTTACCATAAACTAAGAATGAGTCTTCGGAAAATAGAAGGTCTGTGTTCATTTTAAGCAGCCCAGTTTAGGAAAATAAAGTCAAAACAACAATTTACATCTTTTGAAGTTGACCTCCCAAAGTTGTGCTTCAAGAGTAGATGACTCAAAGTTGATCATATAAAAATTGATCTAAAGTTGTACATCCAAGTCAAATGACTCAAAGGTCTCAATCTGGCAATCAAGTTGAGAATCCCAGACCATCAAATAGTTGATGATCTAGAATTGACCATCCAAAAACTAACCATCAAGGGTGATGACACCAAGTTGACTATCATAGACCTGACCATCATTTGTTAGTTTTAGTCAATACATTCTATATGTCTAGTCCATTTATGTTAATTTCAGATCTACAATGATCCGGATGATGTTACCCTCATCGACCAACAACGCTTACCCATCTTATATATATTTAAATATACAAATTATATAATATTCACCCGGGTCAGTTCTTAGACAAACGGATGTATCTACCAACCAACCTCGCTTCATTTTTATGTGTTGTTCGAAAAATATATCTTATGGATTAATGCCCAAAAGAGGTTGGAGAAAATCAAAATTCTAGTAGCTTTACATAATTTTCAAGAATCAATGGTGCAATGGTGTCATTTAACCCCATTTTGCTCTACATAGCTTCGCCCCTGTCAAAGAAAGGAGTACATTTATAGCTATCTAGTTAACATGTAATCTTGAACCACTATTACAATCTAACATTTTTGCTTAGTAAGTGACTTATCTGCTGAAAACAAACATAAAATTATATTTTTAATAATGACTAAAGAGATGTATTCATTAAACATCTTGGGCTCCCTCCAAACGGGTCAGTTTGGTAAGTGATCCAAAATACTTTTCGTTTATGATTTTTAAACACAGTTATGTCATATGTGATTACAAAGATCATGCTTTCTCAAAGACTTTTTAGATTTTTTATAAATAATTATCTTGTCAAACATTTCCCACTTTTGTTTTAGCAACGAAAACGTACTTTTCCCCTTTGAACCATTTGTAAGTATGTAGTCTAAATTGCCATTTGGGTTAATACAGTGAATAACTATGGGGTAAAATGAAGCAATCCATGTATATGGAAGATAATCTTCTGTGGCAGAGCAACCTCTGTTATGGTGTTTTTGGTATAAATTGAATTACTTGAAGGTTCTTCAACACATGATTAGTTTCTCTACATAAATAACCAGTTTTAGAGAAAAAAAAACCGATTTAGCATCAAATAGATACAATAACACTCAACATAGGCTTAAATTCATCATAGTAATATCTAATATACAATAAAACGATATTAAAAGGGAAAACTCACCCAAATGAAGGATTTCGGTTGAAGTGGTTGATGGGTACCCTAAAGCAACGTAACATCTTTTACGATTTGTATGTAAAAACAAAATTTTGATGCAGATTTTTGGATTTTTGGGCCATATTCGAAGATAGGTTAAAGGAAATTGTGTCATTCGTGATGAGAGCACCCTCCAAGTTGTCGATCAAAGTGGAATTTGATGTGCCCAAAACCCTGTTAAAGTTTGAGTAACCGCGTCTAGGGTAACCAGAACCCTAGCCGTCACGTCTGAGAACATCACCACCGCCGTTCCGTCGAACAATCCTTCACCACCGTCATTCCGTACAATCGATGGTTGTTCTTTCTCTCTTAATTGACTATTGTAAGGTTTGGCAGTGAGGTTGATGTGGTGAGGACGCGTGGAAAGATTGAAGAGGTGTTAAAAAATAGAGGAAAAATGAGGTGAAAAAAGGACAACAAAGAATTGAACTTGCGTCTAGAAATAACACATCCTTACACCCAACCACTTTATCAGAAGCTAAGAGATGATGTAGATCAAACACAAATCATATATAAATGCACAAAGAAAGCGAGAAAGGAAAAAAATAACCAATCAGAAGGTGACACATGGGCCATGTTACTGTTTGCAAGCTTTGTAATTTAATAGATTGATAATGATAATTTTGGAATTTTGAGTTTGTAAATTAAAAAGGACTTTAATGGATTTTATGAAAGCTTTTAATACAACTTTTTTAAGTTGCGACTATTAACAAAGTCTTTAATTAAGCATTAAAAAGTTAAAGTAACTTACAAAAAGTCTCTAAGTCCCCCTGTAGTGGGGCGGTATAAGGGGCTATAGCGCCCACACACCGGGACGGGGGGCGCCATGAAGGAAAAAGAGGGGTGGGGCGCGAGCTCCATAGCGGCGCTATGTATTGTTTGTTTTGAATTTTTGACCGTTGAACGGTTATAATTTAAAAAAAAGTTCAACTTTTCAATCTATAAATAACTCCCAAATCTTCCATTTTTTTACAATTCATCATATATCATTCCCTTCTCTATATATTTTTTTAAAAAGTGTTGAAGCTACTCCCACTGTCACACCCCCAAAATCCACACGCGGAGTACCACCGCTTGGAGGCGTGACTGACCAGGATCAAGCCACCAATCATATTGAACATATAAGTAAATAATAAAAGTCATTCATCAATACGATAGGTGTTTTCAAAACCAAACATAAACAAGTGTGTAGCGGAAGCAATAATGTAAAAACCCAACATAAGTATTAAGTTGAAGTGTCACAAAAGAGTGTATCATAACACCCAAAAATCCGTGCCCACAACGACCGCGCCTCCCGTGCAAGCTCCAAGAGTACCTATGGTCCTGCAAGGCATGTAACAGAGAGTCAACAACTAGTTGAGCGAGTTCACAGTAAGAAAGTTCGTAATAGTAAATTCTCTTCATAACATGTGGCTCTACTAGGCCAATAGTATGTTCTATTAGTGGGGGCTTCCCATATTTGTATATACACTAGACTATTTGTAACCATAAGTGTTCTTCTTAGCCCGAGAACAGTAGTACGTACAAGGTTTACGTAGGTTTTACGTAAGTGCCCTTCTTTACCCGAGGACAGTGGTACGCGTGAGGCTTACGTAGGTTTTACGTGAGTGTCCTTTCTGACTCCGGAAGACAGTTGCATGTGTGAGTTTACGTAGGTTTTACGTAAGTGTCCCTCGAAACCTGAGGACAGTGGTAAGTACTTGTTTACGTAGGTTTTACGTAAGTGTCCTGCTTAACCCGAGGACGATGGTAGATAGTCTAGTAGCCGCGTAAGTACGAGTAATTGTTAAATTCCATCATTCAACCCATTCCCAACCCCGGGAACCCCATGCCTTGGTAAGAGTGTGAACTCACCTTAGTTTGCTCGGTATGCTAAGTTAAGTGCTCACAATAAATCAGTCAAGTCCTATAGTAGGCACGTATTTTTAATCAGTACATGTTTGTAAAGTTTCACATGTAACTATCATCAAAGTAACATCACAGAGTGTGTCTAGAAATTAGTATCTTGTATCTTGCAAACAGTTAATCCAACTTATGCAATTCATGTTTCACATAAAAGCTTTCACAGTCCATTATGACAAGATTATCCATTAACAGACTAACAGAAGTAATAGACCTAACAGAGTTTCCAACTTAACAAGGTTAACTAGTTTATTAAGGTTAGCCTATCTAACCAAGTTAATAAACTAAACAGTCATAACATACTTAACCTGGTTAATATAACATGCTTAACAGTATCATGTTAAATAGAATTTACAACTAACACAGTTAGTAAACTAATATTGTTTACTGCTTTCATAGAGTTAACCATTTAAAAGTGACAATAAACTAAACAAAGTTAATCAATTATTTGAGTTAATTAAACTAACTGAGGTTAAATAACTAACAGAGTTATCTAACTAATAAAATGAACTATGCAGCCCACTTCGACAAAAATCCAAAAGTGCCGAAATCACTTATGCCAAAACCTTAGGTGGACGAAATCCCTTTTGGCCGAAAACTCCTTATGGGCCGAAATCACTAATGTGGGTCGAACTCTCTTTGGGCCGAAAACACTGATGTGGGCCGAAATCACTTATGTGATTTCGTCCACTTTATAATTGTGGTGGGTGATTTCGTCAGTCATCATCATCAACGAACAGCAACCTTAAACAACACTACAGTTACGATTTCAATCAGCAATCATTCAATCAGAAAGATCAACATCATCACAACAGATTTTGAACAATAAATATGCATAATCATCATCATTATTATACCAATCGCATATATATATAATAACCAGATATATACACATACGCAGACATGAAACAATCAATCGAAAGTTATACACTATAGACCACGGTGCAAACTAACCGAGATGTAAAACTGATGGATTGACCGAAACAAAGGCTCCGTAGGCTTGCAGTCGTCGTCACAGTTAGAGAGGTGCTCTAGGGTTTTTCCGATTAAAAGTTATCACGCCAAAGTTAAAAATAAATATGTAAGTGATCTGGGCCTAAAGCCCATTTGTGTTTTCGCCAGCCATCTATGGACGAAAACACCATGTGTGTTTTCATCAGGGAGGGTGTTTTCATATGAGGGTGTTGGGCCAAAGATCCTTAATAAACTATACAATCCCAATTAACACAAATTACACTATTATCATATACTCAAATATAATATGCACCCCAAATATAAAATATCATCGCAACACGATTTAACGTTTTACAAATGTAAGCGTTGTGAAACAAACAAGTCGAGTAACAAACAACATAAAAAAAATATACGTGCAATAAATGCGAAGATGGAAATCTTGGAAACTCGAGTTGTCACATTATCCCCAACTTGAAAGAAATTTCGTCCCGAAATTTAGCACATGGTTACTGAGGAAGCTAGTTGTGTTGTGTAGTTTACTGGTTTTCCTGGGGTGTCACATCATCCCCCCGTTGATTTGGAATTTCATCCCAAAATTTTGTAGTAGCTTCAGCCTCAGTAGTAGTTGCATTGTTTTTCGAACAACTGGGGATATTTGAGTTCCATTTGGTCTTCTCGTTCCCAGGTATACTCTGGGCCACGACGGGAGTTCCAACGAACTCGAACAAGAGGTATTCTGGTGTTCTTGAGGACCTTAACATCCCGGTCCGTGATTTCAACTAGTTCCTCGACGAAATGCAACTGTTCGTCGATAGTGAGCTCCTTCAAAGGAACTATGAAGGTCTCATCTGACAGACACTTCTTCAGATTCGACACGTGAAAAACGTTGTGAACTGCACTGAGTTCAGCTGGTAAGTTCAGTCTGTAGGCCACTTTGCCTATTTTCTCAATGACTTTAAATGGTCCAACGTATCGTGGATTGAGTTTGCCCCTTTTGCCAAAACGAACAACACCCTTCCAGGGTGAAACTTTGAGTAATGCTCGATCCCCAACCTGGAATTCGAGTAGTTTCCTGTCTTTATCGGCGTATGCTTTCTGACGGTCACGAGCTGCCGCCATGCGTTCTCGTATTTGAGCAATCTTTTCAGTAGTATCAACTACCATTTCTGGACCTGTGATCTGACTGTCACCCACCTCTGCCCAACAAAGAGGTGATCGGCATTTACGCCCGTACAATGCCTCAAATGGAGCAGCTTTAATGCTGGTGTGGTAACTGTTATTGTATGAAAATTCCACCAGTGGCAGATGTTTTTCCCAGCCGTTGCCAAAGTCAATTACGCACGCCCGAAGCATGTCTTCTAGAGTTTGAATAGTGCGCTCAGACTGCCCATCCGTCTGAGGGTGATAAGCTGTGCTCATGTCTAAACGAGAGCCAAAAGATTTGTGCATTGCCTGCCACAGTTCTGAAGTAAAACGTGCATCACGATCAGAGATAATAGAGGTGGGCACCCTGTGCCTCGAGACAACTTCCTTAAGGTATACGTCTGCTAGAGTGGAGAACTTATCCGTTTCCTTGATAGCCAAGAAGTGAGCAGACTTTGTGAGTCGATCCACGATCACCCAAATAGTATCATTCCCACGTTGAGATCTAGGTAAGCCAGTAACAAAATCCATGGAAATTTGTTCCCATTTCCATTGTGGTATCTCAGGTTGTTGGAGTGGGCCTGAAGGTTTCTGATATTCCGCTTTGACTCTCGCACAAGTCAAACACTTGCTAACGTAAGTTGCTATGTGAGCTTTCATGCTAGGCCACCAGTATGTAGTTCTGAGGTCGTGGTACATCTTATCCGAACCAGGATGTACTGAGTAGCGAGACTTATGAGCTTCTTCCATTACAAGCTCGCGTAGGTTGCCATAGTGTGGGACCCAAATGCGTCCTGTTACATAGTAGGCTCCGTCTGCCTTTTATTCTAACCGTTGCCTTGAACCGCGTAGGGCTTCAGCCCTAACGTTTTCTGGTTTCAATGCTTCTACTTGAGCATCTCGTATCTGAGAAGGAAGACTAGACTGAATAGTGAGTTGCAACGCTCGTACACGCCTAGGAGTAGTATCCTTTCGACTGAGGGCATCGGCCACAACATTGGCTTTGCCCGGATGGTACTTTATAGCACATTCGTAATCATTCAGTAGTTCAACCCATCTAGGTTGTCTCATGTTCAATTCTTTCTGCTTGAATATATACTCAAGACTCCTGTGATCGGTGTAGATAGTGCACCTAGTGCCATACAGGTAATGTCGCCATATCTTGAGCGCAAAAACAACGGCTCCCAGCTCTAAATCGTGTGTAGTGTAATTCCGTTCGTGAATCTTAAGTTGGCGCGAAGCATAAGCAATAACTCTATCCCGTTGCATCAACACACATCCAAGACCTTGGATGGATGCGTCGCAGTAGACTACAAAATCATCCGTGCCTTCAGGCAATGAGAGGATAGGTGCGCTACAAAGTCTATCCTTTAAGTGTTGAAACGATGTTTCCTGTGTATTACCCCAACGGTAAGCAACACCTTTCTGTGTCAGTAATGTGAGCAGCTGTGCAATCTTTGAGAAGTCTTTGATGAACCGTCTGTAATAACCCGCCAAACCCAAGAATTGGCGTATTTCGGTTGGTGTACGAGGTGCAGGCCAGTTCCTGATCGAATCTACCTTGGATGGATCAACATGAATCCCATCCTTGTTTACCACGTGGCCTAGGAAGTGGAATTCACGAAGCCAGAAGTCGCATTTTGAAAACTTGGCGTACAGTTGTTCCGTTCGAAGGAGTTCCAAGATGAGTCGTAATTGCTGCTCGTGTTCCTCCTGACTCTTCGAATAGATCAGGATGTCGTCGATGAAAACAATGACGAACTTGTCAAGATAAGGTTTGCACACCCTGTTCATAAGATCCATGAAAACCGCAGGCGCGTTCGTTAGCCCGAATGGCATGACCAAAAACTCGTAATGACCGTAGCGTGTTCTGAATGCTGTTTTGGAGACGTCCTCATCCCGAACTCTCAGTTGGTGATAGCCTGACCTCAGGTCAATCTTCGAGTAATAGCTCGACCCTTGCAACTGGTCGAATAAGTCGTCGATGCGTGGAAGAGGATAGCGATTCTTTACGGTCACCTTGTTTAGTCCACGGTAATCTATGCACATACGAAAGGTACCGTCTTTCTTCTTCACAAATAATACTGGAGCTCCCCAGGGCGAAGAGCTAGGACGTATGAAACCCTTTTCCAAAAGTTCTTGCAATTGCTTAGACAGTTCTTCCAGTTCAGTTGGAGCTAAGCGGTAAGGCGCTCGAGCTATGGGTGCTGCTCCAGGAGCTAGCTCGATTTGAAACTCGACCTGGCGATGGGGCGGTAGCCCAGGTAACTCTTCAGGAAACACTTGAGGAAAATCACGTACAACTGGGATATCCTCTAACTTCTTCTCTGTCGTCGATGTATTAGTAACGAGTGCTAAAATAGCCGTGTGGCCCTTTCGCAAACACTTCTGTGCCTTCAAGAAGGAGATGATGCCACTCACGCCACCACTCTTGTCGCCTTGAACTTCGAGAGGTTCTTTGCCAGTACGGGGAATACGAATGATCTTCTCCTTGCATAGGATCTCTGCTTGTTGTTGGGATAACCAATCCATACCAATGACGATGTCAAAACTACTCAGAGTTATGGGAATGAGATCGATAGAGAAAGTCTGACCAGCGAGGATAAGATTACAACCCTGAACTACGTGTGTGGCTTCTAGACTTTTACCGTTAGCTAGCTCTACGACATGTTTGGTGTTTAAAAGCGTTGGTGCGCTTTTAAGCATTTCACTAACCTTCAGAGATATGTAACTGGTATCCGCACCCGAATCAAATAATACAGTAACATAAAAGTCGTCGAGAAGAAACTTACCCATAACCACATTAGGATCGTTCCTTGCATCAGCCTGACCAATCACAAATGCACGACCCCTAGCACCATTGTCGTTGTTGTTTCCTCCATTGTTGTTCCCGTTGCCCTGATTGTTGATGTTGTTATTCTGGTTCTGGTTTAACTGGGGGCAGTTTCGCTTGAAGTGACCTTCTGCACCACAATGAAAACATCCCTTGTTACCCTGTTGTTGGTTCTGTTGCGTTTGCTGCTGCTGTTGATTCGGAGTTACAAGCCGTGGGCTCCTACAATCCTTAGCCTCATGACCCATCTTAAGACACCTCAGACAACGACCCTTGTTGCACTGGCCACTGTGGTGCCTGTTACACTTGTTGCACTTTGGGTGATTTCCTTGATATCTTTTCTGCCCCTGACTACCAGAGGATTGCTGACCCGCACTCTGGTAGTCATTAGTCCTGCGTTGCTGAGCTTGAGACTGAACGGTAGCTGAACCCCTGCTGGAATCTCCTTCCCATTTCCGCTTGTTGTCACTGGGAGTAGCAGGAGTAGCTGAAGTGGTAGCGGTAGTAGTAGCGCTGATACGTTTAGACAGCTTGTTCTGCTCCACTGCCTGATCGGTGAGGCGATGAGCTAGCTTGACGATCTGTTGAATGGTGCCAAGATTCGTTGAGGTTACGTGACTTTGAATCTCCGGCACCAGACCATTGAGATACAGTTCGATACGCTTAATGGGAGGGTCTACCATAGTAGGACACAGAATAGCCAATTCATTCGATCTTCTGGTGTACGCTTCAATTTCTGACCCTGTCATTTTCAAGTGGTAAAACTCTACCTCCAGCTTATGAATGTCATCACGGCTACAGTATTCCTCTTTGATCAACTCCTTGAAATCATTCCAGGGTGTGGCGTTAGCAGCAGCCAACCCTAACATCTGAACTTGTGCATTCCACCAAGTCAGCGCAATGCCTTCTAGAGTACCAGTGGCGTGCTTCACCCTGCGAGCCTCAGGGCATTCACACATTTCAAATACGGACTCGAGCTTTTCAAACCAATGGAGGAGTCCAACCGCTCCTTCCGTGCCACTAAAAGTAGTAGGACGACAGTCCATGAAAGTTTTGAAGGTGCAAACAGGTGGCTGAGCGTGCTGACCTCCTTCTTGTGCGGCTGCAAGTGCCGCAGCAACTCGTTCGTTAATAAGAGCCGTCAACTGGGCTTGTGTCATGTTAATGCGTCCAGCCATGATCTTCATAGCAAATGTAACATAGGTGAGAGAGGTTCGCGAGTAGTGCGATGACAGAAGAGAGTAAGCACACAAGTGTTCTCATGCAATAGTGTTACGTTAATCTAAGCATACCCTGAGCAAAGTTCTATGCAATTCTAGCAAATAGGCAATAAGACATGTACCATATTACCTAGAGTGATGAGTCTTGCACGTGGAGCGAGGCGTCGTTGTGGATCGTTGAGCACTGTTCTGGTTATAGTCTGGTTTTAACAAAAAGTTTTCCCTTATTAAAACCGAGTTCTCTATAACCAATGGCTCTGATACCAATCTGTCACACCCCCAAAATCCACACGCGGAGTACCACCGCTTGGAGGCGTGACTGACCAGGATCAAGCCACCAATCATATTGAACATATAAGTAAATAGTAAAAGTCATTCATCAATACGATAGGTGTTTTCAAAACCAAACATAAACAAGTGTGTAGCGGAAGCAATAATGTAAAAACCCAACATAAGTATTAAGTTGAAGTGTCACAAAAGAGTGTATCATAACACCCAAAAATCCGTGCCCACAACGACCGCGCCTCCCGTGCAAGCTCCAAGAGTACCTATGGTCCTGCAAGGCATGTAACAGAGAGTCAACAACTAGTTGAGCGAGTTCACAGTAAGAAAGTTCGTAATAGTAAATTCTCTTCATAACATGTGGCTCTACTAGGCCGATAGTATGTTCTATTAGTGGGGGCTTCCCATATTTGTATATACACTAGACTATTTGTAACCATAAGTGTTCCTCTTAGCCCGAGAACAGTAGTACGTACAAGGTTTACGTAGGTTTTACGTAAGTGCCCTTCTTTACCCGAGGACAGTGGTACGCGTGAGGTTTACGTAGGTTTTACGTGAGTGTCCTTCCTGACTCCGGAAGACAGTTGCATGTGTGAGTTTACGTAGGTTTTACGTAAGTGTCCCTCGAAACCTGAGGACAGTGGTAAGTACTTGTTTACGTAGGTTTTACGTAAGTGTCCTGCTTAACCCAAGGACGATGGTAGATAGTCTAGTAGCCGCGTAAGTACGAGTAATTGTTAAATTCCATCATTCAACCCATTCCCAACCCCAGGAACCCCATGCCTTGGTAAGAGTGTGAACTCACCTTAGTTTGCTCGGTATGCTAAGTTAAGTGCTCACAATAAATCAGTCAAGTCCTATAGTAGGCACGTATTTTTAATCAGTACATGTTTGTAAAGTTTCACATGTAACTATCATCAAAGTAACATCACAGAGTGTGTCTAGAAATTAGTATCTTGTATCTTGCACAGTTAATCCAACTTATGCAATTCATGTTTCACATAAAAGCTTTCACAGTCCATTATGACAAGATTATCCATTAACAGACTAACAGAAGTAATAGACCTAACAGAGTTTCCAACTTAACAAGGTTAACTAGTTTATTAAGGTTAGCCTATCTAACCAAGTTAATAAACTAAACAGTCATAACATACTTAACCTGGTTAATATAACATGCTTAACAGTATCATGTTAAATAGAATTTACAACTAACACAGTTAGTAAACTAATATTGTTTACTGCTTTCATAGAGTTAACCATTTAAAAGTGACAATAAACTAAACAAAGTTAATCAATTATTTGAGTTAATTAAACTAACTGAGGTTAAATAACTAACAGAGTTATCTAACTAATAAAATGAACTATGCAGCCCACTTCGACAAAAATCCAAAAGTGCCGAAATCACTTATGCCAAAACCTTAGGTGGACGAAATCCCTTTTGGCCGAAAACTCCTTATGGGCCGAAATCACTAATGTGGGTCAAACTCTCTTTGGGCCGAAAACACTGATGTGGGCCGAAATCACTTATGTGATTTCGTCCACTTTATAATTGTGGTGGGTGATTTCGTCAGTCATCATCATCAACGAACAGCAACCTTAAACAACACTACAGTTACGATTTCAATCAGCAATCATTCAATCAGAAAGATCAACATCATCACAACAGATTTTGAACAATAAATATGCATAATCATCATCATTATTATACCAATCGCATATATATATAATAACCAGATATATACACATACGCAGACATGAAACAATCAATCGAAAGTTATACACTATAGACCACGGTGCAAACTAACCGAGATGTAAAACTGATGGATTGACCGAAACAAAGGCTCCGTAGGCTTGCAGTCGCCGTCACAGTTAGAGAGGTGCTCTAGGGTTTTTCCGATTAAAAGTTATCACGCCAAAGTTAAAAATAAATATGTAAGTGATCTGGGCCTAAAGCCCATTTGTGTTTTCGCCAGCCATCTATGGACGAAAACACCATGTGTGTTTTCATCAGGGAGGGTGTTTTCATATGAGGGTGTTGGGCCAAAGATCCTTAATAAACTATACAATCCCAATTAACACAAATTACACTATTATCATATACTCAAATATAATATGCACCCCAAATATAAAATATCATCGCAACACGATTTAACGTTTTACAAATGTAAGCGTTGTGAAACAAACAAGTCGAGTAACAAACAACATAAAAAAAATATACGTGCAATAAATGCGAAGATGGAAATCTTGGAAACTCGAGTTGTCACACCCACCCTATTCAAAAAAATGGGTTCCCCATCGGAAGACTCCTTCACCGATATTTACCGAAGATTTTTTTCACCCGAAGAAAACGCGGAGGAGGAAGAAGCGGTTACAAGTGCATGTACTCTTGTGATACAAGCATTTGAGCATGTTCGGCCTACTCCCCCTCCACGACCCATTTTGCGGCGCACCTATATCTTGAGAGATCGTGAAGACGCGAACGAGCGTTTGATGAAAGACTATTTTGATCCCACACCGGTTCACGGACCCAATGTTTTTAGACGGCGGTTTCGGATGAGCCAAATGTTATTTTTGCGCATTAATAATGATTTGGAAGATAAGTATGATTTCTTTAAGCAAAGAATGGACGCACGAGGATATTTAGGCTTCACCTCAATTCAACGACGAGTACTTGAAGATGGGGGAGAAAACGACACGAGATTGCGTGGAACATTTTTGCTATGGTATTTTTTATTTACTTTTACTTATTTACTTTTATATATCTACTTTTTTAGTAGCTTACTAGTAAAACTTTTATATGTTAAATTATATTTTAGGTATATGCCAGTTATATGAAAAACGTTATTTGAGAAATCCCACTTGGAACGACCTTCAACAAATATATGAGGTGCATCTAGAAAAGCATGGAATACCCGGCATGATTGGTAGCTTGGATTGTCGTCAATGGCGTTGGTATAATTGTCCAACCGCATGGCGAGGTTAACATACACGGGGTGATAAAAAAGGGCCAACTTTGGTGTTACAAGCTGTTGCGTCATACGACCTTTGGATTTGGTCGGCCTTCTTTGGTGTAGCTGGGTGTATGAACGACATTAATACGTTAGAGGCTTCACCATTATTAGAGAGCTACATTTCTGGAACGATACCAAAGGCCGGTTTTCATGCGAACGGGAACGACTACGAGCATGGCTACTATTTGGGCGTTGGTATATACCCGGAGTATTCGATTATTGTTAAAACGTTTTCTGAAACGTTCGATGAGAAAATAACGTATTTTAAAAAACTACAAGAGTCTTCGAGAAAGGACATCGAGAGGTGTTTTGGGGTTCTACACACGATGGCATTTTATCAGAAATCCTTGTCGTATGTGGCATAAGGATAGAATACAAATGACCATGTATGCTTGCATCATTTTGCATAATATGAT
This sequence comes from Helianthus tuberosus, assembly GCA_030545235.1. Taxonomy (NCBI): domain Eukaryota; kingdom Viridiplantae; phylum Streptophyta; class Magnoliopsida; order Asterales; family Asteraceae; genus Helianthus; species Helianthus tuberosus. Next base: position 38,934,872 of record CM060382.1, on the reverse strand, counting down.
CATAGAGGATGATGGAAGAGCGATATGCCAAAACTATATTCCGGAAGATTTAGTCGAAGGAACCCAAGCAACAATGGAAGAGAGACTCGCAAATGCTCAACTATTGCGATCTAAGGAAATACATAACACGTTGAAGGCGGATTTGGTTGAGCATGCTTGGGCGATTCGCCCAATGCGATACAACGGTGACGACGAAGAAGATTCCGAGGAAGAAGAAGTTGAGGAATTCGAAGACGGGAACTTTGAAGACGTAGATTTGGATGCTGGAGAAAACGAAGAGGAAGAATGAGAGAACGACAATGAAGACGAAGAATAAATATTTTTTTTAGGTGTAACGTTTTTTTTACTTTAACGTTTTTTTTTTCAATTTTAATGTATTGTTTTTTATTTAATGCAATGGTTTTTAATTTTATAAAACTTGGAAATTAATTAAAAAATGAAAAATAAATAATTGAGTAATGATAACAAAGGGGCTTTATGACTACGGCCTCAAGTTGCATAACGCCCCATAAAGCCCCGTGATGACATGGCGTAACACATGTCGCATAACGCCCACAAAGGGGCCTTATGACTACGGATGGCCTAAGATCTATGGGTGGAGGGAGTGGTCACCCCTTGGTGAGTGTTTAAACAATTTTCTAGCCAATAATGTCATGTCATGTCAAGTCCCCACTCCACTCTCCATTTTGCACTCAATCACTAGCAATAGTCAAACACATGGGTAATCTATTTCTTTTTATATATTTTATTTCTCAAACAATCACACTCAATCACTCGGTGACTAGTCACCGCCTTCCCCACTCACCGATCACCGTTTGGGGCCGGCAATACATTACCGCGTGGCAAAAACCTATCCCCGCTCCACTCCCCGCTACCATACTGTCCACCCTAAAAAGTGTACAAAGACAATATAGATTGTAAAATGTAACACAATGTTAAGCAAAATATAACACGGTCCCGAAAAATATAACACAATGTTGAGAAAGAAAAACAAAATGAGTCATAAAAAAACCATACTGACGCAAATATTGAAAAAAACACAAAGTTAAATAGAAAGACACAATAATATAAACAAAAATTCTAAAATGTACAAGCTATAATCCAAAACTGAAAACCTAAATTATCATATCATAGAGTTCGATAAAACAGTTCCAATGCCACTTCAATGATACCAATCAGAGTCCGTTTGATAATCTTCTTGCGACTTTTTATTTTTATGAGAATTCTTAATTAACACTAGTAACAATACGTTACTATTGAACAATGATAATTTATTTTCTTTTAATTTTAATGTAATTCTAAGTTCTATCTCATGTAATCCATTTTGCTGTTTTTTATCCTCAAATACCGATACCGTACTGGTACCGAACCGTACCGGGTATATTCGATACCGGTACCTACTTTTGCGGATTTTCAGTACCGGTACTTTCGGTTCCGGTACTGGTTGATACCGAGCTCATCCCTAGCAATGAATAACACTCGTTTTATAACATAATCGGTTATGTTTGAAGTACGTGTTATATTACAAACTAGTGAGATTTTCCTGTGCTTCGCGGCGAAAATTCAGTCGGTATCAGTTCAGATCGTTATGGTAACGACACTCACTATAATAATTGAAAGAGAAAAGATTATATCGATCGAAACAATAAAAACGAATATTAATATTGGTACCAATGTTGTTTAATTGATATCAAATGGTTCGTTTGCATTCTACGTTTATTTTATTTTAATATTTGGATATTTATTTTTTGAAAACGGATATTATGCAAGCTATTATACCAAACCGAATCGAAACCGGTTTAACATCTATATTGATACCAGTATTTATTTTTATTGTTCTTGATTTGGATAAACTAATACCGTATCGCTACCATACCGTACCAAGCTGAACCGAACAACATCAATACTGGTATGCATTAATTTTTGTGGTTTCTTGTTTGATAACGGATACTTTGATCGCATCTTAAAAGTCGTATGAAAAAAGAAAGACATTAAAATCAATTAAAGTGACAAAATCACAAAATAATGATAAAATCACAAAATAATAAAAAAATTGCAAGAAAATAATATTAAAAAAACTGAAACTACTGTTCATCTTCACTTTGTATTAAGGGGGGACGGGGTGGTCCGTTATACCACCCCAAAACGCGTTGAAATGTCACGGAACACCGCCGCCGGTGCATATATCACGCGTTATTTTTTCAACGTGTCATTTTCATCACTCGTTGAACAATATTGAATGCTGCATGTTGATTGGATATGGCTCTGTGATCTGCATTTATTTGACAAGATATCCTGTTGCACTTGGTGATGCATGTCCTCTTGACCTCTTGCATGTTGACAACAAATTATAGTGGAGACATGCTCTGGACACGTGTTCTTTGTGAGTAAATATTTTGGGAGTGGTAGAATTCCATCACTAGTGATACCACCCCGCCTACATTTCTATCACTAGTGATAGAAATTTGGTTGATGACATGGCACGATCTTATTGGACAATGTGAGTGATAGTTTCTATCACTAGTGAACCACCCCTCCCCCCCTAATAGGTATAATAGGTATAATAGGTATAATAATTTGTATCATTGGTGTGGGTTCACATGAGGTCTAATTTGCGTCCGTTAGGTTATGGGGTGTGGATGGAGCCCCATGGGGCTTTATAGGTGCCACATAGGATCCACGTGTGCCATGGAGCCCCCCTTTAATTTGGAGGGTGTGGATGGAGCCCCTATTAAACAAAATTAAAAAAAAAACATTTGATTGGTTAAAAAACTAGTGGACCCCACCTGAATGGCGTTTCAGCTCGTTACCACCATGGCGGGCCTTCAATGGCGCCCCGCCCATGGCGCCGGGGGTGTGGTCAAATTTGGAGGGGGCGCTATGGTGGTCTAGGTGGCGGAAGGGTGGCGCGCCACACCCTCCAGCCTTAGTGTGTTACGGCATCGTCCACATATATTCCCACTTTTTTGTCTTTCATGATATTATCAATATCAATTTGTTTACGTGACAGCATAATCTTCACCCAGCTTATATATAAAACCGTACCCAATCAATCACATGAGCATCAAGAAGATGGAGGGGATACAGCACAAGTTCATAAATGTCAATGGGCTCAACATGCACATAGCTGAAAAGGGTGAAGGTCCATTAGTCTTATTCATTCACGGATTCCCCGAGCTCTGGTACTCCTGGCGCCACCAGATTGTTTATTTGGCCGATCATGGTTACCGAGCCGTGGCACCGGACCTTCGCGGCTATGGTCAGACTACGGGTGCACCGGTCAATGACCACACCAAGTTCACCATCCATCATGTGGTGGGCGACATAATTGGGCTTCTTGACGCCATCACAAAGGAAGGTGAAAAGGTTTTTGTTGTGGGTCATGACTGGGGTGCGCTCATTGCTTGGAACTTGTGCTTGTTTAGGGCCGACAGGGTCAAAGCTTTGTTCAACATGAGCGTTGCTTTTCAACCCTGGAACCCAGATGGAAACCTGGTAGAGGTTGTAAGACGTCAGTACGGAGATGATTACTACATCGTCAGATTTCAGGTCAGTTATTATTTTTTGGCCATAAAAACTTGTTACGCTTTAACATTTGAAATCAAAGAACATATCATGAGCGACTATTTTCTCTTAGCACCCTAAACAACTTATTCAAATTTCAAGCTAAACTTGTTCTTATTTTTAATGATGTGCTTTACCTTTACGAGTGTAGAAACCGGGTGAAATTGAAGCTGAGTTTGCTAAACTTATGAGTTATGAAACCTTTATGAAAAAGTTCTTGACATTAAGAGATCCAGGGCCTCTTTATCTCCCTAAAGGTAAAGGTTTTCCACACTCACCTCCTGGTGTCCCGGTGATCTTACCACCTTGGTTGTCCGAAGAAGATATTGAGTACTATGCTAGCCAAATCGAAAAAGCTGGTGGAATTACCGGAGGACTCAACTATTACCGAGCCCTTCCTTTGTAAGTAACTAACTAAACGAATAAATCTTTATACATGTACAAAAAGAGATGGTACATTAATTATATATTTGGTTTTGGTAACATGACAACAGGAATTGGGAACTGACTTCAGCATGGAGGGGTGCTAAGGTTATGGTGCCAACAAAATTTGTCGCGGGAGACCTGGACACCGCCTATTATATGGCAGGTGCGGACAAGTACGTAACAAGTGGTGGGATGAAGAAGGATGTTCCATTGTTGGAAGACGTTGTGTTGCTGGAAGGTGTAGCCCACTTCCTCAACCAAGAGAGGCCTGATGAGATCAACAAACTCATAATTGACTTCATAAAGAAATTCTAAGTTTTATTTCCATTTGGTAAAAGATAAGTGACGCATAGTCATGTTTCGTATATATCCATCGTTGCATGTTCCCATTTCTGATAATATTGAATCGGGTTGGAATAAGATGGTGAAATAAATTTCTTTAAGTTTGGTGCTAATTTTCAACATTAGTAGGGTGTGTTGTCCTGATATAATAAATTTATTTAAGTTTGGTACAAATTTTCAACTTTAGTAGGCTGGCCGGGCGTGATATATATTTTAACGTATGCAAGGGTTTATATCCTTTAATGAAAAAATAGTAGATTTAAGAACACACAAACTATTGGCACACTAAAGCTGCTATTTGGACACTTAGGGTTTATATACATTGCGTAGAGGTTGAATGAAATTCAACGTCTGGCTCAGCAATCATAAGCACAGACAACTAGGGTTTACATACGGTGCGTATAACGCAGCGTACATAACCCATCAGAATTTTGTTTGGTTATTTTGGTGTGTTTGTGTTATAAATTCTCATCCGGTTCTAACTTTAAATCGCTTAAAATATATAACCGTTAACGTTATACCGTTAATATTATATACCGTTAAATTTTTTTGGAAAACGTATATCCGATTTGAATATATTATATTGTTATCGTTTAAATTAAATTATTATACCACGTCTAGTGCGGTTCGAATACTATAAACGTTTAAACATCACACCGTTAATTATTTTTAAATACTCGTGTACGTTTCGAATATAGGGTGTGTTGTTAGTTGAGAAAACAAAAATATTATAACATGTTTATTAGGATAATGTAGCCTCCAATACCTCCAATACCGTTAATTATTTTTAAATACTAGGATACGTTTCGAAAATGGAAGATTAGTAGAATGACAAATTCGAGCATGAGAAAAACATTCTGTATAAGGAAAGACAATGTTTAACAAAGGCAAAATTTATTTTTTTAGTAATTGTTTTTAAACTAAGTGGAGCCTACATTATCCTCCTTGCAACTTGAAGCCTCAACTTATCCTTGTTGATGATAAGAAACGGGCTCAAAATCCAAATGAGTGGTCGATGATCGTTCGGGTGAAAGTGAGCATGTTGTGGCTGTGGGGGGTCCAAGATCAATAAATGTTGGGAGGTATCTAATATCTAGAGAAATATACATGGTGCGTCCCTCTAGTTAAATAATTAACATGAAATAAATGTATCGATCCTTGGGTTGGTGTTGTTAAATCCATCCGCAGGGCCGTCTCCGAAAATAAAAAAAAATAAAAATTGGCCTTGTGCGAGAAAAATTTGGACCCTATTCGCACTAAAAAATTTGGAAGTATGCTCTAGTTCAAGCATTTATAGTCCATACCGATTCTTCTCTATATTTCAATATATCACAATTATCCATGTTCATATATAGAGTGACTACACAACTCAAATAAGTATAGATTAAAAACAATAAATCTTAGTTTTATGGTACAAATAAATTAATACACCTAGCATTAGTTTTAACACCCTCTAAACAAGCAAAAATAACTAACACTTAAATCCTTTTGGTAAAAAGAACTCTAAATATATATAAACATATCCAAATTAGTTTCGCAACACGAACCTTTTTATAAAAATAAAATAAAATAAATAGAACTAGAAATTGAGTTCTACTAGGTTTATATTGTAAATGGTTAAATAAGAAATAATCAACAAAAACTTACAAATTAAAACAAGAAAATATAAAGTTTTTTTTATGTAAATAGTTAAATGAGAAAAAAAAATAACTTACAAATACATGGAGGCCTAAATTTATATGTGAAAATCAAACTTAAAGACTAAAATGTGAAAAAATAAATTTAAAGACTAAAAATAAGCTTGTCATTCTGTGTGTGTGAGAATACGGGTCTTTCAATGAATAAGCCCTTTAGGCCCAATACAAAACAAAGAGGATACCAAACAAAAAAAAACAACCGAATGTGAGAGTCGAACACGGAACAATTAGTTATATAATAAGTTCAACACCCATTGAGGCAGAAAGTGAATCTGAATATATTTTCTACGATACGTTTATATATAAAACTCTACATCTTTTAAACAACTTTGGGCCTCTTGATCTTTTGGGCCCTGTGCGGTTGCACCTCTCGCACAGGCCCAAGGCCGGCCGTGTCCATCCGTATGGTATGGTATGGTAACTATGGTTGTTCGGCATACATTGTAATTGAAGCATTAGCTATAGGGATGAAAGGCTTCATGCGAATTCTGATTGAATATCCATGGATTTAGGTTCAAGATTTATATCTTTTATCTCACAATAAGCTCCAAGAACAGTTGCTATGTTAAACTGATGGCGAGTTGCTATACTAAATAAGTACTTCATTGAATGAAACTTACCCCTTTTTCCTCCCTAAAACAACTCTTCATGATATGTTCTTTTTACATCTATTTATAAATCTCCTTTTACATCTATTAGTATCTCTATAGGAATTTGTACAACGTTCTTGTTATCTAATCTCTTAGCCCACCCGGGGTGGTCAGTGATGGATGATCCATCACGCGTGATTGTCCACAAAACACCACCGCTACTCCTTATCACGCGTCGATTTGATAACGTCTGGCCACCATCACGCTTGATTGTTTGAGGGAAATTGTTGGGTTGTGAGGAAAATTGTTGGGTGTGGTGAGTGATGGACATTTCCACTAAAATCCATCACTAGTGATGGAATAAAGCTCGATGATGTGGCGGAACTTGATTGGAAATTGTGAGTGAGTGATGAGTGATGACCACCCCTACCCCCTTAGAGCACCCGGGGCGGTGCGTTAAACTATCACGGCCACCAACAATAACGCGTTATATCCCACCCCGCCTCCAAACGTCCACGCGTTATATTTCCATAAAATCAATAACCGTTATTTTCATCACGCGTTGAAAATTTTGAATGCTGCAAGTTGATTGGATAAGGCTCTGATCTGCATGTATTTGGATAAGGCTTGCATGTATTTGGATAACACGTGTACATTCACTTGAATATGTATTTGATAAAATTACCATGGTGACCACCCCATTTCTATCACTAGTGATAGAATATTGGGTGATGACATGGCATGATTTGATTGGATAGTGGGAGTGATAGAAACTATCACTAGTGAACCACCCCTCCTCCCCTTATACAACACACCTAAAGAGTATTACTGGAATCTTTATTGCATAATGTGGTAAACCTAAACGTGCAACCAGATAATATCATTCTTTTTTCTTTGTACGCTGTTGGTGTAGCGGCGTGACTCATGGCCTGATCTTGTTCTAACTTTATCTTTATTGTGGTTTCGTGGGCTTCTGTAAATTTTCTCTTTAGATCATGTTTCCTATGAGTGAAAAGTTTGCTTAATATGCAGTGGCAGACCTAGAAATTATTTTATGAGGATGCCAATGAATGGTTCAACCAAATTTTCAAGGGGTGTAATCTGGATTTTTATCTTGAAAATACACTAAAAAATATTTTCAAGGGGGGTGCTCGCACAACCAAGCCAAAGCTTGGGTCCGCCCTTGTTAATATGCATTCACAAGTAATACTTCACACTCATTGGGGGTGTTGTTCGAGTTTCGGGTTAGCCAGTTTGGGTAAAATTGACAGACCTAAGATAGGAACAAAGAAATTAAAAGCTAGTTAGAGAACTTGTTGATACATTGTGTGTATGCAGCTAGTGATCGTTCGAGTAACCGAAGTCAAACGACATTCCTCTGTTGTTTAACTCGGAATATTAGTCGTAAACGACATACTGGTCAAACTACGCATGGTGTACTTTGGAAGATTTCAAAAGTCATAGGTTGTCTTTTGAATGACATCCAAATGACACCTTATGTGTCGTTTGGACTCCACACATTTCGTTAACATAGTTGGGTTTGGCCTATAAGTATCAGTTGTCATTTGCAAATGAAATAGCTTGAATGAGAAGAAACTGTGAGTTTGTGAGGATAGAGTGTGGAGAACATTTCAGTGTAAAACTTGTAACCAAACTCTGTCTGAATCGATATATGAAGACTCAAAACCAGTCGGTGCGACCTGGTTAGAGCAGAGCTTCAGATGACCTAGCAAGGGACCTGCAAGATCACAAGAAAACAAGCACACCGTTAGCCTCGTCACAGGGAGGGGGGCCTCTCTGTGACCAAGCTCGGGCGTGAGAATAAGTATTTGTGAGGAGGAAATAGATCAGGGAGAGAGAGAGAAAGTAGCGATTACCCGTTTTGGAGGTCCAAGTATGGTATTTATAGTCTTTGGGTATGCTGACGTGGCGAGTTAGTTAGGGTCGGACCAGTCACTGTCATGACGGTTATGTCTGTGGGGCCCAGTTAGTTATGGCGCACCAGTGCATTTGTCCGTTTCGTCTATGGCGTAGGGTGTGATCCGACCTTGATGTTTTATGGCTCGGTTCTATGTTTGGCGATGATTCGGTCCGACCAAGGACGTATCCTCATCAAGTCCCCCTAGTTCGTAGCGTTTCTTAAGTAAAAGTTTCGAACTATAACGGCGTGATTTTGGCGGTCTGAATCCCTGATTTATCGTTTTGTTGAGCTTTTCGAATTTTAAATTTTCTTTGGGCGGTGACCTATTGCTGGGTGACTGTCGGTTACTTTAATTTTCCCGCTTGATGTGACGCTTGATGTGCGTCAGTTGTCATGACGTGTCAAACCCTGATTGGCTGATTTGAGGCGGTTTCATATCTCTATAAAAAGGAGGAAAAGTGATTTTTTGTTTTCACTTTTTACTTCCTCTTCTCACTCTTTTCTTTGAGACGAAAAACTATTCATCAGAACAGGTTAGTTGTTCTCTTTGGTATGGCGAACAAGAGCAACTTATCCGATTGCTTTAACATTTTGAGTAAGAAAGGTTTGGAGTGGTATATAGACACTTATGTAATTCCTGCCTCATTAGACCCTGTTCTCCCCGAAAAGGATACACCCATTTATCCTTTTGTACCGGGGAAAATAGGGATTTATACTCGCCTTTTCGATTATTGCAACTATCGTCTTCCTCTGACGAAGTTTCTGATCGAAGTTCTTTTGTTTCACGAGGTTCACCTTACTCAGATGAACCCCTTCGGCCTTGCCAAGGTGTCTCACTTTGAGTTGGCTTGTCGTGGATTGGGATCCGACCCGGATTTGGATGTGTTCCGGGCTTTTTACAAGTTGAATCGGTCCGGGAACTGGTTCACCTTCGAAGTTAGGGATAAGAATTCTTGCTGTTATACGTGGATTACTACAAGCATAAAAGACTGGAAAGATAACTTCTTCTTGGTTGATGATCGGTGCGTTCCGGAGTTTATGATATGGAGATTGAGGAAGTCGAAGCTCCCACCCCCTCTTCCTGAAGACTTTGAATACGATAGAGATTTATATGCAAACTTGATTAGAGAAGCCGGACGCGTACAGAAGTATCCGGAACACATCCTTGTTATGGGGCGGATCAGTACGATCCCCGGATTTTGATAACTGTTGTTTATTACTGGCTTCTTAGTTTTTAGTTCACGTCCGAACTTCACTGTTCAACCAGGTTTTTTCTCGGTTCACTTAGGTGACTGAGTTTTAGCAAGAAGTTTCTGTTGACTTTCTTTGCATAGTAAATTTTGTATCCGGACCGAACATGGTACGGACCGTCTGCTTAATAGATTTTACTGTTTTTGAACTATTTAAGCCTTCTCGATCGGCGCGAGGCATGGGTCGAGGCCCGTTTGTGCACATTTTTTGACACCGTTCGAACTTATAGACATGTTACGCTTTATACTTAAAAAAGTACAGATCACTTTATTTGATTACTTAATCATAAATCCGGGGAAAACCCTCCCGGTTACATGGAAATCAAAGACTTGTTCGGGGTATTACCCTCCCAACTTACATATGGAAATCGAAAATAAGATAATAAATAGCGATCTTTTTGGCTGTGTCCGGCTGTTTACATGAAACATTTCTTCAGGTGTATCCCGTTCCATGTCCTGGGAACTGGGGTTCCATCAATTTTCTCCAACACGTACGAGCCTTTTTCACTGGCCTCCTTGACTCGGTACGGTCCCTCCCACTTTGGGGTTAGCTTGCCAGGGGCTTCAACGCGGCTCGCATCATTGTTTCGGAGAACATAGTCTCCGACCTTGAATTTGTAAAACTTGGCACAAGCGTTATAGTACTTCTCGATCTTCTTTTTGTATCGCGCTTCTTTGATTGTTGCGATGTTCCGGCGTTCTTCGAGCAGATCAAGATTGGATCGGAGCTCATGCTCGTTTTCCTCCCAAGTGTTACACCTTTGGTTTGGGAGCCCGATCTCTGCGGGGATTACGGCCTCTGTGCCGTACGTAAGACTGAACGGTGTTTCTCCGTTGCTGGTCTTGTGTAGTGTTCGGTGAGCCCACAGTACGTTCGGTAATTCATCCGCCCAACCTTTGCCCTCGTAACCAAGCCTTCTCTTTATCCCATCAACAATTCTTCGGTTTATCTGCTCGACTTGCCCGTTCCCTTGTGGGTGGGCAACCGAGGAAAAGACTTGGTTAATCTTCAAGTTTTCACACCAGCGTTTGAACGGGTTCTCCGCGAATTGCTTTGCATTGTCGCTTACAATGTAGAGTGGAAGACCAAAACGGCACACGATTTGCTCCCAAAAGAATCTTGTTACATTGTAGCCGGAGATGATTGTAAATGGTCGAGCTTCCACCCATTTGGTGAAATAATCTACCGCGACTAGCAAGTATTGGGAGCTTCCGCTCGATCGTGGAAAAGGTCCGACTATGTCGACGCCCCATTTTTGAAAGGACCATGCCGCGGTTACCGGTATCATCTCGTTCTTAGCTCGAAGACTTATGGGTGCGTGCTTTTGGCACTCGTCACACTGTTGGAGCTCCTTTACTGCACTCTCGTGCATCCCGGGCCAGTAATACCCTGCATTTTTTACCTTTGTCACGATCATCTTAGGTCCGACATGGATGCCGCAGATGCCATAGTGTATTTCCCTGATGATATAACTGGCTTGCTCCGGGTCCAGACACTTTAACAGAGGCCCGAGGAAAGTCTTTCGGTATAAACCTCCTTCTTGCATCTGGTATTGAAGAGAGTTGATTTGGATCTTTCTTGCTTCCGCTTTATCAGTTGGCAAAACATCATGCACCAAGTAGTTAATTATGGGCGTCATCCATGTTTGTGATGGTGCTTCGACTTGCATAACCTGCGGAGTTGCAATTGAAGGTGCGGTTAAAACTTCCACCCTCACCTTTTTGGCTAGGTGACTAAATGATACTGATGCCAACTTGCTCAATGCATCGGCCTTCTTGTTCTTGCTACGGGGAACATGCTCGACTTTACATGCCTCGAATGATGCCATAGCTTGCTTCACCTGTTCGAGATACTCGATCATGTTTGCTTCCCTTGCCTCATATTCTCTGTTTACTTGATTCGCTACGAGCAATGAATCTACATGGGCAACGACATTTTTTGCTCCGACTTTCAGCGCTAGACGTAGGCCAGCTAAGAGGGCCTCGTATTCAGCTTCGTTGTTTGAACTCTTAAACTCTAGCCAGAGTGCGTACGTCATATCCGTTCCATCTGGATCGGTGAGAATTAGGCCCGCCCCTGCTCCTTCGGCACTAGAAGCTCCGTCGGTATACAGGGACCAAGGCTTCTCTGGAGCTTTTTCAACTTCTTCAGTTTCTTTATTCTCCGGAATTTCAACTAGGAAATCGGCTATCACCTGCCCTTTCAACGGACCTTTGGTTCTGAAGATGATATTGAATGCGCCTAGCTCAATCGCCCATTTCGCCATTCGACCTAAAACTTCAGGTCGTCGAAGAACATGCTGGATTCTTTGATCCGTTCGTACCTCGATCGGGTGAGCTTGAAAGTATCGGCGAAGTCTTCTCGAAGCATGAACTAGTGCTTGAGCCAATTTTTCCAAGTTTGAATATCTTGTTTCGTAATCTTTTAGCGTTCGGCTCACATAATAAATGGGGATTTGCGCCCCGGTTCGGTGAACAACTAGTACTACGCTGATAGCTCCAAACGATGCGGCTAAGTAGACCGTTAGTACCTCATCTTCTTCCGGTACGGTGAGAGTTGGCAAAGTGCCTAAGCAAGTTTTAAGCTCTTCAAAAGCTCGTGCAGCTTCTTTCGTCCATTTGAACTCCGATCTAAAGCTTTTTCTGAGAACATCCATGAACGGAAGCGATCTGTCTGCTGCTATTGACAAGAACCGATGGAGAGCAGCCAATCGTCCATTTAAGGACTGAATCTCTTTAACCGACGTCGGAGGCTTCATTGTAAGGACATCATCAATCTTGTCTGAGTTGGCTCGCAAACCTTTTGACCCGACTATGACTCCCAGGAACTTTCCTTCTTCTACCCCGAATGTACACTTCTTGGGGTTTAATTTCATGTTAAAGCTTCGGAGACGGGTGAACGTTTCCAATATGTCTTTTAGCATGGCGGCTTCATCGTGACTCTTGATCACGATATCGTCAACGTACACTTCTACGTTTCGTTCAATCTGATCTTTGAAAGCTTTACTCATTAAACGTTGATACGTAGCACCAGCGTTTTTCAAACCGAACGGCATCTTGGTAAAACAATACACTCCTTCATTAGTGACGAAGGCTGTCTTATCCTCATCTTCGACTGCCATTTGTATCTGATGGTATCCCTTGTACGCATCCAAAAAACACTTCAACCTGAACGTGGCAACGGAATCAATTTTCTCATCGATCTCCGGTAGGGGAAAACAATCTTTTGGGCACGCATCGTTTAGATCGGTGAAATCAATGCACATTCTCCATGAATTATCCTTTTTTCGTACCAAAACAGGATTCGACACCCACGTTTGGTACCTGACTTCTCGAATGATTCCGGCGTCCAGGAGACTCTTCACATCTTTTGCAATTGCTTTGGCCCGGTCCGGTGCCATATGCCTTTTCCTTTGTGCTATCAGTTTGACTGATTCTTTTACGTTCAGGTGATGTTGTGCCATAGACCTGGGGACTCCTTGCATGTCGGAGTGCTTCCATGCGAAGACGTCAATCGAGTTGCTTAATAATTCCCACAGGAGCTTCTTTGTTCGTTTTGGGAGTTGGGCACCGATAGCTACTTGCTGTTCGGGAAAATCCGGATTGATTGCCCAAAGTTTCGTAGGTACTTCGGACTTTTTGGAGCTCGTTTCCGCTGCATGTCTTACTTCGGCAACAAACGAGTTTGATTCTGATAAAATAGTGGTGACTCCGGATTCAGTAGGGAATTTAATAGCTCCGTGTATTGTCGAGCTGATCACCCCAAGAGCTCGCAACCCGGGTCGTCCGAGTATTATGTTGTACGATGAGTGAGTTCCGACAACCAGAAAGGTCAGTTGAACAGTTCTACTTTTGTCGTCATCTTTGAATGTAGTCGGAAGGGTAATTTGTCCTATCGGACGAACCACCTCTCCGGAAAAACTGATTAGAGGGGTGGAGACTTCAATCAACCTCTTCTTTACTTGGGGGTTCAGCTGCTGGAAACACTGTAGATACATGATTTCAAAGGCGCTTCCTCCGTCCACGTAAATTCGTCGGACCAGATGTCCGGCGATGACGGCCGAAATTGTAATGGGTCCGTCCCGAGCATCGTCTGGATCGATCGGAGGGAAGTATGTTGGTTGATGCATCCATGTTTCCATATGTTGGTTCGACCGCTTTACCCCTCTTGATTCGGTCGACCGGATCATATTGATTTCGGGCTCGGTGTTCGGATTATCAATTGCTGCTGCTGACTTCTTCCCATCTTTCACTTCTTTCACAAGGTGAGAGAGTTTACTGGATCGTACGGCCTTTTCGATTTCTTGCTTCAAAGCCCAACATTCATCATTTGTATGGCCCTTGTCTCGGTGATATTCACAATATTTCTTGGAGTGCTTATCCGAGGTAGGTCGCTGCTTCGACGGCGTAGGGAACCGAGTAGTCTCCGTACTGAGAATTTCGCTTGGCGATTTGGTGAGCTCGGAGAAGGTATTGAAACGCACGTTTCCTGTTCGGAAGCTGCTTCGATCTGACTTCTGATACGGACCACGATTTCTGTTCCAACTGCTGCTTCTATCTTTTGGTGGTGACGCGTTCCGTCTCCATGATGTGGTTCAGGCCTTGGCATTTCTTGCTGTGGTTTCGTTCGGTTGACCGCAGGCACACTTTCCCCGAACGAAGGCTTGAGCTCTCTCCATAAGTATCTCCATGGTTTTTGGAAGATCTTCATGAAGTTTTTCCACAAGTTGATTGTTTCGAACTCCGTGACAGAACCCAGAGACTCGGAGTTGGTCAACCGCTCCACTTATCTGCATGCTTTCTCGATTGAAGCGATCGATAAAATCTTCTACGGACTCCCCGTCGCGGCGCTTTATATGGTGAACCTCGGTAATGTCTTTCTTGCAGCGTCGCTGCTGACAGAAGTTTTGCAAGAAGATACGCCGGAAATCCTCAAAGTGATCGATCGACCCCTCTGGCAACCCATCAAACCAAACCCTTGCCGATCCGGTGAGAGTTTGGGCGAACATAAGACACCAAGCCGGCATAGGCCACTGCTCGACCTTAGCCGCTCCGGCAAATGCGAACATATGGTCGTCCGGATCAGACGTACCGTCGTAAAACTTCAGTGTAGGGAGCATCTTTAGTTTAGCTGGGAGTGGGGCATTGACGATCCGTAACGTAAACTTTGATTGGGAAGTCATAGACGTGGGGTGGTATGGCATGAGCAGCTCTTGATCTTGAGGGTTTAAACCCATAGATCCCTGGCGAAACAGGTCGTTTAGACCTTTATTCATCGGAGCACTTGTAATCGAAGAAAATTGTGTAACGTGTGTTATAGGAGTGGAGATCATAGAACTTACCAGAGATCCGGAAGTGAAGGTTCCAACGGAGACGGGGTTTCCCCCTGGATAGACATTGTTAAACAGGTTTGTTCGGAGACTCTGGAGCATCTCGTCTCGCTGTTGTTGCTGCTGTAACTGACGCAATAGATCGGCATTCCGTAAAAGGAAGGCGTTCTCAAAGTTAGGTAGCGGTGTGGCGACCAGGGCAGTAACAGACAGCGTAGTGATAGAGTTTCCGCCTACAGAATTTGCAGCTGGAGGAACCGACGCGGATCCTATCGAAACTGCTGGGACAGCTACTGCTGTTGAAGCAATTGTGAAGGCAACGTTTCCTTCCCATATATCATTGTAAGATGGGAAAGTGCTGGTGGAGACTGCTGTCGTTAATCCTGCCATGATTTGGAATGAACAGAAACAAGGAAACGAATTATGTGAATTCGAGGGGATGGCGCCACTGAAGACTCAAAACCAGTCGGTGCGACCTGGTTAGAGCAGAGCTTCAGATGACCTAGCAAGGGACCTGCAAGATCACAAGAAAACAAGCACACCGTTAGCCTCGTCACAGGGAGGGGGGCCTCTCTGTGACTAAGCTCGGGCGTGAGAATAAGTATTTGTGAGGAGGAAATAGATCAGAGAGAGGAGAGTTTAGAGAGAGAAAGTAGCGATTACCCGTTTTGGAGGTCCAAGTATGGTATTTATAGTCTTTGGGTATGCTGACGTGGCGAGTTAGTTAGGGTCGGACCAGTCACTGTCATAACGGTTACGTCTGTGGGGCCCAGTTAGTTATGGCGCACCAGTGCATTTGTCCGTTCCGTCTATGGCGTAGGGTGTGATCCGACCTTGATGTTTTATGGCTCGGTTCTATGTTTGGCGATGATTCGGTCCGACCAAGGGCATATCCTCATCAATATACGAACATTAATCGTTGAATATCTCGTGTTTATTGATAATACTCTTTCTCGATTTGTGTTGTAACGTGGATTCCGCACTTGTTACACCATTAGAAACTAGAAATCATTGTATTCAAGATCCGAATCTTGACGTATATTTTTAAAATTACTTTTTTTTTAAGAAAATGTTTCTTTTTTCTTTTTTGTTATAGGAAACACAAAACATTTTTAATTTAAAAAGCGTTTATTAATTTTTTTAGAAAGTGTTTTTATGATTTTTTTTTTTATTAATTATCGTTATTAATTACAGGAAGAATGATAATTGTAAGAAGGATTTTTGAATATATATACATGGTAGTGTTCATTTGAGAACAACTGTTATTGCGAGAACCATAAGAACCAATGTGAATAAAAAAAACTTAAAAATATCTAAAAACACACAATTTTTTAATTATGTTATAATTAAAAATCACTATTTTTCGTTACCAAAATAAAATTCTAGTAACAATTATCAATCCACATGTGCATATGTATCATTTCTTTGACAAATTCCGTAATACATTACCAGTATTAGACAGTTGCACTTTCATTTACACTACCATCCGTAATACACTACTTTTTACATTAGCAATATATAAAATGCACATGTGCGTCTATATGTATGAACGTGATATAACGTGTTTTGGTACAAAGAGTTTGTGATTTTGAATGATGAAGTAGGCCAATATACATGTTTTTTGTTAGTTATATCTAGTGGTTGATGAGTTGGTTATATTTGATGTAATATGTTGTTTGGTATGGTATGGAGGGTGTTGATGCACATGTGCATAAAGTGAAAAAATACTATACGTATTGGTAATGGTAGTGTATTATGGATAGTAGGAGATAATGGTAGTGTATTATGGATAGTACGAGGTAATGGTAGTGTATTATGGATGGTATGATAGATAAAAGAAAAGTGTATTCAAAGTACTGTACCAAAAACACGTTATATATTGTTCATACATATAGATGCACATGTGCATTTCTTATACCTGTCACATACGTTAAAATAAAGTCAATACATAAAATGTAAAGGTGAGCATACAAGTTTGATAATAGCAAATAGAGTTCGAATTCGTTTATGCATAACCAGCACGTACACATAGTGAAATGAAGCACGTTAGTTATCGACATAGATCCATCGATACCAATGACTGCGGGTTGACTGCCCGAGGCAGTTCGCAATACATGATTACCACCGTAATCCATGCATGTAAAAGATCCTTAACAACCCCCGTGTGAACGGGTGCTGAGTCCAAACTATAGTACTATCGTTGCTAAGGCAGGTAGACAGCATTCCATGTGTAAACTTAACAAACAAGCATTCATAAGCCACGCATAACATGCATTAACGGTTAGCGTTCAAATAGTATTTGAGTAGTGTGATTGTTGTAGTTTGAATATTCGTAACGTATGTAACACCCAAAAGTGCTTAAAGCAAAAAGGGATCGAGTATACTCACAGCGATTAATGGATTGAAATGAGCGCTTAGCGAGTACGGTTAGCCTGAATAGATTTGGTAGCATAACGATAAGTGAAACGTAAAACAGGAAACAAGTGTAGGTGGATCGGACAGCTGGTCGATCGGACGACAGTTTGATCGGACGGCTGACCGTTCGGCTGACAGCCCGTTCGGTCTACTGTCCGGCCGATCGGATGGCTGTTCGAGTGGATTGTTTCTTCCTTTAAGAAGGATGTGTTTGTGTATGATGGCTTGACTTTTGAAGTTTTCGTTGTAGCATTTGAAAACATTGAAGTACCTTTGCCTTTCAGGTCGGTCGATCGGACGGCTGTTCGATCGGCCGGCAACCCGATCGGTTAGGCATTCAAATGAATTGCAATGTTTAGTCTTTGGATCGGACAGGTGCTCGATCGGACATGTGTTCGATCGGACAGGTCAACAAGTCAAAGACTTTAAATGAAATGTAAAGTATGGTGCAGTGGAACGGATAGTCGATCGATCGAATAGCACAATTGCTGTTCGATCGGACAACAGGGTGTCACCTGATCGGACGGCTGTTCGATCGGGTGGCACTTCTAGTGCATTGAACATGTTGAAAAATCGATTAAGTATTGGAGCATAGTATCTCATGATTCGAAGAGTAATCCGATCGGACAGTAGTTCGATCGAACAACAGTTCGTTCAATACTAGTCTTCAAGGTAAGTTGATTGTGTGGGACCATGTGTTAGCCGATCGGCTAGCCAGTCGATCGGCTGGCTGTCCGTTCGGACAGCAGTCCGATCGGTCACCATCCTGACCTGATCAGCCCTTGCGTCTAACACTTGGTTGTTCTGTTTGTTTGTCGTTCTATTGAGGTATTTTGACAACGAGTAGAACCATAGATCCCTCGTCCTTACTTGGTTCCTCGGGTCGGACGGAATCACCCAAATCCGGTCGGTGGACTGGTCGGAACGAAGTTTAACGTTCAACCCGAAGTCGGTTAACCTCGCGGATAGAATCCGGATCTGGAGTCATACAACCACCGAAGTGATTTGTAAACCGGCTCAGGCTCCGTTTCTACCGGTTTGAAGTTATTGAGTGAAAAGAGTTGGAAGGAAGTTGGAAAATTCATCCTCCTGTCCTTTTCACGTGTTTATGTTTAGATCTATGAAAGATCTTTGTTTGTTTATGTGGAAATCGGCTAGATCCAAGTCATTCTTGGTGGATTGAGGCCAAAGCATAAAGTTCTTCAAGAACCCATGATGACATCATCCTAGAACACTTGATTCTTGGTGATTTCACGGTCAAAAGTTAAGATTCGAAATATAGAAATGTGTAGGAGTGTGTATAGATAAAGAAAGTACAAGATTTAGGATGAAAACTTACCGGAATCGAGGGAAATCTGCGAAAAGGTGAGCTGAGCGTGCTGGTCGAACAAGGGTTTCCAAAAGTCGAAAGGATGACAATGACAGGGGTATTTATAGGATGACAAAAGAGGAAAGTGCTGGCCGATCGGCCAGGCAGCTCGATCGGACAGCCTGTCCGATCGGACAGCAGTCCGTTCGGCTGGCTGTTCGATCGGCTGGGAGCCTGATCGATCAGTCGCACCTTTCGAGTGTTTCGCGCGACGATTTCTGATATTTTGATTTCAATTGCGAGCGGTTCGATTCGATAGGGTTTCCTAGTCAAATTACTTTTAGTCCCAACTACTTCGTACCTTGCGTAATCTATTTTCCACTATCTATCATAGTTCGATTGTGATTCGAGTTCGAGTTCGATTGCATTCGAGTTTCGATTGAGTTCGCTTGATTACCACGACATAACATAATAAACATGCACAGGTAACACGTAAGGCACACACACGTATAATAACAAGTAAAAATACGTAGCTCGAGTTGCGAATTGATGTCGATTTGATTAGCATAGCTTGATTATTAGTTGGTTAACTTTATCGCATTGTTACTTCCTATAGTTCACAGTCGTCGGTCGATTGAATAAGGATTAACACAATTCGAGTATTGCAATTAACGACACTTACTCCACATAATACAAATAAAATAAAGTAATTTCTATAAGTCAAGTTGCGCGAAACCGGTCGTTGACTTTGACTTTGACTTTGACTTTGACTTGTGAAAACACGGGGTGTTACAGGCTCCCCTTGTTTAGGGAATTTCGTCCCGAAATTAAGCTGAAAGCTGTTACAACACCGTGACTCACGTTTAGGGCTGGGCAAATTGCTCGCCGCTCGCTCGCCACTCGCTCGGAAATTGCTCGGAAAATGCTCGCCCGTTTTGTCGCTCGATTATAAATGAGCCGCTCTGCTCGGTTCGGTTTGTAAACGAGCCAAGCATGAGCAAAGCTCCGCTCGGTTCGGCTCGGCTCGGCTCGAATATTTTATATATATATATATATAATATAATATATATATATAATTTATTTTGTGAGTATGATTCTAGGTATAAATCTAAATATTAATTCTACTAATAAGTAATAAGCCCAAATACCATCACAAATTCTACTAATAAGTAATAAGCCCAAATACTACTTAGCCCAATTAAAGTCAAATATAGAGAGTAAATACTAAACGAAACCCTAGTTTCATCTTTTTGATTTTTGCTCTTCACAACCGTAGCTGAGGCTGAGCCGCTGAGGACGCCAACAGCCATCACAAAGGTTTAATATATCTTTGGCTTATTATGTATGTTGATCTTGAATGATAATTGACAATGGTGGCCTTTAAATTTGAAAATTTTGTATTAAATTATAATATGAATATTGAAACCAAGTGAAACTGAGCAAAACTGAGCCGCTCGGTTGCAAACCAAGCGAGTTCGAGCAACGATTATTGCTCGTTTCCTTAAATTCGAACCGAGCCGAGCCGCTCGGTTTCAATTCGAGCCGAGTTCGAGCAGAGGCTCGCTCGGTTCGGCTCGGCTCGTGAACAGCCCTACTCACGTTTGAGAACTTTCTCTTCGAATAACTGCGGGTACTTTGCCTTCATGTCGCTCTCGAGTTCCCAAGTGAACTCTGCGCCTCGTTTGCCTTCCCATCAGACCTTCACGATAGGTATGCGAGAGCGTCTGAGTTGCTTGGTTTAGCGATCCATGATTTCGACAGGCTTTTCCACGAAGTGTAATGTTTCGTTCACTTGTAGATCGTCTAGAGAAACATGTAAGTCATGGTCGGCTATGCACTTTCGGAGGTTTGACACGTGGAAAGTCGGGTGGACGTTACTAAGTTCCTCCGGTAGTTCGAGTCTGTAGGCAACTTTTCCGATCCTTTCCAGAATCTTAAAAGGTCCAACATATCGAGGCGCGAGTTTTCCTTTCTTGACGAATCGGACTACACCCTTCCAAGGTGATACCTTTAGGAGTACGTAGTCACCAACGCCAAATTCACGGGGCTTGCTCTTTTTATCGGCGTAACTTTTCTGTCGATCCCGAACCTTTACCAGGTTGTCTCGAATTTGGAAAATTTTGTCTGTCGTTTCTTGTAGTAGCTCCGGACCGGTTAGTTGCGAGTGACCGATCTCGTGCCATACAATAGGCGATCGACATTTTCTTCCGTATAATGCCTCGAATGGTGCCATTTGGATGCTAGAATGATAGCTATTGTTATACGAGAATTCGACTAACGGCAGGTGTTTATCCCAATTACCACCGAAGTCTAGGACACACGAACGGAGCATGTCTTCAAGAGTACGAATCGTTCTTTCAGTCTGACCGTCGGTTTGTGGATGAAAAGCAGTACTCAGATTAAGCGTTATACCGAGTGCCGTTTGAAACGTTTCCCACAGTCGCGAAGTAAACCGAGCATCACGATCAGAGATGGTGTCACGAGGTGTCCCATGATTACAAATGATCTCGTCGGTGTAGATTCGGGCTAATCGTTCCACCTTGTAGTCTTCTCGTACAGGCAGAAAGTGAGCTGATTTAGTCAAACGGTCGACCACAACCCATATGCTGTCGTGACCTGATGACGTGGGTGGTAGCTTGGTTACGAAATCCATAGCTATGCTCTCCCACTTCCACATGGGAATTGGTGGTTGTTCGAGCAAGCCAGAGGGTCTTTGATGTTCAGCCTTGACTCTAGCACAAGTTAGGCATTTTCCGACGTAGAGGGCGATATCCCTTTTCATACCCGGCCACCAGTACTTATAACGAAGATCCTGGTACATTTTGTCAGCACCGGGATGAACAGAATACCGGGATTTGTGGGTTTCGTCCATCAGAGTTTGTCGCAAATTGGTTCGCTTGGGAATCCAAATTCGGTCTAAGAAGTGGAATATCCCATTTGATTTGCTCACAAGCTGGGCTCCATCGTGGTAGATTCTTTCTTTCTTCAGGGTACGTTCGTTGAAACATGCATGTTGAGCGTCGCAGATGAGAGCTTCGAGATTATGTTGGGCTTGAACATTACGAGTGCTAAGCAGGTAGCTCCGTCTGCTAAGTGTGTCGGCAACAACATTCGCCTTGCCTGGGTGATAACGAATCTCACAGTCGTAATCGTTGAGAAGTTCTACCCACCGGCGTTGGCGCATATTAAGTTCCTTCTGATTAAAGATGTGTTGTAGGCTCCTATGATCGGTGAAGATCGTACACTTAGTACCGTACAGGTAGTGTCGCCAAATCTTTAACGCAAAAACAACTGCGCCTAGCTCGAGATCATGGGTCGTATAGTTCTTCTCGTGGATTTTTAGCTGTCGAGACGCGTACGCTATGACCTTGTCCCGTTGCATGAGAACACAACCGAGACCAAGGTTGGAAGCATCACAATAGACAATGAAATCGTCGTTTCCATCGGGCAATGTGAGAACAGGAGCATTGCAAAGCATGCGCTTGAGGGTTTGAAAGGCAGACTCTTGTTTAGTTCCCCAAACAAAAGGCTTGTCTTTATGCGTGAGAGAGGTAAGCGGTACAGAGATCTTTGAGAATCCCTCGATAAATCGTCGATAATAGCCCGCTAGTCCGAGAAAAGAACGGACCTCAGACGGATTCTTAAGTGTAACCCAACTCTTGACTGCTTCAATCTTTGCAGGATCGACGTGAATACCCTGACTATTAACAAGGTGACCCAGAAACTGAACTTTCTCCAACCAAAATTCACACTTGGAGAACTTGGCATAGAGTTGGTTCCCCTGGAGTAACTCGAGAACCAAACGTAGATGTTGCGCGTGTTCGGTTTTCGATTTGGAATAGATCAAGACATCGTCGATGAATACAATGACGAAACGGTCGAGATACGGTTTACACACGCGATTCATCAGATCCATGAAAACCGCTGGTGCGTTGGTTAGACCAAAGGCATGACAACGAATTTGTAGTGGCCGTAACGAGTACGAAACGCGGTTTTAGGTATATCCTCCTCTTGAATACGCAGCTGATGATATCCTGAACGTAGATCGATTTTCGAGAAACACGTAGCGCCTTGTAGTTGATCAAACAAATCGTTGATACGAGGTAGAGGATAGCGGTTCTTGATAGTTAACTTATTCAATTCCCGATAGTCGATGCACATCCTGAATGATCCGTCCTTCTTTTTGACGAAAAGGACTGGCGCGCCCCAAGGAGAGGTGCTCGGGCGAATGAAGCCTTTCTCAAGTAATTCCTGGAGTTGAGTTGAGAGTTCGCGCATTTCGGACGGCGCGAGTCGATAAGGAGCTTTGGCGATAGGGTTGGCTCCAGGAATGAGTTCGATACGAAAGTCGATATCACGACTTGGCGGTAGTCCGGGAAGATCCTCTGGAAAAACATTAGGAAATTCTCGAACCACAGGAACGTCTTTCACTTCCTTCTTCTCTTTCTTTTCCTTCTCCGCTACTACCATGTTAGCCAGGAAAGCCCTGTATTCCTTGCGGAGATACTTGCTGGCTTGCACGCATGACATAAGCTTGAGCCCCCTTAAAGAAGTATCGCCATAAACACACAATAAGTCACCATTTGCGAGCGAGAAACGAATCATCTTGTCGAAGCACACAACTTCGGCATGGTTTTCCCGAAGAAAGTCCATGCCTACTATGACGTCGAAACTTCCGAGTTGCATCGGAATAAGGTTAATTGGGAAGATGTGATTGTTGAGCTCAAGAGTACAATCACGAAGAACAGAATTGACGGTGACGGTTCTTCCGGTAGCGACTTCAACATCGAATGTCGAGGAGAGTTGGGAGCGTTTACGACTAAGGAGTCTCTCAAATTCGAACGACACAAAGCAATTATCGGCTCCGGTATCAAATAAACAGGAAGCATAAATACCATTCACAAGGAACGTACCATTGACCACGTTGTTGTCGGCCTGGGCTTGACGCACGTTGAGGTTGAAAGTTCTGCCGCGTGCGGCCTGTTGTTGCTGCTGCTGTTGTTGTTGCTGCTGTGGCTGCTATTGCTGAGGCTCTTGTTTCACAATCCTGTTTGGGCACATGTTGGCGAAATGGTTCGGGTCGCGACATGCGAAGCAGGCTCTGGCTTTGACTGCGGGTACCGGAGGAGCTTGTTGACCCTGTGGGGCAGTGTGTAGAGCTTGATTGGCAAGAGTTTGACGGATACGGCAGTTGGCAGTAAAATGGCCGTATACATTGCAATGAGCACAAAAGCGGCAAGAGATAGCAGTCGGGTGATGGTAGGTGCAAGTAGGGCAGAGCGGGTGTGGTCTAGTGTATGCACGCTTTGTAGGCGGTGCATTGGCCACATGCGCCGCTACTTGACGCTGTTGGGCAGGCACAGCTTGAATCGGTGCAGCAGTGATCGCACAGTTCTTGTTGCTGGAGCTGTTCTTTTTCTTGTTCTTCCTCTTGTTGCTTGATGAGGTAGGTTCAGTAGTTGGTGCGGTAGCGGTAACTTGATGCAGACGCTTTGAAGCCTTATCCCAGACACCAGCCTTAACCCGCTTGTCGTTGATCTCAGCGGCTAGCAGATAGGTTTCCTCGATCGTCGTAGTCTTAGCCGCTTGCACGAAATCAGCAACGCAGTCGGGCAGTGCCCGGATGTACTTCTTGATTGTCATGTCGGGAGTCTTGACTTGATCGGGACAGATAATGCTGAGCTGTTTGAAACGAGCAGTGAGACCAGCATTGTCACCATCATTTTGCTGTATGTGCCAAAATTCATCTTCTAGCTTTTGACGCCCGTGAGGAGGGCAGAATTCCTCTAGCATAACTTCCTTGAGCTCGTCCCACGACAGACCGTAGGCTGCATCGTTCCCTCGCTTGTTTCTCTCGGCCGTCCACCAGTCTAATGCACGGGACTGGAAACGCCGGTAGCATTCAGAGTACGGAGGTCATCAGGGCAACCACTCTATCGCAGAGTAACCTCAATGGAATCAAACCAGTGGAATAGTGCGGTGGGACCTCCTTCACCCGTGAATTCTTTTGGCCCACACGACTTGAATTGCTTGAAACTGAAAGACCTTGCGGTAGCTTTGGGAGCTTCGGTTCTTGATTCCTCGGATGATTTGCTGGCATTCTCATAAACATCACTCATGGCCTTTGCCACACTCTTGGCGATGATGGAAGCAAGGCGTTTGTCCCTCTTTTCCTGACGAGAGAGAGCATGACGGGATCCAGACGACATGGTCTGCAACAGACATCGTCACAGGACTCATCACATTGTATTCGAATCTCACCTCACACGTCTTCTACTACTAGAGCTCAGTAACACGTACCGTGTAAACACATAACCACGCAAAACACAGAATCATTTAATCACATAAGCACGTAGGGCACATAATCATTTAATACCTAAGTATGTAGACACAGAAGCAAGGAAACGCATACACCTTCAACTACTAGAGGCGGTCAGAAAACAGAATCATAGGTCTAGAGAAAGTGGTAAATGGTGATTCTTGGAGCGTGTACTTGTCAAACTGATCAATAAGAATCACGGTAAATTGTACATCTAGCGTGTTCGGTCACGCACGTTCACGAATTTCGCACGTCGAACGTGTCATTACGCAATCGTTGGGAGTCAAAATAAGCACATAATCACAAGATGCATATCGGGACACGAGGGGCATTCTGACTGCATCCGTCATCTGTAGCATAAGCGTATAAAATAGCATAAGGTCGCCTATAGTTCAGCGATTTATTGGCGTTTTGAGATAGAAATACAGTGTGAGTCGTGTATGTCATTCGAAGTAAAAACAAAAATCGAGTAAATCCCAAAGTCATAAACAGGTACGCACATATATAAGCACATAAAATCGGCGAAACAATCAGAGTCAGCAGTTGCGGACTCAAAATCGAAACACATGAAATTCGAGAAATAGATTGTCTGCGGCTAGTAGACTTCGACTAACCAAAGTGGTTCGACTATTCACAAGGACCCGTTGCGCACATTTAACCTCCAGGACTGTGCCCTTGCCTCGATTCTTGGGCATTTGGTATGCATCCGTTGGTCATGTCGTGACTTCGGGTCGTTGGAGTCCGTCGAGACTCTAGTGGGAGTTTTTGTAAGATGTACGGAACAAGTCGTCAAGGTTAGGGTTCCACCCCTGGCTTAACAACTTCGTTCCTGTTTTGATAAAATAGAGGAGATTATTCATCAAAATGTGGGTTTCACCCCTAGTTTGGTATAATTCTCCCCCGTTAGCAGTGTTGATTAAGCAATTCAGTCGGGAGTTTGTGGTTTTCACACCTAATCTCGACCTTATTGCCTCTTTCATAGTTGAAAATTCGAGTGCAGAAATAGTGTAGTATAAGCAAGGATAGTGAGAAATAAGTACGTACGAAATTCCTACTAGACGTACTCGAGTTGGTCAGTTGGTTCTTAACTATAGTCTAGGTATCTAAGACTTCGACCCGGACTAGGTCGAGTCTTGCCTAATTCCCTATAGTTATGGCTCTGATACCAATCTGTCACACCCCAACCGATGGCGGAATCATCAGGTCATGGCACTGAGCGAAACAGATTGTCCAGAAGTTTCCATAACAATTATCATAACCATCCAATTTAAATAATACGTCCCATACCGTATCTCAAATAGTCAAATAATTATAACAGACAAACATCAAGGCAAATATTCTGTTTCGACAACTCAGATTTAAATAGACAGCAATTGTTTATCTGCTTCTAGAGACCCCTGATTCGTTATCTACAGACAACTATTTGTTGGGCTCTAAAGCTTTAATCTAGCTTCAAATTCCTACCACATGTGCGTCCTAAGCACCTGTCACATACGTTAAAATAAAGTCAATACATAAAATGTAAAGGTGAGCATACAAGTTTGATAATAGCAAATAGAGTTCGAATTCGTTTATGCATAACCAGCACGTACACATAGTGAAATGAAGCACGTTAGTTATCGACATAGATCCATCGATACCAATGACTGCGGGTTGACTGCCCGAGGCAGTTCGCAATACATGATTACCACCGTAATCCATGCATGTAAAAGATCCTTAACAACCCCCGTGTGAACGGGTGCTGAGTCCAAACTATAGTACTATCGTTGCTAAGGCAGGTAGACAGCATTCCATGTGTAAACTTAACAAACAAGCATTCATAAGCCACGCATAACATGCATTAACGGTTAGCGTTCAAATAGTATTTGAGTAGTGTGATTGTTGTAGTTTGAATATTCGTAACGTATGTAACACCCAAAAGTGCTTAAAGCAAAAAGGGATCGAGTATACTCACAGCGATTAATGGATTGAAATGAGCGCTTAGCGAGTACGGTTAGCCTGAATAGATTTGGTAGCATAACGATAAGTGAAACGTAAAACAGGAAACAAGTGTAGGTGGATCGGACAGCTGGTCGATCGGACGACAGTTTGATCGGACGGCTGACCGTTCGGCTGACAGCCCGTTCGGTCTACTGTCCGGCCGATCGGATGGCTGTTCGAGTGGATTGTTTCTTCCTTTAAGAAGGATGTGTTTGTGTATGATGGCTTGACTTTTGAAGTTTTCGTTGTAGCATTTGAAAACATTGAAGTACCTTTGCCTTTCAGGTCGGTCGATCGGACGGCTGTTCGATCGGCCGGCAACCCGATCGGTTAGGCATTCAAATGAATTGCAATGTTTAGTCTTTGGATCGGACAGGTGCTCGATCGGACATGTGTTCGATCGGACAGGTCAACAAGTCAAAGACTTTAAATGAAATGTAAAGTATGGTGCAGTGGAACGGATAGTCGATCGATCGAATAGCACAATTGCTGTTCGATCGGACAACAGGGTGTCACCTGATCGGACGGCTGTTCGATCGGGTGGCACTTCTAGTGCATTGAACATGTTGAAAAATCGATTAAGTATTGGAGCATAGTATCTCATGATTCGAAGAGTAATCCGATCGGACAGTAGTTCGATCGAACAACAGTTCGTTCAATACTAGTCTTCAAGGTAAGTTGATTGTGTGGGACCATGTGTTAGCCGATCGGCTAGCCAGTCGATCGGCTGGCTGTCCGTTCGGACAGCAGTCCGATCGGTCACCATCCTGACCTGATCAGCCCTTGCGTCTAACACTTGGTTGTTCTGTTTGTTTGTCGTTCTATTGAGGTATTTTGACAACGAGTAGAACCATAGATCCCTCATCCTTACTTGGTTCCTCGGGTCGGACGGAATCACCCAAATCCGGTCGGTGGACTGTTCGGAACGAAGTTTAACGTTCAACCCGAAGTCGGTTAACCTCGCGGATAGAATCCGGATCTGGAGTCATACAACCACCGAAGTGATTTGTAAACCGGCTCAGGCTCCGTTTCTACCGGTTTGAAGTTATTGAGTGAAAAGAGTTGGAAGGAAGTTGGAAAATTCATCCTCCTGTCCTTTTCACGTGTTTATGTTTAGATCTATGAAAGATCTTTGTTTGTTTATGTGGAAATCGGCTAGATCCAAGTCATTCTTGGTGGATTGAGGCCAAAGCATAAAGTTCTTCAAGAACCCATGATGACATCATCCTAGAACACTTGATTCTTGGTGATTTCACGGTCAAAAGTTAAGATTCGAAATATAGAAATGTGTAGGAGTGTGTATAGATAAAGAAAGTACAAGATTTAGGATGAAAACTTACCGGAATCGAGGGAAATCTGCGAAAAGGTGAGCTGAGCGTGCTGGTCGAACAAGGGTTTCCAAAAGTCGAAAGGATGACAATGACAGGGGTATTTATAGGATGACAAAAGAGGAAAGTGCTGGCCGATCGGCCAGGCAGCTCGATCGGACAGCCTGTCCGATCGGACAGCAGTCCGTTCGGCTGGCTGTTCGATCGGCTGGGAGCCTGATCGATCAGTCGCACCTTTCGAGTGTTTCGCGCGACGATTTCTGATATTTTGATTTCGATTGCGAGCGGTTCGATTCGATAGGGTTTCCTAGTCAAATTACTTTTAGTCCCAACTACTTCGTACCTTGCGTAATCTATTTTCCACTATCTATCATAGTTCGATTGTGATTCGAGTTCGAGTTCGATTGCATTCGAGTTTCGATTGAGTTCGCTTGATTACCACGACATAACATAATAAACATGCACAGGTAACACGTAAGACACACACACGTATAATAACAAGTAAAAATACGTAGCTCGAGTTGCGAATTGATGTCGATTTGATTAGCATAGCTTGATTATTAGTTGGTTAACTTTATCGCATTATTACTTCCTATAGTTCACAGTCGTCGGTCGATTGAATAAGGATTAACACAATTCGAGTATTGCAATTAACGACACTTACTCCACATAATACAAATAAAATAAAGTAATTTCTATAAGTCAAGTTGCGCGAAACCGGTCATTGACTTTGACTTGTGAAAACACGGGGTGTTACAAATAGAACTTTATAAACTTTTTTGTTTTATTTACTTGTAAAGTTGAAGTTATAGAGGTCTTCAAGAATTGTATAAAAAAATGTAGAGAATGAACCAAGCTCTGTATAGAATTCCTGGAGCAGGTTTAATAGAACTTTATAAACTTTTTTGTTTTATTTACTTGTAAAGTTGAAGTTATAGAGGTCTTCAAGAATTGTATAATCTATCTTGAATTGACGCAAAATGCTCTTGATTAACATGATGAACCGGTTATTGGAGTATTACATATGAATTCAAAACATGGATTTCGGCACAAAGTCTCAAATGGTGGTTGTTAATAATTGTTGATGTCGACAAAACATAAACCGAAGTGAATCAAACCTACTCTATGGTGCAAATTCATGATCAAAGGTTGCCTATAGGTGAATTTGGATGATTACAACTGAAATGAACAATTAGATGAATTTTTTTTTTGTTCTAAAGCATACTTGTAGTCTTCTGGATGAACGTATGTGTTCAAACATTTTTTAGAAGAAGAAAAGCTAGTCATATGAAAACCATTACGGCTAAGGTAAGTACATAGAAATTTTCAAAACAGAGAACACATGAAAAAAGTCCATTTTAAAGATCTATGCCAGAGCTACAAGTATGTTAGCTATGAGAACTCGATTCTCACTAAAGGCGTATATCGTAGTCATACCGGTATTATACCAAGTTTTTACTTGTTCAACACCACCTTTAATGTGCTTTTGTTGTTTTCGGGTACTATAGCCTTATACTGATTTGCTAATTTTAACGTTATTTTACTAATTTCGTGAAAATAACGTTAAAAACCGAGGACGGTTAATCATGCATCATGTGATGGCGATGATAGCTGAAAGACAAAAGGGTACATGCACTAATCGGTCTTTGTCCCGATTGCTGAGTGTTATGCGCCTTATGTCCAAGGCTTGATGCAAAACTACTATCGAGCCGAGGGTCTCACTGGAAGCAGCCTCTCTATTCCTACAGGGTAGAGGTAAGGCTGTCTACATCTTACCCTTCTTAGACCCTACCTTTGCTTTGCTATTGGTGGGATTTATTGAGTATGATGATGATGATGATGCTGCTATGACCATAGGTCTACGTTGTCCCATAAACCATTTTTTCTACAGCACTTTTAAATACTTTGCGAATATGTTTTGGGTTGTTTTAGATGGATTGAATCTTTTTGTTTCACCTTCCAAACTTTTTCTGAAAATTGTGTTCAACTAGTGACATAAAATCCTTAACTACAAACAATATTCTTGTAATCATAGAAGTTTTTCAAACCGTTGATATCCAAAATTCAATCTGCAGCCGCATCTTGGCAAGCCAACAAGAACATATTGGTCAAGGTAGTCTTTGAATTTGTACACGAACACTTCTTTTCTATAAATTTTGGATAATTTGTACAATTTTGTGAATTTGTAAAAAAATAGATTTGGTTTGTTTTTGTATATATTTATGGATTTTGGATTATATAGTAAATAAAAAATAAAAATAAAAAACTGGAAAACAACTCTACAGCCAAAACCGACTTCAAATCCACCGCTAAAGTCTGTTTTGTTGTAGTGCTTGTTATATTTATCAAAATCAAAATGCAAGTCTAGGATATCAATGTTTAGTGAAACGTATGCATAACACACCACATCAAAGAAGATAAACTGCAGTGTGGTTTGAAGCAACCACATGCTTATTCTCGTGTGTAGTTGTTGAAGTTAGGTTTGAAACTTACACAATGAAGCCAAATTCTGACAACCCCAATGCGCTTGTAATGTGTTTCAACTTTCAACTCTGGACTTCTATAACGACTTTTGACGTCTTCCTACATCAAAGTGCATATCCAAGAGGCCTGTTATGCCAGCTTCAATCTTTTGACCAACTTTGACTGGCCCAACACCTTTAGGGGTTCCTGCTCATCATATATATCGGACCAGATTATAATCGAAAATGCTAGATTAGAAAAAGAAAGAAAAAACAAGAGTGTCAATTTTTGAATCTCATTTGTATCTTTTGGCAAATGACATTTTCCAATTAGAGAAAGACGTGAATAAATGTTAGCTTTGAGGATAATATAAGGATACCTGTTAATATGACATCACCTTCTAGAAGTGTCATAATACTACTAATATGACTGATCAAATATGGTATCTTGAAAATCATATCCTCTGTTGATCCTTTTTGCCGTATTTCTCCATCTACCTGAGTCAAACATGAATGTGGATGACAGAAGTAAAGCATATTATTGCAAAATTTATATGCATCTTGTATGTATGTACCTTTAACCACAATTCCAAGCTATGAGGATCCGGCACCCTTGACAAGGACAGCTGCAACAGATTTATTTTTTCTATCAAATGAGCAACTAAATTTATGAGAAAATTTAAATTCTTACAATGGAGCTGATTGGTGTGAAAGTGTCCTGTCCTTTAGCAACAGTCCATGGGAGACCTGCAGACTGGCATGTAGAATATGGCAAAGAAAATATCAGTATGCTATAATCATATAATAGCATTGTACCTTCATCCCTACAACACCATCCCAGCTTGCACTTTTATTCGCTAAAACAAGCGGTTGCTCCCTCTTCTACATCATTGCTTCAAGTTTACTTTGTTTTCTAGGTTAGCGTTTCTGAAACTGGGTGTTTAAATATCGTACTTTGATGTTTTTGGTACTGTTTTGTACGCATCATACTATTTTTCATCTTTCAGGCTAGAATTTAGTCATTTTCATACTTTTTTTTTTTTCTAAATCGACCCGTTTGGACCCATGCCCATTTCAGTCAGAATCCGTTTTGACCCAAACCAAAATGATCATTTTCTAAAACGACCCGTTCTGAAATGTTACCCCATCCGACCCACCCAACCCGCACGTTTTGCCAGCACTTGGTGCTATACCAATTACCAAGTTTCCAGAATATTCATTAGCAAGTAAATTTTGTAACATGAACAGTGTCTTTGCCAACTGAAGTCATAGAATGAGTGAAAAAGACGTTTTCACATAAATCATGTTAAACATGACGTCAACCGAGATCAAATGAAACTTGCAACCACACAACCCTACATAATTAATATATGAATCAATTTGTTGTGTAGCTATTCACCAAATAGTGAGAGTTTCAAAGCCATTGCCTTTAGCCCTCTAGAATGATAAAGTTTATAAGTGTTACATGGAATAATACTTTCACCACCCATATTTAACATATACCTTTCCTACATCTAGACTAAATCTTCCAATGTTATTTGTCATTTTTATGACTATATTCAAAACATAACTTCTGCATGGTCTTACCTTTGCAGAAGCCTGGATTTCCCTTGCAGTCATATCCAGTGCAAGTGCATAACCTGAAACGAAACAAACATCCGTCTTTCAGATCATGACTATGTTCTATCATTCTATGAAGAATCCTCTTTTCATTCCTTCTTATTTCTTTTTCCTTTTTTGTGACAGACATAATTTGTATATCGGTTTCTGCTACAGTGCTACTTAACATGTTTAAGTGAACCCTCAACAATCAATGTCAAGCAATTTATAAAACCACACGGTCCAAACAAGCATCAATAATCCATTATCCACTAAAACTTACTCCCTATGTCTAGCATGTAACAACCAGTTTATAACCCTACTAAATCAACTTTCAGAAATCTTAAGTACTACTTAATTAATAAATAAATCCACTGAACTTCCATAAGTAATTCATGAGTTCAATTAAACAAAAACATAGACTAATTAAATGCTTAACATTACATACAGTAATAAACATTTGAAAACCTAAAATCCAAATCTCAAATTCTACAAAACTGAAACGAGAAATCAATCAATTACGGCAACTTACGATGCTAAATCAACATCAATTACCTCCGATATAATCCATTGCAGTTGATTCAGCAACATCACGAGCTTTTTTACCAATAACAACCGCCAATTCAACCTCATGATCGAGCGATTCCAACGGATGCGGCACTTCGATCGTTCCGCCATTCGGTAAGTAAGACGACGTCGGTTTCATGAACAAAACCGGCTCCTAATATCATAATAATCGCACAAAAAAAAGTTATAATACACACAGTTAACAGAATCGATCAAACTGCAAAATGAAATTGAGCGAACCTTGGGAACGGCGTTACCGAGTTCTTTGGCGTGAGCGGCGTAGTTACGGCCGACGGCGACGATTTTAGTTCCGACGGTTAGTAGTTTGTCCATAGTTTGTTACGATTCCGGTGACGGTGATGGTGAATGGAGAAAATGGTTGTTCGACTGTTGGAGAAAATAGTCAAACTTCAGTTGTAATTGGGCTGGCCCATGTTTGGTGGGCTGAACTGAAATTATGGGCCAACACTTGCTTTTTGCAGTTTGGGCCCAGTGACCCAAAACCAACCCGGACCCGACCAGGTAAACAAATTGGTTTTGCCCAATCTGGTTTGGGCCCGAACCAGCCTACTGGTTTGGAATCAGTTTTTTTTCTTCTAAATTTCTGGTTCGTTCAAACCGGTTTGGTGCACACAAAATACAAAATCCGGATTTCTAGTTTATATCGTTAAAATATGTTTATAACGACTATATAGCCATTTTTTACCGTTGGGGGTCGAATTTGAGCTTTTTTTTTCTTTTTTTTCCGACCTTAAGGCTACCCTAAACTAGTATACATACATATGTTGAGTCGATGACCGGGTATTGGTTGGAAGTGATCGATTGGGTTTTGGATCCAGGTGTTTTTTCGGATTTTGACAAGTTTGGGTAGGGTATAAGCAAGTTGGAACCAGTTTCTAATCATTGGATATGGAATGGATGAATAACAACGGGTAGGGTCGGGTATGAAGATGGGTTCCTTCATAACCGGTTCTTAACAATAACTAGTTCCTGATTATTTTTTTTACAGAAACAGGTCTTTTTTGTGCATCTCTAGTATTCAACACGTTTAGTATTAAATTGCGTACGGTTTATTGATTTAGGGTGTTTCATTCATGATGGATGAATAAACTTTAGGTTCTTTAGCCAAATAGGGAAACTATAAGAAGTTGGTAACACGTAGAATTTGATAACTTAATCTAGTGCTTATCAATTAGGTTGTTATTGTTATGTATAAAATCAAAACTTATAGCGAAAGTAGAAGACGGGTCAAACTAATATGAAATCTCCCCAACTAAAATTTTTAATATTAAAAACTTTCTAAATTATTTTAATTAAAAATTAATAATAATACATTACCCTAACTTTTTCAAAATTTTACTCAGAAGGGCTAGCAGTGTCTTAATAGTATTATTTTAAAATTTATAAAAATAATATTTAATAAGATCTTTAACCATTCATTTTTTTTTTGGGAAGGTGACTTTCTTTGTACTGGACCAGTGGTCACCGGGTTCATGTCTAAGACAATCCCCCGTCAGCCCGGCATTTACGGACGCGATGTTCGATCGGGCCCCGGCCGTCGCATAAGCTGACTTCCGCCCGGAAACCATACTGCCCCCACACGAGAGACTCGCTGGGGTAACAGCTGGGTAAAACATTAACCATTCATAGTAGCTAATTTAAACAATACGAATGACTAGAGTTATAAATAGACATATACAACAATAAAATATTGTACCTTTATAAATATGTAATTGAAAAATGAAGAAGCAATGGAATTTGGCAAAAGCGTCTAATAAAGAAATATGTGGTGATGTAGGGCGAACCCGTCTTAAGGCACGTGTACCATATTGAAAGGGCATTTTTGTCATATGCCATTCCCAAACAACTCTTCCACCAAACTTTTTTTTTTTTTTTGAAAAGTTCCACCAAACTTAAATATATAATATTCCTTTTAAATATTTAAATTTATAAAATGAAGTTTTAAGATGTTCGATTTATGAAATCAATCATCTCTCATGAACACGTTACCTGTTTTATTCTACTTTTTGTTCTCACTCCCTTGAAAATCTCTCTTAGAGCATTCACATTCTATCCATCAAAATATGTGAGGGGGAGTTTTTATATTATAAAGGGTATAAAAAGTGGTTGTGAGTGGAGGAGAGAGAAAATGTTACTGTTCATCTGTATATTTGGGGGGACACTGTTCACCCAGTATAATTTTTTTAATATATATTGAAAGTGGTTGTGAGTGAAGGAGAGAGAAAAATGTGATGATAATATTATTTAATTGAAAATGAGAGAGAAAAAGTATTTGTTTTTAGTGGAAATATATTGATATAGGAGTTGTTTTTTAGTGGAATGTATGTATAATTTGATGGTTTGGATGTGAATGCTCTTACGGCTATTATTTTTTTAAAGAGTAAAATACAATTTTAGTTCATGTTGTTAATACCAGATGGCACCATGATTCTTTACTTTTCTAATTTTACCAATCAAGTCTATGTGATTCAATTTAATCAAGCAAGTCCCTCATCGTAACGATCGCTAGCCTGCCGTTTAAATTGATAATGGTGTGAAGGGTATTTAGGTAAAAATCACCCAAATCTCACACCATTATAACCCCTGATCCTCACAACTAAGCATCATAATCATCCCTCCTTCACCAAAAACCATTGTCGTCGTTCTTCCTTCTACTTCGATCACCAGCGATCAACCAAGGATGTTGCAAGTAGAAGCTATCGTTGACAACGACCATGTAACATGTAAAACATTAGTTCAATTTTACTTAAATACCATGAAAATGTGGTACGGATTCAAGCTTTGATAACAGTTAACTTTGAAATGTGGTTTATTTTGGTTGGTTTAACATGCAATTGTAGACGGATTCAGGCTTCAAGCAACCACCCGTCGTCTCCTGATCATCAGGATCGTGCTCAGGTTCCTAGGCAATGTTAATGTGGAGCTCAGGTTCTATAGGGTCAGGATGGTGATCATATAGATTAGGTTGAACGGGGTTTTTGTATATATTATTGATGCCTAAGTATAATCTAACTAGAACGGTATAATGGGTTTTTTATTGGTCATTTTTTGGGAGTAATCGTTAATGATCAAGTATACCCATTTTTTGATTGTGACTAATCGTTATATTTGAATGGTATTTAATGAATGATGGTTGACTTATGTTTGACTTCTGTTTAATTTGTGATGTACATTAGTGGCAGTTTGAATGGTAGTTTGCTTCATGTTTGAATGGTTCTGCTTTAATGGTTCTGTATGAATGATGTACATTAGTGGTAGTTTAAGGCTCATATATAGGATGATGTTTGAATCCTTGTTTTAGGATCATAGTGGCAGAATCATGTCTATTTGAGGATATAGATGAAGATTTTGACTGTCATTATCCTCTATATTCATAGTGGTAAGATCTTGCAGTGACTATTATCATCTTCTATATCCTGTATGTATCTTGTATCTGTATGCAGGATCATAATGTTTGAAGATCATGTATGTGTCTTGATAACAATGAACTGCACATTAGTTATAGGATCATGTTTAAGGATATAGAGGATGATGTTTGATGCACGTTAGTTACAAGATGATAATAGTCAATTTCATAATAGTATATTTGAATGGCAGTTTGGACTTATAATTTAGAACTCATGATAACAGTTAATTGCATAAAAATCTATTTGAATGGCAGTTTGGACTTGTAATTTAGAAGTCATGATAACATACAATTGCACAAGAATAAAGAATAGAAGGATAATTTTAGAGGTAAGAAGATAAGTTAAGATTCGAGCGTTTAAACAGACTTGATGGTGTACGAGGTTCGTATAAGAGAAAAGAATAATGGAGAATAATAGGAATATCAAAGTGAACGATTGACCTTTAATAAACGAATGCAAGTATAAGAGTGGCATAAGTATTGGATAGACGAAAGTGACGTGTTAAGAATGAAGTCTCGTCGTGGATAATCGGATATAATGCGTTTGTGAGTTGTCTAAAGTTTGTATTAGGTTCAAATGTCTGCAAAACACTGAATTTCTCATGGCACGTTTTACGAAAGTTTGGTAACATGGTGAAAACACTTATATATAGGAAGTACCGCGGCGTATCCACCATGTTTTGACCATGTTACGTCTGTCTTGTTATTCGGTGTCATGTTACGTTCTGTGTCTTACCATACACAGTAGTACACTCTATGGTTTTCATACGCCGATCATTTTAATCCCGTGTGCACCCGCGATTATTTTGATCGTCGCATGATCCGCATAGCTTTTACTAGTTGTGTGTGAATCAGGGTATACATAATTTAAAAATAAGAACGTGTACGTATAAGAATATAGTATATAAGCAAGTCCATGCTTAAGTATGTATGGGACCCACGTAAGCGAATCCCTCAGATTACGCTCGCGTATGGGTACGAATGTATCTATCATGAGTATGAATGAAAGTATGAGCATAAAAAGTATGAATATGAGCGTAGGTACAAATAATAAAAAAATTACGTATATGGTATGTGTCGAAACATAACGAATTTAGGCACATAAAACGTTTGAGAAATTTGAGTATGTAAGATGATATAAACGAAAGTGTCGTGAGGTATTGACTAAAACGTGTGTGATGATTTACATGTATAGTTGTTTAAGGGAATGTCGAGTTTATTGAGTCAAAATAGATCGAGTTTGATTTGGAATGTAGAATATAGTTCGTAAATGTAAGACAATATAAAGTATTCATTGGTTACGCATAACGTGTTTTGTAATGAATGGAAATGCTACTTTTGTTTAAAAGAGTTTACGTACGTTGAAGGTTGTCGGTCCCCATTAAGTCTTCTAGCCCATGTTTTTTAAATTCGAATGATGAATTAAGCGGTGTGGAAAAAGGTTTTCGAAAATACGGGGTTGTTTCATTTGCATCCAAACAAGAAATTTTTTTGAATTTTGAAGGTTCTTATGAAAACGTTGATCCTTAGAAAAGAAATTTAGCAAAACGGACTTCGTGATCATTGGAAAGAGTTTTAACAAATGATTTGTTGATGTAAAAAAAAATATTTGGTAAAACGATCGTATAATATCTATAGGATCTTATAAGTATATGTGAAAGTTGGTTTGAATTCCGTTTGAGAATGGTGATATAACGTGAGTGTGTGTTTTAGTGGTTAAGTCGAATATGGAGTTCATGGGCATGAGATTCATTGGACCGATTAAATTAATATGTAGCATTTCGTAAGGTTTTGAATTTCGGGTAATAAAACGTTTTAAGGTATGAATAAGAATTTTGTGTATGCGAGTTATAAAAAAATAGATAGTAGGGTAAGAAATACGTTTGATAAAACAATAAACTTTGAAATTTGATATAAGTAGGTATTTCGATAAATGATTTAGGTATAAGACATGATCGGGTTTGCATAATAAAATATTTTGAGGGAAAGTTTTGGTAACCTTCACATAGGTAAGGGAATCACCCCTAACCCGTTGGTGAGGTCGTTTTAAGAAAAGAGGGAGTGGAGTTAATCGTCAAGGTAAGGAAATCACTCCTATCTCGATGATATGTCTCCATTTTGTGGTTATAAGAAATGTAACTCTAATTGGTGATGTTTTTGAAATCATGCAGGTGAAATACGTATAAGTGTATGAAAAGATTTTAGTATGATATGTGTGTAAGGAAATATTCTCAAAATAAATTCGAATTTGAAAAGAGAGGACTGCATCGCATAAGATTGATAATAGTAAAACATAGGTTTGATTAAAACTTGGATGGTTCCGAAACAGAACTTTGACTAACCAAAGTGGTCGAATAGTCTTTCGAATTTGGGGGAGCATGCTTTGGCTTAATAGGTGGAATACTCTCACCAACAAGTCGGTTAACGGTATTTACCCTTCCGGTTACTACATGTCCCAAATCAATCGAAATTTTGAGACTTGGCGGGATTTATGAAAAAAAAATCAAGGAGTGGGACTAGTCGACAAGATACGGGTTTCACCCCTAACTTGACGATTTCGTGCCCTAAGTGTGGTTGGTACTCGTCGGGTCAAAATTTAATTTCGACACGTTGACGAGGGTCCACTAGAATTGCAAATTGAAATTCTTCATCAAGATGAGGACTTCACTCCTAACTTGATGACGAATCTCGTGTAAAAAGAATAGGTAGATTGAGAGTCGTTCACCAAATTGTGGATTTCACGCCTATTTTGGTGAAGTCGTCTCGTTTGTATAATACGAGTGTTTGCGGATTTAGAATAGTCGAGTAAAATGTATGAGGAAAAGCGTATGTTGAAGATTAAACAAAAAACAATAAACATGTCGAGAATGGCACATAAAGAATGAAATATTAAAACAAATATTAACACATAATAAAACAACTATTAACACATAGGAATAGCATGTCAAGTATGATACATAAGGATAAAACGACAAATATGTTTAAAAGGCTCAAAGAGAATAGATAAGAAACACATAAAGTGGCATGCATGTAGTTTTAAGCAAAACATAAGAATAAGGCTATAGACTAGGTAAAAACATTCCTACTTTTACTAATTTCCTATAGTTATGGCTCTGATACCAATCTGTCACACCCCAACCGATGGCGTAAACATCGGAGTGAGACGAAATAGATTGCAAGAGACTTCATAACGCTATTTGTGACAAGTATTTAAATAATGAATTTTCATTTCTAAAGAATCAATTACAAGGATTTGAAACAATTACAACATGAATAATGAAATACAATACAATAAGAATACAAATTTAAAGTGTGTAGCTAAGCATCCTACTAGATTCCATGCATCACCAACTTCATCGCTAAACCTGTAACATGTTTTAAAAACGTAGTTCAATACAAAAGTATTGGCGAGCATACAAGTTTGGTGCGTAGTATATAAGTATAAAAATGATAAGGAACAATCCACATGGCAAACCTAGTTATCAAGATTAACGTATAAACTGGCATGCGATTTACAAGTCAACCCTCTGTTTACGCAAGCATGAATTAATAAACCTAACATGACCTCTCGTTCACGGGTGGTGCGTTACTCCTATAGCGCTATACATGTTAAGTGGAGGCTCGTACGAAGCTAATGACAAGTTCATCACATAAGAATCACCCAGAAAACACGAATCAAGCATAACAAATAGTAAGCATGTATTGGAGTGTTTGTTTGTATATTTGCATAAGAATATGTATACTAAGTGTGTTTTGTATATGAAAACATGTTACACCCAAAAGTGTGAAAACGGTAAAATGGGTCAAGTATACTCACAATATTGCTAAGTCTTCCGATTATCCAATGTGACGAAGTTGTTGAGACTAGGAAGTTGAATGTGTTCGATTTGGAGTTTAAGATATGTTTACATATGGTTTAGGGATTTGGAGCTTGAGGACATGAAAATAAACATATGAAAAAGTAATCGTCTAGCACACATAAGACTTGTCCTTGACACTATGAAACTCAAAGAGTTTGAATGTTTTCATGGGACAATATGCCCATTAGAATCGTGACAAGCATTATGGTCCTTAGATGATATAACCTACTATTTTGACAAATGACCACTAGTTCATCATCAAAAGTTTGATTACTTAGATAATATATAAGTATGGTATAGTATACATTATGTCATATAGGTCAAGCATGAGGTAGGAGGATGAATCCCCCATTTAGGAACCTCTTTTGGTATCAAACAAGTCATGTAGGAGGTAGGAAGAACAAGTCTTCAATTTAGGCACCTCTAAATGTTCACCACTACATTTGATGTTATGAACATTCAAGGATGGTCATGAACCTACAAGAAACAAAAAAATATGAACAACTAATCTATGAGAAAACATCAAGCAATGTGTGGATTTTCAAGTAGGATAGCCCAAGCTAATCTTAAATCACACGATCATCAAGTCTTAGGCTTGAACATTACTTGTGAGTTAAACCCTTGTCCAAAACAGAAAGTTTGTGAGGTTTTAACCTCTGATTTAACATGTCTCAACCTTTTTTTAAGCCTAACTAACCATAGATGAGGCTATAAGCATTAGGACATAGGTTTGAGATGAGTTAGACTCAAGTTCAACTAAGATTAACAATGTTTTAGATGAAAACAGAAAAGTCAGTCAACTTTGGAGCCTTTTTGGTGACGTTCCAGGGCCTGGTTTTCCATGGAAAACCAATGGAAACGTAGCTAAGGTCAAACCAAAGAAGTAGCAAAAAGAATCGAGTGAATCGGATAAGAAATAAGTGAGTTACGCATATTTTTGTGAAGGTTGGTGTTTCTACTCGAACTTGAGATTTACAGCTGTTTAGAGAAAGATTTGAGAGTGTTTTTGATGATTTGCAAAGTGTAAAATGCTTGGATTATGTTTGGTTTTATAGGGAGGAGTTAGGTTGGTGTTAGGAGAAGTATTTAATGTCAAAACATGCTTAAAATTCGAATTAAACACCAAAACAGCACCATTTTTGCGTCTGGTCGCGCTGGGCTGCCATGGTTCAGCGTAAAGATTGTTTAAATTTAAATAAAGATCAGGTTTTGTTTGATAAGAAGGCTGCAGCGCAGCGGTTTGCGTGTGTTTGGGTGGGGCTGTTGACCCGGGTTCGAGTCCCGTGGTCTTCAGTCATTTTATTTATTTATTTATGATTTAAAGACACTCCACTTTCAGCAAATTACCCCAATAGTCCCTGAAATTTTTAAATTCAGCAATTTACTCTAAGATCCTTTTTAACTAACTAAGTTATGTTGTTTAAAAAGAAACTAACTCTATAATTTAAACTAACTACGTTAGTTACTAACTTTAAAATTCTAACGAGACTAACTAGATTATCATAAAAGTACACTTTTAAATAACAAAATTAATTAATTTAAATAATTTGTATAATGACCATATTTATAACGAATAAAAATCTTTAAACGTTTATTCATTTTACGAAGCTTCCGAATCTCATTATTTTAAGAGTTCTAACTAGTTTAACGAGTATCAAGTGTCGATAAATATAGAATCAAGAATCCTTGAATAATATTTCGAGAAATTGATTAACGGTTGCACATAAGTCTAATATGGATATACACACACGATTAAAGATAGCTTCGTCTTTCCTTATGATCAAGAGTCTCGTATTACAAACGAAACGAAAGTAGATTACAAAGGGGGTACACGTGTTTAAATATGGAAAGTACGACATGGCTTGCTAAAATAAGAAAGTGCGAAAATGCGGAGCGTTGCAATAATAGTTGGAGAATTACATTAACATTGACTGTAATGTAGTTGTTAGTTAATTCATTAGGGTGGTTAATCTGTATGATTAGCTGTTTTAATATGTATCATAGCAGTTGTGTTAACCTGTGAATGTAGTTGTTAGTTACTTGATTAGGAGTACATTAGGGTGGTTAGTAACTCTGTATCATTAGTAGTTAATGTAGTTGTTAGTTACTTGATTACATTAGGATTACATTAGGGTGGTTACTTGATTGGCTATGCTAATGCAACTGTGTTAATCTGATTATGGTGGTTAGTTAAAAGTTTTGAATTTGGAGGGAATATTTGAAGTTTACAGGTAGGGACACATATTGCCAATAAAGTATAGGGTTATTTTGGTCTTTTCACCATGATTTAAACGTCCAGTTAATAGCAGGGACTCGGTTGATTAAATTGAACAACCACAGGGACTTGATTGGTAAAATTAGAAAAGTAGGGATTCATGGTGCCATCTGGTGTTAACCACAGGGAGTAAAACTTTAGTTTACTTTTTTTTTAAGTAATTACTACTTTTCTGTTACTCTTATATTTTTCAATCTCATTTATAAAGTGGGTAGAAGTAGCTAAAGTGGTTATCAAACCTGTATAATGGCCGGGTCGATGCCGATCAGGCTAGATGCCAGGTCAAAACAGATTGAGATGAAAATATGTTCGGTCAAAAAAAAAACCGTTTAAAAAAAGGGATTAATTTGGCTCTAGTCAAGAAAGGGTTTAGACTAAAAAGGGATCAGATTTGACATAAAACATTTTAAAATGTATCAAAATGGGTTCCCAGACTCTATTTATATTTATGGCGGCTAATGACGATGGATTTTGACAAAGGAAGAGGCGTGTGTGATGACGATGATTGGGGTTATGGTTGTGATGATGGTTATGATGACATCATTTTTGGTGGTGCTGGCGGTGGCACAAGAGGTATGACAATGGTGGAGGAAGTAGTGGTGACAACATATAGGCGACGACACGTAGTTGGTGACAGAGTATTTGCCTTTTGAAAAAAAAGCATAGATGGTGACGACAAACAATGATCTTCGGTTT
Source organism: Helianthus tuberosus (assembly GCA_030545235.1). Lineage (NCBI taxonomy): Eukaryota > Viridiplantae > Streptophyta > Magnoliopsida > Asterales > Asteraceae > Helianthus > Helianthus tuberosus. The sequence goes on along the minus strand of CM060382.1, from coordinate 38,891,515 downwards.
TGCTCGTTCATTTACACTCATTTTAATTTAGAAAGCGTTAGTAACTTATTTTGGTTCGTTGTTTAGTTTGAATAGACCTAAGTTGGTCAATTGTGTAATTTGAGTATAATCAAATTAACTTGGTGTCACACCCCGATTTCCACGTGTCACTGGTGGGCCCGGTGGGGAGTATCGTGACGTGGTTGGCAACATAATAGTCAAACAACACAATATTTAATATGCACAGCGGAAGCAATTTAAAAGATATAATACAACCGAATTTAATATTGTAATATCAAATGTCACAATATTCAGAAGTTTATCCACAGAAGGATCGAAAATAAAATATGAAACAATAGTTCAACAGACTTCAGGCATCTTAAGCTTGCGAGACTTCTAATGATGCTAAGGAGAAATCCCAGCCAATTACGCTTAGTACCTGCATTTAATCTTTTTGGGAAAATACGTCAGTTTACACTGGTAAATACAATCAACTGACTCATTTTGGAAAATGAATGAAAATTGATTTGGATGCACGTGGCATAAACATTTTTATTTAACTTGGGAGAATTATTTTAAATATATAATCTTGTGAACGAATTACATGTTCCTTGTGCGTTCAGTAGCCCGGATCTTGTCCGGGTTAAAGATCAATAGACACACCACATTATTCTTTTGTGCACTGACGGGTGTACGCCTACACCCCGCGCTTAAGTCGTGGCCATTTCGTAAAATGATGCCAAGGATATCCGGGACATGGTCATTAACCCCCCAAAGGCTTTAAGTAACAAGACTGTTTAAACGAGCCGATCAAATTATTCAATTAACCACCCAACGATGGAAGATTTGATGCCCGATCAAGCGGTATGCTATATACCGTAACCCAAGCCCGTATAGGGAAAATAAGTTAAAAGTATTTACCTGAGCAATGTATAATTCACAACAAGAAAACGCAAGTAGCTTTTACTGGTACTCCTAATCTGGAACGAAGGTTTATAATAACCTATTAGAATCCTAACGGGTTTTTAGTTAAGCTTAAGCTTAGACCGGTTAGTTTCAAAGACACGGTTCGTACGCACGATTAAGCGAAGACCGGATAGAATGTGATTTAGACCCGACAAGTTCAGAGACTTGTTTAATATGGGTATTTCATACACATTCTGGATTTTGAGATAAAACCGTTAAGGTTTGACCCGTTTAGGCTAGTTTATGTAAACTAGTTACATAAACCGAACCGAGCGCGTAATAAGCGTAACGGGTACTCATATGAGCCATTTACAGGTTTCCTAAGTTAATATGCTCCAAATATGTTGTGACATCAGTAAGATATCATTTATTATGCCCGAAACGAATTTAAACGCAAACTATGCCCCGTAGGGGTAGTTTGGTCATTTAAAAGGTTATAAAAGAGTTTAAGTATTTATCTAAGTTACAGGTCTGATGTAATCAGAAAAAAATACTTATTTTACCATGTTATAACAGTAGGGTAAAGTATATATGTGAAATTTATCAATTTTAACCAAACTATGCACCGTAGGGGCATTTTGGTAATTTCACATAAGCCGAAAAGCTCAAAACTGAAGTCTGAATTTAACAACCTTTGCTTACCGTTAAAATATTATAATTTGCCTCAAATATCAGTAGGTATCAACCCTTGTATGTTTAAAATAGTTTTAGTACATACTATGCGTTAAAAACGCTCAAAAAGGCGATTATAGGCCATTTCCGGGTTTGATACATAAATCTGATATTTTTATATTTACAGAAGACTTAAAATAATTTATTTATCATATGGGATCAGTAGCAAAAGGTTTGGAGTCGTTTAGATATGTAAAATTCATTTTATAGCCCGTAAGGGCAAAACCGACAATTACCGGATTAAGCCTACGACTATAAGTTACGCTCAGCCTAAAATTAATTAAAAATCTTTAAAAATCCCAAAATAATATATTACATCATTGGGTAAAGAGATTGATATCAAAAAGTATGTTTAAGTAGGCTATACGCTAAATATGCCGTTTAATTAACATAAAGCTTTAATTTTACGCTAACGAGCATAACTCTTAACCTACACCTCAAACTGATGTCAAATTTTGTATGCAAGTTTATATATCAGTAATTAAGGTTTCTACTCTTTTACATTTACAAAAATCACGTTTTAAGGTGAAAAGGGCATAATGGTCAACATATGAGCAATTAACGGAATCATGCATATTAATTGGATAACTAATGATCCGAGGTGTATAATCACAGAGGGTTATACTAGCATGTAACCTGGTCCAAATAAAGCTCTTAGGTATTTCTAAATCATACCAAAACGGGTCAGAACAGAAAGTCAAAGTATAAGTCAAACTATGCGACTTTCGGTTCCGAACCGGGTCTAAACAGTAAATTGTCGGGTTGAACATGTTTAGACATGTTCTTACACTAATTACCAAGTTATATTAATGATCAAACAGGTTGTATGTGTTCTACATTGCTAATTATGCATAAATTGTAATTTACACATTCTGTTGACTTTTTAAATATAAGTTTGACCCGACATTTGACCTAGTTAGAGTGGGAATCAGGGGGAACCCTTTTAAGGGTTTATTACCCACATAATTACCAACTTATAACTACTTTTGATTCGAGATTTGACTGAGCCATTATTAATTAATCTCGAAGTCAAACCGTAATTACGATGGTTTGACTTTTAGCTAAATAACTAAGCTAAACATTATTAAAGAAGGATTAGCAAACTTACAAGTGTCTAATGGTTGATTAGGAAGGCCTGGAGAGTGCTCTTGTGCTCCACAATTGACCAGAAGATGTTTGAGGAAGGAATGATCAAGGCACCACAATGTGTTGACATCTAAGTCTAGCACTGACTACAACATTCCCACAGGTGTCCTAGATGTTTAGGGGCCAAGGGATATGAGGAAAATCGTTTAAAGAGCAGTTACACGTGCATAACAGCAAACAGTAAGTTTTCTGGTCGCTGGGCACTGCTTACGGACCGTAAGGTCCCCAATGTTGAGGTCCGTAAGCTTGTCCTCAGGGCAAAAAGTTGTTGTTCTTTGGTGTTTTGAAAGGGCAACCTCATATTCCAACTTTGGGACCTCAATTATCAGTTAGGGACTTCCCAAAATGGCCTTGAACAGTTACATACCCTACCATTTTGAATTGTTTGCTTGGATTCATTTTGAAAGTGCCGAACAAGAAGGTTTACCGAGCTTTTCTTCGTAGGAGTCCACCATTTCAATTATTGTCAAGAATTTCTGGATTTAAGATATATTAGATGTTTAAGATATATATACTTGGGTCTTGGGATTTATAAATGAGGTCGTTCAGAGGTAAAAATTAACATGACGCCACTTTTAAATCCTGCCAAAACATCTTTATTAAATCCGGGTTTACAACGCGTTTTGTCTTTCGTGACACGTGTCGTTATTTCATTGAACACGAATTTTCGAGGTGTTACATCCTCACCCCCTTAAAATAAATCTCGACCTGAGATTTACTGAAATAAAGAAGGGTACTTTTCTTTCATTGTGGACTCAACCTCCCACGTATACTCGGGACCTCTACGGGCATCCCATTTGACCTTTACAATAGGTACATGCTTCCTTCGAAGCTTCTTTACCTGTCGATCTTCAATCGACAAAGGTTTTTCCACAAATTTTAAGCTCTCATCTATATGCACATCTGAATGCGGTATTACCAGTGATTCATCAGCGAAGCACTTCTTCAGATTGCAGATGTGGAACACATTGTGAATTCCACTGAGCTCTTCCAGTAAGTTTAACTTATAGGCAACTGACCCGACACGTTCGATAACCTCGAAAGGTCCTATGTATCTCGGGCTTAGCTTGCCTTTCTTACCAAATCGCATCACCCCCTTCCAGGGTGATACTTTTAGCAACACTTTGTCACCTACTTCGAAGTGAGAAGCTTTACGCTTCGGATCTGCGTAGCTTTTCTACCTATCTCGGGCAGCTTTGAGACGGTCACGAATCTGGACAATCTTGTCCGTCGTTTCAAAGACTATCTCTGGTCCTGATAATTGGACATCTCCAACTTCCGCCCAACAAACGGGCGATCTACACTTTCTACCGTATAATGCCTCGAAGGGCGCAGCCTTAATGCTGATATGGTAGCTATTGTTGTAGGAGATTTCGATTAATGGTAGGTTCTTATCCCAACTACCACCCAAATCGATCGCACATGCACGTAGCATGTCTTCCAACGTTTGAATAGTACGCTCACTCTGACCGTCAGTCTGAGGATGATAAGCCGTACTAAAATTCAAACGTGTGCCCAAAGATTGTTGGAAACTCTTCCAAAAATGTGACGTGTATCTAGTATCTCGGTCAGAGATAATAGACACAGGTATGCCATGTAAGGCTACAATCTTATCAACGTATAACTGGGCTAACATGTCGGAGCTATAAGTCTCCTTGATGGGTAAGAAATGTGCTGACTTAGTCAGTCTATCAACTATAACCCATATTGTATCATTTCCTTTCCTTGTCTTGGGTAACTTGGTAGTAAAATCCATAGTTACCATTTCCCACTTCCAAGTAGGAAGTTCAGGCTGTTGTAGCAAACCTGACGGTTTTTGATGCTCGGCTTTGACTTGCGCACATGTCAAGCATTTAGCTACATGAGTGGCTACAGACTTCTTCAAGCCTATCCACCAATAATTTGCCCTTAGATCCTGGTACATCTTATCAGCTCCAGGATGAACGGAGTATTTGGAACTGTGGGCTTCCTGGAGGATAACATCACGAAGTCCTCCAAAAATTGGAACCCATATTCGTCCATTCATTCTTAGAATCCCGTCCTTGCTAAGAGATAACTGCTCCTCAGTTACTCCTAACTTTTCATTAGGATAGTTAGCTTCCAACACAGCTTCCTTCTGTGCAGCTAACAACCTTTCAATCAAATTATTCTTTATTTCAATGCTCTTGGCATTGATTCGGATGGGTTTCACCCTTTCCTTTCGACTCAAGGCATCAGCGACTACATTCGCCTTACCGGGATGGTACTTGATTTCACAATCATAATCATTCAAAGTCTCCATCCAACGGCGTTGCCTCATGTTTAACTCTTTCTGATTAAACAAGTGCTGGAGACTCTTGTGATCAGAATAGATCACACATTTGATACCATACAAATAATGTCTCCACAGTTTTAGTGCAAATACAACGGCACCCAACTCCAAGTCGTGGGTGGTGTAATTCTTTTCATGTACCTTTAACTGTCGTGATGCATAGGCAATAACTTTGCCTTTCTGCATAAGCACACACCCCATACCAGTGTGTGATGCATCACAGTAAACCACAAAATCTTCTATTCCATCTGGCAATGTCAGTACTGGGGCGTTGCTCAACTTCTGCTTTAGGATATCAAAGGATTCTTGCTGTTTAGGGCCCCAAACGAACTTTACTTTCTTCTTAGTTAAGGAAGTTAGGGGTGCAGCAATCCTTGAAAATTTTTCAATGAAACGCCGGTAATATCCTGCTAATCCCAGGAAGCTACGAATCTCTGTAGGCGTCTTTGGTTCTTGCCAGTTCGTAACTGCTTCAACCTTAGCGGGATCCACTTGGATACCACGCTCACTAACCACGTGTCAAAGGAATTGGACTTCTCGAAGCCAAAATTCATATTTAGAGAATTTGGCATAGAGCTTCTCCTGATGCAGGAGCTTGAGAATACAGCGAAGGTGTTTCTCATGGTCAGCTTGATTCTTCGAATAGATAAGAATGTCGTCGATGAAAACGATGACGAATTTATCTAAGTATGGCTTGCAAACGCGATTCATGAGATCCATGAACGCGGCCGGCGCATTAGTGAGCCCAAAAGGCATCACTAGGAACTCGTAATGACCATAACGAGTCCTAAATGCAGTTTTGTGTACGTCTTCATCTCTAACCTTCAGTTGATGGTAGCCTGACCTTAAGTCAATCTTCGAGAAATAACTTGCCCCTTGTAACTGATCGAACAAATCGTCGATCCTTGGTAATGGGTATCTATTCTTTATCGTGACCTTATTAAGTTCACGATAATCGATGCACAGACGCATCGATCCATCCTTCTTCTTGACAAACAGGACAGGTGCTCCCCAAGGAGACGAACTAGGTTTAATGAAACCTTTGGCTAGCAATTCGTCTAGCTGTGTCTTCAATTCCCTCATCTCCGTTGGCGCCAACCTATAGGGTGCTCGAGCAACTGGTGCTGCTCCGGGGATGATATCAATCCTGAATTCCACTTGCCTATCTGGTGGTAGACCAGGTAGTTCTTCCGGAAAAACTTCTGGGTATTCAGAAATGACAGGGATGTCTTCTATCTTCGGTTTAGGCTCATCAATAATCACTTGTGCCATGTAGACGACACAACCCTTCTTTAAACATTTTGAAGCCTTGAGCATAGTCACTTGCTCAGGCAGCCCATACTGGGTATCTCCCCGAATGGTAAGTGATTCACCAGACGGAGTCTTTATTACCACTTGTTTCTTGTTACAGACAATCTGGGCCTGGTTATGAGATAACCAGTCCATACCCAGAACTATGTCAAAACCGGCCAACTTAAAGGGAAGTAGAGACAGAGGAAAAGAATGGTTCTTAATGGATATAAGACATCCATCTAACACAGTAGAGACGGTTTCTAGGGTGCCATCTGCTAACTCCACCTCATAATTCACGCTTAAGGTTTTGACAGGTAATTTCAACAATTCACAAAACTTATTATCTATGAAGGACTTATCAGCGCCTGAATCAAAAAGTACTCTAGCATAGACGTCATTTACAAGGAAAGTACCTGTAATAACGTTGTCGTCTAGAACCGCTTCCTTGGCATCCATTCTGAAGACTCTAGCATTAGTCTTCTTGGCCTCTTCAGGCTTCTTGGTGTATTTAGGGCAATTGGTTTTAATGTGCCCCTTTTCATTGCAACGGTAGCACGTTGCGTCTTTCATCTTCTTGCAATCCAAGGTTTTGTGATCCGTGGACTTGCATATACCACAAGCATAGGTTTTTGACTGAGTCTGAGAGTTCGACTCGAGTCTGCACTTTCCATAGTGCTGTTTCTTGCAAATCTTGCACTTGGGCTTCTCACCAGAATGATGCCCATCTTTCCTTGACTCCGATCCTTTCTTGTTATCACCGTTCCCACGGTGCTTCTTGTTCGATCTCCGTGAACTGTCATCTTCACGTTTTCTCTTCTCAGCCTCCTTATTCCTCAGCGATCTTTGCCTGACCGCATCCAAAGTGAGGGACAAAGATATGTCAGCTACAGATCTAAAAGTAGCTGGCCGAGAAGCCTTCACGCTTGCCTTGATTTCCAGGGCTAAACCACCGATAAATCGCGCTATTCTTTTTGGTTCCGGGGTTACCAGATAAGGAACCAACCGGGACATCGTGTTGAAGCTCGTGAGGTAAGCTTGACAGTCAAGGTTTGTCATCACCAATGATAGAAAATCAGACTCTATCTTCTCAACCTCATGCTGAGGGCAGTAATTTTCCCTGATAAGGGCAACAAATTGATCCCAATACATGTTGTACAATGGGATTTTCCCGGTGGCTTGAATCAGAGATCTCCACCATGCTAATGCTTCACCCTTAAAAGACTGCGACACAAACTTGACCACATCTCTCTCAGCGCATCCGCTGATATCCACAACCGTATCCATCTCATCCAGCCACGTCATACAGTCAATGGCTCCCTTCTCCCCAGTGAAATCCCGGGGTTTGCAGGAAACAAAATATTTATAAGAGCAACCCTTGTCACGGGGTCTTTGGTTTAGTACAACCTGCTGAGATGGAGCACTGTGGTGGTTCGAGGAGTGTCGATCATCATCTTTCTTCGGTTCGTCCTTCTTGGACGGTGGCTTTGAAGGCTGTGTAGATAGGGTCCTACTACGAGTCCCACTATACGCTTCGTACTGCCTTTCCAATGCCTTTGTAACTGCGTCGTCGACCAACGCTTTTAATTCAGCACCCGTTAAATTAATCCGGGCGTTATCAATGTTCTCCACTGGATGACTATTTATCTCATCTGAGTTAGCCATTTTAATTGAACTGTTACAGAAAACAAGAACAATAGTTTATTTGGGAGATTATTATGGAATTGCCCCTTAGGGTAATTCATTAACCATGGTAAACAGAAACCATATTTGGTTAATTTATTAATCATATTTATTTAGGATTTCTATAATAATTTATCCTAATTATAAAACAATAACAATTTTATTTGTGGCACAAAAGGCCTAGTCACATGGACACTTTTAATTTATAAGTTATGATTTCAGAGAATCAAAATATGAAGGTATATTGGCACAATAGGCCTAGTCACAAGGACGTTTATAAATTATAAGCTATGATTTCAGAGAATCAAAGCATGAAGATTTGAACCTAGTTCATTACCTTTATTTGACAGGGAGTCATCGCTACCACTGTCTTTTGGCTCATATGAAAATGAGCAGGGCCCGTAGGCACCATATTACCACGTATGGTCAATATATGATCATCTTAATTGATGACCTAAACCCATGATTCAGAGATCATAAAATTGGGTTAGGGATCTTTTGAAGAATCCAATAACACGAATGACGTGTGTGATTTTAATGAATCATGTCTGCCAGGAGTGTTAACATGTCTTCAGATGTTAACAGGGATACGAATCTTTTAAACAGGTCTTACCATCTTGGCCCGGCCTTATAATGACCCGAAGGCTAGGTTTCAGACTTTAAGATTCTTATTTAAAAAATTTTACATAGGCAGATTATTTCGAAAGGAATGATTTTAATTCATTTATTTCATATATAAATTATTTATGCACATAAGGCAAACATGAAATTTATAAACTTACATTCCATTAATTTATTAAAATATTACACGTTGCCCTAAACGGGACTTTTCAACAAACAACTTACCCACGCAGGGGTTTAAACAAGTACTTACCCACGCAGGGGCTTAATAACACGCATACCCACGCAGGGGCTTAATAACATAATAGTCCACGCAGGGACTTACACAAATAACATACCCTCGTAGGGGTTTACAGAAAGATAGACCCACGCAGGGGTCAAAACAAACAAGCATACCCACGCAGGGGTTTATACAGCAAGACTGGCCCACGCAGGGGCTCAACAATAAAGGGAAACAATAAATGGAAGGATTCAGTGGTCCTTCTTGCTCTTCCCTTTAATTAGGCTCGTTAATCCTTGGAAGAAAGTTTGTCGCTCCCTTCGTTCCCTGTGAAACTCTCGCTCTACATGGTCCAACCTTTGCAGAATTTCTTCACGCTCTGGTGGAGAGAACCTTGGTGGTTGCGATTGTTGCCTGATAATAGGTCTTGCAGGTATCTGGTACCCATGTGTTGGGTACCCTACTCCCCATGGATCTCCATAGGGTCCTTGGGTGTTGTAGTTAGCCGCTACCATGTAAGGATCGGCTTCGGCGTAGTTGTAGTTGGTGTGCACCGGCTGCTCAAACGGGTTATAAGCCATGGAACCCGTGTATGCTGGAATTGGGTTATCAAAACCCATCGGCGGTGGTTGCGGTGCAACTGGGTGTGAAGGTCCACCCATTTGTGGATCTTCTTGATGTGGCGGGTAATGGCTGCCACTTGATTGCCGAGGAGAGCTGAAATGGAAGTCTCCTCCCCGTGTAGACATACGTGGTCCAGATCTCCTACGCCTCGGCGGTTGCGGAGGTGCCGGCTGAACTGGCGGCGGTGGAGGTGGTGGCGTGACTGCCCCAAATCTTGGATCCTCAGAGGGATCCCGTTACTGCTGCTGCTGTTGCTGAGGAGGTGAATGGCGAGGAGGTGTATAGTACCATTCGTGCCTGGTAAACATAGCTTGAAAGCTATCTGGACCAACATAGGGTGATCCGTGGAAAGAAGATCCGTCAGAGATCTCTATCGGGTGGTTTGGTGTACCACTGGCAGGCTCGACGGGGTCCGTATCCTCGTCCATATCATCCGCGTGATCTCCGGAGAAATGGTCCTTCGGTCCCAATGGGTTGAAACCCACTGGTTCTTGTATAAAATTTACTGGGTTAAACCGGCCCCTAAAACTGGTGTAGGGTCACCAAAGGAGTTGTGCGATAAAGATCGCTGTAGAGGTATGTATGAGGGTTGAGGGTTGTTGGGCTCGTACTCCGGCTGTGGCCCGTAAGGGTTAGGAGGTGTTGAACTGTGTGAGACCGACCGTCTAGCCGGCTCAAAGAGGTTCCTCCGGTTCTGCCGGGGATCGTCACTCTCCGTGGTAGATGGAGCTCGCACATTTGAAGGTCCAGCTTCATTATCATTGGGGGCGGTGATTGGCCCCTTGCCTCTTCCTCTTCTCCTGAAGAATCTTGGCGGCATTTTGTTAATCCTGTCAATATGGCATGAGATAACAAAACGAAAAATATATGCAAAATAAAGGACAACACAAACAAAGTGGAATTTGTCCTATGTTATATGTCTAGACTCAAAAGTTTAGAAATGTGCAATTGTGTAACTGAGATTAAACACAAAAGGCTAGTGTTTAATTCACTCAGTGTTGGCTCTGATACCAACCTGTCACACCCCGATTTCCACGTGTCACCGGTGGGCCCGGTGGGGAGTATCGTGACGTGGTTGGCAACATAATAGTCAAACAACACAATATTTAATATGCACAGCGGAAGCAATTTAAAAGATATAATACAACCGAATTTAATATTGTAATATCAAATGTCACAATATTCGGAAGTTTATTCACAGAAGGATCGAAAATAAAATATGAAACAATAGTTCAACAGACTTCAGGCATCTTAAGCTTGCGAGACTTCTAATGATGCTAAGGAGAAATCCCAGCCAATTACGCTTAGTACCTGCATTTAATCTTTTTGGGAAAATACGTCAGTTTACACTGGTAAATACAATCAACTGACTCATTTTGGAAAATGATTGAAAATTGATTTGGATGCACGTGGCATAAACATTTTTATTTAACTTGGGAGAATTATTTTAAATATATAATCTTGTAAACGAATTACATGTTCCTTGTGCGTTCAGTAGCCCGGATCTTGTCCGGGTTAAAGATCAATAGACACACCACATTATTCTTTTGTGCACTGACGGGTGTACGCCTACACCCCGCGCTTAAGTCTTGGCCATTTCGTAAAATGATGCCAAGGATATCCGGGACATGGTCATTAACCCCCCAAAGGCTTTAAGTAACAAGACTGTTTAAACGAGCTGATCAAATTATTCAATTAACCACCCAACGATGGAAGATTTGATGCCCGATCAAGCGGTATGCTATATACCGTAACCCAAGCCCGTATAGGGAAAATAAGTTAAAAGTATTTACCTGAGCAATGTATAATTCATAACAAGCAAACTCAAGTAGCTTTTACTGGTACTCCTAATCTGGAACGAAGGTTTATAATAACCTATTAGAATCCTAACGGGTCTTTAGTTAAGCTTAAGCTTAGACCGGTTAGTTTCAAAGACACGGTTCGTACGCACGATTAAGCGAAGACCGGATAGAATGTGATTTAGACCCGACAAGTTCAGAGACTTGTTTAATATGGGTATTTCATACACATTCTGGATTTTGAGATAAAACCGTTAAGGTTTGACCCGTTTAGGCTAGTTTATGTAAACTAGTTACATAAACCGAACCGAGCGCGTAATAAGCGTAACGGGTACTCATATGAGCCATTTACAGGTTTCCTAAGTTAATATGCTCCAAATATCTTGTGACATCAGTAAGATATCATTTATTATGCCCGAAACGAATTTAAACGCAAACTATGCCCCGTAGGGGTAGTTTGGTCATTTAAAAGGTTATAAAAGAGTTTAAGTATTTATCTGAGTTACAGGTATGATGTAATCAGCAAAAATACTTATTTTACCATGTTATAACAGTAGGGTAAAGTATATATGTGAAATTTATCAATTTTAACCAAACTATGCACCGTAGGGGCATTTTGGTAATTTCACATAAGCCGAAAAGCTCAAAACTGAAGTCTGAATTTAACAACCTTTGCTTACTGTTAAAATATTATAATTTGCCTCAAATATCAGTAGGTATCAACCCTTGTATGTTTAAAATAGTTTTAGTACATACTATGCGTTAAAAACGCTCAAAAAGGCGATTATAGGCCATTTCCGGGTTTGATACATAAATCTGATATTTTTATATTTACAGAAGACTTAAAATAATTTATTTATCATATGTGATCAGTAGCAAAAGGTTTGTAGTCGTTTAGATATGTAAAACTCATTTTATAGCCCGTAAGGGCAAAACCGACAATTACCGGATTAAGCCTACGAGTATAAGTTACGCTCAGCCTAAAATTAATTAAAAATCTTTAAAAATCCCAAAATAATATATTACATCAGTGGGTAAAGAGATTGATATCAAAAAGTATGTTTAAGTAGGCTATACGCTAAATATGCCGTTTAATTAACATAAAGCTTTAATTTTACGCTAACGAGCATAACTCTTAACCTACACCTCAAACTGATGTCAAATTTTGTATGCAAGTTTATATATCAGTAATTAAGGTTTCTACTCTTTTACATTTCCAAAAATCACGTTTTAAGGTGAAAAGGGCATAATGGTCAACATATGAGCAATTAACGGAATCATGCATATTAATTGGATAACTAATGATCCGAGGTGTATAATCATAGAGGGTTATACTAGCATGTAACCTGGTCCAAATAAAGCTCTTAGGTATTTCTAAATCATACCAAAACGGGTCAGAACTGAAAGTCAAAGTATAAGTCAAACTATGCGACTTTCGGTTCCGAACCGGGTCTAAACAGTAAATTGTCAGGTTGAACATGTTTAGACATGTTCTTACACCAATTACCAAGTTATATTAATGATCAAACAGGTTGTATGTGTTCTACATTGCTAATTATGCATAAATTGTAATTTACACATTCTGTTGACTTTTTAAATATAAGTTTGACCCGACATTTGACCTAGTTAGAGTGGGAATCAGGGGGAACCCTTTTAAGGGTTTATTACCCACATAATTACCAACTTATAACTACTTTTGATTCGAGATTTGACTGAGCCATTATTAATTAATCTCGAAGTCAAACCGTAATTATGATGGTTTGACTTTTAGCTAAATAACTAAGCTAAACATTATTAAAGAAGGATTAGCAAACTTACAAGTGTCTAATGGTTGATTAGGAAGGCCTGGAGAGTGCTCTTGTGCTCCACAATTGATCAGAAGATGTTTGAGGAAGGAATGATCAATGTGTTTGCACATTGGAGCTTTATATAGTGATCAAGGCACCACAATGTGTTGACATCTAAGTCTAGCACTGACCACAACATTCCCACAGTTGTCCTAGATGTTTAGGGGTTGTTTAGGGGCCAAGGGATATGAGGAAAATCGTTTAAAGGGCAGTTACACGCGCATAACAGCAAACAGTAAGTTTTCTGGTCGCTGGGCACTGCTTACGGACCGTAAGGTCCCCAATGTTGAGGTCCGTAAGCTTGTCCTCAGGGCAAAAAGTTGTTGTTCTTTGGTGTTTTGAAAGGGCAACCTCATATTCCAACTTTGGGACCTCAATTATCAGTTAGGGACTTCCCAAAATGGCCTTGAACAGTTACATACCCTACCATTTTGAATTGTTTGCTTGGATTCATTTTGAAAGTGCCGAACAAGAAGGTTTACCGAGCTTTTCTTCGTAGGAGTCCACCATTTCAATTATTGTCAAGAATTTCTGGATTTAAGATATATTAGATGTTTAAGATATATATACTTGGGTCTTGGGATTTATAAATGAGGTCGTTCAGAGGTAAAAATTAACATGACGCCACTTTTAAATCCTGCCAAAACATCTTTATTAAATCCGAGTTTACAACGCGTTTTGTCTTTCGTGACACGTGTCGTTATTTCATTGAACACGAATTTTCGAGGTGTTACACTTGGATTAGGGTTTTTTTATTTAAATCAATTTATTTATTGATGAATACGTAATCATAGTTATCGTCACCTTATGTAAAGTGATTATGATTATACTTTTTTTTAAGTTCTTAAATGATCACAGTCATTAATTACTTGCAACTACTTTGATTATTACATTTTTTTACTATGAACCTTATTGAAAAGTCAAAATGGGGCCAACAAGAGCTAAAAAATCCCATATAAACACAAAAAGTAAACGATTGCATTACAGACGTTAGAGTCACACCACTTATCCCAATTAAGAACTTGAAATTAAAATATAGTTTTGATCTATATGAAAGTCCCCTCCTTTACCATCTCGAAAATTCTTCGAATGGGAATGTATTTATGATTAAACTCATTTGTGTTTCTCGTCTTCCAAGTGTTCCACCAAGTAGTAAAAAACATAGCTCCGGTGACTCTTTTCCACTCGTTAGAACCCGTTTGATTCTAGATAAATTAGAGCAGCCTCATCAAGGATGGGAATGACTCCTAAATCGGCAATTTGAGCCAAATTGTAACTTGCCACCAAATAAGCTTAGCCTGAGTACATGAAACCAGTAAATTATTCGCCGTCTCTAGGTCAATACCACAACCCGAGTAAGTCTAATCATTTATGTCCCACCCTTAGTTTTTCCTCCCGCGTCGTTGGGCCCGAGCGTTGGGGGATTAATGGCGTGACGACTGTATACCAGTTTCACAGCGCAACAGAATTAGGAGTTTTGTAATAGTAAAGTACAAGTAGTAAAACCTGCAAAAATTATATTAAAATTTTAAGCATCAAATATTCGATACAAAGTATCCCAAAGGCAGGATCGAAATAAAATGGACTTTGAGACATCATAGGTCATTGCCATTGGAGTCTCAAATTCCAAAACTATAGACCGAGCCTTATCCAGCCTATTGTCTAGGTTTGTCTTTAAAAATACGCCAGCTTTCCCTGGTAAATACAGTTAACCGACTCATTTTAAAACATTAACTTTTCATTGGGACAGGTATCGTTATTACCAGATTTACATGTTTGTCACGTTCGGGAACTAGCATGGAAACTAGTATTAGATCAATACACACATCATATTTAATGACGGTCATGTGTATGCCTACACCCCGCACTTACGGCCATTACAATAAATGAATCGGGGAACCTGGATACAGTACTATCAACCCCTAACCATTTATGTTAATCAAGCAATACGGATTAAATCAGATTATTACACTATAAATACATTTAGCCCGTTGCAATACACGAACCAAGGGATTTTTTACTATCTCCCAAGTTTTGAGAAAAGTAGTTAAAAAGTATTTACATGTACTAGCGTAGAACACAGCGCATTCAGTTCGTAGTACAGCTGGACTCAAAGTTTATTGCCTATGATGCGATTACTGGAAGACTCTATAGTCCAGAGTGAATAAGAATAATATCCATGATAATTGTTTACGGGTCTTTATTGTCACGGCCCATGATCCAGTTCCCGGGTTCGGATGTCGAAGAACAGAAAACCCGTGGTATTGGTGTGTCATTTGGCAGCGGAAATTTTAACAGGATCGTTTAAACTGAAAACACCCATTTATTTTTTTTCAAGTTTCTGGACAAACCCCGTAATTTACAATAAAGGAATTTCACTGGGAAATCCCCTGATTACAAAAACATGCTTATTTATTTACTGAGCCACTTCATTCAAGCTGGCGTGCTACGCGGCACTTTTCCTTGTTCACAGTAAATCACTTGAAACATGTTTAAAAAGATTTTATCAGCGGGGAAATACTGGCGAGTCATTCAATTTGCACAAAATGACACATTGTTACAATTTACAGCTTTAAGAGTTTTCATATTTGCACCTATCTTATGATTAGCTGGTTCAGTTGTCACTCGACCGGATCTATGACTGTGGTCATACCACTATTGGGTCATGTCACCCAATAGCGACGTATATCACTAATTAGACTCTGATGTATTGCAAAATACATCCTTTATTCGTGTATAGTTTGTACAGTTTCTCGTTATATTTAGTTTAGTTTTCGTTAGAATGTGTATACTATTGATCAGATTGAGTTTTGCAGGTCTTGGTGCTTAATATTGCTGAAAATTGAGTGAAAACAAGCCACAATGCTGAAACACTAAGTTCCGGAACAAGTTTAAAAGAGTTAGAAAATATTTTGGGAGTTTTGAGAAGTTGAAGCTGGGAAAAATTAGGAGACTTCTGTCCATTTTGAGCTGTGGCGTCACGCCACCAAGAATCCACACACCCGTCGCGTAGCGCCATGATAAAATAATGAATTTCTGGGATTTCATGGCGTCGCGCTATGCCACACTGAAGACCTTTACCCGTTGCGCGACACGACGGGGTTTAACGACGGCGAATCTGGGCTAAGTGCTAGGGTTAGGTATAAAAACCCAAGAAACTCATCATTAAACCAAAAAATTACGATTGGAGAGCAACATATGCGAACTTTGGAGCATTCGGAGAGCTGAATTGAAGGTTTCGAAGCATAAGAATCATTGGTACGCGTTCGGGACGAAGGATTGAAGACTACACAGGTTTTCTAGTTCTTTGTTTTTTATTTTCCTTTCGAAACTCATTATCATGAACTCTCGTTTAGACATCTTTGTTTTGTTTTCATTATTTAACATGCTCGGCTAAACTTTTAAGCCACCTAGACTTGGATGAATGGATTGAATACAGTTTTTACCTTTTTCATTATTTGCATGATCTTTATGGATTGATTGTGTTTAGTAAAGAGTTTGGTCTATTGATTTGATGTACATGCGTGCTTTAATTTGGTTTATTATTTTCATTTGCTTCGTATGATTCTTGGTGACGGTCTTTATCATATAATAGAGTCGTGCTAGGGTTTAGGATTTTGGTGAGTGTCTATATCACGTAATAAATCTTAACTCTTTAGGGTGAAATTGCGCAAATAACCCTAGAAGTAATTGTTAGTGATTTACTAGATTTTAGTGTTCTACTAGTCCTTATAGCTGGAATGTGTGGGGCTATTGATAGGTCTTACCCAACGAATTGCTTTAGACAGTCCTTGGAAAAGGTCGTGCCTTAGTTGCCCTGTCGGTTTATTAGTCTATCAAGTCAAGTTAAGAAACCCAAACTACCCTAGATCTATAATTGGAAAATAGTAGGTCAACATTAGGGTACTTACACAATAATTAGACAACTGGAAAGACGTCTAATAACCGGTAGGGTTAACGGCCTAGGAAGCGCCATAAGTTTCACCTCGAGAAGGGTTGAGGGGCTTAGTTGGTATCTTAATAGGTTTAGTATCATAAGATCCCGGTTCCATAATTCATGCATTTAACTTAATCGGTAATTCTTAAAATCAATCCAGGATTCTAGTCTAGGTGGTCTCGTCATCATATAAGAAAAGCCTTTGCTCTATTTCGTATTAGTTTAGTTTTAGTTTAATTTAGTTAAATAGATTTCCTTAGATTTTGTGTAACCCCCCCCCCCCCCCCCAAAAAAAAAACAATTAAACAAGTGTAAGTCGTGTCTGTCAGTGTCTATTAGAGTCTAGTTTACGTGATACATAGAGTCTCGTGGTTCGATATCCGGACTTCCTAGGGTTATACTACAGTGATCGGTACACTTGCCGATTGTGTGGTTTAGGTCAAGTCTAGAATTAAAGCTTTTTAGTGTCTAGCTTAGAGAGTCTAATTTAGTTGATTTTTGTAGTGTGTTTAGCACACATCAAGTTTTTGGCGTCATTGCCGGGGACTCTTGGCAATCGCGTTCATTAGCTTTGATAGACTTAATTGACATATACGTGCTACGTGTGTTGTTTGTTTTTGAGTCTTTCATTTTTAGTCTTATTATTTATTTTTAGTTTGAGTCGTAGTGACTAGTGTTTGCTTTTCTCATATTCAGGTTTTTGCTTGTAGTGGATGCCACATCTGCGCTCGCACGGACCGCCAAAGCCGCCAGTCACAGAGTCATCATCTCGATCGGGCAAAGGCCCACAGGTCAGTATTTCATCCTCTTCTCAATTTCCTAATTTCGATTCCACTCCGTTACCCACCCCACCTCCAACCCCACCACCTTCACCAAACCATTCACCTAAAACATCACCTAAGGTTTCCCCACCCGATAGTCCTACTTCTAGAACTTCTAGCGCCCCAGAAAACTTAGATCAAATGGCCAACGCTAGATAAACCGTCCATCAACAAGCCACCCAAAATTTCACCGGTCTTGCTTCACCTATCACCATTCCAACCATAGTTAACGAAAACTCATGGCAGGTTCCATCATACGCCATGCAAGCCATCACCAATACAATCCAGTTTCACGGTCGCAACGACGAGGACGCCCCCGCCCATATAAACCGTTTCTCGTTTTCCTAGCTACTTTTAGCCTTCACGGAGCCCCTAACGATGCTACGTACCTAGAACTTTTCCCCTTTTCACTAGCCGGCCGTGCTGCTACTTGGTTGGATTCTCAACCAACCGGTACTTTTACCACATGGGCGGGCCTCCGTCAAGCTTTTCTGAACAAATACTTTCCACCCGCGAAGGCCTCACGTCTTCGCGATCAAATTCACTCTTTCCGCATGGAGCCCGACGAGCCATATTACCTTGCTTGGGAACGTTTCCAAAACCTTTGTGCTCGTTGCTCCCAGCATGGTCTGTCTGATTGAGCCCTTTGTGAGAAATTTTATAACGGTCTCACCCAAGAGACTCGTGATCGTTTCGATACTAATGCGGGTGGTCATATGATGGGTATTCTTACTGTTGCCGAGTGTTTAGAGCGTTTCGAGGCATTTGCCCAATCTCAATCTCAGTCGCGAGCTGATCAGCGGGATCAAAGTGGTAATTCAAATACCACTACTAGTGCACCCGCCCGAGGGGTGAACCATGTCACTATGGATCCTAGTTTAGCCGCCGTATTAGAAAACATGACTCGAGAGCTCAAGGAGATTAAAGCTAAGGTAGACAAGTGTGAGTTTTGCCGAGGGGGTCATGATACGAGTGCGTGTCCATTGCTAGTTGATGAGGAGCAAGTTGATTTCGTAGGAGGAGGTTTCGGTAGAGGTCAACCTAGTGGGTTTGGTAATAATAATTTTGGTTCGGGTTGGCGTAACAATAATAACTTTAATAATAGTAATAGCTTTCGGTCCAATGGTAACCCACCTGGTTTTCAATTAGCTCAAAATCCAAATAGGGGTCAAGGTTCATTCTTTGGTGGGGGTTCAAATGGGCAGTTCAACAAAGGGTTCAATGGACAGGTCAAAGAGGGGGGTTCAAATAATCAGGTTCAATCAGATCAGGGTTCAAGTTATGATCTAGGGGGTAGTCTTGAAAGAATGGAGCCAATGATGAGCCAGTTAGTTGTTAAGGACCAAACCACCCAAAAGACACTTAGCGAACATGACCTTATGCTTAAGAACCACCAAGCCTCTTTCCAAGACCTTCAAATAGTCGTAGGAGATATGTCTAGGAAACTAGAGGAGAGGTTGCCTGGTCAGTTGGCGGGTAACACCCTACCAAACCCTAATGCCCATGCCAAAGCCATTACCACTCGTAGTGGCAAAACCGTAGGGAACCCGAGAGTTGAAGAGAAAGTAGAAGAGGAAGATGAGGAGATTGTAGACGAAGAAATCAAGATGGAGGCTCCCGGCAAAGTGCAATCAAGGCTAAGCCTAGCAAGTACCGCACAGCCCGGTGAGCCCCAAGTTGAGAAGAAAGAAGAGAAATCACCCGTAGACGTTAGACCTTCTCCCTTAGTAGACCATTCGCGGATCCTATTTCCTTCACGTCTTAGGAACCAAAAATACTCAAGGGAATACGGGCAATTCTTGGATATCTTCAAGCAATTGAAGATTAATCTACCTTTCAAAGAGGCACCTCAGTCGATGCCTAAATATGCGAAATTCTTGAAAGACCTTCTTAGGAACAAGGAGAAGTTAGGGGAGTTGTCAAATGTCCCGTTGAATGGAGGGTGTTCCGCCGTTGTTCTAAATAAGCTTCCCGAAAAGCTTACCGATCCCGGTATTTTCACTATTCCTTGTCTATTCGGTAGTAATACCAACACTCGAGCCTTAGCCGACTTAGGTGCTAGCATCAATTTGATGCCCTTTTCTCTCTATGAGAAGCTAGACCTAGGCGAGCTTTCACCTACCCGAATGACGCTATCATTAGCCGATCGGTCCGTGAAATACCCGAGGGGTAAAGTAGAGAATTTGCTTGTCAAGGTCAACAAATTTGTGTTTCCTGCCGATTTCGTAATTCTTGATATGGAAGCGGATGAGAGAGTTCCCATTATCCTTGGTCGTCCTTTCTTGCGTACCGCTAAAGCCCTCATAGATGTTTATGATGGTAAGATTACCCTTAGGGTCGGTGAGGAGAGAGTTACCTTTGAGATAGATCGTTCCATGAACCACCCGAGTGGTTTCGATGACTATAGTGGTCCTTGCCATTCCGTCTACTTCTTGAATTCGTTCATCTCATGCGTTGATCATTGTTTAGAGTAAATTAGTGGTGCAGACTTAGTAGTAGGAGAGAGAGTATAGGAAGAGTTGAAGTTGGTAGATGAAGTTGAAGATGAGGGAGTTCCTTTGATTCCCGAAGTATTAGCCGTAAGTGAGGACACCACCCAACCCCCACCCTTAGAGCTTAAAGTACTTCCATCTCATTTAGAGTATGCTTTCTTAGGGGAGGGTTCAGAGCTACCCGTTATTATCTCATCACTATTGGAGGAAGAAGAGAAGTCGAGATTGTTGGAGGTGTTGAAGGACAACAAAGAGGCCATTGCTTGGAGGTTGTCCGACATCAAGGGCATAAGCCCTTCCTATTGCACCCACCAGATACTCATGGAGGATGATTTCAAACCGGTGGTGCAACCCCAAGGGCGGCCCAACCCCAACATGCAAAATGTTGTGAAGAAGGAGGTTCTTAAACTCCTAGATGCCGGGATGATATATCCCATCTCTGATTCGCCTTGGGTTAGTCCTACTCAGGTTGTCCCCAAGAAGGGAGGGATGACCGTTGTCATGAATGCGAAGAATGAGCTTATCCCTTCTCGTACGGTCACGGGGTGGCACGTGTGCATCGACTACTGAAAGTTGAATGATGCCACCCGAAAAGACCACTTCCCATTGCCCTTCATCGACCAAATGTTGGAGCGTCTCACGGGTCAACAATTTTATTGTTTTCTCGATGGGTTTTCCGGGTACTTCTAGATCCCCATAGCACCAGAGGATCAGGATAAGACCACTTTCACATGCCCCTATGGCACCTATGCGTACCGACGCATGCCATTTGGGTTGTGCAACGCTCCAGCTACTTTTCAGTGTTGCATGGTTGCCATATTTCAGGATATGACTGAGAGCTCCATGGAGGTTTTCATGGACGATTTTTCGGTATATGGTAACTCTTTTGACGATTGTTTGAAGAATCTAGAGAAGATGTTGAGGCGGTGCGTTGAGACAAAGCTTATGCTAAATTGGGAGAAGTGTCACTTCATGGTGACGGAAGGTATTGTGTTAGGGCATAAGATTTCTAGGGATGGTATAGAGGTAGATCACGCGAAAATAGATACCATTAGTAGATTACCTCCACCCACTAGTGTGAAGTCGATTAGAAGTTTTCTAGGGCATGCGGGGTTCTATAGGCGCTTTATTAGGGATTCTCAAAAATTACTCACCCCATGACCCGTTTGCTAGAGAAAGATGTTCCATTCTTCTTTGACGAGGAGTGTCTTAAAGCCTTCAACTTTTTGAAGGAACAGCTTATGAGTGCACCTATTCTTATCTCGCCCGATTAGAGCTTACCGTTTGAGCTCATGTGCGATGCGAGTGACTATGCCGTTGGAGCGGTATTAGGACAAAGAAAGGATAAGCACTTCCATCCCATATACTACGCTAGCAAAACGCTAAATGATGCTCAAGAGAACTACACCACCACAGAGAAAGAACTCTTAGCCGTAGTCTTTGCTTTCGACAAATTCCGCTCATACCTCGTTCTCTCCAAGACAATAGTTTTTACCGACCACTCCGCGTTGCGTTTTCTTTTTCAAAAGAAAGACGCTAAACCCCGACTTATTCGGTGGATTCTTTTGCTTAGCGAGTTTGATATAGAGATTAGAGACAAGAGGGGGCCGAAAACGTAGCGGCCGATCATCTATCACGTCTAGAGGACCCCAAGAGAGAAGAGATTCATGAGGAGGAGATTGGAGACACGTTCCCTCACGAGTCTATTGAGTTTGTAGAAGCCGAAAAGGAAGGATTGCCTTGGTTTTATGACTTAGCAAATTATCTTTCTTGTGGCAATATCGTGAGAGGAATGACCACACAATAAAATAGGAAATTCATTAGTGATTCGAGGAAGTATGTGTGGGATGATCCTTTTCTCTTTAGAATAGGGGGAGATAGGATATTTAGACGGTGCGTATCGAGAAAGGAGGGATGGAACATCATTAAACATGTGCATGAGGGCCTCACGAGAGGACATCATGGTGCATACGCCACCGCTCAAAAGGTGTTTGATTGTGGCTTTTATTGGCCTAGTGTACTTCGAGATGCCGTAGAGTTCGTGAAGACATGTGATGCGTGTCAACGAACTGGCAATATTTCAGCCAAAGATGAGATGCCGCAAAACCTGATCCAAGTGTTGGAGGTTTTTGACGTTTGGGGCATCGATTTCATGGGACCCTTTCCCGTCTCCAAAGGAAATCGTTATATACTTGTGGCGATTGACTACGTGTCTAAATGGGTTGAGGCTCCAGCTCTTCCCACAAATGAAGCCCGAGTAGTCTTGAAATTCCTTAAGAAGCTCTTTTCCCGATTCGGTACACCTAAAGCCTTAATTAGTGACCGTGGTACTCACTTTTGCAATGCGTTGATGAAAATTTGCTTGCACGCTACGGAGTCACTCATCGTTTGTCTACCGCATATCACCCATAAACGAGTGGTCAAGTGGAGAATGCGAATCGCGGTATCAAACGTATCTTAGAGAAGACCGTTGGTAAGAATAGGAAGGATTGGTCCGACAAGCTAGACGATGCATTGTGGGCGGTTAGGACTGCCTACAAGACACCTTTAGGAACTACACCATTTATAATCATCTATGGAAAAGCTTGTCACCTTCCCGTAGAGTTAGAACATAGAGCGCTTTGGGCATTGAAAACCGTAAATCTTGACATGACCGAAGCCGCTAAGAAGCGTTTCTTCCAAATCCATGAGCTTGAGGAGCTTAGGGATGCGTCGTATGCTCAATCATTGGGAATCAAAGAGAAGATGAAAGCTTCACAAGATAGGAAGCTAAGGAAGGTTAAAGAGTTTAGCAAAGGTGATAAAGTGCTTATTTACAACTCAAGATTGAAGTTGTTTGCGGGTAAGTTGAAATCAAAGTGGTCGGGACCGTATATGGTTCTTTATGTGTTTCCGTATGGAGCGGTTGAGATCATGGATGAGACGGATGGCCGAAATTGGAAGGTGAATGGCCATCGGTTGAAGCACTACATTGGAGGAGCAATAGACAAGAACGAGATGGAGGAAACTCCTCTCGAAATCCCATCCAAAGCCGCCAATTAGTGTTTTGCGATGAAATCCCAAGTGTAGAGTATGTACTGTTTGTAATTTCGTTGATTTTCGTAATTTTCCATGGTTTTTCGTGTCTTTTTTTCGTGTGTTTGAGAAATTTTGCAGGAATTATACTATCGAGGAGCTGAATTTGCGATGAAAACGACATTCCAGGTAAGTCCCAACACTTAGAAAAATTTGGGATGGCTTTGGGAAGGATTGGTAAAACTTAAAAAATTTTCTAAGGCACAAAACTTGAATTTTTACGCCACTTTCTGTCCAAATAACACCTTCGCATCGCGCCACCATAAAACACCTACATTGTCGCGCAACGTGACGCCTAGGTTCAAAAATTCAGTTTGAACCACCCTGTGGCGTCACGCCACCACTTATGGCCCTTATCGTCGCGCTACGCGACCCCTAAATGTGAACTCTCACCATTGAACCGACCCGAGGCGCTACGCCACGGATAACATGTTTCAACGTAGTGCCACGCGGCGATACAAAAATCAAAATAAAACCCTTTTTCTCACCTGCTACCCCCAAACGAAACCAAGCCCTCACACCACCGCCTCCACCGCCGAACACCACCTTTACCACCATAGATCCACCATTACTCAACCATTTTCATCCATTTTCACACCCCTATGCTTGGATTTCAACGGTGAACAAAACCCGCCGAAAAATTTGTGCATTTACCCGCTGTATTACTCCGATTCGGGACTTACCATAAACGAAAATTTCAAGTTTTCTCTTACAAAATATAGTCGACTCAGGTATGTTTCTTTGAAATTTTTTCTCTTGTATCTGCTATTTAGTTGATGTATGTGGGTCCGTGGGCTTGTCGAGTCAGTTATGTTAGAGTTTTTGTTCGAGTCGTTTTTGTGGTCTCGTGTGTCGGGTCAGTCGAGTCATGATAGTCAGTTGGTTGGAGTCATGGTTTTGTCGAATCGTATGCTTCTTTGTTTTAGTGAAGTTAACTCATCCGTGGAGACCTGGGCTCGAGTTCGTCTAGTGTAGTGCCGGTTTATTTCACGTCTAGCATACGTATGTTAGTTAGTATAGTTCATGGGTGCAGCCGGTTATGGTCTGGGCAATTTGAACATTGATTTGCTGAATTGTGATGCTACCTTGTTATGACATTTGATACTCAACTTTTGATTTTAGGCGGTCATGATTGGTGTCGATGTATTGGGCGCGTGTGGTGTCGGTTTGGTAATATTGAATGCGCTTTGCTTGATGATTGAATGGTTGGAATATATTGGCGGCTAAAGTGTCGAACTTGCATTATTGAACCAATTTTTTTTGCAAAGAATGAAAACCTCCTTTAATTAGGCGGAATTCTTCGATGCTAAAGTTTGTATTAAACTAATAAATGACTTATTTTAAGCAAGTTGGGACGTCAATGACGGATTGTTAGGCACTCGTTTTAATTGCGGACAATTAAAGTGCCGAGGGGGTAGTGTACATTGAGTCCAGTAGGGTCTTTGTGTCGTTTAGTCGAGTTTTAGTCTAGATCGAGTCGTATTTACTTGTTTTTGGGTTTACTTGCACGTACAAGTGGTTTAAGCTATCCCGTACTCAATCTCCATTCGGGCGAGTTTAACTACCACTTAGCATTTGTAAAAGGTAACCCGTTTGTTCAGAATTAGCCAGGAATGAAATGCTATAGGGCTAGTCTTAGTTTTAGAAATTTTTTTAAAAATCCAAAAAAATTATATATAATTTCAAAAAATTAAAAAAATAAAAATACCAAAAATAGTTTGTTATTACTGATTGTTTGCTTGTTTTGTCTTGATTATATCTGTTTTGCAGACATGGCTAGCAGTTCGAGGAGTGGTAGGGCCCGGAAGAGGGCCGCGGGTCAGACATCTCCAAGACAGGATCCGATACCACCGATTGATCCGATTCCTCAGGAGACCCAGATTATTCAGATAGCTGCTAATGATCCAAAACTGAGAAAGATCCAGTATCAAATGTATGAGTTTATTCCGGATAGGAAATGTAGTAGAGCCGACCACCCGATACTGAAGTTTGAGCCGGGTATACCTGAGTGGAACAAGTATGATAAATTGAAGGATACTGATTTGCTTCAACATAGGGTGATAGACTGGACCTGGTTGGGGGAGATAGGTTCGAGGCAGGTAGTTGCGGACCTCTTGGGTCCAAAGTTGACTGATGCATTGGAGTGTACACAGCCTCAGTATGAGGAGTTGGTATTGGAGTTCCACAACACGTGGAGACATAAGGAAGGAAAGTTTGATCAGGACACAGCTGTGTCTTTCAGTTTAGGTAGGTAGGTTTTTGAGATGAATATGGCGAGGTTCACCATTGTGTCAGGATTTTATATTGAGGAGGAGGTGAGACAACTGGGGTTTGTCACTAGTTTGAGGGGTGCTTATTCGATTGCGAGGGATCATAGTGTTGGTTCAGTTGAGCTGCAAAACTTCTGGCAAACGATTTCCGATCATCCATTCACAGTTACGAATCTGATCACTTCGGTTCGTAACCCAGTTTATAGGTATGTTTTGAAGATTCTGTCTACTACGCTGGTGGGTCGGAAATCAGGAGAGAACAAGGCGAATTGGATAGAGTTGTTTGTTTTGATGTGTCGTGTGGAGAAAAGGGAGATGAATCTGGCTACGGTCTTAGCAGATTGTTTTAGCAGAGGACGTCGAGGTGGTCATCGTGCTGGATTGGCTATGGGCCCTTATATTACTCGGATTGCACAGAACTTGGGGGTGTTTGACAAGTATGTCCCCCAGTTCCTACATGAGGGGCCCAAGACGATGACATTTGGGATTAAGGAGCTACAGCAGGCAGGTATAGTGTCGTGGACTGAGCCCTACGGCTGGGAACCGATTAGGCAGGGCCCGCAGGTGCAGCCGCCAGAGGAACATCCAGCTGAGGATGTGATGCTTCAGGTTGATCCGACACACTGACAACGGCCACCACAGCGACACGAGCGGCCGGCACCTCAGTACCCCCGCAGGCAGCCTCCACCTGTGCCTCTTACTTTGGAGTCATTCTCTGGCTATGTGGAGCAGAGATTCGACAGGATGGAGCACCTTATTCTGACAGGTCAGGAGAGGCAGGAGGGTGCCCTCCGTTACATGATGAGCAGGCATAACATGGGGATTCCAGACTTCTTCCAGCCGAGGCAGCAGGGTGGCTCGGCTGGTGCTGCTGAGAGGTTTGATCCGGTTCCCCCATTTCGTGTATTTGGAGATGGCAGTTCTGGTGCTGGTGGACAGGAGGGCAGCGAGGAGTCTGCCAATGAGCATGACGAAGACTAGTGTGGGGATGATGAGGATGAAGCAGCAGCTGACTATATCTTTTGTTTGATTTTTCTTTTATGCTGTTTTTGATCCTCATTTGTTGGTCTGTACTTATACTGATATACTTTGAACATGTTGGTTGGGAAGGATGGGTTGGTATGTGTTGAAACTGATAACTTTTGATGATATATATTATGATATTTTGGGTAGTTTGTGATGTTGATTGATAGGTTGATGTTTAGCCGCTTTCGTTCGCGTGTCCGAGGTTAAGAGTTGTTTGCTGAGCGCGTTTCGAATTGGAGGGCTTATGTGGAAACGACTGGCACTTTGACAGTCTCACATACTCAGCTAAGTCGTTTCCCTTGTATTCTTTTATTTAGTTATTTATTTAGTTCATTCGTAGTTTAGGGGTAATTTAGGTAGTTTTGAGTCGTAATTCCGCTCTTGCATTAGGGACAATGCAATCTCTAAGTGTGGGGATGGGATACTTGTAAATATTCGAGTCATAAATATGAAAAATACAAAAAAAGTAAAAAATTTGAAAAAAGGTAAAAAATTTGAAAAAAGTAAAAAATTTGAAAAATCCAAAAAAATTGAAAAAAATCAGAAAAATGTCTTTTGAATAAAGGAGTCTGCAAATAAAATACGGAAAATGATAGAAAAGATGAATTTTTTTTCCCGGGTCGAATAATAATAAGAGATTAAAATAAATCGAGCTTGTGTCTAGTTAGGGATGTGTGGATAGGCCCGGGTTTGGTTTTAGGTCCATTTGAGTTAATACTACCTTAATTGTCGGTTTACTAGTGGGTTTTCATCTGGGAAATATGGGAAATCGAAACTGCCAATAAGAGTATAAGGGACACCGTTATAAGTTAGAACCGTTAGAATTTGATCGAAAAAAAAAATAGAGAAACAAATGAGCTAGAAACTGAATGAAAGTAGCATAGTTCTATGCAGGCTGGGTTGGGGATAGTGACTTTACAACCGGATTACCTCTAGAATGTGTGAAATCGACCTTGCAAAGAAAAGAAAAAAGTACCGAAACCTAAGTAATCCGAGTTGGGGATAGCGACTCTACAGCCGGAATGCCTCTTGGTTAAAGAAAGCAACGTCTACGCCCATTTAAAGAAAAAAAATGAAAAACAATTGATTCTAAATTCTCTTGGTTTTGATATAAGACGGTTAGGAATTAATCCAGTGATCGTTCCTTTAGTTCTATAAGCTTGAGGCGGGAGTAGGTGGATCGTAGATCCTAGCGTGAGGCCCTAGGTAGATTGACCGCACTTAAATTAAATTCACATGATAAGGGCTTAAGACCGGATTTGGGTTTAAAGGGACAAACATATTCATAATCGCGGCTAACGCAAGTTTTGGTTTTAATAAAATATAAATATGCCTTTGTCCCGAGTGACTATTCATCTATGATTCCGTTGCCTAATTCTTTTTCGAGGACGAAAAAAGAGTAAGTGTGGGGATATTTGATGTATTGCAAAATACATCCTTTATTCGTGTATATTTTGTACAGTTTCTCGTTATATTTAGTTTAGTTTTCGTTAGAATGTGCATACTATTGATCATATTGAGTTTTGCAGGTCTTGGTGCTTATTATTGCAGAAAATTGAGTGAAAACGAGCCACAATGCTAAAACACTAAGTTCCGGAACAAGTTTAAAAGAGTTAGAAAATATTTTGGGAGTTTTGAGAAGTTGAAGTTGGGAAAAATTCGGAGACTTCTGTCCATTTTGAGCTGTGGCGTCGTGCCACCAAGAATCCACACACCCGTCGTGTAGCGCCATGATAAAATAATGAATTTCTGCGATTTCATGGCGTTGCGCTACGCCACACTGAAGACCTTTACCCGTCACGCGACGTGACGGGGTTTAACGACGGCGAATCTGCGTTAAGTGCTAGGGTTAGGTATAAAAACCCAAGAAACTCATCATTAAACAAAAAAATTACAATTGGAGAGCAACAAAGACGAACTTTGGAGCATTCGGAGAGCTGAATTGAAAGTTTCGAAGCATACGAAACATTGGTACGCGTTCGGGATGAAGGATTGAAGACTACACGGGTTTTCTAGTTCTTTGTTTTTTATTTTCTTTTCGAAACTCATTATCATGAATTCTCGTTTAGACATCTTTGTTTTGTTTTCATTATTTAGCATGCTCGGCTAAACTTTTAAGCCACCTAGACTTGGATGAATAGATTGAATAAAGTTTTTACATTTTTTGTTATTTGCATGATCTTTATGGATTGATTGTGTTTAGTAAAGAGTTTGGTCTATTGATTTGATGTATATGTGTGCTTTAATTTGGTTTATTATTTTCATTTGCTTCGTATGATTCTTGGTGACGGTCTTTATCACATAATAGAGTCGTGCTAGGGTTTAGGATTTTGGTGAGTGTCTATATCACGTAATAAATCTTAACTCTTTAGGGTGAAATTGTGCAAATAACCCTAGAAGTAATTGTTAGTGATTTACTAGATTTTAGTGTTCTACTAGTCCTTATAGCTGGAAGGTGCGGGGCTATTGATAGGTCTTACCCGGCGAATTGCTTTAGACAGTCCTTGGAAAAGGTCATGCCTTAGTTTCCCTGTCGGTTCATTAGTCTATCAAGTCAAGTTAAGAAACCCAAACTACCCTAGATCTATAAGTGGAAAACAGTAGGTCAACATTAGGGTACTTACACAATAATTAGACAACTGGAAAGACATCTAATAACCGGTAGGATTAACGGCCTAGGTAGCGCCATAAGTTTCACCTCGAGAAGGGTTAAGAGGCTTAGTTGGTGTCTTAATAGGTTTAGTATCATAAGATCCCGGTTCCATAATTCATGCATTTAACTTAATTGGTAATTCTCAAAATCAATCCAGGATTCTAGTCTAGGTGGTCTCGTCATCATATAAGAAAAGCCTTTGCTCTATTTCGTATTAGTCTAGTTTTAGTTTAATTTAGTTAAATAGATTTCCTTAGATTTTCCGTAACCCCCCCCCCCCTCCAAAAACAATTAAACAAGTGTAAGTCGTGTCTGTCAGTGTCTATTAGAGTCTAGTTTACGTGATACATAGAGTCTCGTGGTTCGATATCCGGACTTCCTAGGGTTATACTACAGTGATCGGTACACTTGTCGATTGTGTGGTTTAGGTCGAGTCTAGAATTAAAGCTTTTTAGTGTCTAGCTTAGAGAGTCTAATTTAGTTGATTTTTGTAGTCTGTTTAGCACACATCAGGCTTGCCCACCTAAAGTGATAAAAACAGCAGTAATGTGCACAATACCCCACTTACTGCTAGTAACTTAAGATTAGCAAAGACTTAATCACAGCAAAATATAACTGGAAAACATTTTAGAGTTTTGTAAAGAAATTTGATAATAAGAGAATGACTCACATTACAAGTTTAGACGGACAGAGTATGCCTACTGATTAAGTCTGGTAACCTAGTTAAATAATGCAAACGAAACTAGGTTAGTAACTTAATACAACATTTACGATAATTTCACGAAATCAAAACCCTCACAACGAATGACAAAGTATAGCCCGAATTCGGGCAGCACTTAAACATCCAACGGATCGGTTTCAATCGATCGGACATTGTATCGTAGCAGTGATCGAGTTATTACCATGTAATCGTAGCAGCGTCTCGACACTTAAACACACGATTTTAAGCAAAATTTGACGTTTTTGAAAGAGTTTTTCGAACACAGAAGAATGGCCATGCAACGACCTATTTATAGCTGATTTTCGAGTTGTTCGCGGCCCGCGAAGGCCTTAAGGCCATCCTACGTGCCCCGCGAGGGCCACCCTAGCTACGGCTAGGGCTACCGTGTCATGGCCTAGGTCTGCCACGTGTGTGACACGTGGCCCTAAAGCTTATCCGGAAATTCGTCGAGCTGTCACGCCCCGCGAAGACCTTAGCTTGGTCTTCTGCGGCCCGTGAGCAATCCTTAAAATTGGATTTTCTTGATTTTTAATAAAAGTTAGAGTTTTAAGGATCCGGGTGATTACTTACGGGGTGTTTTAGGACATTTTTGTGCAAGTCCTTACATCCTCCCCACCTTATTTAAAATCTCGTCCTCGAGATTTACTGGAACATGTGAGGATATTTTCATTTCATTTCTGATTCTAGTTCCCATGTGTACTCAGGTCCTCTCTTCGAATCCCACTTTACTTTGACCAGCACCAATCTCTTGTGTTTGAGGAATTTGACCTTTTTGTCCTCTATTCAAAGAGGTTTCTCCACAAATTTTAACTTTTCATTTACCTCTATATCTTGAAGAGGTACTACCAGTGATTCATCAGATAAACACTTTTTAAGATTAGATACATGGAACACATCATGTACCCCGGCTAGCTCTTCTGGTAGTTGTAATCGATAGGCGACTGGTCCTATTCGTTGGATAACTGTGAACGGTCCTCTGTACCTTGGACTTAATTTTCCCTTTTTACCGAACCAAACTACCCCTTTCCAAGGAGAAACTTTTAATAGTACCTTGTCTCCAACTTGGAATTCTAACGGCTTACGTCGATTTTCTGCATAACTCTTCTGGCGGTCTTGAGCCGTTTTTAGTCTTTCTTTGATTTGAGTTATCTTGTCGGTGATTTCTTGCACAATTTCGGGTCCTGATAATTGACTTTCTCCTATTTCTGCCCAGCATACTACAGTTCGACACTTTCATCCATAAAGTGCTTCAAACGGGGCAGCGTTGATGCTTGTATGATAACTATTGTTATAGGAGAATTCTATTAATGGTAAGTGGTAATCCCAGTTTCCACCAAAATCTATAACACATGCCCTGAGCATGTCTTCTAGGGTTTGGATCGTCCTTTCACTTTGACCATCTATTTGGGGATGGTAGGCAGTACTTAAATTTTATCGTGTTTCCCATTGCTTCTTGGAAACTTGTCCAGAAATGCGAAGTGAAACGACTATCCCTATCTGACACAATGGAGAGTGGGACTCCATGTAGGGATACTACCACATCTACGTATAACTTAGCTAATCTTTCCATGCTAAAGGTTTCCTTCATTGGTAGGAAATGAGCTGATTTGGTTAATCGATCTACAATCACCCAGATTGCATTGTTACCTTTCCTGGTCTTAGGTAACTTAGTAACAAAGTCCATTATTATTAGTTCCCATTTCCATACAGGCATTTCTAACTGTTGAAGTAAACCTGAGGGTTTCTGGTGTTCTGCCTTGACTGGCCAACATGTTAGACACTTAGTGACATATCTAGCTATGTCCTTTTTCATTCCTATCCACCAGAAGTTATTTCTTAAATCTTGATACATTTTGTTATTACCAGGATGCATCGTATACCTAGATTTATGTGCTTCCTCTAGAATCTTATTTCTTAAATCTCCTTTCCTAGGTACCCAAATTCTTTTCTTATGGAATCTCCAAATTGCATCATTCCCTTGCTCTAATTCTTTTATCATTCCTTTCATTCCTTCAGCATCATCCTTGATTGTTGTTTCTTGAACACCTTTCAGTTGTTCCATTAAATCTAACTGTAGATTTAATCTAAGAGCACGAACTCGCCTTTGCTTTTCATAATATTTACGACTTAGGGCATCTGCTACTACATTTGCCTTTCCTTCATGATATAGAATATCACAGTCGTATTCACTTAGAATTTCCATCCATCTTCTTTGCCTCATGTTCAATTCTTTTTGCCCAAATATATACCTTAGACTCTTATGATCTGTATAGACAGTGAACTTACTTCCATACAGATAATGTCTCCAAATCTTAAGGGCAAAAATTATTGCTCCTAGTTCTAAGTCATGGGTCGTATAATTTTCCTCGTGCTTTTTCAATTGTCTTGAGGCATATGCAATTACCCTTTTGCGTTGCATTAACACACAACCTAATCCTAATTTAGAAGCATCGCAGTAGACTTCGAAATCTTCTATTCCTTCCGGTAAGGCAAGAATTGGGGAATTTGTTAACTTTTGGTTTAAGATTCTAAAGGCCTCTTCTTGCTTGGGTCCCCATTCAAACTTAACAGTTTTGCAAGTTAGCTTAGTCAATGGAACAACTATCTTAGAAAAGTCTCTTATGAAGCGCCTATAATATCCAGCTAATCCTAGAAAACTTCTAACTTCAGTAGCTGATTGCGGGACCTTCCAATTCATGATCGCCTCTATCTTGGAGGGATCTACTTGAATGCCTTCGTGATTCACCATGTGTCCTAAAAATTGCACCTCTTGTAGCCAAAATTCACACTTTAAGAATTTGGCGTAAAGCTTTTCTTTTCTTAATAAGGTTAAGAGTGCGTGCAAATGCTCACAATGTTCGTTCTGGCTTTTGGAATAAATAAGTATATCGTCGATGAAGACAATTACAAATTTATCCAGATACGGCTTACAGATCCTATTCATCATATCCATAAATGCTGCAGGAGCATTCGTTAATCCAAATGGCATGACTGTAAACTCGTAGTGACCATACCTAGTCCTGAAAGCAGTTTTAGGTATGTCTTCTTCATGTACCTTCAACTGATGATATCCATAGCGCAAATCTATTTTAGAGAAATACCTAGCTCCTTGAAGTTGATCAAAAAGATCATCAATTCTAGGTAATGGGTATCGATTCTTAATGGTAACCTTATTCAATTCTCTATAATCGATACTATAACACATCGTAAAATCATGTCCAATATAGTATCGACACGTGTCATGGACTTTAAACGTGTAACAAATTGAATATGAGGGACTAAAGTTGACAAACGAAGAAAGTATATGTATATAAGGATACAAAGTGTTAACATTTGATAATTATGCCTTTTAACAACCCAACACGATGTTTATACCCTAAAACGAATGTATCATGAAGCATATGAAACCGTTTGTGGGAGAAAGTGAAAGTTTACAAGACGCGAAGGTTAAATGTGTCAACATGTTTAAGTTATACCTCTGAGTGACCTTTTAGCGAACCCGGAGCCTTGTAACTACTAATTATACTCCCAAGAATGAGTGATAAAAATTTCACAAGGTTTCGATATCGTATGAGGAAGATACGTTAACTTTCGTAATTAAAGGGTTAAAAGCGTCAACGAGGCAAAACTTGTGTTTTCGGTTACCGTTTAACGAAACCGGACCTAACGATGTTTGGTCATACATCATGGATCACAAAACTATAAATTTCATGGGTTAAAAGTGCTTAGAATGGAAGAAATTACGCTTTAGAAGGTCCACGGGGTGAAAATGTCAATTTTTGAAACTTGTTTGCTGGTCCCCTACCCCCTGGCGCTGCGCCACCACCTGAGGCACTCCTCCGTCGCGCGACGCGATGGACTGCCAGCTCAGAAAAATGTTGTTTAACGTGGCAGCTTGCATGTTTGCTATATTCCACGAGTTTGCCACCCTCTAGCTGCTTGAAACACGTCCCTAGACACTTGTTTTCATCTCTAGAGTTGCCATAACACCTGTAGCAATCTCCATGATCCTTCCATGGCTATATATAGAGCCCTTTGTTGCAACTTTGTGAACTCACACTTCACTTTTCCTTATTCTAACTCTCTGGAGCATTCTTGGCACTTAAGAAGCCTTTTCTCTGTTCTAATCTCGTGCTAAGGACCATTGTAAGTCATCTTAGCTTCTGTAATTATGTTTTAATTAGTTTAATGGCCCAAAGTCAAACCGTCGTAATTAAGGTTTGACTTAGTGATTAATCACTAATGGTCCAGTCAATTCTCGAATTGAAAGTACCTATGAGTTGGTAATTATGTGGGTAATAAACCCTTAAAAGGGCACCCTCTGATTCCCACTCTAACTAGGTCAATTGTCGGGTCAAACTTGATTATAAAAAGTCAACAGAAAGCTAATTTTTGCATAAACACATAATTAACAATATAGAAGCCATGGAACCTGTTTTATCCCTCTTATAACTTGGTAATTAATGTAAGAACATGTCTAAGCATGTTCAACCCGACAATTTTCAGTTTAAGCTCGGTTCGGAACCGAAAGTCGCATAAGTGGACTTTTGCTTTGACTTTCAGTTCTGACCCATTAGAGCATATTTTAGAAATGCCTTAGAGCTTTATTAGGACCAGGTTACATGTTAGTATAACCCTCTGTGATTATACAACTTGGTTCATTAATTATCCGATTCATATGCATATTTCCGTTATATGTCTAAATGTTGACCAATATGCCCTTTTGACCTTAAAACAAGAATTTTGAAAATATGAGAGGACAATAATCTTTATTACTGATTATAAACATGTCCCAAAATTTTCACATCAGTTTGAGGTCTAGATTAAGAGTTATGCTCAATAGCGTAATTAGAAAGCTTTTTTATTAATTAAACGGCGTAATTAGCATAAAGCCTATCTAAACCCAATTTTTGATACCAAACTTTTTACCTACTGATGTAAAATAATATTTTGGGATTTTTGAAAATTTTTATTTATTTTTAGGCTGAGCATAACATAGGGTTATAGCTTTGATTCGGTAATTGTCGTTTTTGCCCTTTTGGCCTATAAAATGAGTTTTACATAATATTTGGATACCAAAATTTTTGCTACTGATTTTATATAATAAATAAAATATTTTGAACTTTATAAACTGATCAAAAACTCAGATTTCCTATTTAGACCCGAAAATCGCTTAAAACCGACTTTTACGCGTTTTAAGCGCATAATATGAGTTAAAACTATTTTTGGCATATGAAAATTAATACCTACTGATGTTTTTAGTAAATTTTTATAATTAAACAGTAAGCAAAAGTTTTGAAACCAGAATTCTAATTTTGACCTTTAAAGCTTATGTGAAATTACCAAAATGCCCCTACGGTGCATAGTTTAGTTATAAAAGATAAATTTCACATATATACAATACCCTACTGTTATGACTTATAAAAGTAAATGTTTTTACTGATTATATCAGACCTGAAACTCAGATTAGTATTTAAACTCTTTTATAATCTTTAAAATGACCAAAATACCCCTACGGGGCATAATTTGAGTTTAAATCCATTTTGGGCATAATGGAAGGTATCTTACTGATATCACAACATATTTAAGGCATATTAACTTAGGAAACCTGTTCATGACTCTTTTGGTTAACCGTTACGCATTATTCGCGTTCGGTGCGGTTTATGCAACTAGTTTGCATAAATTAGCCGAAACGGGTCAAACCTTATCATTTTTATCTCAAAATCCAGAATGTGTTTAGTTTACCCATATTATACAAGTATATAAACTTGTCGGTTCTAAACCACACTCTAATCCGGTCATCACTTAATCGTGCATTTTGAACTGTATATCTTCCTTTAAAACTAACCGGTCTAAGTTTAGACTTAATTAAGACCCCTTAGGAATCTAATAGGTTATTAAAATCATCGTTCCAGATTAGCAGCCCAGTAAAAGCTACTTGCACTCGCTGATTTTGATATATACTTGCTCAGGTAAATACTTTTAACTTATTTTCCCTTATACGGGCTTGGGGTACGGTATATAAAATACCGCTTGGTCGGGCATTGTATTGTTAATCGTATGTAGGTTAATTTATTGAGATCACCTGTTTAAACTGTTTTGTTTGCTTAAAGCCTTTGGGGGGTTAATGACCATGTCCCGGATATCCTTGACATCATTCATTGAAATGGCCACGACCTAAGCACGGGGTGTAGGCATACACCTGCCGGTGCATATAAATAAAAAGGTATAACCGTATGTTCGAGAATAACTCGACGCGGGATTATATCATGTGGTGTGTCTATTAATCTTTAACCCGATATTCAACCCGGGCTACTAAACGTATAACGAACATGTAATTCTTTTACAAGTTTATATATATAAATAATTATCACAAGTTATAAAAGATTATTTTGTGCCATGTGCATTCAAATCAATTTTCTTAAACATTTTCAAAATGAGTCGGTTAATTGTATTTACCAGTGTAAACTGACGTATTTTCCAAAAAGGCTAAGTGTAGGTACTACACGG
This sequence comes from Helianthus tuberosus, assembly GCA_030545235.1. Lineage (NCBI taxonomy): Eukaryota > Viridiplantae > Streptophyta > Magnoliopsida > Asterales > Asteraceae > Helianthus > Helianthus tuberosus. Next base: position 38,854,852 of record CM060382.1, on the reverse strand, counting down.
AATAGGTTGGCTACTCCTAGCATCAATAAAGAGTCTTGCAAGCTTAGATGTTAATAAATCTGTTGAACAATGATCTTTTGAACTTTGATCTGCCTGTGGATCCTTACAACCGTTTTGTAATACACCTGATATTACTTTTTCTTCGGTTTGTAATGATTTTATCTTTCGACTTCCACTGTGTATTAAACTGTGATAATATAAATTGTCTATGATATCAACTACGTCACGATACTCCCCACCGGTAATACGTGGAAATATCGGTGTGTGACAGGTTGGTATCAGAGCCAACATTGAGTGAATTGAACACTAGCCTTTTGTGTTTAATCTCAATGACACAGTTTGCACATTCCTTGACTTTCGAGTCTAGGCAAAGAACCTAGGACTAATCCAAATTTGTTTTATTTAATTTTGTCCTTTATTTTCCTTTGTTGTATCCTTTGTTTGTTTTGACAGGTTCAAAAAGATGCCACTTAGAATTCGGGGAAGAGGTAGAGGCAAGGGGCCACTCGTCGCCCCCAACGATCACGAAGCCGGGCCTTCACACCGGCGAACTCCATCAGACTATTTAAGTAAAAGTCCTCAAGAAGATTGGAGGACCCATCTAGAACCCGCGAGGCGTTCAGTCTCGCTGAGCTCCTCACCTTCTTACCTAAACCCTTTCGGGCCTCAATCGGAGAACGAGTCCCACAACTCACACCATTCTTTTATACCCCTTCAAAGCCACAATTCACACCATTCTTTTAACGACCCAACACCCTATTTCCAGAGCCGGTTCAACCCGACAAACCTAGTGGAAGAGCCAATGGATTATAACCCGTTGGGACCGGAGGACCATTTCTCCATGGACATGGACGAGGACCCTGAACTTGCCCAACCGCCAACCAGAATGCCTACTCACCCCATCGAGATTTTGGAGGGGTCACCCTTTCTTAGATCACCTTATAGTGGTCCCGACAGCTACGAGGCAAGATTTGCCCAATACGACTGGGTGTTTACTCCCAGTTACCACTCATCACCGCAGCAGCAGCAGCAGGATCCCTCGGAGGATTCACGCTTTGTAGCGGTTACTCCACCGCCACCACCATCAGTGCAGCAGCAGCCTCCGGAGCCACCAAGGAGTAGAAGATCAACCGCACGGATGTCCGTGCGAGGGGGAGTCCGTATCAGCACCCCTCAGCATTCAAGTGGCAGCCATTACCCGCCACTATACGAAGACCCACAGATGGGTGGGCCTTCGAACCCTGTTTCTGAGGTGCAGTCTGCGCCGGTCGCACCACCACCAGTGGGTTATAACAACCCAATTCCTACATACGCCGGTGCAGCGGCATATAACCCTTTCGAGCAGCCGACCCACACCAACTACAACTATGCTAATATTGACCCATACCAGGCAGCATGGGACTACAATGCTCTCCATCCCGAGGGGCCGTATGGAGTCCCGTATCAGACTGGGTACCCACCCTATGGGTATCAACAACCGCCACCTCCTCAACCTCCGCAGTATCAGCAGCCCCCGCAGCCGCCAGTGATATCGCCACCGCAGCAGCATGAGATTCTTCAAAGGTTGAGTCAGGTGGAGCAGGAGGTTCGGGAAGAGCGTAGGCAAAACCGAGGAATTCTCAAGGGTCCGGCGAGCTTAATCAAGGGGAAGAGCAAAAAGGGTCATTAAATCCTTTATTTGTTTATTTGTATTTCTTTAATGTTAATCAAGTCCCTGCGTGGACATCTGCTTCTGTAATCAGTCCCTGCGAGGACTTGTATTTCCTGTTAGCCCCTGCGTGGGCAAGTTGTTTCTGTTAAAAGTCCCGTTTATGGCAATCTGTACTCTTTTTAAATCTAATGGCATGTTATAATTTAAATTTCATTTTTACCATTATATGCATAAATGTAAAATGTATGAAATAAATAAATAAATCCAAAATATGTCATTCCTTTTATAATATCTGCCTTTAAATATTAAATAAGAATCTTAAAGGGTATAACCTAGCCTGCATGTCATTATAAGACCTGGCCATGATGGTAAAACCTGTTTAAAAATATTCAAATCCTTGTTAACATCTGAAAACATGTTAACATTCCTGACGGATGTGATTTGTAAAATCACACGTGTCATTCTTATATTGGATTAACCCAATTCCTTCTTTATTATTAAACATCCATTTGTGATGTAATGCCTACGGGCCATAATTATTGTCATATAAGACAAAAGACACTCGTAGCCTACAACTCCCTGTCAAGAAAGGTAATGAACTATGATTCAAGCCTTAATACCTCGATCCTATAAGATCTTGACTTATAATTTAAATATGTACATGTGACTTGGCCTTTTGTGCCATTATTACATTATAACTAAGGATTATTAATGAAAAATCCTGAATGAAATACTTAACAAATTAGCCAATATGGTTCTTTAATACAATGGTTAATAAATTAATAAGATGACAAATCTATTATAAACTTCTAAGAAATCATTGTCATCATTTTATGTAGCAGTCAAGCTACATGGCTGAGTCTGAAGAAGTCAACAATCATCCAAGGGAGAATCATGGTACTACCAGGATCAATGTAACTGGTGCGGAACTTCAAGCATTGATTAATAATGCTGTTACCAAGGCCTTGGATAGGCAGTTTAACGAATCTAGTGGTACTCGAAGCAGGACCTTATCTGTACCCCATTCTAAACCTAAGACTCACTCTGAGGCTCCTAGTAAGCCACCTCCTAAACATGATGGATCAAGGAGGGATGACGATTATCACTCCTCAAATCAGCATAGTGTTCGGTCGAAGAAGAATGAGCTCAAACAAGAACCACGTGGTAAGTCTTGTACATATAAGTATTTCGTCTCCTATAAGCCTAGAGACTTCACAGGGGAGAAAGGAGCCGTCGATTGTATGACTTGGCTCGATGAAATGGACACTGTAGTTGATATCAGTGGTTGCGCTGATAGGGACGTTGTGAAGTTTGTATCTCAGTCATTTAAGGGAGAAGCACTAGCTTGGTGGAGGTCTCTAATCCAAGCTACTGGAAAAGTCCATTTGTATGGCATGTCGTGGGAGCAGTTCGTTACTCTCATCAAAGAAAATTATTTTCCTCAACATGAGGTTGAGAAGATCGAGACCGACTTCCTGACATTAGTTATGAAGAATTTAGACTGTCAGGCGTACCTTACGAGTTTTAATACCATGTCTCGATTGGTTCCATACTTGGTGACACCGGAACCAAAACGGATTGCTCGTTTCATTGGGGGTTTAGCCCCAGAAATCAAAGCTAGTGTGAAGGCATCCCGACCTGCTACTTTTAGGTCAGCGGCTGATTTGTCATTATCCCTTACCTTGGATGCGGTCAGGCAGAGATCGCTTAGGCATTCCGATGCTGAGAAGAGAAAACGTGAGGATAATAACTCACACTATTCTGACAAGAAGCACAAGGGAAACTCTGATCACAGAAAGAGTTCAGGGTTCAAGAAAGATGACCAACAGGCGGGCGAGAAGCCCAAATGTAAGATCTGTAAGAAGCGTCATCTGTGCAAATGCATGTATGAATCAAAATCCCAATCACAGCCAAGGGCTTAGGGGATTTGTAAGTCTTCTGAGCACAAGACGATAGAATGCAAGAAGATAAAGGATGCAACGTGCTATAACTGTAACGAGAAGGGGCACATCAAGTCCAACTGCCCTAAGTATGCCAAAAAGCCTGAAGAAGCCAAAAAGACCAATGCTAGGGTCTTTCGAATGGACGCACGGGAAGCAATGCAGGATGATAATGTGATAACAGGTACCTTCCTTATTAATGATGTTTATGCAAGGGTGTTATTTGATTCGGGTGCGGATAAGTCATTTGTAGATGATAAGTTTTGTAAGTTGTTGAATTTACCTGTTAAAACCCTAAGCGTGAAATATGAAGTAGAGTTGGCCGTTGGTACCTTAGAAACTGCCTCAACTGTGCTAGATGGATGTTTTATATCCATTAGGAACCACTCTTTTCCGTTATCCTTGCTTCCTTTGAAATTAGCTGGTTTCGACATAGTAATAGGCATGGATTGGTTATCTCATAACCAAGCCCAGATTGTTTGTGACAAGAAACAAGTAGTGATCAAGACTCCGTATGGTGAGCCACTTACCTTACAAGGAGATACTCAGTATGGGTTGCCTAAGCAAGTGTCTGTGCTTAAAGCATCAAGGTGTATGAATAAAGGTTGTGTCATTTATATGGCACAAGTGACCATTGATGAGCCAAAATCCAAGATTGAAGACATCCCTGTCATTTCTGAATACCCTGATGTATTTCCTGAAGTACCTGGTTTACCCCCAGATAGGCAAGTGGAGTTTAGAAATGACATTATACCTGGTGCAGCACCTGTTGCAAGAGCACCTTACCGATTAGCCCCAACTGAGATGAAGGAGTTGAGAACTCAGTTGGATGATTTGTTGGCAAAAGGATTTATTAGACCTAGCTCATCTCCCTGGGGAGCACCAATTCTGTTTGTAAATAACAAAGATGGATCGATGCGTCTATGCATCGATTATCGAGAGCTTAACAAGGTCACGATCAAGAACAGATATCCATTGCCCAGGATCGACGATCTGTTCGAGCAGCTCCAAAGAGCAAGTTACTTCTCCAAGATTGACTTGAGGTCAGGTTACCATCAACTGAAGGTTAGACATGAAGATGTGCACAAAACTGCATTTAGAACTCGGTATGGTCACTACGAGTTCTTAGTGATGCATTTCGGGCTCACTAATGCACCAGCAGCATTCATGGACCTCATGAATCGCGTTTGCAAACCCTACTTGGACAAGTTTGTCATTGTCTTCATTGATGACATCCTCATTTATTCAAAGAATCAAGCTGAACATGAGAAGCATCTCCGTTGTATTCTTAAACTTCTTCAACAAGAAAAGCTTTATGCCAAATTTTCAAAGTGTGAATTTTGGCTTCGTGAAGTGCAATTCCTTGGACATATGGTTAGCAAGCGTGGTATCCAGGTGGATCCCGCTAAGATTGAAGCTATCATGAATTGGCAAGAGCCGAAGACGCCCACAGAGATTCACAGCTTCTTAGGCCTGGCAGGATACTACAGGCGTTTTATTGAGAATTTCTCAAGGATTGCAGCACCCCTAACTTCGTTGACTAGGAAGAATATTAAGTTTGATTGGGATCCTAAGCAACTGGAATCCTTCGATATTCTTAAACAGAAGTTAAGCAATGCTCCTGTGTTGACATTGCCTGAAGGAATTGAAGAATTTGTGGTTTACTGCGACGCATCGCACACTGGCATGGGATGTGTGCTAATGCAGAAGGGTAAAGTTATTGCATATGCTTCTCGACAACTAAAAGTGCACGAGAAGAATTATACCACCCACGATTTGGAATTGGGTGCAGTTGTGTTTGCACTAAAAATTTGGAGGCATTATTTATATGGTACCTAGTGTGTGATCTATTCTGATCACAAGAGCCTTCAACATCTGTTTAATCAGAAGGATCTGAACATGAGGCAACGACGATGGATGGAGACACTAAATGATTATGATTGTGAAATCTGATATCATCCAGATAAGGCGAATGTGGTCGCCAATGCTTTGAGCAGAAAGGAAAGGGTTAAGCCTATTAGAATCAATGCCAAGAGCATTGAATTAAAGAACAGTTTGAATGAGAGATTGTTAGCCGCTCAGAAGGAAGCCATGTTAGAAGCTAACTATCCAAATGAAAAGCAGGGAGTCACTCCTGAACAGTTATCATATGGCAAGGATGGAATCCTAAGATTGAATGGACGAATATGGGTTCTGATCTATGGAGGACTACGGGATGTTATCCTCCAAGAAGCCCACAGTTCTAAGTATTCCGTTCATCCTGGAAGTGACAAGATGTACCAGGATTTGAAGGCAAATTATTGGTGGATAGGCTTGAAAAAGTCTATAGCCACTTATGTGGCCAAATGTCTGACATGTGCTCAAGTTAAAGCAGAACACCAGAAGCCGTCAGGTTTGCTACAACAGCCTGAACTTCCCACCTGGAAGTGGGAAATGGTGACTATGGATTTTATCACAAAGTTACCGAAGATAAAACGAGGAAATGATACTATATGCGTGATAGTGGATAGACTGACTAAGTCAGCCCACTTCATACCTATTAAGGAAACACACAGCTCAGATAAGTTAGCTCAGCTATACGTGGATGAGATTGTATCTCTCCATGGAGTGCCAGTATCTATCCTCTCTGATAGGGATACGAGGTATACATTGCACTTTTGGAAAAGTTTTCAGCAATTGTTAGGTACTCGATTGAACTTCATCACTGCATATCATGCTCAGACGGATGGAGAGAGTGAGCGTACTATTCAGACACTCGAAGATATGCTACGATCTTGTGTTATTAACCTAGGTGGAAGTTGGGATGATCATCTTCCATTGATCGAATTTTCATATAACAATAGCTATCATTCCAGTATTCAAGCTGCACCTTTTGAAGCTCTGTATGGAAGAAAGTGCAGAACGCCCGTTTATTGGGCAGAAGTTGGAGATGTCCAACTAATAGGACCTGATATAGTCCTGGAGACGACAGATAAAATTGTACAGATACGAGATCGTCTCAAGGCTGCCAGAGATAGGCAGAAAAGCTACGCGGATAAAAGGCGTAAACCTCTAAAGTTTGAGGTTGGTGACAAAGTGTTACTGAAGGTATCACCCTGGAAAGGGGTAATGCGATTTGGCAAGAAAGGCAAGTTAAGCCCAAGATATATAGGACCATTAGAGATCATCGAATGTGTCGGAACAGTGGCTTATAAGTTAAAATTGCCTGAAGAGCTCAGTGGTATTCATAATGTATTCCACATCTGCAATCTGAAGAAATGTCTAGCTGATGAATCACTAGTCATACCACATACGGATGTGCACATAGATGAGAGCCTGAAGTTTGTTGAGAAACTTTTGTCGATTGAGGATCGACAGGTTAAGAAGCTTCGTAGGAAGCAGGTACCGATTGTAAAGGTTAAATGGGATGCCCGTAGAGGTCCCGAGTATACGTGGGAGGTAGAGTCCACAATGAAAGAGAAGTACCCTTATTTATTTCATTAAATCTCAAGGTCGAGATTTCTTTTAAGGGGGCGGGGATGTAACACCTCGTAAAATCATGTCCAATATAGTATCGACACGTGTCATGGACTTTAAACGTGTAACAAATTGAATATGAGGGACTAAAGTTGACAAACGAAGAAAGTATATGTATATAAGGATACAAAGTGTCAACATTTGATAATTATGCCTTTTAACAACCCTACACGATGTTTATACCCTAAAACGAATGTATCATGAAGCATATGAAACCATTTGTGGGAGAAAGTGAAAGTTTACAAGACGCGAGGGTTAAATGTGTCAACATGTTTAAGTTATACCTCTGAGTGACCTTTTAGCGAACCCGGAGCCTTGTAACGATTAATTATACTGTCACACCCCAATATTTCCACGTATTACCGGTGGGCCCGGTGGGGAGTATCGTGACGTAATTGATATCATCATAGTCAAACAACACAATTAAATGCACAGCAGAAGCAAAAGATGAATCACATTACAAACCGAATAAATAGTAATATCAAAGTATTACAACCGGACTGTAAAGGATCCACAGGTGGATCAAAAGATAAAAAGATCATTGTTCAACAGACTTTAACATCTAAAGCTTGCAAGACTTGATTAATGATGCTAGGAGTAGCCAGCCTATTCCGTCTAGTAACTGCACTTAACCTTTTTTGAAAATACGTCAGTTTACACTGGTAAACACAATTAACTGACTCATTTTGAAAATGTTTTAGGAAAATTGATTTGAATGCACAAGGCACAAAATATTTTATAACTTGGGATAATTATTTATATATAAACTTGTAAAAGAATTACATGTTCGTTATACGTTCAGTAACCCGGGTTGAATACCGGATTAAAGATTAATAGACAAACCATAGGTATAATGCCCACAAGGTTGATTCCTTTAAGTGGATTACCATTTTTTACATATGCAACTGTCAGGTGTATGCCTACACCCCGTGCTTAAGACGTGGCCATTTTATTATAATGATGCCAAGGATATCCGGGACATGGTCATTAACCCCCCAAAGGCTTTAATCAAACAAAAAACTTTAAACGGGTCATTTCAATAAATTAACCTTCATACGATTAAAAATTCAATACCCGACCAAGCGGTATTTATATATACCGTACCCCAAGCCCGTATAAGGGAAAATAAGTTAAAAGTACTTACCTGAGCAAGTATAAATCACAAACAGCAAGTGCAAGTAGCTTTTACCGGGTCTCCTAATCTGGAACGAAGGTTTTTAATAACCTATTAGATTCCTAGCGGGTCTTAATTAAGCCTAAACTTAGACCGATTAGTTTTAAAGGAAGTTACACGGTTCAAGCGCACGATTAAGCGAAGACCGGAATAGAATGTGATTTAGACCCGACAAGTTTGAAGACTTGTATAATATGGGTAAACGAAACACATTCTGGATTTTGAGATAAAAATGATAAGGTTTGACCCGTTTCGGTCAATTTATGCAAACTAGTTACATAAACCGAACCGAACGCGGAAAATGCATAACGGGTAACCACAGGAGTCATATATAGGTTTCCTAAGTTAATATGTCTTAAATATGTTGTGACATCAGTAGGATATCTTCTATTATACCCAAAACGAATTTAAACTCAAATTATTCCCCGTAGGGGTATTTTGGTCATTTAAAAGGTTATAAAAGAGATTTAATATAAATCTGAGTTTCAGGTCTGATATAATCAGTAAAAATACTTAATTTAATAAGTTATATCAGTAGGGTATTACATATATGTGAAATTTATCATTTATAACCAAACTATGCACCGAAGGGGCATTTTGGTAATTTCACATAAGGTTTAAAGGTCAAATTTGGAAATCTGAGTTTAAAACTTTTGCTTACTGTTAAAGTATAAAATTTTACTTAAAAATTCAAAAGGTATCAAGTCTTATATGTTAAAAATAGTTTTAATACATACTATGCGTTAAAAACGCGTAAAAGGCGGTTTTAAGCGATTTCCGGGTTTTATAAGAAAAGCTGACATTTTTATTATTCCAGAAGGTTCAAAATATTTTATTTATCATATTGGATTAGTAGAAAAAGGTTTGGTATCAAAATCATTTGTAAAACTCATTTTATAGGCCAAAAGGGCAAAACCGACAATTACCGAATTTAAGCTAGAACCCTATGTTATGCTCAGTGTAAAAATAAATGAAAATATTCAAAAATCCCAAAATATTATTTTATATCAGTAGGTAAAAATTTTGGTATCAAAAATTGGGTTTAGATAGGCTTTATGCTAAATACGCCGTTTAATTAATAAAAAGCTTTCTAATTACGCTATTGAGCATAACTCCTAATCTAGACCTCAAACTGATGTCAAATTTTAGGGACAGGTTTATAAATCAGTAACTAAGGTTTCTATTCTTTTACATTTTAAAAAATCACGTTTTAAGGTCATATGGGCATAATAGTCAACATTTAAGCATTTAACGGAAACATGCATATGAATCGGATAACTAATGAACCAAGTTGTATAATCATAGAGGGTTATACTAACTTGTAACCTGGTCCTAATAAATCTCTAAGGCATTTCTAAACTATACTCTAATGGTTCAGAACTGAAAGTCAAAGCAAAAGTCTACTTTTGCGATTTTCGGTTCCGAACAGAGCTTAAACTGAAAATTGTCGGGTTGAACATGTTTAGACATGTTCTTACATTAATTACCAAGTTATATGAGTGATAAAACAGGTTGCATGGCTTCTACATTTTTAATTATGTGTTTATGCGAAAATTAGCTTTCTATTGACTTTTTATAATTAACTTTGACCCGACAATTGACCTAGTTAGAGTGGGAATCAGAGGGTGCCCTTTTAAGGGTTTATTACCCACATAATTACCAACTCATAGGTACTTTCAATTCGAGATTTGACTGGAAAAATTGTGATTAATCACGAAGTCAAACCTTAATTACGACGGTTTGACTTTAGGCTAATAAACTAAGTAAAACTGAATTAAGGAAAGTTAAGGACACTTACTGAGGTCCTATGCACAACTAGTGACTTCTAGGAAGTGGTCTTGAGCTCCAGAAATCTTCAGAATTGAAGTTGTGGGAGTTTTCAAGTGTGTGTGTGAAATGTTGCAACAATGGGTTTCTTATATAGTGAATTAGATTGATCAAGATGATGCCAAGCAAGTCTACGATTGTTGCATGATGTTCCCAGGTGTCCCTATTTCATGTAATACCATTGGGGCAGCCCCTGGTATGTAAAACAGGCCTTCAAAGTCGGTTAACCTGCTGAAAACAGGCATCTGCAGGTTTTTTTGTCGCTGCAGAGGGTCACGCGGCCCGCGTAAAAGACCAGCAGGGTCTTACGCGGCCGGTATGAGGCCCGGGGTCAGGTTACACAAGTTTCAGAAATTACATTTCAGCCCCTGGTCCTTTTAAACATGGTTTTAACTTTATTTCTTGCACTTTTAACCCTCTAAATTGATTTCTAAGGGCCTTAAAACATAACCAAACTTTGTTAAGTCCTTGGTTAACTTTGTGATCACCCGAAAAGCCTTAAATTTCAACGTTGACGCTTTTAACCCCTCGTATACGAATGTTATCATAACTTTCTCATACTTTATCGAAACCTTGTAAAATTTTTATCACTTATTCTTGTGAGCATAATTAATTGTTACAAACCTTCAAGTTTGCTAAAAGGTCACTCAGAGGTATACTTTAAACATGTTGACACATTTAACCCCTGTAGTTTGTAATCTCTCACTTTCTTCCACAATTAGCTTCGTATGATCCATGATTCATTCGTTTAAGGGTATAAACATCGTGTAGGGTCATTGAAAGGTATATTTATCCATTGTTGACATTTTGAATCCTTTTATTCACATACTTTCTCTATTTGTCAACTTTAGTCCCTCTAAAGTAATTCTTTACACGTTTAAAGCTCATGACACGTGTCGATATATTATTGTCATAAATTTACGAGGTGTTACATCCTCACCCCCTTAAAAGAAATCTCGACCTCGAGATTTACTGGAACAAATGAGGGTACTTTTCTTTCATTGTGGACTCTACCTCCCACGTGTACTCGGGACCTCTACGGGCATCCCATTTAACCTTTACAATCGGCACTTGCTTCCTTCGAAGCTTCTTAACCTGTCGATCCTCGATCGACAAAGGTTTTTCAACAAATTTTAAGCTCTCATCTATGCGCACATCCTTATGCGACATGACTAGTGATTCATCAGCTAGACATTTCTTCAGATTGCAGATGTGGAATACGTTATGAATACCACTGAGCTCTTTAGGAAAATTTAACTTGTAAGCCACTGATCCGACACATTCGATGATCTCGAATGGTCCTATATACCTTGGGCTTAACTTACCTTTCTTACCAAATAGCATCACTCCCTTCCAGGGTGATACTTTAAGCAGAACCTTATCACCTACCTCGAACTTTAGAGGTTTACGCCTTTTGTCCGCATAGCTTTTCTGCCTATCTCTGGCAGCTTTGAGACGATCTCTTATCTGCACAATCTTGCCTGTCGTCTCCAGGACTATATCCGGTCCTGTTAGTTGGACATCTCCAACTTCTGCCCGGCAAACGGGCGTTCTGCACTTCTTTCCATACAAGGCTTCGAATGGTGCGGCTTGAATACTGGAATGATAACTATTATTATATGAAAATTCGATCAATGGAAGATGATTATCCCAACTTCCACCTAGATCAATAACACAAGCTCTTAACATATCTTCCAGTGTTTGAATTGTTCGCTCACTTTGACCATCCGTTTGCAGATAATATGCAGTGCTGAGGTTTAGTCGGGTGCCTGAGGATTGCTAAAAGCTTTTCCAGACACTGGCACCCCGTGGAGAGATACAATCTCATCCACGTACAGCTGAGCTAACTTATCAGAGCTATGTGTTTCTTAACCTGTCAATCCTTAATCGATACAGGTTTCTTATCACATCATAAATCTGCATATCGTTATGTGATAATGCGTCTCGACTTATCGGTGAAACATTTCTTTAAATCACTAGTGTGGGTTACATTGCGAGCTCCACTAAGCTCCTTATATAGGTTTTAGCTTATAAACTATAGACCTTTGTTGTATTCGATTTCCCCGGATGTTCCTATATATCCAGGGCTTAACTTACCCTGATCAATTAATATTTAGCACACCCTTCTTAGGGCGATACCTTCGATTGAACCTTATTCCTTACTAAGGACTTAATAGGGTTGCGACTTTCATCAATCCTTAATTTTCTGCCGATTACTGGCAACTTTTAGATGATTACGAAATCGAATGATCTTATTCGTTGTTTCCAAGGCAACTTTCAGATCCTGGTAATTGGACTTCCCAAAGTCCCGTCCATTAAACGGACATTTTGATATTTCATCTATACAAGGTCTCCAAAGGAGCAACCTTGATACTTATATATTGGCTATTTTAGAAAAACTTATTTAAGGTGAGGTGGTTATTCCAACTACTGCTTAAACCCAACCTTAAGGAATAGCTAATCCTTACAGTTAGTCAAACAAGTCGACGATCCTAGGCAGCTGATAGCGATTCTTATTTGTTGTCTAAATAGGGTTGCGGTAAATAATGCATTCACATAATGAACCGTCTTTCTAATCAATAATAACTGAACTCTTAGAGTTACGAATTAGGCTTTAAGAACATCTATCTTAAAACTCACTTAATTAGGATTTCGATTCTTCAATAATGCTGGTAATAATTGTCCTGGAGGTTTCACAATACCGCAGCCCTAAGCGGGATGTTAATCTTAACTCTACTTGCCTCTCAGGAGGTAAACAGGGTAATCTTTGGAGAAGATAATCAAGACACAAGGAGGTTACAGAGATTTTCCAAATCTCAGGCTCCCGTTCATCCATCATTTCCTGTGTCAAATAAGTGACACATTTATGCTATAAGTCCACGAATTCCTTAATCGAAGACTTTTACTTGGAAACTTCCATTCTGGATATCTTCTTTGAATACCATTAGCTGACTTTAGTACCATATGACCATCGGGATATCTTTGTGGTCCCATGCATTGAACCTCCATACTGATCAGGCATGGAAGCAATCTATGGAACATATTAAGATACACCAATCCTCATATGGCGCTTTTATCATACCGTTCGGTATTCGCAATCGATAGACATTAAAGAGATATCAACTATATATATTGACGCACTTCCTCTAGAGAGAGGATACTTCTAGAATTCTACGATTGGAGGTTTCTGACAGGAACAAAAGAAATGGTTCCTATGATTTCTCCTGTAAGTCTTACCTTACACTTAATATCTGGGGTTCTTACGGGAAAATTTCTAAAAGTTTGCTAAGCTTATGGTCTTATGAGAGACTTAGCAGCACCTGGAACCAAACATAACTCTTAGCAATAAAATCACAATAAAGGATTTATCTAGTGTCGTTATTAATGTGAACCGCCTCTAATCATTCATCAGGAGGGTTAAGCGCCTCCATTCTTAATCCTTTTAAACTTAGCTGCAAAATCTTTGACAAATTTGAGGGCAGTCTCAGCTTTGACTGGTTATTTCTTAATCTATAAAACGTGAGTAGCTGAGGTAGATCCATAATGGATTTATAATAAGCAGGTTTGAAATCTTAATGTGCCCTCTTATTGCTGATGCTAACCACCAATAATTATTTGCATTAAGCTTAGATTTTGGGTAAATGGAATAGGGTACTATCTCAGCCAATGAATTAAAATTTGTAACATACTGTCGACAGTCTAGAACTTTTATGGTGAGAGTCAGAAAATTATTATTCCATCTTTTTCCATTTCGTGAAGCGGATAATAGGTTTTTCTAATAAGGTCCTTAAAACTTGGACCATCCCATAATGTATAAGAGGATCTTTCTTGTGGACTTCATTAATGTCCTCACTAATTAAGGGTATTGCCATCGAATGACTGTGATGCATACCTCACCGTGTTCTTTCTAGCATAACCACTGATACACCTAATGGTTTCTACTTCATCCCACTATTTCCTGCAATCGATGGCCCCTTTTTCTTATTGAAGTCTCTTGACTTCCAAGAGACGAAGTACTTTTAAGTATATCCTAAAAGGAATGGGGCTCCTTGCCATATATGATTTTGTTTAGTTCATTCTTCGCATATGAAGTATGAATAAAGCTCTTCTTATGAGCAGCGACATGTGTTTTAGAGCAAGCAGCATTCGGCTTCTTGAACCTTTTCATGACTTTTCTCATAGCCTTTCTAACAGCAACGTTAACTACAGTTTTGGAGATTAACTCCATTAACATGGAGGTTCACATTTGATGCATCATTAACATTTGTCGCATCTCTAGCATCGCGACTTTTGTTTGTCTCTTCTGAGTTTTCCATACTCAAAGCTTTGGTATTAAATACCAAATTTAGCAAGTGCTTAGGCAATCCGTACCATGTGTCTCCTTGAATTGTCAAAGCTCACCATAAGGAGTCTTGATAACTACTTGCTTCTTATCACACACAATATGGGCTTGGTTACAAGACGACCAATCCATTCCTATCACTATATCGAGTCCCTTTACTTTTAACGGAAACAAGGACAGCGGAAAAGAATGATTCCTAATGGATATAAAACATCCATCTAATATTGCTGAAGCAGTCTCTGAGGTACCATCGGCTAATTCTACTTCGTACTTAACGCTTAGAGTTTTAACAGGCAGATTTAATAATTTACAAAATCTATTGTCTACGAAAGACTTATCTATACCTGAATCAAATAATACTCTAGCATAAACGTCATTGATAAGGAAAGTACCTGTTGTGACATTGCCATCCTGAACGGTCTCTTGAACATTCATTTGAGAGCCCCCAGCTTTGGTCTTTTTAGCCTCTCCAGGCTTCTTGGTTTTATTTGGGCAATTAGTCTTGATATGCCCCTTCTCATTGCAACCATAACAGGTCGCATCTTTCAACTTCTTGCAATCCAAGGTCTTATGCTCCTTGGACTTGCAGATTCCACAGGGTAGAGGCTGAGATTCAAATCTGCATTTCCCGAGGTGGTATTTCCTATAGGTTTTGCATCTGGTCTTTTCACCTGACTGCTGGTTGTCCTTCAAGTTCTTGCATTCATGAGTCTTGTGATCCATTTCCTTACAGATACCACATCCCCTGGTCTGTTCACGGAAACATTTTCTGAAGTGCTGCTTCCCGCGGGTTTTACATTTGGGTTTCGCCTCATTTGGCTTGGACTGGTTTGAACCGGCCTTACCCTTTTTGTAACCCTTATTTGGGGTATTATCGCACTTTCGCTTATGATTCTTTAATACTCTGTCCACGGCTTTATTTACGGATGTATCTAACATAGCCTGTAACTCGGTGCCCGTCAAGTTCAGTCTTGAATTATCACTCTGATCAACTGGATGATTGTGAGCTTCAGATGAGTCAGCCATGGTGAAGCTTTGAAGGCTACAGACCAAGTAGTAATAATTTGTTTAATTATATAACGCATCGTCGAGTTTGATGATTAAATAGCCATGGTGCAAATAAACCATATAGGCCAATAGATAGTATTAAATTTATTTAATTATGTTTTGCCTAGGTTTTTAAATAAACCATCTTTGGCGTTTAAACGGAATATAATCCTTCATAATTATTAGACGGGGGACATAAGTCACGACTGTCAATGTCGTACCAACATTTTATATAGCACAAGGGCTTATTCCAAAGGACTTTTTGATGGCACAGATGCCTTGTCACTAGGGAAATTTTAAAACATAATCAATGATCATTTGGATCGGAAAATTTCATAGTTCATTATCTTGACAAGAAGTTATGAAATAAAACTATATTTTCTATGTACATATCTTTGCCCGTAGGCATACATTCCAAATGAATGTTTTGATGTATGCATCATGTTCGACATTTATTAGCCATGATTCCTACTGATAATTTATGCTAAATAAGGGGTTTGGAAAATTCCTAATATAAAGATGACAAGTGTGATTTTATCGCATCACTGTTGTCGGGAGTGTTAACATGTTTTTAGATGTTAACAAGGATCTGAATGTCTTTTTAAACAGGTTTTACCATCATAGTTAGGTCTTTAATGACATTCGAGCTAGGTTATACCCTTTAAGATTCATTTTAATATTTAACGCAGAGCAATCCTAAATTGAGAAGTTAACAAGGATCTGAATCTAATTGAGGAACTACCATCTTGGCCCTATCTTAAAATGACACATGGGCTAGGTCTTGTCCTTTTTAGACTTTTGGTATTATTATAATGGCAGATCTTATAGAAGGAATGAAAATTTTGATTTATTTCATATATTAAATTCATACATAATGAAATTTAGATAAAACATTCCAATGATTTCAAAAGAGGTACAGAATTGCCCTAAACGGGGCTTGAAAGAAATAATGTTGTCCACGAAGGGACTGAAAGATAAGTATGCCCTTTTAAGGACTTACTAAGGAAACGAACTTCAGTAAAAGGAGCTTCTTCTTCATTTTATTTCTGAATGTTTTCTCCTTGGTTTCACGTTTATCCTAGTCGCAATACAAAGCTCGGCATTCCTAGGCTTCGGATGGGGATAATTTCTATTACGGCTTCTTTGCTTGGTGACATATTAAAAATATATAGAATTGAAAGCAATAATTCTCCGAATAGAGATGAGAGTATTCCTATGTTAAGTCTAGACTCAGAAGGTCAAGGAATGTGCTACTGTGTCATTGAGATTAAACACAAAAGGCTAGTGTTTAATTCACTCAATGTTGGCTCTGATACCAACCTGTCACACCTCGATATTTCCACGTATTACCGGTGGGGAGTATCGTGACGTAGTTGATATCATCATAGTCAAACAACACAATTAAATGCACAGCGGAAGCAAAAGATGAATCACATTACAAACCGAATAAATAGTAATATCAAAGTATTACAACCGGACTGTAAAGGATCCACATGCGGATCAAAAGATAAAAAGATCATTGTTCAACAGACTTTAACATCTAAAGCTTGCAAGACTTGATTAATGATGCTAGGAGTAGCCAGCCTATTCCGTCTAGTACCTGCACTTAACCTTGTTGGAAAATACGTCAGTTTACACTGGTAAATACAATTAACTGACTCATTTTGAAAATGTTTTAGGAAAATTGATTTGAATGCACAAGGCACAAAACATTTTATAACTTGGGATAATTATTTATATATAAACTTATAAAAGAATTACATGTTCGTTATACGTTCAGTAGCCCGGGTTGAATACCGGGTTAAAGATTAATAGACACACCACAAGTATAATGCCCACAAGGTTGATTCCTTTAAGTTGATTACCAGTTTTTACATATGCAACTGTCAGGTGTATGCCTACACCCCGTTCTTAAGACGTGACCATTTTATTATAATGATGCCAAGGATATCCGGGACATGGTCATTAACCCCCCAAAGGCTTTAATCAAACAAAACAATTTAAACGGGTCATTTCAATAAATTAACCTTCATACGATTAAAAATTCAACGCCCGACCAAGCGGTATTTTATATACCGTACCCCAAGCCCGTATAAGGGAAAATAAGTTAAAAATATTTACCTGAGCAAGTATAAATCATAAACAGCAAGTGCAAGTAGCTTTTACCGGGTCTCCTAATCTGGAACGAATGTTTTTAATAACCTATTAGATTCCTAGCGGGTCTTAATTAAGCATAAACTTAGACCGGTTAGTTTTAAAGGAAGTTACACGGTTCAAGCGCACAATTAAGCGAAGACCGGAATAGAATGTGATTCAGACCCGATAAGTTTGAAGACTTGTATAATATGGGTAAACTAAACACATTCTGGATTTTGAGATAAAAATGATAAGGTTTGACCCGTTTTGGTCAATTTATGCAAACTAGTTACATAAACCGAACCGAACGCAGAAAATGCATAACGGGTAACCACAGGAGTCATATACAGGTTTCCTAAGTTAATATGCCTTAAATATGTTATGACATCAGTAGGATATCTTCTATTATGCCCAAAACGAATTTAAACTCAAATTATTCCCCGTAGGGGTATTTTGGTCATTTAAAAGGTTATAAAAGAGATTTAATATAAATCTGAGTTTCAAGTCTGATATAATCAGTAAAAATACTTAATTTAATAAGTTATATAAGTAGGGTATTACATATATGTGAAATTTATCATTTATAACCAAACCATGCACCGAAGGGGCATTTTGGTAATTTCACATAAGGTTTAAAGGTCAAATCTGGAAATCTGAGTTTAAAACTTTTGCTTACTGTTAAAGTATAAAATTTTACTTAAAATATCAGTAGGTATCAAGTCTTATATGTTAAAAATAGTTTTAATACATACTATGCGTTAAAAACGCGTAAAAGGCGGTTTTAAGCGATTTCCGGGTTTTATAAGAAAAGCTGACATTTTTATTATTCAAGAAGGTTCAAAATATTTTATTTATCATATTGGATCAGTAGAAAAAGTTTTGGTATCAAAATGATTTGTAAAACTCATTTTATAGGCCAAAATGGCAAAACCGACAATTACCGAATTTAAGCTAGAACCCTATGTTATGCTCAACCTAAAAATAAATAAAAATATTCAAAAATCCCAAAATATTATTTTATATCAGTAGGTAAAAAGTTTGGTATCAAAATTGGGTTTAGATAGGCTTTATGCTAAATACGCCGTTTAATTAATAAAAAGCTTTCTAATTACGCTATTGAGCATAACTCCTAATCTAGACCTTAAACTGATGTCAAATTTTAGGGACAAGTTTATAAATCAGTAATTAAGGTTTCTATTCTTTTACATTTTCTAAAATCACGTTTTAAGGTCATATGGGCATAATAGTCAACATTTAAGCATTTAACGGAAACATGCATATGAATCGAATAACTAATGAACCAAGTTGTATAATCACAGAGGGTTATACTAACATGTAACCTGGTCCTAATAAAGCTCTAAGGAATTTCTAAACTATGCTCTAATGGGTCAGAACTGAAAGTCAAAGCAAAAGTCTACTTTTGCGATTTTCGGTTCCGAACCGAGCTTAAACTGAAAATTGTCGGGTTGAACATGTTTAGACATGTTCTTACATTAATTACCAAGTTATATGAGTGATAAAACAGGTTGCATGGCTTCTACATTGTTAATTATGTGTTTATGCGAAAATTAGCTTTCTGTTGACTTTTTATAATTAACTTTGACCCGACAATTGACCTAGTTAGAGTGGGAATCAGAGGGTGTCCTTTTAAGGGTTTATTACCCACATAATTACCAACTCATAGGTACTTTCAATTCGATATTTGACTGGACAAATTGTGATTAATCACGAAGTCAAACCTTAATTACGATGGTTTGACTTTATGCTAATAAACTAAGTAAAACTGAATTAAGGAAAGTTAAGGACACTTACTGAGGTCCTATGCACGACTAGTGACTTCTAGGAAGTGGTCTTGAGCTCCAGAAATCTTCAGAATTGAAGTTGTGAGAGTTTTCAAGTGTGTGTGTGAAATGTTGCAACAATGGGTTTTTTATATAGTGAATTAGATTGATCAAGATGATGCCAAGCAAGTCTACAATTGTTGTATGATGTTCCCAGGTGTCCCTATTTCATGTAATACCATTGGGGCAGCCCCTGGTATGTAAAACAGGCTTTCAAAGTCGGTTAACCTGCTGAAAACAGGCATCTGCAGGTTTTTTTGTCGCTGCAGAGGGTCACGCGGCCCGCGTAAAAGACCAGCAGGGTCTTACGCGGCCGGTATGAGGCCCGGGGTCAGGTTACACAAGTTTCAGAAATTACATTTCAGCCCCTGGTCACTTTAAACATGGTTTTAACTTTATTTCTTGCACTTTTAACCCTCTAAATTGATTTCTAAGGACCTTAAAACATAACCAAACTTTGTTAAGTCCTTAGTTAACTTTGTGATCACCCGAAAAGCCTTAAATTTTAACGTTGACGCTTTTAACCCCTCGTATACGAATGTTATCATAACTTTCTCATACTTTATCGAAACCTTGTGAAATTTTTATCACTAATTCTTGTGAGCATAATTAATCGTTATAAAGCTTCAGGTTTGCTAAAGGTCACTCAGAGGTATACTTTAAACATGTTGACACATTTAACCCCTGTAGTTTGTAATCTCTCACTTTCTTCAACAATTAGCTTAGTCAATAGAACATCTATCTTAGAAAAGTCTCTTATGAAGCGCCTATAATATCCAGTAATCCTAGAAAACTTCTAACTTCAGTACCTGATTGCGGGACCTTCCAATTCGTGATCGCCTCTATCTTGGAGGGATCTACGTGAATGCCTTCGTGATTCACCATGTGTCCTAAAAATTGCACCTCTTGTAGCCAAAATTCACACTTTAAGAATTTGGCGTAAAGCTTTTCTATTCTTAATAAGGTTAAGAGTGCATGCAAATGCTCACAATGTTCGTTTTGGCTTTTGGAATAAATAAGTATATCGTCGATGAAGACAATTACAAATTTATCCAGATACGGCTTACAGATCCTATTCATCATATCCATAAATGCTGCAGGAGCATTCGTTAATCCAAATGGCATGACTGTAAACTCGTAGTGACCATACCTAGTCCTGAAAGCAGTTTTAGGTATGTCTTCTTCATGTACCTTCAACTGATGATATCCATAGCGCAAATCTATTTTAGAGAAATACCTAGCTCATTGAAGTTGATAAAAAAGATCATCAATTCTAGGTAATGGGTATCGATTCTTAATGGTAACCTTGTTCAATTCTCTATAATCGATACTGTAACACCTCGTAAAATCATGTCCAATATAGTGTCGACACGTGTCATGGACTTTAAACGTGTAACAAATTGAATATGAGGGACTAAAGTTGACAAACGAAGAAAGTTTATGTATATAAGGATACAAAGTGTCAACATTTGATAATTATGCCTTTTAACAACCCTACACGATGTTTATACCCTAAAACGAATGTATCATGAAGCATATGAAACCGTTTGTGGGAGAAAGTGAAAGTTTACAAGACGCGAAGGTTAAATGTGTCAACATGTTTAAGTTATACCCCTGAGTGACCTTTTAGCGAACCCGGAGCCTTGTAACGATTAATTATATTCCCAAGAATGAGTGATAAAAATTTCACAAGGTTTCGATATCGTATGAGAAGATACGTTAACTTTCGTAATTAAAGGGTTAAAAGCGTCAACGAGGCAAAACTTGTGTTTTCGGTTACCGTTTAACGAAACTGGACCTAACGATGTTTGGTCATACATCATGGATCACAAAAATATAAATTTCATGGGTTAAAAGTGATTAGAATGGAAGAAATTACGCTTTAGAAGGTCCAAGGGGTGAAAATGTCAATTTTTGAAACTTGTTTGCTGGTCCCCTACCCCCAGGCGCTGCGCCACCACCTGAGGCACTCCTCCGTCGCGCGACACGACGGATTGCCAGCTCAGAAAAATGTTGTTTAACGTGGCAGCTTGCATGTTTGCTATATTCCGCGAGTTTGCCACCCTCTAGCTGCTTGAAACACGTCCCTAGACACTTGTTTTCATCTCTAGAGTTGCCATAACACCTGTAGCAATCTCCATGATCCTTCCATGGCTATATATAGAGCCCTTTGTTGCAACTTTGTGAACTCACACTTCACTTTTCCTTATTCTAACTCTCTGGAGCATTCTTGGCACTTAAGAAGCCTTTTCTCTGTTCTAATCTCGTGTTAAGGACCATTGTAAGTCATCTTAGCTTCTGTAATTATGTTTAATTTAGTTTAATGGCCCAAAGTCAAACCGTCGTAATTAAGGTTTGACTTAGTGATTAATCACTAATGGTCCAGTCAATTCTCGAATTTAAAGTACCTATGAGTTGGTAATTATGTGGGTAATAAACCCTTAAAAGGGCACCCTCTGATTCCCACTCTAACAAGGTCAATTGTCAGGTCAAACTTGATTATAAAAAGTCAACAGAAAGCTTATTTTCGCATAAACACATAATTAACCATATAGAAGCCATGGAACCTATTTTATCACTCTTATAACTTGGTAATTAATGTAAGAACATGTCTAACCATGTTCAACCCGACAATTTTCAGTTTAAGCTCGGTTCGGAACCGAAAGTCGCATAAGTGGACTTTTGCTTTAACTTTCAGTTCTGACCCATTAGTGCATATTTTAGAAATGCCTTAGAGCTTTATTAGGACCAGGTTACATGTTAGTATAACCCTCTGTGATTATACAACTTGGTTCATTAATTATCCGATTCATATGCATCTTTCCGTTATATGCTTAAATATTGACCAATATGCCCTTTTGACCATAAAACAAGAATTTTGAAGATATGAGAGGACAATAATCTTTATTACTGATTTATAAACATGTCCAAAAATTTTCACATCAGTTTGAGGTCTAGATTAAGAGTTATGCTCAATAGCGTAATTAGAAAGCTTTTTATTAATTAAACGGCGTAATTAGCATAAAACCTATCTAAACCCAATTTTTGATACCAAAATTTTTACCTACTGATGTAAAATAATATTTTGGGATTTTTGAAGATTTTTATTTATTTTTAGGCTGAGCATAACATAGAGTTATAGCTTTGATTCGGTAATTGTCGGTTTTGCCCTTTTGGCCTATAAAATGAGTTTTACATAATATTTGGATACCAAAATTTTTGCTACTGATTTTATATAATAAATAAAAAATTTTGAACTTTATGAACTGATCAAAAACTTAGATTTCCTATTTAGACCCGAAAATCGCTTAAAACCGACTTTTACGCGTTTTAAGCGCATAATATGAGTTAAAACTATTTTTGGCATATGAAACTTAATACCTACTGATGTTTTAAGTAAATCTTTATAATTAAACAGTAAGAAAAAGTTTTGAAACCAGAATTCTAATTTTGACCTTTAAAGCTTATGTGAAATTACCAAAATGTCCATACGGTGCATAGTTTAGTTATAAAAGATAAATTTCACATATATACAATACCCTACTGTTATGACTTATAAAAGTAAATGTTTTTACTGATTATATCAGACCTGAAACTCAGATTAGTATTTAAACTCTTTTATAACCTTTAAAATGACCAAAATACCCCTACGGGGCATAATTTGAGTTTAAATCCATTTAAAAATAATGGAAGGTATCTTACTGATATCACGACATATTTAAGGCATATTAACTTAGGAAATCTGTTCATGACTCTTTTGGTTACCTGTTACGCATTATTCGCATTTGGTGCGGTTTATGCAAATAGTTTGCATAAATTAGCCGAAACGGGTCAAACCTTATCATTTTTATCTCAAAATCCATAATGTGTTTAGTTTACCCATATTATACAAGTATACAGACTTGTCGGGTCTAAACCACACTCTAATCCGGTCATCGCTTAATCGTGCATTTTGAACTGTATATCTTCCTTTAAAACTAACCGGTCTAAGTTTAAACTTAATTAAGACCCGTTAGGAATCTAATAGGTTATTAAAACCTTCGTTCCAGATTAGGAGCCCAATAAAAGCTACTTGCACTCGCTGATTTTGATATATACTTGCTCAAGTAAATACTTTTAACTTATTTTCCCTTATACGGGCTTGGGGTACGGTATATAGAATACCGCTTGGTCGGGCATTGAATTGTTAATCGTATGGAGGTTAATTTATTGAGATGACCTGTTTAAACTGTTTTGTTTGCTTAAAGCCTTTAGGGGGTTAATGACCATGTCCCGGATATCCTTGGCATCATTCATTGAAATGGCCACGACCTAAGCACGGGGTGTAGGCATACACCTGCCGGTGCATATAAATAAAAAGGTATAACCGTATGTTTGAGAATAACTCGACGCAAGATTATATCATGTGGTGTCTATTAATCTTTAACTCAGTATTCAACCCGGGCTACTAAACGTATAACGAACATGTAATTCTTTTACAAGTTTATATATATAAATAATTATCCCAAGTTATAAAAGATTATTTTGTGCCATGTGCATTCAAATCAATTTTCTTAAACATTTTCAAAATGAGTCGGTTAATTGTATTTACCAGTGTAAACTGACGTATTTTCCAAAAATGCTAAGTGCAGGTACTACACAGAATAGGTTGGCTACTCCTAGCATCAATAAAGAGTCTTGCAAGCTTAGATGTTAATAAATCTGTTGAACAATGATCTTTTGAACTTTGATCCGCCTGTGGATCCTTGCAACCATTTTGTAATACACTTGATATTACTTTTTATTCGGTTTGTAATGATTTTATCTTTCGACTTCCGCTGTGTATTAAACTGTGATAATATAAATTGTCTATGATATCAACTACTTCACGATACTCCCCACCGGTAATACGTGGAAATATCGGGGTGTGACAGATACACATTCGCATCGAACCATCCTTCTTTTTCACAAACAACACAGGTGCTCCCCAAGGGGATGAACTGGGTTGTATGAATCCTTTGCCTAACAATTCATCCAACTGCTTTTTCAGTTCTAACATTTCGGTGGGTGCTAACCGATAAGGTGCCTTAGCTATTGGTGTAGTTTCAGGGATTAGATGAATTCTAAATTCTACTTCCCTATCTGGTGGTAATCCAGGCAACTCTTCTGGGAATACATCCTGGTATTCTGATACTACTGGTATTCTCTTAAGTTCCTTACTTTTATTGTTAATGATTACCGAAATCATATACACTATTCCTTGTTTTCGTTCATAACTAGCAACTTTCATTACTGAAATGAACTTCATTGGCTTACGTGGCTTATCTCCTGTAACCAAAATTACTTCTCCTGCTGGTAAATATTTCTATGGAATTCTTATCACAAAGGATTCGAGCATGGTTGGCTACTAACCAATCCGTTACTAATATGACATCGAATCCAGCTAAATTCATAGGCAGCAGGTTTGCAGAAAATTTATGTCCTGAGAGTTCTATCTTTCCTTCTTGAAGGACCTTATTTATATTAACTGAGTTTCCTTCTGCTGTTTCTACAGTAAAAACTTGTTTAAGTTTGGTTAAAGGTAGGTTAAGGGCTTGGCAAAATGAAGTATTTATAAAACTTTGGTTTGCACCAGAGTCAAATAATACTTTTGCGTAAACATCATGTACAAGAAACGTACCAGCTATCACATCCGGAATCAGATCTGCTTCTTGCGTCGTCAGCTGGAAGGCCCTTGCATTCTTCTTATTAGTTCCTTCGGCAAGTTTGGATTTGTTGTCAGCTGGCTTAATCAATTTTGGGCAATCGGGCTTGAAGTGTCCCGTTTCACCACAGTTGTAGCAGATTACGGATTTCTTCCTGCATTCCTCTTCTCGATACCCTGGTCTCTTGCAGAAATTGCAACTTTCCTTACATTTTCCGAAATGTTTCGTTTTGCAATTTCCGCAAAATGGCGGTATGGAAGACTAACCGGTCCCCTTTTTCTTGAAGTTACTACTATTATTACCCCCCACGAAAACCTTGGGTAATCTTTTGAGCCAATTCCTTTTTCTTGTTTTCTTCTCTTGTGCGTACCAGTCCGTCAGTCAAGGTGTTGGCCAGTTCGACCGCATCGTCTATTGTTCGAGGTCTCGCAGCTTTGACTATGTCGCGAATTTCGCTAATTAGTCCCCAAATGTAGCGAGAAATAAGCACCGGTTCTAGCGAAGCCAGAGTTTGTACAATTCTAGCATACTCGAAGAATTTCGAAGTATACCCTCGACAGTCAACTTCCACCACCCGGTGGTTCAGGAACTTATTTGTCATTTGTTCCTTTTCATAGGAGGGACAAAACTTTCTTTCTACCAATTCCTTAAATTCCTGCCAACTCATGGCATAAGCCACGTCACTTCCCTTAGCTTGCAGCACCGTGTTCCACCATTCCAATGCCTCTTCTTTGAAAAGGTGGGATGCGTACATCACACTGTCTTCTTCTGCGCATTTACTTATTTTGATTACTGCTTCGGTTTTCTCCAACCAACGCAGTGCGGCAGTCGCTCCTTCATTGCCTGCAAATTCGACCGGCTTACAGGCAAGAAATTCTTTGTAAGTGCAACCAGTCGTTGACACTTTCATTTTCTTAAGTAATGGGGCTTGAACCACCTTATTATTATTATCGCCGCCTCCATTCACACTGTTACTGAAATTATCGTCGCGGGTGCGTTTGCTATGGTTGGCTTAGGAAGGTTCAACGGGATTCTTAACAGCAGCGACGATTGCGGGGATAGCGTTGGCTATTCCCTAAGCAACGATATTTTCAATGTCTTGTCTATTGAGAAATTGGTCTTCATTATTAGGTTCAGATTGGTTAACTTCATTTGCCGGTTGATTTATTGCGTTTTCCATCTGAATAATTAACAATATATACAAATTATTGTCACAGAATGGATAGCAACTAAACACAGTAAGGCAATCACAACACAATTAAGTCACACATATAGCCAAAATCGTCGACATTGCGACATTTATATTTATATATATATATATATATATATATAATATTATGCATCAATACACAACATCTATTTTACAAAGGTTTTATTTTAGTTATTATTATACCATATTATATTATTATTATTATTATATGTATATTAT
The DNA here is from genome assembly GCA_030545235.1 of Helianthus tuberosus. Lineage (NCBI taxonomy): Eukaryota > Viridiplantae > Streptophyta > Magnoliopsida > Asterales > Asteraceae > Helianthus > Helianthus tuberosus. The sequence goes on along the minus strand of CM060382.1, from coordinate 38,828,265 downwards.
GATTTTTTTCACATATTAATATTATACAAAACATTTAACTATGGTTAACTGGCTTTTCAAAAACGACGCTCCCTCTAGTCGTATTTCCACGTGATGTTTTCCCCCACTTCTCGAATCCGGTTCCCCGCATTAGTTCCTCGCCATAGCGGCGCAATTCAGCAACATTCTCCGGGTTCATGGGTGGAAAAGGTGCAGGTTCAGGATCAAACTGGGGAAAGTAAGCATTTGGGTTATTCATAAAATTTTGAAAATGCCAGTTGCTCGTCCACCATTCTTCCAACTGCCCAGTAACAGGTTGAGGGTTGACAATAGGGTTCGGAATAGCAGGTTCCAAATTGATGGGAAGTTATGACTGGGCGGGGAAATTGAAAAGGGTTTCGTCAGCAGGTCCGATAAGGTCAGAATTTGCAAGTTTTCTATCGAGTTCCTCCCAAGGTGGCAACTCCTGGGCTTGACCAGAGCTCTCCCCTACTTCCTTTCCTTTTCCTTTTGGATCATCCGTCTTTTCACCTTTTGGGTAGCGGGCTTCTTCTTGCGTCCTCTCTTCCAGTCCAGAAGCCTTCTCCACTTTTTAGGTTTGGGTTTCTCCTAGGGCTGGGCCTGAAACACTATTGGCTCCTCGGTGTCAGCCTGATAACCGGACTGGATTCCGGAAATCTCCATATTAGTGGTATGGGTTGTGAAATTTCGGAGGGCTTCCGATAGTTCATTCATGCTGTTAGGCATACATGAAGAAACACACAAAAATTTAAATTAATATTTTATTTATTAGAATTTAAATTTTCACAGAATCACAAAATGGCAAATTGAAAAATTAAGTATTTTTCAAATACTTAAATAGGCTTAAATCAGTGGCTCTGATACCACCTTTTTCTGTCACGGCCCCCGATCTAGTTCCCCGGTTCGGATGTCGCGGAACAGAAAACCCGTGGTATTGGTGTGTCATTTGGCAGCGGAAATTTTAACAGGACCGTTTAAACTGAAAACACCCATTTATTTTATTTCAAGTTTCGGGACAAACCCCGTAATTTACAATAAAGGAATTTCACTGGGAAATCCCCTGATTACATAAACATGTTTATTTATTTACTGAGCCACTTCATTCAAGCTGGCGTGCTACGCGGCACTTTTCCTTGTTCACGGTAAATCGCCTGAAACATGTTTAAAAAGATTTTATCAACGGGAAAATACTGGCGAGTCATTCAATTTGCACAAAATGACACATTGTTACAATTTACAGCATTAAGAGTTTTCATATTTGCCCCTATCTTATGATTAGCCGGTTCAGTTGTCACTCGACTGGATCTATGACTGTGGTCATACCACTATTGGGTCCTGTCACCCAATAGCGACGTATATCACTAATTAGGCTCGCCCACCTAAAGTAATAAAAACAGCAGTAATGTGCACAATACCCCACTTACTGCCAGTAACTTAAGATTAGCAAAGACTTAATCACTGCAAAATATAACTGGAAAACATTTTAGAGTTTTGTAAAGAAATTTGATAAAAAGAGAATGACTCACATTGCAAGTTTAGATGGACAGAGTATGCCTACTGATTAAGCCTGGTAACCTAGTTAAATAATGCAAACGAAACTAGGTTAGTAACTTAATACAACATTTACGATAATTTCACGAAATCAAAACCCTCACAACGAATGACAAAGTATAGCCCGAATTCGGGCAGCACTTAAACATCCATCGGATCGGTTTCAATCGATCGGACATTGTATCGTAGCAGTGATCGAGTTATTACCCTGTGATCGTAGCAGCGTCTCGACACTTAAACACACGATTTTAAGCAAAATTTGACGTTTTTAAAGAGTTTTTCGAACACAGAAGAATGGCCATGCAACGACCTATTTATAGCTGATTTTCGAGTTGGTCGCGGCCCGCGAAGGCCTTAAGGCCGTCCTACGCGCCCCGCAAGGGCCACCCTAGCTACGGCTAGGGCTGCCGTGTCATGGCCTAGGTCTGCCACGTGTGTGACACGTGGCCCTAAAACTTATCCGGAAATTCGTCGAGCTGTCGCACCCCGCGAAGACCTTAGCTTGGTCTTTCGCGGCCCGCGAGCAATCCTTAAAATTGGGTTTTCTTGATTTTTAATAAAAGTTAGGGTTTTAAGGATCCGGGTGATTACTTACGGGGTGTTTTAGGACATTTTTGTGCAAGTACTTACATTTATAAGTCATTTAGACTTGACCGGTTAACATGGATTTAAGTGCGCTTCTACAAGATTAAGCGTTGACCGGATAGAATGTTGGTTATAACCATTGGAGTGAGGAGTCTAGTGTATTATGGTTGGTTAACCTTACATTTTGATTTGAACATGTTTTGAAATGGTTTTGACCCGTTATGAATTGTTTATATGGTTTATGTCACGGCCCCCGACCCGGTTTTACCCGTTTCAGAAGCCGTGGGACAGAAAAACCGTGGTAACTAATATGATGGCAGTGGAATTTTTAACAGGATCTTTTAAAACTTGAAAATGCCCAATTTATTTATTTCACAATTTGGGAATAACCCCCATAATTTACAATAAAGGTGATTTCTCAAGGAAATCCCCTATTTTACAAAAACAAGTTTATTTATTTTATTGAGCCACTTCTTCAAGCTTGGAGTGCTACACGGCACTTTTCCTGGATCACAGCAGATCACCTGAAACATGTTTTAAAAGGGTTTTATCAGCAGGGAAATACTGGCGAGTCACTCAAGTTGCACAAAACGACACATTGTTATAATATACAGTATTAAGGGTGATTACATTGTTTCTATCAACCAATTACCCCAAATCGGTATTTGTCACTCGACTGTATCTGTGACTATGGTCAGATCACCCATTGGCTAACCCGTTGTCCAATGGTGACGGGTATCAAGTAATGTATACAAAACCCCACATACCGGCAGTAATTGAAGATTACAAAGACTTAATCCCTGTAATTATAACTTTGAAAACAAGTAGAGTTTTTAAGAAAACAATTTGATAAAAAGAGAATGACTCACATTGCAAGTTTAACCGGGCAGAGTTTAGCCTACTGATAAGCCTGATAACCTATTTTAAACAACAATGCACACGAAACTAGGTAAGTAACTTAATACAACATTTACGATAACTCACGAGATCAAAACCCTCACGAAGAATGACAAAGTATAGCCCTAATTTGGGCAGCACTTAAACATCCATCGGATTGGTTTCATTCGATCGAACATTATATCGTAGCAGAGATCGAGTTAATACCCTGTAATCGTAGCAGCGTTTCACTACTTGGAAATTTGAATTTTGAGCAGTAACTTCGTTTTTGATTGAGAATTTCGAACACAGATGAAAGCCCCATGCCCAGGCAATTTATAGAAAAAATTTGAGTTTTACGCAGCCCGCGTAAGCCTTAACAGGCTCTTACGCGGCCCGCGAGAGCCACCTAGTCTACGACTAGGGCTAGCGTGTCACACCTAGGTCTGTCACGTGGCTGCCACGTGGCCTAAGCGCTTATCCAGAGATTTGCTGATTTGTTGCGGCCCGCGTAAGCCTAGGCTTACTCTTACGCGGCCCGCGTGAAACCCAAAAATCTTGTTTTCTTAGTTTTTCATGCACGTTAGGGTTTCAGGGGTCCGAGTTTTCACTTACGGGTTGATTTGGGACATTTTTGCAGGTCCTTACATCCTCCCCACCTTATTTAAAATCTCGTCCTCAAGATTTATTGAAATAAGTGAGGATAATTTCGCTTCATCTCTGATTCCAGCTCCCAAGTGTACTCCGGTCCTCTTTTTGAATCCCACTTTACCTTGACCAGTACTAGTCGTTTGTGCTTGAGAAACTTAATCTTTCTGTCTTCTATCTGAAGTGGTTTCTCAATGAATTTTAGCTTTTCATTTACCTCTATATCTTGAAGAGGTACTACCAGGGATTCGTCAGATAGACATTTCTTGAGGTTGGATACATGAAATACGTCATGTACCCCGGCTAATTCTTCTGGTAGTTGTAAGCGATAAGCAACTGGTCCTATGCGTTGGATTACTGGGAATGGTCCTATGTACCTTGGACTTAGCTTTCCCTTTTTACCGAATCGGACTACTCCTTTCCAAGGAGAAACTTTCAAGAGTACTTTGTCACCAACTTGAAATTCCAGTGGCTTGCGTCGATTGTCAGCATAACTTTTCTGGTGATCTCGAGCCGTCTTTAGTCTTTCCTTGATTTGAGTGATCTTGTCGGTGGTTTCTTGCACAATTTCAGGACCTGATAATTGGCTTTCTCCTATTTCTGCCCAACAAACTGGAGTTCTGCATTTACGTCCGTATAGTGCTTCGAACGGGGCAGCTTCGATGCTTAAATGATAACTATTGTTATAGGAGAATTCAATTAAGGGTAGGTGGTTATCCCAATTTCCACCAAAATCTATCACACATGCTCTGAGCATGTCTTCCAGGGTTTGGATCGTCCTTTCACTTTGTCCATCTGTTTGGGGATGATAAGCTGTACTTAAATTTAATCGCGTCCCCATGGCTTCTTGGAAACTTATCTAGAAATGTGAAGTGAAACGACTATCCCTATCTGATACAATGGAGAGTGGGACTCCATGTAAGGATACTACTCCGTCTACGTATAACTTTGCTAACCTTTCCATGCTAAAGGTTTCTTTCATGGGTAGGAAATGAGCTGATTTAGTTGATAGATCCACAATTACCCAAATCGCGTCATTACCTTTTCTGGTTTTGGGTAACTTAGTAACGAAATCCATGGTTATTAGTTCCCATTTCCAAACAGGCATTTCTAACTGTTGTAGTAGACCTGAGGGTTTCTGGTGTTCTGCCTTAACTTGTGAACAAGTTAGACACTTAGAAACATATCTAGCTATGTCCTTTTTCATTCCTATCCACCAGAAGTTATTTCTTAAATCTTGGTACATCTTATTATTACCAGGATGCATGGTATATCTAGATTTATGGGCTTCCTCTAAAATCTTATCTCTTAAATTTCCTTGCTTAGGTACCCAAATCCTTTTCTTATGGAATCTCCAAATTCCATCACTTCCTTGTTCTAATTCCTTTATCCTTCCTTTCATTCCTTCAGCATCATCCTTGATTGCTGTTTCTTGAACATTCTTCAGTTTTTCCATTAAATCTAATTGTAAATTTAATCTAAGAGCACGAACTCGCTTTTGCTTTTCATGATACTTACGACTTAAGGCACCTGCAACTACGTTTGCTTTTCCTTAGTGATATTGAATATCACAGTCGTAGTCACTTAGAATTTCCATCCATCTTCTTTGCCTCATATTTAATTCTTTTTGCCCAAATAAGTATCTTAAACTCTTATGATCTGTATAGACTGTAAACTTACTTCCATACAGATAATGCCTCCAAATCTTAAGGGCAAAAATTATGGCTCCTAATTCTAAGTCATGAGTCGTATAATTTTCTTCGTGCTTTTTCAATTGCCTTGAGGCATACACAATTACCTTTTTGCGTTGCGTTAGCACACATCCTAATCCTAGCTTAGAAGCATCACAGTAAACTTCAAAATCTTCTGTCCCTTCGGGTAGGGCTAGAATAGGTGTATTTGTTAATTTTTGCTTTAAAATCTTAAAAGCTTCTTCTTGCCTAGGTCCCCATTCAAACTTAACTGTTTTACAAGTTAGCTTAGTTAATGGCACAGCTATCTTAGAAAAATCTTTAATAAAGCGCCTATAGTATCCAACTAATCCTAGAAAATTTCTAACTTCCGTAGCTGATTGCGGGACCTTCCATTTAGTGATTGCTTCTATTTTCGATGGATCTACATGAATACCTTCGTGATTCACCATGTGTCCTAAAAATTGCACCTCCGGTAGCCAAAATTCACACTTCGAGAATTTGGCATAAAGCTTCTCTTTTCTTAACAAAGTTAAGAGTGCATGCAAGTGTTCACAATGCTCGTCCTGGCTTTTGGAATAAATAAGTATATCATCGATGAAGACAATTACAAATTTATCCAAGTACGGTTTACAGATCCTATTCATCATGTCCATAAATGATGCCGGAGCATTTGTTAGTCCGAAAGGCATAACTGTAAACTCGTAGTGACCATACCTAGTTCTGAAAGCAGTTTTAGGTATGTCTTCCTCTTGTACCTTCAATTGATGATATCCGGAGCGTAAATCTATCTTAGAAAAATATCTAGCTCCTTGAAGTTGATCAAAAAGATCATCAATCCTAGGCAATGGGTATCGATTCTTAATTGTAACCTTATTCAATTCCCTATAATCGATACACATTCGCATCGAACCATCCTTCTTCTTTACAAACAACACTGGTGCTCCCCAAGGGGATGAACTAGGTTGTATGAATCCTTTACTGAGCAATTCATCTAATTGTTTTTTCAGTTCTAACATTTCAGTGGGTGCTAATCGATAAGGTGCCTTGGCTATTGGTGTAGTTCCAGGAATCAAATGAATTCTAAATTCTACCTCCCTATCTGGTGGTAATCCTGGTAACTCCTCTGGGAATACATCAGAGTATTCTGATAATACAGGAATTTCCTTAAATTCCTTACCCTTAGTGCTAATGATTACCGAAATCATATACACTATTCCTTGCTTTCGTTCATAACTAGCAACTTTCATTACTGAAATGAACTTCATTGGCTTACGTGGCTTATCCCCTGTAATCATAATTACTTCTCCTATGGGTGCACGAATTTCTATGGAATTCTTATCACAGATGATTCGAGCATGGTTGGCTACTAACCAATCCATTCCTAACACGACATTGAATCCATCTAAATTCATGGGTAATAGGTTTGCAGAAAATTTATGACCTGAAAGTTCTATAGTTTCTTTTTGCAAAACCGTATCTTTGTTAACAGAGTTCCCGTCTGCCATTTCTACTGTAAAAACTTGCCTAAGTTTCGTTAAGGTTAACTTAAGAGCTTGGCAGAATGAAGTATTTAAACTTTGGTTTGCACCAGAGTCAAATAATACTTTCGCATAAACGTTGTGTACCAGAAACGTACCAGCTATTACGTCCGGAATTAGTTCGGCTTCCTGCGTAGTCAATTGGAAGGCTCTTGCGTTCTTCTTGTTAGTCCCTTCAGCAGGTTTAGCCTTGTTATCCATTGGTTTGACCAATTTAGGGCATTCTGGTCTGAAATGGCCAGCTTCGCCGCAGTTGTAGCAAATCTTTGTTTTCTTTCTGCATTCCTCCTCTTGGTGCCCTACAGCTTTGCAGAAATTGCAGACTTCGTTACATTTTCCGAAATGTTTCTTTTTACAGTTTCTGCAGAACAACGGAGTGGAAGATGATCCAGTTTCCTTTCTCTTGAAGTTGCTATTATTACCCACACGAAATCCTTGGGTAATTTACTGAGCCAATTCCTTCTTCCTGTTTTCTTCTCGCGTACGCACCAGTCCGTCAGTCAAAGTGTTAGCTAATTCCACCGCATCATCGATTGTGCGGGGCCTCGCAGCTTTGACAATATCACGGATCTCGCTAATTAAACCCTAAATGTAGCGAGAAATAAGTACCGGTTCTGGCGAAGCCAGAGTAGGCACAATTCGAGCATATTCGAAAAACTTCGAAGTATACCCTCGACAATCAACATCCACCATTCGGTGGCTCAGGAATTTCTTTGCCATTTGTTCTTTTTCATATTCTGGGCAGAATTTTCTTTCCACCAGATGCTTAAATTCCTCCCAACTCATGGCATAAGCCAGGTCGCTTCGCTTGGCTTGTAACACCGTATTCCACCATTCTAATGCTTCTTCCTTGAAAAGGTGAGAAGCATACATGACTCTATCCTCCTTGGCACATTTACTTATTTTAATTATTGCCTCAGTTTTCTCCAACCAACGTAGTGCAGCAGTTGCCCCTTCATTTCCTGCGAACTCGATAGGTTTACAAGCAAGAAATTCCTTGTAAGTGCAACCATGCGTTGCAGCTTTCATTCTCTTAAGTATCGGGGCTTGAATCAAGTTGTCGTTATCGCCGCCTCCGTTAACACTATTACTGAAATCATCGTCGCGTGTGCGTTTACTAGGATGAGCTTGTGAAGGCTCAACAGGACCTTTAACCGCAGCGACGATTACTGGAATAGCATTGGCTATTCCTTGAGCGACGATGTTTTCTATGTCTTGCCTATTAAGAAAATGATCTTCATTGTTTTGCTCAGATTGATTAACCTCGTTAACTGGGTCATTATCAGCGTGTTCCATCTGGTAATTAATATATATAAGTTATTAGCATAAAATAAATAACGACTAAACGCAAAACAATCGCAAAAAAATCACGTCACACGTATAGCCAAAATTGTCGATTTTTCGACTTCCATATTTTATATATTACTATGCGTCCGTACACACCAGTTATCTTACAAAAGTTTTATTTTAAGTTATTTTACAGGATTATATTTTTATTACTATTATTATTATTATTATTATTTTGTTATTACACAACCACAACCACACAGTCCCACCATCCCCGTCAGCTGGCAACTTAAAAACGACGTTCCCTCTCGTCGTACTTCAATGATATCCTCTCCCCCATATCTCAGATTCTATTCCCCGTGTCCACCAACTCCTTGCCATAGTGGCGGAGTTCAGCCAAGTTCTCGGTGCTCATTGGTGGATGTAGTGGAGGCTCAGGGTCAAATTGGGGGAAAAAGGTATTAGGGTTATTCAAAAGGTTCTGAAATTGCCAATCAGTTATCCACCATTCTTCCAGCTCTTCTGGTAGAGGTCGAGGGTGGATAATAGGATCTGGGATGGCAGGTTCCAGATTAACTGGAAGTTGTGCTTCCGCTGGGTAATTAAAGAGGTTTTCATCTGCAGGTCCGATGAGGTCACTAAGTGCTAGTTTATGATCCAGCTCCTCCCATGATGGCATTTCCTGAGCTTGCCTGGAACTTTCCCCAATCTCTATTCCTTTCCCTTTATCCATCGGATCTTCAGTCTTTTTGACTTTCTGTACTGCTGGTCCCTTCCTACACACACGCCTCCAGCCTACAAGTCTTCTTCTCTTTTTCGGTTTGGGTTTCTCCTGAGGTTGGGCTTGGAATACCATTGGTTCCTCAGTGTCGGCCCAATAACCGGAAAAGTCCTCGGAAATTTCCATATCAGCAGAATGGATAGTGATATTCTGAAGAGCTTCAGATAACTCATTCATGCTGTTAGCATATATGAAGAAACATACAAAAATTCTAAGTTGAAATTTTGTATATTAAATTTTCACAAAATCACAGAATAGCAATCAGAAAAATTAAGTATTTCTAAATACTTAATTGGCTTAAATGAGTGGCTCTGATACCACATTTTTCTGTCACGGCCCCCGACCCGGTTTTACCCGTTTCAGAAGCCGTGGGATAGAAAACCCGTGGTAACTAATATGATGGCAGCAGAATTTTTAACAGGATCTTTTAAAACTTGAAAATGCCCAATTTATTTATTTCACAATTTGGGAATAACCCCCATAATTTACAATAAAGGTGATTTCTCAAGGAAATCCCCTATTTTACAAAAAATGTTTATTTATTTTATTGAGCCACTTCTTCAAGCTTGGATTGCTAGATGACACTTTTCCTGGATCACAGCAGATCACCTGAAACATGTTTTAAAAAGGTTTTATCAGAAGGGAAATAGTGGCGAGTCACTCAAGTTGCACAAAACGACACATTGTTATAATATACAGTATTAAGGGTGATTACATTGTTTCTATCAACCAATTACCCCAAATCGGTATTTGTCACTCGACTGTATCTGGGACTACGGTCAGATCACCCATTGGCTAACCCGTTGTCCAATGGTGACGGGTATCAAGTAACGTATACAAAACCCCACATACCGGCAGTAATTGAAGATTACAAAGACTTAATCCTTGTTATTATAACTTTGAAAACAAGTAGAGTTTTTAAGAAAACAATTTGATAAAAAGAGAATGACTCACATTGCAAGTTTAACCGGGCAGAGTTTAGCCTACTGATAAGCCTGATAACCTATTTTAAACAACAATGCACACGAAACTAGGTAAGTAACTTAATACAACATTTACGATAACTCACGAGATCGAAACCCTCACGACGAATGACAAAGTATAGCCCTAATTTGGGCAGCACTTAAACATCCATCGGATTGGTTTCATTCGATCGGACATTATATCGTAGCAGTGATCGAGTTAATACCCTGTAATCGTAGCAGCGTTTCACTACTTGGAAATTCGAATTTTGAGCAGTAACGTCGTTTTTGATTGAGAATTTTGAACACAGATGAAAGCCCCATGCCCAGGCAATTTATAGCAAAAATTTGAGTTTTACGCGGCCCGCGTAAGCCTTAACAGGCTCTTACGCGGCCCGCGAGAGCCACCTAGTCTACGACTAGGGCTAGCGTGTCACACCTAGGTCTGCCACGTGGCCTAAGCGCTTATCCGGAGATTTGCTGATTTGTTGCGGCCCGCGTAAGCCTAGGCTTACTCTTACGCGGCCCGCGTGAAACCCAAAAATCTTGTTTTCTTAGTTTTTCATGCACGTTAGGGTTTCAGGGGTCCGGGTTTTCACTTACGGGTTGATTTGGGACATTTTTGCAGGTCCTTACAGTTTATGCCATATTGGTGAGTCGTATGCGTAAATACGGGTTCAGACGACAAAATGGGTTTGTGACAACTCAAATATGTTAGAACATATTTTTGTTATGTTGTATAAACTTCTTTGATGTTAAAATATCATATTACATATCCTTAAAGGTCATTATTTGGTTATTTCATAAAGCAGCTTTTGACTTGTCATTTTGACCCATTTAGACGTGATTATCATGATATACAAATGTAGGGTATTACTCCTTACATTAATAGACCATTTAGGTGAAACTGATTTGAAATTGGTTGACCAACATGGCCAGAATTGAAAGTTAAACAGTTTAGTCAAACTATTCGAAATTCTTAACACTCGGACGAAATTAAACTATGAAACGAATTGCTATTGAAAGAGCTTAGGGAAAAGAACTTACTAGCTTCATAGGGTGACTTCCAAGGACCAAATAAGAGCTTGCAAAGCAGAAAATAAGGAACTCTTACAAGACTTCTAAGTGAAGTGTTTGTATTTTGAGTTGGGATGAAGAATAAGCCACACCAAGGGGCTATTTATAGTGAATGACGGATGCTGAAGGCTTCGACAAGTGTCCATGGAGGCTTAGTAAGGTGATTAGTTCACCTAGGTGTCAAGACTGGAGAAGAAGGGGGCAAGACTGAAGCTAGGTGCCAAAATGTTGCAAACTGCAACTGTCTGGGGTTTCCCATATGGTCCGCAAGGACCTCTGTGCAGTAAAGTTTTTGGATTTTGGTAGTTTCAGCCCCTCAACTTCATATTTTTTCCTTTTTGATGATTCCAACCCATCCTTTTTAACCTAGTTACTTATGAGGAGGCTTTCAAGACACGTGTTACTTAGAAATTGGTCGGGAATAATCGGGTTATTATAATTTAGAACCAGACCTTATTTTGCTAGAGTTACCTTAGAAGAGATTCTTCCAATAACCGCTTTCCAAAAAAAATGATTTGCTTTAGGGATCGCCCAACTGTTTGAAAGCCCATATGTCCATCACCATCCTAAGTTTTTCAGCCATCTCCTTTCTAACTGTTGGTGCATACGTCTGTCGACTTCGTCTTGTATCGAGTCTTGAATGTATATAGATAGTCCAGGGCACGTAGTACGAGAAATATGTCAAAAATAGGTTGGGAGGTAATTTCGCACGAAATTACAAATTGTAATTCCACACGAAATTACTTGCTAATTTCGCACGAAATAATAATTTCGTATGAATGTGATTTCGTTTGTGCTATTCCGTGCGAAATCACCTTGCCTATAAATACTAGGTGTGCCAAGTCATTTGTAACATTCCGGTTTCAGTACCGAACTGCTGCCGAAGTGTCTACTCGCTGTAATTCTTTGTCAAATCAATCAAAAGACAGTTTAAAGTGAATTGCAAGCTGAATTACCTCGATACGTTTGTTTCCGCCTCTCGTATTGAGCAAAAACTCTTCTGAACGACTCGTTTGGTCGGTAAAACGATCCTACAAGTGGTATAAGAGCTCAGGAGGAAGAGTTCATACCAATTCAGCTGCAAATTCTGATTTCTACACCTTCTTTTTCACAATTAACAAGTTTTCACGGTTAAAATGACTTGAATTTCACACATTATACGCGCAATAGTGTTTTAACAAACCCTTGTAAGTTTCAGACTTAAAATCGGACAAAAACCTGATAAATTTTGGCAAAAACAGCTCGAGATGATGCCATCAGCAGTATTTCGCACGAAATTAGGTTCTTATTTCGCATGCAATAGCCTTATTTCGCACCAGATTGTCATTCCGTTGGAAAAGGGTACTTCATTTCATACGAAATTACATATTTCGTACGAAATCACGTAATTTCTCTTGAAGATTCAACTATTTCATACGAAATTATTTATTTCGCTTGAAACCAGTGTATTTCACACCAAATCAGTATTTCGTTTGAACAGGGTTATTTCGCACCAAAGTGGTTATTTCGCTTGAAAGGGTATTTCGTTTGAAGGTTATTTCATTTGAAAGATCAAGTTTAGAAAATTTTGAAACCGAATCATGGAAGAGGAATTTTATAACGCCTTTACTACCCCGATTACTGTTGCTCAGAGCACTATGTTAGAATACGAAACGGGGACCATGCAAAAACCGCCAAAGCTCATGAACATTGAGGAGTATAAAGGATGGGAAGAACGATTTGAGAATTGGGTTCAAGCAAATTATTTGGATGCTTGGGAATGTGTTGAGATGAAATATGTTAGACCGATGACTGATGATGAGGAGATTATTGCAATTAAAGATCTTGGTGCTGAAGAGAAAAAGAAATACAAAGATGAAAAGATGATGACGAGTTTGTTGCATCAAGCTGTTAAGGAAGATATCTTAGTCTTATTGCAACACAATGGAACTGCTTATTCAATCTGGAAAGCTTTAAAATCAAAGTTTGTTGGAAGTAAAGAAATGATTAAAAACAAGAAATCACTTTTGAAGAAAGAATTTGATCTATTTCGTGGTTTGAGAACTGAAAGTACTAAGCAGATCATCGAAAGATATTGCAATTTGTTGGTTAACATGAAGAAGGGGAGCATCACAAAGGACAATGAATAATTAATTGAGAAGTTGGCTGATGCATTGCCACATGAAACTTGGGGCACATATCTTTTGATGCTGAGAAATAAGAAAGATTTTGGGAATCTGACACTGAGCAAGTTCATTGAAAATCTTGAAGCTCAAGAGATGGAACAGAGGAAGATCTCAAGAATGAAAGATTTTGATGGAGAACAAGATATTGGGTTGTATTACAAAGGAGGTATCAGTGACAAAACCAATATGTCACCAAAGGTTGAAACTGCATTCAATGCTAAAAGTTCATCTGGAGGGTCATCTAAAGGATCAAACAGCAAAACTGAATTTTCTTCGTATCCATCATATGATCCAAACTTTTCAACAACAAAGAATGGAAAGAAGTTACAATGCAACATGGTATTAGATCTTGAAAATGGTCAAAATTACACAGAGGAGATTGCAAAAAGTCGCATATCTTTGTTAGTGACTGTTTTAGAGTCATATGAGAGTTTAGTAGCAGGGAGGATCGGGAATCCAATGTTGACAAAAGAGGATTACGATCAAATCGATGCTGAAGAGATGGAATTAATGGACATAAAGTGGTGTTTGGCGAGTGTGTTGAGACAAGCTGAGAAATTTAAACAGATCACCAGAAGAGATGACTTCCGTGATGCTAATGTTTCTACTTTAGGTTTTGATAAATCTAAAGTTACTTGTTTTCGTTGCAGGGAAAAAGGACACTTCAAGAGGGAGTGCACAAACCGCGAAGCAAGTGGAGCTCAAAATCCGTTCAACAACAATGATTATTATCGGAAAGCAATTTATCATCAAGTTGCTCAACAACCACAAACTGCTCATGCCAGGAAGGAGATTGAAGAATCATCAAAGAGAGTCTGTATGGTGAATCAAGAAGATAACAAATCTTCGAAAGGATTCAGTTGGGACAAATATGTTGCAGCTGATAGTAAAGCATGTCTGATAAATCAAGATGATGAAAAATTACCAGGGGGGTTTAGCTGGGAAAATTTTAGTTGGGATAATTATTGTCCGGAAAAAGAGATCTTAAAAGCCAAAGCTTTTGTTGCTCGAGTTGAAGAAGATAGTGATAATGATGATGATTATTATGCAAGAAGAATGGAAGAGCACTTAAGAATGCTAGAGGAGAGTGACAGTGATGATGAAAAAGCTAAAAAGAAAAAGAAGAAAGTTAAAAAACCTGTCAGCAGTGATGATGAAGAAGTTCCTGTGATAAGGAAGAAAATAAAAGACATTCCAGTTTTTAAAGTTGAAGCAGAAGCTGATGCACAAAAGATTCCTGTGAAATGTGAAAACTGTGAAACAGTGAAGAAGCAAAACAGTACTTTGATTCATAACATGAACAGATTAAAAGAATCCTATGATGTTCTAAACAAAGCAATGAATCAGTACAATCAAACAAGTAGTGAACAAGCAACAGCCATGAAAACACTTCAAGGAGCTTTCATGATAAAGCAGAAAGTTGTCAACAATTATATTGAAAAGTGTGCTGTGTTAGAACATAAATTGGAAACACAGAGGATTGAAACAAAGAGAGTAAACAGGTTGTTAAAAAGTTACTCATGTACTTCTTATGTTATTGACAGGATTTATCCAACTATTGAAGGCATGAAGGCATTTGATGAAGAGGAAGTATCTGAAGACAAGAGCTCTGAAAAGAAGAAGGATACTTAAATGAAAGATTCTGGTAAGAAACATAGTGCCAGTTACAACAAGTGTCCACCCCCGCTTGAAAATGGATATTCTCCACGAAATCAAAATTCAGAAAGAGTTAAAATGGCAACCAATTTACAGTGGGAGTCTGAGTCTTCAGAAAATTTGCCAGACAACATCGATGTCACTTTCACATTGTCAGACGCTGATCATGAGTCCGAATTAATAAAGAAAGTGGTCGATCAGGTGTTGGATAACGATGAAACCGAGGAGTCAAACTCAGAGTCAAAGTCTGACAAGTCAAAGTCAACAGTAAAAAAGGATAAACGGGTTTATAATAAAGAATTTTTGTTATAAAAATCTAATTTGAATGACGAAATGTTCAAAGTAGCATATACTTTGAATGATTCTGACAAATTATATTCTGATGAAGAATTTCCAATAAGAGGTGTTAAAACTGAAATGATAAAAAAGGTTTTCAAACTAACAGAAATTAATATTTCTAAAATAAAAGATGTAAATCTTTCTAAAAAACCTAAAAAGTACACCTCAAGAGATCAACAACGGTTTAACAAGAAAAAGGGTTACAATTCTGGTTCTGGTTTTCAAAAGAAACCAAACCATAATGGTAATTTCAAAAGAAAAGGTCTTGGATTTATTCCACCAAAAAATCATAAAAATGAGAAAACTTATAAAACAAAAATTGTTTTTGTTTCAGGAATATCATCTGAAGAAGAAAAGAAGCAATTGTTCAGAAAGCAGACGAACAAAGAATTCCTTGCTAAGAAGCAAGAAGAAATGAAAAAAGATGTTGCTCAACAAAAGAAGGAGACAAGAACCTGTTTTCAATGCAAAACAGTTGGCCATATTGCCAGGAATTGTTCAAAGGCAATCCAAACGAAACAGGGAGTCTCTGAAAAACTAAAAGAAAAGATTGTTGAGAATGTGTTGGATCTGAGTTTGTTTCTGATTGTATTTTCGTTTGAAATTAAGATGGAAATGAAAGAGTTGTGCAGCGGAATTAAGATGAAAACAAACTTTGCATACAATCAAACGAGAGTAATACTTTAATCAAACATCTTTACACAATGAATCGAAAGATTGAATTTGTTTCAACAACGATTACAATGATTGATGAATGAATGCAAACTCCCCCTCAGCCAGAGCTCAGTAGTTTGTTCATGCAAAGAAGACGATGTGGTGAAAGAGCTAATAGAACAGTACAAAGTACTGAACTATTTATAGGCACTTGCAAACCACTGAGCATCTTAGCTGACGTCACCATGAAAGTGACATCTAACCTCCTAACAAACTCTAACCTCTGATCTATACAAACTCTGATGTACTAACTACTGCTATTACATTTCTTTACATAAAAGACACTTAAACAGCTGCTGCATCCTTCCACTGCTGTGAACCCAGCAGTGCCTGTCCGGATCAGCAGTACTTGACTCAAGGCAGTAGATTGAGTCAGCAGAGCTTTGGTCTTCCATCAGTCTTTGACAATTGATCAGTAGATGCAAAGCAGCAGTTGTAGGTCAGCACTTAATAAGATCAGCAGATAGGAGGTCAGCAGATATGAAACCACTTTCAAGGGGAGATATTTGCATGAACTAACTGTAATCGTCTGCTTATTCTGGATCCACTGCTCTGATCCAGTTTTGGCTTTAATTATCTGTTCCTCTGATAGGGTTCAATCCCAACAATCTCCCCCTGGAACAGATAATGCCAAAACTCTTCATTATTTGTGGAAGACTTTATTGCCTCATCAACAGCTCCCTTATCTGACCTTTAAATTGTAATTCAAAGTCTAGGGCATCTGTATCTTCATCATCCCTGCTAAGTGGAAGATCAAGGAGATCCTGCAAATCTTCAAGACTCAGGCCAAGAGCTTGTTCCCTTGATATTTTCTCCACTTCTCCACCAAACCTGAGCAAAGTCAATACGCAGGTCTGTTTGTCAGTTTCTCACTTTTGTATTTTTGAGCCTGGTGGGTTTCTTGGGAGATGTTTATTTGCAGAAGTATTTGGTGAGGCTGGCCTATTCATGGCTGGCTGAGCAGCACTTGCAGATTGTTCCAATTCAAGATCTTCCTTTATCATTACTTTCGTGCCTGCTTTTACAATGGCATCTCCAGCTAAAAGATCTTGAATTGTTTCCATACTAAACTGGTTTTTGCTCCTTCTTTTGTAGATGGCAGCACCAGCTGGAGCAGTGGTTCTTTTGACTTGCAGCTTTGGTGGTCTTTTAGAAACCTCTGCTTTAGAATAGTCAGGCTTTTGAGGAACATTTGGGTCTTTCTTTCTTAGTTCCTCCAACCTTTTGTAGGTTGCCCTGACTCTATCTTCTCCCCACTTTGACACAGAGTTCTTTGACCCATAATCAGCTGCAATCAGCTCCTCTTTCATTCTCCTCAACTCTAGCATCTTCTCAGCTTCAAATTGTTTGAATTTTTCAGGAGGAGTCTGCTTGACCTTATTTTTTATCATGTCTTGAATCCTGGCTGCTTCTTTTTCAAGCTCAGGAATGGTCCAGTTCTTGTACATGTTTTTCTCCCCCTTGTATTTCTTGTAGGTCATGATGTTTTCAATGTAGTCTTTCCTTAAGGACTCATCTGCCCTTTCTGAAATTTGTTGACATACATTTTTTGCAAAACGCTCCATAGCATTGACCTGTGTGAGTAAAAACTGATAGTTTTGTTGAAATTCTCTATCAGATTTCCCTTTTCTGTTTTTGATTGCAATATCCTCTGCTTGTTTGGCCTTGAGTTTCAAGTATTCTTCAATATTATTAGGCCTAGGATATTCTGCAATTGATGGCAAACTCTTTTTGGCTGGGTCATCCTCATAATAAAAGGATTTTATTTCTTCCCTTACTGCAATGAGTTCTAGAGGAAATGAAACACCAGTAGGAGGTAGTGGTTTTACAATTTGAGCTGAAGAGAGAGGTATGGGTTTTCGAATAGTGACAAGTGATAGGGATTTTGAAGATGTTGGTGGTGGTGAAGGTGAATCATCATCTGATATATAAATCCTTCTTCTTTTTGTTTTAGAGGAAGCAGATGATGTTTTGGGTGGATCAGTGGTAGTAGAATGTATGGCAGTGGTTTGTGATTGACTAACAGTTGTTGAAACAACTGGTGTTTCAACCACTGTTGTCATTACAACAGATGTTATAACATCTGTTGTCTTCTGCTTTTTGTCAGCAGGTGAAAGTGGTGGTGAAATGGTTTTTGATGGTGACAGTGGTAATGGTAATGTAGTAATTGTGGTGTGTGTTGAAGTAGTGTGTGTTGAAGTGGGAACAGCTGATGAAACCACTGAAGTACCAGCAGGAGTTACAACAGCTGTTTGAGTGGAGGTTTTATGCTGATGGCTTTTGGATGGTGGTTTTGGAGGCTTTGGAAATCTGGATGGGATGGACTTAGGTTTTCTTTTTGTCTTCGGATTTTTAGAATCTTTAGAACCAGAACAACCCTGCTCATACAGCTCCATGAAAGCTCTTTTCTCCTCATTCCACCTTGAAACATCCTTTGCCATTCTATCTCTTTTTACACTTGCTACTCCTTCATCAAGTGCTTCTTGAGTAGCATCAACCTTTTTACTACCATCTGGCACAGGAATTTTTCTGGTCATAGCATCCTTTTCAGGTTCAATGTAGAGACCATCATCTATTCCTTTCTTCTTCCACTCCTGAATTTTCTCCCCCTTTTTGGCATTATCGTCTGGGAGTTGATCAATGAAAAGTACAGTTGGAGGAGCAGTGTCAGTGGTTTGCAGGATCTGAGTTTTGAGAGCCTTTAAATCAGCCTTAGTGTTTTTGAACCTTGACTCCATTGCATTTCTCAGCTGTTGGACATGTTTCTCATGTTGCTGATCTGCTAATTGTGCTTGTTGATGGAGAAAAGGTTGAAACAAGTTCCAGAGCTCATTTGTAGCAGGTGCCCTTTGTGGAGCAGGTGCTTGAGGTGGAATAGCAGTTGATTGTACCTTTTGTACTTGTAACACCTGTTGTAGCATATCTTTGAGTTCTGCAACAGAGTTATCAAGTTTTTCAATGCGATCCGTCAATTTCTGGTACTTTAAATCATCACCCAATTTAATGGGATCATCTGATTTCCCACTAGCAGTGGTTTTATCAGTGGTAGATGTAGGGAGTATACTCCAAACATTAACCACTGATGCCCCTTTTTCTTGGTACTGGGGTCTTCTTCCTTCAACACTTGACAACCTTTTGATGTTGCCAGTAGGATAAATAAATCCACTGGTGGTTGGCAGAGGTGCTATAAAAGGAATTGCCTCCAAGGAAGTCTTATTAATGTAACCACTGTCCAAATGTAACCCAGTGGGTGTAACAATTGTAGTGGCTGCTTCACTTGGATTACCACCAAGAGTTACTTGTAACTTAAGGGGTCTAACCTCCTCAGGTTGTGTTGGTGGGTTAGCAAAGATTGATACAGCAGACCCAGTCAGTGGTTGAGGCATATTCTCATTGATAGGTGATTGAGAAGGACTGGTTAATGCCTGGTTCAAATCAATTGCATCCAACAGCAGTTTAGTTGGTGGGGGAATTGTGGATGTGAAGGGTGGTGTAGAAAGTGGATTTGCCCCGGATATTGAGCTGTGGATGATAGAAACGAGTGTTTCCAGAGCATCATGATGTGGAGACCCTATTTGTACAACCTGTTCTTTTTGTGAAGAAGCAGGAGGAGTTTCGGTTATGGGTTGAGATATTTGTACCAACTGCTGTGAGGAAGTAGCAGCAGTGGTTTCTTGTGACTTTTGTGTTGTCACTGGCAGGAGCTCTGGTATCTCATCCTCCAGAGATGCCTTTTTGATGGTTTTGGGGGGGTTTTGTGGTATTCTTTTTGTTGGCTTTTTGGTGATTTTAGGTGTGGGTTTCAAAACAGTTGTGCTGCTGCTTTGATCACCTTGAGCAGTGGGCTCAGCAGCAGATACCTGAGGAGCAGTTGTAACTGCTAAAATCTGCTCAGGCACCTCTGCTTGTGTTTTGCAAGGTGCTAACATTCTTGAAAAAGTTTCAGTTGTTAAACTATTTATTTGAGTAGAATCACCTTGGTTTATTACAGCTAAATCATCCTTACTGAATTTCTTTGAAAAATAGTAACTTAAAAACCTTGGAAACAGTAAGAATGATTTTGTTTCAACATTATTAACCAAATCTTTAAAAAATTCCCGAGAATAATTAAAATTTTCTCCTTGAAGAATAGCATATCCCAGATTTTGAATCTTTAAAGGGATTTCATTGAAAGAAGTGGTTTTATTTGAAACACATAGTAGGAGGGTATGAAATAAAAATCTGGTTGCAGAAGGAAAGTAACCTTTTTCTAAGGTAATTTTCTTCATCATTGTGGCTTCATACCCTCTCTCAATGAAGTCAGTTTGCAACTCGTTTTTAGTGAAAGAGATTTTACCTTCTTGATCATCGAGTTGAAAGACCTCTGAAATGGATTATGGCGTGATTTGGACAGCTTTACCCTTTATAGAAGAGTTTATGGTGGTTGCAGTATCTCCTTGTTTTTCAAGGGTTGCATTCTTCCAGAACTCCCTTTGGGTCGCCAAATAGATTGGTGCATCGGCGGTGAACAAAGTTTTGTACTTTGATTTTGCCATGATATCAATGATGGAATTGAAAACATTTGTGGTTCCTGGTTTTGTGAGAAGACCTAGGAGATTGTGAGATGGTTTATGTGGAATTTCAGTGGAGATTTCCTTGTGAGAGGCTGTTTTCGAAGATGATTTAGAGGAGGGTTTTGAAGATGACTTTGATTTTGTCATTTTGAAGATGAATGATCGAAGAAATTTGTGAGAGATGAGAAGAAAAACTGCTTTGAGAAGAGAATTTTTAAGAATTCAATTCGACAGTAAAACCCTGTTTTGGTGGTGAGTGGGGAATTTTATAGGGAAGAAGGTGAATGCTGAGGTGGCAGCCGTTACAAAAGGTCTGACCAATATGTAGTGCCCACGTGACAACCCCTGGTGAAAGTGAAGGACAGTACTTTTGTGAAAGTGACTGATGAAGGCAGTGGGATGAAAGCAGTGGATGATTTTCACTATCAGTGGATAGCATATCAGTGGATAAGACACTGCTTTTGAACAACAGAGTTTATCAAAGGAATGAGAGAGCAGGGGTTGACTTTCAGCAGTGGACAGATTTTTGAAGTAGAGCAGACTTTTGAACAATCAGTGGTTAATGGCAGACTTTTAAGGATTTTAATGAAAAATATCATTTTTAGCTATTTTTAAGGATGGAGTTTTGATTTTCTGAAAACATTTTGTTGCTTTTATTCATAGAAAAACAAGATGTTGCTTGTTATTCCATGTTCAGCATCCCAATTCTAGAGACCAAGCTTTCAAAAGTGGTTGTATCAAGTGCTTTTGTGAGCACATCTGCCAGCTGATCTTTAGTTGGGACATGATGCAGAGAAATCAAACCTTTTTCATAGCAATCCCTCACAAAGTGATGTCTGATGTCGATGTGTTTGGTGGTTGAATGGGAAACTGGATTTTTTATGATATTTTCTGCTGCCTGGCTATCCAACATGAGTGGTGTCTTTAAGGCAGTGATACCAAAATCCAGTAACTGATTTTGAAGCCACATGAGTTGGGCTGTACAGCTTGCAGCAGCAATGTATTCAGCTTCAGCAGTGGATGTTGAAACAGCTGCTTGCTTTTTGCTTTGCCATGAAACTAAGCAATCACCTAGAAACTGGCACCCTCCTGATGTGGACTTCCTTGTGGTGTGACATCCAGCAAAGTCACTGTCTGAGAAACCTGAAAGCTTGATGTTCCCATTAGCTGGATACCAGATACCAAGTGTGGGAGCACCTTTTATGTATCTGAAGATCCTTTTTACAGCAATGAGATTTGATTTTCTGAGAGCTGATTGACTTCTTACACAGACACATGTTGCAAACATGATGTCTGGTCTGGATGCAGTTAGGTACAATAAAGACCCAATCATGCTTCTATAAAGTGTTTGGTCAATCAGCTCATCCTTTTCATCAGACATGACCAGCTTATTTGTTGCCATGGGTGTGCTGCATGGTTTACAATCATTCATATCAAATTTGGTTAAAAGTTCTTTAGCATATTTGCTTTGATGAATGAAAGTTCCATTTTGCAATTGCTGGACTTGGAGACCAAGAAAGCATTGCAGCTCACCCATTGCACTCATTTCAAACTCTACTGTCATGAGTTCTCTAAACTCTTCACACATTGAGTTACATGTGCTTCCAAAAATAATGTCATCCACATAAATCTGGACAATCGTTAAATCCTTCCCTCTCCATTTTAAAAACAATGTTTTATCAATGGTACCTCTTTTGAAACCATTTGAGAGTAGGAAGTTGGAAAGAGTTTCATACCAGGCCCTTGGTGCTTGTTTCAGGCCATACAAGGCTTTGTTTAGCCTGTAGACATGATCTGGATAAAATGGATCCTCAAAACCTGGAGGTTGACAAACATATACCTCTTCTTGAATTGTACCATAGAGGAAAGCACTTTTGATATCCATTTGAAACACCTTCATATTGTGGTTGACATCAAAGGCCAGGAACAGTCTAATGGCTTCCAATCTTGCAACAGGGGCAAATGTTTCATCATAATCAATCCCCTCTTCCTGTCTGTAACCTTGAACCACAAGCCTGGCTTTATTCTTGACAACAATACCCCTTTCATCAGTTTTGTTCTTGAAGACCCACTTTGTGCCAATGGGACTAACCTCTTCTGGCAGTGGTACAAGCTCCCATACTTGTTGTCTTTTAAACTGTTGGAGCTCCTCTTGCATGGCTTCTACCCAGCTGTTGTCTTTCAGTGCCTCTTGGTACTTGACTGGCTGATGGAGTGATAGAAAACCTGCAAAAAGACAAATGTTTTGGGTTTGGCTTCTTGTGAGCACCCCTTCATTTATGTTGCCAATGATTTGATCAGGTGGATGAGATCTCAAGAAGATTAAATCTCCTTGGTATGGTATGATAGCATTGGTTGGTGAAGGCTGCAAATGTGTATCATCTGAGCTAACCACTGCTGGGGACTTTGATAATCCAGCAGTGGCTTCAAAAGGTGGTGGAATAGGAGGTAATGACGTGGACAACTGCTGACTTTTATCCACTGTTTAAGGACTTTTGTCAGCAGTGTTTGAGGATGTGGAAGCAGTGGTTGATGGGCTACTTTGGTCAACAACTGTTGAGGTAGCAGTGGTTGAGCTTTGACAACTGTTTTGAACAGCTGGTGCTTTTCCCTTTGTGGCAGACCTTTGAGGGATGATGATTTCATACCCATAGTCTGGTGTTGTATCCTCTGATGGACCTGCACTGTTAGTCTTGACAGCAGTATTTTCAAAAGTAAATTTTTCAAGATCAAACAGATCTGCAGGGTTTGCTGGGATTTTCATTGATGAAAGTTCATTGAACTTAACATTCAAAGTCTCCTCCACTGCCTTGGTCCGTGTATTGAACACTTTGTAGGCCTTGGCAGTGGTTGAGTATCCCAGATGATAACCACAATCAATTTTGGCTACAAATTTTGAAATGGAATCTTTTATGTTCAAAATAAAGCATGGGCAGCCAAACACCTTGAAGTATGAAATCAGTGGTTTAATTTTATACAGAATTTCATAGGCAGTCTTTTTGTGCCTGGGGTTTATTAAAACTCTGTTCTGAACATAGCAAGCAGTGTTTACTGCCTCTGCCCAGAAAGTTAATGGCAAACCTGAATCTGCAAGCATGGTTCTGGCAGCCTCAATCAGAGTTCTGTTCTTCCTTTCCACTACCCCATTCTGCTCTGGTGTTCTAGGGATGCTGTACTGCCTTACAATCCCTTTCTTCACACAGAAGGCATCCAACTCCCTATTTTTTAATTCTGTGCCATTGTTACTCCTGAAGCTTTTCACTGGAAGGTCAAATTGCTTTTCAACCTGTGTTACAAAGTCTTGCAAAATGCCTGCAGTCTCATCTTTTGAGTGTAAAAAGAAAGTCCATGCAAACCTAGAAAAGTCATCAACAATAACCAAACAATATCTTTTCTTTTTGAGGCTCATGACTTGAACTGGGCCAAACAAATCCATGTGTAGCATTTGCAAACACTAGGTTGTTTTGGACTCTTCAATGGACTTGAAAGAACTTTTATGCTGTTTTCCTTTTAAACAGGAAATGCAATGTTCAGGGCATGAAAACAATTTTTGTGGTAGGCCTCTCACCAAACCATTTTTTGAAATTTCTGTGATTGTCTTAAGATTTGTGTGCCCCAGCCTTCTGTGCCAAAGTTCTGTCTCTTTGTTAGAGGCAGCTGAGAACAGACATGCATCAGCTCTGGGACACTCTTTTGACATGTCAACAACATAAACATTGCCACTTCTTTGAGCAACAAGTTTAGTTTGACCAGTTTTGATTATTGCTTCAATCTTTTTGACCATTTCTGGTCCAACAATCCTACAACAGTCTTTTGTGAAGAATGACCCAAATCCCTTGTCACTCATTTGGGACACACTCAGAAGGTTGAATTTTAGATTGTCTATTAGATTGACATTTTCAAATTTTACATTTCCAGATTGCACTGTTCCAGACCCCAGAACTTTCCCTTTACTATTATTCCCAAAGGATATACCACCCCCTCCATGGATTTTAAAGTCTTTGAGGAGGGCTTTACATCCTGTCATGTGCCTGGAGCCTCCACTATCTACATACCAAATACTATCAAAGCATGCAGAAGCTCCCTGCACATGAAGTAAACGGATTAGTTCATTAAGGTCTCCAAAGCCAACAAGGCTTTGGATGGGGTCTCAACAGTGTCTGGGATGGATGCAGAATGGTGGACAGTGGTTAGGTCAGGAGTTTGAACTGTTTTAGGACAGTGTTTCTCTAACCACTGTTGTGGGTCCTGACCAATCATCTGCTGGTAACCAAAAGGATGCCTGTTCACTTTGGGTTTAGAGGGCCTTTTGTAGGCCTCATAAACGTGAGGAATCCTTTGGTAAGACTGTTTTTCTCTGCCTTTTCTGAACTGATTGGCAGGGGGTGCATCAGTAACCTGAACATCTCTTTTGACAGATGTTTGGTTCAGCTGTTTTGTAACAGTTGTTTGAACTGGCACAAACAGTGGTTGTTTCTTGGTGAATTTGACAGATGTTGATGATGATGATGGACTCAAGGATGTTTTAGCAATGTACTCATTCTTTTTCACATCAAAGTTTTTGAGATACACACATGCTTGAGTTTTGTGGTTTGTTATACCACAGACAATGCAACCTTCAGCTGAAACAATGACACTTGTTCTGTTTAAATCATAAGCTTTTAAGTGGAAACAATCTTTTGTTAGATGATTCCTTTTCTCACAGAATTCACAAAACACGTTATCAATTTTTTCTTTCTTCTTTCTCTTTTCAGACTCCTTTGCAACAGAGGTTTTAACCACTGCTGGGATGTCCTTGAGAGGTATGACTTTAGCTTTTGGAGCCTTGACACCATCAGTTGATGTAAAGTC
Organism: Helianthus tuberosus; assembly: GCA_030545235.1. Taxonomy (NCBI): domain Eukaryota; kingdom Viridiplantae; phylum Streptophyta; class Magnoliopsida; order Asterales; family Asteraceae; genus Helianthus; species Helianthus tuberosus. The sequence continues at coordinate 38,802,988 of CM060382.1, read as the reverse complement.
CATTGGCTTGAAATTTTCAAGAATGTCACACTCATCAGACCATTTTGGTTTAAACTGGTATTCTTCAAGCTCCTCAAAAGTAGAGGATTCCATTGGTCTGTCAAGTGTGATTTTGTTACCAAGTTTGTCAGTGATTTTCACTTCTTGGCCATTCTTGTTTGTGGGGATGAACTCAGTGGTTACATCAGTGGTTTGAACAGATTTTTCAAAAGCAGTGTTTTCATCATCATGTTTTCTATAGCCAACCCCAAATTTCACATTGCTTTTTCTCTATTTTTCAAGCATAACCTCATATCCTCTGCAGGATTCCACCCATCTTTCACAAGTAATCCGGGTGGATTCCAACTCCTTTTTGCAAACTTGGTATTTTTCTACCATAGTTTGAAGTTGGGTTTTGGTTATGCTTTGCTCTTCTTTTAAACAGCTGATCTCTTTTTCCTTTTCGGTCAATTTGTTTTTAAGTTCTTTTAAAGACTTTTCAAATTTAACCTCATCAGTCAAGATTTTATCCCGAAGGTTTTCATTCACCTCTTTAATGTTAGTAAAAGAAATTATGCAATTGTCAGAACACAGTTTTTCAAGAACTTGAGGAGATACCTTGGCAGCTGCCATCATTGCACAATCACATTGATGATCTTCTTCATCATCAGCTTTCACCTTCTTTTCACCAGCCTTTTCTTCTTTCTCTTCTTCTTTGTCCTCTACGGACCATGGATCTGTCATTGGTTCAATCAGGGTACCTGAACTTTCTCCCAACAGTAGTTCACCAGCCACAGCAGTAACCACTGCTTCAGTCACCTCTTCCACTGTTTCAAAGCACTGCTGTTCCTCCTCAGTTTCAACCCCCTCCTGTATTGACTCTAATGCCATCAAACAAAACTCATCATGTGAAGAATCATTAGAAGCATAGAGTGCAAAATTTTCATCACTAAGATCTTCAGGCATACTGCTCCAGTCAACAAACCCTTGAGTGAAAAAACTTTGTTGATCTGGTTGTGCTGCGGCTGGAGCAGTGGTTTGAGGTGCAACAGTTTGCACTTGTACCTGGGGAGCAGGGGTTTGAACATATTGGATTTGTGGAACAGTAGTTTGGACATAGTGTACTGGCACAGGGGCAGCAGCATAGTGAGCAGTGTTCACTTGAGCTGCTGGGGTATACTAGGCATAGTGCACAGTGCTTTGGTTTTGAGGTCTAGGATTTGAGCTAGGATGAGTAATTATGGGACCAGTAGTTTGACTCCTACATTCCCTAGCGAAATGTCCCAACCTATTACACTTGTAGCACTTGATTTTCGATTTATCCAACCCAACCCTTAGATTCCCATGCAAACCTGGGAATTTTCGCCCTGTTCTCTTGTAAAATTTGCTAGTTCTAACACTTAGCAAAGCCAGTTGGTGCAGGATGTCCATTTCCTCTAAGTCAGTGGGATCGAAATGTTGTAAATCATTGAGTTCAAAGCTTAGATTATCTGACATCTGGTTTTCGTTTGCAGTGAATGCATAACTTGCAGAGTGAGGATCAGGGTTGTTAAAATTTACACCAGCAGTTATGTCAATGAAGTGATCATAACCCTGATCCTTACCACTGCTCCCAGATTCTTCTTGACCCAGAAGAGCAGTATTACCGAAAGTGTAATCCTCAGTGGCTTTTCCTGACTCTTGTAACCTCCTTTTCTGGTTCAACTCCCTTTCGTAGGTCAGGAGTCGACCGTGGAGTTGGGTCAAGGTCAGATCCTTGAACTCAGATGAGTTTCGGGTGACAAAAGCTATTGTGTCCCATTTTTCTGGCAGTGACCTGAGGAACCTGCTATTTTGAGTTGAGTTTGTAAAAGTGGTGTTAACAAGCCTCAGTTCACTGATGAGACAACTGAAACGCTCAAATTGTTGCGTTAGTGATTCACCTTTAACGTAGCAAAATGTTTCATACTGTTGGTTCAGGATTTCCCTGTTGTTTTCTATGACTTCTTCAGTCCCCCCAAACTGTTCCTTAAGTGCGTCCCATAATTCTTTGGCACTATTACAGTGTAACAGTCCAGCATAAATCTCATTGGGCAGCGCTGATGCTATGATGCTAAAAGCCTTAGCATCTAGTTCGATCTTTTGAAAGTCGGTTTCGGTATAATTTTCAACTGGTTTTGGAACGAACTTTTTAGCATCTTCAGCGCTTGGCACTGAAGGAACATGGGGACCATAAATGACAGACCTCCAACAACCTGTGCTTTGTTGAGCGAGGATGTGACCCATCCTCCTCTGCCAGATGTTGTACTCATTTCTTTTTAGCATAGGTGGTTTAAAAAGCAATCCGATGTTGTTTTTATCATCCTGAGATTGTGACGTCATTCTTGTTGTTTTACGGACACTGAGAAATCAACTTTAATGGTGATTAATCCTTGCTCTGTTTTTCAATGGACGAACAAACGATCAGTATCAACTGTTATGAGCTGAACTATTTACGTCAAAATGATTGTTAGATCAAATTTGACTGTCCAAGCTCTGATACCAATTGTTGGATCTGAGTTTGTTTCTGATTGTATTTTCGTTTGAAATTAAGATGGAAATGAAAGAGTTGTGCAGCGGAATTAAGATGAAAACAAACTTTGCATACAATCAAACGAGAGTAATACTTTAATCAAACATCTTTACACAATGAATCGAAAGATTGAATTTGTTTCAACAACGATTACAATGATTGATGAATAAATGCAAACTCCCCCTCAGCCAGAGCTTAGTAGTTTGTTCGTGCAAAGAAGACGATGTGGTGAAAGAGCTAATAGAACAGTACAAAGTACTGAACTATTTATAGGCACTTGCAAACCACTGAGCATCTTAGCTGACGTCACCATGAAAGTGACATCTAACCTCCTAACAAACTCTAACCTCTGATCTATACAAACTCTGATGTACTAACTACTGCTATTACATTTCTTTACATAAAAGACACTTAAACAGCTGCTGCATCCTTCCACTGCTGTGAACCCAGCAGTGCCTGTCCGGATCAGCAGTACTTGACTCAAGGCAGTAGATTGAGTCAGCAGAGCTTTGGTCTTCCATCAGTCTTTGATAATTGATCAGTAGATGCAAAGCAGCAGTTGTAGGTCAGCACTTAATAAGATCAGCAGATAGGAGGTCAGCAGATATGAAACCACTTTCAAGGGGAGAGATTTGCATGAACTAACTGTAATCGTCTGCTTATTCTGGATCCACTGCTCTGATCCAGTTTTGGCTTTAATTATATGTTCCTCTGATATGGTTCAATCCCAACAGAATGAACCATTAACCAAACAATTTAAAGTTTTCAAAAATTCAAAGTTTGAGGTTGGTGAATGTTCAAAGAGTTTTTACAGAAGAAAAGTGAATCTTGACAATCACAAATGGGTTGTTAAGAAATCTGATGATAGTTCTAGCAATGATTCTGATTCGTCAAAATCAGAGGAGCTATCGTTTGGCGATTAATCTGATTCCACAAAGTCAGAGGAGCCACAAGTTGTGATGAAAGAAGAGAAATCAGTTCCGCCATTGGATGATGAAATTTTCCACCATTGCGGGCAGAGATTTTAAAATCAAAGATTGGAAAAGTTGAAATTTCAAATCAATTCTTTTCTGAAAAGAAAGAATTTGATGTTGAAAAAGCCTTTAACCCCAAAGTGAAACACATTTTTTCAAAAATGGTTGATGGGAAGGTAAAGGGGGTTAAAGAATTTTACAAGAAGAAAACAAAGAAACCGAGGGTTGGTAACTCGGAATCTCCCAAGGACTGTCAGGCTTGGGAGAATTTCTTTAACTGAAAAACCTGACTTGCCGGAGCTCCCAAGTTGGTAATCGCGGAGCATGAATCGGCATCATTCTTGAAATATTGTTTTTGAAAATTGAAAATTTTTCACTAGTATGATTTTCCGGAACACCCAGGTTGGTAAGTGTGGAGTAGGAATCGGCATTTTGAGATTTCAACTTACAAGTGGTAATTGTTGGTACGCAAACCGACAAGTGGTTGAAAGAGAGGTTTTATCTACAGGTGGTTAATCAAGGTCATTAAGTTGAACTTGATTTAACTTTCATTAAAATGTTTGAGAAAACAAAGTGATGAATGAATCCCCAATCTTACAAGTGGTAAAATCAACAAAACTAATTTTCCGGAAAAACCATTTGATTAAAACAAACTTAAGTGTTTTGAAATCATAATGGGAAAATAGTTTGTTGTCAGGGGGAGTTCTGATTGTTTATGCCAAGTGGATGGCGAATTGAAGTGATTCGATATCAGTTGTCACTTTATTTGTATAGTTTGTTTTCAATTTTTTTCCAGAAAATCAAAATTGAAACATATTTTGATTTTAGGGGGAGTAAAAATTTTAGCAAATTTTGAAAATTTGAAAAATACAAAAACATGATAAAACCAGGAAAGTCAAAAACATGATAAAATTCAAATTGAGTTTTGTTGTAAAAAAGAGGAAATGATAGTACATCAGTAGACGATCACAGCATGCTAAAGAATTGGAAAGATAAAATGTGATAAACGTTCTCACTGATGATATGCCAGTATGTTTTTACACACTTAGTAGATTATGTTCGAGATATAAACCTAAATTTCAAACTTACTTATCTCGTGGGGAACATCTCTCGGATATATGGGTAACCCCCGAAATCTTGTTTGAAAGACCCCTCTTTCTGAGATACTAGGTCTTTATACTTAGTGATATCTGGGGTATTATCCCAGGACTTCTGATTTTGCGGAAGCAATGGCCTAGTCCCTGGAGAATACTTTACTCTTGCTTGAAATATAGCACCCCCTCAGCATAAAAAATGATGAAACATTGAAAAATGCTAATCATGTGTGTTTTGGTCAAAAATTACCGAAGCAATTAAGTGATCAAATTAGTTAAGTGAGGTAGTGTGCTAGAAATATGTATTAAAAATATGCTAGTTAGGTTGTTTGCAAAAACAGTTTCAGGATACGGCTCAGGATATAGAGTTGTATCTATGATCAAACAATGAGCGAAAATGTAAAGGGTGACACAGAATGTACGAGGAAAGCCCTTGATCAATCTAGATCGCCGGCACAAAACCTAGAGAGCTGACAATCGCAGCTGCCTTGTTCTTCTATTGCTTCAAATATCAGGATACAGTGCCGGATATGATGCGGATCAACTAGGTGTTACAAAGTAATTTGAGTACAAGTGTTTGTGTGTAGTGATTGCTAGTAACTAGAGAGCAAAGTGTGTGAATGAAAGTGTGTGCCTTAACTTGATCCGATCATACTATTTATAGTTAAACGAAATCAACTAACTATCCTATTAAACCGGGATGCTTCGAATATTCCTCTAGTTAACGTTGCAGTCCTGGTCTTTCGGGTTCAACGTCTTTAATCTAACCGATTAGCCCGAGTCTTGGGGGGAAGAAGTCTTCTTGAACGTTGGAGACTTGCACCTCCTAATCTGCACGTGATTAATTCGGTTAATACCAGGATGTTACCAATATCCTGATCCGGTATCCTGATTACAAGTAAACAATCAAAAGCAGAATATTAGTCAGGATATATGTTCAGAAAATGACCCATAACAATTGTCCCCAAAATATATCTGTTGGTATATCAGTCCAACGGATATATTTTAAAACTTTATCTCGCAAACCGAGGTAATCAATATGACGAGACTCTTGAAATGACAATGTGCAACTTCCAAAGCGTTATTTACTCTTTACCCCCTATCATTCAGCCTATAACTAGCCGAAATAATTTGCACTTCGATCATTACTTCTCAAGCGATTCTCAGGTATTTCTCTCTTCTTCTTTGTTTTCTTTTCTTTGGATTTCTCATTTCTTCGTCAATACCCTTTATGGCATCTCGAACAAGGTCTCGGTCGAACGAGCCGGTTGCAACCCTCACGAGTCAAAACCTCATACGAGAACCACAAAATGAGATTTGTTCTTTCAACAATGCTGATATCGCCGCTTTGAAGGATTCCGGCGCCTTTCCTGCTAGAGTAGTCATTCGTCCTTTTGATCGGGAAGTCCGATCAGACGCGTTGTTGAATGAATGGGTCTGCTTCCTTGCCTATCCCTTTTCTTTGGGACTCCGGTATCCATTTCCACCCTTTATCTCTCGTTTCTTTGAGCTTACCGGCCTCAGTTACGCCCAGACCATGTCCATGGTATGGCGAGTTTTAATAGTGTTAAACCAAATCAAATCTCGTCATTGCCCTGACCTGTGCATTGAAGACCTTCCCATAGCATATCGACTGAGATCCCATGGCAACAGCCGCTTCCTTTTGTTCTCCACTTCCAAGAATCCCTTAGTCCTTAAGGCCACCAAAAATGAAGATCAGTGGCAACAAAAATTCGTTTTTGTAAAAAGAGACTCTATTGACAAGGGTTTCGATCTGCCAGTTAGATGGTTAACCAAGGGTAGGATTTAGGGTTTTAGGAATATCCCCGAATGTATCCTTAAACTATATCTTAGACTGATATCCTGATATTTTGTGCAGCGAATTTCAGAGATCTAGCATCCCCAAGCGCGGAATCAGAGCCCAGGATCAAAGAGATCTACCGGCTTCCTGCTAGCGAAAGAACCTTCTCCCTGTCCCTTACGAACTCAAGTCAAAAATCAAGCTCAGAGATGTCTGGTAAGCACAAGATTATAGTGAATACAAAGTATAAGTGTTACAAACTAAATATTTCTTCCCTTGTGCAGTGCCGGTCATTAATCTTGAAGGCTTCCAGCTTGACGAGTTGGACAGTTACTCTAGCCTCGCACCTCCCAAGCAAGAATCTAATCCGAAGTCATCTGTCACTCCGAAGCTTACTAGTTCAAAGACTACTTCTGCTCCTAAAGCTCCTCCAGCATCCAGGACCCGGGCCTCTAGCTCCCGGAAGAGAAAGGAAGTTGAGCCTCCCGCTACACCCCATGTGTTCCCATTCGAGAACCACGGGTTTACGGAATCCAGCAAATTCATGACCGGCTTCCTCAACCAGGTTGGTATCCTGACCCATATCCTGCAACATATGCTAGTTAATAAAGTCAACTAAAGTCAATACCTGATTTCTTTGCAGGGTCTCAAACGCCTGGTGTTTCTCTATGAGGATGCATGTGTCTCGAATGTCATGCTTGAAAGCCAGCTGAAAAAGGCCTAGGCCACCATCGCAGATCAAGCAGCAATTGCCATCACCAACTTGGAGCACTACGAAGCTAAGTACAAGGCTATGACTCAAGATCACCAGTCTGTCATCCAGAAGATCACCTAGGAGGCTCAAGCTAAGTTCGACGCGACTCAGGTTCAACACGAGCAGGCCATGGCTTCATACCGGGAGAGCCTCAAGAATTATGTCGTCGTCTCCCTTCTCCAGGCCAGACTGAAAATGGCATACGAGGCAATGGCTTTGGGTTTGCAATGCCCTTCTTGGAACACCAAGGCCTGGGAGGCGAAACTGAGAGATCTTGGGGGGAATCCTGTGGAGCCTCCTGCCAAATCTGTTGCGGAAGAACCTGCCAAGATAGTGGATGCTAGTGCTTCAAAGGATGCTGCTGATGATGCTGGGGCAAATGCTGGAGAAAATGCTGGTGGAGAGGATGCTGCTGAAGATGCTGAGACAAATGTTGGAGAAGATGTTGGTGGAGACGTCACGATGAAGGAAGGAGCTGCCCCTTAAGTGCAGTGATGTGGGCGATGATGGATATACGTGCCAAGGCCGGAGCCCATTTTTTTAAATTTCATGGTTGTGGTCTGTACAAACAATTTACTTTTTTCTGCTGCTGAACAATTTACATTTCTTGCATTAGAACAAAATGATGACCAAAGGTGGATGGGTCCTGTGTTTCAGGATGAAGCCCTTGGTCATCAGTTAGTATAATTTGTTTTGGATGATGCAACGGTTGGAGGAGGATGGGTCTCGTTTTGAGATGAAATCTTCAACCGTCGCATAAATATGGTAAAAACTAATAGTGCTTTTGGTGGATGGGCCTCGGTTTGAGGTGAAACCAAAAGCACAACTTTTGACTTGTTAATAATATAACCACCGTTTGACTTATTTGTTGTTGCCTTTTAATTTTAGTCATGCATCACTTAGTTTAGATTTTAGCTTTGCAAAGTTTGTACAATTATTTTTTGAAAATATCCTGATCAATATACTTAGTGGTATCCTACGAAGACTTTTGTTGAATAGGACTTCTCAAAATCCAAACAATTTAGACAAAGTCTCTGAAGGACAAGAGATAGTTTATTCTTCAAAATCTCAAATAATTTAAATATAGTTTTCAAAGGAAAAAGACGGTTTACTCAGCATTTATAAACAAATTCAACTCTGATTTTTAAACCCAAGTATTGTATCCCAAATATTCCAACCAAACATCCTGAATCATATTTCGAGAATATATCCTAAAGATATATCCTAATCAGGATACTTAAACTTTAAACATAGTTTCAAAAGTTCAAACAAGTTGTGTAAGATTCACAAAGGAAAGATCATACCAGGAACAGAGTACAACCCTGATATTGGACTTTACTCCTATTGCAACTTTTGCCACAAAGATGTCCCCAGTTCGAGATACTTAGTATCTTAGGTCCCAATTTGATTTTCTGAGCTCCACACAATCGCCTTAGGAGGAATGTCCCCGGGGTAAAACCCGAAAGCATTCTGGAGATAAATCCTTAGTATCTTGGGGAAAATCCCATAGGTATCCTGGGGAAAATCCCAAATTTTCATGCGCTACAGGCGGGAGTGTATAAACTCCAAGACTTAGAAAGGTGAAAACCTTTAAACCTTAGAGAGTATGAAAATACCCTTTCGCGAGAGAGGGTGATCAATCCTCATATACCTTAAGGGTCTAGGATATAGCCAACCGTGACAAAATTGTCAGCCACTTTTACATGAACTGGTCCCGCCACCTTGAACTATCCCTGGACAACTTGCGCTCGAGGCGGGGTGTTCAAACCTAATTCGTGAGAAAGGTGAATACCTTTAAACCTTTGAAGGGATCAGGATCCCTTAAACATGAGAGAGGGGGCCAATCCTCTAATCTTTCGAAGTATCCTGAGTGTGCATCCTGGAGCTATATCCCAAAGCATATACTACTGCAAAACAATCGTAAGCTAAGGTGGGTGTTAGCCTGGCTAACACCCCTCCGATGCTTAAGTCAGTAATGGGTTCAAAATAGTAAATAATATTAAACATATTAAAAGAGATAAAATTCATACCATCCTGAGTTAGAAATTAAATTCCTAACTCACTTGACATAGAGCTTCAAATGTATAGCATTCCAGGATCTTGGTAGCATATCCCCCTCCATATTCTTGAGTCGGTATGCTCCTTTCCCTGATTCTGATTCAATCTCATAGGGTCCTTCCCATTTTGGGGCCAGCTTTCCGTCAGCTGGATTAGTAGTATTCTGAAAAGCTTTTCTTAATACTCAATCTCCAACCTGGAACCTTCTAGTCCTTATATTCTTGTTATATGCTTTGGGTATCCTTTGTTGATATGTTGCCATCCTTAGCCTTGCTGCATCTCTTGTCTCATCAATAGTATCCAATTCCTGGCATAGGATTTCAGGATTCTACTCAGGATCCCGGAGGTTGGATCTTGCTGTAGGTATTACCATTTCTGTCGGGATCACCGCTTCTGCTCCAAATACCAAGGAAAACGGGGTTTGGCCAGTTGCACTTTTCACCGTTGTCCTATCAGCCCATAAAACAAAGGGTAATTCTTCTGCCCATCTTCCTTTTTTGGCTCCTAGTCTCTTTTTGAGGTTGTTGACAATTATCTTGTTTGAGGATTCTGCTTGTCCATTTGCTTGAGGATGTACTGGTGTGGATGTGATCATTTTGATTCCCCAACTCTTGCAAAAGTCAGTAGTCCTTTTACTTATGAATTGAGATCCATTGTCACAAATTATTTCAGCTGGTACACCAAACCTAGTCAGGATATTCCTTTTTATGAAGGATACCACTTCCTGATCTCTGACTTGAACAAATGCTTCAGCTTCAACCCACTTAGAGAAATAATCAGTCATTGCTAACATGAAGACTTTTCCTCCTGAAGCTTTTGGCAGTTTTCCCACTATATCCATTCCCCATTTCATGAACGGCCAAGGGGATACAATAGGATATAATGGCTCTGCAGGCTGATGTAGTATATTGCTATGTCTTTGACATGCATCACACCTTCGAGCATATTTTGCAGCATCTTTTCTCATGGTAGGCCAATAATATCATGTTCTTAATGCCTTTGAGAACAACGACCTGCCCCCAGTATGGTTACCACAATCCCCTTCGTGTATATCCTGAAGCACTTCCTTGGTTTCGGGATCCTCTAAGCACCTCAGATATGGTCCTGCAAGAGATTTCTTATACAAGACATTATTTATAATAGTGAATCATGATACCTTCATTCTAAAGGCCTTAGGATTCTCATCCTTTGGGATGTGTCCTTCCTTGAGATATCTTACGGTTGGAGCCATCCAAGACTTAGGATCCTTCGCAGGATACTCATTAGGATCCTGAACACTTAGAACTTCCTTATCCTGAGGATCCGTCGCAGGATATAGGATATGTAATATTGGTATTCGGGTTCCTTCTGGTATCCTGACTGATGATCCTAGATTTGCCAAGGCATCAGCTTCAGCATTATCCTCTCTTGGTACATGTTCAAGTGTAAAAATATCAAAATATCCTGCTAATTTTTTGAGAATTTTGAGATACTCGATTAACTTCTCACCTTTAACTTATAGGTTCCATTAAAATGATTAGTGATTAACAAAGAATCAACATATACTTGCAAACTCTTGATATTCATACTTTTAGCCAATTCTAATCCTGCAATTAAAGCTTCATATTCTGCCTCATTATTAGTGGCAGGGAACTCACATCTAATAGCCTGAGGTAATATGTCCCCCTGTGGCGATTTTAGTAGTATACCCAAACCTACACCTCTTATATTAGATGCACCATCAGTATATAGTGTCCAGGATTCTAAATTTTCTCCTAGCTGCTGTACTTCTAGGTCTACTTCATTTTGAATATCACTACTAAAATCAGCCATAAAGTCAGCTAAAGCCTGAGACTTTATGGCATTTCTAGGTTCATATACTAGATCAAAGGCACTTAATTTCACTGACCATTTAGCCATCCTACCAGATATCTCAGGTTTTCTAAGCATGTTTTTAACAGGATAGTTGGTTTTAACATGAATCCTATGTGTTTCAAAATAATGTCTAAGTTTTGTTGACGCCATAACTAGGGCTAAAACCAGTTTCTCTAAGTGGGAATATCTAGTTTCAGCATCTAATAAACTTAAACTAACATAATAAACAGGATACTGTTGACCTTCATGATCCTTTACAAGGACAGCACTTACTGGATTCCCTGATACTGCAAGATACAGGGATAATGGTTCGCCATCCTCAGGCTTCATCAATAAGGGTGCAGTTGAAAGATACTGCTTCAAATCCTGCAAGGCTGCTTCATGCTTTGCTCCCCATTCGAACTTCTTATTCTTCTTGAGGATATCATAAAATTACTTGCACTTTTCCGAGGATCTTGAAATAAATCTGTTCAATGCTGCTACTCGGCCTGTTAACCGTTGAACATCCTTCATATTTGAAGGTGACTTAATATCCAAGATAGCTTTAATCTGCTCTGGGCTTGCCTCTATCCCTCTTTTAGTCACCATATATCCTAGAAACTTTCCTGCCCCCACTCCGAAATGGCACTTAGCAGGATTTAGCTTCATGTTATACTGATCCAGGATATCAAATGCTCCCTTGATATCCTGGAGGTGATCCTCAACCTTTTTAGACTTTACTACCATGTCGTCAATGTATACCTCCATAGTGTCCCCCAGCTTGTCTTTAAACATCATGTTCACCAATCTCTGATATGTTGCACCCGCATTTTTCAAACCAAAGGGTATAGCAGTGTAGCAATAAATACATGTTGGTGTCATGAAGGCAGTATCCTCCTGGTCTGAAGGTTCCATTTGGATCTTCTGAAATCCTGAAGATGCATCCATGAAGGTTAACATCTCATGGCCGGCAGTAGCATCCACCATTGAGTCAATATGAGGAAGAGGAAATGGGTCTTTGGGACAAGCTTTGTTTAAGTCCGTGTAATCTACACAAACTCTCCATTTTCCATTTTTCTTTTGCACCACAACTACATTCGCCAGCCATTTAGGAAACTTCACTTCCCTAATCATCTTGCTCCTTAGTAGTCTTTCAACTTCCTCTTGGATGATCACATTTCACTCCGGAGCAAATTTCCTTCTCTTTTGTTGGACAGGCTTGAATGACCTGTCAATACCGAGCTTATGTGTTATAACATCCTTGGAAATACCTGTCATATCCTCGTACTTCCATGCGAACGTTGACATCCTGCATTTCAAAAAATTAGTTAATTGATCTTCAATATCCTGAGGGATATTGGTTCCCACGAGCACCGAGATATCCGGATTATTCTGATCCAGGACCACTTTCTTTACATCTTGCTCCGAAGCCTCCATGATATCCTGGCCTCGCATCTTTAATTGCTATGCTGCACTAGGCTTTGTTGAGGATTTCATCGAAGAAGAATAACACTCCTTTGCTTCCTGTTGATCACTTTCCACCTTGACAACTCCCCAAGGAGTAGGGATCTTGATGCATTGATGGTAGGTTGACGGAACAGCCTTCATATCATAGATCCAAGGCCTACCCAGTATAATATTATAGCAGGATAGAGAGTCCATGACACAAAAGCGCTGCATTGAGTTGACCCCTTGGACATACACGGGCAACTTTATTTCTCCCACGGTATTCCTAGCTTCTCCACTGAAACCAACGAGCACAGTGGACTTCGAAGTAATGTCCATCGGAGATACATTCATCCTTTTCAATGTTTCCAGCTGAATTATGTTGACTGAGCTGCCATTATCCACTAATATCCTGCGTACAAAATGGTTAGCAACATATAACGTTATCACTAAGGCATCATGATGGGGATCCTGGACAGTATCCCTGTCATCATTATCGAATGTGATGACTTTGTCAGTTGTGAGGGTTGACATCCTTGTCGGCTTATCTCCCCTTTCTGCTTTAGCTTCCTTCGTGTGTCTCTTTGTCGCAGAATATGATGTGTCGCATATATCGGATCCTCCTGAAATAAAGTTAATTATTTTTGCATCTGCAGGAGGCAATGCTGCCCGTTCAGGATCCTTCTCAGGATCCTGGCCTTTATTCTTCTTTCTTCCCAAGAGGTCCTTCAGATATCCCTTACTCAAGAGATAGCTTATTTCCTTTCTCAAAGCAATACAATCTTCAGTAACATGCCCGAAATCCTCATGGAAGGCACACCACTTGGACTTGTCCTTCCAATCAGCCTTTTGTTGATTCTTTCGGGGCCACCTTGCTTTATCCCCTAAACCCTGCATAGCATACATCAATTCGGGTATGTTAACAGAAAAACAATATTCAGATAACTCAGGATACTCCTCAGGATCCTCGTCTTTAACAACATTCACTTTTTTGCCATCATTTCTGCCATACGGTTTAGAACGGTATGGTTTATACGGGGATTCTGATTTCCTGTTGGTTGACTCATAGGTTGTGGACGAGTTCATCCTCTCTTGCATCTTTTTATCATCCTCCAGGAGAATGTATCTCAAAGCCCTGTTACGAGCCTCGTCTAAATTCCTGCAGGGATTCATTACAAGATCCTGGTAAAATTGAGAATCTTTTTGCAACCCCATCTTGAACGCTTGCACGGCCGTTGCAACATCAAGATGTGGGATATCCAAGGATTCCGGACTAAACTTGTTCACATAATCTCTCAAGGATTCCTGAGGTCCTTGAGTTATCCTGTAAAGGTTACTGGTTAATTTCTCAAAACTCCGGCTGCAAGAAAATTGAGTATTAAATAAATTAACTAAATGATCAAAAGAAGTAATTGAGTGAGGAGGAACGTTTAACAACCATTTTAAGGCTGATCCTGTTAAGGTGGAACCGAAACCCTTGCACAAGCATGCTTCTTTGAGGTCTGGAGGGATAGGGTTGATTTCCGTCACAAATAGGATATGCAAACCGGGATATCCTGTGGCTGTCCTGGGATACTTCAAGAATTGGCTGAACCACTCCAGGTACACTGGATATCATGTCCTTCAGTTTTTGAAGCTCCCTAGAAAATGCTGATGTCATACCTGCATCCTGCAAAGATCCAACACCATTAGTAGCAAGAGTATTATTATTATTAGATACATTACCAGCTTGGGGGGTTCTGGCCATATCCTGAAGCATATCCTGAGCTCCTCACAGTTGATACTCTTACTGAAGAAGGTATCTCAGGAGTATGATTCTGGGAATGGCTAGGCACAATATTCCCCCGGTTATCCTCCGTATAGACTGCAGAACTGAAGTTCAAAGCCCTGGGTTGTAAGGGAGTGACAGCATCTTCGGCAGGCCGACTCGGGCCAGACTTCAAGAGTTGTATCTCTCTCATCAGCATCTGGTTGGACTCCTGTTGCTGCCTCCTCTGTTCCTGTACACTACCAAACAAATTTAAAATTTCTTCATTAAAAGCTAAAACAGGATCAGATCCCTGGACATTGCGAGCAGGGATAACATCCCGAGCCACATGACTTTCAGTTCCTTGCGAAGAGGCTTGCATTCTCGGAGGAGGTGGTGGGAGCACCGAACCAATTGTTACGGAAGTTGTGGCAGACACGGTGGAAGAGCTCATGTTTGATCTTGAGGCCATTGAAAATAGTGTGGCAAAAAGTTTCGAAAATAGAAAACCAAGTAACGATTTTGCAAAAGCTTTTAGTAGAAATAGCACCACTTGCCCCACGGTGGGCGACAAATTGTTTTGGTCAAAAATTACCGAAGCAATTAAGTGATCAAATTAGTTAAGTGAGGTAGTGTGCTAGAAATGTGTATTAAAAAATATGCTAGTTAGGTTGTTTGCAAAAACAGTTTCAGGATACGGCTCAGGATATAGAGCTGTATTTATGATCAAACAATGGGCGAAAATGTAAAGGGTGACACAGGATGTACGAGGAAAGCCCTTGATCAATCTAGATCGCCGGCACAAAACCTCGGGAGCTGACAATCGCAGCTGCCTTGTTCTTCTATTGCTTCAAATATCAGGATACAGTGCAGGATATGATGCGGATCAACTAGGTGTTACAAAGTAATTTGAGTACAAGTGTTTGTGTGTAGTGATTGCTAGTAACTAGAGAGCAAAGTGTGCGAATGAAAGTGTGCGCCTTAACTTGATCCGATCATACTATTTATAGTTAAACGAAATCAACTAACTATCCTATTAAATCGGGATGCTTTGAATATTCCTCTAGTTAACGTTGCAGTCCTGGTCTTTCGGGTTCAACGTCTTTAATCTAACCGATTAGCCCGAGTCTTGGGGGGGAAGAAGTCTTCTTGAACGTTGGAGACTTGCACCTCCTAATCTGCACGTGATTAATTCGGTCAATACCAAGATATCGTACCAGGATGTTACCAATATCCTGATCCGGTATCCTGATTACAAGTAAACAATCAAAAGCAGAATATTAGTCAGGATATATGTTCAGAAAATGACCCATAACAATGTGTTGTTGAAGAAAAGATTCTCTAAAGGGAACACACCAAAAGTCGAAGCCATCATCTCTCTGATTTTGCGGAAGCAATAGCCTGAGCTCTCATGGCCCTCGCATTTAACCCTTTACATATATCATCTAGGTATACTCACCTGTAAGACTGAATATTGGGATCTGGATACGGGAGTATATTCTGAGGTGGGACACGCGAATAAGTTTAAGTGCTTAAAACATTAATCTCGTATCTCGAAACAATTGAAATTTGTGTGAAAATTTAAGTGGATCAGTATACTGACAATCTAAGTGAATCATTTAGAACTGAAAATGTTTAAAGCTTAACGGTGTTGGTGATTTGTCTCAGAAACTGATATGATCATCTTACACAAACTCACAAAAATATTGTATGTAAATATTTCTTTACTGCATTTCGTTAAAATCAAAATTCCAAAAATATTTTAGTGTGTTTTAGCATAAAATTTTGAAAAATTCAAAAAGATTTTCGACAACTGATGTTGAAAAGCTGATTTTCAAAGTTCCAAGTGCTAAAGATGATGAAGAGGTTTGGGAGAGTGTTTTTGATACGAAAAATGTAGTTTCTACAAGTGGTCATCAGAGATTTTGAAAGATAAATCATTTTGAAAGAATGCTACCAGAAATTTCTAAATTTTTCAAGTTTGTAAATTTGTGAAATTTATTTTTGGGTAGAGATGTGTGCAACATAGCCAGGTTTCTGATCCTGAGGAGAATGTGAACTAGGTCACGATCTTAGAACAAGAATTCCAGACTGCGATCCCAGCTTATCGAAAGGGGGAGTCTGAAGCTGCTAATGCTGATGATCTTAAGGAATCAAGAGACCTGATCAAGAGGAGTATAGAGCCAGATTGTGATTCTGGGAGAAAGAGAAAGAGATTGATTGAGGATGCTTACAATGAAGAATCTTTGGAGAGAGTTCGAGAAGACTGATAAAGATTGAAGATTGAAGACTCGACACCGAAGACTTCGTCAACATCCGAGGGGGAGTCTATTGGTGCATATGTTTGTCGACTTCGTCTTGTATCGAGTCTTGAATGTATATAGATAGTTCAGGGCACGTAGTACGAGAAATATGTCAAAATAGGTTGGGAGGTAATTTCGTACGAAATTACAAATTGTAATTCCACACGAAATTACTTGCTAATTTCGCACGAAATAGTAATTTCGTGTGAATGTGATTTCGTTTGTGCTATTCCGTGCGAAATCACCTTGCCTATAAATACTAGGTGTGCCAAGCCATTTGTAACTTTCCGGTTTCAATAACGAACTGCTGCCGAAGTGTCTACTCGCTGTAATTCTTTGTCAAATCAATCAAAAGACAGTTTAAAGTGAATTGCAAGCTGAATTACCTTGATACGTTTGTTTCCGCCTCTCGTATTGAGCAAAAACTCTTCTGAACGACGCGTTTGGTCGGTAAAACGATCCTACACTAACCATCACTATTAAGGCTACCCTTCCAAAACCATTTATCCTTGGAGTTAGGCACTTTAACCATCCTTAGCCAACTCAACAGGGCACCGATTTTCGCCCACTGTTGCGGACTTGTTGGATCCGAGATCCAATCCCAGCTCCACTGCACAGTATTACCAACGATGGAGAAGCAGTCAAACCCTTTTGCCGATTTGATCTTAGCTAAACGGAAGGTTAGTGGGAATTTGTCACGAAGAAGCCCTTCCCCCAAATGTCATATCAGCACAAAATGTTCTTACCATTCCCTATAACAACTCTGATGCAATAAGTGAGCTCAATCCCAAAATTAGACAAATCTTGTTCTATCAAAACAACGTCTATCCACACGCCTGTAGCACCTTACTTCACGGGAACGACTAAGGAGTTATAGCCTAACCATGGATGGCATTAATGACTTTAGCCCAAAGCAACAAAGGGTCACTTTTAAATTTAAATTTTCATTTAGTTAATAAATCCAAGTTTAGACCCCACATATCCCCAACCCAAGACACTCTATCTACTTCAGACCCGTGATTTTGTTCCATGAGATCCACCGGATTTTACCTCTCCCATTAGAGTTACCCCCAATCAAATTCTTCTAACCTTCAAGAGTATAAGTAGGTTTCCGGGCTCCACCTTCGCAAGGGTCAATCTCCTCGCCAAAGAAAGGTTCCTCGCCTTCTGTAAGACGCTAATCATGATTTGACTCAAAACAACGCAGCGGAAAATGAACCGTAAAATTTCTTTCTTTTAACTACTCTAACATACTTAAATACCGTTTAGGTCAAACCTTCTAACATAAATACATCATTCATCATTTATTTAATATAACTATGTTAACAAATGATTACAAACAACGTGACCGCTTTCCTGTACAATCCATGATCTTCAACTTGATCCTCGTTCACTTGTCCATCATGAATATCTGATTAATCTGCGGTCACCATATATAACCAACACGTTAGTACATGGTAACATCATATATAATTTAATAAATATACTTAAAAGGCTATATCACATTCTAACTACGTAAGGTATTCCATTGAAACATCCTCTCAATTTTATTTACTCGAGTCCGACATCAATTCCTCGAGAGTCCGGAGTTCCCATACCTGCACTACATTTATTTCGTTCTCAATAGTAACATGGTTAGGAGTACGTAATCTCAAACATATTGAAAATCCACATCTTCACATATACGTATACAAGTGATCTACAATCATTAGATTACAACACGTGTATACACTTTCATATATCTAAGTACATTCATACGTATCCCATTCATATGAACGTACATACAAGTTCACACCACTTACACACGCTACAGTTCCATATCTACATACATACACATACATACATACATACATACAAGTCACCTTCACTTATTTGTAAGTTGAGTCTTATCTACAATCATATCAACACAAATCAATGCAATTACAAACAAACATAACCGACTAACTTCCAACAAACATGATGAACATTCCATTAACACGATGAACATTCAGCAACATAATGAACACTCCATTGACACGATGAACATTCAGCAACATAATGAACATTCCATTAACACGATGAACATTCAGCAACATAATGAACATTCCATTAACACGATGGACATTCAGCAACATAATGAACATTCCATTAACACGATGAACATTCAGCAACATAATGAACATTCCATTAACACGATGAACATTCAGCAACATAATGAACATTCCATTAACACGATGAACATTTAGCAACATAATAAACATTCCATTAACACGATGAACATTCAGCAAGATAATGAACATTCCATTAACACGATGAACATTCAGCAACATAATGAACATTCCATTAACACGATGAGACTATCAGCTTAATTTACATTAAGGATAGACGAAGTTCATATGAACTTACCTTGGTACTTACCCTTACCCGTAAATTCTTACATGGTTCCCTATATACAACATACCAAACTTCATTTATAAATAAGAAGTGATTCCGGAAATCACTTACCTTAAATGTCCGTATTCGCATTCGTTTCCTCGCCTCCTTTTGACCCGTTAGCCTTCCATGCTTCCATCCATCTTGACATGATCCCTATACTACTTGTTGCTTAGGATATGATGAACACATTCAAACCCATAGATTACACATGCAGATTTTAGGATTCCCCCTCTTCTTCTTCTCCTTTGATTCATATAAGAACACACACACTAGGTGTGTGTGTCGACACATGCTCCTGCCCAAAAATGGGCTCTTCCACTTTCCCCATTCTTTTAATTAATAGACTTTCAAATTGACCTCTTTTAGCCCCTTTAGTTTAGTTTGTTATTTTTATTTAGGCACAAGATTCCATTCTTAGTTATTGAACTTATAAGTTAGCTAACTTAAGTAACTTAGTTACCTCAAAGAACCTAAATAATTTACTTCGTGTTATATCGTATAGAAACATATAGCGAACATAAATATCCGAATTTTGGGGCGTTATAAGGCTACCCCCCTTCAAGGAGGTTTCGTCCCCGAAACCTTGTTCATTTCTATCAAATGATAATTATCTCTACTTTCTGACTATTAATGTTATTCCTTCGTTTATCTTGAACAAACCACTACATTCTATTACTAACGTCGCTCCTAATTTCTTTCATATCCACATGAGAGGTGAGCACACGATTGTACACATATCGTAATCATTTATTTATCTATTAATGTTACAACGTAACTACCATTTTCATACATACTTACTTATCCAAACTCGACAGAAGAATTAAGCATCATTCTACGTTTACTATCGTTACTTGTACTACGTATACCCTGAAGTCTAGCCTCAAATCAACTCATTCATTTCACTTTATTAGCTCTCTTCACGCACTACTTATTCTACTTAACAGGTATGTCGTGCAAGTGCATCGTACGAGAGTTTAATCAATTAGCTCAAATTTTCACTTAAGGCTTTTGAAATTTCCTCTTAATGACATAAATTTCTTCTTAAGTTGACCGTTAAAAGTCAAACATTCCATACCATACCATATTTATCCTACCATTCATTTCATTCATAAGTACTATTCAATCTACAAATTCTTACTTATCAATCATTAACTAAACATTTTACTAACCTTAATTTCATTGCATAAACCAATGATCCGCGACTCTGATCGGCCCGTTCCTTCACGAGTCCATACCGTACCAGATTGATTTCATTCATCCGTGTGATAAGCTTCCGCTCGTGCACAACCTTTCCCAACTCTACTAGCTTTATCACACCAAGAGTTCTACCGCTCTCATCTAAAAAATTAAGGATTAGCACATTTCGTTCAAATTCCTTCAAGTATGGCGTTTATCAAATCATCCTGTTTACATACTAGCCCTTTCTAGATTCTTTTAAAACATTAGTTCGTTCGACCCATTCACAACGGGTCAATACATGACCATTCCTTAATATATCATTTTCATTCGATTATTCATTTCATTCAATGTTAATTCACCTATATTCTTCCACAAATTTCTTACATGTATGTTATAACATATCACACATACCATATCTTACATACATTTCTTTCATTTTGTTAATTATTTCGCCAACTTTTTGCAGTTTGACTTGGCACTTCAACCTATTGTGCATGTTTTGAGGTACACGTTTGTACTCCTTTCCAAATCAAGCATTCTTTCAAAACATTGTTTTAACGCTTCGTGTAAAAGTCTTCCTTCCTTGTAATTTACGTAAGTCCTTCGCCCGGGTCCTAGTTCATCATTCATTTTGACCCTCATGCGTTAATTCTTAGTATGCATAACATGTATCTTATTCGGTATTTCTTTTCTTTGACTAAATTTTCTTAATACAACAATAATTTTCAAAGGGTTATACTTACTTCATTCACCAAACCTTTCAAGCTATTTTACTATTACTTGTTTTATAATTAATCAACTTAACCTCGTTGACTTTTCAGGAATTCAAAGTATAAATACATTCTTATCTACGCTTTTATTAATTACCACTACCTATCCCACACGTGTTTTTATATGCACTGCATATGCATATACATATACATTTCTTTAGTCGAGCGACATACCTAACCCGGCAAGGCTACCGGCAACACTTACTAGATTTTATACCTGCCTTAGTTGGGGAGAGAAGGGCATTCCCTCCTTTATTCTCATCCGATCCTTATCTGTTTATGGATCCAACCTTTCATTTTTACTTATTTGATTCATACTTACTTATGAATTCAAGCCCCTTCCATTCTTACTTTTCATTCCTATATGTTTGATCCGTATTCTCCTACGGATTTAACTTTTCATTCATGCTTTTCATTCTTACAAGTTTGATTCGTACTCAAGTACGGATTCAAACCTTTCATTCATACTTTTCATTCTTTTATGTTTGAATCCATCTAGTGGGATCAAACCTATTATTCATTCTTTTCATTCATTTCCATCGTTTGACCCGTTTATAACGTGTCAACTTCCTTATCATTCTTTTTCATCCATTGTGACCCCTTCATAACGGGTCAATTCGTTAACATACTTAATTTTATGTATTACTATAATCACAATTTATAACAATGAGCACTACTACAAGTGAAACTTGAAATATAACTGGTAACATATAGATTCAAACATTTTATTCTTATTTGGTTGGTCCATTCTTACTTACGGATTCATACTTTTCCTTCTAAAAATTTCATTCAACATAAAATGCTCCCAAGTTACTTGGGAATCTTTCCTTTCTATTCACACACACGACCACTTACTTCTCAATTCTACCAGACATACCTGTGATGATTATCATGGCCTCACGAGCATCATATGTTTCTTGTGCACTGGTCGGGCGCGTAATCCACATACTAGCCTCGTACCTTCATGTAAGCATCACGTTATGTCCGTAGAAGTGGATTTCAGTTCGTGCATCATTTATAAATCTTATCAAGGCAAACACCAGTACCCATATTTATTTAAACTGTGTACCTGGGGTCCAACGGTTCAATCACGTACTTTCGCATTTGCCTTAGATCGCATCCATGGACCATCTTTATCAATCATCCAAGCTTACCTTACAAAAATATCACAGTTAGTTTCTTCATATGAACGTACGTATACATGTTCCCATGCAAACCTTACCTTCAGATCTGGATCAAGTTCTTGGATTGTACGGTTTTCAAGTCACAAGAGCACACGGGTTTGAGTTCAAGTACTTACATTCTAGTACTTAGTTTCACTCAAACCAGGGCTCTGATACCAACTTGTAAGACCCTAATCATGATTTGACTCAAAACAACGCAGCGGAAAATGAACCGTAAAATTTCTTCCTTTTAACTACTCTAACATACTTAAATACCGTTTAGGTCAACCCTTCTAACATAAATACATCATTCATCATTTATTTAATATAACTATGTTAACAAATGATTACAAACAACATGACTACTTTCCCGTACAATCCATGATCTTCAACTTGATCCTCGTTGACTTGTCCATCACGAATATCTGATTAACCTGCGGTCACCATATATGACCAACACGTTAGTACATGGTAACATCATATATAATTTAATACATATACTTAAAAGGCTATATCACATTCTAACTACGTAAGGTATTCCATTGAAACATCCTCTCAATTTTATTTACTCGAGTCCGGCATCAATTCCTTGAGAGTCCGGCGTTCCCATACCTGCACTCCATTTATTTCATTCTCAATAGTAACATGGTTAGGAGTACGTAATCTCAAACATATTGAAAACCCACATCTTCACATATACGTATACCAGTGATCTACAATCATTAGATTACAACACATGTATACATTTTCATATATCTAAGTACATTCATACGTATCCCATTCATATGTACGTATATACAAGTTCACACTACTTACACACGCTACAGTTCCATATCTACATACATACAAGTCACCTTCACTTATTTGTAAGTTGAGTCTTATCTACAATCATATCAACACAAATCAATGCAATTACAAACAAACATAACCGACTAACTTCCAACAAACATGATGAACATTCCATTAACATGATGAACATTCCATTAACACGATGAACATTCAGCAACATAATGAACACTCCATTGACACGATGAACATTCAGCAACATAATGAACATTCCATTAACACGATGAACATTCAGCAACATAATGAACATTCCATTAACACGATGGACATTTAGCAACATAATGAACATTCCATTAACACGATGAACATTCAGCAACATAATGAACATTCCATTAACACGATGAACATTCAGCAACATAATGAACATTCCATTAACATGATGAACATTCAGCAAGATAATGAACATTCTATTAACATGATGAACATTCAGCAACATAATGAACATTCCATTAACACGATGAGACTATCATCTTAATTTACATTAAGGATAGACGAAGTTCATATGAACTTACCTTGGTACTTACCCTTACCAGTAAATTCTTACATGGTTCCATATATACAACATACCAAACTTCATTTATAAATAAGAAGTGATTCCGGAAATCACTTACCTTAAATGTCTGTATTCGCATCCGTTTCCTCACCTCCTTTTGACCCGTTAGCCTTCCATGCTTCCATCCATCTTGACATGATCCATATACTACTTGTTGCTTAGGAGATGATGAACACATTCAAACCCATAGATTACACATGCAGATTTTCGGATTCCCCCTCTTCTTCTTCTCCTTTGATTCATATAAGAACGCACACACTAGGTGTGTGTCGACACATGCTCCTGCCCAAAAATGGGTTCTTCCACTTTCCCCATTCTTTTAATTAATAGACTTTCAAATTGACCTCTTTTAGCCCCTTTAGTTTAGTTTGTTATTTTTATTTAGCCACAAGATTCCATTCTTAGTTGTTGAACTTATAAGTTAGCTAACTTAAGTAACTTAGTTACCTCAAAGAACCTAAATAGTTTACTTCGTGTTATATCGTATAGAAACATATAGCGAACATAAATATCCGAGTTTTGGGGCGTTACACCTTCCAACTAGAGAGCTTAGAGTTAAACTTATTGACCACCGTTTTTGAGCACTTTGCCTTCTTCATATTGGTACCCACCGGCAAGCCTACCTGTGTAAATGGTAGAGAGAAGTTTTGTATACAACAAAACCCATCTTTTACATCATTACTGACCTCACCAATGTTTAAAATTTGATATGTATATGTATCTTTTCTCTTCTCAAACAACCATTTTCTCAAAACTTAACTTTTACATTTTTCTATTCAACCCTCCATCTATTTTCATTGAGTAAACTAAAAAGGTTACTAATAAGAAATTATCATAAGAACCAATAATTTATGCTTACTCAAGGTTTTCTGAAATTCTACATAATAAATCAAGATATGTAATGATAATATGGTATAGTGACAGTTTCCAATGATATTTCCTTTATTAACTCCTACTTTCAGTATTTCATGACTTGAAAATAATTACTCAATGTACTTTATAATAGGAATAATGGATTTTAATAATCCCAACTATTGCTCGTCGGTCGGCAACGGTCCCAACTTCAAAAATTCCCACTGGTGGTCCCATCTTTTCACATATTGACCTTCAATGGACCATGACTAACAGAACCCTAACGTTGTTAGTCTTCGGTCGCAGAAATAAGGTTTTGGGCCGAAAAAAGGTTCCTAAAGGTCCGATCTATGGTTACAAAAAGCTTTGGGACGAAAACTTTGAGTTTTCCGACCAAAAAGTTGAGTTTTCCGGCCAAAAAGATGTTTTCCGGCAAAAAATGATTTTTTTTCCGGCAAGCTTAATAATTTGGGCTTTTACTAAAAGAATGTTCCTAAAGGTCCGTAATAAGGATACAATTAGATTTCGGATGAAAAGGTTGAGTTTTCTAGCCAAAACAGAGTTTTTCCGGCGATCGAAGCTTAACAGCGTTAGGGTTCTGTTAGTCAGGATCCATTGGAGGCCAATATGCTAATAGATGAGACCGCCAATAGAAATTTTTTAAGTTGATACTATTGTCGGCCAAAGGGCAATAATTGGTATTATTAAAATCCATTATTCCTTTATAAAATATTAGCATTTTCAGGATATTGAAAACGATTGATCTTCACATTTATTTATGTGGTTGTATAATAATAATAATAATAATAATAATAATAATAATAATAATAATAATAATTGATCGCATTACTAATATCAACATAAATTATGGTTATAAGCTAGTTCGTAAAATCTATACTATATAATAAAAGAAACCATTTATAGGACACATGTCACTCATTTGAGTCATCTATTTTTTAGCCCATTAAAATTAAATAATTATTTATGAGATATACGAAGATATATCCATTTAATATATAATTATTAAAAATACTGATAATAAAAAGAGTCATGTTAGATTATATTATTATTTAAGATATATATATACACACTATTAATAACTTATTTAAAAAATATATATCTTCTATACTATATAATAAAAGAAACTATTTATAGGACACATGTCACTCATTGGAGCCATCTATTTTTTAGCCCATTAAAATTAAATAATTATTTATGAGATATACGAAGATATATCCATTTAATATATAATTATTAAAAATACTAATAATAAAAAGAGTCATGTTAGATTATATTATTATTTAAGATATATATATATATATATATACACACACTATTAATAACTTATTTAAAAAATATATTATTAATATTAAATTATTATTTTAATAATATATTTCCTTAGATATAGGAATAGGTTACATGATAGTTTTATTATATCGTAAAGAGATTTTATTTTAATATTTACGTTTATACTTTTACATCTAAATTTAGGCAACATATTTAAATTGTCTATGGCTCTTTATAATCAGTAATATGTTTTAAATATATTTATTTTAAATAAAATATTATATATTTTTTAAATATGTTTTATAAAAAAAATAATATGACTTAAGTTTTAAGGAGAGAAAAATTATTATTATTTAATAGGAGAGAAAATGCAGGAAATCAAAATCTAAAATTAATCAGAAATCAACTCGTGTATTACACGTGGTTTTGTAAAGATATAACTTTTTATTATTTACTATAGAAAATTACGTTTATTCAACCCATGTAATACACGGGGTTTTTAAAGATATAACTTTTTATTATTATTTACTATACGATATTATATTTATCCAAACCGTGTAATACATGGGGTATTTAAAAATATAACTTTTTTATTATTTGATATATAAATTCAACCTGTGCAATACACGAAGTTTTTTAAAGATATAACTTTTTTTTATAAATTACTATACATAATTACATTCATTCAACCCGTGTAATACACAAGGTTTTTAAAAATATAACTTTTTTAATTATTTGATATATAAAATTATATTTATTCAACCCGTACAATACACGGGGTTTTTTAAATATATAAATAATTTATTATTTAGTATTTTTTTCATTATTTGATGTACAAAATTATATTTATTCAACCTGTACAACAATACACGAGGTTTTTAACGATATAAGTTTTTTTTTAATATATAAAATTATATGTATTCAATCCATGTAATAAACAAAGTTTTTAAAGATATATTATTTTATTATTTAATATATAAATTTACATTTATTTGCCCGTGTAATACACGGGGTTCTAATCTAGTACCTCATATAAAAAAAAACTATTTATATATCACCTGATCATTTGTAGTCGTCATTCATAAAAAAAGATTCATAGCATCCATGTTGCTTAAAGTTAACAACTAGAAAAGTTCCACTCGACTAGTGACAAGTGTTTCTTCTTTTAAGGCCCCATCCAAAAGTCTTGTTCACTAGATACCATGAGAAGCATGCATTCAATTCTTGGTGCTCAGGCCATGCTCACTAAATGTCTAAGAGTTTGTAGGACCACACCCCTCAACCTTTCAAAGATTCATTTGTCTATTTAGATTGACGACGATAAACCAGGCGTCTCAAACATTTTAGGGAGCCGCTTGGCGTTCGTTGCTTGTTGTTACAACATTTAGATCTAGACCAAATGGTCTTAGTTAAGTTGTTTTTTGCCTTTTGAAAGCGTCAAATGCATCTTTGTCTCTTGCACAACTAGGTGAATATAACTATCGGACTATAAAATGAACGTTTACTTATACAACACATGGTCAAACCACTAAAAGTCTTCATCACATATATGGCTGCGTTGATGCGCTATGCAAGTAATATGATAGTTCAAACTATAGTATATGATGTTTAGTATCTAAGAATGACAATATATTCTTATATAAAGATTCGAAAATAGAAAACGATGTAAGTATCATTACATGATTATCAGCAACCGGAAAACATCTAAAAAGATAAAGTCCAAAAAGAAAACGAATAAGTTGTCAAAAATCGTCGATAGTTCCAACTGAATCCTTTATTTTTCATGAATGTCTTCATCCAACTTCCTCATACGTGCCAATGTATTGTTGAAGATGCTTCACTCACCATCAATATCATGTAGAGGATTTTGTTAGTTCCTTTTCATACACTATAATGCTATATCATGATGTAGTTTTTAGACGATTCAGTATTCCTAGAATCTCATAGTGAAAATTTTTGTAGTTTTTAACATGTCATCATGATGTTCCTTATCATGATCAAAAATACATTAATTAGTATGGTAAATTTTCAGAAAGAACATTCTTTGGTGATTTTAAGGAGTGATTAACAAAGTCATTGGATGCAAATATTTTATTAACAAGAAATTTGAAGGGGTGCTTAAAAGTGAACAAATGTATAAGGAGTATAATGCATGTTGCTCAGGGTGTGTAATGAACAAGTCTTTGGGCTGAGCCAGTGTTAAAATAACACTTAGGGGCCGTTTGGCAACCTCCGAATGGGTAAGTGCTGAACCAGTAAGAGGTCTGAATGGGTAAGAGACTCTGAACCAGGAAGTGCTGAACCAAAAAGTGATGTTTGGTTGGACCTCTGAATGACTATGCACAATGACTACTTTACCCCTCTGAACTATTTTATGTTGAATGAAATGTATCTGTTTGGTCAGTGCTCTGAATGACGTACACATAGCGATCGAAGAAAGATTACCTGGTTGTGAGCGAAGGTTTGCTTGGAATCTGCAATTGACGTGCTTGTGTGGTGGTCGCCAGAAGAGAAGAGAAGTATAGATGGAAGGAACGTGTGTTACGTACGTGGGGGTATTTGTGGGTATTTAGGTCTTTGCTTCTCATTCAGCGATGTTTCAAAAACTGAATCGGTCAGAGCCCATGGAACCATTAAGAGGTGTCCACTTAACAAACCAAACACACTTAACTCTATCCCATTCAGATGTAGCCTCTTAATGGAATCATTAAGAGGCTACCAAACAGCCCCTTAATATACTCCTTCATATGTATTTATAATACATGTTGTGCACATTTTATGTTTTATTCTTCAAGTGTGCAGGTCTTATTAGTTGAGGGGCTTTTATGCAAAATGCAAAGTGTCCGGAGGGTTTAGATGGAAGATTCCTAATACTCGAGGATTGTTATTGAAATGTTGATGGTAGCTGGTATATATACAATGTTAGGGTTTCGAGTAGGGCTGTAAATGAACCGAACGTTCAGCGAACAGTTTGTGAACCGTTCAGCGCGAAGTTCGTTTATGTTCGTTCATTTAATAAATAGACAAACACAAAAAAAAAAGTTTCGTTCGATAAGTTAAACAAACGGACATGAACAGAGGTTGTGTTCGTTCGTTTACGTTCGTGAACGTTCGGTAATGTGTTAATTTATGTTCGCTCGTTTATGTTCATTTGGGTTCGCTCATTTAAAAGTTTTTAAGTTATATTTTTATTTTATTGGCTTTCATTTTTATAATTGAAAACCATAGTTATACTATAAATCTCCGCCAACATCCCACGTTTGATCGTTTCAGTTTGTGTTAAAGCTTTCTTAATTTTTGTGTTAATTATGTTAAGTATTTATTTATTTTTGGCGGATTCTTCATAATCTTTCTGATAATAAATGCATATTGTATTGTACTTTTAAAAAGAATATATAACGTTTGTTTGTGTTCATTTATGTTTATAAACATTCGTTTATGCTCGTTTGCTTTCGTCTACGTTCGATAAGTGTTCATAAATATGTTCATTTCTTTAATAAACGAACACGGAAAAGAAATTGCATTCCGTAAGCATTCGTGAACATGTTCATTCCCTAATGAACGAACATGAATAAGGCCTTGTTTCTTGTTCGTGTTCGTTCGGTTCATTTACAACCCTAGTTTCGAGATCACTTTATCACCCCTCATTTGTTCTTGTTATTCTCTTTCTCTGAGTTGTTAGGGTCTGTTAAGTTCTCATATCAGTTGTTGATCTAGATTGTTGTGTTGTTACATAGATCTTACACTTTGTAAGATCTAGCGTTTGTGTGGTGTTTTCTTGGTTTGGGTAATCAATAAGATTTTGGTCACTATTTTGTCGCTACAAGCTGTGTTCGTTGTTATTCCTTAGTTTTGTACAACCAGGATAGGATAATGTTTGTTTCCTTCGTTAGAAGGGATACTTTCTATTGGTTATCAATATTCCACCAGTAGTTTGATCTCTTTTTACAATGCTATAAACGATACTTACAAAACCGTATATATTACTATACGAGCTAAGAACAAGATCTATAGAAGGGGGAGAAGATGACTATTTGAAGTTAACGAATAAGAAAATCGGAGACAAATGATGGCTAGATATCAAAAACTAAAATCCACCATCTACCATACACCCAAGGACTTGAATTAGAAAGAAGGAATTGTGACTTACAATTATTAGTGTAAGGGTTGTTTGGCAACTTCTGAATGGTTAAGTGCTGAATCAGTAAGATGTCTGAATCATTAAGTGCTGAACCAGTAAGAGTTCTGAACCATTAAGAGCAAGTATAATGCTCAGGGTCGGCCCAAGCCCAAGTATTTTGAGGCTTGGGCTTTCGGCCTCCATATCAATAGGGCCTCCAACTTAAAAAATATTATATATGATATTTGGGTTGGACTAAACTTATCTTTATACATATAAAAAATATATAAAAATACAAAAAAAAATTAAATTAACTTCGCCAATAATAAACCTTTAAGTTTGTTTTGCCGGTCCCAAGCCCGGGTAAAGGAGGGTTTTTCTCAAATAGTGTTTTTTTTTTTTTTTTTTGGAAAAGAGGCCTCGAGTTTTTAATTCGCTTTAGGCCACCAAATTGGTTGAGCCGGGCCTGATAATGCTTAACCGTTCAGAGGCAAATGTCTGGCCAATTCAGATTAGAGGCTTTAACCATTCAGACTCAGTATAAAACTTAACCATTCAGAGGCAAATGTCTGAACCATTCAGACATCTGCTCGCAAAACAAACAGTCTGAACCATTAAGTGCTGAACCAGTAAGAGATCTGAACTATTAAGAGTCTCATTAAGAGCTAAACAAACAGACGTTTGTAGAAGGATTATTTAGCCCTTCAATAGAGATTACCACTTGCTATATCCATATTCTTGATCAAACCCTCCTTCTTTGCCTCCTCCCTTCAACATCAATAAGAGCGCTCACACATACTGTGTGTTGTGGCCCCCCTAAGAGCACATAAATAAAAATATGATTTTTAGTTAAAAAGCAAATTACCATAAATAACCCTTCAACATTTCAAGGGTGTACTCTTTTAACCCATGTTGAGGCTTCATTCGCAACAAGATCCAGTTTGATGTGTTTTAAGTTTCCATCAAGAAACTTATAAGCCTCAATAACTTCTATGAAAGTTTCACAATTTGGAATAAAACATATTTTACAATATAATGGAATTTTTATTTTTGTATAGCTCTCAACATATGTGTGGATATATATTATTTGAATATTAACAAGACCTTCCAAGTTATCTGTAAAAGGTACACGAACCACGGTAATTGATTATTGTCCCGCTATTTTGTTTGTTTTCACTTTTCTACTCTTAGCGTTACCATTTTGTTCCGTCTTCTTCTCTGTCTTTCTTTTATTTTTTCCAAAATATTTTATGCCCCCATCAACACCTTTCAACAATTACAAATGTGTTATAAAGTTTTTCAAATTAATAAATAACTAGTGTTAAACCCCCGCGTTGCGGGGCGGGGGTCGTAAAACCTTGCTAAGTATTTCCTTTGATCTTACTCTGATTGTTATATACTTGTGGGTTATCCTGAGCATCGCGACGTTTTATAGGAGTGTGTGATATGCCTTTACAAATAGGGGCATTTTCACATTGTTACCTAAGGATGAGATGAAACCAATTAGCCGAATCAATATAAACCCATCCAAACTAAGAATCAACTGTTCGGTTTTGTTTACGTTTTTAACCACTAATCACGGTTTGGTCACGCCACACTTTAAAATCAAACTGAACCGCACCGGATTTATTTGAATGGTTATGAAATTATCATACAATTCATTATTTTTTTATTAGTAATAAAAAATAGACCACAAGTTTATCCCAAGAGCTAATAGTTTCACTTAAAGCTACCTGTAAATTACTTTTACTTGACTGTTTCTCAAGACCACAATCAACACCTACCTCCACTTCTTTTCTCCATTCACACACCATCAAACCTGAAATATTTGTCACCCATAACATGAATACTTCAGGCTGCACTCATCCTCTTCTTCCCAAAAGATCTTTTTACAAATTATAATTTCTTCTCGCTACTAAGATGTCGTCCAGCTGGTGCTCGGATGTCTCCGATTTGAACATACAGGGCGAAAACGACTCGCCGGAGATTGACCGAAACCTTGCCAGAAACCTAGCCGTCATAGTCGGAGGCGACGGCTAGATGCTCAAACACCGTCAACAATCTACTTCCATCAACGTTTCCCCGCCTTCAGATTAGGGAAAGAACCGACCCACGCTCCTGAACGGTGGTGTTGCCGCCGTGGCGCCGTCATGGAACCACCGTGGCCGGCACCCATAACTCTTCGTCTATCAAAAGCTCTTTTTCTATTTATGACGTTTATATGTCTCTCTTCCTATTAATTTGAACAAAGGTGGTTTCATAAAGCAAGCAGTGGTGCCATGGTGGTGGTAAATATTAACTTCTCTGAGTCTCCTTTTCAAGTCTGCCATGGCTCTTTTTCAAACAATTAGGTTGGTGGCATAACCGTAATTAACAATCAAAAATTGTCCAATTAAAAAATGACAACACCACTGTAGCAAAGTGGTGTTGTCATTTGATATATATAATAATCCCTAAAATTTGAATTGTGTAAATAGAGATGATTATGAGGTTTAGGAAAGTAAATTGAACTTGAGAGGATGAATGCATTACTTTTCATTTTCAAGATACCTAGCATCGACGTATGTGTGAAGGTGTATGTTGGTTATCTAGTGGTGGAGATTGGCGTTTAACTTTTACCAAACAAATAAAGAAATGAGAATACCTCAAGAAAACATTTTTTTTTTGTTTATTTTTGTGTGTTAAGAAAATGAATGCGTTCATATATGTTTGTTTATTAATATTCTAAAACGAATACAAATGCACATAAATGAACGAAGAAAAGGAACTTATTCATGTTATTTAGTTGATTACTCAAAGCTTGGTCCCAGAATTTGACTACTAATTTACTAAAGCATAATTGGCCTGTTAGTATTACTAATTACCAGGAAATCAAATTAAATCAATATGTAAATGAACATAAAAAACAAAGTAAATAGATAAACCTAAATAAATCAACGTACAATAAGTGACATAAACTAATGTAAATGATCGGTCATAAACAAATGTTACAGACGTAAACGAACAAAAGTGGCATGTGCTCATGGTCATCCATTTAAATAAACAAAACATGTTCATATTCGTTCGTTTTTAAGGAAACGAACATGAACAAACTTCTTACAGACAATTTCGTTTGGTTTAGTTATGAGCATAGATTGAAGCTCCATTGTAAAACATGAGATAGGGTTGGTCATGGAGTTCATCATGAGGGAAAACCAAGATTGGGTTTTTCATTTAGGTGAATCAGTTCCCTAAATCTAAAAGAATTACATCCAAATCATTTAACACATATTGTTTATAACGTTTTTAGTAAGTAATTTTGGGAGTATTAAGACCATGTGTTATAGAGAAGATCAGATGGGGCTTTATTATAAAAAAATATTGTCATATGGACATCACATAGACACACTTTTTTCACCCTTCACACCACCAATGGGTGTTGTGGTGCTGCTCGATTGAGGCTTCATCAATCATTGTTTAATCATTATTTTTTGAATTTATATTTATTTTTTACTTAAAATGTAATTGATGTTAAAAACTATAGTTAATATTAAAAAAAAAACTATAATTCAATTTATATGAAAAAAAACATCACAAAAATTAAAAAAAAAAACACAAACAACTTAATAATAAAAACAACAACTCCTAAATTTAGAAATATAACAAATTAATTATTTCGTTTTGGTCCCAGAATTTGACTACTAATGTACTAAAGCATAATTGGTTGGTTAGTATTACTAATTACCAGGAAATCAATTTAAATGAATATGTAAATCAACATAAAAAAAATAAACGTAAATAGATAAACCTAAATAAATGAACGTACAATAAGTGACATAAACTAATGTAAATGGACGGTCATAAACAAATGTTAATGTTACAGACGTGAAGGGGTAAGGTGCCGAAAACCTCGTGTTTAGTACTTGGGACCATACCATAACCTCAACTTTTAAACCTCTTCAGACCTTGCGCGGCCGCGCACTGGTCTAACAAAGAGAAGCTCAGAAGAAAGAAAGCAGACAATGCCCGCGCGCCAAAAGGAAGTTAACGAATCCTTGCGCTTTTCTCCATAACAAAAAGGGATAAAAATCCCAGTTAATACTTCCGCTTAAATAATACCCAGACTCGGATATTATTTACTACACTGATACCACACGATAAGGAGTCACACTGGATTACAGCTGTAATCTTCTAGAAGACTCAATCATGCACCACCTGACGGTTATAACCGTCTAGGCCACGTGTCATCATCCCAGGCTTCCTTAAAGTCACGATGATGGCATGAAATTGAGGAGAAAACCTCCACTTGCCCACTTTCCACGTGGCAACACCCCAACCGTTGATCAAGATCGCGATCCGTGTGCTCTCACAATCCGATCAAGAGAATTAACAGAGGGAAAATAACCGCTTACGGAGTTAGCATCTTCCGTTAATATTTCAACAATGAGTTTTCCCGCCCAAACTCCCGGCTATAAATATGAGAGTAATTCAGGTATGAAAGGCAAGTTACACTCACTTCACCAATACTTCTTCTTCTTCTTC
The DNA here is from genome assembly GCA_030545235.1 of Helianthus tuberosus. NCBI lineage: Eukaryota > Viridiplantae > Streptophyta > Magnoliopsida > Asterales > Asteraceae > Helianthus > Helianthus tuberosus. Next base: position 38,768,742 of record CM060382.1, on the reverse strand, counting down.
ATAAACACATACTTATTCTCACGCCGGAGTGTGGTCACGGAGAGAACCTCCCTTCTCCCTGTGACGAGACTAACGGTATTTTGTTTTGTAGTATTCATCGGAGAAGAAGATCCGTCCCTTTGAATCAAACGAGAGAGAACCACCATTTTTATGCAGAACCGAACCCCCTGGATAATTTGATTCCGGTCATTTATCCAGTGTTTCTTCAAGACGTAAACGAACAAAAGTGGCATGTGCTCATGCTCATCCATTTAAATAAACAAAACATGTTCATATTCGTTCATTTTTAAACAAACGAACATAAACAAACTTCTTACTGACAGTTTCGTTTGGTTCGATTATGAGCATAGATGGAAGCTCCATTGTAAAACATGAGGTAGGGTTGGTCATGGAGTTCAACATGAGGGAAAACAAATAGTGGGTTTTTCATTTAGGTGAATCAATTCCCTAAATCTAAAAGAATTACATCCAAATTATTTAACACATATTGTTTATGACGTTTTTAATAAGTACATTTGGGAGTATTATTAAGACTATGTGGTGTTATATAGAAGACTGTTGAGGTTTTATTATAAAAATGTTGCACATGCACTTTTTTCACCTTTTCACACCACCAATGAGTGTTGTTGTGCGGCTCGATTGAGGCTTCATCAATCATTGTTTGATCATTATTTTTTGGATTTATATTTATTTTTTACTTAAAATGTGATTTTTTTTTAACAGAAACTTTCATTAAACCGAAAAAAACCACTTGAAACCGAGCGACCAACCCCAAAAACACACCACAACTATACAATCACATAATTACACCAATCCGACCAAGAGATACCTCTATCCTTCAATCTATTTCTATACTTAAAATGTAATTGATGTTAAAAACTACAGTTAATATTAAAAAAAAAAACTTAAATTCAATTTATATGTAAAAAAAATCACAAAAAAAAAACCACAAACAACTTAATAACAAAAACAGCAACTCCTAAATTTAGAAATATAACAAATTAATTATTTCGTTTATTTTGGTACTTCTTACGGATTTCTTGTCTGGTCGTCTCGACTAGCTCATGATCTTCTTCGGATAGATGGTCGATTTTCATGGCCTTCAATTTCAAATCGAAATTTATTTGTCTCCGTTCTTCAAATGACGAGGTTGGTAATACTTGATGCTATTGTTTCCAAGCCTTCCTTGAATGTGGTTGTCGCCGCTTCGCTTGTAATTTTCCACTTGACTTTTGCCTTTTGTTGTTCCTTCCAGGCATGTTGGTGAGATCGAAGCTTTTACGAACGTCGTAGCTACCTTGGGCGCCATTCTCAATGTACGAAGATGTTCTCATCTGTTTTTGATGATAGTCCAACACCCATCATCGGTACCAAGTGTCATTTGGTTGACTTTCTCAAAATCTCACAAATTGCCCTTTAAGAAAAATGAGACACCCATTTCTTATTGATACTCGTCACAAGACATGTTGTAAACCCAATTGTCATTTTCCCGACTCGAATGGTTGCTTCATTTTTGTTTGATTTCCAAAAAGTTTAACCTTTCAACGGATCTTCTACGAAAGACTGGATATTATGTCGATGGTACAACATTCACTCCCCATAGTATCATAGATTTTTTTCGAATCCGTATCCAAAATTCAGTTTTATTTTGGTTATTTGCTACAACACAATAAAAAGAAAAGATTATAGTAAAATAAAAAAATAAAAAGAAAAATGTTGTCGATCCTTTTATCCTCTGAGACATCAACCCATGTTCGAGCTAACACGTACTCTTCCTCAAACGTCTAATGTATCGCTTTACGTTGCACCGATACGAATAACGAACCGGTTTGCTTTTTCTTGTGGTATCTTTTTTCAGCACCGGTTGTGATTGTTTTGAGGTATGGAGTTAAGTAGGAGTTCTCTTTTAGGCACTCTTAGGGGTGCAAACGAGCCGAGCCCAAGCTTGACCAGGCTCGAGCTCGAGCAGGCTCGAGCTCGAGCTCGATTAACTTATGAGAGCTCGGGCTCTAGCTCGGCTCGATTCAAGCTTTGTTTTTAAGGCTCAAGCTCGGCTCGTTTGTATTTTCTCAAGCTCGAGCTCGGCTCGGGCTCAGCTCGTTTATTATCTACTAATTAATATATTAAATAAAAATAATATAAATAATAGACTTTTTAGGCTCGCGAACTCGATAAGTAAAGCTCGGGCTCAGGCTCGTTTACTAAATAAAATTATTTTTATGACACACAATTATATTATGTGAGTAACCCTTTTATCTATTTTGTTTTCTAACACACAATTATATTATGATATATTGAATGACTTAAAAAGTCAAATTCCCCTTTTTATCACAAAATAAACAATCCAAAAACACCCCAAACTCTTTCAATTTCAACATCCAAGAAAGAGAAACCTAGAGAGAGAAAGTTAGAGAGAGAAACCCCAGCAACAACTCTCTTGTACCTTATGGCGCGTTGGTAAACTAACAGTCATCAAAGAGAGATTGCAAACCCATAAAGATCAACAAACAAAAACAGTCAGGAGAGGATCAAGAGAGAGAAAACATACACACACTATACCTATACATGTAGAGAGAGAAAGATTGTGTGAGAAACAGACCCAGAAACCCAAACCTGAATGAAACCCTCTTCTTTCTCTCTCTAAAAATCCGATCTTGAAAATACCCAATTTGTCTTTATGGGGTTTCATTGTATAGTGTTGATAGATTAGATAGATAGATAGTAGATACACAATCGTATAACTGTATAGCTATAATTCTCTCTATATATTTATATACAAATAATAATAAAAATCATATCTTTATTTATAATCTTGTATAATGGAGATGTCACAGTCCGATCCGGTGACTGAACAAACAGGGCTTTGCATTTTCACATTTCAATTTCAGTTTCAATTTGATCATTTCAATTGTCAATTTGGGGTTTTTGTTTCTTGATTGGTGAATGCAGAGCCTGTGTGGCAGTCAGGGTTGGGGGGTGGGTTGGAATCATACCCTGAAAGACCTGATGCAGCTGATTGTATCTATTATTTGAGAACAGGGTTTTGTGGCTACGGTTCTCGGTGTCGGTTTAACCATCCTCGTGATCGCGGCGGTTCGGTAAATGTTTTGTTTTTCGGAATCCGTATTCGTTGGAATGTGTTTTTGTTGTTGTGGATCTGTAATTTGTTGTTGATTGTGTTGAATTGGGATGCTGGAATTAAGGGTGTTTTTGTGAGTTTTGTTAGGGTTATGGAGCTGTGAGGTCGAGTGGCGGTGAGGAGTACCCCGATCGTCCTGGTGAACCCGTTTGTCAGGTACTACTAGTGTTGTATGTTGGGGATTTTACTATTTAAGGATGTGTTGTTATAGATTGTTGATGTAACAAGATCCAATGTTGTTGATTGTTTGTTTGGTTTTGTGAAACATAGATTCTAGTTACATTTCAAGCTTTGGTTATAAATAGATTTATAACTAACTTCGTCTTTTACACTACTTCCAAAACCGGAATTTCACTTGTCATTCGTTTGTTTCTGTAGTGGAATTTATATGCATTGTAGATCATCTGTGAATCTTGTGAGATACAAAGGTGTATTTTTGCTTAATTGGAAGGTGTATTTGTGCATCGTTGATCATTCATTGCAGGAGATCCAAGGCGCATGTCAATTTCTTGTTCTGCAAAGATTAAGACCCAAATTTAGTGCTCAAAAGTTTCGTCTTTTTGTTACATTCAATTTTGCATATCCTTTTAGTTAAGTGGAAGTATGGATTATGTTTTTTAATGTGATGTTTGATCGTTAAAAGACTAACAGATTTGGTATCCATCATCATACTTTCGTTTTTATGTTAGTTATACAAAGATTGACGTAGCTTTTTCTGTTCATGGATTCGTTTTTTGCTGATCAATTCGTATTTTTGTATTAATTTACGTGTCTTTCTGTTTTGTTGTTAGTACTACATGCGAACAGGAATGTGCAAGTTTGGTGCTTCCTGTAAGTATCATCATCCGAGACATGGAGTTGGATCATCAAGTACAGTGCCGTTAAATATGTCTGGATACCCTCTTCGTCCTGTGAGTTTTTTTTTTTTTTTCTTTCTGGAGGTGGCAAAATGAGCGGGCTGTGTAAAGGGTCAAAACGGGTGGGACTAATATATTTTAAAAAGAATCTAACTTTCAATCTGTTTGACCAGTGAGACCCAAAGGGGCGCAATCGCCTCTCTAGTTATATCTATTCGTCTGAATTTCACATTACAACTTACCATCCCGACATCCATTTTCAGGGTGAAAAAGAGTGTTCATACTATGTCAAAACAGGGCAGTGTAAGTTTGGGGTCACCTGTAAATTCCATCATCCCCAGCCTACCGCCGTCATTCCGCCACCACCACAGGGACCGCCACCTGAATCTACGCCTTCCGCTATATACCCATCTCAGGTTGCCGCTTCCCAGCCATACGGGGTATTTGCAAGATCGTCTCTTCTTCCGGGCTCATATATGCCCACACCTTACAGCCCGGTGCTACTTCCACCAGGAATGGTCCCGTTTCCTGGATGGAATCCTTATCAGGTATTTATAAAAAAATAAAATAAGAAACTTATTTTTTTATGATAACTCAAAAATACAGGCATTTGTGGGTTCAATGCGAGTAAAATGTCATTTTCGTTCCTGAGGTTTGGCCAGTTTTGCGAGTTTCGTCCAAAGGTTTGTTTTTTTTGCATCTGGATCCATAAGGTTGGAAAACTTACCATTTTCATCCGGCTCCCGGCTCGTTAACTAAATTCAACATTCTCTGTTAAGTCAGGGGTATTCCCATCTTTTTTGTTAACTTAAACGGCAATTCGGTCTTTTTCACTTTATGTATAAGCATTTAGCATAACAAGTATTCAAAGTACTGAATTGCCCATTAAGTTAAACAAAAAAGACGAAAATACCCCTGACTTAACAGAGAAAATTGGATGGAGTTAACGAGCTGAATGAAAATGGCAAGATTTCAAACCTTTTGGATCCAGATGCGAAAAAACAAACCTTTGGCCGAAAGTCGCAAAATTGACCAAACCTCATGGACGAAAATGGTATTTTACTCTTTATAATATTTGAAGTTGATTTTTTTTGTAAAAGAAATTGATTGTGTGTTTGTGTTGATTTCAGGCGCCTGTAAGTCCAGCGGCCTCTCCAAATACGGTTGGAGCGGCCCAGTTTTATGCAGTAACTCCCCAATTATCTCCTCCGTACACCGGATCTTACCTTTCTTTACCGTCTTCTTCTAGTAAAAAAGAACATTCCTTTCCGGAAAGACCCGGTGAACCCGAATGTCAGTATTACTTGAAAACAGGGGATTGTAAATTTGGTTCTTCGTGTAGATACCATCATCCATCAGAATGGACTGTACCAAAGTCAAACTTTGTTCTTAGCCCAATGGGCCTCCCCCTCCGTCCAGTAAGCATCTCTATACGGCTAGATGCCCCTATGTTAATATGTCTTAATGCTATGGTTTATGTTTATTTTTTGTACATTTCAGGGCGCGCCTCTTTGTACACATTACAGTCAAAAGGGGGTGTGTAAGTTCGGGCCATCATGCAAATTTGATCACCCGATGGGGACGTTAAGCTACAGCCCGTCTGCATCTTCACTAGCTGACATGCCGGTTGCACCGTATCCAGTCGGCTCGTCTATTGTCACCCTAGCACCGTCATCATCTTCGTCTGAATTGAGGCCGGACCTCGTTTCGTCATCCAACAAAGACGGTCTCTCCACCAGCATGCCTAGCGGCTCAGCCAGTTCAAGTTTGTCCCAAAGCATGCCGGTTTCTGATTCAACTGGCGGCACCATCACCCGTCACCATTCCACATAACTAGTGGACGGTACCAGGTCTCATCACATTATATGAACCGAACCAAAACGAACCTAACATGCCATCTTATTTTTTTTCTTTTTATTTTATTTGGATTTTTGTGGTGAGTCCTGTTATGAGGACTCTGTGTTCACATATTTACATGGCCGCCATTTTAATAAGCCAAAAACGCGCGCAGGAAAAACCACATACAGTCCCCGCCTGCCCCTCTTTCCCCCCGAGTTAGCGTTTGAATAACCGCAAGGAAAAAAAGACGAATGGATTTATATTTATATGTTTGTGTGTATTTATGTTGTGCTTCCAAGTGTTTTTGGATTGGGGGCTGTGTAAGTGGGGAAATGGAATGGATATGGATTTAGTTTAGAGTGGTGCCTGCTGCTGCCCTATACACAATAAAAGAGATATGATATGATGTAAGGATTATTTGAATACTTTTGTATGGATGCTACAACCTTGGATTTTGTACATTTCCTCCTTTTATTATTTTACCCCCCCCCCCCCCCCCCCCCCCCCCCTTCTAGCTGTTAAATGAATTTATGTGATGAATAGCTGATTGTATGGTTAAAAGATCTTTTTTGGTGGGTTTTAAGCAGCTTAAGCCAAGGCATATCCGTTTGTCGAAAACAAATTTACCATCTTTACGAATGGGTGTCAAGTCTGCGTTTTGGGGGGCAACATAAGCTGAGTGATGTGGCGCCGTGCGTGGGGCAACCCCATTGGAGACGCTCCAGGTGTTGATTGGTACCTAATTAACCTATTCATTGGATTTCATAGGTTTTCCTGTGGGTATCAGGATCCTCATATATTGGGTGGTTAAAATTATGTGTTGATTACTACATGATAAAAAAGAGAGAAAAAAAACGCTGAATTCAAGTCTTAAACAATTTGAAATATTATTCATTATTTTTTTTTTGATATGATATGATATTTTAACATATTCAATTTAATTAGGCTAAACGGGTTTGCTATAAGGTATCACGTAATACCATACCCAAACCTGTAAAGAATTTTATAACTAATCACATGCCCAATCTCCTGCCGGAATACTTGTCTCGGATATCAACCAGGTTCTGGCTTCTGCAATTTAAATGAGGAAAAAACGAGTATTCTTGTTCCCTTTCACCACCTACTTGATTCGACTTTTCTGACTCAAGAATCAAGTTCTTGTTGTTCAGTATAAAGTCGAGATCACATAGAAAATTCTCCCCGAATTAACATGTGACGATCAGATCTGCCTCAGCCTTTAAATCCCACGTGACTGGTCACTTTTTAACTTCCAAACTCATGTTTGAACGTTCCCTTTCAACGTTTTGAGTTTATTCAAGAATAATATCCGCCATTTATTGAAACATTAAAGGGGTGTATACAAGACGACGCAAAAGTTGACTACTTTCAACTCAAACACGACTAAACAAGGTCTCTCTAGTTGACGACTAAGAGATTAGCTTTGAGAATTCAAATCATTATCATGTAGAATAGTAGTTATGATGTCATTTTAACCATAAATATAACATGATGCAAAGACCTACCCCCAACATGACACAAAACATCGTCTCGCATTTAGTTTAACTGATTCACAACACAGCTACTTCCTACCAATCCATACATAAACCTCGGTCCCAACTACCAATTTACCTCAGTTTTTTGGTGGTAGGAGAGCGCTTGCTTATATTCATTTAATCCAAATAATTTACAGGTACGCCATTGTCCGTCTTCATGCATAATACATATACAAACTGTTTGAAGCAGCACAGGCGATCGAGTTTTCCCTTGGGTGCCATGCAAGGTGGAGCAACTTTGTGGTTAAATCAAAACTATTTCCATTTATGTCGTCCGATCCTATAGATATAAATAATTAGTGAATATATATGTTTGTGTGTCTACCAAACAAACTTTAGGTAGAGAACTGCAAGAACAATATATACACTTGTAGGTAGTGCTTGTCAAATATAATTGGAGAGAGGAAGAAAGTCGGTTATGCAGTTGCATAACCTCCGTACGTAATATAGCTAAAACAATATGTACAGGTGTTTACAAGGTTCTCGCAGTTCTCTACTTAAAGTTGATTATGTGTTAAACAACCATCTATATACAATATACATACACAAAACGTGCTTTATATTTAGGTCTAATATTGGTGCCAAAATATAAGAAATCAATGACATAATTATGAGTTGAAAACGGTGTACATACCTCCAGGGGATCTTAAGAATCTTGGAGGTGTCTGGACTTGCCTCCTATTAGTTAATAATTACATAAGAGACATCAAATACAATAAAGTTATTGAAGTATAAAAAATTAGCGGAAATAAATGGATTATTCACATTTTCCAAACGGTACCTTGTGGGATTCTTGGTTGCCTCTAAAGTTGTTGCTTCTGTGCTGCCCTCAGAACATCCGAAAACACGAAACAGATGGCTGAATTATTAAAAAACAGTTAGCACAACGTTAAACTGATCGCGATTAACTAAAATGGATTGATCATGAGACCTGTATGAACCAGTTGCTACTCGCTGTCCATCTCCACTGAGACAACATTCAAATTTGTCGAAGATTGCATCGTTTTCATATAGATCACACAACTGATGGAAAAACAATGAACGAGAAATTGATTCATAAAGTTGATTTATTTGTGCTACTTTCATTATCGGAAAATGTCATAGAATAGTAACCAAGTTTTAAAAGTGTTCTAATAAGGTCACTTGTGTCGTTTTTGTCCAAATTAGATAACTTAACATTCAGATCGATCCATATCCTTTTTTCCACGTGTCAAGAAAAAATGGAGCATAAGATGTTGGGGTCGGATTATTTTAATATATGAAATTATATTTATTAAAAATAAAAACATTTTAATTACATTAAAAAATAAAAAAACAAGTTAAATTCCACGTCATCATTCGACGTTAGCATCAAATAAAAGGGAAAAAAGAAACAAAAATCCACATCACCACGGTTACCTAAGAAATAGATGAAAAAGCCCTTAATTTTAATGAAAAATGAATGTTGAGTGACCTAATTGTAACACTTTTTGAACTTGAGTGACCTAATTAAAACACTTATAAAACTTGGTTACCATTCTACAAAGTTACCCCCGTTAAAAAAAAGAAGAAAAAGTGGTTAAAAAAAGGTTTACCTTCGGTCTCAAATGTTCATGCACCTGAAAAGTTGCAACTGGGCCAGAACCCATATTTACATCCCACATCTACAAAAATGTGCATGATTAAACAACTATGAGAACTGAGATAATTAGTTAAGCCTACAAATACTTCCTTAAAAAGTAAAGAGTAAAATGCCATTTTCGTCCCTGAGGTTTGGCCAATCTTGCGATTTTTTTCCAAAGGTTTGTTTTTCCGCATCTGGGTCCAAAAGGTTTGAAAACTTGCCATTTTCATCCGGCTCGTTAACTCCATCCATTTTTCTCCGTTAAGTATGGGGTATTTTCGTCTTTTTTGTTAACATAAAGGGCGATTCGGTCTTTTTCACTTTATGTACAAGCATTTATCATAATGTACAAGTATTCAAAAGACCAGATTGCTTTTTAAGTTAAAAAAGACGAAAATACCCCTAACTTAACGGAGAAAAATGGATGGAGTTAACGAGCCAGATGAAAATGGCAAGATTTCAAACCTTCTGGACCCAGATGCGGAAAAACAAACCTTTGGAAAAAAATCGCAAAACTGACCAGACCTCAAGGACGAAAATGGCATTTTACTCAAAAGTAAAAAACGCATACCTTAAGGGTCATGTAATCACGGCTTAGTATGTACCGACCCCCCTTCGAGAATTTAATGTCAGAAATTGAAGATATAATATCCGAGAAGAAAGATTTAGAACCAGGAGCTTCATGTTCTTCAAACCTGCAACAGAAAGCTGATAACTTTAACCACAATTAAAAAAAAGTATTATCTTTTATCCATAAGAAATAACTTTATACACTAACAATTTGCTATGAGTGTCACATAAAGCTGATTGTCGCAAATCAATTAGCCTAATTGAGCCTTTTGAGCTACTATACGCCAACATATTACAGTGTGAAGGATGAAACTCTGCTGACGTTATCACCTCTGCACCAACAAATATAAATAAGTATTAACGATTAAGAAACTGTGCAGATTCTTGTTTAATATAAAAAGTAATTGTCATTAATCAAATCCACCGGTTAAATCCTCCATGTTTGCAGGCTTCTTGTCAACGATATTGAAACTTTGACTGCTAATTTCCAAATTCCAAAGGTTTATACGGAGATCATCGGCGGATATAAATGTTTCACAGTCACTACATGATGAAAATAGAACAGACTTACATCAGTAAATATTTAAATTAAAAAAACTATGTATTCCATTAAATCCTTGATTAGGGGTGTTCATCGATTTGAATAATGAATTTCGAAATAATCGAATCGATTTTTTCAAATTTTTATTTTTATTTACCTGAATTCGTATTCGATTCGATTAAGATTTGAATTAGTCGATTTGAATTCGAATTTTATGACCAATTCGATTCAGTTCGTATTTGAAACGAATTCGAATAAATTCGAGTTAATTCAAATTCACCCTAAATAATAAATTATTTAACTTTTACTTTTAAAACTACCACAAACAAATTATACGGACTTTTAGAGCTTGGACCAATTAGAAGGTTTTGTATGTGTGTGTATTAATGTATATATAAATAGAAAAAATATATATGTATAATTTGAATTCGAATTTCAAATCGAATCGAATTGAAAATCATAAATTCGTATTCGATTACTTGAGTCGAAATCGAATCGAGCTCGAATATTTGAAAACCGAATTCGAAGCTTGATAATCGAACTCGTATCGTGTCGAATTTCGAATTTTTCGAATCTGAATCGAATCCTGAACACCCCTATCCTTGATCCATGTCTTAATAAAAAGTATTGGAGCACACCTGTTATTTGAGATGGAATTAATATGATAGGCATGCGCATGCGCATATGTTTTACGACATCTAGCTAAAAGGCTAGTTTCATGACTGGTTACCTGAATATGACAATTGGAAGTTGAGATTTAAAAAAGTAAGAATAAACTACTGAAATAATAAATAATGAGTTATGAGGATCAAAAGAAGTAAATAACTACCGTAGGTAAATGTAGAGATGTAAGTCCCCTCAACGAAATATTGTTGTTCCTAAAATTCAGCGGATTGTCGTTGCTTCCTCCGTTTGTAAAACATGTTTTAAATGATGTAGGCGCATTTGAAGTAGTTACAAAACCGTTGATTGTCGGTTTTGGAGAGTCTAGATTAAAGTTGCATACCTTCTTGATCTTCTTTTCTTGAACCTGGTCAACATAGAAGAAAGCTAGTAGAGGTGGGCCCACTTTGACTCTTTTATTTATAAATGTGTTGACTCGGTTATGTTTTAAAATTTTCTACCTTCCAGAACTTTATGGTTTTATCGTTAGTGGATAGCAAAAACATGGCGTTGTTAGCTGTCTGACACCATCGGATCTTGTTTATTTTCTCCTCGATTTCCAAGCTCTTTAGATAGTCAAACTGATCTCACAAGCATCAATGGAAAAAAAAATTCTAAAAATATGATCTGTAAAAAACTTGACACAAAATGAAAAATAAAAACAATAACGAAAAGGACAACACATCTTTTAAAAAAAATATGGAGATGGTGAATAGTGAATACCTCTGGTTCATGACTTTGAAATTCGGTTTTATAGTGAAATTCAGGATGTTGGCTGCTGGAACAATCCATTGCCTCTAAAACTCTACGATGAACACCCCCCTAATTTACACATATTCATGTCATAATATAGATGTTAGAAAGGTACAAAAAATCTAGAAGAATAAATGTGAAGAAATGTAAAGCAGCATACATCTATTTTGTCGGTTCTTTCGAACAAAACCACACGGCCCCCACGATCTCCGGTTGCAAGATGATCGCCAGTTTTATCGAATTCTATTGCTGAAATGATATCAACTGCAAGTAAAGCCATAGTTGTTAATGGCGAACAGCGATAAGGTTTATATGTATTTTACGTAGCGAATAGAGATAAATAGCAGGCACTATTTTATAAATAGCGATACACTAGAAAAAAGATTTATATGTATTTTACACGTATATTTAACAAAAAAACCTAAAATCCAGCTATTTTATAGCTATATTTAATCGCTATTTATATTTAAAAATCACTAAAATCCCGCTATTTATGGCTATATACCTTGTAGCGACCTTCGACCTATATGCTACGATAATCGCTATAGCGACCGCTATTGGCAAGTATGAGTAAAGTATTTTAAACTGTAATCAGTAGACTACGTTGTTAACTACTAAAGAACAGACTTGAAGTGGCTGCAAGTGTTGCAACAAAATAGTTTACATATTGGTTAAGATAAATGTGAGACTATAAACAAAAGATACTGTTATAGTATTAATCACTACAATCATCTAAGCAGCTTTTGTCAGAATACACAATGCAACCCTTCTAATACTATGAACACCATGATAGATTTTGCTGTCCATAAAATTATTCAAATTGTAGGTACAATCAACAATCATACCCAGTAAAATCCCACAAACAACAAAGCTATTGGTAGGGTCTGGGGAGGGTGGGATGTAGGCACACCTTACCTCTACCCCTAAGGATAGAGAGGCATTCAAATTGTAGGTACATGTCATTTAAACCATTTTACCCTTTCACCCAGGCGCGCGCCTAGGCCCACTTTTCAGGCCCAGCGCAGTCTTCTCGCCTCGCCTTTTCACGTATCTCAGGCACATTTTTCAGGTCAGGTTCCGATGAAATTCCAGCCAAAAATCGTACCAAAAGCAGACAACATTGATTGGTACGAGGGGCCATATGTTACACATATATAAAAAGCTATCATCTTTTCACTGGTAATATCACACTAGTAAAAAAAACACTGAACATAAAAACATATACATTTTCCCATTGTCAAAACCCAAAAGAAACCCCCCCCCCCCCCCCCCCCCCCCCTCTGTAGTTTCCCTAAACAATCAGAACCCACCTGAATTCATTATACACATCATGCAACCAATTCTTTATAATAAAAATGTCAGCTTTAATCATCTCACAAACCAAACGAAACAAAAAACAAAATTAATTAATTCACATCAATTATTTATACCTTCTTGAACCTCTTCTCCTGCAGCACGTTCACCAAAAACCTGAGAGAACTTCCACTCTAAACCCTCAGGAGCCATAGTCACATCGTCCATTTTCGCCAACTAAACTTGAATTGAGGGAGAATCTAACGGTCAAGATCAAGCTAACGAACAGCAATACGCATTTTGGATCGATCAATGGAAGATGAATTTGGAGAATTTGCAGTGTGTGTGTGTGAAAGTAAAACCCCAGAAGGAAGGGAGTGAATGAATTTGTGAATTTTTTTTGTTTTTGTTGTTATATGGGAAATGGAATATCGGGCTTCCCTACAAGACACACTTTCGGCCCGATCGTATTTCTTGATTCAATCCCACTTACCATTGTTTTTATTTTTGGGTCAAATGCAAATCAATCATCATGATTGTGGATGAGGTAGTGGTGGAGTGGTTGGGTAAGGATTTAGTGTTTCTTGTGACTCAGGTTTGACTCTCTTTCTCTCCATTATTTTTTGCGGCATCTAGGTGAAATGCAAATACCGGTTGAAGAACCAAAGAATCGTGTTTAGGCCGGAGCCTGTAAACGAGGGTTTGGATCTTGTGAGAGAGCTGGAAAAACAGTCCTGCAAAACAGAAAACCGTTAGGCTCGCCGCAGAGATGGGAGGGCCCCTCTGCGACCACCCTCCGGCGTGAGGATAAGTATTGGTAGAGAGAGAAAGTAAGGACGAAGGTTCAGAAAAATCGTACTTGGCTTTGTACTTGATGGGGTATTTATAGTAGTCAACTGAGATGACATCATTCGTCTTGACGCACTTGAATGGAGGTTCGTCTTCGGAGGGATCATGTCCGATTCGTGTGGAGTCTGGTTCGTCCCAGGGATCATGTCCGGCCTCGGACATGTGTCTTCAAGTCCCCCAGTTTGGTAAGTCTTTGTAAAGACTTGGCAAACTATTATTTCAAGCTTTTTGTCCTATTCGGATGACGTGTCGCCATTGGAGTGGTCTTGAATTGATGAAGTGGCATATTTTGAATGGTGCGGGTGACCATTATTGTTTTGACCGTTAGTCACCTGCTGGTGACGTTAACGAATCCCGCATTGGAAATCGTGGGAGGTGACGGTTGACACGACAGCCCCACCACCGACTTACTTTCTCTATAAATTGGGTTTTTACCACCTCATTTTTACCCTCTTCCTCTCTTTTTTCATCTTCTTCTCTGCTGTTATCCTCTCTGTTCTCCTCTTCTTCTTCAAAGAAAGGTGCGTCCCTTTCCTTTTCATTTTTTAAAGGTATGGCTCCTGGAAAGGACAATCTATCGGAGAGCGTGAGCGTGCTTACCCAACGTCAGTTGGATAAGTTCATTAGTGATTATAGGATTCCCTTAGATCTTCACCCGGTCCTTCCTTCCAAAAGGGAAGCCATATACCCATTACGTCAAGGGAAGTTTTCCCTTTATACTCGCGTCTGTAATTTTGCGAATTATAGGGTTCCTTTCTCTCGCTTTTTGATTAGGGTTTTACAATTTTTTAGGGTTCATATTAGCCAAGTTAACCCGTTCGGCCTTAGCCGTATCAATCATTTTGAACTTTCTTGCCGAGCCCTAGACCAGAGGCCGGATCTGAATGTCTTTCGATATTTTTATGAATTTATTACGGCCGGAGATTGGTATACATTCGCTCATCGAAAGAATGTTCCTTCCCCATCCTCCGGCGAGCGGTCTAGCCTTAAAAATTGGAAGGACAATTTTTTCTGGTTGGACGATCGCTGCTTACCGGAAGATATGAGGTGGCGTTTCAAAGATCAGTCGATGTCCTTCGATCTTGATGAAGATTTTGTTTTTAACGAGAGTCTAGTCCGTGCCCTTGTTGAGCATAAATCCCCTATTCGTCCCCTTCCCGAGCATTACCTTTGGTTAGGCCGAGTCAGTTTTTCCTGGGCCCAAGGGGATAGGGATTGGCCGATTATTCGCCGGAAGAGTGATCGTAAGTTCCGGTCCTTCACATCCCCTTCGGCATTTTTTTGTTGTTTTGCTGACTCTTGCCTTTTTGTTTGCAGGTGTCGTAATGTCGCTCCTTGATGCCCTGAAGGTTCCAACCACGGATGTATTCGATTTTGACTTCGAAGAGCAAGGTGAAGAAGATGTTCCTTTTATGAAGCAAGTGGCGTCTTCGGCCCAGCCGATTCGTCCGGAGGTAGCTCAAGACATGGCTGAACCTTCTATTGCAGAAGCAACTTCTTCTATTCCTCAGGACGTACCTGAACAGGTTGCTATTGAGGCTACTTCTTCTATTCCATTATCTCTGAAGGGCGCTGAGGGCTCGTCCGGATCTAGAACTGGTAGGAAATCTTTTCTTGATGATGTGGATAGCGATCCGGAGTTACATACTCTGGACGAGGCCTTGCAGTATCGACCTTCTTCTTTAAAAAACAAGGATGTTGTGTCAGGTGTGGATTTATCAGGAGTGGTTTTAAAGGCTCGCTCCCATAAGAGGAAGAAGAATGAATCGGTTCAGATTCGTGCTACCGATCCTCTTCCATTTCCAACGTCGAAGAAAGCAAAGAAAAGTTCTCATTCCGAAGGTAATGTGCTGGAAGAACTGGACGAACATCTTACCGGAGGTAAATTTTCTAGGGAAGAAGCCGCTTTGGCTCGTTTTAAACCAACTCCTGCGTATTCAGGTTTTGTTCCTGATAGTGAAGTGGAAAGCATGGAGGTTGAGAATCCGGTGGTTACGGATAAGGAAAAAGGTCATGGTGAGCCGAAAGTGGTTACTTTTTCAGGTATGCATTTGGGCTCATCTTTGGGTCCGGACTGTTTTTTGGATGATGAGGAAGATCAAGTGTCTTCGCTTCCCCCATCCTGGTTCGGACCTGAGTTGATGTCCTTTTTTCGATATGCAGATTTGTTTTCGGATGACATGGATATCGATCCAGCGACTGCTGAGGAAAAGTTCATTCCTGATTGGGATATCCGAAACAAAGATTCGGTGATGGATACCTTGGTGGCTAGGACTATGCTTTTTAATATAAATACTCCGATAGACCATGCAAGGAGCCGGAAGATGAAGAATCCAGATCTGGGAGCTGCGGTTCTGACCAACCAGGCCCAGTCAAACATCTTTGTGACGGAGTTGTACCGTAGGTGGGTGGAGGCGGAGTCAGGTAGGGAGGATTTGGAAAAAGAAAACCGTTCTTTGAAACGAAGGGTTGTGAAAACTTCAGATGCGGAGAAGAAAATTACTCAACTGACCCAAGATCTGCAAACTCAGCAGGAGAAGGTTAAGTCCTTGACTGCCCAGAGTCAGTCGTCCCAGGCGACTGCTGCTGCTGCCGCGGAAGACATGGATAAGATCTCTTCGGAGCTTAAGGCGTTTTCTGAATCAATGAAACAGAAGGATGAAGAGCATAAGGTGGTGTTGGCAAACATGGAGGATTCTCTTAATAAGGCGCGTCTTGCTTATGAGAACATGTTGGCTGGTACGTCTTTTTTCTGGTTTTAACTTGTTTCTTAGTTCCTGTTTTTCTAACACTTTTTCCAGAACGGGACGCGCTTAAATCAGGCGAGGCTGATTTGAAGGAGCGTATAGAGGAGATGAAAGGGCGCGAGGAAGAAATGGGGGCGGAGAATGTTTCTTTGAAAGCCAAAGTGGAGGATCTGCAGGAGACGAAGGTTTGGATGCTCTCTGAGGGAGCTCAGCTTTTGGCTAAGAATATTCATAAGGGTCCAGAGATGACTGCCGCCGTGGCTGGAGTTAATAATGCAATGAGTGCGGTGGGCATCAACTCCGGAGTGCATGCTGGTTATGTACATGCTCAGAAGAAGACTGCTTATAAAGACGTTCCAGTTTTGAACCGTAATGCTAGGGAGGAGCTGAAGGCAGCCGTTACTTGCTTTGATACTCTTAAATTTCCGGTGATAGAAGACCTTCCGAAGCTTGTTGACGCGCCTCTATCTGAGATTAAGAAAGCTCTTCGCTTTGCAAATGACGCTTCTCCATAGTAGCAAGGTGGACATGCCTGGTTCTTTGGGGCATGCACCTGTGAAGTTTGTAATTGATTTAGATTTCTTGGAAGGTGGACATGTCCGGCAATTTGGGGCATGCACCTTATTTAGGATGAATGTAATGATGCTTTTACCAATGTTTGAACAATTATCCTGTGTATAGTTTTGTAATCTCCGGTTTACACGAGTCCGGTGAATTTTGGATGTAAACACTTTTTTACATGCGTCCATGCTTTGTGTATTACATTTTTATGTTTCTAGAACGTTCAGTTTTGAAGTACGGATCCGATTTGTCTTGATTTTGTTAGGATAATTTTTTTAAGTGAAGGAAAAGCACGAACGAGACCAGTTCGTCCTTACCTTTTAGGGTTAGTATCCCTAGTTCGGCCGAGAATTACACTTGTTGCAACGTTTGTTAAAGATAGAAAATTTTATTCTATTTTCTTTTCCGGAGTTTTATACTTCTCCGATTGACATAGTAAAAACATTTCGTGCAATCCGTGGGTAAAACCCTCCACGGTTTCTTGGAACTTATAATTCATTTGGTGCGGGCATATCCATCCGCATTACATGGAAATAAAAAGAGTGACGGTGGGTAAAACCGTGGGTAAAACCCTCCACGGTTTCTTGGAACTTATAATTCATTTGGTGCGGGCATATCCATCCGCATTACATGGAAATAAAAAGAGTGACGGTGGCCGTAGCTCCGTATTACAATCTTATTAAAATAAGAAACTTTTTTAAAGAAAACATTTCTTTAAGTGGACTCCGTTCCAGGTGCGTGGTATGATGGTTCCATCTATTTTCTTGAGTGTGTACGCACCATCCCTTCCTGCGGTGTTAATCAGGTAAGGACCTTCCCACTTGGGGGCCATTTTTCCGGAGCCTTCCGCTAAACTTGCTTCGTTGTTCCGCATGACGTAATCCCCAACCTTGAACCGGACCTCTTTCACCTTTGAGTTGTAATGTTTTTCCAACTCTTGTTTATATTTGGCTTCTCGGATTGCCGCGAGCTCTCTCCTCTCTTCGGCTAGATCCAAGTTCAGAAGGAGTTCCTGGTCGTTTTCTTCTTGATTCAGCTGCATGCGTGGAGTGGGTATCCCTACCTCGGCGGGAATAACTGCTTCGGTGCCGTATGTCAGGCTGAAGGGTGTTTCTCTGTTGCTTGTCTTTGGCATCGTTCGGTGAGCCCATAAGACATGCGGCAGTTCATCGGCCCATGAAACACCCTCTTTTCCCAAGCGTTTTTTAATGCCTTCCACGATGCTGCGGTTGGCTCTTTCAACTTGCCCATTGGCTTGGGGGTGGGCTACCGAAGCAAAATTCTGTTCGATACACATCCTTTCACACCATGTCTTGAACGGTTTTTCAGCAAACTGCTTTCCGTTGTCACTGACTATGCACATCGGCATCCCATATCTGCACACTATGTTTTCCCAGACAAACCTCAGCACTTGCTCCCCTGTGATGGTTCGGAGGGGTTTTGCCTCGACCCATTTCGTGAAATAATCAATAGCTACCAACAGGAATCTTACCCCTCCGGTGGAGACAGGGAAAGGACCAACAATGTCAATCCCCCATTTCTGGAAAGGCCATGCCGATGTTACCGGAACGAGATTGTTTTTAGCTCGGTGGCTAATGGGAGCGTGCCGCTGGCAATCTTCACATGACTGAAGCTCGTTTACTGCGCTTTGATGCATACCCGGCCAAAAATATCCCGCGTTCATTACTTTAGCTATGACCATCCTTGGTCCAGCGTGAATGCCGCATATTCCCCAGTGGATTTCTCTTATGACATAGCTGGCTTCCTCCGGAGTTAAACATTTAAGGAGCGGACCCAAAAAGGTCTTTCGGTAAAGTTGCCCATCATGGATCTGATACTGCAACGCTTTTACCTTTAGCTTCCGGGCCTGAGCTTTGTCTTCAGGGAGCGTCCCTTCTTTTAAGTAATCCACAATCGGAGTCATCCAGGATTTTTCTATCACAGAGACAGACATGACCGACTTCGTCTGTTGGATGGCCGGGGCTTGCAAGGTTTCAACTAAGACTTCTTTGGACAGATGACAGAATGCTACGGATGCAAGTTTACTCAAGGCATCGGCCTTTTTGTTCTTACTCCGCGGTATGTGCACTATCTTGCAGGAATCGAAAGAGGAGATTAAACTGTTAACTTGTTGGAGATACCGAACCATGTTACCCTCTCGTGCTTCATACTCTCCGCTGACTTGATTGGCTACCAATAAAGAATCAACATGTGCCAGTACGGAGGTTGCACCGGCTTTGGCCGCGGTTTGGAGACCTGCAAGGAGAGCCTCGTACTCTGCTTCATTGTTTGAAGTTTTAAATTCGAACCGCAAAGCATAAGTGTACTCTATCCCTTCCGGATCAATAAGAATTAGCCCTGCCCCGGATCCCTCTTTACTGGAAGCTCCATCCGTATATAAATTCCATACCCTTGGTAGGGCGGATTTTTCTTTGGTGCTTTCTCCGGTTAGAACCTCCGTAAGGAAATCTGCCACCGCCTGACCTTTCACCGGTCCTCTGGTACGATAGGTAATGTCGAAAGCGCTAAGCTCAATTGCCCATTTCGTCAGACGTCCGGAGACCTCCGGCTTTCTAAGAATTTGTTGGATCTGGAGATCAGTCTGTACTTCTATATTGAAGGCTTGGAAGTATCTTCGGAGGCGTCTTGAGGCGTGTACCAAGGCAAGTGCCAATTTTTCGATCATCGGGTACCGAGTTTCATAATCTTTCAGGATACGGCTTACATAGTAGACCGGGATCTGTGCTTGATTCCGATGCACTACAAGCACTGCACTTATGGCAAAATGAGACGCGGAGAGGTACACCGTGACAGTTTCTCCGGTGACCGGAGCGGTCAGGGTTGGTAATGACCCAAGACAGACTTTCAATTCTTGAAACGCCGCGTCAGCTTCCGGTGTCCATTCTATTTGTCCTTTTCCGGTTCGCTTTTTTAAGACATTCATGAAAGGAATGGAACGATCTGCAGCCTTTGAGACAAAACGATGGAGAGCAACGAGCTTCCCATTTAGCGATTGAATTTCTTTGACGGTTTTAGGGGGTTGCATGGAGACTACCGCTCTGATTTTGTCTGGATGTGCCTTGATTCCGGACTGAGTTATCCATACACCGAGAAATTTCCCTTCTTCAAGGCCGAAGGAGCATTTTTTGGGATTGAGTTTAAGATTGATACTCCGAAGCCTGGTGAAGGTTTCGAGGATATCATCGATCATGTTATCTTCAGCCTGGCTTTTGATGACCAGGTCGTCCACGTAGATTTCCAAATTTCTTCCAATCTGACCCTTGAACGCCTTATCCATCAGCCTCTGATACGTGGCTCCAACGTTTTTCAACCCAAACGGCATTTTGGTATAACAATAAAGCCCTTCATTGGTTACGAACGCTGTCTTATCCTCGTCTTCTGTAGCCATCTGTATCTGATGATAACCCTTATATGCATCCAAGAAGCATTTAAGGCGGAAGCTGGAGAGGGAATCAATCTTTAGATCGATCTCTGGTAGGGGGTAACAATCCTTCGGACATGCGTTGTTTAGATCGGAAAAATCTACGCACATTCTCCAGGTTTTATCTTTTTTGGTTACCATTACTGGGTTAGAAACCCAGGTCTGGTAACGTACCTCACGGACGATTCCGGCACTTAACAATTTTCTTACATCCTCAGCGATTGCCTTGTTTCGAGCTGGAGCCATGTTTCTTTTTCTTTGAGCCACTGGCTTTGCCGAATGTGATACTTTCAGCTTATGTTCAGCCAAACATCGAGGAACTCCCACCATATCGGAGGTTTGCCAGGCAAATACATCGAGAGAATTAGATAAAAGATTCCACAACTTCTTTTTGGTGCGTTCAGGTAGCTGAGCTCCGACTGAAATTTTTTGCTCTGGGAAGTGCGGATGAATAGCCCACTCTTCTGTGAGGAGGTTCGGAGATTTGTCAGTACCCTTGCTTTGTCGCACTTCTGCTACACAAATTGTAGATTCAGAGTGCAAAGTTGCCACCCCTGCTTCAGTGGGGAATTTTAGTGATCCGTGAATGGTAGAGCTGATGATACCGAAGGCGCACATTCCGGGCCTTCCTAATATAACATTATGCACGGACCTTGCTTCTACCACTAGATACGTCAGATTTACGGTTCGCTTGAAATTCCCTTCTCCCAGCGTTGTTGGTAAGGTTATTTGCCCCATAGGCTGTACTACTTCTCCGGAAAAACTTACCAACGGCATTGATACTCGGACCAATTTTGCTTTGGTCTGCGGGGCTAGCTGTTGAAAACACTGCTTATACATGATTTCGGTGGCACTTCCACTGTCGACATAAATCCTCCGGACCTTGTGACCTGCTATGATCGCAGACACTATGATTGGTCCGTCCTTGATTTCTTCAGGATTAATGGGAGGGAAAGCAATGGGTTGCTGCATCCAAGCGGCCATATGGTGACTGGACCGCTTGATGCCTTGGTTATCTGCTTTCCTGATCATGCCAATTACTGGTTGATTGTTCGGATTATCCACCGAATTTCCTGAAGACTTTCCTTCCTTCACTTCTTTCACCAGGTGCGACAGCTTTCCGGATCGTACTGCTTTTTCTATTTCTTGCTTTAGGGACCAGCAATCATCAGTGTTGTGGCCTCGAGCATGATGATAGTCACAGTATTTCTTGGAGTTCTTATCACCCGGGTTTCGGAGCTTCGGTGGAGCGGGGAAGTTTGACCCTTCCGCACTAAGAATTTCACTGGGAGTTTTGGAAAGGTCTGACAAGTTGTAAAATCTTGATCCGGAGCTTCTTCCACGTGGAGGTCTGTCGTTCCTGTTGTATGGGTGTGGTCGCCCTCTATTACTGGACGGAGCTTTATCGAAGACGGACCCACCATTTTTCTTCCAGGAAGACATCTTGTGATCTGACTCCGGAGCTGGATTGCATGCGTTTTTGCCTCGAGCAAAAGCTCTGGCTCGCTCCATGAGTACCTCCATTGTCTTTGGGAGATTTTCATGTAATTTTTCGACCAACTGATTGTTCCGAACTCCGTGACAGAATCCGGAGATCCTCAGCTGATCAACTACTCCACTAATCTGCATACTCTCCCGGTTAAACCGGTCAATGAAGCTATCCAAAGATTCTCCGTCTCTTCTCCGAATGTTGTGAACTTCGGTGATTTCTTTGGAGTAATGCCTTTGCTGGCTGAAATTTTGGAGAAATAATCTTCGGAACTCTTCAAAATCGTTTATCTCACCCTCATTCAGCGCATCAAACCACACTCGAGCAGCTCCGGTGAGTGTTTGCGCGAACATAAAACACCAAGCTGGCATCGGCCACTGTTCTACCCGTGCGGCTCCGTCGAAATCGAACATATGATCATCTGGATCAGTTGTGCCATCATATTTTTTTACTGTAGTTGGCATTTTGAGCTTCGGAGGAAGCTTGGCATGTGTGATGCGGGCGCTAAACTTTGATTTGGCGGTCATGGAGACTGGGTGATATGGTTTAGTGAGTTCCGGATCATTAATTACATCCATCTGAGCTTCATTTCGTATGGCCATTGCTGGCGAGGGTCCGGACGATCCCTGGACATACCCTGTGTAAGTTTCGGAGGTGACAACTGTGGAAAAGGTTGGAGAGGTAAACATCGTAGGACCCATGGTCCGTATCGGAGTTTCTTCTTGAAATAACCTGGTTCGTAAACCGAGGATTTGTTCATCTCTAGCTTGTTGCGCCTTCAATCGTCGCAGAAGGCTTGCGTTTTTGGAGAGAAACTCCGCGTCAAACTCGGATGTTTGTGAAGTAGGAATTAGAACAAAAGGCAAGGTTGTTCCTGGACCTGAGCTTAAAGCAGCTGAGGTTATGGAAACAGTACTTGCCGGTGCTGTAACTTGCGTACTAACAGTTGTAGATCCCAGATTCACAGAACCTGAGGCCGCCATTTGTCAGTTCTTTGCTCAAGAAATTCACCGGAGTGAAGGACTAAGAGCTTTGAGATCGGATGGCGCCAATTGAAGAACCAAAGAATCGTGTTTAGGCCGGAGCCTGTAAACGAGGGTTTGGATCTTGTGAGAGAGCTGGAAAAACAGTCCTGCAAAACAGAAAACCGTTAGGCTCGCCGCAGAGATGGGAGGGCCCCTCTGCGACCACCCTCCGGCGTGAGGATAAGTATTGGTAGAGAGAGAAAGTAGAGAGAGAAAGTAAGGACGAAGGTTCAGAAAAATCGTACTTGGCTTTGTACTTGATGGGGTATTTATAGTAGTCAACTGAGATGACATCATTCGTCTTGACGCACTTGAATGGAGGTTCGTCTTCGGAGGGATCATGTCCGATTCGTGTGGAGTCTGGTTCGTCCCAGGGATCATGTCCGGCCTCGGACATGTGTCTTCACCGGTGAGGCTAGTTCGTCTTGTATGGGAGACGAGGTTTTATCGATTATTTTCCACTACTGTGCCTTCGGGCGGGTGGAGGTCGGGTTTCCGCGCATCTGGGAGAGCCAATGGGCTAGCGGTGGTCGAGTAGTCGACCTTGGCCACAACGTCTGATGTTACGGTGGTTGGCATGTCATTCCTTGCTGATAAAAAAAAAACAGCAGGATTGCATTGATTTTTATTTTTTATTTTATATATCAGTTTGTTGTTATTGACTCGTTATTAATTAATGTGTATGATTAAACTATTGGCAAATGTCATTCCTTGCTGATAAAAAAAAAAGCAGGATTGCATTGATTTTTATTTTTTATTTTATATATCAGTTTGTTGTTATTGACTCGTTATTAATTAATGTGTATTATTAAACTATTGGCAAAAACAATTATTGAATTAGTCGTGTGATGATACGAAATGATTAACTGTTTTACTCGTATAGTAACGGATTCAAGATTTATTTTATGAGAGATGTGTGTGTATGGGGGCGGGGGGTAAAGGGGGCGATCGGGATTCATTACTTAGCGAAACAAAGATTCCATCGAACATCTTTTTTATCAGGTCGTCTTCGAATGGATCGCAATAAGGACTGCCTCATCTAACTAAACATTAAAAGCCCAATCCTTATCAAAATCGTCTAAATCGTTAACAGTTCGGATGCTTCGACATGAGGGTTTTCTACTGCATCAAATCATAGGGTTTTCAAGTTCGTCTATGGGAGGGTTCTTCGGTACGTTCACATGAAGGGTTTTGCAATGCATTAACCGGGGGATCTTCAAGTTTGTCTACGAGAGGGTTTTCCAGAAAGTCTACCGGAGGTGGTTTTGGAACTGAAAGATGTTGCTGCATCGATATGGCATTTAGGACGTTTAAGACATTTGAAGGTGGTTACTGAGATGAATACATGATGGTTTTTATACAGTTTAAGGTGTTTGTTTTTTTTAATAGTGTATATTGTAATTATATATATATATATGGATCCCATTAAGTGTAACCAACTCTTGAATCAATATCCACCATTGGATTTGGCTGAACTTAAATCTCAGCCACTTAAACTCTACAAAATAACTGCTGTAGTATCAGTTCAGGTCGGTTCCAGTCAGTTTCGCTACCTCCATCTTTTTCTTCCATGTTCTCCGCAAATCAAGTTTCCAGTTGCAAAACTGGATCGTGGGTTTAGAGTTCAAGCGGTTTATTCCCTTTGTCAGTTCACCCCCACTCTCCTAAATTTTTGCAACTACAACAACTTCATATACCACTAACTCGCTTTTGGATTGAAGAAGGCACAAGCTCCCCATGAAACACACGAGAAGACCATGTACGTCCTCTTTCACGATCCCTACATCGGATATACCAAAACTGTAAGTAATCCATCACATTTAATCTCTCCGGGTATATGCGTTTATGGGTTTTCTGAAGTAAATCATGAATTTGGGCAGTTTTTAGCAGTTTATTTTGATGGATTCACACTTCTTGCAGCGTCTTTCTCTTATGGCTAAAGATCTGAAGGTTCAATTTAACACGTAATGCCCGTTACTAATGTGAAATTGGGATTTTAGGGTTCATATTTGGTTTATTATCTGGTCAATTGCAATTTGTATCTTCTCAATGAGAACCCCACAAAACAGCGTTTGTGGAGGAACCTCCCTGTTTCTTTTGACCTCCGACGTCGGAAGTGACGATCACGATTCTCGGTTAGCCATCGCTGATCTCATAATTTTTCCCTCTCCACCGTTACGAGACCCAAAGAAGTCCCTTTCTCATATGCAGGTACAGTTGTTAACATGAATTTATGCATCTTGAAAACAAAGATTCTATTAACATTTTATGTTTGTATTGAAGGTAGGCATATGATGATGGTGGGTGGTGGCAAGCATTGATTTGTGACTGGTTTTATTCAACATCTAAGAGTGTTCTGTTTTTGTTGCGCACCAGTTGTTCGACGAATTGTCTGATACTCTGATTCTCACGTTGGACTACTTGGAATTTTCACATGAGCAACAATTATTGGGTACGATTCTCCTTTCTTACAAATCATGGCAAATTATTTGAAATCGAGGAAGCAAATAAAGGCTTTAATTGTTTTTCTTTCTGGAATATTTCAAGGTTGTGCAAAGGATACAACTTATTACAAAGATTCAAAGATACTCAATTAGATTTGTGAAAACGTATATAGGTCATCTGAGTCTTCATCAACTTCATCTACCTCCACTTTAGTTGTCGGGCATGCTTGAAGTATACTAAGCATATGCAATAATAGTAAGGTATCATGTTAATCCGGTTTTCGTTTTGAATTTTGTGAAATGGCATTAATTTTAAATCAAAAGTGTAAAGAGAATTAGAATTTTTATTATCACTACCTGTTGGATGGCAATGGCAGGGTCTTTGCACATGTTCTATAACTTTATTATCCAGTGGATGAACAAATTCACATTTGTTTGTTTTCAGTGAAGACTTTTTCCTTGTGTATCTTCTTCCTCCAATCATCTTTAATGTTGGCTATGTTTTATTCTTTGCAAAATTTATGAAATGATTATGACATGTTTGCTTAATGCTTCTTTATAGATTTACACTAAATTACATTTTTGTCTATGCTTGGCACTAAATATGTATGTTTGTTTATGCTTGCCAGCCATTAGTTTCTGTAGCTTCAGTACCTCTTGAGGTGTTTGGCCATGCTGAAACTGTTGGATCCACTTTTTTGCTCATTTGATTTATCTAAATCTCAGGTATCCCCTGATTTTCAATTTTTGCTCATTTGATTTGATTGTTTGGGATTCTTGATGTTGGGTCCGAATAGCATTGCTTTGATTTTGAAATTTGCTTGGTTGTTGTTATTGTTGTTTTGAATCCTACATTGCTAGGGTGCTCTATGATTTTACTATATTCAAATGTTATGAATTAGAAATCTGAAACCAATATATTAGAATTCATAATTAAACCTAGACACATTTTAAGAAATTTTAATGATTTTGTGTGGCTGTTAAAAATGAAATATTTGGAAAAGAGGAGATTGATTTTAATGCTTGAAGTTGACTCAACCAAATATATTAGATTTAGAATTCATAATTAAACCTAGACACATTTTAATAAATTTTAATGATTTTGTGTGGCTATTAAAAATGAAAATTTTGGAAGAGAGGAGATTGATTTTAATGCCTGAGTTTATTTAATGATAGGCATTTATTTTCTACTGTTATAAGTGTTATTTGGATTTTGGAGTAAAAACTACTTGTGTTGCTGCTTGGTTTTCAAATTATTGTGTGGGCATTACTTCAGTTTCACAAGAAATAAACCATTTGCTCAAGTTTTATTACGTATACTTATTTTGGACTTTGGTTAGTATCTTTATGCATCTCAAGTTATCTTATCATTATTACTACAGGTGGCAAGTGCATATCTTATCATCATTACTAGAGTTGGCAAGTGCAGTTTGGACACGACCCCGTGTTGCACCGACACGGCCCCGTGTTCAGCTCTCTGTAACTCAGAAAATAAAAACTGCCAGTGATGATGCTGGGCACGGCCCGTGTCTGACCGGGCACGGCCCGTGCTGAGCTCTGCAGAAGCTGAAAAACTAAGAAAATCCTAAAAAAAATAAAAAAGAAAAATAAAAGATGATTAGGCCGTTGATTCCTAACTTTCTTAAAATCCTTGTGTCCCCGGCAACGGCGCCAAAAACTTGATGCGCGTTTAAGTGTCGTATATTTTAGGTGTATATTTTAAGCCCTTTTTAACACTTATTTTAGCCAAGTTTTAAATTTATAAAACACGATATTTCACTAACACTAAACACACATATGGGCAAGTGCACCCATCGTTGAGTGTAGTATAGCGTTGGTAAGATACCGAGGTCGTCCAAGGACACAAGAGCTTTTAGTACCGGTTTATCCTCAACGTCTAACCAAAATTAAAAGTTTAGAAAAATGTTTTAAACTAAGAAAAATAAAAACTAACTAAAATGCTGAAAATAAAAATAAAATAAAAACAGATAGACAAGATGAATCACTTGGTTCCGACTCGTATCTAGTATAACCTTTGATTATTTCCGCACTTTTGCACATAATTAAGAGATTATCTTAGTTATTGTAGTAGGCCCCTCTTTTGAAGGTGACGTTACCCTCACCCCAGTAGTTTGAGTCAGCAGGGATACAATCCTAAAGGGGTGGATTATTGGAAGATAATGAATTAAGTTATTAATGCAGTATTGTGGTAGGCCCCGCTTTTGGCGGTGACGTTACCCTCGACTAAGTAGTCTGAGTCAGCAGGGATACAGTCCTAAATAGCCGGGTTATAGTATTAATAGTAGTTAACTTATGAGGGGGTCAAAGAGTTTGGACCCCCGCCATCCAATACCGTGAAGTATTGAAGGAGGTCCTACTAAATTTGACCCAGGTCCATTGCAGGACCTCTAAACGCTGAACAATGGCAAGACCTTTACCAAACCGTTCCCTTAACCCCCGACCAGGTAGCCAACATACCTCCATATAGACCGTGGAGATATGAATGGTGAAAATCCTTTATTTTATATAGACAGTAAAATAATGCCAAGACACCACGGACAAACGATAAGGAAAGATCACCTTCAACATAAGTAACTAGTTATTAAAGTCATTAATACAAAACCAAATAAAAAGTGCAAAAGATTAGAAATAAAAAGTATTATACTAGACACTTTGTCTTCACCAAGTGATGTAAGAGACTTAGGCAAACATGGCCTTGATTGTCAAGAACTCTTACGATCAATCTTGGATCCCGAGACGACTCACACACTCTATGATGGACAATGGATGATGGTGGTGGATGATGGTGTTGTGATGGTGGTGGGTGGTGGATGAAGTGTGAGAGAGGTGGTGTGCCAAGGGATGAGTTGCAATGAAACCAAGCACTCCTATTTATAGGCTGAACAGAGGCCTGGGCACGGCCCCGTGTTCGCTGGGCACGGCCCCGTGCCTGTCTGACACTCTCTCTCTTCATTAATTGTAATTCGCAATTACAATTAATGCGCCTGCAGTACTTTCGGCACGCCCCCGTGTCCGCTGAGCACGGCCCCCGTGGTGGGCAATAGAAGCTTCTATAGGTTTGTCTTTTCTGCTGCTTCTTGGGCACGACCCCGTGCTGGCTGAGCACGGGGCGTGTTCAGCCTTCTGTTTTCTCTATTTTGCTTTGGAAGGTGCCGTTGAGGGTTCGGGCAATCCACTAATGTTCCTTTTCTTGTATTTATGTTGGATTTAGCTGTCTTTTTGCTTCTTTTGCGTTTTTGAGCTCATTTAATCCTGAAAATACAAAAGGAAGACAAAAACACTCTTTTTCCAATATTAGTACTAAAAAAGGGTTAGTTTTATGCCTCATTTGATGTAATTTATATGTTGCATTTTACACACATCAAATACCCCCACACTTGAACTTTTGCTTGTCCTCAAGCAAAACTCTTTAATATTTGGCTTACACTCCCAAATGGAATAGGTAGAAGAGAAGGTTTTGGGGCTTGTCATAGAGTGTCGGGATTTCCAAGATCTTTTTAGGGTTTTATTTTTATTTATTTACACTCCTATTCGTAATGATTTATTTAGAACTGTTCATAAAAGAAATTACTTATTTGGGCATAACATGCCTTTTTTAAAATTCTATTTATATACAAGTTCACATACCTCGCGGGGAAATCACTCACACTCGGCCGAAGGTGTATTTTTAGTGAATCACTCGAGAGCGGCATGGAACTTATTCCTACCATAGGCTTGCCAAGAAATCAATCCTCCTCCTTTTTAACTTTTATACCTTTGTAGATATCAAGAGGACTTTGTGGGTTAAGGGTTGGCTAGGGTTAAAGGTAGGTGGTTGGGTTAGTGGTTAGTAGAAAAAGGGCTAAAAAGCGTAACAAGTGTCGGTTTTCGTATTTTTTTGCAACTTTTTATTTTTGATGAAGCTTTTATTCAAACAAAGTTATTTTTGATTACTTTGCTTGTTTATTTTCTTTTTGCTTCATTTTTCTTCTTTTTTTTTTTTTTTTTTTATTTTTTATTTTTATTTTTTTTCGAAGAACCGAACTTGTTACTAAAATAAAGGGTTAAAAATGAAAAAGGTTTTGGTGGGTGAAAGGGTTTTTGTTTTGGGTGATGAAACGAAAAGGTTTAGGCTCAAAGGGGCTAACTAGGGGGATTTTTTTTGGTAGGTGGTGAAAAAAAAAATAATGGTGTAGAAATGAAAAAGGGTTAGTCCTAATGCCTCCATCATGTACTTACTCGGGTTTAAGTTGATAAGGACCGGGAATGTATTGTCATGGCAAGTTCTAGAGTCGTAAGAACCAAGCGGCTATTCACACAAGAAACGAAAAATGAGCATTTAGTCAAATGGTATGAAATTGAGTGCTCAATAAAGGCTCAAAACTCACTTTTGTGGGAATGGGTTTTTTATGTGATCAAGTATATATAATCAAATTTTAAATAAGTTTGTCATGCCTTTTCATAATTTTCTTATGTTGGTTCTTTTTATCACTACGCTATCGGTTGTAAATTTGTAAAAATATAACCTTTTTGAGAGCTTGAATTTCCCGAGTTAAACCTAGACAAGTAAAAAAAATGAAATTTTTGAAAAAATTTGGGGTGATTAGCGGTTCCAATAGAGTTTTGTGTAAGGCTTGTATTTAGGACTTGCAAAATTCAAGGTTTTAGCATCCCCCCCACACTTAAATTACACATTGTCCTCAATGTGTCCCAAAAATAAATTTTTAGGTTGATTAGATGTGTAAAATAGTGTTTAAAAAGCAAAAATTTGTGTTACTGGGCACTGAACACGGCCCCGTGTTATCCGGGCACGGCCCCGTGTTTAAGTGCCAGTAACAAAATTGAAATAAGAGGAACAGAAGTCTGGACACGGGGGCGTGTTGGGTGAACACGGCCCGTGTCCAGTTACCTGTACTGGGCGTTTTCTGCAGGTGGTCCGACACGGGGCCGTGTTGGTTGGGCACGGCCCGTGTTGAACCTTCTGAAGGGGAGAAAACTGTCGGGTTGCCTCGTTCTTGTGCATGGGATCATTTTTCTCGTTCCCCTTTTCATCCTTTACCATCATGAGTGTGTTTTATTCCTGAAAATTAAACTAACTAGAAAACATAAATCTAAATTAAACTAAGGATAGTTCCGTGGAATGCCTCCATGGTGCGCCACGTTTATAAGGGTCCTTGGCTAGACCCAAAGCCTGGTCATATGCTACCCAAGTGGGATGTGTTGCATCCCATGTTACACCGTCGGAGAGCGTCATCCAAACTTGAGTCTATGACCTTCATGTAGTTGACCGGATCTTCTTCCTCTACTCGCTTTCCACATTCAAATTTCACTTCCTCATTCCCAAACTTCAATGTTATAGTTCCGTCATTCATATCCACCAGTGCTTGGGCGGTGGCTAGGAATGGCCTCCCGAGGATGAGGGGGACCTCGGTGTCTTCTTCCATGTCTAGGATGACAAAGTCGGTTGGAAAGACGAATTTGTCAACCTTGACTAGCAGATTTTCGGCGACACCATGTGGGAACTTGACGGACCTGTCGGCGAGTTGTATGCTCATCTTTGTGGGGCTTGTTGTTCCTAGGCCAAGTCGCTTGAACATTGATGTGGGCATGAGGTTGATGCTAGCTCCAAGATCGGCTAAAGCATTTCGGACGGGGGACTTCCCAATCGAACAAGGGATTGTGAAGCTCCCGGGATCGATTTTCTTTTGTGGAAGTTTGTTGAGTACTAGAGCTGAGCATTCTTCGCCTAAGTTAACTAATTGCCATGATTCAATTTTCTTTTTGTGAGTGAGGAAATCCCTCATGAATTTTGCATATTTAGGCATTTGGGTTAGGACCTCAATAAAAGGAATATTGACGTGCAATTGTTTTAGTAAGCTTTCGAACTTTGCGAATTGCTCATCGGTCTTTTGACGATTTAACCTACCGGGGTACGGGATTGGAGGAGTCTTGGTGGGCCCTTGATTTGGTGTAGAAGCTTTTTCTGGCGCAGGAGGAGTCACAGGCTGACCAGAATGGCTTCTTTCATTTGGCGACAATGGAGCATCCTCGGGACCCACGGTTCGATTTCTTAATGTGATGAGATGTACTTGTGCCTTTGGGTTCGTTTCGGTATTACTGGGTAATGCGCCTTGCGGTCTCTCGGAGAAATTTTGAGCTAGCTGATTTAATTGTTTTTCAACGTTTTGAATGCTAGCTTGTTGATTTCTGAAATTTGATTCCAATTGTTGAAATCGATCCGAGTTTTTCTTTTCAGTGTCAGAGATGAGGCGAGATACAGTATCTTCAAGCCTTTCTCTTCCACCTTGTTGTTGAGGAAAATTTTGCGGTTGTTGAAAATTAGTTCGTTGATTTTGTTGGTTACTACTATTGCCGGGATCTCTCCAACCAAGATTTGGGTGGTTACGCCATCCTTGGTTGTAGGTACCCGTTGGAGGACCCGACGGCCTAGGTCTATTATCCATGTAGTTTACCGTTTCAGTTTGTTCATCTAATTCTTTCATACAACTCCAATTTTCATGTGACCCACCACACCCTTCACAAGCCATAACCGAGGCCGTTTTTGTCATTTCTAGCCTTTTGATTTTTGAAGAGAGGGCCTCGATTTGGGCTTGTAAAGAGGTGCTTTCATCAACCTTATGGGCGCCCGGGGCAATAGATTTATTACCTCGGGGAGTGTGCCATTGAAAATTGGTTTGAGCAATTTCCTCAATTTGGTTATATATTTCATTTGGGCGACGATTACCTAAGAGTCCCCCGGAGCTTGA
The DNA here is from genome assembly GCA_030545235.1 of Helianthus tuberosus. Classification (NCBI taxonomy): domain Eukaryota; kingdom Viridiplantae; phylum Streptophyta; class Magnoliopsida; order Asterales; family Asteraceae; genus Helianthus; species Helianthus tuberosus. Next base: position 38,736,607 of record CM060382.1, on the reverse strand, counting down.
ATCAAGTGTTTGTCTTGTGTGTGGCAACAATCCATTGTAGAAAGTGGATACTTGTTGCCATACCGCTAGACCATGGTGAGGACACTTTCTTAGAAGCTCCTTGAACCTTTCCCAAGTTTCATATAAGGATTCCCCATCCTCTTGTGAGTATGTATTAATTTCAGTCATCAATTTAGCCGTTTTAGCAGGAGGGAAATACTTATACAAAAACTTTTGGGCGAGTTCATCCCAGGTGTTTACCGATCCAACTGGGAGGGTGTTAAGCCAAGCCTTGGCTCGGTCTTTTAGTGAGAAAGGAAACATTCGAAGGCGGATGGCGTCATTTGATGCTCCATTGATCCGAAAGGTATCACATATTTCTAAAAAGTTAGTAATATGTAGATGGGGATCCTCGTCCGCAAGCCCGTGGAAGGTTGCGGAGTTTTGGAGCATTTGTATCAAATGCGGCCGAAGTTCGAAGTTGTTGGCCTCGACATTCGGTGCATTGATAGCAGCGCCAAGATTGCCTACGGTAGGCCGTAGGTAATCCATGAGGGTACGTTGGTCCGCCATTGGAAGTGGGTCCCCCGAAGCTTTCTCTTGATTTTTAGCTTTTAGTCTTTTTCTGAGAAAGCGCTCGGGTTCTTCTAGGGGTTCTTTTATGTCTCTACTAGAACTGGAGCTCATGCACTACGTAGGAGGTTCAAATGTGGCGCCTGGGTTCCGAGTCCTGCAACAAAAACAGAAAAGAACGTTGGTCAGGATGTTTACCACGGCCCCGTGCTCAGTGAGCACGGCCCGTGTTGAGAGATACAGTAATTGTTTTCTGGATTCCCAGTTACTGGGAGTTGGACACGACCCCGTGTTGCACCGACACGGCCCCGTGTTCAGCTCTCTGTAACTCAGAAAATAAAAACTGCCAGTGATGATGCTGGGCACGGCCCGTGTCTGACCGGGCACGGCCCGTGCTGAGCTCTGCAGAAGCTGAAAAACTAAGAAAATCCTAAAAAAAATAAAAAAGAAAAATAAAAGATGATTAGGCCGTTGATTCCTAACTTTCTTAAAATCCTTGTGTCCCCGGCAACGGCGCCAAAAACTTGATGCGCGTTTAAGTGTCGTATATTTTAGGTGTATATTTTAAGCCCTTTTTAACACTTATTTTAGCCAAGTTTTAAATTTATAAAACACGATATTTCACTAACACTAAACACACATATGGGCAAGTGCACCCATCGTTGAGTGTAGTATAGCGTTGGTAAGATACCGAGGTCGTCCAAGGACACAAGAGCTTTTAGTACCGGTTTATCCTCAACGTCTAACCAAAATTAAAAGTTTAGAAAAATGTTTTAAACTAAGAAAAATAAAAACTAACTAAAATGCTGAAAATAAAAATAAAATAAAAACAGATAGACAAGATGAATCACTTGGTTCCGACTCGTATCTAGTATAACCTTTGATTATTTCCGCACTTTTGCACATAATTAAGAGATTATCTTAGTTATTGTAGTAGGCCCCTCTTTTGAAGGTGACGTTACCCTCACCCCAGTAGTTTGAGTCAGCAGGGATACAATCCTAAAGGGGTGGATTATTGGAAGATAATGAATTAAGTTATTAATGCAGTATTGTGGTAGGCCCCGCTTTTGGCGGTGACGTTACCCTCGACTAAGTAGTCTGAGTCAGCAGGGATACAGTCCTAAATAGCCGGGTTATAGTATTAATAGTAGTTAACTTATGAGGGGGTCAAAGAGTTTGGACCCCCGCCATCCAATACCGTGAAGTATTGAAGGAGGTCCTACTAAATTTGACCCAGGTCCATTGCAGGACCTCTAAACGCTGAACAATGGCAAGACCTTTACCAAACCGTTCCCTTAACCCCCGACCAGGTAGCCAACATACCTCCATATAGACCGTGGAGATATGAATGGTGAAAATCCTTTATTTTATATAGACAGTAAAATAATGCCAAGACACCACGGACAAACGATAAGGAAAGATCACCTTCAACATAAGTAACTAGTTATTAAAGTCATTAATACAAAACCAAATAAAAAGTGCAAAAGATTAGAAATAAAAAGTATTATACTAGACACTTTGTCTTCACCAAGTGATGTAAGAGACTTAGGCAAACATGGCCTTGATTGTCAAGAACTCTTACGATCAATCTTGGATCCCGAGACGACTCACACACTCTATGATGGACAATGGATGATGGTGGTGGATGATGGTGTTGTGATGGTGGTGGGTGGTGGATGAAGTGTGAGAGAGGTGGTGTGCCAAGGGATGAGTTGCAATGAAACCAAGCACTCCTATTTATAGGCTGAACAGAGGCCTGGGCACGGCCCCGTGTTTGCTGGGCACGGCCCCGTGCCTGTCTGACACTCTCTCTCTTCATTAATTGTAATTCGCAATTACAATTAATGCGCCTGCAGTACTTTCGGCACGCCCCCGTGTCCGCTGAGCACGGCCCCCGTGGTGGGCAATAGAAGCTTCTATAGGTGAAGGGTTAAGGTCCCAAAAACCTCATAAAAAGGATTTGGACCATACCACAAACTGACCTTTCTAGCCTTTTGACTTTGCGCGACCGCGCACTGGTCCTACTAAAGGAACAAAGAAATCAGTAAATTACAGTCACGCGCCTAAAGGATAACATAAGTCCTTGCGCTTTCTCCCATACAACAAAGGATTAAAAGAAACCTTTGTCCAATACTTCCGCCACAAAGTCCAGACTTGGATATTATTTTACCCAGACTTGGGATTTATTCGTCTGCACCCACACAGCAACGTGTCACATCAGATTACAACAGAAATCTTCTAGAAAGAAATACAATCATGCACTACCCAGACGGTTATAACCGTCTGGACACGTGTCATCACCATAGACAACCCTGAAGTCACAACGAATTCATGCAATTAGAGAGCAATCTCCACTTAGTCACTTTCCACGTGGCAATTCCCCAGCCATCGATCAGACCATGATCCGTGTGCATTCACATCGGATCGAGGTTAATCAACGTCAGATTAAAAAACTCTAACGGAGGAAAAATAACCGCGACGGCGTTAGGCATTTTCCGTTATCTTTTCAATAACGGGTTTTCCCTCCCAAACTCCCGGATATAAATAAGAGAACTGTTCAGGTATAAACTCAGACTACTCTCACTCTTAAAATACTTATCTTCTCCGATACCAATACTTATTCTCACGCCGGAGTCGGGTCAAGGAGAGAACCCTCTTCTCCCCTTGGCGAGGCTAACGGTGTTCTTTTTTGCAGAACTACCGGAGAAGTAATTCCATTGCAACTGAATCAACCGAGGGAGAGCTAACCTTTTATGCGGATTCAAACCCCCTAACTATCTCGGTTCCGACCATTTAGTTGGTGTTTCTTCAATAGGTTTGTCTTTTCTGCTGCTTCTTGGGCACGACCCCGTGCTGGCTGAGCACGGGGCGTGTTCAGCCTTCTGCTTTCTCTATTTTGCTTTGGAAGGTGCCGTTGAGGGTTCGGGCAATCCACTAATGTTCCTTTTCTTGTATTTATGTTGGATTTAGCTGTCTTTTTGCTTCTTTTGCGTTTTTGAGCTCATTTAATCCTGAAAATACAAAAGGAAGACAAAAACACTCTTTTTCCAATATTAGTACTAAAAAAGGGTTAGTTTTATGCCTCATTTGATGTAATTTATATGTTGCATTTTACACACATCAGTGTTTAACGTTGCATACTGCGGTTCAAATGGAGAACTCCCAGTGGCAGCTGGTCGCTTAGCTGGTACAATATTTTTGGAAAGAAGTTGAGTTTTTAAAAGTTGGGCGAAGTAACCAGTAACCACACACAAACAAGTGTGATTTTTGGCTTGCTAATTCCACAATTATCAATCTAGCTTGTATCCATCCATGATGTCTATGTGTACGTGGTTATTGGAACACGCCCAAAAGCATAAATTTATCAAAAGACCAAGCAGTTGAATGGTTTAATGAACAAAGGCAATGGGTCAGCCTCTTTAATTTGACGGATACCCTGTATTTTTCTCAAATATCACGTAAATTATCATACATTTTTTATGATTTACATGTTCACTGAATAGCGCTATTGTTTGATGTTTAATTAAATATATGAAATCAAATATACTCAATGTTTCAGATTTTGAGATCTAGGAGATGCTCCCTGAGGGTACACGTTCTCTTAACGATTATTTTTTTAAATTATCATCTTCTTTGAGTGTTTAAATTTTAAAAGTTCTTGCTTTGCATATTTGTTAGGGGTTCTTCCACCTACACATGGTTACATGCTTAGTTTAGGGTTCTTCCACCTACACATGGTTACATGCTTAGTTTAGGGTCTTAAAAACTATAACCGATGTGAGATCAACGTATATTATTATGGTAAAGTACCCGTCCGGCCCGTCCACCGGACGGGTATTAAACTAGTTATATAGTATAAAAGATTAAAAAGAAAGGTTCAATTCCAAGCTCAAGTTAATGCATCTAGTGGTGTTATATTTTGAAAGAACTCTGTTTTAGTATAATTTATAATTTACGCGGGCTTCAACCAAAACCATATTATTTACTTTGAAATGAAATGTTTTGTACAAACGCATACATTGGAAGAAAAGAACAGAAAACTATTCAAATGCCGGAAAAAACTTCCTTGTAGACTACATTTGTTGTTTTACTCGTTACATTCCAATCTTTGTCTAGTATAAGCAACTTCACACCGGCTCGGCTTTTAACTCTTGATCACGCAACATAAAGCTGACCATGTGAGAAAACTGGATATTTCAAATACAATCCAACACTTGATAGAGATTGTCCTTAACTTTTATTTTTAGTCATTGCAAAACATACATTTAAGGGGAATTGTCGTCGTTGAAACTTGATAGGAATTCTTTTATCCGACGATGTCAAACTGATTCGTGGAATATATTGTGGATAAATTTCATGTGTGTTACACGGGTGGTCTTACAATAAATTGTTTAAAAAAAACATATTGTTTTAACTTTTAAAACTGTCATATGCCAATGAGCACGGAATAGTAGGCTTCTTCTAGATCGAACTTTCAAGCATGATTTGTACAAAAGGAATGTCTTTGGCATTTCTAGATGTAGGTTGCCATTCCACTATTACTTGTTCTTTTAGGTGGACAAAAGGGTTGTCTTCAACGGTTCATCTTTAAGTCGGACATTCCGCCTTCACCAGACTTTTTTGGTGGTGGCTGTGAATCTGCAGTTGAATACATTTCTGATGTCAATGATTATATAGTGCATATTAGTTTTTTTTGCTTACCAGAGAACTGCAGCTGCCTCTCGTTCCCAAATATAATGTGTATGGGGCTCGTCAAGTTAACAGAAAATATAAAAATATAGATGTGACCTTCCATATAGAAAAACACATCTTTTATGAGATCGACTTTTTTAGATGGAAGCAACACTACGTTGAGATTTCCAAACACATTTCTTTACTGTTATAATTATTATATCAAATACAAAAAAATGTACATTATCAAATATATATACTAAAAGAAAATTTATTTTTTCACATTACGAACATACTAAAATAAATCACTAATAGACAAAAGGTTAATGAAAAATAAAAATAGAAATTAAAAAAATCGGATATATGATCGGGTATATAGTTCGAGTAAACGGGTATGTGGTTTCGGGTAATCGGTCGGGTATCACCTAATCCCATACCAGACCCATGCCCGCGAAAATTTTTAAAACTAATCACATACCCGCCCCAATACCCGTCGGGTATCGGGTCTACCCGTCCCATTTGTGTTGGGTTTCGGGTATGCCCATCGGGCTTGGGTATTTTTGCCATCCATACGTGACATAGCCTTGATTGCACAATAATAACTATACAAAGGAACACAATTCAACATAAGATATCCATTAAAATATTAGAGTTAATTACACAAATGAGTCATGTGGTTTATAGCTAGTTTCGCCTTTAGGTACTAACTTTTTTTGTAACAGGTTTAGGTTCTATTGTTTCAATTTTGTAACACCTTTGGGTATTAACACCAAAATATAACTAAAATACCCCTGCATTTTTTTAAGTTTATCAATGTAACACATTTGGGTACTAACACCTAATTTTATTTAAGTTTAAATCAATTTTACAAAATCTGTTTTTTTTATTTTCATCTTTTTATTATATCTCTTAATTAACATAAAATCTATTTATTTTTTTTATTTTCATATTTTTATTAAATTTCTTATTTAACATAAAATCTACTAGTTACACAAGTATTTTTTTTAAATAGATTTTTTAAATAAAATCTACTAGCTATATAGTTTTATGTAAATTAAATTTCTTACTCGTTTTAATGCAATGACGTACCAATGTTACGTGCGATGATGTCGAATTAGTATTTGGTATGGAATAAGATTTCAATGATATCGAATTCGATTTCAATGATATCGAATTCTATTTCAATTATTATGCAAATTTACATTTCTGATTTTTTTAATTCAACAATTTTTAGTCTATGGTATCGATTTTTAGTATATGCAATGGTTTTTATTATATGGTATCTCTTTTTCAATGCATCGAATTGGTATATGGTATCGAACCAGGTTACGCTTGATTTTTGGATCAATTAGGGCATCTTGCCTTGATAGTAATTTATCGGTATTTTTTTTAATTTATCTGAATGACGGAATTTTGTATGTGCAGTGCGGTGTATGATGGATTTTAATTTTTTATGTTAAATACTAATTCAACATCATCGCACGAAACATTGGTACGTCATTGCATTAAAACGAGTAAGAAATTTAATTTACATAAAACTATATAGCTAGTAGATTTTATTTAAAAAATCTATTTAAAAAATACTGGTGTAACTAGTAGATTTTATGTTAAATAAGAAATTTAATAAAAATATGAAAATAAAAAAAATAAATAGATTTTATGTTAATTAAGAGATATAATAAAAATATGAAAATAAAAAAATTGATTTTGTAAAATTGATTTAAACTTAAATAAAATTAGGTGTTAGTACCCAAATGTGTTACATTGATAAACTTAAAAAAAATGCAGGGGTATTTTAGTCATTTTTTGGTGTTAATACCCAAATGTGTTACAAAATTGAAACCGTAGAACCTAAACCTGTTACAAAAAAAAGTTAGTACCTAAAGGCGAAACTAGCTATAAACCACAGGACCCATTTGTGTAATTAACTCAAAATATTATTGGCGAACACAATTCAACATAAGATGTCTATTAAAATATTATTGGCCAACATATTTTCGGTTGTTAGATGTCTAACCTGCATATTAAATGCCACCATCTGAGCTCCATGCATCCAATCAATGGGTTGTAATTAGATGAGTCGAACTATATCTCCTTCAGATACACTATCAGAATATCCCTTTCAGTGAACCTAAAGTAAGACAATTCATAGCATATCTTCTTTGTGAATAAAAATAAAAAGTTTGTGAAAATTTAAGACAATACCTGACAATATGTGGCCGTTGAATTTTTGCTGCTTTCTCAAGCTCTTGCTCACTTAAAACTAAGACGTCGGAATAGTGTGATACAAATCGACAATTTATCAAGGTCAACTCTCAGCCACCCATCCCCTTCCCAACATGAATAGCAATTAAATTCCTGTATTCAGAGGCACAACTGTCATCTTGAAGTTCATCCTCGTCTTCCTCCAAATCTTCCTACAAGAAGATAATCGATTAGCATGGAACCCACCTTGTATTCAACAAATACATTTAAGTACCTTAAAATCAGCCGCACTTCTTGATTTATAGGTGCGAATTTCACCACCCTAGGCTTCTGATGAATTGTTCTCTTTCTATGAACCACTTCCACTTATCTTACTTTATTTTACTTTAAGATACTCATTAGGAGGTTTAGTAGATACAATAATCCTTCTTTTCAAAGATTCCGGTCCCCAGAATTCCCCAAAACTTGCTGCATCAAGAGTAAACAACATGTCTCCAAACGTTCAGTAACCATCTACAGTCCAATCATAAAGGAAAGAAATTAAATCATTGAAAGTGAATCTTTTAGGGTGTCATTTCAAGTCCTAAATAAACTATAAACAAAAACAAAGGCAAAGTTACTAACCGAAGCCACTTTAGCCTAAAAGATCAGTAGTAAGGTGGTCTTTAAGAGTAATCACAACAGGGTACTCAGAAGCTATAAAAGCATGATTCTGTATAGACTTTAAACACTTGATCAGTTGAACCGGAGTAGTCAACGTCCTATGAAGACATAACCAAAAATTCATGATCAGCATACATGAATATATGATTGTTAGGACCGGTTTTGACTCCGAAACGATTGCGTATCGACACGTGTGACGTGCGGAATCCGTACACGTGCGTGGACCGAACACGAGAACGTACTAAATCTGTGATTCTATAGAAATGTATGAAATCGTACAAAGCACCACGAATCACCTTTTGCCTTTCTCTCTCTACTCTCTCTCTACTTTCTCTCTCTAGCTCCTATCTCCTCAAATGTAGCAAATGGAAAAAGTTCTAAACTCTAACACTTAGACTCCTATTTATAGGCCAAGGGGCTTTAATGAGATTCCTCATTATTACTGAAATGCCACCTTGCCTTTTACTACAATATAACAATATAAAGCTAGAAATAAACTGTTTCAGCTACGTTCTTGAGATGACGGAGGCGATAAACATAAATGCACTAACAGACTCCCCCTTGGATATTGCCGCAGTCAATCTCAATCATTTAGTCAAACTCGTAGCGTCTTATCTTTCTCTCTCTCACTGAGTCTTATTGCTTGAACAGAATCCCCATGGATCTGTCTTCAGCTTCAGCTTCTTCTTTCGATAGACTCTTCAGGCTCCCCCTTTCGTTAAGCTTCCGTGCTTTGGGATCGACACCTGGCTTTCCGGTTACAAGCTCTTCCGGGAAAGATACCTGGATCCTTTCACGCTTCCCCTTGCGTTGAGCTCGTCTTCAGACTCCCCCTTAGACTCGGCTGTAGGGATCGTAGTCTGGTACAACATCTGCAATTCTCAAACGTTTATAAGTAACAATGTTTTGATTGACCAATTGTCCAGGAATCATATCCTGGCTCTATCAAACTTTCTAAATCAAGATCCTGGATTTAAGATATAATAATATGAATATATCCAGAAATACTTGACTCACTCCCCCTATCAACAATTTTCATTGATTTGGCAATTTTAGCGGACAAAATCGAAAACTGGCTCTTTTACATATTTTAACAGTATAAGCATCCAAATCCCTCACAGTTAATCATCCAAGTCCAAATTAATGACCTTGGAGATATCACAAACTGTTTTTGATTTTTGATTAAAACTTCAAGTTTCAAATTAATGAACTTGTTTTATTTTTCAGAAACACGATTAGCATACTTAGATTTTGAAACTCAACTTTCAGACATCGGTTGTCGAAAATAAAGCAGAAATCAAAATCTTTTTGTATTTTTCTGAAACATAAAGCAGTAAAGAAATATTTACAAACATATTTACAGACAATATTTTTGTTTGAGTTTGCGTCAGAGGATCAAATCAGTTTTTGACAAGTCACAAGTACCGTTGAGCTTAGTTACACATTAAGTATTAAACAATTCACTTAGATTGTCGATATACTGATCCACTTAAATTTTCACACAAATTTCAACTGATTCAGGATACGAATTAGGTGTTTTAAGAACTTAAACTCATTCATGTGTCCCACCTCTTAAATATACTCCTGTATCCAGATCCCAATATTCAGTCTTACAGGTGAGTATACCTAGATGATATCTGTAAGGGGTTATAAATTACGAAGAACCATGAGAGCTCAGGTCAGAACTTCCGTTCAGCAGAGATGACGGCTCGACTTTTGGTGTCCCCCCTTTAGAGGATCTTTTCTTCAACAACACATGATTAGCATTTTGCAATGTTTCATCATTTTTTATGCTGAGGGCGATGCTATGTTTCAAGCAAGCATAAAGTATTATACGGGGACTAGGCCATTGCTTCCGCAAAATCAGAAGTCCCGGGATAATACCCCAGATATCACTAAGCATAAAGACCTAGTATCTCAGAAAGAGGGGTCCTTCAAACAAGATTTCAGGGGTTACCTATATATCAAAGTAGTGTTCCCCACGAAATAAGCAAGTTTGAATTTAGGTTTATATCCCGAAAAAGTTTACTAAATGTATAAAAACCTATCGGCATATCATCAGTGATACTGTTTAACGCTATTTAAACATTACATTTCTTTAGCATACTGTAATTGTCTACTGATGTACAATCATTTCCTCTTTTTACACAAAAACTCAATTTTGAATTTTATCATGTTTTTTACTTTTTCAAATTTTCAAATGTTTTTGGATTTTCTAACAATATTACTCCCCCTAAAATGCAAAATCATTTAAAAAAATTTGACAACCAATACTGATAGCTTTGTCTCGCCATCCATTTTCTGCTAAAAGTGCTCTATTTTGCAGAAAATCTAATATACCCCCATGATTTACAACACATTGATATTTTACAGTTTGAAAACCGTTTTTCAATCTTGTGAAAGTAATCATGTTTGTTCAGCCGTGAGGGTTTCGGCGTATTCAATCAACATATTTTTTATTTTTCAAATTTTTGACAAAATAAAAACATATTTTTGGTTTTTGAATTTTCAAAATTTTTAGGGTTTTTGGAAAAATTGTTTATTTATATACAGAAAACAAACAAACTCCCTGTTCAAACAAACCAGGGTTCAGCAACCTTCTCCTCCTGTGCCAGGCTGCTCCAACTTCCATTCTCACAATCTTTGGTTTTGTTGAGCACCTGCACATTCAAAGTATTCAATTACTTGAACAATTTAGCCCAGGTCTGTTTGACCTTAGGCATTTCAACACAATATGCATCAGTTAACTTCGGAAAATCTTTGTCATTTTGCACAAAGACTTTTTCAATTTTAACTTCAACTTTTTCATCATTTACCGAAGCCATTTGTTTTTTAACAGACCATGTTTGACATTTAGGAGTACCTCGTTTGTAAAAATGTGAATCTTTTTGAACATTTTCTTTTTGAACAACAACTTTTGGTTTCCAAAACTGGTTTGGTTTTGTTGTATCAACAGTGTTTTTCCAACTTTGTGTTGTTCTTAATTTTGGTGTCACTGGTTTCCATGTTTGTTGTGAGTCAGCCTTTGACATTTTCGGCTTCCAAGTTTGCTTTGAATCAAACTTGGTTGACTTCTGATTCACAACATCAGACTTCTGTTTCTGAACATAAACAGACTTCTTTTTCGTCTCAACATCAACAAGTTTCAGATTTGGACACTTGCGTGCAAGATGTCCTGTTTGATCACATTTAAAGCATGTTCTTTTTTAGACATCTTTGACCTGTTGTTGTTGCTTTTTCTGAGCATAGAACTCTTCATTAGACTGACGTCTAAATTGGAGTTATTTCTCTTCTTCTGAACTTGTTCCATGAATAAAATTCATTTTTGTCTGAAAATTTGGTGGTTCATTTTTATTTCGACTTTGTTTCTTCTTATAACCCAACTCAGCCTTCATGTTTTTCTTCTTGTAACCAGGTTTGTTATAAAAAGTTTTGTGACCTTTTCCAGCATACTTTGAAATTTCAGATTTTTCAATCTCAACCATCTTGAAAACTTTATCAACCTTTTCTGAAATCACATTCTGAATCAGGAATACAACATCTAAGAATAATTTGTCCGATCCAATCATGGTATAAACCAATCCTTTTGAATCATCATTCAAATCTTTCTTGGATTTCGAGTTTTTCAGATATCCATCATGAAAAATTCCTTCATTTTCATCCTGTGATTCAGATTTACCTGTATCAACTGACTCTTCTTTCAACACACTTTCAACGACCTTACCTACCACCTCTGAATCACTAGAATCATCAGATTTGGAATAGGTTACGTCAATGTTATCTGGCAATTGATCTACCATATTGAAAGCTTTTTCGACCTTTTCATCATCATAAAATGCAAACTTTTCCGATGGTGGAACTTGATGAAACTCTGAGCCAATGCCTTTCTTGTTTTGCTCAGACTCACCATCTCCCGGTTTTATATTGAAAATACGTTCAAGCACATATGACGACACGTGATAACTCTTTAACTTGTTGTTATCCTGTTCTAAATCAGCAATCTGTCGCTTTAGCTTAGCAACATCCTCAATATAGGAGTTAACAACATGTTGTTTTATTTCATACATTCGCTTAAGCTCTTTAGTTGTTTCAGATAAGTAATTCATTCTTGATTGAGCAAATTTCATTTCATCTTTCACTTTTTCATATGACTCTTTTGTAATATGATATGCTAATTTTATTGAGTCATATTCTTTCTTCATTTCTTGACAAACAATTTTCTTTTGGTCACATTCTTCTGTCTTTTTCAAAATACTTTCTTTCAAAACTTCATTTTCTTTTTCTAAATTTTTACATTTTTCCAAAAGTTTTTCTTCATTATCTTTCAAAACTTTTTCGTTTTCTAACATTTCTTTGCATTTATTTTTGAAAACTTATTCAATTTTATTAAATTGTTTGTCTTTTTCAGTACAAGCACTGCACGTTTCCATGCATTTCTTGCACTGTTCAACAGTTTTCAAGATTTCAGAGTTAGAATTTACCTCAGTGATTGGCACTTCAGTGTTTGCAGCAACTTCTGTCTGACCAGCAACATTCTGCTTTTCTTCAACACCAACCTCATCACCAGCATCACCAGCAACCTTCAAACTCTCATTCTTTTCTTCTATCAAACTTTTATCTTTCTTCTCATGAATCTGCTGTTTTTCAGTAACATCTTTCTCAACTTCTACATTCACCACAACTTCTTCTTTTACTTCATCAGCTACCTTCACATCTTCAACTTTCACAGCTTCGACTTTCACGTCTTCATCTACCGTTTTCAATTCTTCAACCATGCACTCAACATTCTTCTTCATTCTCTCTGCATCCCTCTTCTTCAAGCTTGATATCATGACATCTCTTAAACGTCTTTCAAACTTCTTCACATATGTGTCATCTTTTAAAACATTAGTGTAGTATACGACAAATAAAGGAATTTCTAGAAGCACATCATCAAAGATTATGTCTTTCTTTGGAACAACAGGTTCACCATTCCTGTTGACGTAGCATTCTCGCTTCTTATCCCATCGCTTGTTGGCCACTGCACTTTCGTATTCTTCTTGTATCATCTCCATCTTGTTCCAAGCAATGTTTCTTTCTCGATAAGTTTTCTCACTCAGAATCTCTTCTCTGGTTTTCTCTTTAATCTCAGCAACAACCTTTTCTTCTTTATTCTCCTCTTTAATTTCAGCAACGAAAACATAATGATTGTTCTTTGTTATAGTTTTTCCATGAGCTGTTTTCTGAATATCAACACGATCTTCTTCCGGACAAATCTGACTCCAATCATATCCTTCATCATCATGGATTACAGCATAAGCTCTTGACTTCTCTCTGTTTTATCTTAAATCATCTGTGACACCTGTGTCACTTCAACCATCAAACAAATACCAAACCAATGAAATATTGTATTTCATACTTGGGATTTGTATAAATATGTGTATCATTCGCACATATCAATTCTTGTTCGATTTCGGGCTCTAAATCGCTTTTTGGAAGGTTATACGCGCACCGATGCGTAAATATAACCAGTTTAATGCAACGAACACTCCGAAATAGTGAAACAGGTTTAACATACCTTAAATAACCTTTACATAACTTAGAAATAAGTTTGGAAGGCTTTGGTATGCTAAAATCAAGTTTAATCGCTTACAGGGACTTAATTCGACAAACTGCGAAAGTATGACGATTCGTACTAGAACAGATATTCCGGAACATGACCATAAGTTAACATAACATAAATATCCTTTACATAGCTTAGAAATAGGCTTTGAGGGGTTCGGTGTGCTAAAATAAACTTTTGGGTCATTCAGGGACTAAAAGCGTCAAAAAGTGCACAAGTTTGCATTTTTGCGCATAACTTACATTCTGAATACATCCGGACATCCAAAAATTTATGTAAGAATTAAAATATTTTATTTTAGTGTTTGGCATAAGAAAAATCCATTCGTCGCGCAATTTGGATCGTTTTTCGCACTTATGCGCATTCCGTCGTAATTAAGCGAACATCACGATCGTACGACCAAACGGACCGAAATCCGGCATATGTTTGAGCATGTTTCATGTCCACAATGTTTAGGCACCATTTTAGGGCCTTAATGTTGGTTTAACGGGCCTTAAACATATCGAAATAAGCGTTAAACACCAACAGGGACTGAAACTGACAATTCAGCAAACTTGTGGCTGATCAGACATGCCCAGGCGGGCCGCGTAAGTTATGGTAGAACCTTACGTGGGCCGCGAGGCCCTCCCAGACCAGATTCAATGTTTTAAACAGCTGTTAACAGCTGTTATGCACCAAAAACTCAATTCCACTTGTTGATACCTGATCATGGGGGGCCATTTTGAGTTGCCTTAATGTTCCAACACATGTACGGATGAGATGTAATCACGGTTTTCGAGAAACGATCCTAACGGTGGTCCTTTTCCTATAAATACCCAACCCATTCACTTACAAAACCCACAAATCTGATCTAAGAATGCTCTAAGTTGAAGTCATTACTTCATACCTGAGCTACTTGGATCAAGATTAGCTTGCGGGGACCCTTTGTAAGTGTTCTTTCGTTCTTTTATCGCTTTTCGAGTCCGAAAGTCAAACTATGTTTGACTTTCTGCATTGACCAGTTTATGGTCAATGCGAAGTTCGTTTGAACTTCATAACGTGAGCGTAATCACGATGGTTATAGTCCCTAGTGACTATACCTACTGATTACCACGTTATCTAGGCTCAGTGACGAGCCGTAGTTTCGGCCAAAATACGTATTCTTGCGTATTTTGTAACCAAACTACTATTGGGTATCAAAACCGTTTTTTTATACCAAACCTGTTTTCTAAACTTAGTTAAGCATGTTTTAACATGCTTAGCTCGTCACTTTTAGTTTAGTGCTTATATAGGGTCGTAAGGTAAGCGATCTAAACAATCGCTTATACTTTCGAACCCGACCCATTTGGTCGATCATTAGGATCCGATCAAACATATTAGGTGACCATAGTTGTATAGGGAATAACCTTCCGAGGTTATACCTTATGGTCACATCGTTTGAGTAGTTGTATGATAGGTAGTATATATGCCTTAGGTAAATGACCAAAATGCCCTTTTTACGCCAAAATTCATATTAAGCATAAGTAATATAACTTTTGACATCTAAACTGATTTGGCAACAATATTAGACATGTTAAGGCATATTCTACTTGTCATAGGACTAGTTAGGCGGTCCGAACGCGTTTCACGCAAACGACGCGTTAAAGTAGCATAAGCTACCTAAACGGGTCGTAATGGGTCGTAAGCACTTAGGTTTGGTTTCATTTTAGTATGTAGGCTTTGTTAAACCATATTACATGAGTCCCCATACTCATTTGGTTTACAAGCCCTCATTCTATCCGATCCTCCGATTTAGGTCCGGTTTATTAACATAGTTACCTATATTAGGTGACGTTTGATTTCTGTGATCTCTAGCATTGTTTGGTTGTTACTCAAGGACTACTAAGCAATCTCAAGTGAGTACATAGTTTCCCCTATTTTACAACTTTCAACTGTTTTGGGGTGAAGCATGTGTACCTATGTGTTATTTTCATGATTTCAAAGTATAATTGATTATACATGTTATTACTTAACATTTGACAAACTAAATGACTATCTATGGTTTAAACACTGATTTCTCAAAGAACATAAAATAAAATGTTGAATTGTACTTATTTTATGTTCACCAGACCGATTGGTAGATGATATAGCGCTATGGGATTAGACACCCCATTCCTGTTGTCAAGGAATGTCGGAAACCAATTTGTTTCTCCATCCAAATAGGGGTTGCCTTTGTGGTATCCCTATAGTCTCAAAGGTGTATTTTGATGCACTAGGTCTGAATGAATTCTTAAATCACACTTTTATGGTATATTTTGATATACTCCCAAAAGTATAGTTTGATATACTCTCATGTGTGGTATTGTACAAAACCAACATATATATTTTGTTAACAAACCAAAACATGTTTCGATATGTTATTTATCAAATCCAAAGCATATTTTGATATGTTATTAACTACCAAAACATATTTTAAATATGTTATTTATCCAACCAAAACATAGTTTAATATGTTATTCATAAATCCAAAGTATACTTTTGATATACTATCAAAAACGATTATTTTGACAACCAAAGTATATTTAATATACTATATGTTTAACGATTTTGGAACCAAAATATATTTTGATTTATTGCCTATTCAACTTTCTTAAAACAAAAGTATATTCTTATATATACTATAAACTTTTTTATCAAAATATTGTTTTTTTTTCGAACAATACATTCAATACAAACTCATTTTACATGGTTATTCACTTAACCACACATTATCCTTTTATAAATATATATCATTGTGTTGTTTATCACTTTCCAAATGATTTACAAAACAAAACATTTTACAAGGATCATGACTGACTTTGTTAAACAACTTTTTATAAACTTATAAGTCATGAATTCTACTTTCATAAAACCTATGTATCTCACAGACATTTTTATGCTGACGTACCTATTTTTACACATGTTTCAGGTGCTATCTTGTGATGATTGTTGATACATGCTACATTTAGGATGGACTCGTGCCTTAGCGACTTTAAAACTTGGAAGATCATAGTTGTACTTATTTGATTGTATTAAAACAATGAGTTCATTTATTCAATAAAACAAAATTTATTTATTCCATGGTTATGAAACAATGATTCTGTTACAACACTCCCCGACGTTTCCGCAACGTCTAGTTGTTTTACGTGGTCGGGGTGTGACAGAAAAGTTAGTATCAGAGCCAATGGTTATAGGGAATTAGGTTATTAGTGATGCTTTGACCTAGACTATAACCTTCCTAGGACCCTAACACAAGTTTTCTTGTGTTTAGTTTTAAAACAATACCGTCACTTATTCTTAGGTGACAACCGCAATAAGAACACAAATTTCAATCCTGCTTTGAAAACTAATCATCTGTTCTAGGATGATTGATTGTAAGGTTTTGAACCCTCTAAGTTTTCAAAATCCCGTCAAAGTTAGTCTAAATAATGTGAACACGTGCAAACTAGATGGGTGGGTGCCTGTACCCTGAGCTTTATGTCTAAGGCTAGAGTGTTCGTACAAATCCGCAATATCGGACCAGTCACTCTTACCTGGGAACTCTTGGGGTGAGTATCCACTTATAGGCGAGCATGTCTTCGCGATACATTATTTTTGACATATTTACTTTGATTAATCACCAGGGTCGTTTGTTGCTTTGTAGTAACAAACAAATGACCACCATCCTTGCTTTCATCAGATTTGTTTCATCTCATTATTTTCGTCTAATTCTCTCACTCGTTTCCTTTCATGTTCCTCTTTTAGAATGCCTCCTCGACGCGACAATCAGATGGCGAATGCCGAACTAGCGGAAATCATCGCGCAGCAAATGGCTGCTGCCTTCCCAAATCTTTTTGCTCAAATGAATCAAGCCATCAATAACCATAATGCTCCGTGCAATTTCAAGAGTTTCAATTCGGCTAAGCCACTCAAGTTTAGTGGTTCTGAAGGAGCAACTGGGCTCCTACAATGGTTCGAGAGCACTGAGAGTACGTTCCGTCACGTTCAGTGTCCTGATAATCGCAAGGTCGAGTTTGCTTCCAGTGTGTTTCAGAAAAGGGTTCTTACATGGTGGAACGGGGTTATGAGAAACCGCGGTGCTGAGGTTGCATTAGCACAGACTTGGGCTGAACTTAGGGCTCTTATGATGAAGAAGTTTTGTCCTCGTCATGAATTAAGAGCTTTAGAAAGGGAATTCGATGACCTGAAGCAAGACAGTGGAGAACATCGAGCCTATACTGACCGCTATGAGGAATTGAGCCTGTTATTACCTACTATGGTTACGCCTCTGGATAAGGCGATTGAGAAATACATTGATGGTCTTCCTGACGTAGTTCAGGATATCGTTACTGGCAGCAACCCTACTACTGTCAGACAAGCCATTGAATTGTCTGCCACTCTGACTGAATCCCATATCAGGAAGGGTAAGCTGTTTCGGAAGGGCGACCCAAGACCATCTGACAAGACTGCTCAAGAGGAACCAAAGGAAAAACAGGCTGAGGTATCCAAGAATAAGAAGCGCAAAGCCTCTCAAAATTACGCTGTAACTGCTCAAGACAAACAGGATGCACCAAACCAGCCAGCACAACCTCGCAAAAGGCAAAACTATGTTGGTACCGCACCTTTGTGCAACAAATGCAACCGTCATCATCTAGAGCAAGAGCAGTGTCACAAATGTACTCACTGTGGGCGGTTGGGACATTTGATCAATGTTTGTCGTTATGCAAATCAAGCTACTACAAACCCTGCTGCTGTTCAAGCACGGTTTCCACCGGGGTCATGTTTTAACTGTGGTGACCTTACTCACTACAGAAACAATTGCCCAAGACTTGTTAACGCGCCTCCAGCGCGAGGACGAGCATTTAACATCAATGAGGCAAACGGGAACAATGATGCAGCAGTGAACAATTAGTGTTTTGTATTTCCTTGGTTGTTACATAAATAAAGATTTGTTGTTTTTATTTCTGTAAAATTTATGCGATTGTGTGAATGTTTGATGCAACCTTATGATGTCAACCCAAAGACAAACTACTCGTGTGGTTCTGTCATCTTATGATCACTTGTGATCTCCCCAAGAACCTTAAATACTCGTTTCTTTTAAGAAACAAAGCCAAATTCCTCTTAAGATCCTTCTATCTTTATAGATGGATCCTTGAAAATGATTAAAGTGCCTAATGAAATCCATGGATTGGATTCCTAGTGTGCTTTAAATATCCATGCCCAAAGATAACAAATTAAAGAATCAAGTTAACTAATTTTGTGCTTATGTGTTTTCTTACATGTTTTGTGGTTGTATGTGATCCATCCAAATCCTCGTAGAATCTTTCATATCTCATATGAGGGATTCATAGTAGGATATCCAAAGTTACTATCTTAAATCCTTAATGGACTTCTATGTTGTAGTCAAGTCCCTTGGGTTTTAAAGTACTATTCTAAAAATTGGACCCCTTGAGTGGTCTAGATAAACAGCTTGATTTGAAAATCTGATTAGAAATATCATGTGATGATACAAACAAAAAGATCCCTTAAGTGGTCTATTTAAGGAGATCGTACGACGGTCTAGTTAAGAAAATCATGTGTTGATCTAGTTAAAAAGATCGTTCGTTGATCTAGTTGAAAAGATCCTTTGGGGGTCTAGTCAAGTCGCTTCATGTTTATTCAATTGATTTTTCCCCTACGCATTATGAAATGAACTGTGCGGACTGTGCAAGGAATTACGTAATTATGGAGGCCTACATAATTATGGAATTTAGTGCACAGAAACCACAGGAAGTTTTGTCATGTGTTAAGACCTTTAGTGACAAGAGTAATGATACGGGAGAAGTCTTGGACCATGACCGATGTCATTTTATCTTACACTCCCCAATTCTGATTTCAAGCACACACAAGTTTCCTATGATAAGTCTTCAGGAGAAATGTTCTTTTGTCCGTAATTCAAAATCCCATGTTTTGTTACTACAAGGAATTCACTTTGAGGGTTAACAAATTCGCTAAGAATCCTAACATGGCCCAGAGTTTTACTTAAGGGTTCAATGGATCTATTTGAAGGCAAAACCGTCACAGCTGTCTTCACAAGTTTCCTCTAGAATTAAATTTCGGGACGAAATTTCCTAAAGTAGGGGAGACTGTGACACCTGGGTCACTTCAACCATCAAACAAATTCCAAACCAATGAAATATTGTATTTCATACTTGGTATTTGTATAAATATGTGTATCATTCGCACATTTCAATTCTTGTTCGATTTCGGGCTCTAAATCGCTTTCTGGAAGGTTATACGCGCACCGATGCGTAAATATAACCAGTTTAATGCAACGAACACTCCGGAATAGTGAAATAGGTTTAACATACCTTAAATAACCTTTACATAACTTAGAAATAAGTTTGGAAGGCTTTGGTATGCTAAAATCAAGTTTAATCGCTTATAGGGACTTAATTCGACAAACTGCGAAAGTATGACGATTCGTACTA
The DNA here is from genome assembly GCA_030545235.1 of Helianthus tuberosus. Taxonomy (NCBI): domain Eukaryota; kingdom Viridiplantae; phylum Streptophyta; class Magnoliopsida; order Asterales; family Asteraceae; genus Helianthus; species Helianthus tuberosus. The sequence continues at coordinate 38,716,468 of CM060382.1, read as the reverse complement.
GAACAGACATTCCGAAACATGACCATAAGTTAAACATACCATAAATATCCTTTACATAGCTTAGAAATAGGCTTTGAGGGGTTCGGTGTGCTAAAATAAACTTTTGGGTCATTCAGGGACTAAAAGCGTCAAAAAGTGCACAAGTTTGCATTTTTGCGCATAACTTACATTCTGAATACATCCGGACTTCCCAAAATTTCTGTAAGCATTAAATATTTTATTTTAGTGTTTGGCATAAGAAAAATCCATTCGTCGCGCAATTTGGATCGTTTTTCGCACTTATGCGCATTCCGTCGTAATTAAGCGAACATCACGATCGTACGACCAAACAAACCGACATCCGGCATATTTTTGAGCATGTTTCATGTCCACAATGTTTAGGTACCATTTTAGGGCCTTAATGTTGGCTTAACGGGCCTTAAACATATCAAAATAAGCGTTAAACACCAACATGGACTGAAACTGACAATTCAGCAAACTTGTGGCTGATCAGACATGCCCAGGCGGGCCGCGTAAGTTATGGTAGAACCTTACGCGGGCCGCGAGGCCCTCCCAGACCAGATTCAATGTTTTAAACAGCTGTTATGCACCCAAAACTCAATTCCACTTGTTGATACCTGATCATGGGGGGCCATTTTGAGTTGCCTTAATGTTCCAACACATGTACGGATGAGATGTAATCACGGTTTTCAAGAAACGATCCTAACGGTGGTCCTTTTCCTATAAATACCCAACCCATTCACTTACAAAACCCACAAATCTGATCTAAGAATGCTCTAAGTTGAAGCTACTTCATACCTGAGCTACTTGGATCAAGATTAGCTTGCGGGGACCCTTTGTAAGTGTTCTTTCGTTCTTTTATCGCTTTTCGAGTCCGAAAGTCAAACTATGTTTGACTTTCTGCATTGACCAGTTTATGGTCAATGCGAAGTTCGTTTGAACTTCATAACGTGAGCGTAATCACGATGGTTATAGTCCCTAGTGACTATACCTACTGATTACCACGTTATCTAGGCTCAGTGACGAGCCGTAGTTTCGGCCAAAATACGTATTCTTGTGTATTTTGTAACCAAACTACTATTGGGTATCAAAACCGTTTTTTTATACCAAACCTGTTTTCTAAACTTAGTTAAGCATGTTTTAACATGCTTAGCTCGTCACTTTTAGTTTAGTGCTTATATAGGGTCGTAAGGTAAGCGATCTAAACAATCGCTTATACTTTCGAACCCGACCCATTTGGTCGATCATTAGGATCCGATCAAACATATTAGGTGACCATAGTTGTATAGGGAATAACCTTCCGAGGTTATACCTTATGGTCACATCGTTTGAGTAGTTGTATGATAGGTAGTATATATGCCTTAGGTAAATGACCAAAATGCCCTTTTTACGCCAAAATTCATATTAAGCATAAGTAACATAACTTTTGACATCTAAACTAATTTGGCAACAATATTAGACATGTTAAGGCATATTCTACTTGTCATAGGACTAGTTAGGCGGTCCGAACGCGTTTCACGCAAACGACGCGTTAAAGTAGCATAGGCTACCTAAACGGGTCGTAATGGGTCGTAAGCACTTAGGTTAGGTTTCATTTTAGTATGTAGGCTATGTTAAACCATATTACATGAGTCCCTGTACTCATTTGGTTTACAAGCCCTCATTCTATCCGATCCTCTGACTTAGGTCCGGTTTATTAACATAGTTACCTATATTAGGTGCCGTTTAATTTTTGTGATCTCTAGCATTGTTTGGTTGTTACTCAAGGACTACTAAGAAATATCAAGTGAGTACATAGTTTCCCCTATTTTACAACTTTCAACTATTTTGGGGTGAAGCATGTGTACCTATGTGTTATTTTCATGATTTCAGAGTATAATTGATTATACATGTTATTACTTAACATTTGACAAACTAAATGACTATCTATGGTTTAAACACTGATTTCTCAAAGAACATAAAATAAAATGTTGAATTGTACTTACTTTATGTTCACCAGACCGATTGGTAGTATGATATCGCGCTATAGGATTAGACACCCCATTCCTGTTGTCATGGAATGTCGGAAACCAATTTGTTTCTCCATCCAAATAGGGGTTGCCTTTGTGGTATCCCTATAGTCTCAAAGGTGTATTTTGATGCACTAGGTCTGAATGAATTCTTAAATCACACTTTTATGGTATATTTTGATATACTCCCAAAAGTATAGTTTGATATAATCTCATGTGTGGTATTGTACAAAACCAGCATATATATTTTTTTAACAAACCAAAACATGTTTCGATATGTTATTTATCAAATCCAAAGCATATTTTGATATGTTATTAACTACCAAAACATATTTTAAATATGTTATTTATCCAACCAAAACATAGTTTAGTATGTTATTCATAAATCCAAAGTATACTTTTGATATACTATCAAAAACGATTATTTTGACAACCAAAGTATATTTAATATACTATATGTTTAACAATTTTGGAACCAAAATATATTTTGATTTATTGCCTATTCAACTTTCTTAAAACAAAAGTATATTCTTATATATACTATAAACCTTTTTATCAAAATATTGTTTTTTTTTCGAACAATACATTCAATACGAACTCATTTTACATGGTTATTCACTTAACCACACATTATCCTTTTATAAATATATATCATTGTGTTGTTTATCACTTTCCAAATGATTTACAAAACAAAACATTTTACAAGGATCATGACTGACTTTGTTAAACAACTTTTTATAAACTTATAAGTCATGAATCCTACTTTCATAAATCCTATGTATCTCACAGACATTTTTATGCTGACGTACCTATTTTTACACATGTTTCAGGTGCTGTCTTGTGATGGTTGTTGATACATGCTACATTTAGGATGGACTCGTTCCTTAGCGACTTTAAAACTTGGAAGATCATAGTTGTACTTATTTGATTGTATTAAAACAATGAGTTCATTTATTCAATAAAACAAAATTTATTTATTCCATGGTTATGAAACAATGATTCTGTTACAACACTCCCCGACGTTTCCGCAACGTCTAGTTGTTTTACGTGGTCGGGGTGTGACATCATCTTTGGCTCTTCTCTGCTACGGTGGTAAATCGCCTTTCGGTAGTAATCATCATTGAACGTATGTTCATTTCCACCAACCGCATAATTGTTGCACTCTCTTTTGAAATGACCTTTTTGCTTACATTTAAAGCAGGTCACTTTGGACTTATCAAATCCAAGCTTTGTAGATGCACCACCGAGAGATTGCTTCACAGTAATTTCCATATATCTCTGAGTTCTGCGGATGCAGCTTGCCAAACACCAGCGGATGTCAATGAGTTCCATCTCTTCCGGATCAATCTGGTCGTAGTCTTCTTTGGTTAACTCTGAGTTTCCAATTTTGCCTGCAACTAGACCTTCATACGATTCCAAAACAGTTGCAAGAAAGCTCATTTGCTGCTTAGCTGCATTGCTGCTCATTTTCGGGGAATTCTTCAACTTGAGAGCAATATTGCACAGTATCTCCTCTGATTCTTCAGAACTAGCTTTTGAATCAGATGAATGATAACCCGGATCGTAACTTGATGAACTTTTCAGAGGTTCTTTTGTCCTTTCACCACTGAATGCTGTCTTTGGTGATTCTCCAGCTTTCACCGAAGGTTAATTACCTTTGTAGTAGTGTCCAACATTCTGTTGATGTGAAGAACTATTCATCTTGTTCTGTTTCTGCAATTCAAGCTCATGAGTTTCAATCTTTTCAAATAATGTATCAAGAGAAATTGTTTCATACAAAGCATCATTTTTCAAAATAAAAACAAACGTTTGCCACTGATCAGCTCGTGGTAACGCTTCTATGACTTTGTCAATAATTTCCTCTCTTGTCTTCACAATTTCAAACCTTTCGAGTTCAATTTTTAGGTGACAAAATCTTTCTATCATTTGCCTTACAGTCTCTCCTTTAATACTATCAAACAGATCAAATTCTTTCTTTAACAGGGCAATTTTGTTCTTTTTAATCTGTTTACCCCCCCCCCCCCCCGAGCTTTAACTCGTAAAGCTTCCCAAACCGATTTTGATGACCCATCATGGTTAAGTAATGCAAAAATGTCATTTCGAAAAGCCGACTGGATCAAAGCAATCATTCTCTGTTCAGACGATAATTCTTTTTTGTCCTCAACTCCTAATTTCTTCATAGGAATTTCCTCTCCTTTGTCATTCTTTGGCCTTTCATATTTGAACTCAAGACAGAACCAGCTCTCGTGTGCATACGCTTTTGCCCAGTTGAGAAACCGTTCTTTCCACCAAGTATAATCTTCAATATTATCCAGCTTGGGTGGTTTGGAATGAGTTCCATAAAAGTTGTCGTGATTGATGTTTTCATTGACCACTTTTGTAATTGACTTTGGTGTGACAGTTGAAGTTTCAGAAGATTCGGATGTGAACGCGTTGTAGAACGTGTTGTAAAATTCTTCAGCCATGATATGATCTTCTCGAATTACAAGCACCTTTTAATCACCTGAATCACGAACAAACAAACACAATGAGTTTAATCAATATCAAACAAATGAATCGGACGGGTATGTGACAACCCGCACAAAACCAGGTATCCGTACAACTTAATTAATGATTAATTATTACTTGATTTCTGTGCTTGATTGAAACTAGCTGATAAACTGCTACCTGCATACTGATACATGCACTTACTTGCATCATACTTTATTTGCTGTCACTACATTATTTACGTGCTGAACCCTAGTGACAAACATGATGCACAAAAAGCACAGTAGCACCAAACGGATACACAGTGAACATGCTGATATAACCAGCATCAGGCAAATACTGCCTCTAAGGCCTGTTAAGAGCCTCACATATTTTGGCTACACTGGTAGTGAGTGTAGGATATAAGGGTTGTGTTACCGCGTCTCTAGGGGATAAGATACACTGATTCGGATGTGCCAAAAACGTACTTTAAGTACCAAACACAGCACTTTAAATAATTTAACCAGCTTCTAGCTGACTAGTAAAGTGCCAAAAATGAGAAAATATTACTAGACACTTTCTAAAGTGTCGGGAAAACAAATTGTGTCACTAAAGATGTAATAACGACACTTTAAAGTCTTTTGTAACACTTTAACGGATTACTATCCAACCGAACACCTGGGCTTTACCCGAAACATGAAAATATTAGTATTTTCACTATTATTGTTTTTCTGAGCCAGTTAGGGTCCCTGATTACCCTAACACCCATCATGACACATAACATAACACTAACTAAGTTAGATACTTAGTTAACCTTACTTAACTAAACTAAACCCCTAAACACCCACTTAAAATCGAACTAGATACCCCCCCCCCCCTTGCTCTCGTAACCGGCCCCTCACACTAGGGGACACACTAGTACATTGAAATCTTGCCAAGATCTTGTGTTGTTTAATATCTTCACTACACTTTAACCATTGGATCATAGCACTAATCTTGCCTATATATACACACATAATCACTAGAGGTTTATCACTTAACTTCACAAACCAACTCTCTCTCTTTCTTCCTTGGTGGCTCACGGCCGAACACCACACACACCACCATCATATTTTCGGTTCTAGCTTCCATCATTCCAAGACCATACAAACATCACAAGTCGCGTATAAGGAGCTTTGGTGCACTCGGATCACGAAGGACCTCAACCGTTGGCTTTTATCCACGCGGTTTTCGTCACAACTCTTCCCTAGCCTTGAGCTAGAGGTATAACCTTTAAAACTTGTTTTTACACTCATCTAAAGTGGTTAAAAGAACTTTCGTCGGTTAAATATCGTAAACACGCGTTTTGAATCTTTAAAGTCTAGTAAAATCACTAAAATGGAGGTTAATAGCATATGTCTTGTGTAAAAGTCGTAGGACTTGAAATTTGTGCTTATTGTGACCCGATCTATAATGTGGTAGCTCAAATCTTCGTTTAACCCGACTTTGTAAAATCACGTATCATCACATAAGCTTGTTTTTGAAAGATACAAGGGTTAAAAGTGAAACACTACCACATTTTAGAGACATGAACTTGTAAAGAAATATTTTACTTGTGTAAAAGTGGTTTAACCGGTAAAATGGTGTTTAAAACTAGCGGATCTACGCATCCGCAAGTGGTATTTTTGAAAGACCACACTTTAAAGAAATCATGTTTTAAAGAAACGGATCTTACAATGTTAAAAATGATATTTAGAACACACGAGTGTGTAAACACTTGTGTAACGCACATTTCGACAAAATGACTATTTTTGGGAAAAATAATTAGAAGTTGTAAAGTCGGACTTCTCTAAAAACGAGGTTTTTACAAGATTGAAAGTACTTTATATAAAGATCTACGTATATAAATGGGATTTATAATATAGATTCGGAAAAACTACAAGTTCATGCGATTATGCAACTTTACATATTTATTGACTAGTTTGATGTGTCGGAAATTGTTTGATTGAAATAAAGAAGATTGATTGAGTTGATTTGTTAAAAGAAAATGATACGCTTAAAAGCGTGGCCACCTCCAGTTACAGAGGAAACTCTGGCGAAATTTTCTAAAAACCTAACACTTAGACTTTTTACACAACAAGTGTTAGAACTATTTTTGGGCATACTTTTGAAGCATAAATTTCGCCAGTACTATATTTTACCAAACATTCGGAGGTGGGATTTTCACAAGGATTAACGTGATAAATATATTTGTCACAACACTGTTTATGATTATTTTGTGAAACGCATAAATATTATTTTTAGAGTAAAAATAATGTTTACAAACGTTAACGACTCCAAAAGTAATACAAACGCCTTCGCCATAAATATATAAGTTACACCGGTAATTATATTACCACCCGTATGTTAAAACGTAACTTACACAATTACGGAAATATTTATGAACGCGTACTTTTACAACGTATTTTGGGTAAATACTTATATTTTGGAGTTGAATATATATGAAGGTTAAGTGAGACTTAATGATGGAAAATATTACGCACATGTATTAAATCCCCCATCCTTGGGAAGGAAAATAACTATCAAGCATATACAAAATGTAACACGAAATAGTTGTCTAACTATTTCCCGCAAACATAAACTGTAAAGCTAAAGCACGGCCATCCGTCTAATAGAATTAGCACTTGTAGGTCGTTGCACAGCTTACTGCTTCAGAGACGCTTGATAGAGCTTACGCACCCACTGTGAGTTCATGTCCCCCTTTTCTCTAACTGTTTTCAGTTTTCTTAACTGCGGGGGTGAAATACATGTTACTTTGTTTACAAGTACTTTATACACGGTATGAATAACGTAAGGAGGTTTAGATCATGTGAATGGGTAGTTAGAACCCCGAGGGACTCGAGCGGTAGATCTATTTGGGTGTAGCGAGCCCAGCTCCCGGTCCAACAGAACAGGCCTCTCGAAGGACTAACAGAACGGATCCGGAGTGACTTGGTACCCAACGCAAAATCGGCTAGGGTTGTATCTTACTTACTTGCATTTCACGACATGCTAATGGCCTTGCAAACCATTGGTGATCACAAGTCCTCTTACACTGCTACATACCAGGAAACTTTTATACATACAAGTGTTTTACTTACTCACTTGCACATGAACTCGCTCAACATTATTGTTGATTTTTCAACTCACATGTATTTCAGGAAATTAACGGATTCTGGCACGGTATGGAACGTTTTCCGCTGCACTTGTCATGGAGTCATCAGGGTTTAGGGGATGTGTCTCTTTCCTGGACAAGACACAGTCCTTAAACCACGTTTATGTTATGTTATAAGTTGTAAGGTTGTTGAACAAGGTTATGGTTGCATGTTAAAAACAATGGTACTGTATTTGGTTTTCAAAACTTAATGGATGACTTGCATGGTTTTTAAATTCATATAGCTTGTTATGGTTAAGCTATGGTATTAAGAAGTCACACCAAAATTAACCACGCTTCCGCAAAGCCAGGGTGTGACAGCTTGGTATCAGAGCTCTGATCATAGCGAACTAGGATTCTGTCTCGAGTCTAGACTATGATCACTAGGGCTCTCACGAAAACATTTTTCTGCATACCACTTAAGTCCAGATCCACACTTTTTACAAACAAATGTTGAGCACATTTTATTAATTATAAGTCAGCTTGGAGGGCTGAGGATCGATCTGGAGGATCGAGAGGGTTAAGGTAGTTGAGCACGTTGATTTGTTATAAGGTTCGATCTGGAGGATCGAGGTGAATAAGGTAGTTGAGCACGTTGATTTGTTATAAGGTTCGATCTGGAGGATCGAGGTGAATAAGGTAGTTGAGCACGTTGATTTGTTATAAGGTTCGATCTGGAGGATCGAGGTCTGGTTTAAGTGAAGGATAGAACAGTCTTGTAGACTAGATGGTTTTGGCTAGTAAGACTAGGAGAAATTATGTGATGCCCTACTTGGTGACTTATGTGATTATCTGATTATGTGATTTACTGTTTGTGCATACTTGTGTTTATGTTACAGATACATGGATCCGGCTGATTCAGGTGGTTCAGACATCACCAACCCCAGGCGTGTTGTGTCAGATGATTTAGAGTCCTCGGAGCACGAGGTGTACACGTCAGACTTTACCAGTACCGACGATGACGACTTCCAGCCATTCGCCCTACCTGATGGCGACGATGAGCTCCCTATTGATATTCTGGCCGGGGATTTGCCACTAGCGGTGATCCCTGCTCCCATACCCCTCGCTGCTTACCCTGTTCAGGAGTTACCATTCGACGGCGACGAGGACGACGTCGACTTATTTGAGGTGGAGCCTATGGAGGACGTTCAGGGCGAGGCCCTACCCGCTGTTGCCCCTCTACTGATTGCAGATGCTCCGGCTGCGGAGGCACCTGCACTTTCCCCAGCCCAGGACTCCTCTGAGTCTGTGGCTTCTGCACCGACACATACCCTTAGTGCGCAGCACTACTTTCACGAGTCAGATTCTGATCATGCATCTTCTGTCGCCCCCATCCCCAGTCCCACTTTTGACCACGAGGACGTGGAGGATTCAGACCCTATGTTTCCCCCAGGGTTCGACCCTGATCGTGATTTGGAGTTTGTCCCTATGGACGAGATGATGGAGGATCCTGCTGATCCTATTGATCCTTTCGACCCAATTGATCCTGATTTTGACTTTGATATGGCATTCGATGACTTGGAGCCTGCCCTTGCCCCTGAGCAGGCAGCTGCTCTTGATGTGTTACCAGAGCATGACCCTATGCATGCAGATATACCCCTTGAGCCCATTGCTGTTGATCCCGTCGATCCCCTACCCATAGTTGCTGTACCTGTTGACCCACCATTTGAGCACTTGGCACCCGTTGACCCTGTTGTAGCCCCTTTACTTGATCCCGTTCCCATAGAGCCCGGACATGCACCGTTCGCGGCACTGATGGATCCACCGGACGAGGCCGCACAGCACGGGTGGATCCCGGCTGATGAGGACGTCCCACCGTTACCCCCACAGATTCCAGACGCTAGACACACTGACTTTTCGTTTCAGGTTCCCATGTTTATACCTCCAGCAGGGCCTGGAGAGGGCTCTTCAGCCCACCCATCAGGGCATGTACCGATGCCCATGCCTTTCTTACCACAGATGCCTTTTGTTCCACCTATTACTGCTCCTTTTGGGATGGCACCCTTTGACCCCACACGTGAGCCACTGCTGTGGTCACCATTTTCCCCTATGCCACCCACTGATCCATACCACAGGTTCCACGTGGGACACACTATTGAGGATGTACTGATGTCTTTTGTTTACCAGCATGAGTCGCACGAGCAGCGACTACAGGAGCTCGAGAGAGTCCGGCCATGTCAGTGCCATGGTCAGGCACCCTCTCCGTTACAGCCGTTTCGACCATTACCCCCTGACTATGCCGCTCGTCTTGCTACTTTGGAGCAGCAGATTGCCTCCGTTATTCGCACGCAGCAGGCGATGGAGGCAGATTGGTTAGAGATGCGCCGTTTGTTTTATACCCGTTTTCCTCCTCCACCACCACCATCTGCTTAGAGCTCATCGATGCCACATGGGTAGGCGAGTGAGAAGGCGGCGATTGCTTTTACTTGCACAGCATTTTTGAGGAGACTACGTTATGATTTGACTTTTGTTATGTACTTGATGTTGTATTGATACTGATGTAGCTTTTGACAGGGGTGATGTAGCCCCAGTGATTCATGATTGTATGTATACACTTACGATGTGGTCTCATTATTATGGCAATCGCAGTTTTCTCACCATATTTTGGATTCGCTTGATTACTTATTTGCATTGTTATGGTATGGGTTGTGTGTGATTGATATTTGTGCTATGTGATAACATGAGATGCTGTGTGATTATACTATTACTACCGTTATATACGTACACTATATTACGAACTGATTTACGTATTATAACATCGGAGCCTTCTAGGACCTAACCAACTTAAACCATCTTTTAGAAAGATGCCGCCAAGATGACAACAGCAGCCTATGCCTACCACTCAGGAAGAGCTATAACAAGTCATTGCTGCTGCCATAGCGCAGTACGCAGCTTCTCAGCCAGGAGGGAGCGGAGGTGTTAATCAAGGCAATAACAATCCACCCCACGGTAATACTACGCCATTCGAACCTACCATGAACTAGTTGGAGATTTTAGCAGTGATGCTAATGCCAAACACATGTTTTAACATACGTGCAGGATGCACCTACAAGCAGTTCTTAGACTGCAAACCAGTTAACTTCGATGGCATGGGAGGTGCAGTTGCCTTTACCCGCTGGGCTGAGAAGACCGACTCTGTCATACGCATGAGCAAATGTGCTGAGGATCAACAAGTCACATACATTTCAGGGCTATTTCTCGACGGAGCCCTATCTTGGTGGAACTTACAAGTCCAAACCTTAGGCGAAGCTGCCGCCTACGCCCTGACTTGGGCCGAATTGAAAGAACTGATGCGCAAGAAGTACTGTTCACGCGCAGAAATTCAGAGGTTGGAGACTGAATTCTGGCACTTAAAGATGGATGGTCCGAAAGTAGCAGAGTACGTTCAGAGGTTTCATGACCTGTCTCAAGTGGTTCCTTACATGGTTACGCCTGAATACAAACGAATCGAGCGCTTCATTTGGGGTTTGGCTCCCCAAATAATAAGCATGGTAACCTCCTCCAAACCAGCGACTATCACTGAAGCCATCGATTTGAGCGTGGCTCTCACCGAGGAGGGGATTCGTTTAAACAAGTTTGGTGATGTAAAGGCAAAGGAGAAAGAGACGCATGTTGAGTCGTCCGGAAGTAACAAAAGAAAGTTTTCAAACTTCAAGCTAAGTGTTAGCGGTGATGGTAAGAGAGGAGCACCAAGCACGCCAGCTCAGGGTGCAGCTGGCAGTGGAAGGAGAGGAAGAGGATATATGGGCACCCATCCCAGGTGTAGTGCCTGCCAGCGTCACCATTCTGGTCATTGTGGGCTAAAAGTGTGTGAAGCATGTGGGAAACGTGGTCACTCTAAGGACACCTGTTGGGTTGGCACTGGCCGTGGAGGCCAGGGAGGATATGGAAATAGGAATGATAACCGTGGTGGAAATGGGAATCGCCAGCAAGGAAATTTTGGAGGAAACAGAAACCGAGGCAACACTGCAAATCAGGCTGGCAATGCCAACCAGAACAACACCCCAGCTGGAAATGGGGATGGTAATGGGCAAAGGCTCGGATGCTACAATTGCGGGGAAATCGGGCATTTTAAGAAGAATTGCCCAACACTGAATCAAGCCCGTGGTAGAGTGTTCCAACTTGAAGCTAGAGAAGCACGTCAAGATCCAAATGTTGTTACCGGTACGTTCCCTATCAATCAACGCTATGCATCCGTTTTATTTGATACTGGTGCCGATTATAGCTTCGTATCGCTAGAATTTAAGAATATGCTTGGGTTAGCTGCTAATAAGTTAGACATACCCTACTCGATCGAATTAGCTAATGGAAAGTTAGTTGGAGCCGACGAAGTAATCAGAGGTTGTGTGATAGAATTGGGAGAACGCGAGTTTACTCTGGATCTACTACCGGTCCCATTGGGAAGCTTCGACGTGGTAGTAGGAATGGATTGGTTATCCAGGAACAAGGCGGAGATAGTATGTCACGAGAAAGTTGTTCGTATCCCAACTGACGATGGTGAGACAATTGTGGTTCACGGAGAGAAGCGTGACACACCGCTAAGATTCATCAGCTGCTTGAAGGCAAGGAAGTGTTTACGGAATGGATGTGTTGCTTTTCTAGCACACATCGTAGACAAGAAGGCTGCCGAGCCAACAATCGAAGACATCCCTGTCGTAAGGAAGTATCCAGAAGTCTTCCCAGAAGACTTACCTGGACTGCCACCTCAGAGGCAAGTGGAGTTTCACATTGACTTAGTTCCAGGCGCCGCGCCTGTGGCTAAGGCACCATACAGACTTGCTCCATCAGAGATGCAGGAATTGTCAACACAGCTTCAGGAGCTGTTAGATAAAGGTTTTATCCGACCAAGCTTCTCGCCTTGGGGAGCTCCGGTCTTGTTTGTCAAGAAGAAAGACGGAAGTTTCCGTATGTGTATTGACTACAGAGAATTGAACAAGCTGACGATAAAGAACAGGTATCCACTGCCAAGGATCGACGATCTGTTCGATCAACTTCAAGGTTCAAGCTGTTACTCTAAGATCGATCTTCGATCTGGATACCATCAATTAAGGATGCAGGAGGAAAGTATCTCGAAAACAGCCTTCCAAACTCGTTATGGACACTACGAGTTCCTCGTGATGCCATTTGGTTTAACCAATGCGCCTGCAGTGTTTATGGACTTGATGAATAGAGTTTGCAAGCCATACTTAGACAAGTTCGTGATTGTATTCATCGACGACATCCTGATTTACTCAAAGACGAAGGCTGAACACGAACAACATCTTAGAACCATACTAGAGCTGCTAAAGAAGGAACAGCTGTACGCCAAATTCTCCAAGTGCGAGTTTTGGCTACGCGAAGTCCAGTTTCTTGGACATATGGTTAATGGGGATGGAATTCATGTTGATCCCACAAAGATCGAGGCAATCAAGAATTGGGAGACGCCTACAACGCCAACCGAGATTCGACAATTCTTGGGTTTGGCTGGCTACTATCGAAGGTTCATCGAGGATTTTTCGAAAATCGCTCAACCGTTGACGCTCCTGACCCAGAAGGATAAGACGTTTGATTGGGGAATCAAACAGGACGAAGCGTTTCAGATATTGAAAGATAAGCTCTGCAACGCGCCAATCTTAGCTCTACCGGAAGGTACCAACGATTTTGTGGTATACTGCGACGCATCGCGTCAGGGATTGGGATGTGTGTTGATGCAACGCCAAAAGGTCATTGCTTACGCATCACGCCAGCTGAAAGTGCACGAGAAGAATTATACCACCCATGATTTAGAGCTTGGCGCAGTGGTTTTTGCACTAAAGATCTGGAGGCACTACCTGTATGGTACGAAGTGCACAATTTTCACAGATCACAAGAGCCTACAACATATATTTAACCAGAAGGAGTTAAATATGAGGCAAAGACGATGGGTTGAGTTACTAAACGCTTACGACTGCGAGATCAAGTACCACCCGGGAAAGGCGAACGTAGTAGCCGATGCCCTAAGTCGTAAGGAAAGAATCAAGCCCATAAGGGTTAGAGCTTTGGAAATGATTGTACGAACCGACCTTCCCTCGCGCATTCGTGCTGCACAAAAGGAAGCTCTCAAGGAGGGAAACCTTGAGGAAGAATATCTCCGTGGAATGGAGAAGCTTTTGGTACCAAACGAGGAAGGAACATTGTGTTTTGAGAAAAGGATTTGGGTTCCTCTATTTGGTGGATTAAGGGAAGTTATTTTCGACGAAGCGCACAAGTCACGGTACTCTATCCACCCTGGATCGGATAAGATGTACCAGGATCTAAAAGATTACTATTGGTGGCCTAGGATGAAAAGCGACGTTGCCGTTTACGTGAGCAAATGTTTAACGTGCGCTAAGGTCAAGGCAGAATACCAGAAGCCTTCGGGACTTCTGCAACAACCTGAGATTCCCAAGTGGAAATGGGAACAAATCTCAATGGATTTTGTTACAAAACTGCCAAGAACGCCAAGAGGCCATGATATGATTTGGGTGATTGTTGACCGCCTAACAAAGTCCGCACATTTTCTGCCAATCAGGGAGAAAGACAGTACTAGTAAACTTGCGGAAATTTACATGAGAGAGATCGTAGCACGACATGGAGTACCACTCTCGATCATCTCTGATAGAGACGGAAGATTTGTGTCAAGAATATGGCAATCTTTCCAAGAATCTTTTGGCTCACAATTAAATCTGAGCACTGCATTCCATCCGCAAACCGATGGCCAGAGCGAGAGAACAATACAAACGTTGGAAGACATGCTGAGGGCATGTGTTATGGATTTAGGAGGTAGCTGGGATAAACACTTACCCTTGGTCGAATTTTCTTACAACAACAGCTACCACGCCAGTATTGGTGTCGCGCCTTTTGAAGCCCTATACGGACGCAAGTGCCGATCACCCCTATGTTGGGCTGACGCAGGTGATAGGCAACTTGCCGGTCCCGAAATCGTCCAAGAGACGACAGATAAGATCGCGCAAATTCTTAAACGCATCGAAGCCGCTCGCCACAGGCAAAAGGCCTACGCGGATCCAAACCGGAAGCATGTGGACTTCCAAGTCGGAGAGATGGTATTATTGAAGGTTTCACCCTGGAAAGGGGTAGCGCGCTTTGGAAAGCGAGGAAAGTTGAATCCACGCTACATTGGTCCCTTTAGAATTCTGGAAAGAATTGGGACAGTAGCATACAAGTTGGACCTACCTGCTGAACTAAATGGTGTTCACGATACATTTCATGTATCCAATTTAAAGAAAAGTCCAACTCAAATTGACGTTGCCATTCCTATCGACGAGATTCACATTGACGACACGCTCCACTTCGTTGAAGAACCTGTCGAGGTCACGGATTAGAAAGTTAACAAGACCCGCCGGAGCAGTGTCAAACTCGTCAAGGTACGTTGGAATGCCAGACATGGTCCTGAATTCACATGGGAGCGTGAGGACCGGATGAAGGAAAAATACCCCCACTTATTTCCCAAGAACACTGCATCTACAAGCAGAACTTAAAATTTCGGGACGAAATTTATTTAACAGGGGGAGAATGTGACAACCCGCACAAAACCAGGTATCCGTACAACTTAATTAATGATTAATTATTACTTGATTTCTGTGCTTGATTGAAACTAGCTGATAAACTGCTACCTGCATACTGATACATGCACTTACTTGCATCATACTTTATTTGCTGTCACTACATTATTTACGTGCTGAACCCTAGTGACAAACATGATGCACAAAAAGCACAGTAGCACCAAACGGATACACAGTGAACATGCTGATATAACCAGCATCAGGCAAATACTGCCTCTAAGGCCTGTTAAGAGCCTCACATATTTTGGCTACACTGGTAGTGAGTGTAGGATATAAGGGTTGTGTTACCGCGTCTCTAGGGGATAAGATACACTGATTCGGATGTGCCAAAAACGTACTTTAAGTACCAAACACAGCACTTTAAATAATTTAACCAGCTTCTAGCTGACTAGTAAAGTGCCAAAAATGAGAAAATATTACTAGACACTTTCTAAAGTGTCGGGAAAACAAATTGTGTCACTAAAGATGTAATAACGACACTTTAAAGTCTTTTGTAACACTTTAACGGATTACTATCCAACCGAACACCCGGGCTTTACCCGAAACATGAAAATATTAGTATTTTCACTATTATTGTTTTTCTGAGCCAGTTAGGGTCCCTGATTACCCTAACACCCATCATGACACATAACATAACACTAACTAAGTTAGATACTTAGTTAACCTTACTTAACTAAACTAAACCCCTAAACACCCACTTAAAATCGAACTAGATACCCCCCCCCCCTTGCTCTCGTAACCGGCCCCTCACACTAGGGGACACACTAGTACATTGAAATCTTGCCAAGATCTTGTGTTGTTTAATATCTTCACTACACTTTAACCATTGGATCATAGCACTAATCTTGCCTATATATACACACATAATCACTAGAGGTTTATCACTTAACTTCACAAACCAACTCTCTCTCTTTCTTCCTTGGTGGCTCACGGCCGAACACCACACACACCACCATCATATTTTCGGTTCTAGCTTCCATCATTCCAAGACCATACAAACATCACAAGTCGCGTATAAGGAGCTTTGGTGCACTCGGATCACGAAGGACCTCAACCGTTGGCTTTTATCCACGCGGTTTTCGTCACAACTCTTCCCTAGCCTTGAGCTAGAGGTATAACCTTTAAAACTTGTTTTTACACTCATCTAAAGTGGTTAAAAGAACTTTCGTCGGTTAAATATCGTAAACACGCGTTTTGAATCTTTAAAGTCTAGTAAAATCACTAAAATGGAGGTTAATAGCATATGTCTTGTGTAAAAGTCGTAGGACTTGAAATTTGTGCTTATTGTGACCCGATCTATAATGTGGTAGCTCAAATCTTCGTTTAACCCGACTTTGTAAAATCACGTATCATCACATAAGCTTGTTTTTGAAAGATACAAGGGTTAAAAGTGAAACACTACCACATTTTAGAGACATGAACTTGTAAAGAAATATTTTACTTGTGTAAAAGTGGTTTAACCGGTAAAATG
The DNA here is from genome assembly GCA_030545235.1 of Helianthus tuberosus. NCBI lineage: Eukaryota > Viridiplantae > Streptophyta > Magnoliopsida > Asterales > Asteraceae > Helianthus > Helianthus tuberosus. The sequence continues at coordinate 38,699,770 of CM060382.1, read as the reverse complement.
GTGTTTAAAACTAGCGGATCTACGCATCCGCAAGTGGTATTTTTGAAAGACCACACTTTAAAGAAATCATGTTTTAAAGAAACGGATCTTACAATGTTAAAAATGATATTTAGAACACACGAGTGTGTAAACACTTGTGTAACGCACATTTCGACAAAATGACTATTTTTGGGAAAAATAATTAGAAGTTGTAAAGTCGGACTTCTCTAAAAACGAGGTTTTTACAAGATTGAAAGTACTTTATATAAAGATCTACGTATATAAATGGGATTTATAATATAGATTCGGAAAAACTACAAGTTCATGCGATTATGCAACTTTACATATTTATTGACTAGTTTGATGTGTCGGAAATTGTTTGATTGAAATAAAGAAGATTGATTGAGTTGATTTGTTAAAAGAAAATGATACGCTTAAAAGCGTGGCCACCTCCAGTTACAGAGGAAACTCTGGCGAAATTTTCTAAAAACCTAACACTTAGACTTTTTACACAACAAGTGTTAGAACTATTTTTGGGCATACTTTTGAAGCATAAATTTCGCCAGTACTATATTTTACCAAACATTCGGAGGTGGGATTTTCACAAGGATTAACGTGATAAATATATTTGTCACAACACTGTTTATGATTATTTTGTGAAACGCATAAATATTATTTTTAGAGTAAAAATAATGTTTACAAACGTTAACGACTCCAAAAGTAATACAAACGCCTTCGCCATAAATATATAAGTTACACCGGTAATTATATTACCACCCGTATGTTAAAACGTAACTTACACAATTACGGAAATATTTATGAACGCGTACTTTTACAACGTATTTTGGGTAAATACTTATATTTTGGAGTTGAATATATATGAAGGTTAAGTGAGACTTAATGATGGAAAATATTACGCACATGTATTAAATCCCCCATCCTTGGGAAGGAAAATAACTATCAAGCATATACAAAATGTAACACGAAATAGTTGTCTAACTATTTCCCGCAAACATAAACTGTAAAGCTAAAGCACGGCCATCCGTCTAATAGAATTAGCACTTGTAGGTCGTTGCACAGCTTACTGCTTCAGAGACGCTTGATAGAGCTTACGCACCCACTGTGAGTTCATGTCCCCCTTTTCTCTAACTGTTTTCAGTTTTCTTAACTGCGGGGGTGAAATACATGTTACTTTGTTTACAAGTACTTTATACACGGTATGAATAACGTAAGGAGGTTTAGATCATGTGAATGGGTAGTTAGAACCCCGAGGGACTCGAGCGGTAGATCTATTTGGGTGTAGCGAGCCCAGCTCCCGGTCCAACAGAACAGGCCTCTCGAAGGACTAACAGAACGGATCCGGAGTGACTTGGTACCCAACGCAAAATCGGCTAGGGTTGTATCTTACTTACTTGCATTTCACGACATGCTAATGGCCTTGCAAACCATTGGTGATCACAAGTCCTCTTACACTGCTACATACCAGGAAACTTTTATACATACAAGTGTTTTACTTACTCACTTGCACATGAACTCGCTCAACATTATTGTTGATTTTTCAACTCACATGTATTTCAGGAAATTAACGGATTCTGGCACGGTATGGAACGTTTTCCGCTGCACTTGTCATGGAGTCATCAGGGTTTAGGGGATGTGTCTCTTTCCTGGACAAGACACAGTCCTTAAACCACGTTTATGTTATGTTATAAGTTGTAAGGTTGTTGAACAAGGTTATGGTTGCATGTTAAAAACAATGGTACTGTATTTGGTTTTCAAAACTTAATGGATGACTTGCATGGTTTTTAAATTCTTCAGCCATGATATGATCTTCTCGAATTACAAGCACCTTTTAATCACCTGAATCACGAACAAACAAACACAATGAGTTTAATCAATATCAAACAAATGAATCGGACGGGTATTCGATCGAGTGAGTCAACACAAGTCAACAGTGAAAATAATCTCGTAACAACGCTGTCCGTTCGGGTGAGATTGCAGTCCGTTCGGATGAGATTGCTATCCGTTCGGGTGGGGTGCTGTCCGAACGGATGAGGTTGCTATCCGAACGGATGAAACTTGAAGCTATCCGACTCTTTGACAAATATCACTCTAATGATGACACTAAGCGACAAAACTGTTGTCCGATCGGGTGAGTTATCCGACCGGATTACTTGTTGACTTCTTGACCTTAATGAATGAGCTTTAACTTTCAAGCTAATATTACAAGCAAACAGTCACACTACAAAACGACAATTAGTACATGCACTTAATAATCAAATGGCCGACATCCTTTAATATCCGATGACTTCAAAAATTTCAATATGCACAATGTCAGTTCACATGCAACAAATAATGACTTCACATGCTACTGACAATATAACACATGCAATCTCAATTCAGAAATATTTAATGCCCGACAATCTATGTAAACAGAATTTTCAATTAATATCTCACATGCATGTTTACTCTAAACTCGATTGATTTCATGTTTCGATAAGCGGTGCTGACAAAACTGATTAATGTTGACTAAGTGACATGAACAAGTGTAATGCTATGACTCGGATTGCTATCCGCTCGGATAGGTCAACTAAAGTCAACACGGATTGCTATCCGCTCGGATAATAATCCGAACGGATAGGTCAACAGAAGTCAAAGTCTTTTAATGTGAAGATGAAGTGCCTCGGATTGCTATCCGACCGGATAACAATGATGTCCGCTCGGATTGCTGTCCGAGCGAGTAACACCAAGTGAAATATGCAAACTGACAATATCACATGCACACACAATCAATCAATCAATTTCTATATGAAATCCTACTGTGCCGTTCAATTTGTAATGTATGAATTCAAGAGATCACGTGATGAGGTTATTAATGAAAGCTATCCTTGTTGACATCTATAATGAATATCACATGCACACCGATTGCATTTATTGACTCACATGAAATGCTGATAAAGTTGACTGACAAGCTGAATATGTTAACTAAAGTAACTAGCTCGGGTGAGATGTTGTGACTCGGATTGCCGTCCGATCGGATGGTAATCCGAGCGGGTGACAGTCAAGACAAAGTCAATATTTTTTAAATGAATTTCAATGCCTCGGATTGTTGTCCAAGCGTACAACAGTCAACAAGTCAACCCTCCTTTAAATGAAATGCAATGTGATGACTTTGAGTCGGATGGTTATCCGCTCGGATTGCCATCCGAGCGGTCAACACCAAGCACAATAACAGCAGCAACAGTAAACATATTTCACAAACTTCGAACCACAAATTTCTAAATTTCTCTTAAATGGCTTTGAATTAAGATTTGAAAATTTGTAGGCTTTTAGATCAACTGATTTCGCTTATCATATCCAAATTTTAGCCGATTTTAACCGTAAAAAGTCGTTTAATTTGATGATTTTCGGTCGAAAAAGTGAAAAAAAAAAAACGTAAAGATGAAGAAATTGATCAAATCTGAGTGAAATTTGAATCTAATTCTGATGATTTTCCGTGCGAAATCGTGCGTTTGATCCGTGCAATCGAGCACCTGCTCTGATACCACTTGTTAGGACCGGTTTTGACTCCAAAACGATTGCGTATCGACACGTGTGACGTGCGGAATCCGTACACGTGCGTGGACCGAACACGAGAACGTACTAAATCTGTGATTCTATAGAAATGTATGAAATCGTACAAAGCACCACGAATCACCTTTTGCCTTTCTCTCTCTACTCTCTCTCTACTTTCTCTCTCTTGATCCTATCTCCTCAAATGTAGCAAATGGAAAAAGTTCTAAACTCTAACACTTAGACTCCTATTTATAGGCCAAGGGGCTTTAATGAGATTCCTCATTATTACTGAAATGCCACCTTGCCTTTTACTACAATATAACAATATAAAGCTAGAAATAAACTGTTTCAGCTACGTTCTTGAGATGACGGAGGCGATAGACATAAATGCACTAACAATGATTAGCACAATAGTTGTTCCATCAGAAACCATCAATGACCCAATTACCAGATTTAAAGCCTAGAAGAGTTAAAAGCTAACAAAAAAAATGAATTTTAAATTCTATTCATTAAACATAGTAATAATTATATAAATTCTATTCATTCAACATAGTAATACTTAGTGATATAATAATGAGAAATTTTACTTGAAAACACCAAGAAATCCATAAAGAAAAAATTATTAAGTATTAGAAAGATTTTAAATAATTATATTTGCAACAAAAATTCATCAAAATGGAAGAGGTACCTGAGTCTTATTTGAATAACAAATGCGTAAGCCCGAGGCAGAAATTGGTGGAGTGCAAATTTTTCTTGCAAAATGAAGTCATGTAGATCATCATCTATTGTTCTAGGCCTTTCTGAACTTGGGTTTTGCCTTTTGAGGATCATCAAATTCCTTCTAGAGCAAATATTAATGTACCAAATAAAACTTAAAAACCAAAGGTAACATAGAACATTGACAAAGCATGCTGAAACTAAACCAACATTCTTTATCCTGTTGGTGCTAGCAGATTAGTAGACCTTAAATGAGAAAACTTAGATTTTCTTTCTAGTAGAAAATGGTTGGTCATATACAACAAAATAAGATTATTACAGAGAGTGATGTTGGGTGCCGAGCCATGAGTTCTATATCATCTTTTCTTGGCAAGCAAACGGAACCCATTTGTCAAAACCAAAAGCTTAGAGAGGGGCTAAACACCCTGCAATAGACAACTCCAAACAAATCAATATAGACCCCATACACCAAAATTACATCCACAAAGACCACCTAACACCTGGACCAAAACACAGACATACCCATTTGCAGCCAAAGTCAATTCCTACAACATTTTTCCAGTTCTGGATGTTATCGTCATGGAAAACCTCGCATAAACTGAAAAAATGAGTTTTGTATCATCTGGTTTGATTAAAATTCGTCATATCACTTAAGAATGACTATATTATAGAGAGGAAAAGTAGTTGTTCACAAAGTCGAGATACAAATCAATATGGAAAAGGAAACAAAAAGAAGATAACCGTCCTCCAGACCCTATAATCCCATTTGAGCGACTCTTCGTTCCCTGATTCGACACTTGCGTTCTCCTTCCTCCAGACCCTAAAATACCATTTGAGTTCTTCCCAAAAAATCGTCAAATGTGATCTAAAAATCACCAACAGAAACACAAAACCTAAACAATCAACACAACACTTAAATTGACAACAAATACACCATAAACCATAACTAAATATAAAAACCACCAACAGAAACACAAAACCTGATCTAAACAACAAATTGAGCCACCAAACATAACATTCAAACAAACCAAACAATCATCCCAACAACTATACATCTATACAGTACTTATACAAATACAATCATCACACCAATTTCTAGAAATTAAACCTTACTAACCCTAGAAAACACTAAAAGTTCACTAATTACATTAACATATCAACTGAATTTAGCAACAAACACTACCTTTAACAAAAGACTTAACCAAATCAAAAGTTGAAACACTAATTTTAACATATTAAGACATACAAACCCTAGAAAACATGAAAAGCTCACCAATATCCGACCAACCAATGTGAGTAGGCTTCTGTTTATATGGCTGCCTTCCTTCAATCGGGCACCTGCAGCATACGTTTGAGATGCACGCTCACTGCCAGCAAGGTCCACAAGACTCTGCAAGAGTCCAATTAGGTTAAAATCAACTTACCGAAAATAATCAATTACAAAGAGAATATTAAATTACGTACCAAACTTGCCAGGAGAGATTTTACACATCCTAATTAATCATGAAAACTGCTCTGAAAAGGCTGAAAAGGATAACCCTTAAACGATGAGATGAAGTGTGCACAAATAGAATGATAGATTATTCTAATGTGAAAGACATGAAACTTGCCATTTACTTCACATGAACCGTTTATACACAAAAGAAAAGGCAAAAGCTGGTAAACTGTTAAGATCACCAGTCTGATTATCTGATGTGATCATACAAAATCGAACACTAAATCATACGAAAATCCTAATTGAAACCCTAAAACTCACCTTGAACACCCTTAAACTCAAAGGATTATCCGTCAATTTCGATAGAATGATGATTGAAAGATCCTATTGAAGGTTGTCGCCGATGGTACTGAGAGAGTGCAGAGGATTCCTATTCGCCAGAGAGAGTTAGAGTTAGGGTTTTGGAGCAATGGTTTGAACGATTTTGAGATAATGAGAGAGAGAGAATAGACCTAGCGTATGTGAGAAGCCAATTGAATCCCCATCCGAGAGATATGCCACTTGTCAAATTATTTGAGTTTTGCCACCTCATTGCTTATGTGGATGCTTAGTTGGCTTGCACCATTGGGTGACATGTGTCCCCCAATGGTTTGCTTTATTAGAGATATAGATTATCACACAAAAAATACAGTTAAGCAAAACTGTATATTTATATATTCTTTTAAAGTCAATGGGCAAGCGAATGAAGTCTTCCGTTGGTCGTTAGATGTATTTCAATTTAATTATATCCCGAATATCCGTCTAAAAAGCAATAAAACTTCAGAAATGTGAGTAACTAAATGATCTGATTAATAAAGGGAAGAAGGGTATGGTCATTCGATGTGGTAGTATTATGTTTACCAAATAAGCTTATTTTTATGTTCGAAGTCGGCTTGTAAACAAATTTAAAGAAGCTCGGCTCGACTCGGCTCGTTTACACTAAGGCTCGAAGAGCCTAACGAGCTTCACATGCGAGGCTAGAGCTTGGGCTCGATAAACAAACGTGCTTTACGTAGGACATGGGTCACAATTTTATAATAAAAATTATATTAATAAATATAAAAATTGTAAAGATACTCTCTTTACATAATTTGGGGAACTTGTAGTACATGAACCGTATACAAATTCAAACGAAAATAAATATGAACTACAACATATTTAATAAATCAATCGATTTAAACCAATATCTTCAAAAGATAAAGTCTTCAACTTCATTTTTAGTAACGTATTCTTGTAGTCTCCTTGGCAAGATCTTCAAAAGATAGAGTAATCAACTTTGTGCTCGAACAAGGCCTTCCCGTAGTATTCTTTGTTGCAAGAAAGAACAAATGATGCTGACGGTTGTGGCTGAGGCACGTGTTCAACACGCTTCTCTTAAAACAGATTTCACGCCTCTACCAAAGACGACACGTCTGTCTCCCAGGGACAACAGCCGAAGCAGTTTGTACTGCCGGAGATGGCCATGCGCCCGAGTTTACACCAGATAAAATTATAGTGTTAGAACTTGTAGAAATATAATGATACGAATGTGATGGAATCGAGTAGAGAAAACTTATTTCTCTAAGTACCCAACACATGAGCCTTTAGGTATCTCTAAGAACTCTTCTAATTTTTCTTTTAAAATTCCACTTTCAATTCTCTACTTGTAATAATTTTCATCAAGTTAGGCACATAACCCACTTTGTATACAAGAGATATGGGGTAGAAAAGAATCACACTTTATTAGAGATTTTATTAGAGACATAAACTCTAATAAAAACTAATAAATTGACATAAAAAACTCTACTTAAAAGTTTATAACCAAAATGAATAGTCTAGTAAATAATTATAATTTTACTAAATTATAATTTCACTAAATTAATATCCATTCACACCATTGAATTTCCAACACTTTATTTTAGGCTCAAGCTCGGCTAGGGCTCAATAAGGCTCAGCGCGTTTCGAGCCTTTTCTCGAGCCGATCTTGAGTAGCTTGTGAACCGCTCGGCTCACTTGAACCACTAATTATAAGTCACTAGACAAGAAATAAATAATATGTGAACCTAATTGTTAGGAAAAAAAATGATATGAGAACCACTCAATATTTGTCACCGATGCAACTAGTCTAAGTAAGGGTGTAGGGAGTGGTTAGACACTTGAGAGTGGCAAACTAAAAAATTAACCAATGAGAGTGTGCCATGTCAAAGTGGTAAACTATACTCAAAATGTTGGCAATGGTTAGACACTTGGTAAAGTGGTAAACTATTTTTTTTTTAAAAAGGAAAAAGGTGTGATTGGTTGAGATGGCATGGACCCCACTACACACCCCCACTCTCTCCCTTTCCCCCTCTCCCCGATTCGGTATACCCTCACCGATTTTGTCCCCCTTTTCGGCAATATATTTTCGGTAAACATGTTGGCGGTGGATGATATGCGGTGCCGAGTGGGTTTACCGCCCCCACTCCGGACATCCTAAGCGACTTTAGAGAAACAAAAAACTTTTTGAGTGACTTTAGACCAAAGGGTATGGGGCTCGGCACCGGCCCCCCCCCCCACCCTTTTAGGCCCGTCGCACACAACCCCCTTGGGGCCCGGCTCGGCAGTTTCGTCGGATTTCCAACGTTGGAGACGGGGCTGCTTTTTTGTGGGGTCCATTGAATATTGCCGTTGAACGGCTAGTTTAAAAAAATTTCATTTAATTTAAAACCTTTATAAATACCCACATATTTATCCACTTTTATACCAAAATTCACCCACTTTCTCCAAACAACTCCCACAACTTTATACAAAATACCCACATAATCTTCTCTAAAAAAATACACCATGTCATCTTCTTCTTCATCGGGTTCGATGGACACCATGGAAGCCGTAAAATATTTTATAAACAAGGTGGTAGAGGCGACACAAGTAATTTTGGAAGAAGAAGAGGAGGAGCAGGTTTCGTCACAACCACGAAACAGGAACCCACACATCGAGCGAGACCGAGAAAGTTAGTGATATTTTTATTCTTATATTTATATTCTTATATATTTATTCTTAATTTTTTAAGTTTATGTTTTTAGTCTTATTTTTTTATTATATGTTGTATATATATTTTGTTATCTTGTAGGTGCTAACCAAAGATTATTCGTTGATTACTTTGCCGACGAGCCGTTGTACTCGAAGGCTATTTTTAGACGCCGTTTCAGAATGAGTCGTCGACTTTTCTTACATATCGCCGACGATTTAGCCGCTTATCACCCGTTTTTTACCATGCGCCCGATGCTAGAGGCAAAATGGGCTTCACCACCTTACAGAAATGTACTGCGGCGATTCGTCAACTTGCTTATGGGACGACAGCCGATTCTTGGGACGAATACTTAAAGATGTCCGAAAGAACTGCTAGAGAATGTTTATACAAGTTTTGAAAATTTGTAGTGAATCTCTACAGCCAAAAATATTTGCGAAACCCGAATTACAATGACGTCCAAAATTTGTATCAACACCACCAAGCAAGGCACGGTTTTCCAGGCATGCTCGGGAGCATTGATTGCATGCATTGGGCATGGCGGAATTGTCCTACCGCTTGGCGAGGAATGTATATGCGAAGCGATCATGGACATCCAACAATAATTCTAGAAGCTGTTGCGTCTCAAGACCTATGTATTTGGCATGCTTTCTTTGGGATTCCTGGTTCGAATAACGACATCAACGTTCTACAAAATTCTGAGGTTTTTGACCATGTTATAAATGGGATCGGTCCTGATACGAGGTTTACAGTTTCGGGAGTGGAGTACAGACGCGAGTATTATCTTGCCGATGGAATATACCCACAATACTCTACAATAGTTAAAACGGTTAGGCATCATGCAGATGAAAAAAGAAAGAAATTTGCCAAGTTTCAAGAAGCGGCTAGAAAAGATATTGAACGGTGTTTTGGGGTTCTCCAACAAAGATGGCATATTATTGAAAACCCAGCACGCGCTTTTACACCCAAAACGTTGCGATACTGTATGTATGCTTGTATTCTGCTGCATAACATGATCCCCGAAGACGAAGGACATGCAATTTGTGAGTATGACGAGAACGCAGTGGCGGAGAATAATGTTCCGGTTAGCGGAGAACAACAAGATTTGAACAGGTTCTCGTTACATAACGATTTCACACATGTCAATCTTCAATCGGACTTGATCGATCACATTTGGAGTCTCGGAGAAAACAACGCGTAGTTTTTTTATTTATTTGTAACTTTAGGCTTTTTTTAATATAAGTTTAGGTTTTTTTTAATGTTACTTTAGGGTTTTTTTAATGTTACTTTAGGTTTTTTTAATGTAGCTTTAGGATTTTTATTTAAATGTAACTTTAAGTTTTTATTTAAATGTAACTTTTTTTATTTTTATTTACTTTGTTTTAATTAACATGGCAAAAAAATGGGGGAGGAGCATCCACCACACCCTTAGATAGTCTCCAAGGGGATGGTCATCCTCCTATGCTTACGTGGCGCTTATGTGGAGGATAGTCCCTTTGGAGACTATCCTCCCCATACCCAATGGTCTTAGTGAGATACCTAAGAAAATTGGTTAAACATTGATACATACTGAGGAGGTATGACCCGGATCGGCTAACCCGACCCGGTCATCACCTATTATTTTATTATAAATATTTAATTACATATGTTTATTCTAGAATGTTCTTTTCTGCATGGATAAACTATGTAACTGAATCTCCAACCTTTTGGGAAGATCATGCAAATCCCTAACTTATCGGAGCCTCTCCTAAGTTAAAAAAAAAAACCTAATGGTAAACTATAAATAGAGGTAAACATCTAAGGTATGATCATCTTGCTCTCGTTTTACTCTCTCTCAATACATTCATACTTTCTTTCTCCTAAACCGAGACTTATTCTCACGCCGGAGGGTGGTTACAGAAATAACCACATTCCTCTAACGAGTCCTAACGGTGTTCTGTTTTGCAGTCAGCTGTTCGGATCGCCAAAGAGTGGAAGTCCTAGCCAGAACATACCCATATGGTCAGTGTTTCTTCATTGGCGCCATCCGTGTGACCTTTCGGAAACAACAGCAAGACAGAACCCAATGGCAAGCGATCAGAACATGGTAGTAACAACGAGTCAGGCAATGACAACCATCAACCCGTTGCTGGAAACGAACCCCGTTACCACCTTACTAGCTTCACCTGCTGTGACCAAGTCTCTCGACCTGGAATTCGAAGCGGAAGGACAACCACCAGGTTTTACAGGCACCTCTGTTGTCTCCTCTGGGGCGACAACGGCTGACCTTTTCTCATACACCTCCTTGTAGTTCCGGTCGGTGGAACCAACTACAACAGACACCAACGTTTTCACCCCAGCATCAACCAAAAGTGCACAGACTATACGTCATAGCACTATGCCGGTTATCGCATCTGCGAGTCCAAGTGCTATTACGCCGTCGATGAGCATGGCTCAATACTATCAGCCCTCGGCTACATACGCCTTGCCACCTCTGTACTCAGCAGCACTAACTGCAGCATTGTCTACTCCACCACACCAGCCAGTAGTCATGCCTGCAGGGATAATGAATGTCCCGGTTACGCTGGGAAATCAGGAGTACTTCCCAGGATATTACTATGCACCCCCATACGGGTATTTACCCCCATATAATACCCAATCATACACCCCACAGATGGCGGCTCAAGGTTATGCTCAGCAGTCGCCATACGCGGCTTATATGTCACCTTGGTGGACTTTCCCAACATCCCAGCCAGCTTATAGTCAGACCCCGCCAACGGCGGAACCTGTGTACGACAGAGGAAACGTGTCCAGGCCTCGTTTTTCTCAAAGTGGGGGCCCCAGCTCTACACTGAACACCACCCCGGTTCAACCCCCTGTTACCCAGGGAGCCACCCAGAGCAGGGCAATTCCTCCAATACAACCCATCAATGTTGAAGAAGACGATCTCACCAGGCCTTACAAACCAGTGGACGCTACTTTCAAATCTAAATTCACTAGAAGAATAGTTGAAGCTCCAATCAAGGAAAAACCCAAGATGCCTCAAACTGTGGGCAAGTACGATGGTCTAGGCGACCTGGATGACCATCTTAACCTGTTCAAGAGCACTGGGGAAGTAGCCTGTTGGCCCATGCCCCTCTGGTGTAAGATGTTTGTCCAAACGCTGGTAGGAGCAGCACGGGTCTGGTGGGATAGTCTGCCCGTCGGGGAAATTGATAGCTTTGAAGATCTAGAGGCCAAGTTCACGTTGTAATTTAGCCAACAGAGAAGGCACACAAAGGATCGAAACGAACTCCTCCACATTCGTCGGCGAGACAATGAAACAGTGGAGAGTTTCATCGTTAGATTCAACAAAGAAAGCCTGACAATTCCAGGTGTCACAAATGACCTAGCGTGTGGAGCTTTCCTACAAGGAGTGAATGATAACGAGTTGCTAAGAACACTCTACGGGAGGGACGGTGTACCTCCCACCATAGACGAGATCCTGAAGATAGCCAAAGTATACGTTACACAAGAAAAGACCGTTGCAGCCAGTCACACGGCCAACAGAAAGAAAGAGGCTCCGAAAAGCCAGGATGACAGAGAACAGCAGAGCTCCAATGGTAAAGGTAGAGGAGACCGATATAAAAAAAGTGATAGAACAGACTCGAAGTACGATAGGTCTAGAAGCACTTACTCAAGAAACAAGTCCTCTTCCAGACCGCGGTCCGACTGCCCTAACCAAAGCAAAATGCCGGCAGAGATACTGGCCTCTGAAAACCTCAAGTTCAATCCTCCAAAGCCATTGAAGGACGCTCCCAACAAAGACACTAGCAAGTATTGTGAATACCACAAGGGGTGTGGCCACGATACTAACGATTATTTTCAAATAAAGAAACAAATCGAGTATTTTGTAAAAGCGGGTAAGTTGGCGCACTTGGTTCGAGACTAAACAGGGCCCTCTTCCCGTCAAAGAAGAAAACGATAAATGGGCGGGTAAGAGACAGCGAGAGCTAAACATGGTGTACGCTGATAAGGGAAAAGGGGCAAAACGGGGTTTCTCCACGCTCGAACCATGGATGCTGGGGACCATGACAATCGAACCGCGTGTAGAGGATTTGCACCTCACCACTGACCCCCTAATCATATCCGCCGCGGTAGGCGATTATAGTATGAGAAGGATTCTGGTAGATATCGGGAGTTCTGAAGACATCATTTATGAGCGTTGCTTTAACAGAATGCAATCAGAAGACAAATAATTGCTCGAGTCAGTGCACGCCCCTATTTGTCACACCCCGACCACGTAAAACAACAAAGCGTGGCGGAAACGTCGGGGGGTGTTGTAACAGAATTATCGTTTCATAACCATGGATACAAAAAGTGTTTCGTTTTATTGATAATATTAAACATTAACATTGTTTTAACACATAACAAACAAGTTTTATATCGTCTATCATAGATATTATGTCACTAAGGCCTCGTCCAGATCCTATGTGACGCATGCATCCTAGAACGTCAATCAAGCAACAATACCTGAAACATATGTAAAAACAAAGTCAGCAAAGAAATGCTGGCGAGTACATAGGTTTTATAAGAGTATCGGAATCATGGCTTGTTTTCATATATTGCGATACCCCGAAAACCTTGTTTTTTTTAAAAGTGTATAATATTGCAACATGATTAACCAACTCAAATCAAGATGGTTATAATTTATAAAATTTCGTAGCCATGATTCTTAACCCAAAAGCTTTTTGTTTTTAGAAAACCAGCTTGTAAAACATCTCGTATATTCTCGTTAATAAGACTCGTATATTATTTCAAAAACATCGTTGAGTGACATCGTTTCAATATCGTTTACCCAAGTGAACTAAATAACGCCACGGTATGTAATATGTTGAAAACACTTATATATAAGAAGTACCAGCGACGTATCTACCATGTTTTCACCACATTACACCCGTCCCGTTATCTAAACACTAGCCCAGAAGCCAATCGTTTACCCAAATCTTTTAACGTCGTTTCCAAATCGTTTCCAAATCGTTTCCAAATCATTTCCAAATCATTCCCAAATCGTTCCCAAATCGTTTACAAATCATTCCCAAATCGTTTACTCGTTTAGATCGTTTAAATCGTCCTCGTTTTAATTGTGAAAACTTATATATGGTCGTCTCGTTAATAACATTCAAACCTTTGTGACTCGTTCATCGTTCAACTCGTTCTTGCATTAACAAACCTCCAAAGGGTAAGTTAACAATCATCAGATTCAGTCGTTACCCACAACACCCACACATAACCATGGGTATAGTGCAATAACGGGATTTGTCATATCCTATGGTACCATAACCTAATACTGGTCGGTTTGATCAATGCTAATGAATGTCGTTCGTTATGTAACTACAACCAAAAAGTTCGTTCACATTATCGAAATCGTTAATAGTTTAGTATAAATCGTTCTATTCGTTTTTGAAATCATCGTTTAAACCTTGAAAACATTTTGTACATATGAATCACCCCAAAACAATTGAAAGTTGTAAAATAGGGGAACTATGTACTCACATGTAGTGCAAGGTATCCTCAATCAATAGTACTTCAACAAACTCGAGTAAACCAGAGAAATCAAGTAGCACCTAGTAATTGATTCATTAGTCAAACAATAGACGCCTAAATCGGAAGATCGGACAGAATGAGGTCTTGTAAACCAAATGAGTGTTGGAACTCATGTGATATGGTTTAACAAGGCCTACATCCTAAATGAAACCTAACCTAAGTGCCTTCGACCTATCGCGACCCATTAAGGTATCTTATGCTACTTTAACGCGTCGTTCGCGTGAAACGCGTTCGGAACGTCTAACTAGTCCTATGACAAGTATTATATGCCTATACAAGTTTAATCATGATGTATAATAAGCTATGTGACAAAAGTTTAGGTTACATAAGCTTAATTACCAATTATACATGAAAAGGGTATTTTGGTAATTTACCTAAGGCATATAATCTACTTATCATACAACTACCTAAACTAGGTGACCATAAGGTATAACCTCGGAAGGTTAATCCCTATGCAACTATGGTCACTAACCATGTTTGGTCGGATCCTAATGATCGACCAAACGGGTCGTGTTTGAAAGTCTAAGCGGGTGTTTAGTCCGCTTGACTTACGACTCTACACAAGCACTAGACTAAAAAGTGACGAGCTAAACATGCTAAAACATGTTTAGTTAAGTTAGAAAACAGGTTTTGATATCCTAGAGTAGTTTGGTTACAAAATACGCGTAAATGTGTATTTTGGCAGAAACTACGACTCGTCACTGAGCCTAGATAACGTGGTAATCAGTAGGTATAGTCACTAGGGACTATAACCATCGTGATTACGCTCACGTTATGAAGTTCAAACGAACTTCACATTGACCATAAAATGGTCAATGCAGAAAGTCAAACGCAGTTTGACTTTAACGCTAAAACGAATGAAAAGAACGAAAGAACACTTACAGAAGGTCCCCGCAAGATTTGATTCCAATTTTTCTCTCAGGTAGGAAGCATATACTTCCACTTAGAGAGCATAAATCAGATTTCAAATTGTGGGTTTTGAAGTGAAATGGATGGGGTATATATAGGATTTCTAGAACCGTTAAGATCGTTCCTCGAAAACTGAGCTTTGATCTGGACCGTACATGTGTGCCCATGGTTTTCTAAAACCATGGGAGCCCCTAATATGGACTATGTTCATTGAATACCAGCCCATGGTTTTACAAAACCATGGGTGAAAACCATCAACACTTCAAAATGGACTAGGTTCATTGAACCTGCCAGAAATTTCAAAAATGGTCCCTACACTTGTAAAACTTGATTTTTTGGCACTTTTAAGCCCCGTTAACCCCATTTCAAGGCTCTAAAATAAAGTTAAAGTATAGGGAACTTAAAATATGCTCAAAAACATCTCGAATGTCGGTTCGTTTGGTCGTACGGTTGCGTTATTCGCTTAATTACGACGGAAGTCGTAACGAACGCAAAAACGATCCAAATTAAGCGACGAATGGAATTTTATCATGCCAAACACTAAAATAAAATATTTTAATGCTTACATAAATTTTTGGATGTCCGGGTGTATTCAGAACGTAAGTTATGCGCGAAAATGCAAACTTATGCACTTTTTGACGCTTTTAGTCCCTGAATGAGCATAAAGTTTATTTTAGCATACCGAACCCCTCAAAGCCTATTTCTAAGCTATGTAAAGGTTATTTAGGGTATGTTTAACTTATGATCAAGTTCCGGAATGTTCGTTACTATACAAATCGGCATAGTTTCGCAGTTTGACACAAATAGTCTCTACGATCGAACAAAGTTGATTTCGACACACCAAACCATTCAAAACTTATTTCTAAGTTATGTGGAGGTTATTTAAGGTATGTTAAGCCTATGTCACTATTCCGGAGTGTTTGTCGCGTTATACTGACTGCGTTTAAGCACCAGTTTGCGTATAACCTTCCAGGAAGCGATTTAGAGCTTGAAATTGGAATCGAATTAAATTGTAAAATCACTAAACACAATTACACATATAATAACACCAAAACACATATAATAACACCAAATCACATTGTTTTATTAATAATCATCATTGTTTTACATCGTAAATCGATTACAGAACACAGTTGTCACAGTCTCCCCTACTTCAGGAAATTTCGTCCCAAAATTTTAACTAGAGGAAGTTTGTGAAAACAAATGCGGATATTTCGTCTTCATCTGGTCCTCACGTTCCCAAGTAAACTCGGGGCCACATTTGGATTCCCAGCGAACTTTAACCAAATGAATCTATTTGTTCTTCAACTGTTTGTATGTACGTTCCACTATCTCCACAGGTTTCTCAACAAAGTGCATCGTTTCATCAATTCGAATCTCGTCGAGAGGAATGTGTAGATCAGCGTCAGCTAAACACTTTCGTAGATTGGACATGTGAAAAGTCGGGTGAATATTTCCAAGCTCTGGAGGTAGCTCTAGACGATAGGCAACCTTTCCAATTCTTTCCACAATCTTAAATGGTCCCACATATCGAGGTGCAAGTTTTCCTTTCTTTCCAAATCTCACAACTCCCTTCCAAGGTGAAACCTTGAGTAGGACACGATATCTGACTTGAAATTCTAAGGGCTTGCGTCCCAAGTCCGCATATCTCTTTTGACGGTTTCGAGCTGTCACAAGATTATCGCGGATTTTCTTGATTTTTGTCTGTTGTTTCCAGAACGAGCTCAGGTCCAGTAAGCTGAGCTTCACCGGTCTCGTTCCAACAGACAGGTGAACGACATTTTTGACCATAGAGAGCTTCGAATGGTGCCATATTAATGCTAGTATGATAACTATTGTTGTAAGAGAACTCGATCAGCGGCAGATGAGAATCCCAATTACCACCAAAGTCTATCACGCATGCTCTAAGCATATCCTCCAAAGTTTGAATCGTTCTCTCAGATTGGCCATCTGTTTGGGGATGATAAGCAGTGCTTAGATTCAGTTGGGTTCCCAAAGCAGATTGCATGGCCTTCCAAAAATGAGATGAAAATCGAGCATCACGATCGGAAATGATATCTAAAGGAACACCATGTCGTGATACAATCTCGTCTACATAGATCTTGGCAAGCTTCTCAGCAGAGAAATCCTCACGGATAGGTAAGAAGTGAGCAGATTTTGTCAAACGATCAACTACAACCTAAATAGCATCGTGGCCTTTAGATGTACGCGGTAACTTAGTAATGAGATCCATGGCAATGTTCTCCCACTTCCAAACCGGTATCTCTGGTTGTACAAGCAAACCAGATGGTCGTTGATGTTCAGCCTTGACTTTGAGACAAGTTAGGCATTTCGACACATACAAGGCAACATCTTTCTTCATACCAGGCCACCAGACCTTAGTACGAAGATCCTTGTACATTTTATCAGCACCAGGATGGACAAAATATCGAGACTTATGTGATTCGTCCATCACTAAAGTGCGAAGATCGTCTTGTTTCGGAATCCACAAACGATCCATGAAATAGAGTAAACCATCATCCTTCGCTTCGAGTTTAAGCTCAAGCTGACGTGGTAATTCATTACTTATCAAATTTTGTGAAACACAAAATTACTGAGCTTGAAGGACACGAGATTGAAGATCAGATAGTGTTCGAACAAAATGAAGCTTGACTCGCTCCTTTCGACTAAGTGCATCGGCTACAACATTCGCCTTACCAGGGTGGTAGCGAATCTCGCAGTCATAATCGTTTAAGAGTTCAACCCAACGTCGTTGCCTCATGTTCAGCTCTTTCTGATTAAGAATATGTTGGAGACTTTTGTGGTCTGTGAAAACCACACACTTCGTTCCATAGAGATAGTGTCTCCAGATTTTAAGCGCGAAAACCACAGCTCCTAACTCAAGATCATGAGTCGTGTAGTTCTTCTCGTGAACTTTAAGCTGCCTAGATGCATATGCAATAACTTTACCTCGTTGCATAAGGACGCAACCAACGCCTAAGTTGGACGCATCACAATAGACAACGAAATCATCTATTCCCTCGGGCAGAGATAGAACAGGAGCATTACATAACTTCTGCTTCAGCGTTTGGAACGCTCCTTCTTGCTTGGGTCCCCACTCAAAAGGCTTATTCTTATGAGTCAAAGAAGTGAGTGGAACCGCTATATTCGAGAAATTTGAAATGAATCGACGATAATAACCAGCAAGACCAAGAAAAGATCGAATCTCTGTAGGTGTCGTCGGCGTACTCCAATCCTTAATAGCAACAAATCTTGGATGGATCCACATGAATACCCTGCTCATTGACTATATGACCCAGAAACTGAACTTCTTTAAGCCAGAATTCACACTTGGAGAATTTAGCGAAAAGTTGTTCCTTCTTAAGGAGTTCCAACGTTAAGCGAAGGTGTTGCTCGTGATCGGCTCGAGTCTTCGAATAAATGAGAATATCGTCGATGAACACAATAATGAACTTGTCTAAATAAGGTTTACAGACCCTATTCATTAAGTCCATAAAGATAGCTGGGGCATTCGTCAAACCAAAAGGCATGACAGTGAACTCGTAATGCCCATATCTCATGCGGAAAGCAGTTTTGGGAATATCTTCTTCGAGAACATGAAGTTGATGATACCAGAACGCAGATCGATCTTGGAAAAGCATGAAGCACCCTGCAGCTGGTCGAAGAGATCATCAATTCGAGGTAGGGGATATCGATTCTTGATGGCGAGCTTATTAAGCACACGATAATCGACACACATTCGAAAAGATCCATCTTTCTTTTTCACGAAGAGGACAGGAGCTCCCCAAGGTGAAAAGCTCGGTCAGATGAATCCTTTATCAGATAACTCTTGAAGCTGGTTCGATAAATCTTGCATCTCCAACGGTGCAAGACGATAAGGTGCTTTTGCAATCGGGTTGGCATTGGGTACAAGATCAATATGAAACTCAACTTGACGAACTGGAGGTAAACCAGGCAGTTCATCAGGAAACACCTCTGGATAATCCCGAACAATCGGAATATCCTGAATACTCTTGCTCTTGTCTTTCTCCTCGGTGACATGTGCTAGAAAAGCAACATATCCTTTTCGCAAATAACTTTGAACTTCCATACACGACATAAGCTTCAATCCACCTGAAGGTTTCTCGCCACGAATCTCCAGAACATCGCCAGAAGACAAAGGAATACGAACAATCTTATCGAAACAAACCACCTCAGCGTGGTGTTTGGTTAACCAATCCATTCCAATGATAATATCGAAACTCCAAAGTTGCATCGGTGTGAGGTAAATAGGAAAAAGATGGTTATCAAGGTTCAACTGACAATTACGAATAATAGAATCGAGAACAAGAGGTTTACCAGTGGCAACTTCAACAGATAAGGGTTTCCTCAGTTTAGTTCTAGGTATCGCAAGCAAAGGCTCAAATGACAATGAAACAAAACTTCTATCGGCACCAGAATCAAAAAGAATAGATACAGGTTGATTGTTAACAAGAAACGTACCATTGACAAGGAACGTACTATTGACAACAAGGTTGTCAGGTTGAGCCTCGTTTGCATTCAGATTGAATGCTCGTCCATGAGCGGAATTCACATTCACGTTTGCATTCGGATTTGCATTCGCGTTTACCAACCTTGGGCAGTTGTTACGGAAATGACCCATTTCACCGCAGTTGTAACATGAACCAGGTGGGAATCTAGCAGCATTCCCCTAAACTTGTGCTGGACTCTACGCAGTGACAGCAAAAATTTGGGAAGCCTTGCGCTTCCTCGACTTCCTTGAAGACTCGCCCTTCTTCTTTCCCTTACCTTTACCCTTGTCTTGAACGGAATCGGCTGACTGCTTCTTCTCACCCTTGTGGGTAAGTTTACCCTTCCTGACTAGAGACTCAGTCAGGGTTGCAGCCAAATCAATCGCTTGACGCACAACGACAAATCAAAGCAAATGGGTCAATATAGTGTATCGCCGAAGACATGCTCGCCTATAAGTGAACACTCACCCCAAGAGTTCCCAGGTAAGAGTGACTGGTCCAATTATGTGGATTTGTACGAACACTCTAGCCTTTGACAGAAAACTCAGAGTACAGGCACTCACTCTTCCAGTTTGCACGTGTTCACACTATTTAGACCCAAACTTTGACGAGATTTGAAAACTTAAAGGGTTCAAAACCTAGTAATCAATCATCCTAGAATGCATGATTAATTTTCAAAGCGGATTCAAAAATTGTGTTCTCGTTGTGGTTATCACCTAAGGGTAGGTGACAGTTTTGTTTTAAAATATCTAAATGCAAAGTTTACTTGCGTTGGGGTCCTAAAAGTTATAGTCTAGGTCAAAGCATTACTAATAACCTAATTCCCTATAACCATTGGCTCTGATACCAACTCTTCTGTCACACCCCGACCACGTAAAACAACAAAGCGTGGCGGAAACGTTCGGGGGTGTTGTAACAGAATTATCGTTTCATAACCATGGATACAAAAAGTGTTTCGTTTTATTGATAATATTAAACATTAACATTTTTTTTAACACATAACAAACAAGTTTTATATCGTCTATCATAGATATTATGTCACTAAGGCCTCGTCCAGATCCTATGTGACGCATGCATCCTAGAACGTCAATCAAGCAACAATACCTGAAACATATGTAAAAACAAAGTCAGCAAAGAAATGTTGGCGAGTACATAGGTTTTATAAGAGTATCGGAATCATGGCTTGTTTTCATATATTGCGATACCTCGAAAACCTTGTTTTTTTAAAAGTGTATGATATTGCAACATGATTAACCAACTCAAATCAAGATGGTTATAATTTATAAAATTTCGTAGCCATGATTCTTAACCCAAAAGCTTTTTGTTTTTAGAAAACCAGCTTGTAAAAGATCTCGTATATTCTCGTTAATAAGACTCGTATATTATTTCGAAAACATCGTTGAGTGACATCGTTTCAATATCGTTTACCCAAGTGAACTAAATAACGCCACGGTATGTAATATGTTGAAAACACTTATATATAAGAAGTACCAGCGGCGTATCTACCATGTTTTCACCACATTACACCCGTCCGGTTATCTAAACACTAGCCCAGAAGCC
Organism: Helianthus tuberosus; assembly: GCA_030545235.1. Lineage (NCBI taxonomy): Eukaryota > Viridiplantae > Streptophyta > Magnoliopsida > Asterales > Asteraceae > Helianthus > Helianthus tuberosus. Next base: position 38,678,517 of record CM060382.1, on the reverse strand, counting down.
AATCGTTTACCCAAATCGTTTACAAATCATTCCCAAATCGTTTACTCGTTTAGATCGTTTAAATCGTCCTCGTTTTAATTGTGAAAACTTATATATGGTCGTCTCGTTAATAACATTCAAACCTTTGTGACTCGTTCATCGTTCAACTCGTTCTTGCATTAACAAACCTCCAAAGGGTAAGTTAACAATCATCAGATTCAGTCGTTACCCACAACACCCACACATAACCATGGGTATAGTGCAATAACGGGATTTGTCATATCCTATGGTACCATAACCTAATACTGGTCGGTTTGATCAATGCTAATGAATGTCGTTCGTTATGTAACTACAACCAACAAGTTCGTTCACATTATCGAAATCGTTAATAGTTTAGTATAAATCGTTCTATTCGTTTTTGAAATCATCGTTTAAACCTTGAAAAATTTTTGTACATATGAATCACCCCAAAACAATTGAAAGTTGTAAAATAGGGGAACTATGTACTCACATGTAGTGCAAGGTATCCTCAATCAATAGTACTTCAACAAACTCGAGTAAACCAGAGAAATCAAGTAGCACCTAATAATTGATTCACTAGTCAAACAATAGACGCCCAAATCGGAAGATCGGACAGAATGAGGTCTTGTAAACCAAATGAGTGTTGGAACTCATGTGATATGGTTTAACAAGGCCTACATCCTAAATGAAACCTAACCTAAGTGCCTTCGACCCATCGCGACCCATTAAGGTAGCTTATGCTACTTTAACGCGTCGTTCGCGTGAAACGCGTTCGGAACGTCTAACTAGTCCTATGACAAGTATTATATGCCTATACAAGTTTAATCATGATGTATAATAAGCTATGTGACAAAAGTTTAGGTTACATAAGCTTAATTACCAATTATACATGAAAAGGGTATTTTGGTAATTTACCTAAGGCATATAATCTACTTATCATACAACTACCTAAACTAGGTGACCATAAGGTATAACCTCGGAAGGTTAATCCCTATGCAACTATGGTCACTAACCATGTTTGGTCGGATCCTAATGATCGACCAAACGGGTCGTGTTTGAAAGTCTAAGCGGGTGTTTAGTCCGCTTGACTTACGACTCTACACAAGCACTAGACTAAAAAGTGACGAGCTAAACATGCTAAAACATGTTTAGTTAAGTTAGAAAACAGGTTTTGATATCCTAGAGTAGTTTGGTTACAAAATACGCGTAAATGTGTATTTTGGCAGAAACTACGACTCGTCACTGAGCCTAGATAACGTGGTAATCAGTAGGTATAGTCACTAGGGACTATAACCATCGTGATTACGCTCACGTTATGAAGTTCAAACGAACTTCACATTGACCATAAAATGGTCAATGCAGAAAGTCAAACGCAGTTTGACTTTAACGCTAAAACGAATGAAAAGAACGAAAGAACACTTACAGAAGGTCCCCGCAAGATTTGATTCCAATTTTTCTCTCAGGTAGGAAGCATATACTTCCACTTAGAGAGCATAAATCAGATTTCAAATTGTGGGTTTTGAAGTGAAATGGATGGGGTATATATAGGATTTCTAGAACCGTTAAGATCGTTCCTCGAAAACTGAGCTTTGATCTGGACCTTACATGTGTGCCCATGGTTTTCTAAAACCATGGGAGCCCCTAATATGGATTATGTTCATTGAATACCAGCCCATGGTTTTACAAAACCATGGGTGAAAACCATCAACACTTCAAAATGGACTAGGTTCATTGAATCTGCCAGAAATTTCAAAAATGGTCCCTACACTTGTAAAACTTGATTTTTTGGCACTTTTAAGCCCCGTTAACCCCATTTCAAGGCTCTAAAATAAAGTTAAAGTATAGGGAACTTAAAATATGCTCAAAAACATCTCGGATGTCGATTCGTTTGGTCGTACGGTTGCGTTATTCGCTTAATTACGACGGAATGGAATTTTATCATGCCAAACACTAAAATAAAATATTTTAATGCTTACATAAATTTTTGGATGTCCGGATGTATTCAGAACGTAAGTTATGTGCGAAAATGCAAACTTATGCACTTTTTGACGCTTTTAGTCCCTGAATGAGCATAAAGTTTATTTTAGCATACCGAACCCCTCAAAGCCTATTTCTAAGCTATGTAAAGGTTATTTAGGGTATGTTTAACTTATGATCAAGTTCCGGAATGTTCGTTACTATACAAATCGGCATAGTTTCACAGTTTGACACAAATAGTCTCTTCGATCGAACAAAGTTGATTTCGACACACCAAACCATTCAAAACTTATTTCTAAGTTATGTGGAGGTTATTTAAGGTATGTTAAGCCTATGTCACTATTCCGGAGTGTTTGTCGCGTTATACTGACTGCGTTTAAGCACCAGTTTGCGTATAACCTTCCAGAAAGTGATTTAGAGCTTGAAATTGGAATCGAATCAAATTGTAAAATCACTAAACACAATTACACATATAATAACACCAAAACACATATAATAACACCAAAGCACATTGTTTTATTAATAATCATCATTGTTTTACATCGTAAATCGATTACAGAACACAGTTGTCACACTATTAAAGGCTTCACCGGAGAAAAGGTCGATCCAATTGGTCAGATCACATTCCCAGTTACATTCGGACAAACCCCCCGGGAGAGAACAATTCTCCTCACGTTTCTGGTGGTACGTGCTGAGTCATACCACAATGTAATAATTGGAAGGTTTACCCTGGGAAAACTGTATGCCATAGTCTCCACGGCGCGTGGGTTTATGAAGTTCCCCACCCCACGGGGTATTGCAACAGTATATCGAGACAAGCTGGGAGAAGTATTGGATACAAAAAGATGCCGTCAAGGGCCTACCAGTGCCATCGGCCCGAAAAGATGGGTTTTAAGTACACGCCATCTAGAGCAAACAGTGACAATAGGGGATAGTCTTTCTCCTGGAGTCAAAAATAACCTGAAACAGTTGCTGAGAAGGAACGCAGACATCTTTGCTTTTGAACACTCCCATATGACTGGGATACCCCAGGATAAGGCAGAGCACAAGTTGGCAACGCTCCCGGGTATTAAACCGGTCGCACAAGGTAAACGAAGCATGGCCCCTGACCGAAAAGCAGCGGTAGTCAAGGAAGTACGAAAGCTGGTCGAAGCTGGAATACTTAGAGAAACAAAGTATCATACATGGGTATCAAACCCTGTAATGGTTAAGAAACCAGACGGCACATGGCGGATGTGCATCGACTTTAAATTCTTGAATAAGGCATGCCCTAAAGATGCATATCCGCTACCTGAGATGGACTTCAAGATCGACTCTCTGGTTCCTTATAGGTACAAGTGTTTTCTAGATGCCTATAAGGGTTACTACCAGATCAAAATGTCAAAAGAAGACGAAGAAAAACCGGCATTCCATACCGATGTAGGCATTTTCTGCTATACTAAAATGCCTTTTGGACTTCGAAACGCTGTAGCGACTTACCAGCGCCTCATGGACAAGGCCTTCGAAAAACAAATCGGCAGGAACTTGGAAGTATATGTTGACGATTTGGTGATCAAGAGCAGAGAAGAAAAGCAAATGCTCGAAGACATCGAGGAGACCTTCTAGAAGTTGAGAGAATATAACATCAAGCTTAACCCCAAAAAGTGTTCGTTTGGGGTATAAGAAGGTAAGTTCCTGGGGGTAGTAGTCACCCGGGATGGTTTCAAAGCCAACCCGGATAAGGTAGCCGCTATAATGCGAATGCCCTCCCCCAGAACTCTAAAAGTGACACAAGCACTGAACGGACGTCTAGTGGCGCTTAACAGATTTTTGGCACGACATGCCAAGAAATTTTTGCCGTTTATAAAGACGTTGAAAGATTTCCTTAACAAGAAAAACTTTAAGTGGACCAGTGAAGCGGAAGAAGCTTTGCAGGACATGAAGCAGTTCATCGAAAAACTACCCACGTTGACAGCGCCATACCCAGAAGAACTACTAAAAATGTATCTGGCGGCAGCTCATAACGCGGTAAGCGCAGTACTCATGGTGGAAAGAGACGGAAAACAAACGCCTATATACTATATCAGCCGAGTTCTGGCGGGACCTGAAACGCGGTATCCAACACTTGAAAAGTTGGTACTGGCATTAGTCCACGCTACCCGGCGTCTAAGAAGATATTTTCAAAGGCATCGCGTACAGGTCTTAACAAATTACCCGCTACAGCAAATTTTGCACAAGCCAGAGATCTCTGGAAGATTGTCTAAATGGGCGATCGAGTTGGAAGCCTTAGATATCGAATATTGAAAGCGAACAATAATTAAGGGGCAAGTGATCGCCGATTTCTTGGCTGAGATTCCTGACGGAGAAATAATACAGGACCCAGTGGTCCAAGACATACCGGAGTCCAGCACAGCCAGGCAAACCTGAAAATTGTACACCGATGGATCATCCAGCGGAAAAGGTTCCGGGGCAGGTCTTATGCTGATAAGCCCAGACGAAATAAGGCTGATGTACGCCCTACGCTTTGACTTTGAATGCTCCAACAACGAAACAGAATATGAGGCGCTACTCGTGGGCTTAAGAATGGCCCAATCTATGGGAGCAACAAGGGTCGATGCATATGTTGACTCTTTGCTTGTCAATAACCAAGTAAACGAAACTTATGAAGCCAAGGATGAATCAATGGCAAAGTATTTAGCTAAAACAAAGGAGCTCATAGCTTCCTTTGACAGCGTCACTCTTAATCACGTCCATAGAGGAAAAAATCAAATAGCAGACGCTTTGAGCAAACTTGCTACCTCGGGCATGGAAAAGGAAGTAAAGGTTGAAACTTTGCAAACACCTTCCATTGACCCCCGAGAAGTTTCCGCCATCACAGTGGAGGAACCCTGCTGTGTCACACCCCGATATTTCCACAAATTACCGGAGGGCCCGGTGGGGAGTATCGTGACGTAGTTGATATCATCATTGTCAATACACACAATATAATAGCACAGCGGAAGGCTTGGTGAATAAACTATTACAACCACAATGTCTGAGTGTTCGACGAAAGAATATACAGACTGGATTGTAATAAGATCTACAAGCGGATCATAAATAAAATACAAGAAACAGAAAATAACAGACTTCAGGCATCTTAGGGATTTGCAAGATCCTCTTATACGACACCTAATAGCTCCAGTCTATTACGAGAGGTACCTGTCAGTCAATCTTTAGAAGATACGTCAGTTTACACTGGTAAATACAATTAACTGACTCTTTTGAAAAACATTTATAAAAATTGATTTAAGTGCACATGGCACAAATCATTTATAACTTGGGACAATTATTTAAATATAATCTTGTATACAGATTTACATTTTTGTCTTACAATTGGGGCCGGTTGGAAGCCGATCATGATTAACCGACTCACCACTTATAGAACCCACAAAGGAGTTATCCCCAACATGTGGGTTTATATTTTAGCATTTGCATCTGTCAGGTGTATGTCTACACCTCGTGCATAGGTCGTGGCCATTTTCAAATGAAATGAGCCGAGGATATCCAGGACACGGTCGAATTAACCCCCAATGTTTATGTTATCAAACAAGACAGATTAAAACAGGTTATGTAAATTTATTAATCACAATCCGATTAAATGATTTCATACCCGACCAAGTGGTATAATTATAATACCATATCCCAAGCCCGTATAAGGGAAAATAAGTTAAAAGTATTTACCTGAGCTTAAAAGTGAAGATAACTCAGCCGTAAATCCTAAAGCTTTATGATGGTACCTTCTACTGGATGCTACTTAATCTGTATAGAAGGTTTAATAACCTATTAGGATGCTAACGGGTCTTTAGTTAAGTCAAGGACTTATACCGGCTAGCTAGAAAGAAACTTTACGGTTCTAAACGCTAGATTAAGCGGAGACCGGAATGGAATGTGGGTTAGACCCAACACTCTTGGATACTTGTATAGTATGGGTAAACTAAACACATTCTGGAATTTGAGGATTTAATGAAAAGATTAAACCCGTTTAAGCTATTTTATGTAAACTAGTCACATAAACCGATCCAAACACATAAACGCGTAACGGGTAACCAAATGAATTATATACAGGTCTTAATTGTTAATATGCTTAAAACATGTTAATACATCAGTAGGATGTTAACACAGATACCCAAAAAGTATTTAAAACCAATTTAAGTCCCGTAAGGGCATTTTGGTAATTTTAATACTTATAAAAGAGATTTTATAATAAAATGAAGTTCTGGTCTTTTGAAATCAGTAAAAATATTTAATTTAATAAGTTATATCAGTAGGGTATTGCCTATATGTGAAATTTATCATTTATAACCAGTTTATGCACCGAAGGGGCATTTTGGTAATTTCACATAAGCTTTAAAGGTCAATTTTGGAAATCTGAGTTTAAAACTTTTGCTTATTGTTAATGTATAAAAATTTACTAAATACATCAGTAGGTATTAAGTCTTATATGTTTAAAATAGTTTTTAACTCATACTATGCATTGGAAACGCGTAAAAGTCGCTTTTAAGCGATTTTCGGGTTATATAAGAAAAGCTGATATTTTTATCATTCCAGAAAGCTTAAAATATTTTATTTATCATATAAAATCAGTAGCAAAAGGTTTGGTATCAATATGTGATGTAAAACTCATTTTATTCAAGAAAAGGGTATAACCGACAATTACAGAATTAAAGCTAGAACTCTATGATATGATCAGTTTAAAAATAAATAAAAATCTTCAAAAATCCCCAAATATTATATTACATTAGTGGGTAAAAAGTTTGGTGTCAAAATTTGGGTTTAGATATGCTTTGTACTAATTATGCTCTTTAATTAATAAAAAGCTTCTTAATTACGATATTGAGCATAACTCCTAATCTAGACCTCAAACTGATGTCAAATTTTTAGGACATGTTTATAAATCAGTAACAAAGGTTTTTGTCCTCTTACATTTCTAAAAATCTTATTTTTATGTCAAAAGGGCATTGTCCTCTAAGAACTATGCACTATAACTCCAGAGGGTTATACTACTGAGTAATGTGGTCCTAATGGAAGCTTAAAACATGGGAGAATTAAGCTTGAACGGGTCAGAACTGAAAGTCAAAGCAAAAGTCAAGCTTTTGCGACTTTCAGTTATAAACTGACCTTAGACTGATAATTGTCGGGTTAGGACTGATACAACATGTTCTAATATTAATTACCAAGTCATTAGAATGTTAAAATATAATTTAGAACCTCTGTTTTATTAATTTAATTCATTTTTAAACTTTCTGTCCAGTTTGACTTTTTGTCAAACTAGTTTGACCCAACAATTAACTAGTCAAACGAAATAATTAGGAGGTGCCCTTTTAAGGGTTAATCACCTTCCTTAATATGGTTCCATAACCACTTTCAATTCGATCAGTGGCTGGACCAATTATGATTAAACCCAAAGTCAAAGTTAAATTACGATATGTTTGACTTTTCGGTAATTAAGCTAATTAAAAGGATTGAGCAGGGGTTAAGACTCTTACTTAGGGTCCTTGCTACCTTTTCTACACTTGGAAATCTTCTCCTAATGCTTGCTAACCCCAGAGATGTCCAGAACTCAAGTTTGGAGTGTTGAGAATGATGTTTGAGTGAAAGTGCAAGTGAAAAATGCTGAACTTAAGGTCAATTTATAGTGAATTCAGGTTGCCCCAGATGATTACCGATGTTAGGGGATGAAATCAGGCCTCTACAGGTGTCTTGGTGGTTTCTAAAAACCATGTACAAGCCATAGAATCGATCAAAACTTTTTTGGAGCTCAAGGAATGGAAGTAACCTGCACCTGGCAACAGCATGCTGATGAAATAGTGTCGTCGCGTCGCGCGACGGCAGAAGAGCTTCATGGTCGCGCCACACGACCACCTTGGATGTTAGTGCAATACGTCTATTGACTTCGTCTTGTATCATGTAATAGGATAGGATAGAATTACCAGTGTTCGAGGTGCGATAAACTGAGTTTAGAATGTTTAAGGTTGAGAGTTCGCTTGAAAGCATCAAAGACCATTTCAAGCGAAACCCATTAACAGAGTTCGCTTGAAACAGTTCTGATCACATTCAAGCGAAACCAACAAGATCAGTGTTTCGCTTGAACTTGTCATGTTCATTTCAAGCGAAACCCAACCACTATAAATAGGGCACTTGTTCAATTCATTTGGTAACGCTTCAGGATTTGTAACGAAGTGCTGCCAAAATCTGTTCAGGTTGTAATTAGTGTTATAATCAATCAAAGTGACAGATTTAATAGTATCAAGCGGTTTGCACATCCGTTTCACTGATTCCGCCTTTGATTCGGATATAAAGCTCTTCTGATTGACTCGTTTGGGTCCAACAACGATCCTACAAGTGGTATCAGAGCTCAGGAAGAAGAGTTTAGCTTGATATAATCTATTTTCTGACTTCTACACCTTCTTTTTCAATCTGAACAAGTTTTAACGGTCAAAATTGGATCAAATTTTCACAGATTGTGTAAAACTACATATTGACAAACCCTAGAAAGTTTCACTGCAAAATTCGAAGTAAAAATGACAAAATTGGACCAAAAACTAGGTTTTTCTTGAACGAATACTTGGGGTTTGCTTGAAAATATAGTTGGTTTCGCTTCAAACAGCAAGTTTCACTTGAAAACCTTGTTGGTTTCGCTTCAAATTGGCATTCGCTTGAAATCAGATATGCTTTCGCTTGAATCAATGCTTTCGCTTGAAAGATCATCAGGTTTCGCTTGAAGGGTTATCCAGTTTGAAGTATCAGTTTTGCCTTTCGCTTGAAAGCTGATTTTCAGTGTCAATTTTGGGTTTCGCTTCAACTTGTTGTTTCGCTTGAAGTCTCAGTTCGCTTGAAAGTGAAAATTCCGAGTCAAGATTATTTCACACCAATCAAGTGTCAGTTTATTTCCGGATATTTGATATTGATTGTACTGGTTGTGTTTGTTTAATTTTTTCAGGTTTACATCATGACTGAAGAATTCTACAACACGTTTTTTAATGCATTTACATCCGAATCGTCAGAGATTGCAAATGTTACACCAAAAACCATCACAAAAGCTATCAATGAGAACATCAAGCATGATAACTTCTATGGAACACACTCAAAGCCACCAACTCTGGAGAGCATTGAAGATTATACATGGTGGAAAGAACGTTTTCTCAATTGGGCGAAAGCGTATGCTCACGAAAGCTGGTTTTGCTTAGAGTTTGGATACGAACGGCCAAAAGATGATAAAGGCGAAGAACTTTCATTCAAGAAGTTATCAAGAGAAGATAAATCTGAGTTTGCTGCCGAACAAAGAATGATTGCTTTGATCCAGTCTGCAATCAGAAATGATATTTTTGCGTTGCTGAATCATGATGGGTCATCTAAATCAGTTTGGGAAGCTTTACGTGTTAAAGCTGAGGGGGGTAAACAGATAAAAAAGAACAAAATTGCTTTACTTAAAAAAGAATTTGATCTGTTTGATAGTCTAAAAGGAGAGACAGTGAGACAAATGATTGAGAGATTTTGTCCTCTTAAAATTGAACTTGAGAGATTTGGGTTAGTGAAAACAAGAGAGGAACTTATAGATAAAGTGATTGAAGCGCTACCACGAGCTGATCAGTGGCAAACGTTTGTATTTATTTTGAAAAATGATGCTTTATATGATACAATTTCTCTTGATGCATTGTTTGAAAAGATAGAGAGTCATGATCTGGAGCTACAAAAGCAAAGCAAGATGACTGATTCTTCACATCAACAGAATGTTGGATTGTATTACAAAGGCAGTGTACTTTCGGAGAAAGGTGTTGGTTCACCAAAGACAACATTCAGTGGTGAAAAGATGAAAGAACCTCAAACAACTTCAACAATTCATCATTCTGGATATCATTCATCTTCAAAATCAAATTCTGATGAAGCTGAGGAGATTCTATGCAACATCGCTCTCAAAATGAAAAATTCTCCGGCAATGAGCAATAATGGAGCTAAACAACAAATGAGTTTTCTTGCTTCTGTTCTAGAATCATATGAAGGTCTTGTAGCTGGCAAAATTGGAAACTCAGAGTTAACCAAAGAAGACTACGACCAGATTGATCCGGAAGAGATGGAACTCATTGACATTTGTTGGTGTTTGGCAAGCTGCATTCGCAGAGCTCAGAGATATATGGAAATTACTGGGAAAAAATCTCTTGGAGGTGCATCAACGAAGCTTGGATTTGACAAATCCAAAGTGACCTGCTTCAAATGTAAGCAGAAAGGTCATTTCAAGAGAGAATGCACTAATACTGCAGTTGGTGGAAATGAACATCCATTCAATGATGATTACTATCGAAAGGCAATCTACCATCGAAGCAGAGAAGAGCCTAAGATGATTGAAGATAAACCCAAATCTAGAGCTTGTTTTGTTATTCAAGATGATGAAGGTTTTGATTGGTCTGAGATATGTCCAGAAGATAATCGTTTGGAGAATGTTCGAAAAACAGCTCATGGCAAAGCTATAACAGAGGAAAGAAAGTTTGTTTTTGTTGCTGAGATTCAAGATGAAAATAAAAACAAAGAAGAAAATGTTGTTGCTGAGGTCAAAGAGAAGACTCGAGTAGAGATTCTGGAAGAAAAAACCTACAGAGAAAGAAACATTGTGTTGAACAGAATGGATGAAATGCAAGAAGAGTATGAGAGTGTAGTGAGCAACAGAAGATGGGATAAAAAGAGAGAGTTACTTCATCAGAGAAGGTGAACCAGTTATTCCAAAGAAAGACATAATCTTTGATGATGTTCTTCTCATAATTCCTTTGAGAGCTGAATACTATAGAAATGTGTTGAAAGATGACACATATGCTAAAAGGCATGAAAAGGAGATCAAATATGCTATGACATCGTGTCTGAGAAAAAGAGATGAAGAGAGAATGAAGAAGAATGTTGAAGAGTTGGTGAACAATCTGAAGAAAGTTGCTGAAGAGGTTAAAGCAGAAGTTGTTGAAGTTGAGGTTGTGAAGGAAATCAAAAGTGAAGAAGTTGTTGTGAATGAAGAGGTTAAGAAAGCTGTTAAAGAAGAACAGTAGATTGGAGAAAAGGTAAGGAAAGAAGAAGAAGTAAAGAATGAAAATTTGAAAGCTGATAATGTTGGTGATGAATTCGGTGTTGAAGAAAAACAAGATGATTCTGATCAGAAGCAAACTGAGGCAACTGTATCAAATACCGAGGTGCCAATCACTGAGGTACATTCTGATTCTGAAACCTTAAAACCGATTGATCAGTGCAAGAAATGCATGGAACCGTGCAGAGCTTGTATTGAAAAAGATGAGCAATTCAGAACAAGAAATCTTGAATTCACTAAAATTGAAAATATTTTTAAAGAAAAATGAAAAGAAATGCTAGAAAAAGAAAACGTTTTAAAAGAAAATGATGAAAAACTTTCAGAAAAATGTAAAAAGTTAGAAACGGAAAATGAAGTTTTGAAAGAAAATGTTTCTAAAATGACAGAAAAATGTTCTGAAAAAGAAATTGCTTGTCAAGAGATGAAGAAAGAATATGACTCAATGAAATTAGCATATCATATTACAAAAGAGTCATATGAAAAAGTGAAAGATGAAATGAAATATGCTCAATCAAGAATGAATTATCTTTCTGAAACTACTAAAGAACTTAAACGAATGTATTCCATAAAACAAGATGTTGTTAATTCCTATATTGAGGATGTTGCTAAGTTAAAGCGACAGATTGCTGATCTAGAACAGGATAACAACAAGTTAAAGAGTTATCACGTGTCGTCATATGTGCTTGAACGTATTTTCAATATAAAACCAGGAGATGGTGAGTCTGAGCAAAACAAGAAAGGCATTGGCTCAGAGTTTCATCAAGTTCCACCACCGGAAAAATTTGCATTTTATGATGATGAAAACGTCGAAAAAGCTTTCAACATGGTAGACCAATTGCCAGATAACATTGATATAACCTATTCCAAATCTGATGATTCTCATGATTCAGAGGTGGTAGGTAAAGTCGTTGAAAGTGTGTTGAAAGAAGAGTCAGTTGATACAGGTAAATCTGAATCACAGGATGAAGATGAAGGAAATCTTCATGATAGTTATCTGAAGAACACAAAATCTAAGAAAAATTTGAATGATGATTCAAAAGGATTGGTTTATACCATGATTGGATCGGACAAATTGTTCTTAGATGTTGTATTCCCGATTCAGAATGTGATTTCAGAAAAGGTTGATAAAGTTTTCAAAATGGTTGAGATTGAGAAGTCTGAGATTTCAAAGTTTGCTGGTAAGAGTTATAGAGGTTCGTATAACAAACCTGGTTACAAGAAGAAAAACATGAAGGCTGGGTTGGGTTATAAGAAAAAACAAAGTTGGAAAAGAAATGAAACTCTGAATTTTTAGACAAAAATGAGTTTTGTTCAAGGAAAAAGTTTTGAAGAGGAAGAAAAATTCAAATTTAGTAATGAAGAGTTTTGTGTTCAAAAGGAAAAACAACAACCACAGGTCAAAGATGTGTCCAAGAAAACATGCTTCAAGTGTGATCAGATAGGACATCTTGCACGAAAGTGTTCAAATCTGAAACCTGTGGATGTTGACAAAAAGAAGATTGATGCTAAGATACAAAAATCTGAGAATGTGAGACAAAGGTCAACCAGATTTGATTTAAAACAAACTTGGAAATACAACACAAACAAGGTTGCTTCGAATCAAAATTGGAAGTCAAACCCGTATAAGTTTGATTCTAGACAGATCTGGAATTCTCACACACCCAGAGTCAGAACAACTCAAAGTTGGAAAACAACTGTTGATTTGACAAAACCACAACAATTCTGGAAACCGATTGTTGTTCAAAATCAAAAAGTTCAAAATGAGTCACATTTTTACAAAAGAGGTACTCCGAAAGGTCAAATATGGAGTGCAAAGAAACAGGTGATTCTTGAAAAAGATGAAAAAGTTGAGGTAGAAGTTGAAAAGATTTTTGTGAAAAATGACAAAGAGTTTCCAGCATTGAATGAAAATTATTGTGTTGAAATGCCTAAGGTTCAACAGACCTGGACTAAATTGTTCAAGTAATTGAGTTTATTACATGTGCAGGTGCTCAACAAAATTAAAGATTGTGAGATAGGAAAATGGAGCAGCCTGGCACAACAAGAGGAGGAGGCTGCTGCTGGACCCTGGTTTGATTGAAACAGGGAGTTTATTTGTTTTTCTGTACATAAATAAACAATATTTTCAAAACCCTAAAAATTGAAAATTTTGAAAAATCAAAAATATGTTTTTGTTTTGTCTAAAATAGAAAATTACAAAAATATGTTGATTGAATAGGCCGAAACCCTCACGGCTGAACAAACATGATTACTTTCACAAGATTGAAAAACGGTTTTTAAACTGTCGAAAATCAATGGGTTGTAAATCATGGGGGTACTTTATATTAGTTGTTCTGCAAAACAGAGCACAGTTAGCAGAAAATGGATGGCGAGACAAAGCTTTTAGCATCGTGTTGTCAAATTTTCTTTAAATGATTTTGCATTTTAGGGGGAGAAAATTTGTCAGAAAATACAAAAACATTTGAAAATTTGAAAATGACAAAAACATGATAAAACCTATTGGCAAAAAGACAAAAACTTTAAAAAATGAAAATTGAGTTTTTGCATAAAAAGATGAAATGATAGTACATCAGTAGACAGTTACAGTACGCTAAAGAATTGGAAAGTCAAAATGTGTTAAACGATCTCACCGTGGATGTGTCGGTAGATTTTTATACATTTAGTAAACTTTTTTCAGGATATAAACCTAAATTCAAACTTGCTTATTTCGCGGGGAACACTACTTGGATATATAGGTAGCCCCTGAAATATTGTTTGAAAGGTCGCTCTTTCTGAGATACTAGGTCTTTATGCTTAGTGATATCTGGGGTATTATCCTAGGACTTCTGATTTTGCGGAAGCAATGGCCTAGTCCCCGTATAATACTTTCTGCTTGCTTGAAATATAGCGCTGCCCTCAGCTAAAAAATGATGAAACATTGAAAAATGCTAATCATGGTTGTTGTAATACAAAAGATCCTCTAAAGGGGACACACCCAAAGTCGAACCGTCATCTCTCTGCTAAATGGAAGTTCTGACCTGAGCTCTCACGGTTTCGTACTATAATTTATTCCCCTTACAGATATCATCTAGGTATATTCACCTGTAAGACTGAATATTGGGATCTGGATACGGGAGTATATTCAAGAGGTGGGACACATGAATGAGTTTAAGTTCTTAATACACCTAATTCGTATCCTGAATCAGTTGAACTTTGTGTGAAAATTTAAGTGGACAAGTATATCGACAATCTAAGTGAATTGTTTAATTCTTTATGTGTAAATAAGCTCAACGGTACTTGTGACTTGTCAAAAACTGATATGATCCTCTGACGCATACTCAAACAAAAATATTGTATGTAAATATGTTTGTACATATTTCGTTATTGCTTTATATTTTCAGAAAAATACAAAAAGATTTTTTATTTTGCTTTATTTTCGACAACCGATGTCTGAGATGCTGAGTTTCAAAATTTAAGTAAGCTGATTGTGTTTCTGAAAATAAAAACAAGTTCATTAATTTGAAACTTGCATTTAAAAATTAAAAATTCAAAAACAGTTTGTGATATCTCCAAGGTCATTAGTTTGGACTTGGATGATTTACTGTGAGGATTTTGGATATTGGACATTGCCATATCTGTATAGATTGTTGATAGAGGGAGTGTTTTAGAGCCAGGTTACGATTACTGCTAGTTTAAAATGTTGTTACTTATAAACCTATGAGTGATTGCTAATAGTCCAGATTACGATCCCTAGAGCAGAGTCTAAGGGGGAGTCTGAAGACAAGCTTGAAGCATGGAAGAGCTTGTAGATGGGAAGCTAGGTGTTGATCCTAAAGCACGGAAGCTTGATGAAAGGGGGAGCCTGAAGCTGATAGGAGAGAAATATTGATGGATGCTTATAATGTTACAACTTGAATGAGAAGGCAGAATGATCAAGACTGAAGATGTGTCATACTGAAGACTAGACACTGAAGACTTCGTCAATATCCGAGGGGGAGTCTGTTAGTGCAATACGTCTATTAACTTCGTCTTGTATCATGTAATAGGATAGGATAGAATTACCAGTGTTCGAGGTGCGATAAACTGAGTTTAGAATGTTTAAGGTTGAGAGTTCGCTTGAAAGCATCAAAGACCATTTCAAGCGAAACCCATTAACAGAGTTCGCTTGAAACAGTTCTGATCACATTCAAGCGAAACCAACAAGATCAGTGTTTCGCTTGAACTTGTCATGTTCATTTCAAGCGAAACCCAACCACTATAAATAGGGCACTTGTTCAATTCATTTGGTAACGCTTCAGGATTTGTAACGAAGTGCTGCCAAAATCTGTTCAGGTTGTAATTAGTGTTATAATCAATCAAAGTGACAGATTTAATAGTATCAAGCTGTTTGCACATCCGTTTCACTGATTCCGCCTTCGATTCAGATATAAAGCTCTTCTGATTGACTCATTTGGGTCCAACAACGATCCTACATTGGATACCAGCCAAACAAGTTTCGTTGTTTACATATTCAGTCCCTGCACCTTTTTAAACCTCATATCTTTCATATTAAACACCTTTGGCCCTTGAAGTTAGTTTGAAGAGGCTCAAGGATGTATAAGCAAACTTCGTTAGGCTCGGTTTCGTTAAATATCACTATAAATGCAAGTTTCATCAAGTTGACACTTTTCACCCAAAGTCTTGAAAAATCGCTTAACGATCTTGAAACCACGTGAAATTTTTATCACTTATTCTTGAGAGTATATTTGAATATTTCGAAGCCTCGGGTTCGTTAAAAGGTCACTCAGAGGTCAGAATTAACATGTTGACGTGTTTAACCCTTGTAGTTTTATAATCTTTCGATTATTTTCACAAACGGCTTCTTATATCCAATTAATTACTTGTTTAAGAATATGTTCTTCATGTATGGTCATTCAGAGGCTCAAGTTTGGCATGTTGACACTTTTAGTCCATGTGGTTTCATATTTCCACTGTTTGTCAATTTTAGTCCTTCAAACTTAATCTTTCACATATCTAGAGTTTAGGACACGTGTTTATACATAATTGGACACGTTTTTACGTGGTGTTACATCCTCACCCCCTTAAAAGAAATCTCGACCCCGAGATTTACTGGAATAAGTGAGGGTACTTCTGTCGCATAGTGGACTCAACTTCCCACGTATATTCGGGACCTCTACGGGCATCCCACTTGACCTTTACTATGGGCACGTGCTTTCTTCGGAGCTTTTTAACCTGACGATCCTCGATCGATATAGGTCTTTCAACAAACCTCAGGCTTTCATCAATTTGTACATCTTTATGAGACATAGCTAATGATTCATTAGCTAAGCATTTCTTGAGATTACAGATGTGAAACACATTATGAATTCGGTTGAGCTCCTCAGGCAAGTTTAGCTTATAAGCTACACTGCCGACACATTCGATAATCTCGAATGGTCCGATATATCTAGGGCTAAGCTTGCCCTTCTTACCAAAACGCATCACACCTTTCCAGGGTGATACCTTCAGTAAGACTTTATCACCAACCTCAAACTTTAAAGGTTTTCGCCTCTTGTTAGCATAACTTTTCTGCCTATCCCTGGCAGCTTTCAGGTGATCACGAATCTGGACAATCTTGTCCGTCGTTTCGAGGACTATATCAGGTCCAGATAACTGTGCTTCTCCTACTTCTGCCCAACAAACAGGCGTTCTGCATTTCCTACCATATAATGCCTCAAAAGGCGCAGGCTGAATACTAGTATGGTAGCTATTGTTATCGGAGAACTCGATCAAGGGTAGGTGGTCATCCCAACTGCCTCCCAAATCAATAACACATGCTCGAAGCATGTCTTCCAAAGTTTGAATTGTACGCTCACTCTATCCATCTGTTTGAGGATGGTAAGCAGTACTGAAATTTAAACGATTGCCCAAAGATTGTTGGAAACTTTTCCAAAAGTGAGAGGTGT
The DNA here is from genome assembly GCA_030545235.1 of Helianthus tuberosus. Lineage (NCBI taxonomy): Eukaryota > Viridiplantae > Streptophyta > Magnoliopsida > Asterales > Asteraceae > Helianthus > Helianthus tuberosus. The sequence continues at coordinate 38,661,534 of CM060382.1, read as the reverse complement.
ATCTAGTATCCCTATCAGAGATAATAGACACCGGCACTCCGTGAAGGGCTACAATCTTATCCACGTACAATTGGGCTAGTTTGTCGGAGCTATGAGTCTCCTTGATGGGTAAGAAATGTGCTGACTAAGTCAGTCTGTTAACTATAACCCATGGTATCATTTCCGTGCCTTGTTTTAGGTAACTTGGTTATAAAATCCATAGTTACCATTTCCCATTTCCATGTGGGAAGTTCTGGCTGTTGAAGCAGACCCGATGGTTTTTGATGCTCTGCTTTAATCTGAGCATAGGTCAAGCACTTAGCTACATGGGTGGCAATAGATTTCTTCAACCTTATCCACCAATAGTTAGCTTTCAAATCCTGATACATCTTGTCACCTCCAGGGTGAACTGAATATTTGGAGTTGTGAGCTTCCTGGAGGATTACATCTCGAAGTCCTCCATGAGTGGGAACCCAGATTCTTCCATTGAGTCTGAGAATTCCATCCTTGCCAGGTATTAACTGTTCGGCAGTAACACCTAACTTCTCGTCTGGAAGGTTAGCTTCCAAAACAGCATCTTTCTGTGCAGCTAATAGCATTTCATTCAGGCTATTCTTCAGTTCAATGCTCTTAGCATTGATTCTGATGGGTTTGACTCTTTCCTTTCGGCTTAGAGCATCTGCGACCACATTCACTTTACCCGGATGGTAGCGAATTTCACAATCGTAGTCATTTAAAGTCTCCATCTAGCGGCGTTGTCTCATATTGAGCTCTTTTTTATTGAATAAATGTTGGAGACTCTTGTGATCCGAATAGATCACACATTTAGTTCCATACAACTAATGTCTCCATAACTTTAATGCGAATACAACAGCACCCAACTCCAAATCGTGGGTAGTGTAATTTGTTTCATGCACTTTTAGTTGTCGTGATGCATAGGCAATCACCTTGCCTCGCTGCATAAGCACACAACCCATATCGGTGTGTGAAGCATCACAGTATACAACAAACTCTTCTATTCCTTCGGGTAATGTCAATACTGGAGCATTACTCAACTTTTGCTTAAGAATCTCAAAGGATTCTTGTTGTTTTGGACCCCAATCAAATTTCAAATTCTTACGGGTTAAAGAAGTCAATGGTGCAGCTATCCTTGAGAAGTTCTCAATGAATCTTCTATAATATCCAGCTAAACCCAGAAAGCTGCGAATTTCGGTTGGAATATTTGGTGCTTCCCAACTCATTACGGCTTCTACCTTGGCGGGATCAACTTGGATGCCACGTTCACTAACAACATGTCCAAGGAATTGGACTTCTTGAAGCCAGAACTCGCACTTGGAGAATTTAGCATATAGCTTCTCCTGTCGAAGCAATCCTAAGATTCATCGAAGGTGCTTCTCATGATCACCTTGATTACGAGAGTAGATAAGTATATCGTCTATAAAGACAATGACAAACTTATCTAAGTATGGTTTGCAGACTCTATTCACGAGGTCCATGAAAGCTGCTGGCGCGAAAGGCATCACTAAAAACTCGTAATGTCCATACCTTGTCCTAAATGCCGTTTTAGGCACATCTTCAGTTCGAACCTTGAGTTGATGGTATCCCGACCTCAAATTGATCTTTGAAAAGAAGTTCGCCCCTTGGAGTTGATCAAATAAGTCGTCGATCCTGGGTAAGGGATATCGATTCTTGATCGTTATCTTGTTTAGCTCACGGTAATCAATGCATAAGTGCATTGATCCATCCTTCTTTTTCACAAACAGAATTGGAGCTCCCCAAGGCGAAGAGCTGGGTTGAATGAAACCTTTCTCTAGCAGGTCGTCCAATTGAGTCCTGAGCTCCTTCATTTCAGTAGGCGCTAGACGATAAGGAGCTCGTGCAATTGGTGCAGATCCTGGAAGAATATCTATCCTGAATTCAATTTGCCTCTCAGGAGGTAATCCAGGTAGATCGTCAGGAAAGACATCAGAATACTCAGAGATAATAGGAATATCTTCAATCTTGGGCTTTGGGTCGTTCACTGACACTTGTGCCATATAGATGACGCATCCACTCTTCAGACACTGCGATACTTTGAGAATGGACACATTGCTGGGCAGTCCATGTTGTGTATCTCCTTGAATAGTGACGGACTCACCAGAAAGGGTTTTGATGATAACAGTCTTTTTATCGCAAGCGATTTGGGCTTGGTTATGCGACAACCAATCCATGCCCAAAACAATATCAAACCAAGCCAACTTCATTGGCAAGAGGGATAGTGGTATGGAATGATTCTTAATGGATATGAAACATCCATCAAGAAGAGTGGAAGCTGTTTCTAAGGTACCATCAGCAAGCTCTACCTCATATTTTATGTCTAGAGTCTTAATAGGCAGATTCAGTAACTTACAAAACTTATGGTCTACAATAGACTTATCAGCACCTGAATCAAACAAGACTCTAGCATAATTATTATTAATGAGGAAGGTACATGTTATGACGTTCTCGTCGTTCACCGCTTCCCTAGCATTCATCTGAAAAACTCTCGCATTATTTTTCTTCGCCTCCTCGGGCTTCTTAGCATTCTTGGGGCAATTTGTCTTGATATGCCCCTTCTCGTTGAAACCATAACAGGTTGCATCCTTTATGTTCCGGCACTCCACAGACTTGTGCCCCTTCTTCTTACAAATCCCACGTGGTTTAGGTTGTGGGTCTTGGTTGCACTTCCCAAAGTGCCTTTTGTTGCAGGTCTTGCACCTGGGCTTGTCATTTGACTGCCCCTTCTTAAAACTAAAGTTCCCTTTACTCTTCTTGTTAGACTGAGGGGACTTGTCTTCCTCTCTCTTTCTCTTCCCATCATCAGCAGCTTTCTTTGCCCTATTGCTCACAATATCAAGAGTGAGGGACAAAGACAGATCCACAGCAGATCTATATGTAGTAGGCTTAGAAGCCTTGACGTTTCCCTTTACTTCAGGAGCTAAACCGCCGATGAAACGCACAATGCATTTGGGTTCAGGAGTGACTAAATATGGTACCAGCCTTGACATCGAATTGAAGCTGGCCACATAGGATCTACAGTCTAAATCCTTCATCACCAAGGTGAGAAAATCAATTTCAATTCTCTCAACTTCATGCTAAGGACAGTAAGTGTCCTTCACCAAATCAACAAACTTGTTCCATGAGAGGTTGTACAAAGAAACCTTTCCAGTGGCTTGCACTAATGCCTTCCACCAAGTAAGGGCATCGCCCTTGAAAGATGTGACAACCCTCAAAATTTCAGGTATCCGTACAATTAATTAATTCTTAATTTGTGCTTAATGATTGTGCTTGATTACAACTGTGATTTAACTGCTTACTGAATTCTGTTACATACATACATATGCATCACATTCCCTGTTGTCACTCCATTCATTACATACAAACATTAGTGACAACCATGATGCACAAAGCACAGTTAGCACAGTAAGCGGATAACCTAGAGACATGCTGACAATGCCAACACCTAGACAGACAATGTTTTTTAGGCCAGTATGAGCCAGGGATAGAATACTACACTAGTAGGGAGTGTAGGGAAGTGAGGACCATAAAACTGCGTCACTAGGTGATAGTTACAGTGCCGGGAAGTGCCTAAAACACACTTTAAATGCAGAATTCTGCACTAAATAACCAAAATTCAGCATTTAACAATGCTAGTAAAGTGCAAAAACTTGGCAAAATAGTCCTAGATACTTTCCAAAGTGTTGGGAATTAAATGTGTCACTAAAAGCATTATAAAAGACACTTTAAAGATTAATTTAGCACTTTAACGGATCAACATCCAACCGAACAACCGGACTTTACCTGGAACACAAAAATATTGTTAAACACATTGTTTTTACTTTTCTGAGCTAGTTAGGGTCCCCAAACACCCTAACACACCTTATATTACATAACACACAATAATACACTAACTATATCATCTAATCCTAACTAGATTATAACTAGAACTTTACAACCCAACCCCACACCCCCCCCCCCCTTTTGACGGTTGTGTGAGGGTGGGACACCCCCACCATTCTTTTCAATATTTTAATCAAATGTTGTTGGTTAATGAAACATATTGTATGGTGGTTAATGTGAGCTTGGATTATAAATAAACACAAGGGTCTTGAACATTCATTTCACAAACTCAACACTTGCAAGCTCTCCTTTCTTCTCTCTTCTCTTGTGTGTTCGGCCGAGAACACTAGCACCATCATCATCACCTTCAAGTTTTTCTTTGAGCAATCTACACATACCCAAGGGTGTTAGAGATCATACAACAAGGCTTGGTGTGTTCGGAAGCTCAAGGACCTCTCTAGTTTTCCTTTATCCATCACTTTTACGCTTTGAAACTCCCCTAGCCTTGTGCTAGTAGTAAGTGCCTTAGATCTTCATCTTGTTCATATTTTTGGTGGTTAATAGTGAAAAGAATGATGAAATGTTAAGAACTCTAAAGAACATAATCAAAGTCTTGGAACATAACCTAACTAAAGATGAAGTATGGTTAAAGTAGTGAAGAAATCACGTTGATCTTGTGTTGTGATGATTATTGTATGTTGTTTGTTAGATAGAATGATATGGTTCATCACATAGGCTTGCTAGATCATGTTTAAAGACATGAACTAGCAAGATGTGAAGGTTAAAAATGTGTAGGATGCTGAAATCATCCATACATAAGTTATGAACTTGATTACATACATGTTCTTGAAAAATAAAGATCAAAATGAGTTGTAAACTTGTAGATCTAAAGATCTATGAGTGGTTTTTCGAAAGAACCAAGTGAAAAATATTAGTTTTGTTTAAACTTGGATCTTGTATGAACTAAACACATTTTTAGTGAGTAAACAAGTGTATAAACACTTGTGTGACAAGAAAATTTCAGAAAGAAATATTTTTAGAAAATATTACTAGAAGTTGTAAATGTTCAAACTCTTTAAAAATATAGTTTGTAAGAAACTAATCACATTTTTAAAGGTAACAAGATTTACTAATTATGCTAGTAAGTTACTACTTGCTTTTATAAATATTTCAAGTTCATATGGTTATGATTTATGCTTATTTTTGTCAAGATTGATGATTAGAAATTGGGTATTGTTGATTGAATGATTTTACAAAAGAAAATGATACGCTAGTAAGCGTGGACGCCTCCATTTACAAAGGAAACTCTGGCGAAATTTTTCCAGAATTTCAACACTTAGAAATATTTTTCTAACAAGTATTTACAAATATATTTTTAACTTTATTTTCGAAATAAACTTCGCCATGATTTTTGTTACAAAAATATTAAAGTGCCGGAGGTTGATTTTCGTAAATAAAACTTGATGAATATATATTTAGAATATATATATTTTATAATAAAACGCTTGTGTGATTGTTTGTTATTCTGTGCATTAGATATATTATTTTAGGGTAAAAATAATATAACTTGAAAATACCATGAAATTACGATTCCAAAATAATACCAACGCTCTCACAAAATAAATATTTAAGTTACACAAGTATTGTTGATTTACGACACGCTAAAGCGTAACTTATGTATATTTCGGAAAATACTCTTATACGTATATTTTTGGTAAAGTATTATTTTGGGAAATTTATGAAGTAAAATATAATATTTTTGAGAAAAATATATATTTTTTGGAATTAAGATGTTTTAGACAAGTAAATTAAATATATTTTCTAAGTGGGACTTAAAATATATTTTTTCGGAATTACAAGTGTACATGTATAAATACCCCCATCTTTGGGAAGGAAATACACTTATAAAATAATTAAGAAGTGTGAATACGAAATAGTTGTCTAACTATTTTCCTAAATACAAAAGTTAAGTTAAAATAATTAATATTATTTTTAAAAATGTAATACCAACATAACGTAACTCAAAACACTAAACCCTAAGCCAAGGCACGACCAGTTCGTCTAATAGAAGTACGTGTAGGTCGTCACGCAGCAGTTCGAGTTTGAGATTGAGGTTACAGGATACGCACTTCAGTGAGTTCATATCCCCCTTTTCTCTTAACTGTTTTCAGTTTTTATACTTCGGGGGTGGAATACATGTTATAGTAATTACAGACACTTTTATACATGGTATGGTTAGCTTAAGGAGGGTATACTACTTAGATCATGTGAGTGGGTAGGTGGTACTTGAGGCCATTAATCCTTGTTGTAGGACCGAGGGTCATGAGTGATAGATCTATTTGGGTGTAGCGAGCCCCACTCCTGAGTCCGCTGAGTGGACCAGGCGGTGACTATGAGCCCGACGCACAAATTTGCTAGGTTTGAGTCTTCCTGCATCACTTCACACATATCATTGGCTTTGCAACCCAATGGTGATCTCTTTTTCCTTAATTGCTACATACCAGGGATTTTCATACATACTACAAAGGTTTATACATACTCACTTTTACATGAACTCGCTCAACTTTTGTTGATTTTTCAAACTACATGTATTTCAGGAAATTAATGGATCTGGCAAGGTATGCAATCACGTCAAGCTGCGTAGGGAATTATGATGTCATCCAGGTTTAGGAGGTGTGACCCTTACCTGGACGGGTTACAAGTCTTAAACCGTATTTCTAGTCATGACTTTTGTCGTGTCGTATGAACATGTTTTTAAATATTGTCATGGTTGTATTTGGTTTCATGTGTCGACTTTTAAACAATGTTGTTGTGGTAACTTTTAAAACTAAATGAAAGGATGACTATCAAGTGTTTTAATTCATATAGCATTGTTATGATTGTGCTATGGTATTAAGAAGTCACACCAAAATAAACCCACGCTTCCGCAAAAGCCAGGGTGTGACAAAATATTGTGACACAAACTTTACTATATCTTCCTTGGCACATCCGCTGATGTCTATCACAGTCTCCATTTCGTCCAACCATTTCATGCAATCGATTGCTCCCTTTTCTCCTGTAAAATCCCTCGGTTTACAGGAGACAAAGTACTTATAAGTACAACTCTTTTTGTACTTAGGAGCCTGGTTTGGCACCACTTTTTGAGACTCAGATCTTTGATTGGATGAATGCTGAGATTCATCCCTTCTTGATGCATGTGACTGTGATAAGGGTTTTGAGTGAGTTTTAGACCGAACATTACTCGGTTCCTTGAATATCTTATCTACCGCTTGAGCAACCACGGTTTCAATCATGGCTTGCAGTTCAGCGTTAGTAAGATTGATTCTGGCCTCATTTTTGTTTTCTTCCCGTGGATGACTGTTTACTTCATCAGATCCAGCCATGATTTGGGTTCTATATGAAACAATAATGTTTACATTTAAATTAAGCAATAAATCATCGCATTGATGATTAGATGGTCATGGTATTATTGAACCATGTAGACCATTTTAAGAAAATAATAGTAATCAAAGGGATATAATTCTATATATTTTATTAGACAGGGGAATATAAATCACAACTGTCAATGTCATGAAAGACATTTTAATTCAGCACAAGGCTCATCTCGAAGGACATTTAGATAGCACAAGAGGCCATGTCACAAGGGACGATTTAACTATAATCAATAATTTTCTGGATCAATGATCTTTTAAGGGTCGAACATAATTCATCGCCTTATTGACAAGAAGTTTATAAATAAAATTATTCTTGTCATTATTACACCTTTGCTTATAAGCATACATCTCTAATGGATGTTTTAGGTGTATACATCATATTGATGTTTATTAGCCATGATTCATACAGATCATATAGGCTATGATAGTGACTTGGGAAAATCCAAGTACATTTGGAAGCTTGTGTGGTTTCTCGTACCGCACAATCAGGAATGTTAACATGTTTTCAGATGTTAACAGGGAGTTATTTTCTTAAAAAGGTTGTACCATCATAGCCATTATTATTTTGGCTAGGTTATACCTTTAAGAATTTCTTTGGCAGATTAATAAAATTTGAATTAATATAACATGATGATGTAATAAAATACATATTAAAATCGAAAATAACTTCAATAAATCACGAAACAAGTACAACGTTGCCCTAAACGGGACTTAAAACAACACACACTGCCCACGCAGGGGCTACAGAAACAGAAAGTAAGTCCACACAGGGACTTGGTACTGAAAATAAAAATAGTGTCCTCGCGGGGACTTGATTAAAAGACAATACAAGATAAAATAACAACTTCCTACTTCTTCTTGCCTTTAATAAGGCTCGCAAGGCCCTTGAGAAAGCCATTATGTTTCTTCTTAGTTTCATTGGCTTCACGCTCAACCCGGTCTAACCTCTGCAGAATCTCCTGAGTTTGTTCCTGTTGGTAAGGAGGAGGTTGTTGGTAAGGTGGGTATTGGTATCCCTGCACTGGATATATAGTTGGGTAAACTGGAGGGTAAGAAGAAGGATAAAATGCATTGTACTGGGCAGATGTAAGGTATGGATCATGATTTCCATAATCCGATGGGTATACAGATGGATTATACCCAGATGAACCTAGGTATGTCGGGATCGGGTTGTCGAAACCCAATGGCGGTTGAGGTGGTGCATGAGAAACTGGCGGAGGGTTGACTTCCGGCACCACGTGTGAGGGTCCACCCATTTGGGGGTCCTCAGGAATAGGATGGTAAGAACTTGAACCATGAGGGGATGCGAATCGTGGTCCCCCACGCACAGACATTTGTGCGTTCCTCCTTCGCCTAGGCGGCTCGGGAGGTGGTTGAGGTGGTTGCTGCGGTAGTTCCTCGACAGGAAGAGGTGGTGGAGAAATGGCTTGAAGTTGTGGTTCAACCAAAGGAGGTTGAGCAGGCGAGTTATGGTATGAAGGGGTAAAGAACCAATCATACTGAGCCATCCTCTCAGCATACGAATCAGGCCCTCGGTACGGCGATCCTTGATATGGAGAACCGCTCGAGATGCTAATAGGGTGGCCCGGTGTTCCGGTTTGCATTTCAGGGTCCGGGTCGTCGTCCATTTCAATCTCCCGGGAGAAGTGATCTTGAGGTCCTAAAGGGTTGAAACCAAAAAGATTGTTGACATAGTCATTCGGATTGAACTGCCCTGGAGAATAAATGGAATCGGAGTGGTGAAAGGAATGGGAGTGAAGGGAGTGGTGAGATTGGTTTGAATGGTGCGATTCTTGAGAATGTTGGGTCTCGTTAGGAATGGGTAACCCAAAGTATGGAGGGTCGGATGGTGAGGATCCTAGCGAAACAGAATGTCTCGCCGGCTCGAAGTTATGGCTCCAATTGTCCCGAGAGTCAGAACTGGAGAAAGTCGCTGATGGGGTACGCCGATGGAATGGTCCCGCGTAGCCCGATGGCCCTCCTCGCATAGGTCCCTTTCCTTTGCCTCTCACTCGTGGTGGCATTGTCCAAGAAGTTAACCTGTCAAAACAAGTAAATATAATATAAACAATAAAAGGAAAGTTAAGAATAAATCCTAGGTCATTAGCCTAGACTCGGAAGTCTAAGGAATGTGTTTATTGTGTCATTGAGATTAAACACAAAAGGTTAGTGTTTAATTCACTCAACGTTGGCTCTGATACCAACCTGTCACACCCCGATATTTCCATAAATTAACGGTGGGCCCGGCGGGGAGTATCATGACGTAGTTGATATCATCATTGTCAATACACACAATATAATAGCACAGCGGAAGGCTTGGTGAATAAACTATTACAAACCACAATGTCTGAGTGTTCGACGAAAGAATATACAGACTGGATTGTAATAAGATCCACAGGTGGATCATAAATAAAATACAAGAAACAGAAAATAACAGACTTCAGGCATCTTAGGGATTTGCAAGATCCTCTTATACGATACCTAATAGCTCCAGTCTATTACGAGAGGTACATATCAATCAATCTTTAAAAGATACGTCAGTTTACACTGGTAAATACAATTAACTGACTCTTTTGAAAAACATTTATAAAAATTGATTTAAGTGCACATGGCACAAATCATTTATAACTTGGGACAATTATTTAAATATAATCTTGTATACAGATTTACATGTTTGTCTTACAATTGGGGCCGGTTGGAAGCCGGTCATGATTAACCGACTCACCACTTATAGAACCCACAAAGGAGTTATCCCCAACATGTGGGTTTATATTTTAGCATTTGCATCTGTCAGGTGTATGCCTACACCTCATGCATAGGTCGTGGCCATTTTCAAATGAAATGAGCCGAGGATATCCAGGACACGGTCGAATTAACCCCCAATGTTTATGTTATCAAACAAGACAGATTAAAACGGGTTATGTAAATTTATTAATCACAATCCGATTAAATGATTTCATACCCGACCAAGTGGTATTATTATAATACCATATCCCAAGCCCGTATAAGGGAAAATAAGTTAAAAGTATTTACCTGAGCTTAAAAGTGAAGATAAATCCGTCGTAAATCCTAAAGATTTATGATGGTACCTTCTACTGGATGCTACTTAATCTGTATAGAAGGTTTAATAACCTATTAGGATGCTAACGAGTCTTTAGTTAAGTCAATGACTTAGACCGGCTAGCTGGAAAGAAACTTTACGGTTCTAAACGCTAGATTAAACGGAGACCGGAATGGAATGTGGTTTAGACCCGACAAGCTTGGATACTTGTATAATATGGGTAAACTAAACACATTCTGGAATTTGAGGATTTAATGATAAGATTAAACCCGTTTCGGCTATTTTATGTAAACTAGTCACATAAACCGATCCGAACGCATAAACGCGTAACGGGTAACCAAATGAATTATATACAGGTCTTAATTGTTAATATGCTTAAAACATGTTAATACATCAGTAGGATGTTAACACATATGCCCAAAAAGTATTTAAAACCAATTTAAGTCCCGTAAGGGCATTTTGGTAATTTTAATACTTATAAAAGAGATTTTATAATAAACTGAAGTTCTGGTCTTTTGAAATCAGTAAAAATATTTAATTTAATAAGTTATATCAGTAGGGTATTTCCTATATGTGAAATTTATCATTTATAACCAATTTATGCACCGAAGGGGCATTTTGGTAATTTCACATAAGCTTTAAAGGTCAATTTTGGAAATCTAAGTTTAAAACTTTTGCTTACTGTTAATGTATAAAAATTTACTAAATACATCAGTAGGTATTAAGTCTTATATGTTTAAAATAGTTTTTAACTCATACTATGCATTGGAAATGCGTAAAAGTCGCTTTTAAGCGATTTTCGGGTTATATAAGAAAAACTGATATTTTTATCATTCCAGAAAGCTTAAAATATTTTATTTATCATATAAAATCAGTAGCAAAAGGTTTGGTATCAATATATGATGTAAAACTTATTTTATTCAAGAAACCGACAATTACAGAATTAAAGCTAGAACTCTATGAAATGATCAGTTTAAAAATAAATAAAAATCTTCAAAAATCCCCAAATATTATATTACATCAGTGGGTAAAAATTTTGGTGTCAAAATTTGGGTTTAGATAGGCTTTATACTAATTATGTCGTTTAATTAATAAAAAGCTTCTTAATTACGATATTGAGCATAACTCCTAATCTAGACCTCAAACTGATGTCAAATTTTTAGGACAAGTTTATAAATCAGTAACAAAGGTTTTTGCCCTCTTACATTTCTAAAAATCTTATTTTTATGTCAAAAGGGCATTTATGGCATTTATAAGCATATTAACGATCAAGAGCATATAATTCAAATCACTAAGAACCATGCACTATAACTCCAGAGGGTTATACTACTGAGTAATGCGGTCCCAATGGAAGCTTAAAACATGGGATAATTAAGCTTGAACGGGTCAGAACTGAAAGTCAAAGCAAAAGTCAAGCTTTTGCGAATTTCGGTTATAAACTGACCTTAGACTGATAATTGTCGGGTTAGGACTGATAAAACATCTTTTAATATTAATTACCAAGTCATTAGAATGTTAAAATATAATTTAGAACCTCTGTTTTATTAATTTAATTCATTTTTAAACTTTCTGTCCAGTTTGACTTTTTGTCAAACTAGTTTGACCCGACAATTAACTAGTCAAACGAAATAATTAGGAGGTGCCCTTTTAAGGGTTAATCACCTACCTTAATATGGTTCCATAACCACTTTCAATTCGATCAGTGGCTAGACCAATTATGATTAAACCCAAAGTCAAAGTTAAATTACGATATGTTTGACTTTTCGGTAATTAAGCTAATTAAAAGGACTAAGCAGGGGTTAAGACTCTTACTTAGGGTCCTTGCTATCTTTTCTACACTTGGAAATCTTCTCCTAATGCTTGCTAACCCCAGAGATGTCCAGAACTCAAGTTTGGAGTGTTGAGAATGATGTTTGAGTGAAAGTGCAAGTGAAAAATGTTGAACTTAAGGTCTATTTATAGTGAATTCAGGTTGCCCCAGATGATTACAATGTGTTAGGGGATGAAATCAGGCCTCTACAGGTGTCTTGGTGGTTTCTAAAAACCATGTACAAGCCATAGAATCGATCAAAACTTGTTTGGAGCTCAAGGAATGGAAGTAACCTGCACCTGGCAACAGCATGCTGACGAAATAGTGTCGTCGCGTCGCGCGACGGCAGAAGAGCTTCATGGTCGCGCCACGCGACCACCTTGGATACCAGCCAAACAAGTTTCGTTGTTTACATATTCAGTCCCTGCACCTTTTTAAACCTCATATCTTTCATATTAAACACCTTTGGCCCTTGAAGTTAGTTTGAAGAGGCTCAAGGATGTATAATCAAACTTCGTTAGGCTCGGTTTCGTTAAATATCACGATAAATGCAAGTTTCATCAAGTTGACACTTTTCACCCAAAGTCTTGAAAACTCGCTTAACGATCTCGAAACCACGTGAAATTTTTATCACTTATTCTTGAGAGTATATTTGAATATTTTGAAGCCTCGGGTTCGTTAAAAGGTCACTCAGAGGTCAGAATTAACATGTTGACGCGTTTAACCCTTGTAGTTTTATAATCTTCCGATTATTTTCACAAACGGCTTCTTATATCCAATTAATTACTTGTTTAAGAATATGTTCTTCATGTATGGTCATTCAAAGGCTCAAGTTTGGCATGTTGACACTTTTAGTCCCTGTGGTTTCATATTTCTACTGTTTGTCAACTTTAGTCCTTCAAACTTAATCTTTCACATATCTAGAGTTTAGGACACGTGTCTATACATAATTGGACACGTTTTTACTTGGTGTTACATGCTGGTACACTCCCATATTAAAATTCCTCACAAAGGGGGAATTACCTTCCTCTAGAGGCGAAGCCCAAAAGATCCAAACCAACGTGTTGCAATATGAAGTGAACAATGGCGTCCTGTACAGAAAATCATACATGGGACCACTACTAAGGTGTGTATCCCTAGTGGAAGCAAAATACCTAATCCAAGAAATACACGCTAGCATATGTGGCATTCACGCTGGACCCCGGGCAGTGGTCGCCAAAATCCACAACGCCGGGTACTATTGGCCCAGGATGCATGAGGACGCGGTGGAAGAACTCAAAAGGTGCAGTAGTTTCCAAAAGTTTGCTCCTCAAACACTCCGCCCCAAGAACAATTTAATTCCTGTCATGGCGGCCTGGCCTTTCCAAAAATGGGCAGTTGATATCGTGGGGCCATTCCCGCTGGCCCCAGGGAAGCTAAAATACCTGATAGTGGCAATCGATTATTTCACCAAGTGGGTTGAAGCCAAACCCTTGGCTAAAATAACTGCTGAAAACGCCAAAAAGTTCCTATGGGAACACATAGTGTGCCGATTTGGACTGCCGCTATACTTGGTGAGCGATAATGGAACACAATTCACCGATAGGGTCTTGCAAGATTGGTGTGCGGAACTCCAGATTCAACAAATCTTTACATCGGTAGCACATCCTCAGGGAAACGGCCAGGTAGAGAGGGCGAATAGGAGCTTGCTGGATGGAATAAAAAGAATGCTAGGTTATGAAGGAAGCTCTTGGGTGGAAGAACTGCCAAATGTCCTCTGGGCACATCGAACAATGCCCAAGACAAGTAACAATGAAACCCCTTCAGCCTAACCTATGGCACGAAAGCAATGATACCCGCGGAAGTCGGATTACCTTCGCTACGACGCCTCACTACTAATGATGACAATGACAGGCTCCTAAGGGAAGGCCTAGATCTACTGAAAGAGCGGCGTGAGGCAGCCGCCATTAGCGAAGTAAAGTACAAGAAAACTTTGGAGAAGTATTACAACCAGCGTGTGGCGCAGCATACTTTCAAAGAAGGCGAGTATGTCATGCGTGAAAACGAAGCCAGCAGGGCGGAGCCCTCAGGCAAGCTAGGACCCAATTGGGAAGGGCCCTATGTCATCCAAGAAGACCTTGGCAAAGGGGCCTACCGCCTGGAACGCGACTCAATTGAAAAAGTGTTATATGTAAAGCCTCGCACCTAACGGCGGGCTTGATTGCTTTTCCTTTTACAAACATGTGTAATTCATCTCTAACGATGTCTCTTTTTCTTTCTTTTTTCTTTTAAGTATGGAGTTAATAAAAGTTATTTCTTTTTAGAGTTAATTACTATTTCAGTCCCTGAGGTTTGTCAAAAATAACGGTTTCAGTCCATTAGTTTAAAAATTGCTATTTCAGTCCATTAGTTTCATTTTCATAACCATTTCAGTCCACCAACTTAACTCCCATCCATTTATTCTGTTAACTTTGGGTGAAATGACCAAATTGCCCCTGCTAACTTAACAAATTGTAATAAAAAAATTCTAAAAAATCTAAAAATAAAAAAAATTCCAAAAAAATCAAAAAAATCCCAAAAAATTCAAAAAAATCTAAAAATAAAATTTTTTTAAAAAAATCATAAAAATTCTAAAAAATCTAAAAAAATTCTAAAAAATCTAAAAATCAAAAAAATTCGAAAAAAATTCAAAAAAATCTAAAAATCCAAAAAAATTCTAAAAAATCTAAAAATCAAAAAAATTCCAAAAAATTCAAAAAAATTCCAAAAAAATCTAAAAATCAAAAAAAATTTTAAAAATCAAAAAAATCTAAAAACTCCAAAAAAATTCTAAAAAATCCAAAATGTTTCATTAAATGTTTCGAACCAGAACCGTTTCGAGCTGAACCGTTTCGACGCGAACCGTTTCGACGCGAACCGTTTCGACCCGTACCGTTTCGAGCCGAACCGTTTCGACGCGAACCGTTTCGAGCCGAACCGTTTCGACCCGTACCGTTTCGACCCGTACCGTTTCGAGCCGAACCGTTTCGACCCGTACCGTTTCGAGCCGAACCGGTTCGGCTCGAAACGGTACGGGTCGAAACGGTTCGCGTCGAAACGGTTCGCGTCGAAACGGTTCGCGTCGAAACGGTTCGCGTCGAAACGGTACGGGTCGAAACGGTTCGCGTCGAAACGGTACGGGTCGAAACGGTTCGGCTCGAAACGGTTCGGCTCGAAACGGTACGGGTCGAAACGGTTCGCGTCGAAACGGTTCGCGTCGAAACGGTTCAGCTCGAAACGGTTCGGGTTCGAAACATTTAATGAAACATTTTGGATTTTTTAGAATTTTTTTGGATTTTTTAGATTTTTTTGATTTTTTAAAATTTTTTTGATTTTTAGATTTTTTTGGATTTTTTTTTTATTTTTTTGAATTTTTTGGAATTTTTTGATTTTTAGATTTTTTAGAATTTTTTTGGATTTTTTAGAATTTTTGTGATTTTTTAATTTTTTTTTTATTTTTAGATTTTTTTTGAATTTTTTGGAATTTTTTTTGATTTTTTGGAATTTTTTTGATTTTTAGATTTTTTAGAATTTTTTTGGATTTTTTAGAATTTTTATGATTTTTTAAAATTTTTATGATTTTTAGATTTTTTTGAATTTTTTGGAATTTTTTTGATTTTTAGATTTTTTAGAATTTTTTTATTACAATTTGTTAAGTAAGCAGGGGCAATTTGGTCATTTCACCCAAAGTTAACATAATAAATGGATGGGAGTTAAGTTGGTGGACTGAAATGGTTATGAAAATGAAACTAATGGACTGAAATAGCAATTTTTAAACTAATGGACTGAAACCGTTATTTTTGACAAACCTCAGGGACTGAAATAGTAATTAACTCTTCTTTTTATTATTTTCCTCATTACTTACATAAACAATAAAATTTACCATCGCATTCATACTACACTTTACGGTACAAACAATTGCCATCGCATTCAAACTGCACATAACGGTAAAAAAGCATACTGGACATGAAATATTTTTCATATATAAGTCAAAGGATCGAAAATATACAGCGCTAAGAGTGGGTATCTTGGTAATAGATACATTAACCACTACAAAAAAGACATGTATTTTGGTAATAAATGCATACAACTGTCTTGCAAAAAAACAAGTACTTGTCCCTGTTGCTACATACCAACATACGGGGAACCAAAAAACGAACATGTTCTAAAGTATCTACTTTGTGGAAAGCATTGCTCTCACCTCTGCAGGGGTGTACAATGCCACACCATAGTATTCCAACGGATGAGAATCAACGATCAAGTCACCGACATTCGCCTCATCTCCCGGAAGAGCTAGGGCTGTAAACGAGCCGAGTCGAGCCGAGCTAGACCCAGCTCGAGCTCGGCTCGAACTCGATTCGAGCTGGCTCGGCTCGAGCTCGAATTTCTAATTGAGCTGAGATTTGAGGCTCGAGCTCGGCTCGATTAGAATTCGAGCTAGCTCGGCTCGATCTAGCTCGAATTAACAAAGAACCGCAAAATTTATTACTTAAAAAACCCTTAAAAATGAATTTCTTCATAGCCTAAGGGCCATAATTGCCATTTAATTTAACCATATGGCTAAATATGCAAGTATAAATAGTTAATTCACTTTCTCCATTGTCTTTACCTTCTTTTATAGGGGAAATACTCCCTTAGTTTTTGTTTTCTAAGCGATGTGGGACAAAAAAAATGAAGGATGTAAACCTTATCGAGCCAGCTCACGAGCCGAGCCAGGCCAAGCTCGAGCTCGGCTCATTTATAAATCGAGCCGAGCTGGCTCGTTTACAACCGAGCCAATTTCGAGCCGAGCTTTCTTCGAGCTTTTTTCGAGCGAGCTGCGAGCCACGAGTTTTTTTAACACCCCTAGGAAGAGCTACCACCTCCTGGTCATCAACCACGTTGGTACAGGAACGACCACTATGGCGTCGTTCGTACACCAATCTACATCATTGAACACGGTCAGAAGGAAAGGCTCCCATCAGATTATCAGCTGATAGTGAAATCGCACTTGCATCAGCTTTTGAAGGACTCTCGTATATGACACTCTTGCAGGACCGGCTAACCCGGGGTAGAGCATTATCGGAGTCCACCTCTTTTCCTTTGATCATTTCCTCCGTCACCGGAATTTGGAGACGAGTTAAACCGTCAGCTGCATCCAAGCATTGAAAAATCTCGGAAAGTCGTTGTTTATAGCACCTCCGACTCATTTTTTCGAATTACCAAATTTGGAAACAACAGCTTAATTTATACAAGTTTAAAAAGGGCTTGACAGTGATGATGATGGCATAATTAATGAAAATCATCATTGCATGTCAAATCGCCACATTTAGGCGACTGGCGGCGTCGCTCATCATGACATTAGCATTAAATGTTTGACAGAAAATAAAATATTTGCACATAACCCAAGCAAAACAGTGTTTACACAAAATATCTAAGGAACAGTGTACAGCACAAACAAAGCAAAACACTCATTCCTCACCAGATTCTTCCACCGGATCCAACATTAGGCGTAAGGAGTCCACGCCATCTTCGTTTACTGTATCCATCAAATCCGCATACGCGGGCAGCGGTTCATTGCACGTCGCTTCAAGAGCATCCGCCATATCTCCCTGCAGCTTGCCTCTTTCTGTATGGAACGCGGGAGTGAGCTTATCTGACTGTTGACACTCAAAATAACCCTTGTAAGCGCCATCCTGATGACCAGATTGATAAGCAGCTGCAGAGAGGCGTTCCAGCAACGCTGCAAAAGACTCCGACTGGCGCAGGTACTCAAACGCCCCAACCAGGCCATTGGTTATTAACCAATTTCTGTCACCTCGTACCCCAGCCAGCTGGCTGGTTAAGCTATCAACCTCATCATTCGACTGCTCTAAGGCATTTTCCGCCTCTTTAAAGCGTGCCTGGTGGGTGGCGGAAGATTGAACAAGCTTATTCTTCTCGGAGACAAGGGAGTCACATTGTTGTTGAAGTTTTCTAAGTTGATCCTCCCGCTCCTCCAACTCAGCCTGTTTGGCTCGGGCCTTGGCGTTAGATGTTTCCACCTCAACAGTTAAAGCTTGGTACCGCTCCTGTACCTGAGACACAAAATCAGTGTCAATTCGGAACTTTTCCATCTTAGCAGACATCTCAGATCTCACCTTCTGAGCCTCAGTAACAGCTTTCCGCTCCAGCTCCTCTTGAACAGCTTTGGCATGAGCAAGAACCCAGTCTTTTTCCGCTATATCGCGGGCCCACAGTATTCTCTCTTCAGCAAGATTGGCAGTCACCCGTTTCAAGTCATCCTCTGCTTTATTTTTCTCCGACACAAACCTGATCCACCTCAGACCAGCGGCTTGGAGTTGGCTCTCCAGGCGATACTTTTCATCTTTTAACTCCTGAATAGCAACCCGCGCCTGGTGGAGCTCGTTGTTGTCATGCATCCACCTGCGCCGGATCTATGCAAGCCTCCGAGGCTGACTAACGGAGTCCACCATCGTGGCGGTCATCAAATTCTCATTGTTTAACCCCTCAACATAGGCTGACTCAGCTGGGGGATAGGCACGCTCAACCCAGTGATGTACAATTGGGGGAAAGATTAACCTTGATGACTCCGGCTATTTTCCACTTGCGTTGATAACGTTTGTCTTGCTCGTTTGGATCCCAACTAATAGTGGGCAGATAGAGATCATCACCCAAACGGGCCCCGTCATCAGCTATCCCACTACTGGACCCCCAAGTATCACTCACGGCGGTATCTCCGGCACTGGTGGCCTCGTGAGCGGCGAATACAGTAGGCGTCTCCTTTCCAGTTGCAGAAAAAACACTGAAAGGGGAGTCAAACAAGGAGGTGGGAGTAATACTTGAAGGAAGGGATGTAGAAATCGGAGTAGTTGTCACAGCTACAGCAGTTGTGGGCATAGGAGACAGCATAGGACAACTAACAGCAGCGGCAACACTTGCCTATGATATAAGATCCGCAAGGCTTGGCTCGCTAGCAGCGGAAGGTAAAACTTCCACAGATGTCAAAGGGCCAGAGGACACACCCTCAACTTGAACCCCAACAGTAGAACCTGTGTGAAATCAGATTTTCAACAACATAGAAAACCAAGTCCACAATAACACCTACCAACACAACTACTTACCAGTAGGCAGGGCATAGGCAGATTGAATAGCTTCAAACGCAGATAAGGTGGGAACAATTTTGCGTTTTTTCGACACGTGAGTTGGACTTGCCAACTCAGCAGCAGCAGCAACACCTCCACCGGATACAAAAACACCAATAGTAAAGGCGGAAGTAGCTGCCCCCGCGACCATGTACTTCCTCTCGGTGACTTTCACCCGGATTGGTTTCTTTGCCTCTGCAGTAGAAGCACTACCTCTCCCACTTGGGAAAGGCTGAGAAAATATAAGAAGCCGGGTCCGCCGGCACAGCTAGCAGCAAAAACTGCTCCAAATGAATCTTCAATACGTCAGGTTCTTGTTCACCAATTACGCGGTCCGCGGCTCTCAAAGCAGCGTTCCGCGGAGGATCCACAAAGTCAAACAAACTCCATTTACCTGTGACATGTACACATGTTAATTCACACTATCAACAAAGCATAAGCAAAGCCAAAGAACTACGTACCATCGTCATCCCTCCGGAAAGAAGGATACAACTTGGTATCACGCCATAGCAAGCTCATCCCAGCCATCACCAAGGCCCCTTCCGGCATCACCGTGCACTCGGAAGGGCACTCAGATAATCTCTTATAAAGAGAGTTTGCCACGTAAGCATCTTTCGGGGGACCATCATCTTTAACCTTGTCCTTGGGTCCCATTTCTCTCCACTACATTTCCCCGGGAATGACACCGACATCAATATAAAAGAATTTTTTCTTCCAATCCTTGTCCCGGGAACTTGTAGGTATGTCCCTTAAGCAAGACACATCGGTGTCCCTTCTGTCGAAAGTGAAAAAGGGGGATTTCCATGCGAGGACGAAAAAAGCCCTAAAAACAATGAGTTCCGGGATATGGCCTAGGGCTAAACAAGCAAACTCAAACTGTCGGAGTTTAACCAACCCTAATGGGTGCAGTTGGGAAATATGGACAGGATAGTGGTCAAGAACCAACTTACAGAACTTGGTGATCGGCAATTGGAAGTTGCAAAACTTGAAGAAATCACTAAATAACGTGATTTTCCCTTTCTTCAACGGAAATGTCGTGTCTGTCTTTGACGGCAGTACAGGATTCCACTCCGCCCTAATATCGTAATCTTGAATAAGATTGTTGAATGAAGTAAGCCCCCACTTGACATACAGGGCATCAGAACTTGATGGGGCAGCAGAAGAGGATTCGGCGGTTTTGGAAGCCATTTTTAGATTCAAGAAATTGAAGGAAATGATTGTGAACAAGGAAGGAAGTGAAATCCCAAACCCTAAACGGGACACCTATTTATAGGGGTTTGCAACCTTTCGAATTCAAAAAGGCAAACGGGTGGGAACGCGTGTCTAGACAGGGGAGGTACAATTGTCACATCCTTTCCTATCGCCGCCATTTTTCAAAAAAGCATAACAGTACCCCACTCGAGAAACTTACACTCAAATGGGGAAATTTTGACTTTTATTTTTTTAGTCCGATTTCATGAATTACATTTCATAACTTCGGACTGAGGGGACATGACAAGGTATGACCCCGATCATCACCTATTATTTTATTATAAATATTTAATTACATATGTTTATTCTAGAATGTTCTATTCTGCATGGATAAACTACGTAACCGAATCTCCAACCTTTTGGGAAGATCATGCAAATCCCTAACTTATCGGAGTCTCTCCTAAGTTAAGGGAAACCTTAATGGTAAACTATAAATAGAGGTAAACATCTAAGGTATGATCATATTGCTCTCGTTTTACTCTCTCTCTCTCTCTCTCTCTCAATACATTCATACTTTCTTTCTCCCAAACCGAGACTTATTCTCACGCCGGTGAGTAGTTACAGGAATAACCTCATTCCTGTAACGAGTCCTAACGGTGTTCTGTTTTGCAGTTAGCTGTTCGGATCGCCAAAGAGTAGAAGTCCTAGCCGAAACTTACCTATAAGGTCAATATTTCTTCACATACATATTTAATATTCAGGCTATACAACACATTTAATTACATTATATCTAACCCTTTTAATGACACGGGTAAGTAGTGACACACATCAAACACATTTGAATATATGCAATACAATAACACACATGACCTGACATGTATAACATGATTATTAATGTGGCTCACTATATCGTTAAGAAATAACAAGACACCAAAATAGTGATTAAACAAAGGTTACCTAAAAATACAAACCTTGTTTACTGTAACAGATTTTATCATTTATAAAGCTATAAAATTATGACTATGTAGATAAAGGGGTCGACGTGTCATGCCAACCTATTAACACACTTAATACGATAAGTCAAATGTGCTTATATATGTTGGCAAAAGATCAAATACAAATAAGCTTAACATACTAAACATACAAATTGAAGGAAAACTCAAAAAGACAATGTGGCATTTTTGTAATTACCACCAACTATCAAAGTTACTATACAAATGTGAACTCAACCAAAAATACCTAAAAAACACAATTTTTTTAATATTTTTTATAAAAAAATCGCTACATTTTGTTAGCAAAAAAATTTTTTTTTTTGTTGCTACTAAAAGTAGCGATTTTTTAGTAAAAAATATTAAAAAAAAAATTGTTTTTTTTTTTATTTTTTTAGGTTTTTTGGGAGTTTAGTTTTTAGCATTTTAGCTTGGGGGGGGGGGGGAGGGGGGTGTTAGGTTTTTGGGGGGTGGGGGGTAGGCTTTTTTTAAGGTATATTTGTAGAGTAACTTTGATAGTTATTGATAATTACAAAAATGTCACCTTGTCTTTTTGAGTTTTCCTTCAACTTGTATGTTTAGGGCTTGTTTGGCTAAGCTTTTCAAAACAACTTATTTGCTTATATGCTTTTCTGAAAAGCAAATAAGTCAATAAGCTGTTTTGAAAATCTTTAAAATGGAGCTTTTCAAAATGACTTATTTGCTTTCAGAAAGCAAATAAGTCATTTTGAAAAGCTTAGCCAAACAGCCCCTTAGTATGTTAAGATTATTTGTACAAGAATTTTCCCCTATATATGTTATAGATAGGCTGAACCCGTCTAAACATGTTTTCAATCATGTCATTAATGTATTGATCTATGACCCAAACCTATTTACTCTAAACACAAACCCGTTGTTTTACGTCGAGTTTTGGTGTGTTAATATGTAGCTTGAATAACTTTTTGTACCATCTTAAATCAATGATTGAGAAAATCACGAATATATCTATTTTAATATATTTGTATGGTATAGACGTGAGATAAAATTTACTTGCGTGAAATATCACATACATTTCGTTTATCTATTTTGGTTCATCATATCAATAGTTTTTTGTTACTATTAATAGGGGGGACCAAGCGGGTATCCTTACGTGCCAGCACACCGCCGCCACCCTAGTTGGTTGGCTGCCTAGCTGAAAAAACCCCGTCCAAGTTGATGATTTCGATAGCTTTGACCGGTGTGCAACGATCATCTCTTTAAAAAAAAAATCAATTTTTAAATACTATATATATTTCTTATACCCATATAATTTAAACACACTCTCTCAAAATCCTTCATTACCCAAACCCTCAAAAGTCTCTACAATGGAATCACATAAAAAAATCTAAATGTGTCGGATCGAGCAAACGAGGAACCAGTTCGAGCAAAAGAGGTGCCAACGACGAAATACTGAACAAATTAAATTGACACCTTCAATTGAGAAATTCATAGTTTAATACGTATCGTATAGTCCTATACGATACGTATTAATCAACGAAATTACTGAAATACCCCTGTTTTTTTATAAATTCAGGGGTATTTTTGAGAAAATTCAAAGTTTAATACGCATCGTATTAAGACTATACGGTCGTATATGGCATAATTTGAAATTTAGTTTTATCATGTTTTCCTCGGTTCGACGCGTATGTCTTTTTTGACGAACTTTCGCATATTTTGTCATTTTATGACGTATACCTTCAGCATACGTCGTTTCGGTGACGTTCGGTTGCGTGCGATTATCATATTCTATGATTATGTACAGTTTTGTTTGAAATCCACTTGTATTGTATAGTACCGTGATATATGTATACGCGTGTGGAAATATCATTAGTCGCGTATTTTGACGTATTTTTGCCTATTTTGACGTATTCTAACATATTGTTGCGTATTTTATATTATTTTTGACTTATTTGGGCATATACTAACGTATTTTAGCTTATTTTAACCTACTTTCATGTATTTTAGCATATTTTCATGTATTTTAGCGTATTTTTGCATATTTTAGGGTATTTTTACCTATTTTATAGTATTCTAGAGTTTTTTTTCCGGATTTTAGAGTATTTTAGCATATGTTGTAGGATAACGCAAACAAGTTCTCCACAGTTTGTTATTCAGATCTCTATTCGGTCATCTTTCCAAACTACAACACACGATAAGTTTAAACTTTATATTGTGTGATTTGACTTGGAAAGGATTGGAGGTAATTTCTACTTTTAATAAGCTGTTATAGTTGTCAAATTCGTTGCGTGCATTCATATTGTTGAGACAACAACAGATAATGAATGGATTGTTGGACTTCTTGTTCCAAATGCAGCTGTAGGATCCGTACTTAAAGGTCTCTCTAAAATATGCAACCGAGACCGGCTTGTTAATTTTAATGAAGCAATGAAGATTGAATGTGCAAACCGCAACCGTTTTTTACTATGGGAACGGTGGCTATGGGAAATACAAACCGCAATCGTTTGTGACTATGGGAAACACAAGTTTTCTTTTTTAGCTTGATGGATGTCCGTTATCTCAACGCTTCTCCTTACATTACTGATCTGGAATTGGAGAACCGTTGTTATTTTAGTCCTTCTCAATCAGATATTATTTATTGAAACATAACTGAAACAGTCGGAAAAAACTAAACTGAACCAACATAGTTGAATTGATTGAAAAACCAGTGGAGTTGTCGTGAGCCTGGGGAACTTTTAATAAGTTGTCACAGTTGTCAAATTTGTTGCTTGCATTCATATTGTTGAGACAACAACAGATAATGAACAGATTGTTCGACTTCTTAAAAGATGCTACTTTACGACGCACTTACCTTAATCACATCTTCAATGGAGTCACAGGTCTGACAATAGGGCTCACGGATCTTATGCCCACCCGAGACCGAGGAGAGAGAGAGAGAGAGAGAATGTATGTGTACTTCTTCTAATGACGCCTCATTAGCGCTTTAACTACCAAAGAATGCATACACAAATAGTTCTAGTGGACGAAGCAAAGAGACTGCCTTGTTAATTTTAATGAAGCAACAATGATTGAACGTGCAAACCGCAACTGTTTTTTACTACGGGAACGGTGGCTATGGGAAATACAAACCACAATCATTTGTGACTATGGGAAACACAAGTTTTCTTTTTTACCTTGATGGATGTTCGTTATCTCAACGCTTCTCCTTACATTACTGATATGAAATTGGAGAACTGTTGTGTATTTGCTTACCGATTATTGAAAATATTTGTTGAAATCGAAGAAAAGAGTAAAAAAGATGAAATGAGGCATTGTTTAAATCTGAATCAGGTTCTCAAACAAACACTACTAAAGATGAGTTGGTATTGAACCAAGAATATGAAGATCACGGTGCAGACACGTGGGAAAAAAGTCATTGGGTTGCCGCAGATGAAGTCAAATGTGATCAAACTTGGACATCAGACGTAAATCTTGAAGCAAATATGCGGTTCCCAATTTGCGGAACATAATCCCAGATTGTCTAGAGAAGCGCTTTTATCATGTGTCATATGGTAACAAGAGTATGATGTTCCAAGATCAATTCCAATTGCAGCTGATGAAACCGGAACTGTTATTTTGGTTGTTCAGTAATTTCGTGATAACTACAATGTTCATCTTCGTTATCCTTTGCTTTTTGCAATTCAAGCAGGCACGGATGCTAAACGTCTGGTTATTACATCCGAGACGATTCAAGTGAGTCCTATGAAACAGGTTTCTGTCTATTCAATTGAGAGGAATCATTGAATTACATCCCCGTTGAAAAACAGAATCGATAAATTTAGGGAAAATGGGGTTGAAAGATGATAACCCAACATTGGAGGATCTCATTCTACAGCTTCGATAAATTCAGGGGTATTCTCAAATAATGTTTCCTAGATGTTTGAAGACCAACAAATGTCCAAAGTGTTGCTTCTTCGTTCGCGTGACGGAAAGCTACCTTGCAAAATTAAAAAAATAAATCGACACCTTCAATACGCATCGTATAGGCCTAAACGATGCGTATTACTTTTTGATAAGGGGACATTGTCATCTTTTGACTGACCTAGAAGTTTGAACCAACCTCAATACACATCATATAAGCCTATACGATGCATATTAAGGGTGTCGATTTAATTTCCCTGCCAATAATACTACCCTAGTTTAATTGACTATAGCTTTTACAACAATCAAGCACCAACCCATATTAATAATGATTAAAACTTGATTTCTTCGTTGACTAAATACACAACATACAAACTTACAATTGATAAAGTACTTGTTTGAAAATACAAATACCTAGTCTTATTTAAATAAAAAATAGATTTAAAAAAAAAAAAAAAAAGTTCAAAATATGTCCGTTACAAGAAAAGCCCCTAAAATTCCCTCGTTCCTTCCTTGTGACTTCTCACCATTATTAGCTAGGGTTTTAGCATCTCATTTCACCCCAACCAACAAATTCAACCTCAAATCCTGCATTTCTTCCCCAAATTCTTCCAAAATTCTGCTTCAAACCACTCAAATTCACACAATGAAACAACCTCAAACCCTGAGTCCACCATTACTCGAAACCCTAGAACCCATGCTCAACGAATCCATCTACCACTTCCTAACCGAATTCCACAACGGCAGAACCGATTTCTCCGAACTCACCTCCATTTTCTTCCGCTTGATCCAGTCCATGACCGATCCACCCCTTGAATTCATCTGGTTTTACTCCGCAATCACTTTCCAAACCCTTAACTCAACCGCTGTAACCGATTCTCATCGCTTATTCCTTTCGGTTAACGACTTGTTTCACTCGTTAGTCTCCTTTCGTCACCGGTCTTATAATAATAACTGTTTTAAGTCGGTGTCGGTTGTTGCTCCGGTTTTATACTCTTTAGTTAACTTTAAGTTTGATGTTTCTAGGTTAAAGAACGAGATCGTAGGGTTAGCGGATGCGATACTTGGTCACATTATTATGTGTTGTAATAGTAACGGTTTGGTGGGCGAAGAGGTTGGGGCAGGTTGGGTTGGTTTAGTGCCGATTTGGATAGCGGATCAGGTTAGGCGGAATGAAGGTCGTGTAGACGGTTTTAAGTTGTTTTTTCCGCTTTCGAGTGAGGATATGCGTAGGGGGATTGTTGGGGATTGTGGGATGAGGTATCTTGCTGCGGTTGTTATGGTTGAGGCGTTTTTGTTTAGGTTGTGTTTGATGTTTGATTCAGGGGTGGCGCGGGTGGATTTCGATAAGGATGTTAAGAGTTGTGCTGCTCAGATTATTCAGGGGTTTAAGAAGAATACGTCGTTTTTAGGTGAGGAATTTACAAGATCTTTTAATTCCACTATATCATCATGCTTGGATGTTGCTTAATTGATCTAGATGTTAGCATCATTAGTTCAAATTTGTGTTTGGTTAATGCATTCGGGTCTTCGTAGGCAGTTTCCTTGTTGTAGTGAATCTGGTAGATACTAGATATACATTCCAAATTTGTTGTTTACGACTAATTTTAGATATGATATCACATTTTTAGGCTATAGGGTGTGGTCATGACCCTCCACGTCAGTGTCATGTCACCCACCTCTAATCCACCATCCAAAACCACTACCCCCTTATTTATTTTAATTTATCTTTGTCTAAAGAAAAAGGAAATGATTTCTTGAAAAGTGGAAAGGAGGACCATGGTTGCCATGGTTTAATCCATGCGAACCATGGTGGATCAGGCAAGGGGGTGGTGTAGCCTTCCATTCATGTTCCTAGGTGGCGAATCATGTCCCAACCAGACCCCCACACCCTTTAGCATTAGTGGTTTTAAACAGTTGTTACTTACTTGGTTAGAAAGTTTTTAAGTTCGTTAAGCGCATTATACTTATTAGCATTTTCTACTTGTAGAAATTTGTTTGGGTCAAAGTCGAAAGAACCACTCTTGGTAATAATTTCGGTTTTTTAATGTCAATTCACAGTAATGCTTTTTAAACTACTGCTGGAACCAAGTTTGCCAGTTGGAGAGCTTTTGGTGAGTTATTTTATACCAACCGACTTTTTATCTTGTCATACTACAACTGACGCCTATATAATAGAGATATATAATATATGCATAATGTATAATAATTGTATATATCTACAGGCTGCACCGGATGAACTCATCCTCAGGCGACTGCTTTATGATGTTGCATTGGATTTTGGCCCGTTTCTTAGCTGTGATACCTCCCTTGACGATGCTCAGTACAAAGAGATTGTGATCTTATGGCTGTTTGTCGCAAACTCAGCATTGCAGTTTGCAAGGTAAGGCATAATAAATGTCATCAAGACAACAAAATATGTATATTTTAAAGTGGATAATGTTTGTGAATTTTATGGGTTGTAGTGAAAAGGGTGACCATGTTGGAGTCAATTGTTATCTCAACGCCTTTTCAGCGTCTCAGCTGCCACAGCAGATAATTTTATGGGTCACCGGCGTAACAAGTGTGAAACCAACCGTACCCGATATTTCCTCCCCAAAGGACATTATTGGTACTTTCTTTTTAGAGTTAACGGCCATTTTCGTCCCTGTGGGTTGTCCAATTATGCCAGTCCAGACCAAATTTCAAATTTATACCATTTCTGTCCCTGACATTCTTGAAACATGTCAGTTTAATCCAAAAAGTAAACATTCATTAACTTTGACTGTTAAATGAGGGGTAAAAGGTAATTTCAGATTTTTCTACTTTTTATTATCTGTATATATATATATATCGTTTTGAAGAGGTAAAAAAATGAAAAAGAAAACAAAAATGGAAATTTACCTTTCTACCCCTTGTTTAACAATCAAAGCTAACGAGCGTTAACTTTTGAATTAAACTGGCATGTTTCAAGAATGTCTGGGACGGAAATGGTACAAATTTGAAATTTAGTCTGGACTGGCATAATTGAACAAACCACAGGGACGAAAATGACAGTTAACTCTTCTTTTTATCAAACTTGTACATTCCCACACACTCTTGCTAATACACTGATTGTTTAAAAAAAACACAGGCTGGCTATTGGTACTGGAACAACAGGGATTTAAAATATGTGATCACAACATCTCAGAATTACAGGAGAAAGCTTTGAAGTACAGCTCAATGGCCAAAGTCAATGGAGTCAAAGACGGTCATGAGAGTCAAACTATGGTGGAAGATGCACCTGTAAGTATCAATGGGAGAAGAAAACGCAATAGCACGGGGTTTTGGGAGGTACAAAAGCAGATTAAAGTTATAAAGTGCTGTCATGAGAATCTGGGAGATGAAGGTTTCTGTGGTAAAACTGAGGTTGTGGGTAACTCGGTTTCTGATCAAGAGATGGTAGATATGGTTCGGTGAGTTGACCGCTGCAATGTTGGTTGTACAATGTTCTAAATGTTTCATTGCTGCAAAGATTTAGGTTTAAAGTAGGGTTGCATGGGTCGTGTTAGGCTAGTCGGTTTGTTTTGGTTTAGAAAATTCGGGCTGATGGGTGCAGTTTGACTTTCGGAGTGTAGAACCGAAGCAACCCTGTTAAGTAGGGACACGCGTATTAAATAACAAGTCAAGTTATCGTTATATGATGATTTGAAAGGGTTAACTGTCGCATGTTTTCAATTTATATACATGTCATTAACAAAGACGATTACTATGACAAATTTGGGTCAGTAAAGCTTTGTAGAAGTGGAACCTTCAAAGTGATTTCAGTATATACATATAAAAAACTGTCATATGGAGTTGGATCATACAAGTCCTAGAAGCCCATTAGGCCCAACTGCAATCTGCCATGGGCTTTATAAGCCGGAAAGCATGTGGTTGAAGTTACAGCCCAATAAAACTTGAGTTTCTATACGAGGATATTATTAATATGTTATACATCAAAGTTATTTAATTTGTTAAGATATGTTAAAATGCTTGAATTCGAGTCTGTAATTTTACAGTAAACTGTTTTTTTTTTAATTTGAGAAATTTTTATTATTACAAGTATCTTAATATAGAGATCTTATAAAGTTAAATAGATATTTTTTGTCTTCTTAAGATTGGATCCAGTCTGCATCGAGACTAGAAAGTTATATTTAAACTTTACATATTAATAAAGAGAGTAAATTGCCATCACCACTTTGGTGGGGTATTATAGGCTTTGTGCTTCTTAGGGAGAGATCAGTGTTCAAATCCTGACATGGGGTAGAATTGAGGTAATTTAGGAGTGTTTATGTAATCTTTGCCGTTCAAAAAATAAAATAAAGGGAGTAAATTATTGTTTTGGCCCCTTTGATTTAACCAGTTTAACTATTTCAGCCCAAAATAAATATTTTAACATATCAGACTTCGAGATTGCATTTTATAACGGTTTTGGCCCCTAATGCTAAATTTGTTATTTTTTTTACAGTTAATTGTAAGGGTAATTAGGTAATTATATACATTAGGGGCTGTTTTTTATAATTACAAAGTTTTTTCAATATTTAAGAGATTATTAATGCAATTACTCAAGTTTTTTTATTTCGTTATTTTAACAGCTATTATTTAACAAAATATGTTATATATATACAAATAAATATACATTAGGCTTTGTTTTTTATAATTACAAAGTTTTTTTTTAATATTTAATAGATTATTAATGCAATTACTCAAGTTTTTTTTTATTTCGTTATTTTAACAGCTATTATTTAACAAAATATGTTTTATATATACAAATAAATATGTATTTTCATTAAGCGTTTGTTTTTTATAAACGCCTTTTTTAACCTTTTTTTAATCGCGTGTCGTTTTTAAAATTATTCATTTTTAAACCGCTTGTTTATTAAAATCATTCTTTTTAAAGTTGTTTGTCTTGTAAAGTTTTTTTTTTTAAAGATTCATGTTATACGGTTCTTTTTAATTCATTTTTAACTTTTTTAAACAATTTGTTATTTTAAGTTGTTAATTTTTGAAATTGTTTCTTTTTAATCCGTTCCTTTTAGAATCATTTTTAAAATCGTTAATTTTTAAACTTTGTATTCAGTTTAGTTATAACCGTTAGGGAAAAAGAACTTCAGAAAATGAAGAAAGTGAACGATTTCAAAATAGAATGAATTTAAAAACGATCGATTTTGAACGAACAAGTAGTTTAAAAAACAAAGATTAAAAAATGACGTTTATAAAAAAACAAAACCTTAAAATAATAAGTTAACAAGTGTAAGGCATTTAAAAAAAAAAAGTGAAGTTAACAGTTTAGACATCGGTTTCGTTTGAGCCGTCGTCTTTTCTTAAGGATTTCTAATGATCTTGCGACCGAACCCCCATTTTTCACACAAAGAGAAAGTGATAGTCCCAAAATTGGTTTCTCGGGAATACAAAAGTGTACTGCCGCAATTCGGCAACTTGCGTACTGCACAACGAGTGATGCGTGGGATGAATATTTAAGGTTGTCGGCCAGAAGTTGTCGTGATTGTCTTGAAAATTTGTGTGAAGGTATTATTATTGTTATTGTTATTTTTTTTATTATTTATAGGTTATTAACACTATTATATTATATGTTAACTTTCTTTACTGGAGGCAATATCTGAGAATGTCAACCGCTACCGACGTTCCACTTTTATACGAGGCCCATCAGCGGATACACGGGTTTCTTGGGATGTTGGGTAGTCTTGATTGCACGCACTGGGAGTGGGCAACATGTCCAACCGCTTGGAAAGGGCAACACCATCGTGGTGACCACGATGGTTGTACCCTAATATTACAAGTGGCCGCGTCTCAAGATTTATGGATTTTGCATGCATACTTTGGCATGGCCGGTGCGAACAATGACATCGCATTTTTACAATCTTCGAATCTTTTTGACAATGTCATAGATGGTGTTGCCACAGATACTTCATTCTATGCAAACGACGTGGAGTATAAGTATGGGTACCATCTTGTCGACGGTATTTATCCGGAGTGGGCGACGTTTGTGAAAAGTTTTTCGTGTCCAGATGACGAGAAAAGATTGTATTTAAAGAAGAAACAAGAGTTGGCAAGAAAAGATGTCGAGCAGGCTTTCGGTGTATTAAAAAAGAGATGGTTTATCATTGCCTAGCCGACGAGGATACTTGAAAAGAGTAAAATGAGAAACATCATGTATACGTGCATTATCTTGCATAACATGATATTGGAGGACTCGGGCAGAGCGTTTTGTGGAGAAAATTATGATGAAGGTAACCAACCAACGAACCCACTACTCACATACGCTCAAAAAGAAGTTATCCGAGCGAGGATACGTGACAGGGACACACCCCATAACCTTCGAGCTGATCTGACCGAGCACCTATGTTTTATCGTGAACAAGGAGGAGACGGCGAGTGATTTTTTTAGTGACATTGTATTTTTTTATTTAAATTATAACATTGTATTTTTTTATTTAAATTATGGCATTGTATTTTTTTATTTAAATTATGAGTTTTGAATTAATACATCAAATTTAAATAATGTTTACATTTAAATAAAAAATAATAATTAGGTAATGACGATGTAGGGCTTTAAACCATTGCATGCAAGTTAAAGGGAGGGACTTTAAAACCCCTATATGACGTGGCGCCTAGGTGAATCTGACGTGACGTGATAAAGCTCCTAAGGGCTTTATACCACACCCTCCAGCCTTATCATAGATGTTCAAACCAAGGTCGGGTCTATGTATTTGATTTTAGGCTTAGGTCTAGGACTCCAAAATATTGAGGCCCCAAATTGAAAAAGAAAAATACATAATTCAATTCAGATGGTTTGTTTTGTAGCTACAATCGTCTATTACCACCTTTAACAAAAAATAAAATAAAATGACAAAATAAAATTGGGCCTAGTGTTTTTTATATACACGCCAACACTCCAACCTGCTTTAGCGAACCTGATTTTGTCACAAAAAAAAAAATCTTAGATCTTTCATTGTTTATACGTTACAGTGATAGGGGATGGCTAAAATGAGAACCACCACGAGTTGTAAGAACCACGAGAACCGCGCCCCGCGGGTGGCCGTTGACCACGAAATTTTTTACACACCTAGATCCGTATATTTTAACACCGGGGGTAAATTTTGGGTTCAAACGGCGCGCCCGAGGGGGTAGTTTTTTACGCCCAAACTTTGGGTTTTTTTAATTTTTTTAATTTTTCTTTTTTTTTTAAACCAAACTTTGGCCGTAAAAAACTACCCCATCGGGCGCGCCGTTTGAACCCAAAATTTACCCCCGGTGTTAAAATATACGGATCTAGGTGTAAAAAAAATTTCGTGGTCAACGGCCACCCGCGGGGCGCGGTTCTCATGGTTCTTACAACTCGTGGTGGTTCTCATTCTAGCGGCCCCCTACAGTGATAATATTTAAAAGTACCCTCAATTTTTATTCCGCTTTGGTCTCCAAAAATAGTTGAGTCAACTGTGTTCAAACCAATTACAATCAAAAACTCTACCCAACTTATTAACTATTGTCAACTGAATATAAAAACCATATTTTTAATATGGGTGTAACCGTGTAAGCTCAGGGGCGGACCTACCTTAGTAGAAGGGGTAGCCTTCGTTACCGTTTGCCGTTCAGGCGGTAGTGTAAAATTTGGAAAAATTTGACATTTTTTTGACGTTTTTTCGATTTCGTTACCGTTTTTTTCATAAAACGTTACTGCTATGAAATTTTTTTAGATCCGCCACTGTGTAAGCTCGTAAGGGTCAAGTTCGCCTTATTTCAAGCTCTATTTCTAAAACTTAAGCTTGGGTTGTAAATATTTTTTCACGCTTGAGCTCACCTCGTTTCTATTGAAGTCTATGGGGTTCCACTCTAAAACCAATTGGTGATAGAGGGAGTAACCCAAGATCTTATTAATACAACCGGAAGGTCTTATTCTTTCGATGTGGGATAGGGCTCCTCCAATACCCTCCCGCACGTGTAACCCGGTCTATCAAGAGGTGTACACGTGGCTTTAACCGGAGCTGACATAGAGCCGTGGCTCTGATACCATATTGAAGTCTATGGGGTTCCACTCTAAAACCAATTGGTGATAGAGGGAGTAACCCAAGATCTTATTAATACAACCGGAAGGTCTTATTCTTTCGATGTGGGATAGGGCTCCTCCAATAGTTTCAAGCTTTATTTCTAAAGCTCGAGTTAGGCTCGTGAATAGTTTTTAGTGTGATAGTTTCACAAGTTTTCACTATCTAATATCTATCACCAATTAAAATAATATTTTAAATAAATAAACTAAAGAAAAAGAACATAACCCCTCACCTCTGCTAATGCCCAAACTCCAAAGGGCAGTGTTTAATCCCCGTCGCTGTGACAAAGACGTGCTCTTAAATAAATGAAAAGCGAAACATATTTTCTTAGTATAAAATTACTTAGACTCGTTTCTACTATTAATTAACTTAATACTTAATGGTCATCTATGGTGAATGAGTCTAGATTTTATGCTACTTTTAGTATAAAATGAAACCATTTTTATAATTTATAATTTGAAACTAAAGACCATTTGTTAAAAAAAGCACCAGGACCCACAGGGATGATGGTAGTTTGGCTAGAATTCAATATTTAAGTGCTAAAAATGGCACTTTACTAGGGTATAGGTTGTACTTTTATATTATTTAATTTTATTTAGATTATTACTTTTTTTTTATTTTATTTTAGATGATAATAAATGTTTAATAGTAGGTTTTAATATATTCTTCTAAAATCAAATAAATTTCTTTCAACTTTGAAAATAAAATCTCATAATCAAGTTCTAGTCTAACTAGTTATTTTCCGTCCGCGCGTTGCGGCGAGACCCAATGACTACAAAAGGCGTGTCAGCAACAGCAAACAGATACCGAATATCAAAACATAAATAAAATGACGTGGTAATCCGTCATAAAAAAACGATTTTAAATAACCTAATATATAATAATAGGACTCACACGTCCTACACGTTGGAAATTCAGTTCAGTTATTACGGTGCTAACACGTTAAAATATGGTTGAGCTCGGTACCGGTAACGGCAGCGAAAGTACCGATCCGGAAAATCATCGAAATTAGGTACCGGCACCGAAAATGCTCGGTACAATACGGTATGGTATTTGAAGGTAAAAACCAATAAATATAGGTATGGTACTAGACCGGTGTCGAACCGAAAGTCATGATTCTGAAAACGCCAAAAGGTGGGTACCAAATTGGTACCGAAAATGATTTGGTATAGTAAATTTGGTACCGATACGATACCGGTTCGTTTACAGGATTTGATACGATTTGCTCATCAATATTCTAAATATCCAACTTAATATTACATGCTACAATTCATTTATTACAGAAAAAGACAAAAAAGAAAGCAAAATAAGTTGTTGTGTATATAAAACCTCATTCAAACGAAATACAGTTTACTTACTGTGTGTATGAAAAGTAATCTAAACGGTGCAATTACTTGCATTGATGCGTTGCTACAGGATTTGATGAGCTCGGTACCAACCGGTACCGAAAATACCGTTACCGAAATCCCCAAAAGTGGGTACCGGTACCGAATATACCTAGTATGGTACGGTTCGGTACCGGTCGGTACTGGTACGGCATCGTTATTTGAGGGTAAAAACCGGTGAATACCTACCGAAAATACACCGGTTTGGTAAATTTGAGACCGGTACCTATACCTGATACCATTTGCTCATCTCTTAATAATGTTACTATTCATTCCATTCTAATTTTAAATAATTCTAATTCTAATTCTAATTTAATTTAATAATAATAAATCACTATTCAAAATCACTATTCATTCGGTTTAATTTTTATCATATTTGAGACCGGTACCTATACCTGATACCATTTGCTCATCTCTTAATAATGTTACTATTCATTCCATTCTAATTTTAAATAATTCTAATTCTAATTCTAATTTTAATTTAATAATAATAAATCACTATTCAAAATCACTATTCATTCGGTTTAATTTTTATCATATATAAATTAGTGTAACTGAAAAAGAACATTTAAAATCATTGTGTTCTTATAGTCAATGATAAAAGAAGGGGTGCCTTATTCCCACATACCCTATATCTTATTTTCACATCCCCTATTGTATACGGCCGTATACAATTATACGTCTCGTATAGAATGTTTTTGAATAGGAAAATGCGCAGAGAATGTTTTTTTTTTGGTTTTATTATATACGGCCCGTATACAGTTATACGAGTCGTATACATGAGTATACGATTTGTAAAACGTATACGGCTCAATTGATTTATTTTTGTGGGTTTTTGATGTTAGGACATGTATACGGGCCGTATAACTATATACGGGCCGTATATATTGGCTTTTTTCAAGTATCACGTTTTATTCCCGTAAAAACACAATCATTCTAGGGTTTCTAAAACTCTTCATCACCTTTAACAATGTCGATAAACGTTGATCGGAACATGCCGCTTAAATCGGAGCACAGGTAGAGTAACGTTACCGATCAGTCCGTTGATGAAAACCTTAGCGATCGCAGACATCTTCGTGTTGGTTATTTATCGATTCCGAGTAACTAGTAGAAGAACCTGCCACAAACAAGTTCTCCACAGTTTGTTATTCAGATCTCTGTTCGGTCATCTTTCCAAACTACAACACACGATACTTTTAATAAGCTGTCATAGTTGTCAAATTCGATTTCAACAAATCTTTTCATTCTCCTTCAATTTCTAAAACATTCTCTGTTACATGAAGACGTGTCAGGTTCTTCTACTAGTGGTATTTTACTGAAGTATTGAAGATTGAGGCGGGCATTGTTTAAATCTGAATATAACTAGATGTTACGTGTATCAGCGTTGTTTATCACCCTGTGTGAGCATTGGAAACCCGACAAACAGTCTTGACAACTGTGACATTTTATCTATCTATGTGTGTCACATCCATCCTGTTATTGCAATCGATATGATTAATTTTTTCAGATTTTTTTTCTAATTAGCGTTGTTAACTACCAAAAGAATGCATACACAAATAGTTCTAGTAGACGAAGCAAAGAGACCGTCGTGTATCTGAATCAGGTTCTCAAACAAACACTACCAAAGATGGGTTGGTGAAAAATACCGGAGCTGTTATCTCGGTTGTTCAGTACTCTCCTATATCAACTTGAACGGTTGATGGTTACAAGGATCGTTCTAATAGATTAAAGAGAATAAATCATTTTTTACCAATTTTCACTCCAGTAGTTGAAACTTGAGCGCAGGAATCAATTCAAAACCCTCACCCTCAAAAATCAACCAGAAACCAAAGGAAAAAAGGGCTGATAATGGCTGATGGTTCTTCGTTGAGGAAACCAAACGTAGACGGAGATGATAGGCCTGGTAACCGGAAGAGAAATCAATTGTATTTTTTTAGTTGCTTCTCTGGTTAAGTTTCTGAACCAACCGAAATCCACAAATTCCAACAGTTTCTTCATAGATTTAGTCCGGTTTCCAAACTCTTTCACACAAAGTTAATATTCACTGTGGTGGATGCAAGCATAAAGTTAGAAAAAATACTCAAGTTGAACGGACGATATGTATCAACAAATTGTGAGTGGGAATATGGCTATGAAGAATAGTATGGATAAACAATCACCGTATACGGGTTTTTCTGCTAGTTATTCGGAATGTTTCGAATCATCACAGAAGACGTGTCGGGTTCTACTGCTAGTAGTATGAGTCTGAGTCTGAGTCCATTGTGATAGATTAAAGAGAATAACCCTTTTTTTACCCATAGTATACGAGCCGTATAATAATATACGTCCCGTATACAACCATCGTATACATTGTATACGATCGGTAAAAATATTTTTTACCAATGGTATACGGCCGTATAAACCGTATACGGCTCGTATACATATGGTAAAAAATGGTAAAAACCTCTTTAATCTATTAGAACGATCCAATAAACCGCAAGAGAAATCAATTGTCTCAAACACTACTAAACATCTGCTTTCTGAATCTGAATGTTAACTTTTTAGTTGCTTATCCTTGTTAAGTTGTGTATTTACGAAGCTGACAAACACATTGGTATTTTCTCAAAATGTGCAAACTTGAAGAATCTCACATTAAAGGAGTTTGCAACAACGGGATCAGATGGTTTGAGTATCTTTCATCCTCGTTTGGCTAATCTCACACTTGAAAATGACCACATTGGTATTTTCTCAAAATGTGCAAACTTGAAGAATCTCACATTAAAGATCTCTACACAAACACTTCTACATCTTTTAACCACGATGGACTCAGACTCATGTTCAAGTAAGTGTCTAAAAATCTAAAAATTCAGGTTTACCTTGTAAATTTCTCAAAACAAACTCTCGTTTCTTCATCTTCATCTTCATTTGTTGAGAAACCATTATCTTATCTTTCAGAAGAGTTTGTATTGAACCAAGAATACTACAAACATTCTATACTTTGCAACGTATACAGGTGCAAGAGAATGGCGAGTTATTTTTCAGTTATTTCTGTTGAATCACAAATTCCATTGTTTAAACCAGAATCAGGTTCTCAATACAAGGATCGTTCTAAGAGATTAAAGAGAATACACCATTTTTTTACCATTTTTTACCCATAGTATACGAGCCGTATCATAATATACGGCCCGTATACAATCATCGTATACATTGTATACGATCGGTAAATTTGTTTTTTACTAATGGTATACGGCCGTATAAACGGTATACGGCCCGTATACATATGGTAAAAATGGTAAAATAAGGTCTTTCTTTCCATTTTTTAGTTGCTTATCTTGTTAAGTTTCTGAACCAACCGAAATCCACAAATTCCAACAGTTTCTTCGTGGATTCTGTCCGTTTTCCAAACTCGGTCATTCCTTGTGATACATGAACGTTGTATTCTTGTCTTTCAGAAGAGTGCTGTAATAGAGAAATCATCCTATGTCTTTTATCAACCGAAGAGGCAGCAAGGACAGATAATACTTCATTTGTCGAGAAACCATACGGTCAAGAAACTAACATCTTTTAATACTTCATTGCGTATGTGCTTGTGCTGTAGAAACCGGTGATGAATTTGTGTATCTAAATCAGGTTCTCTGCCTTAGATCGGTCATTCCTTGTGATACATGAACGTTGTATTCTTGTCTTTCTGAACCAACCGAAATCCACAAATTCCAACAGTTTCTTCGTGGATTCCGTCCGTTTTCCAAACTCGGTCATTCATTGCGTATGTGCTTGTGCTGTAGAAACCGGTGATGAATTTGTGTATATAAATCAGGTTCTCTGCCTTAGATCGGTCATTCCTTGTGATACATGAACGTTGTATTCTTGTCTTTCAAGACAAGGATCGTTGGAAGGATTGTAGTAGCAGGACATTGGTACCACTGTGAAAATTGCATCAGGAGGGGAGAGAGTCTGATACAATAAGGATGTTGGGAATTAAACGCATGTACGTGACAAAATAAGGATGTTCGCATAAACATATATTCGTTTCATAACCTCCTCCTATAAATCAACCACAACCGACAAAGAGCCTGTATTAAAAGCCATCCTATGTCTTTTACCAACCGAAGAGGCAGCAGAAGACGTGTCGGGTTCTTCCAACATTCACGAACCACAATGGACTCAGACTCATACTACTCACCCTCCCCTGAGGAAAAGTTTTCCCGACGACTCAACAAAATCCTGATAGAGAAAAAACATCAACAACCATTTTTTCTTTTCCTTCAATTTCGAGAATATTCGCCCCTGTGTATGTGCTTGTGCTGTAGAAACCGGTGATGAAAAGTTTCAACCAAAGGGAAATCCATGAAACGAAAGGGATTTCGAGCAGTTGGTATTGAACCAAGAATATGATACCTTCGAGATACTTCGTGTTAGTTTGATTTGAATTTTGAAAGCTGGATGTTCGTTATCTCAACCGAACGTTAATTGATATTGTTTTAAATAACAACAGATAATGAACGGATTGTTGGTGGATAACGCAAACAAGTTCTCCACAGTTTGTTATTCAGATCTCTATTCGGTCATCTTTCCAAACTACAACACACGATAAGTTTAAACTTTATAGTGTGTGATTTGACCAGGAAATGATTGGAGGTGAAGGTTCAGTGCACGAAAAGTTTCTTACGAAATGTACGTGACAAAACAAATATGTTGGGAATTAAACGCATGTCCGTAATCCCGCGTTGATAGCTTCCGTTTTATTCAGACTCCTTACAACTCTCATCAAATGCCTCACCCTTCCTTTTATTCTATAAATATTAAATAAAGAATAACACCATGCCCGTAATCCCGCGTTGATAGCTTCCGTTTTATTACAGTCATACGACACGTTTTCTTGTTCTTCAATCTTTATTACTTGTTGATGTTTTATTTTGAGCACCTCACCACTCTAAAATATTTTAAAAATCAAAATTTCGTTCCATACGGGCCGTATACTGTTATACGGCCCGTATACACGTTCGTATACATTGTATACGACCAGTCAAACTTATTTACACATGGTGTATACGGGCCGTAAACTGTTATACGGCCCGTATAGAATAAAACAACTTGACAAAGTCTGTGCCAGCAGACTTTGTCAGTTGTTTTTATTCTATACGGGCCGTATAACAGTATACGGCCCGTATACACCATGTGTAAATAAGTTTTCCCATGTGTTAATATTAGGACCCTAAAAGAAATGAATGAAAGGAATGTAAATAATTATATATAAGGGTGAAGGGAGTGGTTAAACAGGTGAAAGTGGCAAACTTTAAAATGGACCAATCAGAGAGTGCCACGTCAGAGAGGAGAAAAAGTTTAAACTTTGCTGAAAAGTGTTGGCAATGGTTAAACACTTTGGAATTGGTAAACTATTTTTTTTATTTTTTTAAGACACTTTGGAAGTCTACCGGAAATTTTCGTTTCCAGCCGCCGGAAAATCACGATCACCTCCACCACCACCGGTTCCAGCTCCATCACGATCACCTCGACCACCACCGGTTCCAGCTCCATCACGATCACCTCCACCACCACCGGTTCCAGCCGCCGGAAAATCACATCCGCCGGAAAAAATGGTGGAAGTGGGTTTGCCGGTGCTTGGTCGGCTTCGCTGAAGGTGATGACGGTGTTTGGTCGGCTTCTTCCTCGGAGACATTTGTTTTTGAAAGGCTATATAGCCGTTGAGAAGTCCAAGGGTCACAAACATCACATTTGCCGCTTCGGTGAACCTTTGCCGGTTGATATCAAAACCGATCGGTAAACACCCCTTGGCGGCGGTGTTACCGCTGGGCAAACAGGTTTGCCGACCCACTTTGCTGCCCACTCCCTTCACCCTAATGGTTTTACTATTTTATGATAAAGAAGGAGATTATTGGTATTATTATGAATATTCTTATGCATGAATACACTTTGATGATTGTAATTTGCAAAGTATATAATCACACACCATCACATGATTTCGAACACATCAATGATCATGGAATTTCCATTTATCAAAGAAAGTCAATGTAAAAAAGCTGAATACAAAACCTACAAATTCAAAATCAAGATCCATAAAGTTGATATACAACTATAGAAGATTAATGGAGCATCAACAAGCCAAATACAATATGCACGAGTATGGATAAATAATTACATAAAAGATTAATAGATTAACAAGATGTTAAAAGTGCGAAAGTCCAATGTGTAAGATTAAATATATTATGTAACAATATTTAATCTATAGCCATCATAATCATTTACATAATATAGATCAAAATATATAATAACCTATTATTTAAATTAGTTGGTAATTGTTGATGGACCATATTACCCTTAGTAACTAATTAGGTTTCCTCCTGTGTGCTTATATAAGGAGAATGATATGGAGGTTAAAGGGTTACTCAGTTACACACCCCATAAGCATAACATCAATGTCGTCCTCCATCTCCTAGCCGATACCCTTTTCGGTTCTCTAAGCCCCATCATCAGTCAGCACCCTAAGGAGGAACCAGATCAAGATGACAAGCATGTCGAACTCCATTACTGGATTCTCCACCGGACTTTCTGCTGTGACAGGTATGATTTCATGTTTTCTCAGATGTTTGAACAGAACCGAACCAACATGTGGTATCAGAGCATATGTTGATTAGTCGGTTCTGTTTTATATCGGAAAATCTGGAAAAAGAATCGAAAAAATTCATATCAGATTACGTTTTTGCCATCCGAAATCCTCATTACGGATGATTTCGGATGATCACGGATGAAAATTTCATCATTACGGATCATCAGTGATCATTACGGACGATTTCGGATCTAAGTTTCATGATTACGGATCAAAGTTTCATCATTACGGACGATTTCGGATCAAAGTTTCATCATTACGGATCATCACTGGTCATTACGGATGATTTCGGATCTGGAGCTTCATCATTACGGATCATCTTTGATCATTACGGATGATTTCGGATCATTACTGATGCATTTCGGACGGATGTTGATCATTACGGATCATCTTTCATCATAAGTTGTTGATTTCGGACTAAACATCACCATTACGGATCATTTCGGATAAGCATCACCATTTCGGATCAATTTCGGACTAAAAAAATCATCCGAAATGATTCGACTTACGCGTTTTGGACACATCCGAAAGGATTCGAAATCGGCCATTACGGACTGTCCGAAATGGATTCGAAATCAGTCATTTTCATCCGAAATCATGGGTGTTTAATGTGAACTAAATTTTTTTTTCCGAGGCTCCCGCCCCGCACCCCCCAGCGAACTCACCGCGGAGTTCGATCCGCGCTAACGGGTGGTTTGCTATTAAATAAATGGTTTTGTAATTTACTTAGTTAATTTAATCAGAATCAGATAATGTTTTGCAAAACCAGAATAGCTTAACTTGAATGAGCCTTTTGATATATCATTTCTGGCCAAAGCTGACTTGATACATCTACTTATCGTTCAAGTATTACGAAAGCTATGTTGTGTGTGCATCATAAGTATGAATGTCTTAATTTCTGGCCAAAGCTGATTTAATTCATTCATAGATGGCATACTCAACAAGTGCATAACTAAAGTGGTTGTTTCAATTTCTGGCCAAAGCTGATTTGTTACAAACACTTTGCACATATGCTTAAATGATTACACTTCTGGCCAAAGCTGTTTTGTTTTCGTTTAAGTAGAATTTTTAGCTAAGTCTATTATTTTGATGTTAGTAATAGACAATATCACAACTTCATAATGTAAAATGGTCATTATTTATGCCTGCCATAGTTTAACGTGCCCTTAGATCACATTAGGACTTCTTCATTTGTATCATAACTTGCTCATCTTATTTCCACTATTAGCACCAAATTGCGGGATTCCACCTTTAACTGGTGAAAACTTTGCTGCATGGAAGGATGCCCTCATGCTTACACTTGGAGTGCTGGACTTTGATTATGCTCTAAGAGAGGATAAGCCAGCGGACCTTACTCCACAGAGTACTGCTCCTCAGCAGTTACTTCATGATAAGTGGACTAGAAGTAACCGCATGTCTCTCATGTTCATGAAGCAGTCCATTAATCACTCTATCAGAGGAGCTATTCCTGATTCTGACGATGCTAAAACCTACTTGGCTTCTGTGGAGGCTCAGTTCAAGGGGACGTCTAAAGCACACGCTAGTACTCTTATTCTCAAGCTGGTGACAACTAAGTATGATGGGAGGAGTGGCATTCGCGAGCACATCATGATGATGAATGACATGGCAAATAAGCTGAAGGGGCTGGAAATGGAAATCAGTGATGGTTTCCTTGTTCATTTCATCATTACTTCGCTTCCTTCGTCCTTTGAAGCATTCAAGATCAATTACAACACTCAGAAGGACAAATGGACGATGAGTGAGCTGGTCGCTATGTGCGTACAGGAGGAAGAGCGTATGAGGATGGATCACCATACTGATGTTGCCAACTTCACTACCTCCAACTCTAAGAAGAGGAAGAACAATTATCAGAGGAAGGATGCTTCTAAAGTCCAAAGGCCTAATCCTAATCCTAATACAAGTGCACCTTCCAGCTCTAAGAACTCCTTAGGCAGTATCCGCTGCAAGTTCTGTAAGAAGACAGGACACATGCAGAAGGAATGCCCTGACTTTAAGGAGTGGCTGGCTAAGAAAGGTAACGATTATTTTATGATACTTGA
Source organism: Helianthus tuberosus (assembly GCA_030545235.1). Taxonomy (NCBI): domain Eukaryota; kingdom Viridiplantae; phylum Streptophyta; class Magnoliopsida; order Asterales; family Asteraceae; genus Helianthus; species Helianthus tuberosus. The sequence continues at coordinate 38,618,074 of CM060382.1, read as the reverse complement.
GTCCTATAATTTAAGTGTTCCTGCTAATTCTTGGTGGTTTGATTATGGTTCTATGGTTCATGTTACCAATTCTACTCAGGGATTCCTTTCAATCCGGAAGCTGGAAAGAAACCAAAGAACGCTTAAGGTTGGGGATGATCGAGAATTAGAAGTGAAGGCCATTGGAACATTACAATTAGTTATGAAAACTGGTTTATGTATTAAACTTTATGATACCTTATATGTTCCTGAGGTAACTCGGAACCTTGTATCAGGACCAAAGTTAGACATGGACGGTTTTATTGTTTCCCATGGTCATCGCAAACTCTCTATCCTCTATGATTCTGTTCTTTATGGTACTGGTGTTCTGGATGGTGGTCTCTATAGATTAGAACTAGAAGATAACTTTTCCAAATCTTTGTTGTCATATAACATAAATGAATCACTAACAAAGATGGAAGAGAAACGAGACTTAGAAACTTCATCCATGTTGTGGCATCAGCGTTTAGGCCACATTTCAAAAGAACGATTAAATCGTCTTGTGAAGGATGAAGTCTTACCTCCTCTCGATTTCTCTGATTTTGGAACATGTGTCAAATGTCTTAAGGGTAAGATGACATTAGCGAATAAGAAAGGTGCCACTAGGAGCTCTAATTTATTAGAACTCATTCACACTGACATTAGTGGTCCCTACCAAATCGCTGGCATAACAAGACATACTTCATTTATCACTTTTATTGATGATTATTCTCGTTACATGTACTTGTATCTTATTAAGGAGAAATCTGAATCTCTAACAACTTTTAAAGATTATAAGGCTGAAGTTGAAAAGCAATTAGATCGTCAGATTAAAGTTGTGAGATCAGATAGAGGCGGTGAATATTATGGAAGACATACTGATGTGGGTCAAGCTCCTGGTCCATTTTATGAGTTTTGTAAGGGCCAGGGGATTGTGAACCAATACACCATGCCTGGTACACCTCAGCAGAACTGTGTCGCTGAAAGAAGAAACCGTACCCTTATGAACATGGTGCGCAGTATGTTAGCCAACACTAATTTACCATTATTCCTCTGGACTGAAGCGTTAAAAGCAGCTGTTCATATACTCAATAGAGTTCCTTCTAAGTCTGTCCCTAAAACTCCATATGAACTTTGGACAGGAAGGAAACCGAGTCTTAAATATATGAAAGTATGGGGCTGCATTGCTGAAGCAAAACTTTACAATCCTTTCCTAAGGAAACTTGACCCTAAAACTGTTACCTGTTTCTTTATCGGGTATCCTGAGAACTCTAAGGGTTATCGTTTCTATTGCCCTTCCCATGTCACCCGTATTGTTGAAACCAAGCGTGCCGCGTTCCTGGAGGATTTCAAGGTCAGTGGGAGCAGTACCAACCCTTACGAAGAATTGCAAGAAGTACAAGACGCGGGGGGGAGAGACTCGTCGCTTACCATTACTCCGATTACTCCTCTTGTACCCAATGCAACTACTGTACCTGAAGCTACTGCACCAACTCCAAATTCACCTCTACAATCAGAACCCATTATACCTCATGATGAAGGCACATCAAACGCTCAAAACCAAGACAACGCTGAACCCGATAATCCACTCAGGAGGTCATCTAGGCAAAGAAGGCCTACTAATTGGGATGATTATGTTACCTACCTGACTGAAATGGATGCTGGAAAGCTCAATGATCCTATCTCTTACAATGAAGCCATTAGCAGTGATCAGTCTTCTGAATGGAATAAAGCAATGATTGATGAGCTTGAATCCATGAAGAAAAATGACGTTTGGGATTTGGTAGAATTACCCAACGGAGCCAAACCCGTAGGATGTAAATGGGTATTCAAAACAAAACTGGATCCGAATGGGAACGTTGAACGCTACAAAGCGAGATTGGTTGCAAAGGGCTACACTCAGAAAGAGGGAATTGATTATCAAGAGATGTTTTCCCCTGTCTCTCGTAAAGATTCATTAAGGATCGTCATGGCCCTAGTAGCTCATTTCGATTTAGAGCTGCATCAGATGGACGTTAAAACCGCTTTCCTTAACGGTGATTTAGACGAAGATGTTTACATGAAACAACCTGAAGGCTTTAAACCTGAAGGTGAGGAGCATCTAGTCTGTAAGTTGAAGAAATCCATTTACGGGTTAAAACAAGCATCACGTCAATGGTACCTCAAGTTTGATGAAGTCATGAAGAAACAAGGTTTTATGAAGAATCAAGTGGATCAATGCACCTACCTCAAGATGAGTGGGAGCAACTTTACTATACTTGTCCTTTACGTAGATGATATTCTATTGGCAAGTAATAGTTTAGACATGTTGCATGAGTCGAAGCGGTTACTTTCGCATAACTTCGACATGAAGGATCTCGGAGAGGCTTCTTACGTCATTGGCATCGAAATTCACCGAGATAGACACAAAGGGATCTTAGGATTGTCCCAAAGGGCCTACTTAGATCGTGTCCTTACGCGTTACAACATGCAACAGTGCAAACCCTCCGTCGCTCCAGTAGTTAAGGGAGATGTTTTCGGTTCATTCCAGTGTCCGACAACAGAGGTTGAGAAGGAGCAAATGAGCCAGATACCTTACGCGTCAGTAGTCGGGAGCTTGATGTATGCTCAAGTCTGTACTCGCCCAGATATCGCTTATATTGCTGGAATGTTAGGCCGTTATCAGACTAATCCTGGCCTAGATCACTGGAAAGCAGCTAAGAAGGTACTTCGATATCTGCAAGGGACGAAAGACTATAAACTGACATATAGAAGAAGTGATCATTTAGAAGTGGTGGGCTATTCTGATTCTGACTTTGCAAAGTGCAAAGATGACAAGAAATCCACTTCGGGCTATATCTTTATGTTAGCAGGCGGCCCTATTTCATGGAAGAGTCATAAACAACAGTTGACCACAACTTCCACAATGATGGCAGAGTACATTGCTGTTTATAACGCAACCTGTCATGGAATGTTGCTTAGAAATCTGATCACTGGACTCAAAATCGTTAATTCCATTTCTAGACCATTGAAGCTTTATTGTGATAATTCAGTTGCCGTTAGTTTCTCGAACAGTAACAGTTCGACTGGAGCTGGTTTATATCTTGATACAAAATATCTGTTCGTACGTGAACGAGTTGAGGAAAATAATCTTTGTATCGAGTATATTAGTACTAAGGATATGCTTGCGGATCCGATGACTAAAGGTCTCCCTCCTAAGGTTTATGAAGAACATGTTCGTAATATGGGATTTTGTAAAGACCTTATTTGAGCATATTGTACTAGCTTATGTTTTATGTTAATGAAATTTCCTCAGTTTGATTTTGTATGTCTCTTAGAATATGTTCAACCGGTATAATGGCATATTGACAAATAAAGTTACAAATCAAACAAAGGGCTTACGCGTATTTTGATCATGACGATTAGGTTTTAAATTAAGGCTATAGTATGATTAATGGGGCTCCTGAGTCGCATAATGATTCAACGGCTGTATTTCTCTGCTATAGTACTTGTTTAAGGCTAAAATGAGTGTTAACTCCTGATCAGGCTTATCTAATACTCATAGTAAATGATTACTCGGCTAAGTGGGAGAATGTAAGATTAAATATATTATGTAACAATATTTAATCTATAGCCATCATAATCATTTACATAATATAGATCAAAATATATAATAACCTATTATTTAAATTAGTTGGTAATTGTTGATAGACCATATTACCCTTAGTAACTAATTAGGTTTCCTCCTGTGTGCTTATATAAGGAGAATGATATGGAGGTTAAAGGGTTACTCAGTTACACACCCCATAAGCATAACATCAATTTCGTCCTCCATCTCCTAGCCGATACCCTTTTCGGTTCTCTAAGCCCCATCATCAGTCAGCACCCTATGGAGGAACCAGATCAAGATGACAAGCATGTCGAACTCCATTACTGGATTCTCCACCGGACTTTCTGCTGTGACAGGTATGATTTCATGTTTTCTCACATGTTTGAACAGAACCGAACCAACACAATGAAATACGCCAAAGAATTTACAATGATAGAATTTTTTTAGAAAATCATAAACCGGTTCAAACCGGCCGGTTGTACCAGTTGAACCGCCCGGTACACCTGGTTAAACCGTTTTTTAGTCAAATCCGGTACGGTATAAAAACCGAATTTTAAAACATTGGAGGCGCCCATCACGCATCACTTACTCATCACTCACAACTTCTAATCAAGTTCCGTCATGTCATCAAACATTATTCCATCACTATTGATGAATTTTAGTGGAAATACCCATCGCTCACCACACCCAACAATTTCTCTCACAACCCAACAATTTCCCTCAATTTCTTCAAATTCTTCACGCGTCAAAAACTTCAAGCGTTTAAAAATTGACGCGTCAAAGAAATGGGTGGCGGCGGTGTTCTCTGATCTTCCACGCGTGATGGGGGGTTCACAACGGGGCGCCCCGTTCCCCCTAATAGTGCTTTATAAAAGTAGTTTATATTTTTTCTATCCTATTTACTTTTTTAACAAGTCAAATATATTAATATTTTTATTAAACAGAAGGTTTATAAACGTTTATAAAACACCTCACACTTCCAAGTATTCAAAATAAGTTGGTGGAAAAAATCTTTCACAAGTATTCTAACATGTTCTAAGCATTAATCTTTTATTAACAACAAATTTTTACATACATTAATCCATCTTTTATGGGTCTCGAACCCTTAACTTTAAAGAGAATAATACCTTAACTTCAATAGCTTTGCCATCTTTAGACCCAACCCTCACTCATATTCTAAGCATTAAATAAACATAGTAAATATTTACATTTTTTAATAGCAAGATAACTTCCTAATAATCATAGTAAATTGTCAGTATTTTACATAAGTATTGAATTTTTAAGTCATCATTATGCCTAAAATAATATTTGATATTTCCATACTATAATTTACTAAGGGTATCCGGGGCACCAAGCGGGGACCTCATCGGTGACCACCTTCCCCGATCGGGAACACCGCCGCCATCGGTGCGGGGACCCGATTCGGGGGTGGTTTCGGCACATGTCCACCGGTTTGAATTTGGTACGATAATTGAGGAACGGCTATATTTGAACGGTCATAAACAAAAAAAATTTCATTTTTTATACAAATATAAATAACCACACCCACTTATTTACACTCTCATCAAACCACACCACAACTTTACTTATTTTTTATACTCTCAAACCACACCCACTTCAAAAAAAATTTATATTCTAAAACCACACCAACTTCTCAAACCGAGCAATGGAGAACCAACCCCGCGAAGCCAAGAAAAAAACTAAGGGACGAGGCAAGCAACCGTCTCGTGGTGGTTCGAGCGGTGCAAGTGCACAATCACAACCCCCTTTCGGATATACTCCACAACCCCCGTTTTTTTTCCAACAACCTTCACACCCCTCCTTTTACAACACCCAAGCAACCAACCTTCAACCCAATTTCGGCTATGGTTTTCAAAATTTGTTATCAATGGATGTTCCTCCTCAATCCCCCGCCTTCGACCCATATGGTTTTCGTTCCCCACAACTTCCATCGGTCCAAGAAAATGTTGAACGTCCTCTACCTGTTTGGGACGACGAGGACGATGAGGTAGTGCCCGAAACTCAAAATTTGGGCGACGAGGACGATGAATATAATGTGGATGAAGACGCGGGCAACGAAGAAGATGACGCTAGGGATAAAAAGGGAAAAATGACGAGCGAAAAATGGACAAAGGTCCAAGAAGAGGCGTTGGCGAAGGCGTATGTACATTGCTCTACCAACAAAAAGAAGGGCAATCAACAAAACCGCGATAGTTTTTGGCGTAATATTTTAAATCATTTTAACGCCACCGTCGGCGGAAGTAACCGGACCGTGCATCAAGTACGGTCTAAATGGGGCCCCATGCAGACGAAAATAAAATTTTTCAACGGCCTATACCAACAAGCGGTAAAAATTATATTTTTTAACATTGTATATTTTTTAATTTTCTTTACTAAGTTCATATTTTTTTAACACTTATTATTTTATAATATGTAGGATCGCACACGAGGAAGCGGAGTCAAGGATCTCGACGTGATGAAAGTCGCTTTAAGAGAATTTAAAGATAGATTTCCGAACGGTTTTCAACATATCGAGGCGTGGGAGGTCCTTCGAAAACACGACAAATGGGCCCAAGTCCCATTGTTGGGTGAGGAAGGGGAAGGTTCGGGACATAAAAGAAAGCCCGTTGAGGTGGACCCTTCCATACCCGATATGAACGAAGACCCCTCGCCACAAAGAGCACAACGGCGAGACAAGCGTCAAGCGACATCGTCCGAGGGAAGCTCGGCCGAGTTGGTGGCACAATTCAAAGAGTACACCGCCATGAAAGAAAAGAAAAACGCGATTGAATTGGAGGCGGTTGAATTGAGGAGGAAAAGAGAGGCGCAGGCTCTCGAGCTCATATCGGAACAACGCGAGACGATGAAAAACTACAATTACGATCGAGATATGGAAACATTCATCAAGCCGCACGACGATGCTCCGCCAAGTATGTTACCGTTCATCCTCGCCCGAAAACGCGACATCGCTAACAAGTACGGGTGGCCGTGCGATTTCTAAAATTATTATTTTCTAGTTTTAATGTAATTTTTATTTTCTAGTTTGAATGTAATTTTAATTTTCTAGTTTGAATTTAATTTTTATTTTTATTTTCTACTTTGAAATGTCTTTTGTTAAATTTTATTTAATTTTTATTAATATTTTTTTATAAACATGCATAATTAAAACAAATAAAAAAAAAACCAAGTCCCCTAATAGGGGAGTGCCGCTATCAAAATGGGATGTTAGGGGAGTTTAAGAGGGGAGTTGACGTGGCACTAGCTGGTTGGTGGTGCGTAAGAGAGGGGACTCCCCTCTTAGGGGAGTGCCCCTCTCACCCTAACATGTTGATGCTATATGTTGTTGTATCTTATGCATGTGGGGTTTTCCAAAAAAAAAGTTGATTTTCTATTTCTAACCCAAAGGTTTTTATTTTTGTATTTTAACCCACTAATTTTTTACTTTTAACACAAAGGTTTTATTCTTGTTAATTTTAACCCTAACACTTTTTGTTTTCAACTTTGGTCCCCCTCACTTTTCATCTCTAGCAAATTTTCCGTTTTACGTTTCATTATAAATTTTGCGAGTTAAAACGCCACAACGTGCGTATGGGGTTCAGCGTTTTTTTCGTCTGGTTTTACTTTTCTTTTTATTATTTTATTTTTACAAGCTTTTGTGCTGTTGGTGGTCGCTCGCAGTGTGTGACATTGGTGCAGCTTGGCACGGTTTTACAAACGTTTTTAACGTATTAAGTTTTTTACTAATTGTTTGTTTTGAGTTTACCCATGTACTTCCTTTATTTAAAAAAACTAATTTTTTATGTGCGTATATTTATGTATGTGTCGGTATAAATTCGATTTTTTCTACGTTTCGACGTAAACTTTTTCTGGAAACGAGTTAGGTCAAATACAATATGTTTTCGTTTAAAAAATATTGTTACGTGCATATTTTATGTACGTTTTGGTATAAATTCAAGTTGGTCTACGATTGGACGTTAATTTTTTGGGAAATGAGTTAGGTCAAATATAATGTGTTTGTCGTCTTATTTTATGGATGTTTCGAAAATTTTGTTTCCAGCCGAGTGGAGTCAACTTGTGGTTTCTTATTTTTTTTCAAAAGCTTTAATTAATCCTTTTTTATTAAACGTGTCAATTTTCCTTTATACCCGTTATGTTTTCTGTGTATGAGTTGGATCACATATAATACGTTATGATTGTACGAAATAAACTCGATCTACTTTACGCTTTGATCCACTCCCAATGCTTATATAAGTTACATTGAGTTCAATCGGATATGTTGAAACACACATTTTCATATGGTTAACGCATCACATAACGTTTGAATTAATTCATTCGATGTTTACGATGTACCCGCGCCACAACGTGCGCGGATGTTATTGCTAGTTCTTTTTGTGTAGTTCGGAAAATTGCTTTAAAACAACAAAGGGATATCTTTCAAAAACCAAGATGTGTAGGTTTATAAAAGGGACCATAATGTGTAGTGTAGGTATAAATAGGACCATAATGTGTAGGTTTATAAAAGGTGGTCATACTATACTCACATCTTCGCTTTCTAATCTCACATCGTTCTACGTCATTAAATGGCCTATCGACGAGTCGATGACAAGGAAACAATCGTTTGAAATTCAGGGCCCATGATTTGACATACAAACTTGCGAACGACGTTCAACCTATGCGCAAACAATCATCTGAACTTCAGGGCGCCCACGATCTGACCTTGAAGAGGTATGGTCCCAATTTCTTGCCAACAGGGCAAGGACCACACCACTTTTCCCATAAGACGTGGCGCTGACATCGACGAAGTCATCCAGAAGCTTCTGGAAAATATTTAGGTGGCTCCAAAGATGCTCCACCCGACATAAAGGACACAACGTGTCACCAGTCACCAGGCGCCACGTAGGCCTGTAACAAATCTAAGGGCAACCCGACAATGCCAGTACGACGTCTCCAAGATGGGCAAATACGAGCGCGCCACGTGTACCACTACACTGACCACAGCAGAGGAGACCAAGAGGATATTCCCCTTGGTCGGACAGCTGGCGCGCAACCACAGCTGGCATCGCTGCTCTTCCCTCTCTCACCCTCCGGCTATAAATAGAACCCTTCATCATTCAGGTAAAAGGATCTTGCTCTCTCTATTCTCACACTTAACACACACTGTTTATTCCTCCTCGGAACAGTACTTATTCTCACGCCGGAGCCTGGTTAAGAGGGAAACCCCTATATTCCCCTCTTAACGAGACTAACGGTGTTGCTGTTTTGTAGGTACCGTGCCATCTCACGAGTAGAAAGAGAGATTGAACCCACAGAAGAAATAACCCCACAGATTAACCATAGTGTTAACCTGTGTTTCATCATTGGCGCCATCCGCTTTTAGCAAAACCACCCTCATCTCTTTTTCTTTTCAAAAAACACTCGTCAAACATGGCTGAACAAAACCCTTCTCACCAAGTAGACGGAGACGTTTCTTCCTTCGAACTCGTCTCGGACAACGTACACGTCCAGCGAGGTCCAAGGAACGAAATTATCCAAGAAGGGCCAATGAACAATGAGTTTCCCAGCATCTTCGGGAGTACATCCAGGATTGCTACTCAAAACGCACCTGGTACTACTTTCCAAACTCCACCCAGAATCATCACTCAGACCACAAACGGAGCTACGTTCCAGCCTCCGTCAGAGGTAGTCCAACAGACACCACCACCAGTGCAAACTCAGAGCCATGGAGCTGGCCCCTCAGCTCCATCGGACCAAGCACAACTAAACTTCTCTGCACTACTGGGCTACCCGAAGGAAAAACTCTGGCTTCCTGGTATGCCGAACAAGTGGCGTCTACAAATCTTGTTTACACACAACTCAGTGCGCAGCAAGCTTTGCTTTAAGCACAAGCTCACCAGTCAGCATTTGTCACTCCACCGCAAAGGCCTTTGAGCGCTCCCATGCCTCAACAGGCCAATGCATTCAACCTGCGTCCTGAGTCAGTACCTCCACCGCATATTAGAAGGCCAAGCGCGCACGACACGCGCGATACTTACGGTGAAACAGAAAGCAATTACGTGCAGTATTCTCAACAACCGAAGAAGCCAATACAAAGCCGTTTAGGCCCGCGCAACATAAACGACGAATTTGAAGATGACAACGAGACGAACACAGTGTTCAGCAGGCTACCACCAGAGCATGAAGCGTACAAACCTCGCAAGCGCGCAGGTTATGATCCAAAAGCATAGCATGATTACACCCTGAGCTATCGTCCAGACGACATGGCTGAGAATTCAAAGTTCATCAGAGAGATCGCGACGACTGCCATAGACAAAACAAAATTGCCACACAACGTGGGCAAATACAACGGGTTGACAGACCCAGACGATCACCTCCAAGTTTTTAACGGTGCGGGAGCAACGGGCGGATGGAACTTACCAACCAGGTGTCACCTCTTCGCTCAAACCTTCATAGGCGCAGCGCGCGTCTGGTTTGACAGCTTACCAGCAGGAAAAATCAAGTCATGGGTTGATTTCTGGGAGAAGTTTCTGGCACACTTCTCACAGCAACGACGACACACCAGGGATCCGGCCGATTGTTTAAACATATGGCGCAGAGACCACGAAAGCGTGGAAGATTTCATTACAAGATACAACAAAGAATGTTTGGAGATCGGTGATGTAGGCGAGAAGATGATGCGCGCACACTTCATGAGGGCTGTCAAGTGTGATGATCTCATCAAGCGCGTAAAAGGAAGAGACGGAGGACCCAAAGACTGGGAGACCTTCATTGAGGCAGCCAAAACTATCGCACAGTCGGACAGACAGTTGACCGGTGATGATCACCGTCAACGCAGCTACAACCATAACGACCGGCATAGTAAGAAATGCAGGAGCCAACCTTGGAAAGCATCCGGTCACAGAGAACGAAGCCCGGTAAGAGAGGATGCGCGCCACACGATCAACCAAATAGCACACCGAAAAGAGGTGAAAAGAGAAAACAGAGAGAAGCAGTGGACACTCCTAACGAAAACCCCTTCAGAAGTCTTGGCAACCGAGAACCACCAGTTCAAGCCACCACTACAAATGCCCAACAAAAGGGGCCAAGAACCGAATCTTTTCTGTGAATTCCAAAAGGACACAGGCCACTTAACCGACGATTGTTTCAGCCTCAAACAAGAAATCGAAAGGGCCTTAAGAGACGGAAAGTTAACTCACCTGGTCAAAGGTGGAAGGCGTGATTACCGTCAGATTCAAAGAAGAGAAGAAGGGCCGGATAACAAAAAACTCCGGAAGTTAGAAACCCACATGGTTCAAGGGGGCCCACGAAGACCAAGAAAAAACTACAACAAGCGCGCAAGATGACTCATGGCGCGAGAAACAAGTCGTTTTCCCGGTTGTAAGAGGAGGCCCACGAGAAAGAAGGCCCATAGTCATCTCGGGCGTCATAGGGCATTACCAAACAGATTACATCTTCATCGATCCGGGGAGCACTGCGGATATCATATATGAACAGTGTTTTAATCAGTTCGATCAGGAGGATAAAGCGCGCTTAGAACCAGTTGATTACCCGCTCACTGGTTTCTGCAACGAAGCCGTTTTTCCTCTAGGACAAATATCATTCCCAGTGCTGCTCTCGGACGGAAGAAACTCAAGAATAGAAGACGTGACATTCATGGTGCTGCCAGCACATTCAAGACACGATATTCTGCTGGGAAGAGAGTCCCAAGGCGATTTCAGCATGATCTGCTCTGGCCCACACTCAGCTGTGGGATTCCCAACAGAAACAGGAGTGGCCATCATATACGCAAGCAAAGAAGTATTAGCAACAGATGAGCTAAGACCCGCAAAGGCAAGAAAACCAGAACCACTCCAAGAGGCAGAGAAATGGGTGTTAAACAGTGCATATTCGGAACAGACAGTAACCTTAGGACCTGCAATGTCCGATCTAACGCGCGCGGCGCTAAAGAAGCTGTTGTTCCAAAATATGGATGTGTTCGCCTGGACACCAGCGGATATGGTGGGTGTTCCACGGCACATAGCCGAGCATCGATTAAACGTCTCAGAGGACGCAAAACCGGTGGTGCATGCCAAACGCCACTTGGGAGACATAAAGCACGACGCCATGAAGGAGCAGGTGATAGAGCTGTTGAACGCGGGAATCATCAGGGAGGTCAGGTACCAAACATGGGTGGCAAGCCCAGTAATGGTCCAGAAAAACAACGGCAGCTGGAGAATGTGCGTGGACTACAAAGATCTGAATAAGGCATGTCCACGCGACTGTTATGCCTTACCAGACATTGATGAAAAGATCGATTCACTTGCCACATTCCGATGGAAATGTTTCCTCGATTGCTACAAAGGGTACCACCAGGTACAGATGGCCGTGCAGGATGAAGACAAGACCGCGTTCCGCACACCAACAGGGCTATACTGCTATACCAAAATGCCTTTTGGGTTAAAAAATGCGGGCGCGACTTATCAGAGGCTCATGAACGAAACTTTCCACGACGCCATCGGCAAGTATATAGAAGTGTACATGGATGATCTGGTTATCATGAGCAAAGAGGAGAGTACAATGTTGCTGAACATCCAAAAGACGTTCGACACCTTGCGCGGAGTTCGTATCAAGCTAAACCCAGTGAAATGCTCTTTCGGCATGGAAGAGGGGAAATTCCTGGGTTTCATTGTCACGAAAGATGGCTTCAAGGTGAACCCTGACAAGATACAAGCCATAGAATGCATGCCGTCACCCTCAACGATCAAGGAGATGCAAAAATTGGCAGGACGGTTGGCAGCACTTAACCGCTTCCTGGCCAATCACGCAGCTAAATCGTTTCCGTTTATAAAAACTCTCCAAAACTGCATGAAGAAGAGCCAATTTTAGTGGACTCCGGAAGCCGAGAGCGCATTCCGCGAGATGAAAGACTGCCTCATCAAGCTGCCAACACTAACTGCACCAGTCAAGGGCGAGCCTCTGGTACTGTACTTATCAGCCTCCGACAGAGCAGTAGGAGCAGTGTTGCTTGTGGATCGACAGGTTGTCCAGACGCCAGTCTATTATGTGTCACGAACTCTAACCGACCCAGAAACCCGGTACGCAATCATGGAGAAACTAGTACTCGCACTGATCCATGCATCAAGAAGGCTGCGCAGATACTTTGCCAACCACGTTATTCACGTGCTAACAAACTACAATATTGGCAACATACTCGCAAGGCCAGAGATTTCAGGGAGACTAGCAAAATGGGTGATAGAGCTCGGGGGTCATAACGTAGTGTTCAGACCAAGGCCGGCGATCAAGGGCCAAGTACTTGCAGATTTCATGACAGAGGTACCGGATGACAAAGATCGAGAGTGCAAGGCAATGGAAAAAGCCGAAAAACAGCAAGTGGAAGAACCATGGCTACTATACACAGATGGTGCGTCTAACGAGGATGGCGCAGGTGCTGGCCTCCGGCTGGTGAGCCCCGACAAACATGAGTTCACCTACGCCATACGCCTGGATTTTAAAAGCACCAACAATGAAGCTGAATACGAAGCTTTCCTTGCTGGTTTAAGGTTGGCAATAAAAATAGGAGTACGACACATCGAAGCGCATGTGGACTCCATGTTGGTGGCAGGGAAATCAACGGGCAATATGAAGCCAAGGGAGATACAATGGCACTTTACCTAAGCCAAGCAAAGACACTGCTACAAACCTTCTATTCCTACAAAGTGCATCACATCAATAGAAGCGAGAATAAGCCAGCTGACGCGCTGAGTAAACTCGCCTCTACAAGCTTCCAGCACCTAGCAAAAGATGTACGCATAGAGGTTTTAAGCAACCCGTCAGTGCCACTGCGAGAAGTAAGCGTCGTTCAACTAGGGACAACGTCTTGGATGACTCCGATAATCACATACCTCCAATCTGGAATACTCCTGGAGAACAAGGCAGAAGCACGGAAAATTCAGTACAAATCCGAACATTACCAAATGGCTGATGGGATCTTGTACAGAAAATCATACCTCGGGCCTTTGTTAAGGTGTGTTGATCCCGAAGACGCACGCTATTTGATCAGAGAGGTGCACGAAGGAATCTGTGGTATACATGCCGGCCCAAGAATGGTGGTGGCAAAAGTCATGAATGCGGGATACTACTGGCCCGGGATGCATTTGGATGCGGTTAAGGAATTGAGAAAATGTAGCGGATGCCAAAGACACGCGCCCAAAACAATGCGCCCCAAGAATGAATTGGTACCACTCACAACGGCGTGGCCCTTTCAACAATGGGGAATAGACATGGTCGGACCTTTTCCCGAAGCCCCAGGAGCTGTCAAATTCATAATAGTCGCAGTCGACTATTTCACCAAATGGGTAGAGGCAAAGGCCCTCGCGTCAACCACAACCGCCGTTGTCAAAAAAATCATTTAGGAACAAATCATATGTCGTTTTGGATTACCCCTCAAGATAATCACCGACAATGTAACCAACTTTGCTGAAGACAACCTCCAACAGTGGTTCAAAGAATTACACATCGAGCATACCTTCTCCTCGGTCGCGCACCCGCAGGGGAATGGTCAAGTTGAAGCCGTCAACAAGAGTATTGTCGACGGAATCAAAGCAAGGCTGGGAGAAAAAAGAAGAGGTTGGGTAGACGAACTGCCCAGCATCTTGTGGGCCCACGGGACGATGCCCAAAACAAGCAACGGAGAAACACCGTTTAGTTTGGTTTATGGGTCGGAGACTGTAATTCCAGCGGAGATAGGACTGCCGTCACCCAGAATGCTCTCAATGAACATGATCAACAATGAAGAAGAAAGGAGGATCGACCTTGACCTCCTAGAAGAACGGAGAGAAACAGCGGCAATCAACGAAGCAAAGTACAAAACAAAGCTGGAAAAATATTACAACTCTAAAGTCCGAATATGCACCTTCAACCCGGGAGAATACGTCCTCAGAGACAATGAGGCCTCAAATGCAGAAAAACCCGGGAAGTTGGCTCCCAAGTGGGAGGGTCCATATGTCATCGACACCGTGCTCGGAAAAGGGGCCTATAAGCTGCGCACCATCGACAACAGGGAGGTTCCTCGCACATGGAACGCCCAACAGCTGAGAAGGTGTTACCTATGAATGAAGTTCTTGTAATTGCAATGGCCAAGTTGCCAACACATTTATAATACAAGAAGTGTTTGGCTATCTTTCTATTATGCAAATTTCTTTGTCACAACTGCATATATTACTTTGGGCATACACGAAAACATCAATGGCTCGACCATTAGGAAACGTTGTAGACCTCCAAGGCCTGTCACAAGCAAGTGCACAGCCGGGTCAGACACACAACTAAAGCCTAACAAACGCCAAACAAATACTTCGTGCCCACACAAACACGAAAACATCGAACACAGGACAAACAAACATTGTAAGCACCCCCAAGGCTGAGAACAGCTGGGTCTACACAATAACCTGTAAACTCGATCACTTCGTATTCACGATCTAACCTGCGCACGAAAACAACAGAATAAAACGTTGTCATAAACACAACACAAACCTGTCAGCGCCATCATTCATTCGTGATACCTGAATCAAAGTAATTACACATGCACATATTATGACAATAACAAAATTCGCATAAAAGAAGCAACTATTACCATAACAAATGTCAAGTCATAGCGAAATATCCACAAACGTAACAAGAAAATTAAATTGTTCATGCAATTGTCAAATACAAGACCAACCAAGGTCGTACGCAGCGCGCAGGCCGAAAGTCCCTCATGCGGGATGACTAGGCCCGACACCTCCAGCAGCACCGCCCTCATCGCCAAGAGCCTTTTTAAGCAATGCAACACCATCAGGTTTTCGTGCCAATTTCTTCGCAGCCTTAACCACCACAAACTCCAAAGACGAAAACTCTTGTCTTTTTTCAGCATAGGCTGCACCACAATCCTCCTTCCATAGCTCAAAGTGATGCTCCTTCTCCTTATTAACCGTCGCAGCTCTACCCTCGTTGTACCCATCCTTACGACCGCTATTATAGCCCGCTTGTCCCAACTCAAACATATAGTTGGCCAGCTCGTGCGAGTTGACGATGCGACCAGCAATCTACAACAAACACACAAATAAGGGACAATTCATGAAAGTCACAAAATACAGTAAAATAAATTACCAAAGGCACCGCGCGCGAGAGCAACCATTTGCAATCAGCGGACGCTTCCTCAGCAAGGAGTTCAGAGGCCTGGCATTCAGCAGTCTTCTCTTAAAGAAGACGATCAACAGTCTCATATTGCCTGGCGAGGTCTTCCAGCTTAGCAATACGTGCAATATACTCCTTTTCCTTCTCTTCAAATGCAACACGCGCCTTTTGAGCTTCATCAGCAAGCTCAGCCTTCTCACCAGCCAAACGTACAACAGTGTCACGTTGAGCTTTCAGCTCTGCATTGGTACGCTCGCATGCAGCTTCCCAACTCTTCTGCTTATCAGCATTGGTCTGTTTCTCTTGGGCGAGTTTCTCCTCCGTATTAGCTAACCTCCAGGCCAACCCTTTCTTCTCAACATTGAACCGTTCCTTCTCCTCAGAAAATAGTTTCTTCTCATTCTCAAACTCCAGAGTGTCCTCCCCCATTTCTCTCCACTCACGAACAATCTCCTATGAAGTGGACCAGAAGTTAACCCCGGCCTGAACATGCTCATCCAAAAGCTCTAACCGGTGGCGCCTCTTCTGGAACATCCTTTCAGCCGGGGGAGAGACATAGAGAAGAACTCATGACAATTATCCAAATTATTCATCCTGGAACCCTGTGTCAAATTCCAACGCGGGACATGCGGAAGGTCATCACAAGCAGGATTCGTTGTGTCAAAAGAATCAGCATGCACCTTTCCAAACTGAGGGCTGCGGACAGCACCCGAGGTTGCACCACCACCATCACCCGGTGGGCGTTTTGTATACACCGTCTGATGAGGAGTAGTCTCACTCACCTCCACTTCAACTTCAACGTTCTTGCCACGGTCACCACCAACAGCACCGGCCACATCACCACCGACATTACCACCACCTTCTCCAACCTGTTCAATATTCACATCTCCCGTTTTCTTCCCGTCGGGAGTCTCATGAGGAGGAGACAACCCAAATGTCCTTGAGGGCGGGGATTCCGGAGGAGTAATCTTCGAAATATCTATCTTGTGTCCAGTCTTGCCTGTTTTGGTACCTGCTCCAAAACGAGCAGCATATTCAAAGAAAGGAAGGACAAACAAACAAAATATAAGAGGTTGGGAGAAAATAAAACGAATACCAGAAGCTTCATAGATTTTCTGCAGCAAATCGCTAGGCTTTTCAGCGAAAATACCCATGTCAATATCCGATTCAGAAGGGGCAGGAGGATTCTCTTTTTGAAGTTTAATCTTCTTCGAGGCAAGCAAAGCAGCAGCTTGCTCGTCAAGCTTTCGCTTCCTATCATCAAAGGCCTTCTTCTGCATCATCTCCGTCAAAGTCGCGCGGTCTTCAGGATCCGACGCAGGACGCTTCTCTACAACTCCTAAACAGGATAACGTATCATAAACGACAACATAATCAAGGATACGAGGAGTACGAAGTCGCTTACGAGGAGACTTAGTGGAAGTTCCTTTAGTCTTTTTCCCTTTCCCTTCCGCCTTGTCAGCTTTCGCTTTCCTCTTCGTCTCCAATGGGTCAACAGTTTCGACCGAAATCTCCAAATCATCACCAACAGCCTCATTCACGGGCTCGTGCACAACCCCCTGTGCCGGACCTGCACGCGCGGAACGAGAGGTTAGGTCTCCCAAAGATCTGCCAGACCCATCACTCGAGAGAACGATAACTTCCTCTCGAATGGAATCAAATGCATCATCATCATTTTCACTATCTTCACCTAAGACAGTGTTCACATAAGCGGTGAAACTCTCATCGCTCGGATGCAGAAATCGGCCACGGATCTGATCCAACCAAGGCCGCTTATCAGGTTTTTGTATTGCCTCAACCATTGCACCCGGCGCCTTAAGATCCAAAACGTTCAACAACGTGAACCCTACTGCACAAAAAGACAGAGATAAAGAACAATGCACAAGCAATACAACGTACAACATACAAACAAAAAGAAGAGTAGGATTACGGAACGAGACGAGACGTACACTTGCCCTCATGACCATAAACCGGGACCCCCAACGGATTTTTAGGGATCCACTTTATACTCATCCCGGCACCAACCAACGCCATTTCCTCAAGCTGGATTATCGGAGTGGCTTTACGGGTAAACATCTTATACCAGTCTTGATCAGCAAAATTTGCAACCACATCAACTTTTGGGATACCCTCATCCACAGATCTGTAATGCATGTCCACAGGAACAACACCCCGGCGAATGTAAAAAAACTTCTGCTTCCAGTCATGGAGACTCTTCAGTGGCACAGAGCAAACCGGAGAAACATTGGTACGAGCACTGAAAGAGTAAAACCCACTTGTATACGTAACAGTGTAGAAGACGTTGAACATCTCAAACGTCGGATCTAAACGGTTCGCCATACAAACGAACTCGAAGTGAGTAATCCGAGGGAGCCCGATGGCATTTATCTGAGAGATGTGGAGACCGTAACCCCTCAACACATCGGCAGTAAATCGGGTCATTGGTAGCCTGAAGTTACCCTCCCGGAATAAGGCAGCATACAGAGTCATATGACCGGGGAGAGCATCCATGGCTGTAGAACCAGGAGTAGGATACTGAGCACCCCAATCAGGGAGGAAACCCATCTCCCTTACTAAATTCTGGAATTCCTCCTCTTTCCACCCTATCACCGCCTGATCTGGGCCGGGAGGAGTTTTTCCCTTGTTCCTCCTCTTCCTTGAAGAAGGATTTGCAGAAAACATGATAGGAAAACGAACTGTAATGGAGATGAACTCAAAGAGAAGAAGATAGACAATAACGGAAGAAGAGAAATTTCCGGAATTCAAATTTTGAATAAGCGGAGAAGAAAGAGAAAACCACCATGTATTTATACCCATCGCATTTAATGCGATGGGTAGTGGGGGCGTCAGAATCCGAAAAAGCAACCAACAGGGAGAAGACACGTCAGAGGAGAGAGAAGGCGGCACCTCTTTTTTCGGAAGCAGGTGAACAGACACCTGACACTTCGCCGAAAAGCAACTGACGGTGACTGAAAAGACAACTGTTCATCTGACACCAGCCAGTCACATCAGTCATCCTTTCCCAAGACAGGCAAAGTTTTCCTCTTGACGACAACTTTTTAAAGAGCCAAAACCCATGCGCGGTGCGCCATGCGTCCATTTGGCTCAACTTGTTAAAGAGCCAAAACCCATGCGCGGTGCGCCATGCGTCCATTTGGCTCAACTTGTTAAAGAGCCAAAACCCATGCGCGGCACGCCATGCGTCCATTTGGCTCAACTTGTTAAAGAACCAAAACCCATGCGCGGCACGCCATGCGTCCATTTGGCTCAACTTTTTAAAGTGCCAAAACCCATGCGCGGTGCGCCATGCGTCCATTTGGCTCAACTTGTTAAAGAACCAAAACCCATGCGCGGCACGCCATGCGTCCATTTGGCTCAACTTTTTAAAGTGCCAAAACCCATGCGCGGTACGCCACGCGTCCACCCAGTTCAACTATACAAATTGCCAAACTCCACGCGCCGCGGGCCCATTAGGTGCAGATTTCTTAGGGACCCCACGAAAACCGTACGCCATAACGAAATACCATACTTATAAGTCCAGAATCCCTCCTAGACGATCAACTCAACTAGAAGGCACACTGGACTAGGGGGACTTGAAGAGGTATGGTCCCAATTTCTTGCCAACATGGCAAGGACCACACCACTTTTCCCATCAGACGTGGCGCTGACATCGACGAAGTCATCCAGAAGCTTCTAGAAGCTTCTGGAAAATATTTAGGTGGCTCCAAAGATGCTCCACCCTTCATAAAGGACACAACGTGTCACCAGTCACCAGGCGCCACGTAGGCCTGTAACAAATCTAAGGGCAGCCCGACAATGCCAGTACGACGTTTCCAAGATGGGCAAATACGAGCGCGCCACGTGTACCACTACACTGACCACAACAGAGGAGACCAAGAGGATATTCCCCTTGATCGGACAGCTGGCGCGCAACCACAGCTGGCATCGCTGCTCTTCCCTCTCTCACCATCCGGCTATAAATAGAACCCTTCATCATTCAGGTAAAATGATCTTGCTCTCTCTATTCTCACACTTAACACACACTGTTTATTCCTCCTCGGAACAGTACTTATTCTCACGCCGGAGCCTGGTTAAGAGGGAAACCCCCATATTCCCCTCTTAACGAGACTAACGGTGTTGCTGTTTTGCAGGTACCGTGCCATCTCACGAGTAGAAAGAGAGATTGAACCCACAGAAGAAATAACCCCACAGATTAACCATAGTGTTAACCTGTGTTTCATCAGACCTAAAGTACCTCAAACCACCATTTGATGGCCATTTGATGGCCATTTGACGACGGAGTGGAATTAGAAAAGCAAGGGGTGTGTGTATAGTCGACCCCATACAAAATTGATCATTGTAACCTTTTTTTTAAATCAACCATCTCTTTCTATAGGAAAAATATTTTTAGTTTCTACATTTTTTATATAAAGATAACTCATTCCATGCAAAAATCCAACAAAATACTAAAAAGAGAGTGATAGATTGGTGAAGGAAAGAAAAACTTTAGAACAAATCTCCTGCAAGATCTCATCTTTATTGACACAAAACACTCCATTTTAGCTTACATCATTATTTCACACCCAAAAAAAAAAAAACAAAAGTAGTACTACAAAACAAACCCTACTCACTGCAACTAAACAGTAGCCAATGTGTTTGTAAAGGTATGGACGTATGGTCATCCATCTTACTTGCATTACTTGCCTTCAAGAATCAAAACCCACCCCTTTTCCCTCTTCACACAAACAAAAGCAACCAACTTTCTTTCCATACCTAAATCACTTCACATTCCCCAAAAAATGGTTAAAAAAGCAACACCCTTTTCTTGTTTCTTGAATCTTGATCAAATGGATCATCACCATCATTATTAGAACACTCGTAGTAGTGTTTTTTGATGTTTTTACCAAAAAAAACGCCTCCCCACGCCGAGTTACAACCTCCTGCGCGTTGTTTTCCAAAAAAAAAATGCACACATCGTGCTTCTAAAAACGCTCTTCGTGGCTCGTTGTTCAAAATCAGACCGTTTAACAACGGTCAAAAATTAAAAAGTTTATTTTTTTATTTTATTCATTTTTTTACCTGTATTAACACCCACCTTTCACATATTTTTTTATAAAACTTTCTCTACTCCCTTCTATTCTTCTCCTTATTTTTATAAAAACTTTCCGTACTCTTTTGTTTATTACATCATGAATCCCTTCCAACCCCCTTTCGGTGTGCCATCGAGACCCAGTAACCCCAATGCATATCGGCCGAACACCATGCAACCGCAACCAGAGGACCCCGAAGTTGGTAAGCGTTTTAAAAAGTATATTAGTTTTATTTTTTTTTACATAATTCGGTCCACTTTTTTGTATTTTTATTTTTAATAATATAACATTATAATTTTTGTATTTTTGTAGCAAATTATCAAGCATCACCAATTTTTTAGCAAAAAATTCGTGAAACCTTCTTTAATGTGATGGGTAAAGATGAATATCGGGACAAAGATTATATTTCGAGCTAATGGATCGATATCAACCATAAATGTCATCAGTTTCAAGAGGTCTTCCAACGCACTAGGGACAACTGGGAAGCAGAAAAAACGATGGAAATATTTTAACAAGAGCGTTGGAAGAATACAATCAAACGAGAGGCGGTTTCACATATTTGAGATGTTGGGAGCTTTTACGAGGAAGTCCCAAATGGTCAAACGTACCGACGATGACGTCTAGCAGTAGACGTAAATCAAAGCGGTCCAAAACATCATCGTCGGTTGACCCGGACACACCCACTTCAGATGCTCGTAACGTCGATTTAAACATTCATTTGGAGGACGACAAGGATTTGGAGTTGAAACGACCGCCTGGTAGAAGAAGCGCGAAAAATAGGGGAAAAAGGCGGAGTCTCGTCATCTAATCCCGACATAATGAAGGAAGATTGCGAAGAGATGAACCGACGCTACACGACATTCGAGATCTCGGTCATAGGCGTTTAGAGACTATGCAAGAAAGAAACACCGAAAACAAAAAAATTGTCACGATACACGAATCGAGACAAATGGAGAAAGACAGAATTTTTGTCTAAACCCATCAACCATCTCGTAGGCTACGCATTGATCCTAGCGCAAATGCGTCGGGAACAAATCTGTCAAAAATATGGACTTTAGATTATTAGTTTTTTTATTTATTTTTTCGATTTTTTATTTTTTTAGCATTGTAATTTTTTATTTCTTTTTTAGCATGAAATTTTATTAGTTTTAATTTAAAAAAAATAATAATTGGGTAATCATTGATGGAGCATTATTGGACATTATCCCACTACACCCATTTATGAAAAACGCCCCATAATGCCCCTTTGCTGACTGGACTAACACGTGTCTCAAAACGCTCAAGGGTGGGGGGCATTATTCATGTGTACGATGTAACTTATGTATATAAAAACATAGAAACCGGGCCCCAACAAGAAACTGAAACCTGACAGTTACAAGATTATCTCACCCTTGAAAAGAATGAAATCAGGGTGTAAGGGGCACTCCTCTGAGGGGGGGGGGGGGGGGGTGACATCTCTTACACACACCCAATCAGCACGCGCCACGTCAACTCCCCCCACACCCCCAATTTGATGGCGTCACTTCTCTCTGGGGGACTTGTTTTTTTTATTTTTTAATTAAGTTGAAAAAATCAAAAAGAAAAAAAAAGGAAAATACTTGATTGGTTGAATCAATGGTGGGCCACCCTCTCCCTCTCTCCCTTCATGCGGTGAACACCCACCGCTCCCCACTCCCCGCTTACGCTCCCCGAGGGGTCGGCGGCGGTGTTCCCGCTCGGGGACTTGCCTCACCGAACCCCTCCCCGAAAAACGCCCCGTTCACCCTCAAGGTTTATTTAGTGATCATTGTGGGATTTTTTGGGGGGTTGTGGGACCCTTTAGTTTGGTTTGAGGGTAAAAGCTGCAACAAAAATGAGTGCACTGCACCATATAGGGGAAGAGGGGTTTCTTTCTCTCTAATTGATTCATGTGATTTTCAGATTCAAACTATAAAAGTGTGTGTGGCTCTGATTTCTAGCTTCTCTCTTTGGTCTTAAAATTTCACGGGTGTCCATTTCAGTTGTTTCACATCATGTAATTCTACCTTATAGATCAGAAAATGTTATTAAAAGATATTGTATAAAGAATCAATGCTTAATGTGTCCGAAAATGAATTCTTTTTGTATGTCTTTTTAGAATAAATAAAAAAAAAAAGAGAAAAGAAGCTGTGGGTATTGTTGTGTTTGCGTGTATACTTCAACTGGAACCAGAGTGCATAGTGATGATGATTCTTTACTCAACTTTAT
Organism: Helianthus tuberosus; assembly: GCA_030545235.1. Taxonomy (NCBI): domain Eukaryota; kingdom Viridiplantae; phylum Streptophyta; class Magnoliopsida; order Asterales; family Asteraceae; genus Helianthus; species Helianthus tuberosus. The sequence goes on along the minus strand of CM060382.1, from coordinate 38,595,025 downwards.
GTTTCTTGGGTTCTGTAAAATCATTGAAGTAAAAGATCACATCTTTTTGTTGCCCATGCAAGAGGGCATAAAAATCTACTTTACTATTATTAATAATATTAATAATATATTGTATTGGCTCAAAAGGTAATAGTAAGATCCTAACCAACAGGAACAACCATAGCCCACATGTCTCTTTATTTATCCCTGTTTTGGGTTTCACACAAATGACTCTTTCTTTGCACACCAACTGCTTCATTTGTGTTCTCTCACAGAAGCTACTGCTAGTTAACTCTTTGCAGGCTCAAGTGTCAATCCCCCACATCATCTAACAAGATCCCATTCACATCCCCACTTTAAAACTCAAAAAGAAAAAGAAAAAAAAAAACTTTTTTCTTCTTCATCCATCTTCAAATGTTTGCAAGGTTGGTTTACTTTATCCATGTTTGTATCTTCTTGATTTTGACTTTCAGTCAACTGTTAACTACAGAATTTGTATATATCAAACTCATGTCATGTATGGAAACTAGAAGACCAATACCCCCCCCCCCCCCCCCCCCCCCCCCCCCCTTGTATTATGGTCATCATCATACTCTCGTTAAATCCTACCAATAGCAAAGCTAAGGTATGGTCTAAGGAGGGTAAGATGTAGACAGCCTTACCTCTACCCCGTAGGATAGAGAGACTGCTTCCAGTGAGACCCGGCTCGATTGTAGTTTTGCATCAAGCCTTGGACATAAGGCACGTAACACTTACCGATCGGGAAAAAGACCGATTGGTGCATGCACCCCCTTGTCTTTAGGCTATCAACGCCATTACATGATGCATGATTAACCGTCCGTCGCTTTTAACATTATTTTCACGAAATTAGTAAAATAACGTTAAAATTAGTGCAATTTCACTTTTCCCCCTAAGCGACTACACATATGTACATTATATGTGCACACCGCAAGCGGGGCGTGGTATAGCTTGCATTTCTAGTGTTGATTTGTTGGCTTTCATAGTAGTGTTCTAAACTATGAAAAATAAGAAGTTGTGCTTCATGTTTTGCGGCATTTTAAGCTTTAGTGTGATTAATGGCAATCTTTTTTAATAATTAATAAAGGAATCTTGAAATTTAAGATGAAAGTTTGACATTTGTAAATTGTAAAGATGATATGGCAAGATTTTTAATAGTAATTATTTGGAACTATTTCCACAGGGATATGATAGTGAGAGTTGAGCTTTGAGAAGTCACTTCTTGCCAATGAGAAAACTTACTTATATTCCATCTAGGAATAGGAATGTCTCTTTCTGTTCATCTTTTTGGTTCACCATTTTTGTTTATTTCCTTTGTTGGCTACTGTTTTTTAACAGGATATCTTACTTGCATTATTAAGTTTGAGTGGTTGATGATAATCTATTTTTTTTTTAAATACACTTTCAATATCATAAACTTATATGCTATTTCTTCTTTGATCTTCTTCTAGGTAATTTTTTTTTATAAAATTTCAATTGATTTCATCATGGAGAACAATGGATTCAATATCCCAATTGAGAATTTCATCATTCAAGATGGAAACTTTCAGTCTTTTGATCAAAATCATCAAAACTACCAATTTATGCCCAAATTTCCTATGCTTTCTATGATCCAAAATGAACCGATAAACGGTACAAGAATCACAAATCCGAATGAACATTTTGGAAGTAATTTTGCTTCAAATGATCAAATGGATGTTCCCATTTCTGCTTCAGCTCTAGCATCACTTCTAGCCTCCAGAATTGGTCAATACGGTCAACACGGTCAACATGAAAGCTTGAATTACCCTCCTTTTGGTCAATCACTTGAAATTCCAAAAAATGTTGTTCCAAACAATAGTTTTCCTGATGTTTTTGGATATGATGGGACACTTAATGATATGAGCAGGAAATGGGAATTCGGCAAGTTTTCGACACCAACAACCGAACGAATCGGATTCGATACGAATCCAAACGGGTGGATATCGGGCGATAATAACCCGAGTGTGAGTTCAGATGGTAATGAGCTATCTTTGGGTCTTGCTACCTGTTCTGGCATGAGCAATCTTTCTTTACAAGCAAGTTCTTGCAACGGTAAAAAGATCTCTTTCGGGTTAGATTCAAACACGAATAGACCGATTCAGGCGTTGCAGTGTGCATCTGGATCAAATGGGCATCTTCATATGATGCAAGAAATACTTACAGAAATTGCAAGCTATTCACTTGGGAATCTTGATCAGATGAACCATAAGCAGATTAGTTTTGATGATTTTTCAGATGGAAATAACAAATTTGATAACCGATTTAATCCGGTTTCGAAATCGTATGGTATTGAAGAGAAAAAGAAGCATTTGCTGGCCTTATTAGAAATGGTATGTCACTATATCATTAAGAATCATGAGTTTCTTGATCTTAATCTCTATCCAATTATTTATCCAAAAAAAGTCACAATTTTCTTGATCTTAATTCATAATCAGCTATTTGCAATAAAAATACATAAAGTTTGTGACTTTTTATGACCAAGAACCTCAGTTTTGTTGCTTTTGATCTTTAATCAGCTATTTATCCAAAAAGACTTCAAATTTTCAACCTTTTTGTGATCAAGATTCAAGCTTTTCTTGATTTTAATCTCTATCCAATTATTTATCCAAGAAGAGTCACAATTTTCTTGATCTTAGTTTATTATTAATCAACAATTTGCCAAAAAATACATAAAGTTTGTGACTTTTTGGGACCAAGAACCTCATTTTTGTTGCTAGTGATCTTTAATCAACTATTTATCCAAAAAGACTTCAAATTTTCAACTCTTTTTTGTGATCAAGATTCAAGATTTTCTTGATTTTGATCTCTAACCAATCATTCATTCGAAAAGACATAAAATTTACTACCTTTTACTTTTAATTGACCAGAATCATAATTTTCTTGATTTTGATCATAACCAATTATTATCTCAAAAGGCTTCAAAAATCAAAATGTTCAACTTTTTTTATGAAAGAATCAACATTTTCATGATTGTATTATTTTACCAATTATGCATCTAAACAAAGTAAACATTTTTGTGAACTTTTGTGCGATTCAGGTCGATGAACAATACAACCAATGCTTAGATGAGATCCATACTGTAATATCAGCATTCCATGCAGTAACAGAACTGGATCCTCAAATACATGCTTGTTTTGCTCTTCATACAGTTACTTTCTTTTACAAGAACTTAAGAGAGAAAATAAGTAACCATATACTTTCAATGGGAGCCGATGTTAACACGTCGGATCCTAAGGAAGAAGAGACGAACCTTTCGTCTTTTTTACCAAAACAATGGGCTCTTCAACAGCTAAGAAGAAAGGATCATCAACTTTGGAGGCCACAAAGAGGGCTGCCTGAAAAATCAGTTTCTGTGCTGCGTGCATGGATGTTTCAGAATTTTCTTCACCCGTAAGCTATTTACTAATCTTGTAATTAGGGGTGTGAATTTCTGACACGACCTGAAAACACGACACGTACCTAACACGAAATTCGTGGGTTTGGGTTTAGTCTAAATAGGTTTAGGTCAGTTTCAGGTTGAACCTGTGAACCCGTTTAGCTAAACTGGTCGGGTTCGGGTCAACCCGGTCGGGTTGGCGGGTTGACCGGTTTAATCCATTTAAATTTAAATTACCCTTTTTACAATATGTTTTATGACTTAAATTAACTTGGATGTGTATTTTATACAATAACTTAAAAAAGAGAATTTGACATATAATTTAAATGTACTTTGATTATATACATTTGTGTTTTTTAGTAAATTTTAATTTTAATATATTAATTCGCGGGAAAAAAAAGTTAAAAAAAATTGGGTTGAACGGGTCGTGTTCGGGTCAACCTGTGAATATTCGAGTCGAGTCCGGGTTAGTATGTATGACATGATTTTCGGGTTCGGGTTGAACCCGCCAACCCGCGAACACAACCCGTTTGACACCTCTACTTGTAATTTAATTATAAAAAGTTTGTAATGTATATGATTTTATAATTTTGTATTTGCTTGCAGGTATCCTAAGGATGCAGAGAAACAATTGTTGGCTGTAAAAAGTGGATTGACAAGGAGCCAGGTACTACAAACATCAAGAACATTGTGTGTGGGTTGGGCAACATTTTATTATGGGCTCGGGTCAAAAAGAATCACAGTTGGGTTGACCTGAAACACTCGAACACTTTCTGTCCATATTTTGTTACTTTTTTTTTTATATCGTATGATTACAATTTACAGGTGTCTAATTGGTTTATAAATGCGAGAGTTCGATTATGGAAGCCGATGATCGAGGAAATGTACTTGGAGATGAACAGAAGGAGGATTCGTGATGAAGGAACAGCAAGTAGCCACAGAAACCAGCAATATCACATCTGAACATCACTGCATTTGTTCTTTAATACTGTATCTTCTGCTTATTATGGCCAAACTTAGGCATTTTCTCAACATTGATATAAGTAAATATTAATTTATAATGGTTTATACTTTATATTGTATCTATTTTGAGTCATAATATAAGTTTAGTAATTTTACATAAACTAAGGCCGGCTCCATAGGCTTGTCAATCTAGGCACGGGTCTAGGGTCACCAAAAAATAAGGGTCTCTAATTTTTTAGAAAGTTTTTATATGTTGTATATATGTATTATGCCCAAATAAATACCTTTATTTCAAATCTAAACTAGTTTTTCATTAAAGAGCCCAAGGTAATATTGTTTAGCAAAAAAAAAACCCAGTTTCAAAGCTCATTTCGCATTACTTTCTGGCTATTACAACACAACAACCATCAACCTAATCATCATTATTCACCGGCCTAAAGCCCCTAAAATACAGCCGCAACCATCGTTCTCACTTACCATCGCAACCTGCTTTCAATTATTGAGTAAGGAAGAAATCCATAACAAACACCAAACACAAATGATTATTAGTATAATTATTATTTTTTGAACGGCTAAATGTTACACCTATTACCATTTCCTATTTGAATACGGTTTTTCTTCTATCACTAGGCTAAAGACTCAATGGCTACTAGTATAATTACCGAAGCTAAAAGACGAAAAGTGCAGATTTCAATATATATACCATGAATGCTTGGGTTCATCTTCGATTTTTGGAAGAAATTTGGAGATGGGGAGGTGGTTGAAATTTGAAAAGAGGATCGAGAGAAAGTGAAATGAGGCCATTTGAAAAGAGGGGTGCTCAACCAAGAAGATTTATTGAGGGTTTTTCTTTTTTGCTTTTTAAGTAAAAACTAGCAATAAGACCCGCGTGCGTTGCGGCGCGGGTACGTCGCAAACATCGAATGGATTATTCCCAACATGATATGAAAACGCGCATTTTGACGTATCTGATTAAACTCAATATAACCTATATAAGCATTGCGATTGGATCAAAACATAAAGAATCAAATTAATACCGTACAATCATAACGTATTATATGTGACCTGACTCATGCACAGAAAACGTAACGCATGTAACGGAAAAGTTGACACGTATAATTAAAATAGATTAATTACAGCTTTTGAAAAAAAGGGAAAAAAAGAAACCACAATTTGACTCCATTCTATTCGAAACATTCATATAATAAGCACGAAAACATATTATATTTGACTTGACTCGTTTTCCAAAAAAGTTTACGTCGAAACATACACCAACTCAAATTTATACCGAAACGTATATAAAAATGCGCACGTAAAAATGGTTTTATTAAACCAAACGTATTATATTTTACCTGACTCATTTCCAGAAAAGTTTATGTCGAAAAGTAGAGCAAATTGAATTCATACCGGCACATACATAAAATATGCACGTCAAAAATAGTTTTTATTTATTTAAGTAAATGAGGTATAGGGGTAAACTCGAAACAAATTGTTAGTAAAAAACTTAATAGGTTAAATACGTTTGTAAAATCGTGCCAAGTAACACTAATGCCACACCACTGCCAGCGACCACCAACTTCAGAAGAGCTTGTAAAAGTAAAATAAATAAAAAAGGAATAAATAACACCGAACGAAAAACATACGTAAAATTGTTGAACCACACACGCTCGTTGCACCACGTTAATGCGAAAAATTAGACCGTAACATAAAATGTAGAAAAAAATAACTAATCGATCTAGAACCCTCGCGTTGCGATGAACTTGCCAAACGGAGAAAAATAGACGCGTTGCGACAGGCATGTTAAACGGGGAAGAATGACAAAAAATGTTGAACCGCACACAAACATTGCGGCGTGTTGACCCGCAAATTTAGAACGAAACGTAAAACGAAAAACTTGCGAAAGATAAAAGTATGAGGGACTAAAGTTGAACATAAAAAAGTGTTTGTGTTAAATTGCAAAAGATGAAAAGTTTTGGGTTAAAAGTAAAACATTCAAAAGGGTTAAAATGTAGAAGATAAAAAAAATTTGGATTAAAAATGAAAATCAATTTTTTTTTAAAAACACCAAATGCATTAGGTACAGCAATATATGCAACAATATGTTGCTTAACTTGCCAAACAGAGAAAAATAGACGCGGTGCGACAGGCATGTTAAATGGGGAAAAATGACGAAAAAATGTTGAACCCCACACGAATATTGCGGCGTGTTGACCCGCAAATTTAGAACGAAACGTAAAACGAAAAACTTAAGAAAGATAAAAATATGAGGGTGTCACACCCCGAATTCCACGTGTCACCGGTGGGCCCGGTGGGGGAGTATCGTGACGTGGTTGGGAACATAATAGTCAAACAACACAATATTTAAATGCACAGCGGAAGCAAAAGAAAGATATATTTCAACCGAATATAATATTGTAATATCAAGTATCACAACAGTTGAAAGTTTATCCACAGGTGGATTAAAATAAAATGGAAGCAGTAGTTCAACAGACTTTAGGCCTCTTAAGCTTGCGAGACTTCTATTGATGCTAAGGAGAAATCCAGCCTATTTCGCGTAGTACCTGCACTTAATCCTTTTGGGAAAATACGTCAGTTTACACTGGTAAATACAATCAACTGACTCATTTTGAAAATGATTGAAAATTGATTTGGATGCACGTGGCATAAACATTTTATAACTTGGGATAATTATTTAAATATATAAACTTGTAAAAGAATTACATGTTCCTTATGTGTTCAGTAGCCCGGATCGTGCCGGGTTAAAGATCAATAGACACACCACATTTCTTATTTAAGCACTGACGAGTGTACGCCTACACTCCGCGCTTAGGTCGTGGCCATTTCGTAAAATGATGCCAAGGATATCCGGGACATGGTCATTAACCCCCCAAAAGGCTTTAAGCAAACAAAACATATTTAAACGGGTCATCTCGATAATACTTAACCACCAATCGATTAAGGTCGAATGTCCGACCAAACGGTATTTTAGATACCGTGCCCCAAGCCCGTATAAGGGAAAACATAAGTTAAAAGTATTTACCTTTGCAAGTATAATTCTCAAACAGCAAATGCAAGTAGCTTTTACTGGTCCTCCTATTCTGGAACGAAGGTTTATAATAACCTATTAGAATCCTAACGGGTCTTTAATTAAGCCTAAACTTAGACCGGTTAGTTTTAAAGATACGGTTCGTACGCACGATTAAGCGAAGACCGAAATAGAATGTGATTTAGACCCGACAAGTTTGAAGACTTGCTTAATATGGGTAATCTACACATATTCTGGATTTTGAGATAAAACCGATAAGGTTTGACCCGTTTCGGCTAATTTATGCAACTAGTTACATAAACCGAACCGAACGCGCAATAGGCTTAACGGGTGACCATGAGAGTCATTTACAGGTTTCCTAAGTTAATATGCCTCAAATATGTTGTGACATCAGTAAGATATCTTTTATTATGCCCAAAACGAATTTAAACACAAACTACGCCCCGTAGGGGTAGTTTGGTCATTTACAAAGTTATAAAAGAGTTTAAGTATTATCCTGAGTTACAGGTCTGATGATATCAGCAAAAATACTTAGTTTGATAAGTTATAACAGTAGGGTAAAGTATATATGTGAAATTTATCAATTATAACCAAACTATGCACTGTAGGGGCATTTTGGTAATTTCACATAAGCCGAAAAACTCAAAACTGAAGTCTGAGTTAAACAACTTTTGCTTACTGTTAAAATATTATAATTTACCTAAAATATCAGTAGGTATCACCCTTTGTATGTTTAAAATAGTTTTAGTACATACTATGCGTTAAAAACGCTTAAAAGGCGATTAGAAGCCGTTTCCGGGTTCTATATAGAAAGCTGATATTTTTATTATCCCAGAAGGTTTAAAATAATTTATTTATCATAAGAAATCAGCAGCAAAAGGTTTGGGGTAAAAAAGATATGTAAAACTCATTTTATAGCCCAAAAGGGCAAAACCGACAATTATCGAATTAAGCTTATGACTCTAAGTTATGCTCAGCCTAAAATTAATTAAAAAAATATTCAAAAATCCTAAAATAATATATTACATCAGTGGGTAAAGAGTTTGATATCAAAAAGTGGGTATAAATAGGCTATATGCTAATTATGTCGTTTAATCGCTAAAAAGCTTTCTAATTACGCTAATGAGCATAACTCTCAATCTACACCTCAAACTGGTGTCAAATTTTAGGTGCAAGTTTATAAATCAGCAACTAAGGTTTCTACTCTTTTACATTTTCAAAAATCACGTTTTATGGTGAAAAGGGCATGATGGTCAACATATGGGCAATTAACGGAAACATGCATATTAATCGGATAACTAATGAACCATGGTGTATAATCACAGAGGGTTATACTAGCATGTAACCTGATCCTATTAGAGCTCTAAGGCATTTCTAAAACATGCTTAAACGGGTCAGAACTGAAAGTCAAAGCAAAAGTCAAATTATGCGGCTTTCGGTTCCGAACCGGGTCTCTACTGAAAATTGCCGGGTTGAACATGTTTAGACATGTTCTTACATTAATTACCAAGTTATATTAATGATCAAACAGGTCGTATGGGTTCTACATTGCTAATTATGCATAAATTGGAAATTAAGCATTCTGTTGACTTTTTATTTTAATAACAAGTTTGACCCGACATTTGACCTAGTTAGAGTGAGAATCAGAGGGTGCCCTTTTAAGGGTTTATTGCCCACATAATTACCAACTTATAACTACTTTCAATTCGACTAATCACTGGACCATTAGTGATTAATCGTTAAGTCAACCGTTAATTACGACGGTTTGACTTTTAAGCTAAAACTAAGTAAAAACTCAACTAAGAAAGGTTAAGCATACTTACTGAAGTCCTATGCACGATTAATGATCACTTGAGTCTGCTTTGGAGCTCCAGAAATGATCAGAAATGCTGAAGAAAGGTGTGAGCACAATGTTGCAACCTTGTGGCCTTTTATAGTGCTCAAACTCACTTAGATCATTGACAACAAGTGCTAGCAATGGCCATGGATCATCAACAGATGTCCCTAAGGGCCTAGGGGTTGTTTAGGGGTCGCCCAAGATGTGGAGAATCTGATTAAAGTCGGTTACAAAGCACCTAGCAGACCATAACCCAAAATTTTCGGAGCAGATGGCCCCTCGCGGCACGCGTAGACCCCCCCCCCCCAGGGTCCTCGCGTGGCGCGACGCCCCCTCTGATCAAATCTAAATTTTTTGATTTTTATGCTTTGGTCCTTGGCTCTTGAAAACTTTGTTTCGACTTCATTTCTTGCATTTTGAACCCTCCAAGTTGACTTATAGGGGCTTCAAGATATTTACCAACTTTGTTAAGTCCTCGGTTAACTTTATTGTCATCCGAAAAGTCATAACTTTCAACGTTGACGCTTTAACCCCTTGTATACGAATTTGATCATAACTTTCTCATACGATAACGAAACTTTATGAAATTTATATCGTGCATTCTAGTGAGCATAATTAACCGTTACAAAGCTTCGGGTTTGTTAAAAGGTCACTCAGAGGTATACTTTAAACATGTTGACACATTTAACCCCTGCAGTTTGTAATCTCCCACTTTCTTTCATTTTTAGCTCCGTATGATCCATGATTTATTCGTTTAAAGGTATTAGCATCATGTAGGGTTATTGTAAGGTATATTTATTCACTGTTGACATCTTGAACCCTTAGATTCACACACTTTCCATGCTTGTCAACTTTAGTCCTTCAAGAACATTCTTTCACACGATCAAACCTATGACACGTGCCAATACATTATAGGACGTGAATTTTCGAGGTGTTACATCCTCACCCCCTTAAAAGAAATCTCGACCTCAAGATTTATTGAAACAAATGAGGGTACTTTTCTTTCGAACGGTCCTATGTATCTCGGGCTTAACTTGCCTTTCTTACCAAATCACATCACTCTCTTCCAGGGTGATACTTTAAGCAACACCTTATCACCTACCTCGAAGTTAAAAGGTTTACGCTTTAAACCAGCGTAGCTTTTCTGCCTATCACGGGCAACTTTGAGACGGTCACGAATCTGGGCAATCTTGTCCGTCGTTTCAAAGACTATCTCCGGTCCTGATAATTGGACATCTCCAACTTCCGCCCAACAAACGGGCGTTCTGCACTTTCTACCGTATAAGTCCCGAAAGGCGCAGCTTTAATGCTGGTATGGTAGCTATTGTTGTAGGAGAATTCGATTAACGGTAGGTGGTTATCCCAATTACCACCTAAATCGATCACACATGCACGAAGCATGTCTTCCAACGTTTGAATAATACGCTAACTCTGGCCGTCTGTCTGAGGATGGTAAGCCGTACTAAAATTCAAACGCGTGTCCAAAGATTGCTGGAAACTCTTCCAAACATGTGACGTGTATCTAGTATCCCTGTCAGAGATAATAGACACTGGTACGCCATGTAGAGCTACAATCTTATCGACGTACAATTGGGCTAACATGTCGGAGCTGTAGGTCTCCTTAATGGGTAGGAAATGTGCTAACTTAGTCAGTCTGTCTACGATCACCCATATTGTGTCATTTCCTTTCCTTGTCTTAGGTAACTTGGTGATAAAGTCCATAGTTACCATTTCCCACTTCCATGTAGGAAGTTCAGGCTGTTGTAGCAAACCTGACGGCTTTTGATGTTCAGCTTTTACTTGGGCACGTGTCAAACATTTAGCTACATAGGTGGCTATAGACTTTTTCAAGCCTATCCACCAAAAATTTGCCTTCTGATCCTGGTACATCTTATCAGCTCCAGGATGAACGGAATATTTAGAACAATGGGCTTCCTGGAGGATAATATCTCGAAGTCCTCCATAAATTGGAACCCATATTCGTCAATTCAATCTCAGAATTCCGTCCTTGCTAAGAGATAACGGTTCCTCAGTTACTCCTAACTTTTCATTTGGATAGTTAGCTTCCAACACAGCTTCCTTCTGTGCAGCTAACAACCTTTCATTCAAACTATTCTTTATTTCAATGCTCTTGGCATTGATTCGGATGGGTTTCACCCTTTCCTTTCGACTCAAGGCATCGGCGACTACATTCGCCTTGCCCGGATGGTATCTGATTTCACAATCATAATCATTCAACGTCTCCATCCATCGGCGCTGCCTCATGTTTAAATCCTTCTGATTAAACAGGTGCTGGAGGCTCTTGTGATCAGAATAGATCACACACTTGATACCATATAAATAGTGCCTCCATAGCTTTAGTGCAAATACAACGGCACCCAACTCCAAGTCATGGGTGGTGTAATTCTTTTCATGCACCTTTAATTGACGTGATGCATAGGCAATAACCTTGCCTTTCTGCATAAGCACACACCCCATGCCAGTGTGTGATGCATCGCAGTAGACTACGAATTCTTCGGTACCTTCAGGCAATGTTAGTACAGGCGCGTTGCTCAATTTCTGCTTAAGGATATCAAAGGATTCTTGTTGCTTGGGTCCCCAGTCGAACTTAATCTTCTTCCTAGTCAAGGAAGTTAGGGGCGCAGCAATCCTTGAAATTTTTTCGATAAAGCGTCTGTAGTATCCTGCCAATCCCAAGAAACTGCGAATTTCTGTGGGCGTCTTCGGCTCTTGCCAGTTCATAACTGCTTCCACCTTAGCGGGATCCACTTGGATACCACGCTCACTAACCACATGTCCAAGGAATTGGACCTCTCGAAGCCAAAATTCACACTTGGAAAATTTGGCGTAGAGTTTCTCATGATGTAGAAGTCTAAGAATACAGCGAAGGTGTTTCTCACGGTCATCTTGGTTCTTTGAGTAGATGAGAATGTCGTCGATGAAAACGATGACGAATTTATCTAAGTAAGGCTTGCAGACGCGATTCATGAGATCCATGAACGCGGCAGGTGCATTAGTGAGCCCAAAAGGCATCACTAGGAACTCGTAATGACCATAACGAGTCCTAAATGCAGTTTTGTGTACGTCTTCGTCTCTAACCTTCAGTTGGTGGTAGCCTGTCCTTAAGTCAATCTTCGAGAAATAACTTGCCCCTTGCAATTGATCGAACAAATCGTCGATCCTAGGCAAAGGATACCTATTCTTTATTGTGACCTTATTAAGTTCACGGTAGTCGATGCACAGACGCATCGATCCATCCTTCTTTTTGACAAATAAAACTGGTGCTCCCCAAGGAGACGAACTAGGTTTAATGAAACCTTTAGCTAGCAATTCATCTAGTTGTGCTCTCAATTCCTTCATCTCTGTCGGTGCTAACCTGTAAGGTGCTCTAGCAACAGGTGCTGCCCCAGGGATGATGTCAATTCTGAATTCCACTTGCCTATCTGGTGGTAAACCAGGTAGTTCTTCAGGAAAAACTTCAGGGTATTCAAAAATGACGGGGATGTCTTCCATCTTAGGTTTCGGCTCATCAATGGTAACTTGTGCCATGTAGATGACACAACCCTTCTTTAAACACCTAGAGGCCTTGAGCATAGTCACTTGCTCAGGCAGTCCATACCGGGTATCTCCCTGAATGGTAATTTATTCGCCAGATGGAGTCTTGATCACCACTTGCTTTCTATTGCAGACAATCTGGGCCTGGTTATGAGATAACCAGTCCATGCCTAATACGATGTCAAAACCAGCTAACTTCAATGGAAGTAGGGACAAAGGAAAATAGTGGTTCTTAATGGATATGAAACATCCATCTAATATGGTTGAGGCAGTTTCTATGGTGCCATCTGCTAACTCCACCTCATATTTCACTCTTAGGGTTTTAACAGGTAAATTCAGCAATTTGCAAAACTTATTATCTACAAATGATTTGATCAGCGCCTGAATCAAAAAGTACTCTTGCATAGACATCATTTATGAGGAATGTACCTGTTATCACATTGTCATCCAGTACTGCTTCCTTTGCATCCATTCTGAAGACCCTAGCATTGGTCTTCTTTCCTTCATCAGCCTTCTTTGCGTATTTTGGGCAGTTTGTCTTGATATGCCCCTTCTCATTACAGTTGTAACATGTTGCATCCTTCAACTTTTTGCAATCCAAGGTCTTGTGTTCCTTGGACTTGCATATACCACAGGCAAAAGTTCTTGACTGAGTCTGTGAGTTTGATTCAAACTTGCACTTCCCGAAGTGCTGTTTCTTGCAGATCTTGCACTTGGGCTTATCACCAGACTGATGCCCATCCTTCTTTGCCTCAGACCCTTTCTTGTGGTCATTGCTCCCTCGGTGCTTCTTGTTTGACCTACGTGAGTTATCATCTTCACGTTTCCTTTTCTCAGCATCCTTATTCCTTAGCGATCTTTGTCTGACCGCGTCCAGTGTGAGTGACAAGGATATGTCAGCTACATATCTGAAAGTAGCTGGCCGAGAGGCCTTTACGCTTGCCTTTATTTCTGGGGCTAAACCCCCGATGAAACGAGCTATTCTTTTTGGTTCCGGGGTCACCAGATACGGAACCAATCGGGACATTGTGTTGAAGGTTGTGAGGTAAGCTTGGCAGTCAAGGTTCTGCATAACCAACGATAGGAAATCAGACTCAATCTTCTCAACCTCATGCTGAGGGCAGTAGTTTTCCCTGATGAGGGCAACAAATTGCTCCCATGTCATGTTGTACAATGGGATCTTCCCAGTGGCTTGAATCAGTGATCTCCACCAGGCTAAGGCCTCGCCTTTAAACGATTGTGACACAAACTTGACTATATCCCTATCAGCGCACCCGCTGATATCCACTACTGTGTCCATCTCATCTAACCACGTCATGCAGTCAATGGCTCCTTTTTCCCCAATGAAATCCCTGGGCTTGCAAGAAACAAAGTATTTGTAGGAGCAACCCTTATTACGGGGTTCTTGATTTAGTACAATCTGTTGAGATGGAGCACTGTGGTGGTTGGAGGAGAGTCGATCATCATCTTTCTTTGGTTCTTCCTTCTTGGAAGGTGGCTTCGAATGCGGTGTAGATAGGGTCCTACTTCGAGTCCCACTATATTCTTCGTACTGCCGCTCTAAGGCCTTTGTAACAGCTTCGTCTACTAACGCTTTCAGTTCAGCACCCGTTATATTAATTCGGGCGTTATCATTATTCTCCCTTGGGTGACTATTAATTTCGTCCGAGCCAGCCATTTTAATTTGAACTGTTACATAAGACAATGACAATAGTTTATTTGGGAGTTTATTATGGAATTGCCCCTTAGGGTAATTCATCAACCATGGTAAACATAGACCATATTTGGTTAATTTGTTACTCACATTTATTTAGGATTTCTATTATAATTTATCCTAATTAAAATAATAACAGTATTATTAGCACACAAGGCCTAGTCACAAGGACATTTTTAAATTATAAGCCATGATTTCAGAGAATCAAGGCATGAAGGTTTGAACATAGTTAATTACCTTTTTCAGACAGGGTCGCAGACTATTACTGTCTTTTGTCTCATATGAAAATGAGCAGGGCCCATAGGCACTATATTACCAATGTATCGTCAAAATATGATCATCTTAATTGATGATTTGACCCATGATTCATAGATCATTAAGTTGGGTTAGGAATCTTTGGAAAGATCCTTATATAAAAATGACGCGTGTGATTTTTAACAAATCACTTCTGCCAGGAGCGTTAACATGTTTTCAGATGTTAACAAGAATTTAAATCTTTTAAATAGGCCTTACCATCTTGACCCGGTCTTATAATGACACAGAGGTTAGGTTATACCGTTAAGATTCTTAATTAACATTTAAAGTAGGCAGATTATTTTTTTAAAAGGAATGATTTTAATTTATTTATTTCATATATAATTTATTTATGCATATAATAGAAAAATGAAATTTATAAACTTACATTCCATTAATTTATTAAAAGATTACATATCGCCCTAAACGAGACTTTTTAATAGACAAAATACCCACGCAGGGGTTTAAGCAAAGACTTACCCACGCAGGGGCTTAACAACATACTAGTCCACACAGGGACTTAAACAAACAACATACCCTCGCAGGGGTTAACAGAAAGATAGGCCCACGCAGGGGCTCAACAGATATAATGAAATTACAACAACAGTGGAAGGATTCAATGGTCCTTCTTGCTCTTCCCTTTTATTAAGCTTGTTAATCCCTAGAAGAAACTTTGTTTCTCCCTACGGTCTTTGTGAAAGTCTCGTTCGACCTGATCCAGTCTTTGAAGAATCTCTTCCCGCTCGGGTGGAGAAAACCGTGGCGGCTGCGATTGTTGCCGTATTATAGGTCTAGCAGGTATTTGGTACCCATGAGTTGGGTACCCTACTCCCCAAGGAGCTCCATACGGTCCTTCAGGATGAAGGGCGTTATAGTTGGCCGCTACCATGTATGGTCGGCTTCAGCGTAATTATAGTTGGTGTGAGCCGGCTGCTCAAACGGGTTGTACGCTATCGAACCAGTGTATGCAGGAATCGGGTTATCAAAACCCATCGGTGGTGGCTGCGGTGCAACTGGGTTTGAAGGCCCACCCATTTGCGGGTCTTCTTGTAGTGGCGGATAATGACTGCCACTTGATTGACGAGGGGAGCTAAAGCGGAAATCCTCTGCTCGCGCAGACATACGTGCGCCTGTCCTCCTACGCCTCAGCGGTTCTGGAGGTGCCTGATTAACTGGTGGTGGTGGAGGCGGTGGCATGACAGCCACGAAACGTGAATCCCCAGAGGGATCCTGCTGCTGCTGGTGAGGCGACGAATGATGCGAGGGTGTAAAATACCACTCGTACTGATTAAATCATGCCTGGTAACTGTCTGGACCATGGTAGGGTGATCCATGAAAAGACGAACCATCAGAAACCTCGATAGGATGGTTGGGTGTACCGCTTGCAGGTTCGGCGGGATCCGTGTCCTCGTCCATATCCTCTGCATGATCGCCGGAGAAATGATCCTCTGGCCCCAATGGGTTAAAACCCACTGGTTCTTGTATGTAGTTTGTCGGGTTAAACCGGCCCCGAAAAATAGGTGTGGGGTCTCCAAAGGAATGGTGCGATAGGGATCGCTGTAGAGGTATGTAAGAAGGTTGAGGGTTATCGGGCTCATTTTCCGACTGTGGCCCATAAGAGTTATGAAAGGGAGGCGTCGAACTGTGCGAAACTGATCGTCTAGCAGGCTCAAAAAGGTTCCCCCTGTTCTCTCGAGGATCGGCACTCGCGGTGGTCGAAGGAGCTCGCATGTGCGAAGGCCCGGCCTCGTGGTCATTGGGGGCGGTGATTGGCCCCTTGCCTCGTCCTCTTCGTCGAAAGAATCTTGGCGGCATGTTTAGTCCTGTCAATATAACATAAGATAACGACAAGAATATATAAAATAAAGGACAAAACAAAACAAAGTAGAATTTGTCCTATGTTATTTGTCTAGACTTGAAAGTTTAGGAATGTGCAATTGTGTCATTGAGATTAAACACAAAATGCTAGTTTTTAATTCACTCAATGTTGGCTCTGATACCAACCTGTCACACCCCGAATTCCACGTGTCACCGGTGGGCCCGGTGGGGGAGTATCGTGACGTGGTTGGGAACATAATAGTCAAACAACACAATATTTAAATGCACAGCGGAAGCAAAAGAAAGATATATTTCAACCGAATATAATATTGTAATATCAAGTATCACAACAGTTGAAAGTTTATCCACAGGTGGATTAAAATAAAATGGAAGCAGTAGTTCAACAGACTTTAGGCATCTTAAGCTTGCGAGACTTCTATTGATGCTAAGGAGAAATCCAGCCTATTTCGCGTAGTACCTGCACTTAATCTTTTTTGGGAAAATACGTCAGTTTACACTGGTAAATACAATCAACTGACTCATTTTGAAAATGATTGAAAATTGATTTGGATGCACGTGGCATAAACATTTTATAACTTGGAATAATTATTTAAATATATAAACTTGTAAAACAATTACATGTTCCTTATGCGTTCAGTAGCCCGAATCGTTCCGGGTTAAAGATCAATAGACACACCACATTTCTTATTTATGCACTGACGAGTGTACGCCTACACTCCGCGCTTAGGTCGTGGCCATTTCGTAAAATGATGCCAAGGATATCCGGGACATGGTCATTAACCCCCCAAAGGCTTTAAGCAAACAAAACATATTTAAACGGGTCATCTCGATAATACTTAACCACCAATCGATTAAGGTCGAATGTCCGACCAAGCGGTATTTTATATACCGTACCCCAAGCCCGTATAAGGGAAAATAAGTTAAAAGTATTTACCTTTGCAAGTATAATTCTCAAACAGCAAATGCAAGTAGCTTTTACTGGTCCTCCTATTCTGGAACGAAGGTTTATAATAACCTATTAGAATCCTAACGGGTCTTTAATTAAGCCTAAACTTAGACCGGTTAGTTTTAAAGATACGACTCGTACGCATGATTAAGCGAAGACCGGAATAGAATGTGATTTAGACCCGAAAAGTTTGAAGACTTGCTTAATATGGGTAATCTAAACATATTCTGGATTTTGAGATAAAACCAATAAGGTTTGACCCGTTTCGGCTAATTTATGCAACTAGTTACATAAACCGAACCGAACGCGCAATAGGCGTAACGGGTGACCATGAGAGTCATTTACAGGTTTACTAAGTTAATATGCCTCAAATATGTTGTGACATCAGTAAGATATCTTTTTTTATGCCCAAAACGAATTTAAACACAAATTATGCCCCGTAGGGGTAGTTTGGTCATTTACAAGGTTATAAAAGAGTTTGAGTATTATCCTGAGTTACAGGTCTGATGATATCAGCAAAAATACTTAGTTTGATAAGTTATAACAGTAGGGTAAAGTATATATGTGAAATTTATCAATTATAACCAAACTATGCACCGTAGGGGCATTTTGGTAATTTCACACAAGCCGAAAAACTCAAAACTGAATTCTAAGTTAAACAACTTTTGCTTACTGTTAAAATATTATAATTTACCTAAAATATCAGTAGGTATCACCCTTTGTATGTTTAAAATAGTTTTAGTACATACTATGCGTTAAAAACGCTTAAAAGGCGATTAGAAGCCGTTTCTGGGTTCTATATAGAAAGCTGATATTTTTATTATCCCAGAAGGTTTAAAATAATTTATTTATCATAAGAAATCAGTAGAAAAAGGTTTAGGGTCAAAAAGATATGTAAAACTCATTTTATAGCCCAAAAGGGCAAAACCGACAATTACCGAATTAAGCTTATGACTCTAAGTTATGCTCAGCCTAAAATTAATTAAAAAAATCTTCAAAAATCCCAAAATAATATATTACATCAGTGGGTATAGATTTTGATATCAAAAAGTGGGTTTAAATAGGCTATATGCTAATTATGTCGTTTAATCGCTAAAAAGCTTTCTAATTACGCTAATGAGCATAACTCTCAATCTACACCTCAAACTGATGTCAAATTTTAGGTGCAAGTTTATAAATCAGCAACTAAGGTTTCTACTCTTTTACATTTTCAAAAATCACGTTTTATGGTGAAAAGGGCATAATGGTCAACATATGGGCAATTAACGAAAACATGCATATTAATCGGATAACTAATGAACCATGGTGTATAATCACAGAGGGTTATACTAGCATGTAACCTGATCCTATTAGAGCTCTAAGGCATTTCTAAAACATGCTTAAACGGGTCAGAACTGAAAGTCAAAGCAAAAGTCAAATTATGCGACTTTGGGTTCTGAACCGGGTCTCTACTGAAAATTGTCGGGTTGAACATGTTTAGACATGTTCTTACATTAATTACCAAGTTATATTAATGATCAAACAGGTTGTATGGGTTCTACATTGCTAATTATGCATAAATTGGAAATTAAGCATTCTGTTGACTTTTTAATAACAAGTTTGACCCGACATTTGACCTAGTTAGAGTGGGAATCAGAGGGTGCCCTTTTAAGGGTTTATTGCCCACATAATTACCAATTTATAACTACTTTCAATTCGATTAATCACTGGACCATTAGTGATTAATCGTTAAGTCAACCGTTAATTACGACGGTTTGACTTTTAAGCTAAAACTAAGTAAAAACTCAACTAAGAAAGGTTAAGCATACTTACTGAAGTCCTATGCACGATTAGTGATCACTTGAGTCTGCTTTGGAGCTCCAGAAATGATCAGAAATGCTGAAGAAATGTGTGAGCACAATGTTGCAACCTTGTGGCCTTTTATAGTGCTCAAACTCACTTAGATCATTGACAACAAGTGCTAGCAATGGCCATGGATCATCAACAGATGTCCCTAAGGGCCTAGGGGTTGTTTAGGGATCGCCCAAGATGTGGAGAATCGGATTAAAGTCGGTTACAAAGCACCTAGCAGACCATAACCCAAAATTTTCGGAGCAGATGGCCCCTCGCAGCACGCGTAGACCCCCCCCAGGGTCCTCGCGTGGCGCGACGCCCCCTCTGATCAAATCTAAAATTTTTGATTTTTATGCTTTGGTCCTTGGCTCTTGAAAACTTTGTTTCGACTTCATTTCTTGCATTTTGAACCCTCCAATTTGATGTATAGGGGCTTCAAGATATTTATTCACTTTGTTAAGTTCTCGGTTAACTTTATTGTCATCCGAAAAGTCATAACTTTCAACGTTGACTCTTTAACCCCTTGTATACGAATTTGATCATAACTTTCTCATACGATAACGAAACTTTATAAAATTTATATCGTGCATTCTAGTGAGCATAATTAACCGTTACAAAGCTTCGGGTTTGTTAAAAGGCCACTCAAAGGTATACTTTAAACATGTTGACACATTTAACCCCTGCAGTTTGTAATCTCCCACTTTCTTTCATTTTTAGCTCCGTATGATCCATGATTTATTCGTTTAAAGGTATTAGCATCATGTAGGGTTATTGTAAGGTATATTTATTCACTGTTGACATCTTGAACCCTTAGATTCACACACTTTCCATGCTTGTCAACTTTAGTCCTTCAAGAACATTCTTTCACACGATCAAACCTATGACACGTGTCAATACATTATAGGACGTGAATTTTCGAGTTATTACAGAGGGACTAAAGTTGAATATAAAAAAATGTTTGTGTTAAATTGCAAAAGATGAAAAGTTTTGGGTTAAAAGTGAAACATTCAAAAGGGTTAAAATGTAGAAGATAAAAAATTTTGGATTAAAAATGAAAATCATTTTTTTTTTTTTTGAAAACACCCAATGCATTAGGTACAACAATATATGCAAGAATATGTTGCTTATTTATAGTGTGGTAATGCTAGGTTAGTAACTTATTAAATTGGGTAAGAATGATATTCATAATAAACACTATAGGCAAATGATTTATAATGTAATTTTTGAAAATGAATGATAGAATGTTTAAATTTTAATATACCGTATTATAATTATAAGAGTATTACAATGTGAGCATTTTACTCGTATGGCTCACATATGGTACCTCCCTCGTCTAACAACATTGTAAGCATTGCCAAGTAATTGCCAAGTCCTGAGTCCGGACCTCCAACGGACTTTTTAAGTGGGCCCCATCAATCCCAATAACTATATTCACTCCAAGGTTGAGCGTTCCACTTGATCACTGAAAATTTGAATGTAGGGACGAGCTTGTGCCTATTCGGTTCAATTTTTTTGCCATAATAAAATTCATAACCGATATTTTGGTTTCTAAGTTTTTTTTTTTTACCAATTGGTTCAGTCATACTTGGTTCGGCTAATACAACAACTGAGTTAACCCAACTAGCTATTAATTAAGTACCACTTTTTACATGAGTCTACTCAACTAGTAATTATCTTGAGTCTGTTTAAAATATTACTAGTCATTTTAAATGCTTTACAGGAGTCTACTCAACTAGTAATTATCTTGAGTTTGTTTAAAATATTACTAGTAATTTTAAATGCAAGAAAGAATACACGATACGAACACTCCAAACAGAAGTGTTTTTGGGGTGCGTTTTTTTATAATAGATGGCACTTGGCCCGCACAACACAAAAACCTCACTTCTCTCTCCTAGTCAGTAACACATATATGTCTTTAAGGTGCTGTTTATTTTTTCATAAAACCTCTGCGCAGGCTCTTCTGTCTGCACGGCGCAGACCACGCGCAGACATTGTCACAGACTGTTTTTCCAAATACGTTTCATTAAAAAAAAGGTCTATGCAAGGTCTTCTTGGTGCAGACTTGGTCCAGCCACTTCTAAGATCTTCTAAGATCTACAGAGGGTTAAACACCACCATCCACCACCACCATCCATCACCACCACCACCATCCACCATCCACCGTCCATCACTACCACCATCCACCACCCACCACCGTCCATCAACACCACCACCACCCACCACCGTCCATCATCGCCACCACCCACCACCGTTCATCACCACCACCATCCACCACCGTTCATCACCAGCACCACCACCAATGCTTTCAGAACCGGACCGGAGGTCGACCCGGTCACCTTACGGGGTCAAAGGTCGGACCGGTCCGACCAGATTTAAGAACCGGATTACGTCATAAATTATATAAAAATATATATAAAACATAGAAAAAATAGATAAAATTCCAAATAGTTAAGGAACTAAAAACACAACCATTAGTCATCCAAAAACATTCAAAATTACCAAATCTTGCAACTAACTATCAAACATAGTGTCAAATCTTGTTGAGTTTTTTAGATTAGGTTTTGAAGTGATTTATTCCATATTTAATTTAAAAAAAAAACCATGACCGGCCCGACCTCCGGCCTGATGTTGGTCCGGTTTGATGGCATGAACCGGCCCGGATGAAGTCCCGGTTCCCGGCCGGACCGGTCTGGTTTTCAAAACATTGACCACCAACGGCGACCACCCATCAATGTCCACCACCCACCACTGTCCTCCAACATCCACCGTCCACCACCCATCACCACCACCACCACCCACCACCGTCTATCACCACCACCATCGTCCACCACCCACCACCATCCACCACCCACCACCGTCCATCACTGCCACCCACCACTGTCCTCTAACACCCACTGTCATCCATCGTCCACCACCCACCACCATCCATCTCCACCACCACCACCACCACCGTCCATCTCCACCACCAACACCACCGTCCACCACCCACCACTGTCCTCCAACACCCACCACCGTCGATCTCCACCACCACCGTCTACCACCACCCACCCACCACCACCACCGTCCATCGTCCACCACCCACCACCATCCATCTCCACCACCACCACCACCGTCCATCTCCACTACCAACACCACCGTCCACCACCCACCACTGTCCTCCAACACCCACCACCGTCGATCTCCACCACCACCGTCCACCACCCACCACCACCGTCTACCACCACCGTCCGTACACCACCACCAGTTTATTTTAGAAGCCTGCAGAAGTTAAAAACAAACAGTCTTCTTCTTGCAGACTGCAGACATTTGGTCCACCTCTTCTGCTACAGATGTGGTCCGCAGACAGCAGACATTTTACCTCTTAAAAAACAAACAGTACCTAAGTGTTTTTGTGCGAGAACAAAACCACATCTCTCACCTCCATATCTTCTCTTTCCTCCACCTCAGGCTCTCTCTCCATAAACACCAAAAAAAAAAATATTGCGTTATTGTAATTGCTCTAATGTGTTATCTAAAGTACAACTTTTTCAGCCTATAACATATTATTTATAAATAACACGTTCATGTAAGTTAATTCAATTATTTATACACAACTAATCGAATAAATAAAAAGTAAAAAAAAAAAAACATAGCTAGTTTGTCAATCGGTTCAGTTATTTCGGTTTTCTGCTGACCCTATTAAAAGCTTGTATGTTATTGTTTGGGCGTGACGAAAATATACAGGTTACAAGCTGTGGAGGCCAAAAGAGTTGTAAAAAGATTAATCTTTTGCAGAGACCACTAGATGTTTACAATTTGGAAGCTGCAAGTGCTCCCCTTTTATGACCTCCAAAGCAAAAACCATTCTTTGTTCTATCCCTTCTTTCTTTGTTAACAATTTTATAGACAACATTATTATTACATCAACTATATATCTTTTGGTGAAACTAATCACTCATCCCCAAGTGTGGAGTGTGTCAATCTGGCTTGGCTGTGCTTCGTGCCCCGTATTTTAAAGCGAACCAACACTTCCCAATCCATCACTCTTTTTTTTTCATTTTTTCCGTCTGTAAATCGGCTACGACAATATCTCTATAGATACAAACAACACTTCCCTCCAATACTTTTATTATTGATTTATACGAGTTTCAATTCGTTCAACCGAAAGGCGCCCCAAACTTTTGAGACGAGCAATGATCTCTTTGAATGACGGTCGACACTGTGGCTCGCTGCACATTGCATAATCAACAAATGTAACGGAAAAGCAAAATGAACTTTAAAGATGTTATGATAGGAGGATTTACTAACGGATGCCAACAATCAGTTATGATTCTTGCGACAACAGGATCAACGGTTTCTGGAATGTCTAGGTGTCGGTATTGAAAGCCGACAGCGCCAACAACTTGCATCGAATTCAATTCTGTCCAAGGTACACGCAAAGTTGCTAACTCCCATAAAATTACACCGAAACTATATACATCACACCTGCAAAATCAGCCCGTCTGATTCCTTAGCTAGATATTGAAAGATGTAATCAAATGTTTTTTAGGTGTTTGATTCAAATAAGAGACCACTAACTTCTCAGTTGCTGGTTCATTTCTCAATACTTCTGGTGCCATCCATTCAGGCTGCAGTACAACAAGAACCATTAATATATATATATATATATATATATATATATATATATATATATATATATATATATATGTGTGTGTGTGTGTGTGTAGCAAAAAAAACATCTTGAGTAAGAACATACAGTTCCAGCAGTAGATTTTGATGACAGAAAAGTGTGGTGTTTCATGCGCGACATCCCAAAATCACATACCTGTACATCATGTATATATTAGTGACAAAAGGAAAAAGATTCATACATTACAAATTCATTGTATATAGAGGTAGTTTTTAACCGACACCCGAAAACTGACCCGAATAAAATTAACCCAAACCGGAATATCATTGCATGAGTTTGAATGAAATATCATATTAGGAGTGGTTTTATTTGGCATTTTGTGTTTTTTACTTAATTATAATGATGTTAAGTTAAATTGTAAGTATGCATTGTAACTTGTATTTTAAAATCCGTATACTGATTAACCTGACCCAAAACCGAATAACCCGAATTTTATTTGGGTCGGGTTACGGACAGGATTCACATGACAAAAAACCCGAATAACCCGATTAAAAAATCCGAAGAATACCCCTAAATGTATATAATGATCCCCATGGTTATTTGCTGACTAGATGAAAAATACAAACCTTAACAACCCAATTCTTATCAACAAGGAGATTTGGAGTCTTCAAATCCCTGTGCACAATGACTGGATTGCTAGTGTGCAAATAATTCATTCCTTTGGCCTGAAAACATTCCATACATTTATAAGACAAGCCCGACATAGGATAAAAACTGGAAGCATTTCAATCTTTTTACCACATCAAGAGCCATACGCATTCGCCGCTTTTCATCAAGTTGAACATTTGTACGATGGAGCAGTTTGTATAAGCTTCCCCTGAATAACACAAAGTAAGATACTTAGAGAAAGAAAATGGTAATCATCTCATAATAATATTAAATAATAATAATTATTATTATTATTATAATAATAAAGTTCCACCTTGGTAGAAATTCTGTCAAAATGGAAAGATTTGGTGGACGAGTAACTGCTCCCATGAAAAGAACAACGTTAGGATGT
Organism: Helianthus tuberosus; assembly: GCA_030545235.1. Lineage (NCBI taxonomy): Eukaryota > Viridiplantae > Streptophyta > Magnoliopsida > Asterales > Asteraceae > Helianthus > Helianthus tuberosus. The sequence continues at coordinate 38,569,935 of CM060382.1, read as the reverse complement.
CTCAACCTTAACATGATCTCTATCTACAAAAACCAACCAGGTATAATGTCAGGATTAGTTGTTTAGAACAATAACGATGCCATTTTGGACTAAAATAAGTGACAAAAATATATATTAATTCTAGCGCCTACTTCGCCCTTAAATTGAGTTAGTGCATCGCCCGATATATCCTGGTTCATAAACTTCTTCACAGCCACCTCCTGTGACAATATATCATCGTATAAGTAAATAAACTTAGCACGATAATTATGGTATTAAAAAAAGCAACTGAAGTAAAAGCAACTTACGGTTCCATTCCATTCTGAACGATAAACCTCGCCATAAGAACCTAGAAGAAAGAGAATAACATAAGACTTTTATGTAGAGTAAGATCTCAATCACGCATTACTATGTAAAGAAGATATAAACTTGCAAAAACACTGTGGATAGAAAGATGTTGGCAGAGAATAAACAAAATATCAAGTGACTTTTCTATATGGTGCATAAAGAAACAGTAAAATATTATTTTACCACAGTTAAAGTAAACATCAAGTCGTTACTGATCGAAATATGCATTTAAATGCTTTCTTCATTATTAGCATGAGTGATTATATATACAGTCTTGAAGTTACATGTATTTCAAGTAAACTGCTATACAGAATAAAATAAGGCTTCATCAAATCTTGGTCAATCATAGCAAAAATGCTGTGAGATGAGATCTAAGAACGAGAAAAGTATTAATCTTGGTTTCAAAAGGTGCGCTATGCGCGAGGCACACAAGACAATCAGGAAAGCTCCTCATCCACATTTGGGTCATACTTGGTTAAAATTTGGATCTGTAAGAGAGAAATATATAAAAAAACAAGAGGGATGAACAGATTATGAATGATTTAGTTAATATAAAGACTAACATGTGAAACAATGAGTCAAGTGTGTCTATATGGTGCGCCATCTATCTATTTTTATAAGCTCCAGTATGACATTATGTATTCAAATCAAGTCAGCCTCACTCTGATCCTGGCAGCAATTGTTGGGATTTGTGGAGGCTTCAACCTAGAGGAAGCCGGCCCTAGGGTAGCCAGCCTCTAGTACTCCAAATCTGTTAATGTGGCAAGTTGCCTAAATTAACGTTTCTTGTTCCCACTGCTGTAAACCCTAATCTATTTAGCATATATAGGTGTGTACAGCCTTCATAATTCTGTGAGCACTTGAATAAGAATTGTAACCACTAGTTGCAACCGTGGATGTAAATCACATTGAGTGAACCACGTAAATCTTGTGTTATGTTTCTCCGTTTAATTTCTGTTTTGTGTGTGTGATTGTTTGGTCGTGATTTGCGATCCAAAGATACCTAACAACCGGTATCAGAGCTTTAGGTTCTTGTTAGCTTAAAGTGTTCCCACCTGTGTCAAAGAACCGCTGCTGACTTTGACCAGTTCTCGTCGCCACCACTAAAATCCTGAAAAGCAGCCTCCACCACCGTTAGGTTCTGACCAGTTACTGCCACCGCCGATCCTAAATAACCGCCGCCAACAGGTTAGTTTGCTCTTGTTTTTCTTTTGTAATCAGATTTAGGGCAAATTCAGCCCCAATCAGATCCGTTTCCCGCGTTCCGCTGCTATGGTTGAGATCGGCTGCCTTGACACTGTTCAATAGAACATTCGTCAAGTTTCGGCCGCCGCCACTGCTGTGTTCGTGCACTGTCTTTGATCTCGTATTCGTTCAGCCGCGTTTATTGGAAGTTATTGCAATGGCAGAAAGGATAAAGGTTGATAAGTTCAATGGACATGACTTCGGGTTTTGGAAGATGCAAATCGAGGATGTTCTTTATCAGAAAGATTTATACCAAACATTATCGGTTAAGAAACTAGAAAGAATGACTGATGTAGATTGAGCGATTTTGGACATGAAAGCTTTAGGAGTAGTTAGATTGTCATTGGCGAAGAGTGTTGCTTTCAACATCTTGAATGAGACGACTACGTATGGATTAATGAAAGCTTTGTCGAATATGTACGAAAAACCCTCAGCATTGAACAAGGTGCTTTGATTTGACAGTTGGTTGACTCCAGGATGAGTGAAGGTGCTTCAGTTACGGTTCACATCAACGAGTTTAATTCAATCGTAACTCAGTTCTGATCAGTTGGGACTTAAATCTGATTTGCGATCCAAAGATGCGTAACAGCAATTCCCATGACTAAAGAGATATTATAAGAAACAATAACACTTTGTATTGCTTAAGAAATCACTTACGATGGGGCATTAGAAATTGTCTTCAAGGGGTTTCGATGTTTTTACTTTTTATAGAGGTAGTTTGTGTCAAACGAGACACCCCTATATATATACACACACTACATTCCTACCAAAGATGTCTTATTCTTAGGTTCTTCCAACGAATCCTCCATCATGCCTTCCCATGTGGAATATTCCTAACTGCTGGAACCTAAATTCCAGCATATATATGTTTCGGATAACTTAAATACAACATATATTCAGAACGAGAGAAAACTATCAATAAATGATAATGAAGCTGCCGTCTTCTGCAGTAGGTCAAACTAAAATGATAACAAGAACACAAAGAATACTAACATCATAAGACCAGCATTTGACAAACATTGTTTGATTATCATCTTCTTAAAACACAGTATTGACAAATATAACAAAAAAACAAATCACGGTTTAGCTTTGGCAGTTCATTAGTAAGTATCAGTATGCAGCAAAATAAAAATGCTCTATTTTAAATATATAATATTAAATCTTACCTATACCAATGCGCTCACCAATCTGAAGATCCTCCCACAGAATTTCCCACTCACCTGCAGTAAGGTTAATCATATTTAACTTTTTCGTTTTTTCATCATCTTTATGAAAGCCTTCTCGTTCTTGACTTTCCGATGGCTTCACTGAAGAAGAAACAAACTTTTATCAGTTTATGAGCATCTTTCGCATACGGGTTTTTAAAACTTATATCAGAAAAGGATCAACAAAACCTTACCAGCTAAGTTATTGGCCAGGACGTCATCCTCACTATAGCTTGTGGATTCAAAAGGTAAATTATATCCAAAATTATTTCTTTCAGGCACTAACTGATGTTCTGCTTGTAACATGTTATGAACTCTAAGCTCCTCATTACTAGACATGATTAACATGTCAGCATCTAACAAATGAACTGGTTCTCCCTCTTCTTGATTATTTACATTTATGAGATTATCAGAAGATGTGACGTCACTGTTTAAAAGAACCGCATGAAGCTTTTGAGCAAAATCAGGGTTTTTAGCAGCATTTATGACGCAATTAGACACGTCGTTAATCTGCAATTCCTGTGCTGGGGATGTTATCTCAAACGCACCGGACGGGCCTTCAAGTGGCCTGTTGAGAGATGGAAGAAGCTTGCCGAAATCATATTCAAACCTCTCGGTTTGATTTCTTTTAGTAAGTTGCGCAAACTGGCGTTCTGATTGCGAGCCTATAAAAGAAGACACTTCAGAACCTGAAGTCCCAAAAGTGGGAAGATTACAGCTTTGCACCTCCACAGGGATTAGAGTTCCTGGAGCGCCCATTAAATCTATAATGTATTCACTGCATCAATAACAATATCCTATATGAATCTTATTTTTAACAACAATTGGTAGTAGCTGAATGTTATTTCGAAAACCATTAGAATTCGAAAATTTATATATAGAAGCGTTTTCGAATATCATGTTGTGATACACCAGCGGATAGTGTGTTCAGCTGTTGGCCAAGTTTATAAGCTTTGTACTACCCAAGGTTTAATAGAAGCATTTTTCTGAGAAATAACAACAGACGCATATTCATGATCGCAATACACAATTAATGTTGTTCCTCCTTAAACATTTATCCAGAACACAAAAGCCTTACTAAATTAATTCAAGATCTAGTTTTTATAACTGGTACAATAAATACATGTGCAAGAAGCTTGAATCGGCTATTTGAGCGTAATGCACAGTAATCAATACAATTGGAATAAAAAAAGAATGAAGACATGTAGGAAACAAGTCTTTAATCAACTTAACGCCTAACCCATACGTTACACTTCTATAATCTATAGTAAGAAAGGTGAATGTTTATGCTATTATTAATAATGATAATGTACCAAGAAAGCAACTAAAGCTTAGCAGGCAGCCAATGATCTCTAGATCAAGTATTCAAGTGGTGGAAGGCTTGCATTTCTCTTGAGAGATGCAGGTTCAACTCCCACTTGGTGCAGAGTGAGGCACTGGTGGGCAATGATAGGAGACCCAGGGAAACCTGGGTTGGATCCTTGAGCCAAACGGGTTTTACTGGTAATTTCACTGTCGTGCCTACGGGCGGGTGGGTTACCGGGTTTTCCCCGGAATTGGTGGTGGACTCGGGTTACTCTCGGAGTACTCCGTTTGTCCAGTGGGTGCCCCGAGAGTGCTCGGGATTGATTCTGTAAAAGCTTAGCAGGCAACAGATTAAACATCCATATCACATAACTGGTTCATAAAATGCAATTTCAGACTATCTTATGCAATAACTATTAGATTCTTGTTAGCCACCTCAGAAACTAACCCATGAATCACTTTAATGATTGATTACAGGACAATTTGAACACTTTGAATCACCACTTACAGAGGGTTATTGTTAGTGAATGAGATTAAAGATAATAAAGTTGAAGATAAAGGCATGAAACACAACAGAAGTATGTTATGTATCACATATACATGCATATGCAAGCAAGATACACATAGTATATACATCTATAATTCTATATACATGCATACAAACAGGTGCAAGTGTGCAACAAAGGGCATGATCACCATACCTTCCGTTATCAATCTTGATCAAGTTCACAGCTCCATCATCGGTTCCAGTATAGTAGCTCCCTTTGACCAGACTACATGGAAGGTTGATCTTATCAGCAAGTACCTAGCATTGAATAAATATTTGACAATGTGCTAAAAAAGTTATACGAATTATAGAGGCTATTAGCAAAACTCCATACCTTAAAGAGCAAGGCTCTATGGCGGGAAAGTCCAACATCAAGACAACCAATAGGAAGAATGATAGTGTTCATTAAGTTCCTCAACTCGTAACTTCTGAAAGTCCACTTTCTCAACATTTCATCAGCATCAGTTACAGGCCCACCCATTTGACCAACAACAACATTAGCAATTTTTTGGATTAAAATGCTCATAATTTGAGTCGTCCCAGCGGCTTGGCATTCGAGTGAGATAGTAGAAACTCTTTCTTCAAGGTACCGTAGATCCTTGTCAACCATTCTGTTGACTAAAATTACTTCATAGTCGACATTGTCTGAAACGGTTATTGCTTGAAGGTCCACTAACAATGGCATCTTCCCTTGTGTGATTGAATTTGAAGCAATCCCGTATACGTCATAAAAACCATCCATCACTTTTTCATCATAATTTATTACATTATTGCTCTGCACATACAAAACTCATTATAAATTTGCATTTTAAAAAGCATGTTGCCATCAGAAGCACAAAAGTAGTCCATATGGGATGGTAAACACTAAGAAGAGATTGAACAGATACATATAACTCAATTTCACAAAAACATCAGTCATATCCCAGCAATAACTAACTACATGTGCTTCCATGGTATGTACCCAAGTATAAACTCCAAAACTTAATAGCCAAGTAGTTCACTGACACTATGCCGCTCAATACCACTTGTTGAGGCTGTCATAACAGCCACTTATTCGTATGATTAATATTTGACTGTTCACTGTTTATAGTTTGGTATCTACTACAAGCAACTACATTCCAGCTGTCTGAGAACCAATTTTGATGACAGTCATTCATGTTAGGCAGCCAGCCCTAGGAGTGCACAAATTAAACCCTAATTGGGTATTATATATAGTTGATAGATTTATTGTAAATCTCGCCACCTCAGAAATAATATCATAATGCTAGTTGCAGCCCGTGGACGTCTTGGTTTTAGAAAGCGCAAGGCTCACAAAAGAGACAGGGTCTAAAACCGAGGTGCAAATAGCAAAAGCGCGTGGAGTTTTCGTGTGCAAGGTGATTAAGTATCTGTGTTTAAAAAAGCGCGCTTAAAGCGAGCTTTAAGCGTGAAGCGCTGAAGCGCTGGAAACATCGCTTTTTTTGGTCTGAAGCGTTACATTACGTGAAGCGCTGTGAAGCGAGCTTTAAGCGCGAAGCGATGATGGTTTGAAGCGACGCTTCAGCCCAATCAGGTCACATTTGGGCCATTTTTTAAGCCCAACAGTCTTTAAATAGGGTTAAACGAGGCCTGTTTCTTTACCCTAAGTGTGTTTCGACTTTAATTTATGTTTTAACTATGTTTTTTATGCGTTAAGTGTGTTTTTTAATCATGTTTTTGTGTTTGTTATTGATTAACAAGTAGAATAGGTCATATTGATGTGTACAATATATATATATATATATATTTTTAATTTTGAGCGCTTCGTATACGTGAAGCTCTCGCTTCGCGCTTGAAGCTTCGCTTAAAGCTTTTGGAACCAAAACGCTTCGGAGCGCTTCGCGCTTTTTTAAACCAAGTTAAGTATTTTTTTTATATATCGCATAGATTTTTAGCTTCCTTAACCCAAAATATAGCTATAAATAAGTTTTTTATATGATTTTACCTACACGTACAAAGCAGAAAAAAAAGGTAAACAGTTTTCTGCATAAAAACACCCCAAGTAGATGAGGCGCGCGCCTCATGCCAAAAAACCCCAGAGAACCCTAAAATCTGTGCCTTCTGGGCACTTCTTGTATTTACCTGAGGTGCTGAGTGAAAAAGCCCCAGAACCTGCGCCTTGATGCTCCTTACAGCCATGGTTTAAAAAAACGTTCGAGGCGTACGTACTGAGGCGCGCCTCAGTTCGAAACGGAAGGAAAACGCATATGAGGCGGCGCCTCAGGTTCAGATATTAAACGGACGCCTCAGTTGAGCGAGGCGGGAAAAAACGGCCGAGGCGGTACGGATATGGTGAGGCGTACGTATTTGTTTTTTAGGCGATCAGGGCTTGGCTTTAATACAAAAAAAAGGAAAAAAATAAAGGTTAAATTGCGCAAAAACTGGCCGACGCGGACCTGCATTCGTGTCCGCAGGACGTGCGGGCATGCACGAGTTCAATTAAATTCAGAAACTCATTTTTTGCACCCCCCCCCCCCCCCCCTGCGCGCGGGTAGGACTTGTGGTAAAACATGTCATAAAGCTACAATGGAGTAGTAAAGACTTTACCTTATAAACAACCACTAACTTTGTTAACACACCGATGTGGGACAAAGTATTTACCACCTTTTGAGGCTTTCATTCACACACCCAACATATAAGTCCTTTGCTACTAACTATTAGTTTTTGTTAAATATACATGTAAAATAGCATATATACAAGGGTATTTTGATGTAATATACATATAAAAATTTTCAAAAATCTTTTTATGTTTTTGAACTGCTGAATCTAATGAAATTTGATGAGAAAAGTCATTTTTTGATGTTAAGTATTTATTATTTTATGATATATATAATTTTAATATTTATTTATTAATACCGCCTCAGCCTTACGCCTCGTTCCGCCTCAATACTTACGCCTCGTGAGGCGAAGGGAAAACGCCTCGATACTCGTTTCCGTTTTTTTAAACCTTGCCTTACAGCACCCCCGAGGCACGCATTTTAAAACCCAGGTGGACGTAGATTAGCTTAGACCGAACCACGTTAAATCCTCGGGTTGTTTATTGCTTTCGTGTTTGTGTGTGCTTCAATCCTAACAACTCACAGAATGTTCACTCCAATAACGACGTAAGCATACTGTAGTGATGAGGTTTATGCTAGCAAAACCTATATATAAAAACTTATATCGTCTCATCGTATACTTTATGTCATTTCACATTTAAAGTTGACTAAATTGAACTGCGTCATCCCCTGTATAATAGAGGCAAATTTACAATTCCAGAATTCTAAAGTCTGTGCAATCCTAAACCGACTACTCTTCAACCCTACAACCTCTAAAACTAAAAAAAACAAATTCCAAACAACCTCACATTACTTATCACATCACATGGATCAAACCTAGGGTTCCAGCATATCACACATTCAATTATGCATAAACCACAATTAACTAACCAAACCTAACATAACAACATACAAATTCAACAAAACACAAACACAAACACCTTACCCAATATCGAAGCGATAGATACTCAAAAACCGATTCATCAGGCGAACACCCCAAGCTCCGCTGCTTAGCAGCCTTAATCTGCGCCGTTTCAGCGTCCGGCTCACCGGCCATAACCGATCCCGAGGAAACACTAATCGCAAGCGCAAGCTGCATCTGAAACTCCTCCTCGAAGAAATTCGAATCAACGGTGGACGCGTTCGAGTGGTCGTTGACGTTCTCAACGGATGAGGATGAAACGGCGACGTTTGAATCGATAACTGGAGATATAGGTTGAGGAGAATAAGATGAGGTTGTTGGAGGTCGTGATGACGTGTCGGCGGAGGGTAGACGGTTGTTGTTGTTATCGGTGCAGTTACCGCCGATGTGAAGCTTTCGCAAGAGGTGTTTCATCTTTGACATGGTTGTTGATGGATTTTTGCATCAAGTGGAGGATGCAGGGGTTTGTTTCTCTCTCTAGAATTGTGGTTGGGAGTTTGGTTTCTCTCTCTAGATGGAGAGGAAGCTTCTCTTAACCTACGCCCACTTCCAGCAGGAGAAGAGTACCGGAAAAAGAATTAAGGTGGGGTTAATGGATTATTACTTTTCTAGGGTTAAGTTCCCGTAAAAATAAAATAAACGTACAAAACGTACACGAATTGAAAGAAAAGTAAAAAAAAGTGGCGGTGACATTTTGGTAATTATCAGCAACTTCAAAATTACTCTAGTAGAGTAATTTTGAGCTTCTGTAGAGTAATTTTGTAAATGTTCATGTAGAGTAATTTTGGTCGTGTAGGGTAATTATCAAAATTATAGGGTAATTATCAAAATTACACTAACCACCCCCACCCCCCCCCCCCCCCCCCAAACCTAAAAAAACCTAACCCCCCCCCCCCTCCCCCCAACTAAAAGCTAAAAACTAAACCATAAAGCTAAACCCCATAACTAAATGCTAACAAAATTACTTTACAAGACATTTTCCAAAATTACTCTACAGAAGTCAAAATTACTCTACTAGAGTAATTTGATAATTACCCTACATTTCCCAAAATTACTCTACATATGCTTAAAATTACTACTAGAGTAATTTTGAAGTTGCTGATAATTACCAGATTGCCACCACCACTTTTTGCTTTTTTGAAGTTGCTGATAATTACCAGATTGCCACCGCCACTTTTTGCTTTTTCCCCCAATTCGTACGTTCCGTACGTTAATTTTATTTTTATTTGATCATTTACCTACTTTTCTAAAAGTTATTATTTTGCGATCACTTTATCCTTTAGAAGTAATAAGAAGGTTAGGGTAACTCGGGTGGATGTGGTAAAGGCAGCGGTGAACCCTTTTGTCGTGCGGGAAATATCGTCGCCGGTCACTTTTGTCGCGTGTGTTTGTACCAATTCGTGGTATAGTCACCGCATGAAGGGCGTGGATTTTTTTTAAGTGTTGGCTGCACATGAAACCAATCACAAATTTTTTTTTGTTTTTTATATTTAGAAAAAATAGTTTACCTCTCCACAAGAGAGGTGACCACCTGTTATGTTTTAGTGCAAGAGGGGACTTAGAGAGAGAAATTGACATGACAAGATGTGATTTGGTGGGTGAAGAGTTTAAATCTCCTTAAGAGGTGACCACCCCTATCACCCTTAGGTGAATTTATATTTTTAAGAGGTAAAATGTCTATATAGTTTGCAGATCACATCTGCAATGTCTGTAGAAGAAGAGACAAACCAATTTTTTTTAAAACTTAATTTATTAGACTAATAAAGCATCTTGATATAACGCCCTCGGCCATATGAGTTTATTAACGTCCCACACACCATCCTAGGGCATCATTGATGGGTCAAAGATGAATATGCGAAGCCCATAGGCTTAATCATTGCTATGTGTGGGGAATCACTTTTTTTTGTTTTTTTTTTTTTTTTGTTTCTGATTAAACCATAATGTGATAGTTAAAGAGTGAGTTAATTAGTTAAAACCTATTGTTCATGTGACGAGGCATTATGCCGTTATTACATTTTTTTTAGTTAAACCACAACATATAGACTTAGGTTGTATTATGGGGCAACGCCTCATGGCACATACTTTTTTCCATTGGCTCAAAAAATAAATTTTCACGCATATTCATACATCCCAGACTCGCATATGTTACCACACTCACACCCGAGCCCTTAATGCCTCTTCGGGGCGCTGTTTGACGCTCTTAAGAGATGATGTGAGCGACGCAACTTGTTGCCCGTTTACCTATCACTTTATTGTAATTAGTTGTTTTGATCGTTTCCCAAATATTAATTGTAATATTATCTTATTCTTTCTTTTTTTATAAAAAAAAAAGAGAATACATTCTTTTGAGAGTTTTAAGAAAAAAAAAAAACGTTATTAATATTAGAGTCGATGAAATAATATTCTAAGTTTGTTAAACCGACATGTATATTCTTTTATCATGAAGGATGTTTTTAGTTTTAATTTAAAGGCTTCCACTTTTTTGATTGTCCACATTTAAATTGACATGCATATTCTTTTATCATGAAGGATGTTTTTAATTTTAGTTTAAAGGTGTAGATTTTGTTACAAACATGCTTTTTTCTTAATAAAAAAACCTCTACATGGTCAGTATTAAATGAAAATCCATTACATAAACTTAAAATTATAAGTTTGGTTCGGTTTCGGCTAACCAAAACTTCATAACTATAACCATAACCACTCAGTTGGTTAAACAAATTTTATAACCATAACCATTGGTTATGTTGGTTATTGGTTATAATCGGTTCGGTTATGTTGGTTATGGTTCGATTCGATTATGTTGGTTATGGTTCGATTATCGGTTATGGTGATTAATTTGCTCACCCCTATCAAAATGTGTTTGTGCCAGTTTAGTTTTTTTTTTTTTTTTTAACTTTTAACACACGAATATGTTTAGCTAAATAGGGTATATTTGTGTTAAAGAATGATAATGTAATAATACAAATCGGTTGAATATATTATGTCAAAGTTAAAAGAAGTATTAATGTATTTATATGATGGTTTTGTGTTTTTTTACATTAATTTATAGTTTAGAAGTGGTAATGTACAAAATAATAATTATAAATAACTTTCAGGATAAACATGTTATATTCATGTCGCTTCATGCCTTCATGAATACATAAGTGGTGTTTGTACTCATGCAAGATTTTCAAGTTCGTGTCAAGTTTCACCCATCAACCAATAAACATGACCAGTTTAACATCGACACCTGTACCTCCGTTTGTTTTAATCTACCCGAAACATGTTTTAATCTACCCGAAACATCTTCCCCATATTTTACCATCTTATTCATTATTCCCCAATGTGATTCTAACTTAGGCATGATCCCTCTAAATCTTGGTCTTTCTTATTTGCATATCCAAGTGTTGCAGTTAGTTATACTCTCCTCATCCCAAATCCCCAATACACAAACATGGTCAAAGTAAGATAAAGTCAATGTTGAAGCATCATTTAACACCACGCGAATCTTTGTTTTTCTCTCTTTATTGTTGGGTCTTAACGGCTCCTTCTTATTAAACAAGTTATTGTTGGGTCTTAGCGGTATTGAGATATAAAGGGGTCGACCCACCTAACTCGTTATATGTTATATGTTCGGGTTGTGTTGTGTTGTTGGATGAACTAGCATGTAGTGGCAAAGCTTGAACGAAAACTTAGTGGAGGCCGAACTTTCAAAATCCAAATCCAAATCGGTACAGGCCGGACTCTTAAAAGTCAAATATTTAACACTACAAAAAAAAAATCAGATTTTTTTCGGTAAAATTAACACTACAAGTGAAAAGTCGGTGGGGACCAAGGCACCCCCGGCCCCAATAAAGCTCCGCCCTTGCTAGCCGGCCTGCTAATTAATCAAAAACTAGAAATGATATTTTTATTATAAATAACAAATTCAACCCACTAACTCATTTACAACTCCATTACAGGTTACAACCTATTACCTGACCAACCATTTACAACACGTCAACAAGTTTGACCCACTTAGATAAACAAATTACATGTGTTAAGAGTATCCAAGTTAGGGTTGAGTTTTTTGGTATAACTAATTAAACAAGTCGTGTTTGAGTTATGTAACAACCCCACATGATTTGTCACCTCTAAAACAATATCTAGTAGCCAAAGCCTTCTCATTTCCAATTATATGTCCAAATTAGTAGCATGTTTCAAATTCTTAGTCATCATCATATCATATGTGAGGTGGCTCATGTATGAGGTTGTTTGCAATGGGTTGAACATAGTACTGGTTCAATAGCATGTGCAAGTCACTTATTGAATCATTGATGACTTGATGTATCCATGGAAGGTAGCATGTTTTATATCCACACCTAAATTTATTTGGTATCCTTATCAATGTAATTCAACTTTTGCCTCAAAAAGAAGTTAATGTTGCATATCTTGTATCAGTTTATTTAATTTTTCATTTTTTGAAACCAATTTAACAAAAACCGTGACAAAATAAAATATGAATTGTTTAGACATAATGATTATTTATAAAAATATGACTAAGTTGAACAAAATTTGTTCATGGACGGACCCAACTCGACATGCATCAATATCCAAAATTATCACATGTTTTAACTCGTTACCCATCGCCCATATGAAAACGTCTCCATTGTATGGAAAATTCAACAAAAATAAAGTGTATAAAATTAGGTGGAATCAACCAATGTACCACCATGTGATAATTACCAAAAATTACCAAATTATCCTTGGAACTTTTGAAAAGCTTTAGTTATTTGTATTTGGATTTAACAGATAGCTTAATAAGGTGTGTTTCACAAGAAGTGAAAGCTGTACATTAGAAGGGGTCGTTGTTATAAGATCAGCTGGTCATCATGATTACAGGAATATCATAAAATCCAGCAGCCATAAGGCATAGAAACACGAAACCCATGTATATACAAGAACAGATTGAAGTATAAATCTTTGAAATAACCTTCAAGCACATGTTGCAGTTCATCGCTGACTTAAGCAGTAGCTTCGGCTTTCTCTTCATACTCCTCTGGGCGCTGAAGAGTACAGATGAGGTTGCGGTCTCCATACACATTGTCCACACGGCCTGTCACATAAACACAGATCAAAAAATAAACCACCGGTTGCAGGAGAACTTATCCAAGATATACATACATATACAATTATACATATATATAGAGAGAGAGAGAGACGAACATGTAGTAGGCCAGAACTTAGCAGCACGGAGCCAGGGAGCAGGGTACGCTGCGTATTCTCTAGAATACGGTTTTGTCCACTTGTCAGCCATGAGTAGTTGTGGCGGGTGAGGAGCGCCCTACAAACATAATAATTTCCATAAATTCACTAATAATATTCAAAGAATAAATTACTTCAAAACAGTCATAATCTGATTGCTAATATACCTTGATGACGTTGTTGTGGGGATCAACTGTTCCTTTCTCAATCTCTGCGATTTCTTGTCGAATGGAGATTAAAGCATCACAGAACCTGTCCAACTCCGCCTACAAATAAAAGAATGCACGCGTTAAGTAAAATTTATCATAACTTTAATAAAAATAAAAAAATAAACTTTACTCTCCACATACCTTGCTTTCACTTTCGGTTGGTTCAATCATGAGTGTTCCTGGAACTGGCCATGACATCGTTGGGCCGTGAAACCCGTAATCGATAAGACGTTTAGCAACATCTTCGGGTTCTATGCCAGCGGTAGTCTGAATGTGATTGAATTTTAGTCCATAGAACTTAAAATAAACAAACAAGATTAATCTATTTGACATGACTTCTGTATTACCTTCAATGGTCGTAAATCAACAATGAATTCATGGGCAACAGTTCCGTTCACACCTCGGAAAAGAATTGGATAGTGATTCTGCAATGTAATACACATACTAAGTCATGTGATAAGTTATTAACATTTGATGATAATAAACAAATATAAAAAAGAAAGAAAATGAGACCTCTAGACGTTTTGCCATATAATTTGCATTCAGGATAGCTATCTTTGATGCATTTGTTATTCCTTGAGATCCCATCATGGCAATGTATGTGTATGATATTGGCAAGATAAGAGCCGAACCCCAAGGGGCCGCAGCAATGGTACCAAGCGGCTCATTGTGTTCAGGGGCCGGAATGCCACCTGTCGCCACCTTCAAATCAAGATGTAATTCAAATTAGGAATTTGAACACAACATTTTTCACAAAAACATTAATTCTATTTTTCTGAAATTTAATATTTAACTTTGGTACTTACCACAGGGTGAGAAGGCAAGTATGGTGCCAAGTGTTTTTTCACACCAATGGGACCCATACCAGGACCACCTCCACCGTGTGGAATGCAAAACGTCTTGTGCAAATTTAGATGGCACACATCCGCACCAATAAACCCTGGACTCGTCAAACCAACCTGTAAGATCCAATAAAAAAATTATCAACATTTTATAAAAGTATACGCGTTGTTGGGATACAACTTATGAGGATCATTTTCTTTTTCATTATACCTGTGCGTTCATGTTTGCTCCATCCATGTAAACTTGACCACCATTGTCGTGAATAATTTTGCAAATTTCATCGATACCCTCCTCGTAAACTCCATGAGTTGAAGGATAGGTAACCTGAAATTCAATTAAATTAATTTATAAAATTATAACACATTCCGTTGTACCAAAATTGATTTTTTAATTAACTACTTACCATAAGAGCAGAGAGTTTATCTTTGTTTGCCTCCGCAGCCTTGCGTACTTCGTCGATGTTTATGTTACCTTTCGAGTCGGTTCCCACAGTGATGATTTTCATGCCGCACATAGCAGCACTAGCAGGATTTGTTCCATGTGCCGACACTGGGATAATGCATACATTCCTCTGATGATCTCCTCTTGCCTGCAGTTGACCAAAGTCAATAACTCCGTTGACCAAAGTCAACAACTAAATTACACATACCATATGATATGCTCGGATAACCATCAGTCCGGCATATTCTCCAGCAGCACCAGCATTCGGTTGCAACGAGAATGAATCGAATCCAGTAATGCTACACAGCAAGTCACCCAAGTTCTCGAACATTTCCTGCGAAAACCGAAAAAAAGGATTAAGTACATTATTTTAAAATTGAAACTCTAAATCATGTTGAACAAAATAATATTGGGGTTACCTGATAACCCTTTGCCTGTTCAGTAGGAGCGAAAGGATGAATATCTGCAAAGGCGGGCCATGTCACAGGCATCATTTCTGTAGTTGCGTTAAGCTTCATGGTACACGATCCCAGTGGAATCATACTGTGGCATAATGAAAGGTCCCTTGATTGCAATTTGCTAAGGTATCTTAGTAGCTCATGCTCCGTATGATACCTAGAATTTGAAAAAAAAAAAAAATCAGGCAAGTCCTTAAAGGAACTATTCATTGTATATTTGTATACAGGGCCGAACGGTTCGTTTGTTAAGGAAATATATATGTTCACGAACGAACTGTTCATGAACACTTACCGAACAAGATTTTATGTTCGTGTTCGTTCGTTAAGGAAATAAACGTGTTCGTGTTCGTTTATTAATTTTAGGCAACGAACGCAAACAAATGTTCATGAACCCAAGTGAACACAAACTAATATTCATGAAAACAAATGGAAACAAACGAACACAAACAAGCATTCATGAACAAAATATATAATACACTGATACTTATTAAGTATTTTATTTGTCAGAAATTTGAAGTATTAATATATAATATAAAAACTAAAAACAAACACTAATGAACTATCGAACATAAATGAAACGTTACCAAATGTTCACGAACATAAATGAACGAATGCGGCCTCTGTTCATGTTTGTTCATTTAACTAAACAAACAAAATTTCTTGTTCGTGTTTGTTCGTTTATTAAACGAACTTCCCGCCGAACGGTTCACAAACTGTTTGGTTCGTTTGCAGCCCTAATTGTATACATTGCTTTGATTAATACAAGGTAATTTTCGTGTAGACCGCATATCTCAAGATGGTAGGTGGTCTTTTCTCAATATTTTCAACGATAAATAAGACTCTTAAACCTCAAAATTTAAGTTTTTGAAGAAAATAATATAGAAAAAGGATCATACGTGTTAAAAATTTGATGGGTCATATACGGAGTCTCCCTTACAAGCCCAGATGGGATAGCATCCTGAACCTCTGGTGCAATGGATGCAGCAGTGAATGTCACCTATAATTATATAACATTACAGTAAATTAAAAACTGTATACAAATACTTGTAATTATTAGAATTAGAAATAGGGATACACTTACAGGTTTTCCTAATGCAAAAACTTTGAACAAAGTATCAACATCTTCAATCGTTGTTGTCTCATCGAATGAGACAGTGATCTGAGAGAAACATATTTAAGAATAATTCTAAGAATTCGAATTTAGAATACACAAATAGCAGTTGCAAAGACAGACACTTACAGTGTTTTTGTCGACAATACGGAGATTCATGTTGTGCTTGTAAGCTTCTTCAGCAATCGCGCTTGAATCAGCACATGTTACTTTCACAGTGTCGAAAAAGGGGAGATCTTGAACTTGTACTGTCCCTAACTTCTTCAAACCCGCAGCAAACGTGCCAGCTAGACCGTGGACCCGTTTGGCAATGGTCTTTAGACCTTCAGGTCCGTGGTAAACACCGAACATAGCAGCCATGTTTGCAAGCAACGCCTATGTAATTAACAACACGAGTTATCAGTTACGTACGAAAATTAGAGGCTAATGAACATGTTAAAATATGAATTAAAACTAAGAATTAAAACAATACCTGAGCTGTACAAATGTTGCTAGTTGCTTTATCCCTCCTGATATGTTGCTCACGGGTCTGCATCGCCATACGTAAAGCCGGTTTCCCTGAAGAATCAACGCTAACACCGATAATTCTTCCAGGCATCATTCGCTTATACTCTTGGGACGTCGCAAGAAAAGCTGCATGCGGACCACCATAACCCATCGGAACGCCAAACCGCTGGGCCGAACCGACCACAATATCCGCCCCAAGTTCACCCGGCGGCTTCAAAACAGTCAAAGCCAACAAATCACTAGCCATGACCACTTTCACCCCATTCGCGTGCGCATTCTTAATAAACTCACTATAATCCAACACCTCACCCTCGGTCCCTGGATACTGAACCAGAACCCCACACACATCACCAGACGAGTAATCGAAATCCTTAAGATCCGACGTAACCACCTTTAAATCAAACCCATCAGCCCGAGTTTTACAAATATCGATAGTTTGCGGGTGACAGTTACTAGCAATAATAAACGTTTTCTTTTTACCCTTTAGAATGTTATTACACATAGCCATAGCTTCAGCAGCAGCAGTCCCTTCATCAAGCAACGAAGCATTCGACATGGGCAAGCCCGTTAGATCAGTCACCATGGTTTGGAAATTGAGCAAGGACTCAAGCCGGCCCTGCGCGATCTCAGCTTGGTACGGCGTATACTGCGTATACCAACCCGGGTTCTCCATAATGTTTCTTAATATAACAGTGGGCACATAAGTGTTGTAATACCCCATACCAATAAACGACTTAAAGATCTTATTCTTAGAAGCTAAATCTTGCATGTGTGCAATCATTTGCGACTCGGTTAACCCCTCATCGAACTTGGAATACTTCATGGAATCAAGACGGATAGATTTCGGCACAGTGGCGTCAATGAGCGAGTCGAGATTCGGGTAGCCGACGAATTCAGCCATTTTGATTTGTTCCTCAGGGGTGGCTGAATTATGGCGACGTGGGAAAGTGTCACTTGGTTTCAATGCATCTACTGATATGGACCGGGTTTGTGAGCCGAACCCGGTGATGTTTCTATCGGATCTAATGTTTGTGCCACTGCATATGTATGGAGATAAGGAGGAGACATACCGTGAAGGTGAATAGAGGGCTGGGGATGATGGGTTGCGTTTGGTTTGGGATAATAGGCGCCTGAGGATGGCTTTGTTGGCGAGCCTGCGTGCACGTTCCATTGGGTTTGGGTGAGATTGGATTGGATTGGATGAAGGTTGAAGAAGATAGAGCAAGAATGCTCTGTTGTTGTTTATGGGTTCATGGATTGGTGGGGTGGTGGTGGTGATAAAAAGGGGTTAATGGGAGTACACTGGCCTCACATGTTGTTCATCTATGTCATCAAGTAGCTAAAAAGTTATGATTTTGGTCCTGAACTATATGCCTGCTTTCATATTGGCTACCTAAGTTTCAATTTACTTCAAACTTTCAAAGAAATCTAAAATAAAAAAACTTGAATAATGTTTGATCATAATAAGAAATAAGGGTAGGCTTCGTTACTGAACATTAAATTATTGTGAGAACAAAAATAACAAACCGAAATTGATTACTTATTTTTTAACCACGATACGTAATTTAAAAAAAAAACTGTATACAAATACGTTATACGTATGTTATGTACATAAAAAAATCATCAAACTAATTTGTTCATATATATTTTTTTTTATCAAATGTTTACCTACACATGACATGATCTATATATAACTAAAATTTATGACTTTTAGAATTTCTTGAATTTGAACAATTTTCTTATATTTTTTAAAATACAAACTGAAAAAAATGAATGATTTATTTTGATATTCTTATACTCGCAAAAACAGTGGCGAAGCTTGACCCGAATGACGGGGGGTCGAAAACGTATATACCCAAAAATTCCTATACGAAAACTACATATATAACGCTACTCAGCGAAAAGTTCGGAGGGTCGGGCGCCGCCACCCCCCATCTATACTTCGCCCCTGCGCAAAAAAGAATTATGTTCTACGTAAAACCATCCACAAAGGAAAAATCAGTCAAAATATCATCGATAACTTTGTGTTACAAAATCTAATAATTAACAAGTTTCTCAAATGTTCAGTTAAAGTCACTTAAAGATTTTTTTGTTCATGCTCAACTTTCATTAGGTATTTCAAGATTTATACATGTTTTGTTTGTCTCACTTAATTTAATTAGTATAATATAAAAGAATTACACCTTTAAGTGAAGTACTATAATACTATTTTTAGTGCTAAAATAGATAAATAGATTTACTATAATAGATTTTTAAACGAAGTACTATAATACTTAAAAAAAATGGGTTGCTATCTTATAATGTATAATGTTAGCCTTTAATTGAAAGTTAGATTTTTAGCACTAATAATAGATATTAAACTGAAGGACAAGATATGACCATATGTGTAGAGTTAATGGACCAAAACATAAAATATCAAAGATTCCAGATCTGAGGTGGTGAGTGAGTAGGACAAATTACTCACCAACAAGTTGAAAGGAAAACTGGCGGCATTGGAACACGTGGAGATGATAGTTGTTTGGTGTCTGTACTCTTAACCGCGAGCAACCAAAGCCAATCGTTTGTTATCAGCAACTGTAGAAGAAAACCAGTGACAGATGGTGATCTTGATTCAGTCAGGCAAATGGTCGAACATGTGGCAGGCATTGGATAGATTGGATTGGGTTTCAGTGGAGCACAATATGTTGGGGTGGCCGATCCTATTTCACATTCACCTTATCTCTCTTTCAACCTCCCATCAAAACACTCGGAAACATGTGATCAAACCCTAATTATCTTTCTAATTTATGAGAAATAGTACTACAACAAAGGGGAGTGTGTTGCAATTGCATCACCTCCATTCCCATTTTTGTGAAAGATATTTATTTTAGGGATTTTATTGGCATCAAGGTGCATTAATAACTCTTGTAATTTATTTTTATATGTTAGAACACCAATTAATCATACTCCTAAATTCAATCTATACATTTGTCTATCGTGAAACTAGAATCCTCAATCACTAACACTGTGTTCCCAAGTTTCATTAAATGAGAGAAAAGAAAAGATTTGAAAGGAAATAATTTTTAGTTGTGTTCCAGAGTTCCATTAAAGGAGAGAAAAGAAGAAAAAATGAAAGACTTTTTTGGAGTAAATTGCCATTTTAGTCCCTGAGTTTTGTCCAAATTTGCCATTTTGATCCAAATAGTTTTTTTTTCGCCTGGGGGTCCCTGACTTTTGCATTTTGTTGCCATTTTGATCATTTTGTCTAACTCCATCCAACTCCATCCAATTTTGTCTAACTCCATCCAAAAACCCAGTTTGTACATAATCACTAATGTTTTCAGTTGCCATTTTGATCCAATTCCAAAAAATCAAAAAAATTCCAAAAAATCTAAAAATCAAAAAAATTCAAAAAAAATCATAAAAATTCTAAAAAATTCAAAAAAATCTAAAAATCATAAAAATTCTAAAAAATCATAAAAATTCTAAAAAATCCAAAAAATCATTAAATGTTTCGGCACGAACCGTTTCGAACCGTACCGTATCGAACCGTACCATTTCGAACCGTACCGTTTTGACGCGAACCGTTTCGAACCGAACCGTTTGACGCGAACCGTTTCGAACCGTACCGTATCGAACCGTACCGTTTCGACGCCGTACCGTATCGAACCGTACCGTTTCGACCCGTACCGTATCGAACCGAACCGTTTCGACCCGTACCGTATCGAACCGAACCGTTTCGAACCGTACCGTTTCGACCCGTACCGTTTCGACCCGTACCGTTTCGAACCGTACCGTTTCGACCCGTACCGTATCGAACGGTACCGTATCGAACCGTACCGTTTCGACGCGGTACCGTATCGAACCGTACCGTTTCGACCCGTACCGTATCGAACCGAACCGTTTCGACCTGTACCGTATCGAACCGTACGTACCGTTTCGACGCGAACCGTTTCGAACCGAACCGTTTGACGCGAACCGTTTCGAACCGTACCGTATCGAACCGTACCGTTTCGACGCCGTACCGTATCGAACCGTACCGTTTCGAACCGTACCGTTTCGACCCGTACCGTCGAAACGGTACGGGTCGAAACGGTACGGTTCGATACGGTTCGGTTCGATACGGTACGGGTCGAAACGGTTCGGTTCGATACGGTACGGGTCGAAACGGTTCGGGTCGATACGGTACGGGTCGAAACGGTTCGGTTCGATACGGTACGGGTCGAAACGGTACGGTTCGATACGGTACGGCGTCGAAACGGTTCGCGTCGAAACGGTACGGTTCGAAACGGTACCGTTCGATACGGTACGGGTCGAAACGGTTCGGTTCGAAACGGTACGGTTCGAAATGGTACGGTTCGATACGGTACGGTTCGAAACGGTTCGTGCCGAAACATTTAATGATTTTTTGGATTTTTTAGAATTTTTATGATTTTTTAGAATTTTTTTGATTTTTAGATTTTTTTGAATTTTTTAGAATTTTTATGATTTTTTTTGAATTTTTTTGATTTTTAGATTTTTTGGAATTTTTTTGATTTTTTGGAATTGGATCAAAATGGCAACTGAAAACATTAGTGATTATGTACAAACTGGGTTTTTGGATGGAGTTAGACAAAATTGGATGGAGTTGGATGGAGTTAGACAAAATGATCAAAATGGCAACAAAATGCAAAAGTCAGGGACCCCCAGGCGAAAAAAAAACTATTTGGATCAAAATGGCAAATTTGGACAAAACTCAGGGACTAAAATGGCAATTTACTCATTTTTTTGCCTAAAATTAATATTTCCAATTTGGAAAGATTCGAAGAGAAAGAAAAGAAAAGAAGAGAATCATTTCTTTTCTCTCCTTAACTTAACTCGGGAACACAGTGTAATAGTGATTAACGTCTTTTGCACGCGCCTTAATACTGATAGGCTACAAGCCGTTTTGAAAAATAAAATATGCAGTCATCAAATTTTAGAAGTTAAGAAATAAATATAAAAATAAAGTTAAAACACTTTTCATCCTTTAAAAGATTATAAACAAACATTTTTAAACAATCACGTAATATCCTAAAAAACAACTTACAAAGTTATACAAAGCTATATCACAGAGTCTTCACAACGGGGAAAAAATCTTGAATGTGACGGTATTCAACGGATAGATTCGAGAAACAGAAATTTACCACTTGGACCATTCGTTGGCCGATCCAATTCCCAATCGACATACCACAAACACCACTCAATTCAACGCAAGTAAATTAGCAATGGAAAATTGACTATCCTTAAACAAGAACAAACGAAAGAAAGTTGGATAACTTGAGTCTGGTCATTTTCATTGAATTCACACGATGCATATAAAACTTGACAACCCACAATGCACTTCTTTGGGAAGTGCAAATAACTACCAAAGAAAAAGCCAACTAAAATACTTAGATGATGTAAATTGAGACTGAATATAGTTGACCCATGATTGACTCATATCTTCCATCTTGATCGTCTTTGTGTCTTCCGCAACGACTAGTACATTTGAATTGTTGAGAATCTGGCTATCACCCCTTATTCGGAGAAGTTTGCCCTCAAACCTTGGAAGACTCTCACCCGGATCAAAGTATGGATGCAAGTCAATGTTAAAAGTGGTTGCCACACCATATTCCCTAGGATGGTCAACTCAGTGGGCATTATCATTCACATTGGAAATAATCTCGAAAGGGCCAATAGATCGGGGGCTTAGCTTGGAATGACACTTAGACGAAAACTATTCCTTGTGAAAATGAACCCACGCCAAATCACTTGGTTATAATAACAACAGACCACGACCTTTATCAACCCATTTCTTGGTTCGCTCATTCATTTTAATGATCATATCATGTACATGTTCATGAAGGATTTTAATGCGGGTCGCTAAATAACTGCCATCTTGGCTAAAGTTGGTAAGAGTGTCGAGAAGAGCTAGATCGAGTGGAGCTTTAGGATTAGAGTCGTCTAATATCTGGAAAGGGCTAAGGCCCGTCGTTTTGCTTGGTGCACAGTTATAGGCAAATGACACTTGTACCAATAAGTCCTCCCGTTGCTTAAGATTAGTTTTGATAAGGGCCCTTAGGAGAGTTCCCGATGTTCTATTCGTCACTTCGTCTACCTGTCCGCTTGTGTGTTGGGTTATTTTTTGCCCATGAGAAAGCCCAACCTATCTCATACTACATGGGTTTTATTACTATTATTATTTTAGAGTAATAAAAAAAAAGAAAAAAAAAAGATATATGTGGTCTTTGGATTGTGACGTAAGTTGGTGTGGGCCAAGACCAAACAAAACATTAAATTTGTAATGGTGGGCTTGCAACTAACGAAAGGATCACAAAATATGAAAAAGGTTTTTGATGAACCTTCTGGACGCAAGAAAAGAAAAGAATAGGGTTTGTTTCCTTTGTGGTTTTTGGCGCCTGACTTGAAGACGTACAGACGAACAAAGAAGAAAAATCAAGAGTTTTATTCTTGGGTCTTTTGTGAAGATAAGAGACGTACCAGAGATCGTTAATTCCTCGTTTGGTGATACCTCTTACTTGCTTATTCATTTTGTTTATATTCCATATACTGGAAGTTAGTTTGTACCAAGTATATGATGATTTTGTATGCCTCTAGTTTTAACTAGGGAAGACTTTGTATTGCTATTATTAGTGATAGTGGATTTTAAGCGGCTCTAGTAGTCCCGTGGTTTTTACTCTCCTTTTTGAGAGGTTTTCCACGCTAAAATTCGGTGTCCCTTTATTATTACTTTTATACCTATTTGTTTGCATCCTCACAGGTTTATTCGAGTTGGGAAAATATTTGGTTAAACGAAGTTTGCTTCCGCGTTTTAGTTTACTGTTTGTGACCGGGTTGTGCGTTTTTCCCATCAGAGTGGTATCAGAGCCATTGGCTCTTGTTGTTGGGTTGAAACTTGATTGAACGATGGAAAGAATTTCCGCTTGCTGATGAGATAACCAATCCATCCCAATAACAACGTCGAAACTACCCAGAACGATAGGAATAAGATCGATAGAGAAGGTCTGACCAGCTAAGACGAGGTTACAACCCTTAACTATGTGTGTGGCCTCGAGACTTTTACCGTTTGCTAGCTCTACCGTGTGTTTGGTGGTCAAAAGTATTGGGGTGCGCTTAAGCATTTGACTAACTTTTAAGGACACATAACTAGTATCGGCACCCGAATCGAATAAAACAGTAACAAAGAAATCATCCAGAAGAAACTTACCCATCACAACGTTGGGATCGTTCCTTGCATCACCCTGACCTAGCACGAAAACACGTCCCCTGGCTCCATTGCCATCATTGTTTCCCCCATTATTGTTTCCGTTCCCCTGATTGGTGTTGTTGTTCTGTTTCTGGTTCAACTGGGGGCAGTTTCTCTTGAAGTGACCTTCAGCACCACACTGATAACATCCCCTGTTACCCTACTGTTGCTGCTGCTGATTCTGTGGGGCTTGTGGCTACTGTTGACGATTCTGATTCGCAGGACGTGAGCTCCTGCAATCCTTGGCTTCATGACCCAGCTTGTTACATCTCTGACAACGACCCTTGTTGCACGACCCGCTGTGGTGCAAGTTACATCGATTGCACTTAGGGTGATTTCCTATGTATCCACCCTGACCTTGATTCCCAGAAGACTGCTGACTGGGGCTCCTGTACTCATCTGTCTTTCGCTGCTGGGACTGAGACTGAACTGAAGTAGAACCCTTGCCTGAATTTCCATCCCACTTGCGCTTGTTATCGCTGGGAGCATCAGAAGTAGTAGTAGTGCTAATATGCTTGGGCAGCTTGTTCTGCTCAACTGCCTGATCAGTGAGACGATGAGCCAACCGGATGATTTGCTGAATGGTTCCAAGATTAGCTGAGGTCACGTGGCTCTGAATTTCTGGCACTAAACCCTTAAGGTACAGCTCGATACGCTTGATAGGAGGATCCACCATAGTAGGACACAAGATAGCTAATTCGTTCGATCTCTTTGTGTATGCCTCGATTTCAGACCCTGTCATCTTCAAATTGAAAAATTCCACCTCTAGATTGTGGATGTCGTCACTACTACAGTACTCTTCTTTGATCAAATCTTTGAAGTCATTCCATGGGGTGGCATTAGCAACCGCCAGCCCTAGCAGTTGAACCTGTGCTTTCCACCAGGTTAAAGCAACACCTTCGAGTGTTCCAGTAGCAAATTTCACCCTACGAGCTTCAGGGCATTCACACATCTAAAAAACAGACTCAATCTTCTCGAACCAGTGAAGAAGACCTACAGCTCCTTCTGTGCCGCTGAAAGTACTAGGTCGGCAATCCATGAATGTTTTGAACGTACATACGGGAGGCTGAGCATGTTGACCTCCTGCAGGGACGGCTGCGAGTGCCTGAGCCACTCGTTCGTTGATTAGAGCCGTCAGCTGGGCTTGATTCAAGTTCAAACGTCCACTCATGATCTTCAGAACGAAGCAACGTAAGTGAGAAAAGTGTCGCGAAAGTGCGTAAGCGTGGGATGACAGAAGAGAGTAAGCACACATGGTTCAAATAGCAGTTATCACGTTAACTAATGCACTATGTGAACTATCAAACAGACAGTATAAACATAAATCATACCACCTATTGTGTCGAGTCTTGCACGTGGAGCGAAGCGTCGTTGTGGATTGTTGAGCACTATACAGGTTATAGTCTGGTTTTGTCAAAAAGCATTTCCCTTTTTAAAACCAAGTTCACTATAACCAATGGCTCTGATACCAATCTGTCACACCCCCAAAAATCCACAAGCGGAGTATCACCGCCTGGAGGCGTGACATGACCAGGATCAAGCCACCAATCATATTGAACAATATATTTAAAATAGATAAAATCCAACCACGCAATATAATTGGTGTTCAAAAACGAGTTAACCAAGTTCAAATTAAACAACGGAAGCCTAAAACGTAAAACCAAAACATAAGTTATAAGTTTAGCAAGTTTAATATGGCACACACTGTCCATGTCCCACAACGACTCCTTCCTCTCGTGCAAGCTCCATAGATACCTAACGACCTGCAAGGCATGTAACAAGGAGTCAACAACAATGTTGAGCGAGTTCACAGTTGGTTGATTAGTTTTAAGGGTTTGTTTTGGAAACCATAAGTTGTTTCGTAAACCACGAGTTAACCAGTATCTTTGTTTTTCCCCAAACCATATCCATAATTAGTGGGGGCTTCCCCATGTGAACCACTAGACCGTTACCATATCGACTACTGACGAAAGTAAGTTGTGCCCTAAGTCAATGTCTATCATCATTGACTGTTTGCCATGATCCATTAGTACACGCCCGTCCTACCGGCACGGTGTGAGGTTTGTCAAACCCTAATAGCGCTATTAACTAATGACCCGCTCGCCATCGGCCTCGGCGATTAAGTCGATATAAAATGAGGGACTTAATGATAGAGTTTTGTCTAGAAAGTTAAGGTTGTTGTCCTACCCAAGGAGGACGGACGTACGTATTCTACCCAAGGAGAATACGCAGAATTTATATTGGCATCCTACCCATGGAGGATGGCGGTACATATCCTACCCAAGGAGGATATGCAGGTTTCGTTTTAGTTCTTTAACCCATTCCCAGCCACCGGGAATCCCATGCCTTAGAAAGAGTGTGAACTCACCTTTGGTTGCTCGGTTGAACTCTTAAAATTGCTAACGGTCAGGGTTGGTCAATCATGTCCTAATATGATTACCATTTAGTTTGTTAATAGTTTTAAATAAAACACAAAGTTCCTACACGCATCTATCACATAGCATGCACTCACGTTAACATTTCACGCCCATATAAACATCCCATCTATACCCATTCAAAAGCAAACATACGATATTGCACATAACACTTTCATTGACATATAACGTTTGATCATTCTCAGATAACCTACCCGACATTTAGACACGCAAATTACTACTTATGTCGTTTCAGCTTTAACATTCAAAACTGGGCTGTTTTCGGGCATTTGAATAAAATAGTTAACTTATTCCAAAAATTCCCAAACTTTTACAGAATGTTTTAAACGATCCAAATATTATTGTGTAAAAATATCGGGATCCAATTCATTACCAATATTTTATAAAAAATCATTTACCGGACTGCAATCAGATTCGTCACTTTCTGACTGCAGTCCACGGAATAATTCATTTAAAATTTATCGTAAGTCCAATTGATGAAATTCCGGTGGAAGAATTACAACGACATCAGTGGTCATCTACAGTACAAATTTCATGAGCTAATTCTACACAGATTTCAAGTTATGATGAAAAACATAACACACATTTTCTGCAGTAAAAATGCAGCTTTTGCTGCTGTGAAAAACGCCCCTTTAAAAATAGCAAACAACCTCAAAAAAATATGATTCCAGTGCCATTTGAAGCGTTTTTTCGAAATAACTCGTTATAGACTCAAGAAAATCAGTTTTTTCGTTAAGTTATGACCCGGTTACAGCCAACTGAAGTTGGCTGTAAACACCGAACAGTTTTCTGTTTTCACATACCCTTTTATAAAACAAGTTTCTGGGTTTCTTTATCATGTTCAGCAAGTGTATAAATACTTTCGTATCATCCTTAGCAGTTGTATGCTACTTTCTAACAGATTCATCATACCGAACAATCAAGATCATGCATGTATTTAACAACATTATTTCAACAAGATTTCATCATCTTACATCTTTATGTTCAAGATTTATGTTCATGTCTTTTAGGGTTCTAGTGATAATCAACATACTACATCTTTTAACCATTAAAGTAGAAGTAAACAAGGGTTAATCAAGAACTTACAACTAGCTCAAAGCTAGGGAAGATCACTAGAGAAAATGATGATGAAGAATGATGGATGAAAGCTAAGGATGAAGGTTCTTCAAGATCTTCAAACACCAAGCTCCATGGATCACCTTCTTGCACTTGAATTAGGCTTAAAAATGGAATGATGGTGGTGACAAGGTGGTGATGGTGGCGGCAGTTGGGTGAGCTGAGAGGGAGAGAGAGGAGTTGAGGGAGATGGGATGAACTTGTGAAGTGATGATGAAGATATGAAGTGATCTTGTAATCTAGGAGCCATACTTATAATCATTTCTTCTTATATTTTGTTCACTAGATCAAGTAAAGATCTAAATAGAATATGAATAAGATATGGGAAGTAAGGTGGTGATCTTGGTGGGGTCCTCCTTGGACCGTAAATGGCACGGGGGGGGGGGGGGGGGTGGGGGGGTTTAAATGAAACTTTGATGGTAAGTATGTAAATAATAGTTCAAATCCAAGTATAAGGTTACATGTTTTAGTTAGTAGATTTCTAGTGGGTGTTATGGTGTACGGGGATCATAACTAGCCAAGAAATAATTAAACAATGTTTCTTGCAATATTTTGGTGTCCCGGGTAATGTCCGGTTGTTCGGTTAGATACCGGTTCGTTAAAGTGCTAACTTGTTCCGTATAGTGTCTTTTATGTAACTATTTGTAACACTTTTAATTCCCAACACTTAGGAAAACATTCAGGACCATTTAGTCAATTTTCTGCACAATCAATAAGCACAATTTAATATTAATTAATCCTACGGATACATGTAATTATGAGGGTTGTCACAAATACTGTCACGACCCCCGACCCACCCTGGACGGAATCGGGAGCCGCGAACAGCCAAGTGGTACCGGTGATTACTTTGAAAAATATTGCAGCGGAAATTTCATCAGGACCGTGAGTTAGGAAAAATATCAGAGTTTAGAAAACACCGGATTTTATTTATTAAATAGATGGGATAAACCCATGTTTTACAAAGGTAGCTTTAATAAGGGATAAACCCAATTACATAAAACAATATTTCTTAATTTGATTTAATTAATAAAATAAGCCACTTCTTGAAGCCTTTCAGTGCCGTATCCATCTCTTACTCCAATCTACTGTAATTACCTGAAACGCGTTTTAAAAAGGTTTTGTCAGCAGGAAATACTGGTGAGTTCATTCATTTTGCTTAAAACGACACGTTTGTTATAATTTACAGTATTAAGAGAGATTACAATGTTTCAGATATCAACCAACTACCCACAGTATTTGTCATCGACTCGTTTCGGTGACTGTGGTCATATCACTATTGAGTCCTGTCACCCAATAGTGAAGAGTATCACAATTTAGGTTCGCCCACCTAAAGTGATAAAAACAGTAGTAATGTGCACAATACCCCACATACCGGCTGTAATTTGGTGACTACATATACTTAATCACTGTAATTATAACTTTGAAAATAAACATGATTTTGAAAGTAATTTGATAAAAAGAGAATCACTCACATTATAAGCATGCAGATTTATACGGCCAAAGTTTAGTTTACAGATAATCCTTGATATATGGCAGATTTATACAGGCAGAGCTTAGCCTATTGATTTAGCCTTGTAACCTAGTGCACACGAACTAGGTAGATAACTTAATACAGCAATTACGATAACTCACGAGATTAAAACCCTCACAACGAATGACAGAGTATTCCCCGAGTTCGGGTGGTACTCAAACATCCTGTCGGAATCACGACTAATGACAAAGGATAGCACTTAAACATCCGGTCGGATAGTTTAAATCGATCGGACATTGAATCGTAGCAGCGATCAAGTTAATACCCTGTATCGTAGCAGCGTTTTGTGCTATGTGTGTGTTTGGTATTAATCAGGGAATATCTCGGAGTGTATAACGAATTTTAACGTCGCTCCAGTGCCAGAAATCAAGTCCCAACACCCTCTATTTATACATGAAAATTGACCCGGCTTACGGACCGTAAGCCTCATCCCTTACGGTCTGTAAGGGACACGAAGGGTCATAGGGTAGCCCCGTGTGTGTGTAGGCTTGCTGAGTCGACAGTTTCGTAAAATTCAATTTTGACAACGTTTTATGTGGATAATCGTAACTAGGGTTTTACCCCCCCTGAGTTTTAGGGGCCCTGATCCTGATTCTGATTGTTCTGAAAATTTTAGGGTTTATACAGAATCACTTGGGTGTCTTAACTAAAGTTTTATTGTGAACAAAATATAATAATAAATAATAGTTTTGGTGAGAGTTGTTATGGTTTGGGACAAAAAGGGAATAAAACGGTGAGAAAAGAGAATGGACCCACTTTGTAACTTTAGGGTTCAACTAGAAAGTATCCGGGTATAAATTTTGGGTATAACTTCTGAGCTATTAAAAATATATAATGCACTCGTGTTAAGTATAATACCCCTAATTCAACCTTATCCCGATGTCCCGAGACCGAATCCCAACAACTTAGTCGGGCAGAGCCCTGGCATATGTTATGAGGTTCAGATCAATCGGAAAGGGTAGCGGTGATCGGGAGTTAAAACACTTAAAACATGGCATCACTTTATTATTATTGTAGGAAAAAAATAAATAAAAGGAATATAGATGAGAGGGAGATTTCGAAAGAAATAGGAGTTGAAGTCTTGCTATTGTTTTGTATTTATACTGAAGGTTTGGAATCCTTGTCATTTCATTCTTTTCCAATTCTAAAGACACATATGTACTTCTTCAAAATATTAAATTTATCTTATTAAAATGGAGAACACGTATCCATCAATTTTACTAACTTAATACATGTGTATAGCTATCTTAAATGAAATTTAGGTTTATTTAATTTACATGTAAACGATAAATTTCATTTCAATTTGTAGAGTTTTGTTTTTAAATTTTTATTATTATAATTAATTTAGCTGCTTCAGTTATTTGGTGCGTATAACTTTTGAAATATAATGTTTTATAAAATAATAAATATGTCATTCGAACCAGAATATTTGTGTCTATATTTTGAACCAAGTTTCATTAAAAATGGAGTAGGTTCAAAATACAATGTATTTTTATATTTTAATTATTATACGGTTCCTAGGCCCGTCTAGGTACTTCATATTTCTTACAGTCAACTTACCCGTAAGCTACCTGTCTAATAATATAAGTTTTTATAGACTTTTATTTTAATAGAAAGGTCACCCATATACAGGCCAATTAATTAATATACCATTCTAACCAACTATACATAAAATAGTTGTTAAAACTATTTGGGTCGAATAAATATATTTAAAAATAAACTAGTTACTATTGGTTTAATAATTTAACTAAACCTATGGTAAAAATAGGAATGTTACAAATACTGCTACTGAAGAGTTCTTCATTTGTTGTGATTATGATATGGTGAACATTGCACGTGATGATTTGAGTTGGGTTGTTGACAGTGGTGCTACGTGTCATGTGACATCACAAAGGGAATTTTATTCATCTTATACCCCTGGTGACTTTGGGGTTGTTAAGATGGGTAATCACGGGCTATCAAAGATTGTAGGTGTTGGGGATGTTTGCTTGAAGTTTGACACTGGGATGGAGTTGGTTTTACACAATGTAAAACATGTTCGAGATATTAGACTCAATTTAATCTCCACAGGTTTACTTGATGATAATGGTTACCATAGTACCTTTGGTGATGGTGTTTGGAAACTCACTCGTGGTTCTTTGATCGTGGCAAAAGGTAAAAGAAGTTCAAAGTTATACAGAACACATCCGAAGATCTCCAAAGACTCGGTCAATTTGTTAGTGAATGTTGATATGACCGATTTGTGGCATAGGAGACTTGCTCACATGAGTGAAAAAGGGATGTCTATTTTGTTGAAGAAGAATGCCTTGCCCGATTTGCATGATGTTCATTTGAAGAAGTGTTCTCATTGTCTGGCAGGTAAACAAAAAAGAGTTTCTTTTAAGAGTCATCCTCCTCATAGGAGAGACAATATACTTGATTTAATACATTCGGATGTTTGTGGTCCTATGAAGACTAGAACACTTGGGGGCTGCTTGTATTTTGTCACTTTTATCGATGATCATTCGAGAAAAGTTTGGGCTTATACTTTGAAGTCTAAAGATCAGGTATTAGATGTGTTTACGCAGTTTCATGCCTTAGTTGAGAGACAAACTGAGAAGAGGCTCAAGTGTATTCGGACAGATAATGGAGGTGAATACATTGGTCCTTTTGATGCTTATTGTAGAGAGAAAGGTATTAGACACCAAAAGACTCTTCCAAAGACACCACAACTGAATGGTTTAGCAGAACGGATGAATAGAACATTGGTTGAAAGGGTTAGATGTTTGCTATCACATGCAGGGTTGCCTAATTCCTTTTGGGTGAAGCTTTGAACACAGCAATAAATGTTATTAATCGTACTCCTTGTGTTCCTTTGTCTTTTGATGTTCCTGACAGGGTTTGGAGTGGCAAAGATGTTTCATACGATGATTTGCGGTTCTTTGGATGCAAGGATTTTGTGCATATTCCCAAAGATGAAAGAACAAAGCTTGATATAAAGACCAAGCCATGTATATTCCTTGGTTATGGGGGAGATGAGTTTGGACACAGGTTTTATGATCCAATCTCGAAGAAACTCATAAGAAGTTTCAATGCTGATTTTATCGAAGATCAAAGTTTGAAAGATATTGAGAAGACAAAGATAGTTCCTCAACATACTGATGATCTTTCTGATTTTGATCCGGTCCCTCCTCATCACATTGAGCCACATAATGAAGATGACATTCAAAATGATGAACAACACGGTACTGATAATCATGATATTCCAGAGCAGCACGAGTTGGATGAGGGTTATCATCCAGAGTTACCAGTACCAGGTATGCCAACATTTTTCCCACTCAGGCGGTCTACAAGAGACCGTCATCCTTCTACCCGTTTTTCTGCTGATGAGTATGTCTTACTCTCGGATGGGGGAGAGCCCGAGTGTTATACAGAGGCTCTGGAAGATGAACATAAAAGAGAGTGGTTTGAAGCTATGCAAGATGAGATGAATTCCTTGTATGAGAACAATACCTTTGAGTTGGTAAAGTTGCCTAAGGGCAAAAAGGCTTTGAAGAACAAGTGGGTCTACAAAGTGAAGACTGAAGACTATACCTCGCGGCCTAGATAAAAAGCTAGATTGGTGGTCAAAGGGTTCAATCAAAGAAAGGGTATTGATTTTGATGAGATTTTCTCTCCAGTCGTGAAGATGAGTTCCATTCGAGTGATTCTTGGTTTGGCTGCTAGTCTTGATCTTGATGTTGAGCAAATGGATGTTAAGACAGCTTTCCTTCATGGTAACTTGGACAAGGAAATCTATATGGAGCAACCTGAAGGTTTTCAGGTTAAAGGTAAAGAAGACTATGTCTGTAAGCTTCAGAAAAGTCTATATGGGTTGAAACAAGCACCGAGACAGTGGTACAAGAAATTTGAGTCTGTTATGGGGAAGCAAGGCTACCGAAAGACTATTTCAGATCACAGTGTTTTCTTTCAGAGGTTTGGTGATGATGATTTTATCATTTTATTACTTTATGTTGATGACATGTTGATTGTTGGCAAGAATGCAGAGAGGATTGTTCAGCTGAAGAAAGATTTAAGCAAGTCTTTTTCTATGAAAGACTTGGGGCCAGTAAAACAGATTCTTGGCACTTGGATTACTAGAGATAGAGCTTCAAAGAAGTTACACATGTCACAAGAGCAATACATTGAGAAGGTGCTTTGCAGATTCAACATGGCTAAGGCCAAAGCGGTTAGTTCACCTCTTACTCCCAACTTTAAACTAACCGATCAAGATTGCCCTTCTTCTAAGAAGGAGATTGAAGAGATGGATAGAGTTCCATACGCATCAGCGGTTGGAAGCTTGATGTATGCAATGGTGTGCACAAGGCCTGATATTGCCCATGCAGTAGGTGTTGTTAGTCGGTTTCTGTCAAATCCAGGTAAGAAGCATTGGGAAGCGGTTAAGTGGATCTTCAGATATCTACGTGGTACTTCCAAATTGGGTATAACATTTGGGAATGAAGAACCAATGCTTGTTGGTTATACGGATTCTGATATGGCGGGAAATAAGGACAACATGAAATCTACTTCTGGTTATTTGATGACTTTTGCAGGGGGAGCCGTGTCTTGGCAATCTAGATTGCAAAAGTGTGTTGCTTTGTCTACTACAGAGGCTGAGTATATGGCAGCAACAGAAGCATGCAAAGAACTATTGTGGTTGAAAAGATTTACGCAAGAGCTTGGCTTTATGCAACAGCACTACGTGGTCCTTTGTGATAATGAAAGCACTATTCACCTTGCGAAAAATTCTATGTTTCACAAAAGAACAAAACATATTGATGTTAGGTATCATTGGATTAGAGATGCTATTGAAGAAAAGCTATTTGAACTTGACAAAGTTCATACCGATGATAATGGTTCCGATATGTTTACTAAATCTTTAGCAAGGGAAAAGTTGAAGGTATGTTGCTCAATCGCCGGGATGGCGAACTCTTTCTCATAGACAAAAAGGGGGAGATTTGTTGGGTTATTTTTTTCCCATGAGAAAGCCCAACCTATCTCATACTACATGGGTTTTATTACTATTATTATTTTAGAGTAATAAAAAAGAAAAAAAAAAGGATATATGTGGTCTTTGGATTGTGACGTAAGTTGGTGTGGGCCAAGACCAAACAAAACATTAAATTTGTAATGGTGGGCTTGCAACTGACGAAAGGATCACAAAATATGAAAAAAGGTTTTTGATGAACCTTCTGGACGCAAGAAAAGAAAAGAATAGGGTTTGTTTCCTTTGTGGTTTTTGGCGCCTGACTTGAAGACGTACAGACGAACAAAGAAGAAAAATCAAGAGTTTTATTCTTGGGTCTTTTGTGAAGATAAGAGACATACCAGAGATCGTTAATTCCTCGTTTGGTGATACCTCTTACTTGCTTATTCGTTTTGTTTATATTCCATATACTTGAAGTTAGTTTGTACCAAGTATATGATGATTTTGTATGCCTCTAGTTTTAACTAGGGAAGACTTTGTATTGCTATTATTGGTGATAGTGGATTTTAAGCGGCTCTAGTAGTCCCGTGGTTTTTACTCTCCTTTTTGAGAGGTTTTCCATGCTAAAATTCGGTGTCCTTTTATTATTACTTTTATACCTATTTGTTTGCATCCTCACAGGTTCATTCGAGTTGGGAAAATATTTGGTTAAACGAAGTTTGCTTCCGCGTTTTAGTTTACTGTTTGTGACCGGGTTGTGCGTTTTCCCATCATTATGGATGGCTAGAGGTTTTGAACTTCAGTTTAGTACCCAACTTCTTCCAAAGAGTTAACCATAAATGACTTAGAAACTTGACATCCCGATCACTAAACATGGATATTGGAACCCCATATAAATGAAAAATCTTCTTAAAATGCAAATTAGCCATTAAAAATGCATCGAAAGTGGCGTTGCAAGGCACGAAGTGAGCCATTTTGGAGAATCGGTCAACGACAACAAGAATCAAATCCTTTTTATTGGGTTTGGGGAAGACTAGTGATCATGTCTAAACTCACATCTTCCTACCTGACCTTAGGGACCGAAAGAGGTAGATATAACCCGTGTGAAAATCGATGGCTTTGGCTCAATGACAAGTAAAACATCACTTGATTAAATAGCCTACGTCTCGTGCAAGCCTTGGCCAAACAAAATGTAGTTGCAACATAAGAGTTGTTTTACCAACACCGTAGTGTCCAACTAACCTACCTTCATGTGCTTCCTTTACTAAAGTATCCCCTATATTATGCTTAAGAATACCAAAATGGTTTCATTTGATCAAAAACCCTTTGACCAAGTGACAATCACCTACTCGTATTTAGTTAAATCAAATCCATTTATCCTTGGATGTAGGGTATTAAGAAGGGAAAACTTTCTAGACGATTCATGGACACCTTTATTTAACTTACCCACGTTGTGTTTAATGATGAAATTGAAAACTTGCAAAAACTCGACCAACTTCGCGTGTCGAAGTTGGAGTTTATGTTGACCTTGAATATACTTGAGTGCTTTATGGTCAGAATGTAAAATAAAGTCCTTTGAAACAAGACAGTGTTGCCAACGGTCGAAAGCTCGGATGATGGCATAGAATTCCTTATCGTAAGTTGAGTACCGGCGTTTGGCTTCGTTTAGTTTCTCGCTGAAGTATGACATGGGGCTGTAGGATCGTTTTCACGACCTGACGAGTCGTTCAGAAGAGTTTTTGCTCAATATTAAAGGCGGAAACAGACGTATCAAGTTGATTCAGCTTGATAATCATTTTAAACTGTCTTTTGATTGATTTAACAACGTTTTACAACGAGTAGACACTTCGGCAACACTTTGGCTCTGAAACCGGAAAGTTACAAATGACAAGACACATCAGGTATTTATAGGCCAGACTATTTCGTACGAAATAGTTCACACGAAATCAATTTCACACGAAATAGCTATTTCATGCGAAATACCCAAGTGATTTCGTACGAAATACCCTATTCCTATTTCGTGCGAAATACCCACTTTTCACATTTCTTGTAAAACGTGCCCTGATCTATCTAATACAATACAAGACTCGATACAAGACGAAGTCGATAGACGTATGCACTAACAGACTCCCCCTCGGATGTTGACGAAGTCTTCAGTGTCGAGTCTTCAATCTTCAGTCTTTATCTATCTTCTCGAACTCTTCCAAAGTATCTAACAATGTAAAGCATCCTCAATTTTTTTTCTCTTTTCATCTCCAAGATCTCGACCTGGCGCTAATCTCTCTCTCATTCTCTTGATCAGATCTCTTGATTTCTTAAGTTCATCAGCATCATCAGCTTGCATGAACATCAGTTCCAGGATCAGAACTTGGCTCTCACAGTATCAGGATTGTGACCTGGCTTACATTCTGCTCATGATCGAAACCTGGCTCTCTTGAAACCATATGATCCTCAGAAATCAGAACCTGACTCTTTTCAAGCTTCATTCCTGCACAAACTCTACCTCACAATAAATTTCACAAATTTAAAATTTGACAAATTTATATGCCACTTGCAGGAATTAATCAATCAATAAATGATTTTACAATATTAATCTCTGATGAACCACTTGTAAAAATATCATTTTTCTTTTTCAAACAATTTTTCATCTCAAACATACTTTCCCAAAGCTTTTGTCGTCATGTTTAGCACTTGGAATTTTGAAAATCAGCTCTTCAACATCAGTTGTCGAAAATCTTTTTGTATTTTTCAAACTTTATGCTAAAACACAATCTTTTTGGATTTTTCTAAGATTTTCAAATAGAGAAACAATACAGTAAATAAATATTTACAAACTATATTTTTGTGAGCTTGTGTAAGAGGATCATATCAGTTTATGAGATAAATCACCAACACCGTTAAGCTTTAAACATTTTAAGTTCTAAACAATTCACTTAGATTGTCAGTATACTGATCCACTTAAATTTTCACACAAAGTTCAACTGTTTCGAGATACGAATTTAGTGTTTTAGAGACTTAAACTTATTCGCGTGTCCCACCTCAGAATATACTCCAGTATCCAGATCCCAATATTCACTCTTACAGGTGAGTATACCTAGATGATATCTGTAAAGGGTTAAATGCGAGGGCCATGAGAGCTCAGGCTATTGCTTCCGCAAAATCAGAGAGATGATGGCTTCGACTTTAGCTGTGTTCCCTTTAGAGAATCTTTTCTTCAACAACACATGATTAACATTTTGCAATGTTTCATCATTTTTTATGCTGAGGGTGGTGCTATATTTCAAGCAAGCGAAAAGTATTATACGGGGACTAGGCCATTTCTTCCGCAAAATCAGAAGTCCCGGGATAATACCCCAGATATCACTAAGCATAAAGACCTAGTATCTCAGAAAGAGGGGCCTTTCAAACAAGATTTCGGGGGTTACCCATATATCCGAGAGATGTTCCCCACGAGATAAGTAAGTTTGAAATTTAGGTTTATATCTCAAACACAATTTACTAAATGTGCAAAAACCTACTGGCACATCATCAGTGAGATCGTTTATCACATATTAACTTTCCAATTCTTTAGCATGCTGTGAATGTCCACTGATATACTATCATTTCCTTTTTTTCACAACAAAACTCAATTTTTGATTTTATCATGTTTTTGACTTTTTCAAATTTTCTAAATGTTTTTGAATTTTTTGAAATTTCTTACTCCCCCTAAAATGCAAAACCATTTAAAAGAAAAATTTGAAAACAAACTGTACAAAATAAAATGACAACTGTTGTGAATTGCTTTAATTCGCCATCCACTTGGCATAAACAATCAGAACTCCCCCTTACAACAAACTATTTTCCCATTATGATTTCAAAACACTTAAGTTTGTTTTAATCAAAATGGTTTTTCCGGAAAATTAGTTTTGTTAATTTCATAAAACCATTTGTAGGTTAGGGGATCAATTCATCACCTTGTTCTTTTACCTTCAATCTTTTGAAAAATATAACAATTTTAGGTTCAATCAACAAATACCACTTGTAGAAAATCAAGTACAACTTAATGTCCCTGATTCACCACTTGTAAATTTTCTCAAAAACACAAAATTCAAGAAAGATGCCGATTCCTGCTCCACAAATACCAACTTGGGAGCTCCGGCAAGTCCAGAGTTTAATCATAATAGGTTCTATCCCAGTTACCAACCTGGGATGACCCATCTTTACCTGGTTTCTTTATTTTCTTCTCATAAAATTCCTTTACTCCTTTGACCTTCCCGTCAACCATTTTTCCAAAAATATTTTGAACTTTGGAGCTAAAGGCTTTTTCAACATCAAAATCTTTTTTTCAGAAAAGAATTGATTTGAAATCTCAATTTTACCAACTTTTTGTTTAAAATTTTCAGTCCTCATTGGTGGAAAATTTGCATCATCCATTGGCGGTACTGAATTTTCATCCTTTTTCTCAACCTGTGGCTCCTCTGATTTTATGGAATCAGATTCATTGCCAGCAAATAGCTCCTCTGATTTTGACGAATCAGAATCATTGCTAGAATTATTATCAAATTTATTAACGACCCACTTTTGGTTGTCAAAATTTGCTTTTCTTTTGTAAAAACCTTTTGAACATTCACCAACCTCAAATTTTGAGTTTTTGAAAACTGTAAAAGGTTTGATTAATGATTCATTTTCAACCATCTTTTCTTTCAGCTTAAGAGAAACTCCCTGTTTTGTTTGAATTGCCTTGGGAAAATTCCTGGCAATATGACCAATTGTTTTACATTGAAAACAGGTTCTCATTTCCTTTTTCTGAGCAACTTCCTTCTTCATTTCCTCTTGCTTCTTAGCAAGGAATTCTTTGTTCGTTTGCTTTCTGAACAATTGCTCTTTTTCTTCTTTAGATGATAT
This sequence comes from Helianthus tuberosus, assembly GCA_030545235.1. Lineage (NCBI taxonomy): Eukaryota > Viridiplantae > Streptophyta > Magnoliopsida > Asterales > Asteraceae > Helianthus > Helianthus tuberosus. The sequence goes on along the minus strand of CM060382.1, from coordinate 38,530,880 downwards.
TCCTGAAACAAAAACAATTTTTGGTTTATAAGTTTTCTCATTTTTATGATTTTTTGGTGGAATAAAACCAAGACCTTTCCTTTTGAAATTACCGTTATGGTTTGGTTTCTTTCGATAACCCAAACCAGAACTGTAACCCTTTTTCTTGTTTTCTCTTTGTTGAACTCTTGAGGTGTACTTTTTAGGTTTTACAGAAAGATTTACATCTTTTATTTCAGAAATATTAATTTCTGTTAGTTTGAAAACCTTTTTTTATCATTTCTGGTTTAACACCTCTTATTGGAAATTCTTCATCAGAATATAATTTGTCAGAATCATTCAAAGTATATGCTACTTTGAACATTTCATCATTCAAATTAGATTTTGATAACAGAAATTCTTTATTGTAAACCCGTTTGCCCTTTTTGATTGTTGGACTTGAAGTTTCAGTCTTTGACTCAGAATTTGACTCCAACTTTGACTCCTCGACCTCATCTTTATCCAACACCTGATCGACTACTTTCTTTATTAACTCTGACTCATGATCAGTATCGGACGAAGTGAAGGTAACATCAATGTTGTCTAGAAAATTATCTGATAGCTTAGACTCCCACTGTAAATTTGTTGCCTTTTCGACTCTTTCTGAATTTGGATTTCATGGAGAATATCCATTTTCAAGCGGAGGCGGACACTTGTTGTAACTGAAACCTTTTTTCTTACCAGAATCATTTACTTCAGTATCTTTCTTCTTATCAGAAATCTTTTCTTCAGATGCTTCCTCATCTTCAAATGCTTTCATGCCTTCCACTGTTGGATAAATCCTGTCAATAACATAAGAAGTACATGAGTAACTTTTTAACAACCTATTTACTCTTTCAGTTTCAATCCTCTGAGTTTTTAGTTTTTGTTCCAGAACAGCACACTTCTCAATGTAATTATTGACGATTTTTTGCTTTGTCATAAAAGTTCCTTGAAGTGTCTTCATTGTTGTTGCTTGTTCACTGCTTGACTGATTGTACTGATTCATTGCTTTGTTTAGAACATCATAAGATTCTTTCAATCTATTCATGTTATGAATCAAAGTATTGTTTTGCTTCTTTACTGCTTCACAATTTTCACATATCACAGGAATCTTTTGTGCATCAACTTCTGCTTCAACTTTGAGAGCTGAAACTTCTTTTACCTTTTTCTTTATCACAGGAACTTCTTCATCATCACTGCTGACATGTTTCTTAACTTTCTTCTTTTTCTTTCGAATTTTTTCATCATCACTATCACTTTCTTCCATCAATCTTAAATGCTCTTCCATTATTTTTGCATAATAATCATCATCATTATCACTGTCTTCAACAACTCGAGCAACAAAAGCTTTGGCTTTTAAAATCTCTTTATCCGGACAGTAATTATCCCAGCTAAAATTTTCCCAGCTAAAACCTTCTGGTAATTTCTCATCATCTTGATTTATCAATTTGTTCATCAAATATGCTTTCTTTGATTCTTCAATCTCCTTCCTAGCATGAGCAGTTTGTGGTTGTTGTTGAAATGGCTGTTGAGCAACTTGATGATAAATCGCTTTCCGATAATAATAATTGTTGTTGAACGGATTTTGAGCTCCACTTGCTTCGCGATTTGTGCACTCTCTCTTGAAGTGTCCTTTTTCCCTGCAACGAAAACAAGTGACTTTAGATTTATCAAATCCTAAAGTAGAAACATTTGCATCACGGAAATCATCTCCTCCCGTAATTTGTTTAAACTTTTCAGCTCTTCTCAAAACACTCGCCATACACCACTTTATATCCATTAATTCCATTTCTTCAGCGTCAATCTGATCGTAATCCTCTTTTGTCAACATTGGATTTCCGATCCTTCCTGCTACTAAACTCCCATACGATTCTAACACAGTTACCAACAAAGACATGTGACTTTTTGCAACTTCTTCTGAGTAGTTTTGATCATTTTCAAGATTTAGAGCAATATTGCATTGTAGAACTTTTCCACTCTTTGTTGCTGAAAAATTTGGATCGAATGACGGATATGAAGAAAAACTCATTTTGCTGTTTGATCCTTTAGATGACCCTCCAGAAGAATTTTTAGCATTGAAGGCAGTTTCGATCTTTGGTGACATGTTGGTCTTATCACTAATACCTCCTTTGTAATATAAACCGATATCTTGTTCACCATCAAAATCCTTCATTCTTGAGATCTTCCTTTGTTCCATCTCTTGAGCTTTAAGTTTTTCAATGAACTTTCCTAGTGTTAGATTCCCAAAATCTTTCTTATTTCTTAACATCATAAGGTACGTGCCCCAAGTTTCATGTGGCAAGGCATCGGCCAACTTTTCAATCAACTCTTCATTATCTTTTGTAATGCTCACCCTCTTCATGTTGACTAACAAATTGCAGTATCTTTCAATGATCTGCTTTGTGCTCTCAGTTCTCAAACCACGAAATAGATCAAACTCTTTTTTCAAAAGTGACTTTTTGTTCTTTATCATTTCTTTACTCCCAACAAACTTTGATTTTAATGCTTTCCAGATTGAATATGCAGTTCCATTGTGTTGCAATAAAACCAAGATATCTTCTTTCACAACTTGATGTAAAAGACTCGTCATCATCTTTTCATCTTTGTATTTCTTTTTATCTTCAGCACTAAGATCTTTAATTGCAATAACCTCCTCATCATCATTCATTGGTCTAACATATTTCGTTTCAACACATTCCCAAGCATCCAAGTAATTTGCTTGAACCCAATTTTCAAATCTTTCCTCCCATCCTTTATACTCCTCAATGTTCATGAGCTTTGGCGGTTTTTGCATGGTGCCCGTTTCATTTTCAAACATTGTGTTCTGTGCAATAGTAATCGGAGTAGCAAAGGCGTTGTAAAATTCCTCTTCCATGTTTCGGCAACAAATTTCACAAACTTAATCTTTCAAACGAAACAACACTTTCACACGAAATGAAAATTTCAAGCGAAATACCTTGTTCAAATGAAATAACCTGCAAGACAACTTCAAACGAAAACAGTTCACACGAAATAACGATTTTCACACGAAATGACTGATTTCGTGCGAAATAGTCAAACGAAATACCAAATTGATGCGAAATGAAGTGGTTTCGTGCGAAATAACTGGTTTCGTACGAAATACCAGAATTTTCAAACGAAATAAGAAAGCTATTTCGTGCGAAATAGATGAAACTAATGCTATTCCGTGCGAAATACTGCTGATGTCATCAATTCGGCCATGTTTTTGTCAAATTGAACAAGTTTTAGTCCGATTTTAGATCTAATTCTTTCAAGGCTTTGTTAAAACACAGTTTTTCATATAATGTGAAAAATTCAAGTCATTTACAAATGACAAGACACATCAGGTATTTATAGGCCAGACTATTTCGTACGAAATAGTTCACACGAAATCAATTTCACACGAAATAGCTATTTCGTGTGAAATACCCAAGTGATTTCGTACAAAATACCCTATTCTATTTCGTGTGAAAGACCCACTTTTCACATTTCTTGTAAAACGTGCCCTGGTCTATCTAATACAATACAAGACTCGATACAAGACGAAGTCGATAGACGTATGCACTAACAGGGGCTACCATACTGTGAAAGGACGACATCAATTCTGACCCCAAGGGTGACGCGTTCGACCTCAAATACATTGTCAAAACAGGGAAGAGCCAACACGGGTAGCTCATAGATGATAAACTAAATATGGTCAATTTTGTCATCGGAGCCATAGTGATACTGAAGTTCTCATGTAGAATGGAGCGAGGAGTAGGCCAGCCCCGTATGGCCTGCACTTTGCATTCATCGACAGACACCAAATACCCAAGGAAGGCTATCCGTAATATGAAAAACTCACACTTTTTCAAATTACCATAGAGTTATCCCGATCAAGAAAATCAAATAATTGTTGGACGTGTGACAGGTGTTCGCCTTTGGAGTGGATGTACACAGGAACATCATCGAAATATACCACAATAAACTTGCCCAATAATGGTTTTAGAATGTGATCATCAAATGCATAAAGGTGCTCGGTGCGTCTGACAAACCAAAAGGCATAACGAGCCATTCATTTCATCTTGAAGCAGTCTTCCACTCATTGTATACGCATATTCTGATCTGATGATGTCCACTATGAAGATCAACCTTTGAGAAAACCATAGAGCCATGTAAGTCAACCAACAGATCATATAAAATAAGGGATAGGAAACCTATACTTGACTGTGATCTTATTGATAACTCTATTGTTAATACTCAGTCTTTGTTCTTCTTAGGAGCTAAAAGAGTAAGGATGACACACGGGTTAGGTGGCTCATAAATAAGACCTTTACTGAGTAACATGTCACTTTGCTTTGTATCTCGGTTGTTTCTTGTGGATTGGTTATATAGGTTGGCTTATAAGGTAGTGTATGATCGGGAATAAGGTCGATTTTATGTTAAATGAGATCATATGGGAGTTAGACCAGGGGCCATGTCATTAAGAAAAATGTGGTTGTAACTTGTAAGTTTGCAGAAGGGGTTGGATAAGAGGGTGAGGTACAATGGGTGGAAGGTTGTCTCTATCCTATAATCCCAGTAAAATAAACTCTTGGAAATATTTATACTCTTGTTGGTCGGCTTTTAGAAGCGTAGTTAAAGGTAAGGGTTGTTTGGGAATGGTAGCATTCAGTGTTATTATGATATGCTTATCATCATGTGCAAAATACTAAGTATTTTTATACCTGCCATGCATAACTCGTTGGTCAAGTAACAATGGTCTTCCCAAAAAAACGTGGCACACATCCATGGGTATCACATTGCACCATATTTGATCTTCATAAGTTCTTTCAATACTAAAAGATAAAAAAATACGACAAGAAACTTATAATCCTTTACCATAATTTAGCCAATTAATTACATATGTGGTAAGGTTCGATAATCAAGTTGAGCTTAGAAGCCAGTGTTTGTGAGGTGACATTAGTACAACTATGGTCATCAATTATCAATGAGCAGACTTTGGTCTTGATGGTGTAACCAATGTGAAAATGGCCTCCTTTTGGAGATTATCGTAACGGTCGCAGTTGCCATTTAGCGCCCGTCAGACAACTAGACATTCTCTTTCGTTTGTTCCAATGATCTCCACTTTGTCAAGTAGTTCATTAGACTGCTTTGCAGGTTGTTCCATAACATAGACGAAATTATCGGATTCCTCAAGCTCGATAAGGGTGACAATCCTCTTCTTTGGACATTCTAAGGCTATGTGTCCCAACCCTTGGAAACAGAAACAACATCTAGGGAGCCTTGACAACATCGTAACAGGTTTAATGGGAACACCCGGTTTGTAAGGAACCTTTGGTTTGAAGGCCGCTCAAGTGATTTCTAATTTCCCCTTCATGATGAGGAGCTATTTGCTGGAAATGAATCTGCAATTTTATGATGAGGTATTCAAAATCCATGATGAGGTATTCAAAATCCTATGAACACTCCTCTGCAATTTTACTTACCTTCCTAAGATTGTGCAACTGAGAAAAGTGTATTTGCATATAGTTGGATGGGAGGAACTTTTGCTTCATCAATTTCTTCATCTAAGCCCGATCCTTAACTTTATCTTTGCCTTCTCGTTCTTGTTTCATGCTCACATTAGCCCATCATGTTGAGGCATATTTTCTCAACTTTAATGCAACCACCTTGACCTTGTTCTCCTCAGTAGTTTGCTTGTAATCAAACCCACTCCCCCATATGTATCCATTCGATAAATTTAGCAGAATCGAGTCTACCATCATACTCTAGAATATCTACTTTGATGTCACTCGAATACCCTGGACCAGAACCACCTTCGGTTTCCTTTTTGTCTTTGTTTTAAGTGTTATGAGGTCGTCGGTCTAAGATAGTTAATTCCCAAATCTACTCCTACATAGTTTTAATCTGTTAAGCCATGTATTTCCTGTAGGCTTCGAGAGTTTCACTTATCTTTTTCAAGTCTGCGCTGCTCCTAGTATCCGTGAGTAACGAGCGGTGGGTGTTGTTGTTTTACATGTCAAAGTAAAACAGGAGGGTAGCCAAAAAACACAAAAATGGTATAAAGAGTCATCACAACGGAAATAAAATCTTGAATGCGATGATATTCAACGGATATATTCGAGATACAGAAATTCACCACTCAGACTATTTGTTGGGCGATCCAATTCCCAATAGAGATGCAATGTCGCAACCCCCGCCCCCTATCTGTCCCGGGAACGGGTGGCCGCGAGACCAGTTTTGGTGGTATCGGTATTTATCATCTTGGCAGCGGAAATTTCATCAGGACCGTAGTTAGGAAATATTTTATCAGAGTAAATACCACATTTTTATAATATTAAACACGTGGGATAATTCCCAAGTTTTCAATACACACATTTTTATAGGGATAAACCCTATTTTATTTAATAAAAACATTTCTTTATTCAGGTAACTTTTATAGCCACTTTTTCCAAGCCTTCAGTGCTGTCCAGCTGGCTTCTATTTGGCTTTCACATTTTGTTACCTGAAACGCGTTTAAAACATTTTGTCAGTGGGAAATACTAGTGAGTGAATCCCAGTTTAATCAAGAAGAGTTTATCTTTTAACAGTATTGAGAGCGATTACAATGTTTATTTCTACACAATTACTCATTCAGTATTGTCAATCCTGACTGGTGGGTCATATTACACATTGGCTAACTCTTTGTCCAATGGTAACGTGTTCCACATTTTGTATACAAAACCCCAACATACCGGCAGTAATTGAAGAACTACAAAGACTCAATCACTGCTAATCACATTGTAAAATAATTAAGGTTTTGTAAAAACACTTTACAAAAATGAGATTACTCACATTGTTGTCTTAGGGTTTCCTTTAAGGATTTCCTGGTGATTATCTATTAATTACACAAATGCATACGCGTTAGTATAATAACCCAATATTTACATTAGTAATACCCTTCCCGAGACGGCATTTCAATGACTACGTCGAGCAGAACCTCGACAGCCATTACGGAAACCTGGATCAATCGGGCAGCGTATCTAATACGTCACCGAGGTTATGATACTTACAACGGAGCAGAATTTCGTTAATTAAGGGGGTATACTACTCGAGAATAGCTTCTAATATAAAGAAATTCGAGAGAGAAAGTGATGTGGTGCGAATTGGGACTGAAGGCCTGAGCTCCCAATTTATAGGAGCTGAATTCGAGTCCCTCGCGGCCCGCGTAAGTAGTAGCCAAGGGCTACGCGACCCGCGACATAGGGTCCGTAGGCCCTAGCTGATCCGGGTCAGCACACTAGGCTTGACACGGTTGTGCCACGTGGCAGCTCCAGGTGAGGTCTCGTAGCAGGGCTGTCGCGCTCCGCGTAGGCCGAAGGGTAATCCTTCGCGGCCCACGAGCTCCAATAAAACTTTGATTTTTTATTTAATTTTAATAAAAATAAAGGTATTCGGGGCCCGTTTTCGCATACGGGGTGTATTTTAAGACGTATAGGGATATTTAAAATATATTAGGGTGTCGAAAATATTTTGAGGGTTGTTATATCCTCCCCACCTTGTTTTAGAGCTCGTCCTTGAGATCTACTGGAACAAGTGTGGATATTTCCTTTGCATTTCTGATTCAAGCTCCCATGTGTATTCTGGTCCTCTTTTGGAGTTCCATTTCAGTTTTACCAGAACTAATCTCTTGTGCTTGAGATTCTTGACTTTCCTGTCTTCAATTTGTAGAGACCTTTCTACAAATTTTAACTGCTCATTTACTTTTATATCCTTAAGAGGTACTACCAGTGATTCATCAGCTAAGCATTTCTTGAGATTAGATACATGAAATACATCATGTATTCCTGCCATTTCCTCTGGCAGTTGTAGCTGATAGGCTACAGGTCCTATTCTTTTAATTGTTTCAAAAGTTCTAACATACCTGGGACTTAGCTTTCCCCTTTTGATGAATCTTACCACTCCTTTCCAAGGAGAGACTTTCAATAACACTTTGTCTCCTATATGAAATTCCAACGGCTTGCGTCTGTTATCCGCATAGCTCTTTTGTCGATCACGTGCTGCTTTCAATCGTTCCTTGACTTGGATGATCTTGTCTGTTGTTTCTTGTACTATCTCAGGTCCAGATAATTGCTTTTCTCCAATTTCTGCCCAACAGACTGGCGTTCTGTACTTTCGTCCATAAAGTGCTTCGAATGGTGCAACATTAATACTTGTGTGATAACTGTTATTATAGGAAAATTCTATTAATGGTAAGTGATCGTCCCAATTACCTCGGAAATCAATTACACAAGCTCTAAGCATGTCCTCCATTGTCTGAATTGTCCTTTCGCTTTGTCCGTCCATTTGAGGATGATAAGTGGTGCTTAGATTTAACTTGGTTCCCATGGCTTTTTGGAAACTTGTCCAAAAATGAGAGGTAAAACGACTATCTCTGTCAGAAACAATTGATAGAGGAATTCCATGTAATGAAACTATTTCATTGACATATAGTTTAGCTAATTGTTCCATACTGAAAGTTTCTTTCATTGGTGGGAAATGAGCTGACTTAGTTAGTCTATCTACAATCACCCAGATTGTATCATTACCTTTTCTTGTTTTGGGTAATTTGGTAACAAAGTCCATTGTTATCAATTCCCATTTCCAAACTAGCATTTCTAACTGTTGTAACAATCCGAAGGGTTTCTGATGTTCAACTTTGACTTGTGAACAGGTTAAACATTTAGAAACATAAGCTGCTATATCCTTTTTCATTCCTATCCACCAGAAATATTTTCTTAAATCCTGATACATTTTATCATTTCCAGGATGCATCGTATACTTAGACTTATGGGCTTCTTCTAATATACGGTGGCGTAGGTTTCCTAATTTAGGTATCCACATTCTTTTCTTATGGAATCTTCAAATTCCACATGTTCCTTGTTCTAGTTCCTTAATCATTCCTTTCAACTTTTCAGTATCATCCTTGATTACTGATTCTTGTGCCTTTCTAATTTGTTCATTTAAATCTATCTGCAGATTTAGTTTAAGTGAACGTACTCTTTTTGGTTTTTCGTGATACTTTCGACTTAAAGCATCAGCTACTACATTTGCCTTTCCTGCATGGTACTGGATATTGCAATCATAATCACTAAGTATTTCCATCCAGCGTCTTTGTCTCATATTCAACTCCTTTTGCCCGAAGACATACCTTAAACTTTTATGGTCGGTGAAAATGGTAAACTTACTACCGTAAAGGTAATGTCTCCAAATTTTAAGGGAAAAAATTATGGCTCCCAATTCTAGATCATGGGTTGAATAATTCTCTTCATGATTCTTAAGTTGTCTAGAGGCGTAAGCTATAACCTTTTGACGTTGCATTAACACACATCCATAACCTAACTTAGAAGCGTCACAATAGATTACAAAGTCTTCAGTTCCTTTTGGTAATGCTAGTATGGGTGCATGGGTTAATCTTTGCTTAAGAATTCTAAAGGCTTCTTCTTGTTTTGGTCCCCATTCAAACTTAATGGATTTGCAGGTTAACTTAGTTAAGGGAATGACTATTCTAGAAAAATCTCGAATAAACCTTCTATAATAACCGGCCAATCCTAAGAAACTTCTAACCTCGGTTGGTGACTCAGGGGTTTTCCACTTGGTAATCTCCTCGATTTTAGTGGGATCCACATGAATTCCTTCATGATTGACTAAATGTCTAAGAAACTGTACCTGTTCTAACCAAAACTCACACTTCGAAAACTTAGCATAAAGCTTTTCTTTTCTTAATAAACTTAGAAGTGTGTGCAAATGCTTTGCATGTTCCTCTTTGCTTTTAGAATAAATAAGAATATCATCTATAAAGACAATTATGAATTTATCCAAATATGGCTTACATATTCGGTTCATCATGTCCATAAATGCAGCTGGGGCATTGGTTAGACCAAATGGCATGACAGTAAATTCATAATGGCCATACCTTGTTCTGAAAGCGGTCTTAGGAATGTCCTCTTCATGTACCTTTAATTGATGATATCCTGATCGTAAGTCGATTTTAGAGAAAAACCGTGCTCCTTGCAACTGGTCGAACAGATCATCGATTCTCGGTAATGGATACCGATTCTTAATCGTAACCTTGTTCAATTCACGGTAGTCAATGCACATACGCATTGATCCGTCCTTCTTTTTAACGAATAAGATCGGTGCTCCCCATGGCGATGAGCTTGGTCGAATGAATCATTTTTCTAACAGTTCATCTAACTGTTTCTTCAGTTCCTGCATTTATGCGGGTGCCAAACGGTAAGGTGCTTTGGCAATTGGTGTTGTTCATGGTAGTAAGTTGATTCTGAATTCAACTTCTCTGTCTGGAGGTTGCCCTGGTAACTCTTCTGGAAATACATCTAAAAATTGGGATACTACGGGAATATCCTTTAATTCTTTTCCTTTAGTGTTAGTGATTATGGAAATCAAATACACTAATGATCCTTTTCTTATATAACTTGCTGTTTTCATTACAGAGATGAATTTCGTGGATCTAGAGGGCTTATCTCCTTTAATTGTGATCTTTTCACCTTTTGGTGAATTTACTTGAATTGACTTTTGATCACATAAAATACTGGCTTTATTGGCTATTAACCAATCCATTCCTAATACAACATCAAATCCTGCCAGATTCATTGGGTAAAGGTTTGCAATAAATTTTTTGATTTAAAAATTCTATTCTTGCTCCCTGCAAGATTCCAGAAATCTTAATGGTTTCTCCATTTGCTGTCTCTACTAGACATTCTTGTGGAAGTTTAGTTAATGATTGATTAAGAAGTTTGCAAAATGAAGTATTAATAAAACTTTGGTTCGCACTAGAGTCAAATAATACTTTAGCAAAAATATCATTAACTAAAAACGTACCGGCGATCACATCCGGAATTATCTTTACTTCTTCTGCAGTCAGAACAAATGCTCTAGCATTTTTAGTATTCTTGGTGTTTGTGGCTAGAGCTAGTTTTGGACAGTTTGGCTTGATATGACCTTGTTCTCCACAGTTGTAGCATATCGTGTTGTTAGGCTTCTTCCTGCAGTCTTCTTCCTTGTGTCCAGATATTTTGCAGAAGTTACAATATATGGAGCATCTTCCAGAATGCTTCCTTTTGCAATACTTGCAGTAGGGTGCAGAGGTAGAACCTACATTTTTCCCACGGTTAGAATTTCCAGAACGGAATTCTTGGGTAAGCTTCTAGGCTAGGTTCCTTCTCTGATCCTCTTCTCGTGTACGCACTAATTCATCAGTCAAGGTGTTTGCTAGTTCTACAGCTTCTTCTATGGTTTGAGGTCTAGCTGCCTTGACTACATGTCTAATCTCACTGATTAATCCCCAGATATAACGGGAGATTAATACTGGTTCAGGTGATGCAAGGGTTGGCACTATTCTAGCATATTCAAAGAATAAAGTAGTGTATCCCTTGCTATCCACTCCAGTCATCCTAAGGTTTAGAAACTTATTTGCTATATGTTCCTTTTCATTGGGAGGACATAATTTTCTTTCCACCGTACTCTTAAATTCCTCTCATTCCATATTGTAAACCCTGTCACTTCCCATAGACTGAAGGATAGTGTTCCACCATTCTAAGGCCGAATTCTTAAATAGATTGGTAGCAAACATTATCTTATCCTCTTCCGCGCACTTGCTTATTTTTAAGACTGCCTCAGTCTTTTCTATCCAGCGTAGAGATGCAACGGCCCCTTCATTTCCCGAGAATTCCATTGGTTTACAAGACCAGAATTCTTTATAAGAACAACCATAAGACATGGTTCTTCTTCTTTTGGGAATGGGCATTTGAAGTATGAGTCCATTGTGCACGCTGTGACTAGGTTCTGTATGGGTTCGTTTACTTCCATTACCACTTTTATTATTTTCCGCATCCCTAACATTTTGGATAATAGCTGGCATGGCATCTCTAATTCCTTGAGTTACAAGGTGTCGAATTTCACTATTATTGTTGTTGTTCGGGTTATCGTTATCCGGGTTATTGTTACTCTGGTTATCGTTATTCTGGTTTTCCTGGGTCACTTCGTTGTCCATCTGAATTTTAAACAATTGCCAATTATTAATATCACAAAATAATATGTAATGCAATAATTCACATAACACACATATTGTTCAAAAACGTCGAGCATTGCGACTTACTCTTTCTTATATATTATGCATCTAATACAAACTAGAACTGTAATTTAAAATTACAATACTAATATGCATCACTAACCACGAGGTGGTCTATACTACAACATATATTATTATTATTATTATTACACACACATATATATATATATATATATATTTTATTATTATTATTATATATATATATATTTTTTTCATACACACATATTATATATTATTATATTATTATTATTATTATCACCGTTACTGATATGGGTTCATCCAGAACTCCATATTACGCTCGTCGTACTTCCAGACGAGTTGTTCTCCCACCTGCCTCATCATCTCGCTACTTTCTAAAATCTCCTCACCAAAGGTTCGGAGTTCTTGCACATTTTCTTCACTCATTGGGGGTGCAGGTGCTGGTACTGGATCTGGGTACTGCGGCATGGGTTCTTCCTGAGGATATGGATTCTCTAAGATTTCCCTAATGTATTCATCATTATCATAGTAGGGATCTAGAGGGTCCAGACCTGGGTAAGCTGCTAGGTTTGGCATGGGTTCGTCTGTTAGGTGGTAGCGTTGTACATAATCCCTATGATCATCAAACCACGGGTCGCAGTCTAGGTCTAAGGGATTGGGCGCTGGTACTCTAGGTATCTCTTCTGGGTTAAAATCATGCATTTAGATTTGGTTTTCTGGGTTATTTTCAATCTCCATTGGCTGTGTGGGAAACAATGGTAATGGTTGAGGGGGCTATGAGTTGCTCCAGGTTTGGGTTGGCAGCTGTGGTTGCTAAAATATGGAAGTTTGCTAGACTCCTATTAAGCATGTCTTGGGTGTGGGCATCTGTTTCTCTCTTAGCAGATGCTAGAACTCGCTGCTGTTGTAACTTTTTCATTCTCTTCCTACGCTCATGTGCTCCCCTACTGAACCGTCCTCTCTTTTTAGGAGGGAATGACTCTTCAGACTGAGCCTTAAACACGAATATCCCATCTTCATTGTCAGCTGAATACCCTGAGAGGGCAGGCTATGAAGAGGTGCCTTCGCTTCTAGGTGAGCCGGACAACTGACGATAGGCGTCGGAGGGTCCTTGATCACTCATACTGTAAACTAACAAATAGTCAAATAACACACAACAATAAAATACAGATATGCACGTATTTCCGTAATTAATTTCCTAACATATAATATTTTGATGTCAGCAGAACACTTCTGTAGCTGAATCAGTGGCTTAGCTCTGATACCACCTTATGTCGCAACCCCCGCCCCCTATCTGTCTCGGGAAGGGGCGGCCGCGAGACCAGTTTTGGTGGTATCGGTATTTATCATCTTGGCAGTGGAAATTTCATCAGGACAGTAGTTAGGAAATATTTTATCAGAGTAAATACCACATTTTTATAATATTAAACACGTGGGATAATTCCCAAGTTTTCAATACACACATTTTTATAGGGATAAACCCTATTTTATTTAATAAAAACATCTCTTTATTTAGGTAACTTTTATAGCCACTTTTTTCCAAGCCTTCAGTGCTCTCCAGCTGGCTTCTATTTGGCTTTCACATTTTGTTACCTGAAACGCGTTTAAAATATTTTGTCAGTGGGAAATACTGGTGAGTGAATCCCAGTTTAATCAAGAAGAGTTTATTTTTTAACATTATTGAGAACGATTACAATGTTTATTTCTACACAATTACTCATTCAGTATTGTCAATCCTGACTGGTGGGTCATATTACACATTGGCTAACTCTTTGTCCAATGGTAACGTGTTCCACATTTTGTATACAAAACCCCAACATACCGGTAGTAATTGAAGAACTACAAAGACTCAATCACTGCTAATCATATTGTAAAATAATTAAGGTTTTGTAAAAACAGTTTACAAAAAGGAGATTACTCACATTGTTGTCTTAGGGTTTCCTTTAAGGATTTCCTGGTGATTATTTATTAATTACACAAATGCATACACGTTAGTATAATAACTCAATATTTACATTAGTAATACCCTTCCCGAGACGGCATTCCAACGACTACGTCGAGCAGAACCTCGACAGCCATTACGAAACCCTGGATCAATCGGGCAGCGTATCTAATACGTAACCGGGGTTATGATACTTACAACGGAGCAGAACTTCGTTAATTAGGGGGTATACTACCCGAGAATAGCTTCTAATATAAATAAATTCGAGAGAGAAAGTGTCAAAGTGATGTGGTGCGAATTGGGACTGAAGGCCTGAGCTCCCAATTTATAGGAGCTGAATTCGAGTCCCTCGCGACCCGCGTAAGAAGTAGCCAAGGGCTACGCGGCCCGCGACATAGGGTCCGTAGGCCCTAGCTGATTCGGGTCAGCACACTAGGCTTGACACGGTTGTGCCACATGGCAGCTCCGGGCGAGGTCTCGTAGCAGGGCTGTCGCGCCCGGCGTAGGCCGAAGGGTAATCCTTCGCAACCCGCGAACTCCAATAAAACTTTGATTTTTTATTTAATTTTAATAAAAATAAAGGTACTCGGGGTCCGTTTTCGCATACGGGGTGTATTTTTAGACGTATAGGGATATTTAAAATATATTAGGGTGTCGAAAATATTTTGAGGGTTGTTAGGGGAGGGGGGTGGTCACTAGTGACCATTTTTCCATCACTCACAATATCCAATCATGTTCCGCCATGTCAGCAACCATTTTTCCATCACTCACAACCTTTTTTAGTGGGGGTGGTCATCACTCACCACCACACCCAACAATTTCCCCTCAACCAACAATTACACTCACAAAAAAAACCATTACGCGTTGAAAATATCACGAAATCGGATTGCGTTATACTATAACGCGTTGAACTTTTGTTGTGGGGGTGGGTTCAACGCGTGATACAATTGTATCACGGTAAATAACGGGAGTGCCCCGTGTGCCCTTATATACAACAATCACCACACAAATCGAGAATCAGGTTTTCCAGACACCACTCAATTCGCCACAGTTAAATTAGCAATGGAAAATCAATTATCCTTAAAAAAGAACGAACAAAACAAAGTTAGATAACTTAAGTCTGATCATTTTCATTGAAATCACACGATACATGGAAAACTTGACAACCTACGATGTCACTTCTCTAGGGAGTGGAAATAATTACCAAAGAAAAAGTCAAATAAAATACTTAAGTGCTGTAAATGTAGCATGGGATCATGTGGGTTATTCACGTTGGCGGGTTTTTAACGGATCTTGAATACACTTAATTATAACTGACTGATGATTGACCTGTATCTTCCGTCTTGATTCTTAACATACGATCAAAGTATCTGTTATCAAACACGAAACCAAAAAAATGATTGTGAACTGGTACCAAGGTTGTTTGTTTAGTTCGGTACTGTATCATAGCGATATGGTGTCGTTTATCGAAAGCAAAAACAATAAAAGTAAATACCGGTACTGATATAACTTTTAACATATGATCAAAGTATCCGTTATCAAACACGAAACTATAAAAATGAATCCGAACCGGTACCAAGGTTGTTCGTTTAGTCGGTGTGGTAGCGATATGGTGTTAGTTTATCGAAAGCAAAAACAATAAAAATAAATACCGGTACCGATAAAGATGTTGTTCAATCGGTTTTGATTCGGTTTGGTATTATAGCGGTACAACATTCTAACTATTATTATAATTATAATTATAATTATAGCTCCGGCCCTTTTTTATTACTAATCGAATATTCTTCACTATTTGACTAAAGCAAAAACGATAAAGATAGTGTTAGTTTATCAAAAGCAAAAACGATAAAATAAATACCTATAATCTAATTATTATTATAATTATAATTTTATATATATATAGGGGAGGGTTTAAATGAGAACACTCATCTTTTGTGAGAACCATGAGAACAAATCTCAGCCACACATTTATTTCCCTTGTATTTTAATTAAAAGGGTAATGTGGTAATTAAACAAATTCCCTGTAACTCTCTTGTTTCCATTTACACCAAAATTCCAGCACTACTCTTTTTCAATCCACGCACAAGATCTTCAGCCTAGGCCTATGATCTTCAATCAGGAATCTTATCCAATCGATCATGGTTTGGATTAACTGATCTTAAACTATTTCGTTCCTAATCTGCAGGTATGTTCTTCAATCTTTGATTGTGAGACAGTTTTTGGATTCATTGATTTTTGCTTAAATCGATATTCGATTCACTGATTAATTGTCCAATCGATTTTTGATTCATTAATTATTGTTCAATCGAATTTGGTATCAGTTACTTTGTTTATGTATTGTGGGTTTTGTTCCACGATTTTAACACATGTTCCTATTGAGTTCGTAATTTGCCCTAATTAGTTCTTATTTGCTGGATTGCAAGTACAGTTTATCCTAAATTATATGTAAGGATTATTGAATCACAAGATTGATCAAGCAGCATTTCATGACTAAGATTGATATCAAAATCAGCAACAAATGTTAGCTTAGGTTCTTTATCTTAGTTTTTACAAAGTGTAATTGTAAGGGTTATTTTAAGTTATTGATAATGACTACAAGCATGTGTTTATATTGTGATGTAGGTTCATCTAAGATTAGCTACGAGGATATTGAAATTGTGTGAGGTGAACCAAGGGTTCTATATTAAGTGTTATCAATCATGAGGAACAATTTGAAGATTTGGATGAAGCAAGTGTTGGAGCTGATATGAGCATCCTATCCTGTTCAAATTTACACATGTGTAACTACTAATTGCTTACATCCCATCCTGGAAGATGCGAGGCCATGTATGCGTACAGGCTTGATATTGAAGTCAAAAGGTTGTCTTAAGTCCATAAGATTTTCAGCTTTGTTGCAAGGCTGCATCAGATGAATGGGTTGATGGTGCTTCAAGGCTTCTTATGTGTTTATTCATATTTGCGTATGTTTAACAATTGATTGTACATGTGTGTAAGTGTATGTTTTACATATGTAAATTCTTATCAGTTTAATGGAAATGGCCAATCTGTTTTGTTAACATATGAGTTTGTTATATATGATTTACACATGTGTAAATGGTTTAGTGTCACATATCTATGTGTATTTTACACATGTGCAGCTGAATTACACATGTGTAAACCTTCATATCTATGTTTTTTTATAAATACAATGATTTACACATGTGTAAACCTTCATATCTATGATTATTATTTTCTTTAACTATTATGATTTACACATGTGTAAACTTTGATATATATTCTTATGTTTTTTTTAACCATTGTGATTTACACATGTGTAACTTTCATATCAGTGCTCATTTTTTGTAACTATTGTAATTTACACATACGTAAACCTTTAGATCTATGATTTACACATGTGTAAACCATTCATATCTATGCTTATTCTCTTAACTACCATGATTTACACACGTGTAAACCTTCATATTTCTATTTCTATGATTTAACGTTATATTTACACATGTGTAAACCTTCTTATCTATGATTTAACATGAAACAATTTACTTACTTCAAATCAATTATCTTTCAATTCTATATCCTACATTAGTAAAGTAATTACGATATAGAAGTTAGCAGGTCCAAAATATACCTTTAAATTAACCCCTTCACATAACATTTTATTGACTAACATGCATATCATCATCACATTTGCAATCGGATAAGTGCTTATAGCTTCAAAGCTATCTGGTTATCCCCACAACATATCATTCTCAAGGGTATTTTCGCTTCATGTCTATCCATGTAAATTTGAATAATCCTTGTTAACAAACAAGTACCAAGTTTCATAAATTGAATGACAAAGAATATACAACTTTTTTAACGCCAACAAAACATCGTTAAATATATCCAAAGCTAACCGAAAGTTAGAATAAAATTACAGCCACCAAAAAACATAAAACAGATACACCAAGCATCATTTAAATAACCATACAATCTAAATTAAACATATAGCAATCGCCCCATGTCAGATGTTGCACTTTTGCTTTGTTTCTCAGCCACAAGTTGCCCAAAACTTTGATTTCTTCCATGGCTCCACCATCCTTTGTTGTTTACCATCGAAAACTTTAGCATTAAGGGCCCTCCAAAGACACCAAACTGTTGTTTGGGACATTGGGTGGACTGTTTTTCTCTACTTTGCAGACTCGCGGTTATGCATATGAATATTTAAAACATCTCTGGCTCTGAACAGGAAGTACGAGGGCAGCCTGTACCAAGAGGCAGCCCGATCCCAAATACCTAGCGCAAACGAACATGAAGCGAATACATGGATCAAAGTCCCAACACATCACACATGTCGCTGCAGGTACCGTAACACTATTTCTGATCTGACCGTCCAAGATTTGTTTAAAACTATGAGAATGTACACATGTGTAAACATTTACATACATGACAAACATTTAAAACTTAACTATGATGTACACATGTGGAAACATTTGTTTGCAAGATTATTCACTAAAGAATTTTTATAAATTGCTAAAATTAGTACTTCAATTGCACAGATCAACTGAACAAATGTAATAAAAATGATACATATGTTCTAGTAGTCATGAGTTATGTAATTTATTGGAAAATTGGTGTCGACTCTACATCAATTTCACTTTGATTGTACCACAAAATCTTAATCTATTTTAATTATTCATAAATTGCTAACCTAATAATTCAGTTTCACATATGCAACAAAAAAAACCCGAAATACTCTGTAACTTATGGACCAGTAATGTTATAGGCTCTTTACCTTCATGAATAGATTACACAAGCGTGGTGATGGCGAGTGCTACACCTTCTGATTCATCAGTTATAGCAAATCCAACCCTAGAATCGAAGCCATGTCGATTAACGACAACAACTAACATATCTGTAACCGACGACGACAACGGAATCGGAGAATGAGAGGGACGGTGGTGATGGTGGATTGCTCGTTCTCTCTGGTGTTAACCGTGATTCTGAACTTTGAAGGGTTTTTTTTGGGTATGGAGATGTGATCGACTGTTTTTGATGGGTTTTGTGTTTTGACAATAAAACCCCTCTAGTCTTGTAATTTAAGTTTCCTTCTCATTTAAACCCCTCTAATCTTAGCCCTTAATTTAAGATGATCAATGGATGAAGATTGTTCCTAGTGTTCTCACAAAAATGGGTGTTCTCAAGATAACCCTTCCCTATATATATATTTATATATTAATAGAAACCTTTGATGAACAGTAGCAAATAGGTGAATAAATTTTGAGTAATTCTTTTTCACTCATCCTAATTGTTTTCATACTTGGATTGTCTCAGACCCAAAGGTAACCCAGTCTTTTCTTCATTTCTCAGATGCATTCACGTTCCATTTAGTTATTTTTAGCTTTTTTATAATATATATTTATGGTTCAACTTGAGATGAATATAACATGAACCAATTTTTCTTTTAATTTCTGATCAGATGCAGTCTCCATTTATCTATTTTTAATATTATATTTATGGTTCAGTTTAAGATGAGTATGACAATGTTTAGCGAATCGTGATAATAAGTTTTAATTATACCACTTATACTATATATAATATATGTTTTAACGCGTTTAGTTTTCGTTTAATCTAATTGTCCTCTAAAAAATTACGTTCATTAACTTAAAAAAATGGAATATGTGCATGTGTTTAGTTCTTTTTCTCAATGTTCCAATATTAAATTTGTTGACAGCGGATTTGCATTTAGAGGTTTTATGAGCATCATATCATAAGTGATTTGAATTTAGAGTGTGTTTTGGGTATCGTAGGCAATACAAGTGTTGTTACCATGTCGGTACCCTGACGAACTAAAGCGATTCTGACTTGATGAGATAAGTGCTGGCATTTTATTTTATTGTTTTAAACCAATGTAAAACATGTGTCGATATACGTTTGGGTATACCATGACTTAATTTTCGGTTTTCTCTTTCGGTTGTTAGAGTGACTGTAGGTATCACAGCAAACCGAACAAATACTGAACGAATTCCCGCCGCGTAGCGCGGGGAAAATCACTAGTTTCAATTAATAGTAACAAATATTTAACTTTACTCACGTCACAATTCTCGATCCGACCCATCCAACAGCTTCAAACTGACCCATCTAGCCCAGGTCGCTCATTTTCGGCCCAGACCCAAATTCTTTTGGGTTATTTGCTTTTCTTTGCACCTTTTATTAAAAAAACTAATAAAAACTAATTTTGTCTTATAAAGATAATCTTTTCATACAATTCCTTTTGTGATTCTCCATTTTTTTTAAAACAAACAAGTTTATTAAATATATTTTGGTTAGAAACAACCAACTCTTTTATTTTTCTGGTAATGTAAAGTAAACCAATTTTTTTAAAATTTCATTTTTTAATTTTAAATTTATATAAGCAGATGCAACTGAATTTAATACATAGAAAACTTTTGTTCTTGGTTCATATTTTCAACAAATATATAATATGATATCATAATGTTTCTTTCATTATCTGAAAATAATTTTGTCATTTTTATAAAAAAAAAATAGAGAATTAGAAAGTTAGCACTCTTTATGACTATTCTAAGAAGTTATAATTGTGTAAAACATTTTAACAATCTAACATGTTAGAAAATTACGATATTCGTCACTATAAGCCGCATAATATTGTGATTAATATAATTACCCTTTAATATATATTAGTGCTACTATTCATAAGAATGGTTTTTTAATATATAGATAATTTCAACAAATATATAATATGATATCATAATGTTTCTTTCATTATCTGAAAATAATTTTGTCATTTTTATAAAAAAAAATAGAGAATTAGAAAGTTAGCACTCTTTATGACTATTCTAAGAAGTTATAATTGTGTAAAACATTTTAACAATCTAACATGTTAGAAAATTACGATATTCGTCACTATAAGCCGCATAATATTGTGATTAATATAATTACCCTTTAATATATATATTAGTGCTACTATTCATAAGAATGGTTTTTTAATATATAGATAATTAAAGGATATCCATTGCAATTCGATACAAACAAAAAGTGTAATTTACCCTTTAATATATATTAGTGTTACTATTCATAAGAATGTTTTTTTAATATATAGATAATTCTTAATTTACGAGAAGTTTTGTAACTATTGATTTTTTTTTTTTTTGTAAACGATACTATATACTATAGGTTTGTTAGTTTGTAGAATAAAAAAACCACATGATTAATATTGAATAATGCATAAAAATATGAAATATATTAAGAAAATAAAATAATAAAGGACTACCAATTAACTACTAACACAAGAAAAAAAATGTTATGAAAAATTGATATATAATAGGAATTCTAAGAAAACTAGAGGGAATTTGATAACTTGGAGAATTAATCTACATCGATTCCTTTTTTTAATCATAAGGGAGGGCGGTATGGTTGCGGGGACCTCGTTCGGGGATGGGGATCACCGATCGGTGAACCATACCGGGTCCATCAGTGAATGGGGAGGGTTGATTTCGGTGTATAGTCACTGATGAGAGGAGAGATACAATCAATCAAGGTTTTTTTTTTTTTTTTAATTGAGGGGTGTTTGAACCATACCTAGTGATTGAGTGTAAAATGTGGAGTAAAATGGAGAGTTGACATGGCATGCTATTATTGGGTAGAGAATGACTCAAACACCCTAGAGTGATTGAACCATACCCTCCACCCTAAGAGTAAATTAAAAGTTTTTTCCTTTATGTTTGTTTCAAATTTCAGGCGTTGTCCTTTACCTTTAAAACTGATGACATTTGTACTTAATTTATGAAAATGTTGCACATTATGTCCTTTAGGGTAAACACAGTTAGAATTTTTCGTTGAGTTATTTCACGTGCATTGCACACGAGGGTAGAACAGTCCTTTCCCCTCCCCACTTGTGTTTCCCCCCTTTAAAACCCTGATAACACCCCCAATTCATCACTTTTATAAATTAGGGCTCAATATCACCCACCAAATTAGGTGAAGCTGTGAAAGTTGGCAAATAACTTTCATATTTACCCTATTTTATCGCTCCTAAAAATGTGGATCTATAATATTCGGCTCAAAACTATATCCCCATAGCATATCAACTCTGCACCTTGAACCCTCGTTGTAACACCTCGAAAATTCACGTCCTATAATGTATTGACACGTGTCATAAGCTTGAACGTGTGAAAGAATACTCTAGAGGGACTAAAGTTGACAAACATAGAAAGTATGTGAATATAAGGGTTTAAAATGTCAACAATGGATAAATATACTTTACAATAACCCTACATGATGCTTATACCCTTAAACGAATAAATCATGGATCATACGAAGCTAATTGTGAAAGAAAGTGAGAGATTACAAACTACAGGGGTTAAATGTGTCAACATGTTTAAGTTATACCTCTGAGTGACCTTTTAGCAAACCCGAAGCTTTGTAACGAGTAATTATGCTCACTAGAATACATGATAAAAATTTCACCAAGTTTCGTTATCATATGAGACAGTTATGATAAAATTCGTATACAAGGAGTTAAAAGCGTCAACGATGAAGTTTATGACTTTTCGGGTGATAACAAAGTTAACCAAGGACTTAACAAGATGGGTATAAGTCTTGAAGCCCTTATAAGTCAATTTAGAAGGCTCATAATGCAAGAAATAACGTCGAAACAACTTTATTTGGACCAAGGACCAAAATGTAAAAATCTGAAAATTTGATTTGGATCAGAAGGGGCATCGCGCGACGCGAGGGACCCTAGGGGGGGTCTACGCGTGGCGCGAGGGGCCCTCTGATACGAAATCTTTGGGCTAAGGTCTGCCTTTTCCATTGTAACCGACTTAAAACAGATATTTCCACTCCATGGGCGACCCCTACATGCTTTTTAGACCTTAGGGAACATCTGTGGACGATCCATGACCAATGGTAGACTTAGTTGTCAATAATCTAGTGAGATTAAAGCACTATATAAAGGGTCATTAGTTACAACTTTGATCATACCTTCACCACTCAACTTCTGATCAATTCTGGAGCTCAAGAGCCTTCTCTAAGCATCCCTGGTCGTGCATTAGACTTTGGTAAGTACCCTTGACCTTCCTTAATCGAGTTTTGCTTAGTTATTAGCTTAAAAGTCAAACCGTCGTAATTAACGTTTGACTTAGCGATTAATCATTAATGGTCCAGTGATTAGTTGAATTGAAAGTAGTTATAAGTTGGTAATTATGTGGGCAATAAACCCTTAAAAGGGCACCCCCTGATTCCCACTCTAACTAGGACTTATGTCGGGTCAAAGTTGTTTATAAAAAGTCAACATAAACTTAATTTGCGGATTAACGCATAATTAGCAATGTAGAAGGCAATGTAACCTACTTTATCACTAATATAACTTGGTAATAAGTATAAGAAATGGTCTAAGCTTGTTTGATCCGACAATTTTCTGTTTAGACCCGGTTCGGAACCGAAAGTCGCAAAACTTTGACTTTTGCTTTGACTTCAGTTCTGACCCGATTTAGTATGATTTGGAAATGCCTTAGAGCTTCATTAGGACCAATTTACATGTTGGGACAACCCTCTGTGTTTGGTTCGTTGATTGCTCGATTCGTTTACACGTTTCCGTTAAATGCCTAATGTTGACCAATATGCCCTTTTGACCATAAAACGAGAATTTTGGAAATATGAGAGGACAATAATCTTTGCTACTGATTTATAAACATGTCTCTAAAGTTTCATATCAGTTCGAGGTCCAGAATAGGAGTTATGCTAAATAGCGCACTTAAGAAGCTTTTTGTTAATTAAACGGCGCAATTAGCATAAAGCCTATCTAAACCCAATTTTCGACACCAGATCTTTTACCCACTGATGTAATATAATATTTTGGGATTTTTAAAGATTTTTAACCTGCTCATAACCTAAGGTTATGGCGTTGATTCGATAAATACCGATTATACCCTTTTTGTGTATAAAATGAGTTCTACATAATATTTTGACACCAATCCAATTGCTACTGATTTTATATAATAAATAAAGTATTTTGAACTTTATAACCTGATCAGAAAACTCAGATTTCCTGTATAACCCGGAAATCGCTTAAAATGGCTTTTTAAACGTATTAAACGCATAGTTTGGGTTTAAAACCATTTTGTCACATAAGACTTATTACCAACTGAGATAACCTATTAAATTAAGTTGTTTTACTGATTATTACAGAACCGAATCTCAGAATTTTAAATAATCTCTTTTATAATCCTTAAAATGACCAAAATACCCCTACGGGTCATATATTTAGATTAAACTCGTTTTGGGCATAATGGAAGGTATCCTACTGATATCACAACATATTTAAAGCATATTGACTTAGGAAACCTGTAAATGACTCTCATGGTTACCCGTAACGCCTCTTGCGCGTTCGGTTCGGTTTATGTAACTAGCTTGCATAAATCAGCCGAAACGGGTCGAACCTTATTATTTTTATCTCAAAATCCAGAATGTTATTAGTTTACCCATATTATACAAGTCTTCAAACTTGTCGGGTCTAAACCAAATTCTATTCCGGTCTTCGCTTAATCACGCGTTCGAACCGTATCTTCCTTTAAAACTAACCGGTCTAAGCTTAAGCTTAACTAAGGACCGTTAGGATTCTAATAGGTTATTATAAACCTTCGTTCCAGAATAGGAGCCCAGTAAAAGCTATCTGTACTTGCTGATTTGATACGGCTGGGATGACTTCTTGCATTCTGCCCCTGCGTGGGCATGTTTTTTTTCTGTTGACCCCTGCGTGGGTATGTTTGTTTGGTTAAGCCCCTGCGTGGGCAAGTTGTTTCTGTAAAAGTCCCGTTTAGGGAAATATGTACTTCTGATGATATTAATGGAATGTTAAGTTATAAATTTCATTTTGTAATTATATGCATAACTATATGAAATAAATGAATCAAAATCATTCCTTTTAAAATAATCTGCCCATTAAATATTAACTAAGAATCTTAAAGGTATAACCTAGCATGCGTGTCAGTATAAGACCTGGCCAAGATGGTAAGACCTGTTAAAAAGATTCAAATCCCTGTTAACATCTGAAAACATGTTAACGCTCCTGGCAGACGTGATTCGTTGAAATCACACACGTCATTCTTATAATAGAATTCTTCAAAAGATTTCCTAACCTAACTTAATGATCTATAAATCATGGGTTTAAATCATCAATTAAGATGATCATACATTAAACATCCATTGGTGATGTAGTGCCTACGGGCCATACTCATTGTCATATAAGACAAAAGACAGTAGTAGTCTATGACTCCCTGTCAGAAAAAGGTAAAGAACTACGTTCAAACCTTCATGCTTTGATTCTCTGAAATCATGGTTTATGATTTAAAATGTCCCTGTGACTAGGCCTTTTGTGCAACTAATAATACTATTATTGATTTATAATTAGGATATATTATAATAAAAATCCTAAATAAATGTGAGTAACAAATTAACCAAATATGGTCTGTGTTTACCATGGTTAATGAATTGCCATAAAAGACAATTCCATAATAAACTCCCAAATAAATTATTTTCATATCTTATGCAACAGTTCAAGATACAATGGCTGACTCAGATGAAATCAACAGTCATCCACGGGAAAATCAGAATGATGCCCGGATTAATATAGCGGGTGCTGAACTGCAAGCGTTAATAGACAACGCTGTTACAAAAGCAATAGAGCGGCAGTATCAGGAATATAGCGGGACTCGAAGTAGGACCCTATCTGCACCGCACTCAAAACCTAAGACTCATTCTGAGGCTCACAGCAAGCCACCCTCCAAGAAGGAAGAACCCAAGAAAGGTGATGACGATCGTCAGTCCTCAAATCAGCAAAGTGCTCCATCTCAAAAGATTGTATTGAATCAAGGACCCTGTGATACGGGTTGCTTCTACAAGTATTTCGTTTCATGTAAACCCAGGGATTTCACTAGGGAAAAAGGAGCTATAGACTGCATGACGTGGTTGGATGAGATGGACACCGTAGTTGATATCAGCGGGTGCGCTGAGAAGGATGTGGTAAAGTTTGTGTTTCAATCGTTCAAAGGTGAGGCCTTAGCCTGGTGGAGAGCGTTGATTCAAGCTACTGGGAAGATTCCACTGTACAATATGACATGGGAACAATTTTTTGCCCTCATCAAGGAGAACTACTGCCCTCAGCATGAGGTCGAAAAGATTGAATATGATTTCTTATCGTTGGTTATGAAGAACCTTGACTGCCAAGCTTACCTTACAAGCTTCAACACAATGTCAAGACTGCCAAATCTTCGTCTTTTGAAGAAGGGTTGTGTCATCTACATGGCACAAGATTGACTCCGTCTGGTGAATCACTTACCATTCAGGGAGATACCCAGTATGGACTGCCTGAGCAAGTGACTATGCTCAAGGCCTCTAAGTGTTTGAAGAAGGGTTGTGTCATCTACATGGCACAAGTGACTATTGATGAGCCGAAACCCAAGATTGAGGATATCCCTGTCATTTCTGAATACCCTGAAGTTTTCCCTGAAGCACTACCTGGTTTACCACCAGATAGGCAAGTGGAATTCAGAATTGACATCATCCCTGGAGCAGCACCTGTTGCTAGAGCACCTTATAGGTTGGCACCAACAGAGATGAAGGAATTGAGAACGCAGCTAGATGAATTGCTAGCCAAGGGTTTCATTAGACCTAGTTCGTCTCCTTGGGGAGCACCAATCTTATTTGTCAAGAAGAAGGATGGATTGATGCGTCTGTGCATCGATTACCGTGAGCTTAATAAGGTCACTATCAAGAATAGGTATCCATTGCCCAGGATCGACGATCTGTTCGATCAACTTCAAGGGGCAAGTTACTTCTCTAAGATTGACTTAAGGTCAGGCTATCACCAACTGAAGGTTAAAGATGAAGACGTACACAAGACTGCATTTAGGACTCGTTATGGTCATTACGAGTTCCTAGTGATGCCTTTTGGGCTCACTAATGCACCAGCGGCATTCATGGATCTCATGAATCGCGTCTGCAAGCCTTACTTGGACAAATTTATCAACGTCTTCATTGACGACATTCTGATTTATTCAAAGAATCAGGCCGACCATGAGAAACATCTTCGATGTATTCTTTCACTACTTCAGCAGGAGAAGCTTTACGCCAAATTCTCTAAGTGTGAATTCTGGCTTCGAGAAGTCCAATTCCTTGGACATGTGGTTAGTGAGCGTGGTATCCAAGTGGATCCCGCTAAGGTTGAAGTTGTCATGAATTGGCAAGAGCCGAAGACGCCCACAGAAATTCTCACTTTCTTGGGATTGGCAGGATATTATAGGCGATTCATTGAAAATTTTTCAAGGATTGCTGCACCCCTAACCTCTTTGACTAGGAAGAAAATAAAGTTCGATTGGGGCCCTAAGCAGCAAGAATCCTTCGATATCCTTAAACAGAAGCTAAGCAATGCACCTGTGTTGACATTGCCTGATGTCACACCCCGATATTTCCACGTATTACCGGTGGGCCCGGTGGGGAGTATCGTGACGTGGTTGGTAACATTACAGTCAAACAACACAATATTTAATATGCACAGCGGAAGCAAAAGATAGATATATTTCAACCGAATATAATTGTAATATCAAGTATCACAAACAGTTGAAAACAATCCACAGGTGGATCAAAAATAAATAGGAAACATTGTTCAACAGTTTTGACATCCAAGCTTGCGAGACTTATTGTGGACGCTAGGAGAAAGCCAGCCTAGTTCGTGTAGTACCTGCACTTAACCTTTTTGGGAAAATACGTCAGTTTACACTGGTAAATACAATTAACTGACTCATTTAGAAAAGGTTTAATAAAATTTGATTTGAATGCACGTGGCACAAACTCTTTATAACTTGGGATAATTATTTGAATATAATCTTGTAAAAGAATTACATGTTCCTTATGCGTTCAGTAGCCCGATCCGTAGACCGGGTTAAAGATCAATAGACACACCACATTATTATTTTTGGCACTGACGGGTGTACGCCTACACCCCGTGCTTAGGTCGTGGCCATCTCGTAAGATGATGCCAAGGATATCCGGGACATGGTCATTAACCCCCCAAAGGCTTTAAGCAAACAAAAAATTTCAAAACGGAGCATATCAATGATTTAACCTCTATTCGATTAAAGATTCAATGTCCGACCAAACGGTATTTTATATACCATACCCCAAGCCCGTATAGGGAAAATAAGTTAAAAGTATTTACCTTTGCAAAGTAATAATCACAATAAGCAAGTGCGTGTAGCTTTTACCGGGTCTCCTATTCTGGAACGAAGGTTTATAATAACCTATTAGAATCCTAACGGGTCTTTAATTAAGCCTAAACTTAGACCGGTTAGTTTTAAAGAAAGATACGGTTCAAACGCACGATTAAGCGAAGACCGGAATAGAATGTGTTTTAGACCCGACAAGTTTGAAGACTTGTATAATATGGGCAAACTAAATACCTTCTGGATTTTGAGATAAAAATGATAAGGTTTGACCCGTTTCGGCTAATTTATGCAAACTAGTTACATAAACCGAACCGAACGCGCAAGAGGCGTAACGGGTAACCATGAGAGTCATTTACAGGTTTCCTAAGTTAATATGCCTTAAATATGTGTTAGTGCATTACGTCTATTGACTTCGTCTTGTATCATGTAATAGGATAAGATTAGATAGGATATCCAGTGCACAAGGTTTGAGAAACGATTGTTAGAGGTTAAGGAAGTGATTTCGCTTATGTGAACATTACATATAAGGGAAATCAGAAACAAGTGATTTCGCTTATATGGCATGTCCGTATAAGTGGAATCATCACACTATATATAGGTGCACATGTTGTTTCATTTGGGACACGACTTCAGAACTGTAACGAAGTGCTGCCGGATTTCTGTCAAGGTTGTAATAGTTGTTAAATGCAATATAAGTGACAGATATTAGATTATCAAGTTGTTTCTGTGTCTAGTTCTCTGATTCCGCCTTTGAACTGGACTTAAAGCTCTTCTGATCGACTTAATCGGGTCAAACAACGATCCAACAAGTGGTATCAGAGCACAGGAAGAAGAGTTTAGCTTGATTTCGTTCATATTCTGACTTCTACACCTTCTTTCATCATTTCAGGAAGTTTTATCGGTCAAAACCGGATCAAAATTTCATAGTGTGTGTAATATTGGACAAAGATAAACCCTTGAAAATTTCACATCAAAATTCGGACTAAAAATGGACCAAATTGACTTCGGACTTGATTTCGCTTATACGAACATCTTGTGATTCCGCTTATACGAACATCTTGTGATTCCGCTTATATGTCATGTTAATTTCGCTTATTTGTCACTATGATTTCGCTCATATGACCATCTGATTTCGTTCTTGTGTCACATAATCAGTGATTTCGCTCGTATGATCATGGTGATTTCGCTCTTAGGGACATACATGGTCTAATTTCGCTCATTAGTCAACCTGATTTCGCTTTTGTGGACTAGATAAGTGTGATTTCGCTCCAAAGGTCACTCAGAATTCTAATTCCGCTTATTCGTACAAAGTGATTCCGCTTATTCGTACAAAGTGATTCAGCTTATTCGTACATTTGTCGTTTAGTACCATACATTGAGAAGTTATCCGTTCAGACAGCTCCAATCTCACCCAAACGGACAGCGTTGTCACGCGATAATTGTCACTGTTGACTTGTGTTGACTCACTTGATCGGATACTCGTCCGTTTCAGTTGGTTGATATTCTTGTTGAAAATAATCATTGTTATTTGATTGTTTCTTGTGTTGTGATTTACGAGGTGTGAATATCAAGGAGATTACATCATGGCTGAAAACAAAGAAGAAAATATTGTTGCTGAGGTTAAAGAGAAAACTAGAGAAGAAATTTTAAGTGAGAAGACCTACAGAGAAAGAAATGTGGTCTACAACAGAATGGATGATATGTAAGAGGAGTATGAGATGGCTGTCGGTAGTAAAAGATGGGATAAAAAGAGAGAATGCTATTATAACAGAGAAGGAGAACCGGTTGTTCCCAAGAAAGACATAATCTTCGATGATGTTCTTCTCAAAGTCCCGTTGAGAGCTGAATACTATAGAAATGTATTGAAAGATGACACATACGTTAAGAGATATGAAAAGGAGATCAGATATGCTATGTTATCATGTCTGAGAAAAAGGGACGAGGAGAGAATGAAGAAGAATGTTGAAGAAATGGTGAACAATCTGAAGAAAGCTGCTGAAGAGGTTAAAGCAGAAACTGTTGAAGTTAAAGCTGTGAAGGAAATCAAAAGTGAAGAAGTTGTTGTGAATGAAGAGGTTGAGAAAGCTGTTACTGAAGAACAGCAGATTGAAGAAGAGGTGAAGAAAGAAGAAAAAGAAGAAAAGAATGAGAATGAGGAAGCTGATAATGTTGGTGATGAAGTCGGTATTGAAGAAAAGCAGAATGTTGCTGAGCAGACAGAGGTTGCTGAAAACACCGAAGTTCCAATCACTGAGGTAAATTCTGATTCTGAAAACTTGAAACTGATTGATCAGTGCAAGAAATGCATGGAACCGTGCAGAGCTTGTACTGAAAAGGATGAGCAATTCAGAACAAGAGATCTTGAATTCAAAAAAATAGAAAACATTTTCAAAGAAAAATGCAAAGAGATGTTAGAAAAAGAAAAGGTTTTTAAAGAAAATGATGAAAAACTTTCAGAAAAATGTAACAAATTAGAGAAAGAAAATGAAGTTTTTAAAGAAAATGTTTTGAAAATGACAAATGAATGTGAACAAAAAGAAATTGCTTGTCAAGAAATGAAAAAGGAATATGACTCAATGAAATTATCATATCACATTACAAAAGAGTCATATGAAAAAGTGAAAGACGAAATGAAATATGCTCAATCAAGAATGAATTATCTGTCTGAAACAACCAAAGAGCTTAAACGAATGTATGCTATAAAACAAGATGTTGTTAATTCCTACATTGAGGATGTTGCTAAGTTAAAGCGACAGATTGCTGATTTAGAACAGGATAACAACAAGTTAAAGAGTTACCACGCGTCGTCATATGTGCTTGAACGAATTTTCAATATAAAACCGGGTGATGGTGAGTCTGAGCAGAACAAGAAAGGCATTGGCTCAGAGTTTCATCAAGTTCCACCACCGGGAAAATTTGCATTTTATGATGAGGAAAAGGTCGAAAAAGCTTTCAACATGGTAGATCAATTGCCAGACAACATTGACATAACCTATTCCAAATCTGATGATTCTCATGATTCAGAGTTGGTAGGTAAAGTCGTTGAAAGTGTGTTGAAAGAAGAGTCAGTTGATACAGGTAAATCTGAATCACAGGATGAAGATGAAGGAAATCTTCATGATGGTTATCTGAAAAACACAAAATCCGAGAAAAGTTTGAATGATGATTCAAAAGGATTGGTTTATACCATGATTGGATCGGACAAATTGTTCTTAGATGTTGTATTCCCGATTCAGAATGTGATTTCAGAAAAGGTTGATAAAGTGTTCAAAATGGTTGAGATTGAGAAGTCTGAGATTTCAAAGTTTGTTGGTAAGAGTCATAAAGGTTCGTATAACAAACCTGGTTTCAAAAGGAAGAACATGAAGGCTGGTTTGGGTTATAAGAAGAAACAACATCGGAACAAAAATGAGACGCCGAATTTTCAAGAAAAAATGAGTTTTGTTCAAGGAGACAATTTAGAAAAAGAAAAAGAACTTAAAATGAGACACTCTAATGATGATTTCCTTGCTAAAAAGAAAAAGCAACAACCACAGGTCAAAGATGTGTCCATGAGAACATGTTTCAAATGTGATCAAAAAGGACATCTTGCACGCAAGTGTCCTAATCTAAAACCTGTGGATGTTGACAAAAAGAAGATTGATGCTGAGAAACAAAAATTTGAGAATGTGAGACAAAGGTCAACCAAATTTGATTCGAAACAAACTTGGAGGTACAATACAAACAAGTTTGCTTCAAATCAAAATTGGAAATCAGACTTGAACAGGTTCGATTCTAGATAGACCTGGAATTCTCACACACCCAGAGTCAGAACAACTCAAAGTTGGAAAACAACTGTTGATATGACAAAACCAAAAGAGTTTTGGAAACCAAAAATTGTTGTTCAAAAACAAAGTGTTCAAAAAGGTTCACATTTTTACAAACGAGGTACACCAAAAGGTCAGACATGGTCTGTTAAGAAACAAGTTGATTTGTTAAAAGATGAGAAAGTTGAAGTTAAAATTGAAAAGATTTTTGTGAAAGATGACAAAGAATTTCCAGCATTGAATGAAAATTATTGTGTTGAAATGCCTAAGGTTCAACAGGCCTGGGCTAAATTGTTCAAGTAATCAAGTAGTCTATATGTGCAGGTGCTCAAGATATCTGAAGATTGTGAGAATGGATATTGGAGCAGCCTGACACAACAAGGAGAGGAGGCTGCTGGATCCTGTGTTGGTTGAAACAGGAAGTTTATATGTTTTCTGTAAATAAATAAACAATATTTCAAAAACCCTAAAAATTGAAAAATTTGAAAAACCAAAAATATGTTTTTAGTTTCTGTCAAATATTCAAAAATTCAAAAATATGTGTTGATTGAATACGCCGAAACCCTCACGGCTGAACAAACATGATTAATTTCACAAGATTGAAAAACGGTTTTCAAACTGTAAAATATCAATGTGTTGTAAATCATGGGGGTATGTATATTTTCTGCAAAACAGAGCATAGTTAGCAGAAAATGGATGGCGAGACAAAACTATCAGTGTTGGTTGTCAAATTTTCTTTAAATGGTTTTGCATTTTAGGGGGAGAAATATTGTTAGAAAATACAAAAACATTTGAAAATTTGAAAAAGTCAAAAACATGATAAAATTCAAAAATTTGAGTTTTTGCGTAAAAAGAGGAAATGATAGTACATCAGTAGACAGTTACAGTACGCTAAAGAATTGGAAAGTTTAAATGTGTTAAACGATCTCACCGTGGATGTGTCGGTAGGTTTTTGCACATTTAGTAAACTTTTTCGGGATATAAACCTAAATTCAAACTTGCTTATTTTGTGGGGAACACTACTTGGATATATAGGTAACCCCTGAAATCTCGTTTGAAAGGTCCCTCTTTCTGAGATACTAGGTCTTTATAGTTAGTGATATCTGGGGTATTATCTCGGGACTTCTGATTTTGCGGAAGCAATGGCCTAGTCCCTGGAGAATACTTTTCGCATTGCTTGAAACATAGCGCAGCCCTCAGCTAAAAAATGATGAAACATTGAAAAATGCTAATCATGGCTGTTGTAATACAAAAGATCCTCTAAAGGGGACACACCCAAAGTCGAACCGTCATCTCTCTGCTGAACGGAAGTTCTGACCTGAGCTCTCACGGTTTCGTACTATAATTTATTCCCCTTACAGATATCATCTAGGTATACTCACCTGTAAGACTGAATATTGGGATCTGGATACGGGAGTATATTCAAGAGGTGGGACACATGAATGAGTTTAAGTTCTTAAAATACCTAATTCGTATCCTGGACAGATTGAAATTTGTATGAAAATTTAAGTGGATCAATATATCGACAATCTAAGTGAATTGTTTAATACTTAATGTGTAATTAAGCTCAACGGTACTTGTGACTTGTCAAAAACTGATATGATCCTCTGACGCATACTCAAACAAAAATATTGTCTGTAAATATGTTTGTACATATTTCTTTACTGCTTTATATTTTCAGAAAATACAAAAAGATTTTGATTTCACTTTATTTTCGACAACCGATATCTGAAATGCTGAGTTTCAAAATCTAAGTAAGCTGATTGTGTTTCTGAAAATAAAACAAGTTCATTAATTTGAAACTTGAATTAAAATAAAAAATTTCAAAAACAGTTTGTGACGTCTCCAAGGTCATTAACTTGAACTTGGATGATTAACTGTGAGGGAGTTGGATTCTTTAATGCTGCCAAATTTATAAAGTTTGTTGATAGGGGGAGTGGATTAGAGAAGATTGATTGATAATATGAAAACATTGTATTTATGAATGTTTGAGTGATTGCAGATGTACCAGATTACGATCCCGAGAGCAGAGTTTAAGGGGGAGTCTGAAGACAAGTTTGAAGCAAAGAGGAGCTTGTAGATGTAAAGCTAGGTGTCGATCCCAAAGCACGGAAGCTTGACGAAAGGGGGAGCCTGAAGCTGATGGAAAAAAAGAAAGATTGTTGTATGCTTACAATGTTACAACTTGAAAAGAAAAGACAGAATGATCAAGACTGAAGATGTGTCATATTGAAGATTAGTCACTAAAGACTTCGTCAATATCCGAGGGGGAGTCTGTTAGTGCATTACGTCTATTGACTTCGTCTTGTATCATGTAATAGGATAAGATTAGATAGGATATCCAGTGCACAAGGTTTGAGAAACGATTGTTAGAGGTTAAGGAAGTGATTTCGCTTATGTGAACATGACATATAAGTGAAATCAGAAACAAGTGATTTCGCTTATTTGGCATGTCCGTATAAGTGGAATCATCACACTATATATAGGTGCACATGTTGTTTCATTTGGGACACGACTTCAGAACTGTAACGAAGTGCTGCCGGATTTCTGTCAAGGTTGTAATAGTTGTTAAATGCAATATAAGTGACAGATATTAGATTATCAAGCTGTTTCTGTGTCTAGTTCTCTGATTCCGCCTTTGAACTGGACTTAAAGCTCTTCTGATCGACTCAATCGGGTCAAACAACGATCCAACAATATGTTGTGATATCAGTAGGATATCTTCCATTATGCCCAAAACGAGTTTAATCTCAATTTAAGCCCCGTAGGGGTATTTTGGTCATTTTAAAGATTATAAAAGAGATTAATTAAAATTCTGAGATTCGGGTCCGAATACATCAGTAAAATAACTTATTTTAATTGGTCATATCAGTTGGTAGTAAGTCTTATAAGACAAAATGGTTTTAAACATAAACTATGTGTTTAATACTCTTAAAAAACATTTTAAACGATTTCCGGGTTATACCAGAAATCTGAGTTTTCTGATCAGGTTATAAAGTTTAAAATACTATATTTATTATATAAAATCAGTAGCAATTGGATTGGTGTCAAAATACTATGTAGAACTCATTTTATACACAAAAAGGGTATATTCGGTATTTACCGAATCAACGCCATAACCTTAGGTTATGAGCAGGTTAAAAATAATTAAAAATCTTTAAAATCCCAAAATATTATATTACATCAGTGGGTAAAAGGTTTGGTGTCAAAAATTGGGTTTAGATAGGCTTTATGCTAATGACGCCGTTTAATTACTAAAATGCGTTCTAATTACGCTAATGAGCATAACTCCTAATCTAGACCTCCAACTGATGTGAAAATTTAGGGACATGTTTATAAATCAGTAACAAAGGTTATTGTCCTTTCATATTTCCAAAATTCTCGTTTTATGGTCAAAAGGGCATATTGGTCAACATTAGGCAATTAACGGAAATATGTAAACGAATCGGTCAATCAACGAACCAACCACAGAGGGTTATACTATCATGTAACCTGGTCCTAAGGGAGCTCTAAGGCATGTTCAAATCATACTAAATCGGGTCAGAACTGAAGTCAAAGCAAAAGTCAAAGTTTTGCGACTTTCGGTTCCGAACCGGGTCTAAACAAAAAATTGTCGGGTCGAACATGCTTAGACATGTTCTTACATTTATTACTAAGTTATGTGAGTGATAAAATAGGTTACACACCTTCAGCATTGCTAATTATGCGTTAATCCGAAAATTATGGTTCTGTTGACTTTTTATAAACAACTTTGACCCGACATTTGATCTAGTTAGAGCGGGAATCAGAGGGTGCCCTTTTAAGGGTTTATTGCCCACATAATTACCAACTTATAACTACCTTCAATTCGACTAATCACTGGACCATTAATGATTAATCGCTAAGTCAAACGTTAATTACGACGGTTTGACTTTTAAGCCAATAACTAAGTAAAACTCAATTAAGGAAGGTCAAGTATACTTACAAAAGTCCTATGCACGATTTGTGATCCTTAGAAAGTGGCCTTGAGCTCCACAATTGATCAGAAGTTGAGTGGTGATGGTATGATCAAAGTTGTAACTAATGGCCCTTTATATAGTGCTTTAATCTCACTAGATTATTGACAACTAAGTCTACCATTGGTCATGGATCATCCACAGATGTTCCCTAAGGTCTAAAAAGCATGTAGGGGTCACCCATGGAGTGGAAATATCTGATCTAAGTCGGTTATTCCGTTTAAACAGGCTGTTGTCCCATGTTTCTGCATCTGGGGATCGGACGCGGCCCGCGTAAGGTCTTGTTAAGGCTTACGCGGCCCGCTTGAGGCCTGCTGTCAGGTAAAAACTTTTTCTAGTTTTTGCATCTTGGCTCTTGGTCCTTCGAAAGGTCATCCCATCTTGTTTCTTGCATTATGAGCCCTTCAAATTGACTTATAAGGGCTTCAAGACTTATACCCACTTTGAAAGTCCTTGGTTAACTTTGTTATCACCCGAAAAGTCATAAACTTCATCGTTGACGCTTTTTACCCCTTGTGTGCGAATTTTATCATAACTTTCTCATACGATAACAAAACTTGGTGAAATTTATATCATGTATTCTGGTGAGCATAATTAATCGTTACAAAGCTTCGGGTTTGCTAAAAGGTCACTCAGAGGTATACTTTAAACATGTTGACACAATTAACCCCTGTAGTTTGTAATTTCTCACTTTCTTTCACAATTAGCTTCGTATGATCCATGATTCATTCGTTTAAGGGTATACGCATCATGTAGGGTTATTGTAAAGTATAATTATCCATTGTTGACATTTTGAACCCCTATATTCACATACTTTCCATGTTTGTCAACTTTAGTCCCTCTAGAATATTCTTTCACACGTTCAACGTATGACACGTGTCAATATATTATAGGACGTGAATTTTCGAGGTGTTACATCCTCACCCCCTTAAAAGAAATCTCGACCTCGAGATTTACTGAAACAAATGAGGGTACTTTTCTTTCATTGTGGACTCGACCTCCCACGTGTACTCGGGACCTCTACGGGCATCCCATTTAACTTTCACAATTGGCACATGCTTCCTTCAAAGCTTCTTGACCTGTCGATCCTCGATCGACACAGGTTTTTCAACAAACTTCAAGCTCTCCTCTATGTGCACATCTGTGTGTGGTATGACTAGTGATTCATCAGCGAAGCACTTCTTCAGATTGCAGATGTGGAATACATTGTGAATACCACTGAGCTCTTCAGGTAAGTTTAACTTATAGGCAACTGATCCGACACGTTCGATGACCTCGAATGGTCCTATGTATCTCGGGCTTAACTTGCCTTTCTTACCAAATCGCATCACTCCCTTCCAGGGTGATACTTTAAGCAGTACTTTGTCACCTACCTCGAAGTTAAAAGGTTTACGCTTTAAATCTGCGTAGCTTTTCTATCTATCCCTGGCAGCTTTCAGGCGGTCACGAATCTGGACAATCTTGTCCGTCGTTTCAAAGACTATTTCCGGTCCTGTCAGTTGGACATCTCCAACTTCCGCCCAACAAACGGGCGTTCTGCACTTTCTACCGTACAAGGCCTCGAAAGGCGCAGCCTTAATGCTGGTATGGTAGCTATTGTTATACGAGAACTCGATCAATGGCAGGTGGTTATCCCAACTACCACCTAAGTCAA
This sequence comes from Helianthus tuberosus, assembly GCA_030545235.1. Lineage (NCBI taxonomy): Eukaryota > Viridiplantae > Streptophyta > Magnoliopsida > Asterales > Asteraceae > Helianthus > Helianthus tuberosus. The sequence goes on along the minus strand of CM060382.1, from coordinate 38,493,194 downwards.
TCACACATGCACGAAGCATGTCTTCCAAGGTTTGGATTGTACGCTCACTCTGCCCGTCCGTCTGCGGATGGTAAGCCGTACTGAAATTTTAGCGCGTGCCCAAAGATTGTTGGAAACTTTTCCAAAAATGTGATGTGTATCTAGTATCTCTGTCAGAGATAATAGACACTGGTACGCCATGTAAAGCTACAATCTTATCTACGTACAGTTGGGCCAACATGTCGGAGCTATAGATCTCCTTAATGGGTAGGAAATGTGCTGACTTAGTCAGTCTATCTACTATTACCCATATCGTATCATTTCCTTTCCTTGTCTTTGGCAACTTGGTGATAAAGTCCATTGTCACCATTTCCCACTTCCACGTGGGAAGTTCAGGCTGTTGTAGCAAACCTGACGGCTTTTGATGTTCAGCTTTGACTTGCGCACATGTCAAACATTTAGCTACATAGGCGGCTACAGACTTCTTCAAGCCTATCCACCAATAGTTTGCCTTTAGATCCTGGTACATCTTATCAGCTCCAGGATGAACGGAATATTTAGAACTATGGGCTTCCTGGAGGATAACATCCCGAAGTCCTCCATAAACTGGAACCCATATTCGTCCATTTAATCTCAGGATTCCCGCCGCGTAGCGCGGGGAAAATCACTAGTTTCAATTAATAGTAACAAATATTTAACTTTACTCACGTCACAATTCTCGATCCGACCCATCCAACAGCTTCAAACTGACCCATCTAGCCCAGGTCGCTCATTTTCGGCCCAGACCCAAATTCTTTTGGGTTATTTGCTTTTCTTTGCACCTTTTATTAAAAAACTAATAAAAACTAATTTTGTCTTATAAAGATAATCTTTTCATACAATTCCTTTTGTGATTCTCCATTTTTTTTAAAACAAACAAGTTTATTAAATATATTTTGGTTAGAAACAACCAACTCTTTTATTTTTCTGGTAATGTAAAGTAAACCAATTTTTTTAAAATTTCATTTTTTAATTTTAAATTTATATAAGCAGATGCAACTGAATTTAATACATAGAAAACTTTTGTTCTTAGTTCATATTTTCAACAAATATATAATATGATATCATAATGTTTCTTTCATTATCTGAAAATAATTTTGTCATTTTTATAAAAAAAAAATGGAGAATTAGAAAGTTAGCACTCTTTATGACTATTCTAAGAAGTTATAATTGTGTAAAACATTTTAACAATCTAACATGTTAGAAAATTACGATATTCGTCACTATAAGCCGCATAATATTGTGATTAATATAATTACCCTTTAATATATATTAGTGCTACTATTCATAAGAATGGTTTTTTAATATATAGATAATTAAAGGATATCCATTGCAATTCGATACAAACAAAAAGTGTAATTTACCCTTTAATATATATTAGTGTTACTATTCATAAGAATGGTTTTTTAATATATATATAGGTAATTCTTAATTTACGAGAAGTTTTGTAACTATTGATTTTTATTTTTTTTGTAAACGATACTATATACTGTAGGTTTGTTAGTTTGTAGAATAAAAAAACCACATGATTAATATTGAATAATGCATAAAAATATGAAATATATTAAGAAAATAAAATAATAAAGGACTACCAATTAACTACTAACACAAGAAAAAAAATGTTATGAAAAATTGATATATAATAGGAATTCTAAGAAAACTAGAGGGAATTTGATAACTTGGAGAATTAATCTACATCGATTCCTTTTTTTAATCATAAGGGAGGGCGGTATGGTTGCGGGGACCTCGTTCGGGGATGGGGATCACCGATCGGTGAACCATACCGGGTCCATCAGTGAATGGGGAGGGTTGATTTCGGTGTATAGTCACCGATGAGAGGAGAGATACAATCAATCAAGGTTTTTTTTTTTTTTTTTTAATTGAGGGGTGTTTGAACCATACCTAGTGATTGAGTGTAAAATGTGGAGTAAAATGGAGAGTTGACATGGCATGCTATTATTGGGTAGAGAATGACTCAAACACCCTAGAGTGATTGAACCATACCCTCCACCCTAAGAGTAAATTAAAAGTTTTTTCCTTTATGTTTGTTTCAAATTTCAGGCGTTGTCATTTACCTTTAAAACTGATGACTTTTGTACTTAATTTATGAAAATGTTGCACATTATGTCCTTTAGGGTAAACACAGTTAGAATTTTCCGTTGAGTTATTTCACGTGCATTGCACACGAGGGTAGAACAGTCCTTTCCCCTCCCCACTTGTGTTTCCCCCCTTTAAAACCCTGATAACACCCCCAATTCATCACTTTTATAAATTAGGGCTCAATATCACCCACCAAATTAGGTGAAGCTGTGAAAGTTGGCAAATAACTTTCATATTTACCCTATTTTATCGCTCCTAAAAATGTGGATCTATAATATTCGGCTCAAAACTATATCCCCATAGCATATCAACTCTGCACCTTGAACCCTCGTTGTAACACCTCGAAAATTCACGTCCTATAATGTATTGACACGTGTCATAAGCTTGAACGTGTGAAAGAATACTCTAGAGGGACTAAAGTTGACAAACATAGAAAGTATGTGAATATAAGGGTTTAAAATGTCAACAATGGATAAATATACTTTACAATAACCCTACATGATGCTTATACCCTTAAACGAATAAATCATGGATCATACGAAGCTAATTGTGAAAGAAAGTGAGAGATTACAAACTACAGGGGTTAAATGTGTCAACATGTTTAAGTTATACCTCTGAGTGACCTTTTAGCAAACCCGAAGCTTTGTAACGAGTAATTATGCTCACTAGAATACATGATAAAAATTTCACCAAGTTTCGTTATCATATGAGACAGTTATGATAAAATTCGTATACAAGGAGTTAAAAGCGTCAACGATGAAGTTTATGACTTTTCGGGTGATAACAAAGTTAACCAAGGACTTAACAAGATGGGTATAAGTCTTGAAGCCCTTATAAGTCAATTTAGAAGGCTCATAATGCAAGAAATAACGTCGAAACAACTTTATTTGGACCAAGGACCAAAATGTAAAAATCTGAAAATTTGATTTGGATCAGAAGGGGCATCGCGCGACGCGAGGGACCCTAGGGGGGGTCTACGCGTGGCGCGAGGGGCCCTCTGATCCGAAATCTTTGGGCTAAGGTCTGCCTTTTCCATTGTAACCGACTTAAAACAGATATTTCCACTCCATGGGCGACCCCTACATGCTTTTTAGACCTTAGGGAACATCTGTGGATGATCCATGACCAATGGTAGACTTAGTTGTCAATAATCTAGTGAGATTAAAGCACTATATAAAGGGTCATTAGTTACAACTTTGATCATACCATCACCACTCAACTTCTGATCAATTCTGGAGCTCAAGAGTCTTCTCTAAGCATCCCTGGTCGTGCATTAGACTTTGGTAAGTACCCTTGACCTTCCTTAATCGAGTTTTGCTTAGTTATTAGCTTAAAAGTCAAACCGTCGTAATTAACGTTTGACTTAGCGATTAATCATTAATGGTCCAGTGATTAGTCGAATTGAAAGTAGTTATAAGTTGGTAATTATGTGGGCAATAAACCCTTAAAAGGGCACCCCCTGATTCCCACTCTAACTAGGACTTATGTCGGGTCAAAGTTGTTTATAAAAAGTCAACATAAACTTAATTTGCGGATTAACGCATAATTAGCAATGTAGAAGGCATGTAACCTACTTTATCACTAATATAACTTGGTAATAAGTATAAGAAATGGTCTAAGCTTGTTTGATCCGACAATTTTCTGTTTAGACCCGGTTCGGAACCGAAAGTCGCAAAACTTTGACTTTTGCTTTGACTTCAGTTCTGACCCGATTTAGTATGATTTGGAAATTCCTTAGAGCTTCATTAGGACCAAGTTACATGTTGGAACAACCCTCTGTGTTTGGTTCGTTGATTGCTCGATTCGTTTACACGTTTCCGTTAAATGCCTAATGTTGACCAATATGCCCTTTGGCCATAAAACGAGAATTTTGGAAATATGAGAGGACAATAATATTTGCTACTGATTTATAAACATGTCTCTAAAGTTTCATATCAGTTCGAGGTCCAGAATAGGAGTTATGCTAAATAGCGCACTTAAGAAGCTTTTTGTTAATCAAACGGCGCAATTAGCATAAAGCCTATCTAAACACAATTTTCGACACCAAATATTTTACCCACTGATGTAATATAATATTTTGGGATTTTTAAAGATTTTTAATTATTTTTAACCTGCTCATAACCTAAGGTTATGGCGTTGATTCGATAAATACCGATTATACCCTTTTTGTGTATAAAATGAGTTCTATATAATATTTTGACACCAATCCAATTGCTACTGATTTTATATAATAAATAAAGTATTTTGAACTTTATAACCTGATCAGAAAACTCAGATTTCCTGTATAACCTGGAAATCGCTTAAAATGGCTTTTTAAACGTATTAAACACATAGTTTGGGTTTAAAACCATTTTGTCACATAAGACTTATTACCAACTGAGATAACCTATTAAATTAAGTTGTTTTACTGATTATTACAGAACCGAATCTCAGAATTTTAAATAATCTCTTTTATAATCCTTAAAATGACCAAAATACCCCTACGGGGCATATATTTAGATTAAACTCGTTTTGGGCATAATGGAAGGTATCCTACTGATATCACAACATATTTAAAGCATATTGACTTAGGAAACCTGTAAATGACTCTCATGGTTACCCGTAACGCCTCTTGCGCGTTCGGTTCGGTTTATGTAACTAGTTTGCATAAATCAGCCGAAACGGGTCGAACCTTATTATTTTTATCTCAAAATCCAGAATGTGATTAGTTTACCCATATTATACAAGTCTTCAAACTTTTCGGGTCTAAACCACATTCTATTCCGGTCTTCGCTTAATTACGCGTTCGAGCCGTATCTTCCTTTAAAACTAACCGGTCTAAGCTTAAGCTTAACTAAGGACCGTTAGGATTCTAATAGGTTATTATAAACCTTCGTTCCAGAATAGGAGCCCAGTAAAAGCTATCTGTACTTGCTGATTTGATACGGCTGGGATTGAATATTATATTTAGCTCAGGTAAATACTTTTGACTTATTTTCCCTATACGGGCTTGGGGTATGGTATATAAAATACCGCTTGGTCGGGCATTGAATCTTTAATCGAATAGAGGTTAAATCATTGATATGCTCCGTTTTGAAATGTTTTGTTTGCTTAAACCCTTTGGGGGGTTAATGACCATGTCCCGGATATCCTTGGCATCATCTTACGAGGTGGCCACGACCTAAGCACGGGGTGTAGGCGTACACCCGTCAGTGCCAAAATACATAATGTGGTGTGTCTATTGATCTTTAACCCGGTCTACGGATCGGGCTACTGAACGCATAAGGAACATGTAATTCTTTTACAAGATTATATATAAATAATTATCCCAAGTTATAAAAAGTTTGTGCCACGTGCATTCAAATCAATTTTTAATCATTTTAAAATGAGTCAGTTGATTGTATTTACCAGTGTAAACTGACGTATTTTCTCAAAAAGGTTAAGTGCAGGTACTATGCGAACTAGGCTGGCTTTCTCCTAGCGTCCACAATAAGTCTCGCAAGCTTGGATGTCAAAACTGTTGAACAATGTTTCCTATTTATTTTTGATCCACCTGTGGATTATTTTCTACTGTTTGTGATACTTGATATTACAATTTATTAAAGTTGAAATATATCTATCTTTGCTTCCGCTGTGCATATTAAATATTGTGTTGTTTGACTGTAATGTTACCAACCACGTCACGATACTCCCCACCGGGCCCACCGGTAATACGTGGAAATATTGGGGTGTGACACTCGTGTGCAATGCATATGACATAACTTAACAGAAAATTCTAACTGAGTTTGCTCTAAAGGACATAACGTGCAACATTTTCAAATATTAAGTACAAAAGTCATCAATTTTAAAGGTAAAGTACAACGCCTGAAATTTGAGACGAACATAAAGGACAAAACTTGTAATTTACTCTAATCATAAATATAAAAAAATAGGGTAATCCACAACAATTGTTCAACCCAGGGGATCGGGGGTTTATCTTTGAAATGTTAGGGTTTGCAATTTAGAAAGGGGTGGCGACGCAACTTGTTGCCCGTCTACCTTCCATTTTCATATAACTTGGCAAGTTTTTTAATGAATAAAATATTTAGAAAAAAAGGCATAATAGTAAACTCTTGATTTCTTTTTCTCCCATTAAATTTTTAATTACATTTCTATTTATATAACCTTAAATTAAAAGGTCGGTGACCACCTTTCTGATTTGAAAAAATTCACCCCAACTTTTCTAAATTGATACAAGTCATCCCTTAAATTTCTAACTTGATAAAAACCAACTTTCTAGCTTGACAAAAATAACTCTCTTACTTTCTAACTTTTCATAAAGGACCTTATACTTTCTAACTTCTTATTTACTGTCAAACTTTTGATATGTAAACCATTCTACACCCAAACTTTGCTATAACATCAAAGGTAACCCTCTAACTTTATAAATGTCACTTTGGCCCCCATCAAGTTTCTAAAGTTTTGAACTTACCCTAAAACTAATTTCTACGTTTTTTTTATCGACGTGTCGGTATAAACTCAAGTTCGTCTACGCTTTAACGTAATTTTTGTTAGAAAATGAGTCGGGTCAATTATAAAATGTTTTCTCTGTTCATTTTGAGTTGGACTACGTTTTCATGTAAATTTTATTTGAAACACACATTGGGTCAAATTTAAAACATTTTGATTTGGCGGTATAAATTTGATTTATCATACTTTTTGACGTATATTCAGTTCGGAAACGAGTTTGATCGATTGTAGTCTATACGTTATCATTTCGCGTACGCCGCCGCCGTAACGCGCGCCGGGTAAAAAAACTACAATATCTTAAAGCACAATGTCGGTGGTATTTACCACCGAACCCTCCATTTTAAAAACTTCTAGTTTTTACCCTATACTATTACTTTGTATTTATTTACACCTTCAACTTTTGAAAATTACACAATTTTATAGCACTAGATTACCCTTTGCTATTACTTTGTATTTACTTACACCTTCAACTTTTGAAAATTACACAATTTTATAGCACTAGATTACGCAAATTACAGTATTGCCCCTTGATGTGGGGTTAAAACTTAAAATATGTTGCGTTTTATACCAGTTCGTGTTGAGATTTAGCATGATAAATACATTAATTCATAGTTGTTATATAGTTATTGTATTATTGGTATTTTTGGATTACAAGGTTAAACAAGTGAAGAATATGGTTCGAAAAGTCAATACGGGACGTGAAACAAGGAGACACGCGCAAGAACTTAGTTCCCCGTCCGTGACGCACTGGAAGCAACCAAGTTACGTCGGTCGTTTAAAATTGGAAGTCGGTCAAGTTTGTGACCCCCGCGACACGCAGGGGTGTTTGGGTAACCTGCCGCGACGTGCTGGAAGCAACCAAGTTACGTCGGTCGTTTAAAATTAGAAGTTGGTCAAGTTTGTGACCCCCGCGACACACAGGGGTGTTTGGGTAACCTGCCGCGACGCGCGGCCCGAGGTGACTAGGAGAAAATGTATTTAAATGATCAAGATTTGATTTTAGGGCATTCTTTCACTTTTATTGTCCCAGCCGATGAACAGCAACCCTAGGACGAATTATAGCGTCAAGACTTCATCTTTCAAGCCGTTTTCCATGTCTGAATCATTCTCGATCAAGTTTGAAGCTTTGATAACAAGCATGAGCGGCTATTTTAAAATTTTGTCGCTAACACATAGTAGTGTTTCACAGTTTGAATCAATTTTTGTTTTAATATGAAAAAGCCACACAATCAATGTTGCAAGTAAAACTCTAATTAATCAATCTTCTACAAAATGTTTTTAAGTAAAACTCTAATTAATCAATCTTCTAATAAAAGGCGTTCCCTGTTCTCATACCCCTATTATTCCCGTACTCCTTTACACACACTCTCTCTCTCTATATATATGTATGTATATATAGAGAGAGATAAAGATGGGGGTATGAGAATATTAACTCCCAAAAAAATGTCTACGACTAGAAACATATACATAATCTAAGGCCCTAACTATCTGCACACCCAGTTTGCCTATCTGCACATTTAGGGTTTACCTACGCTGCGTATAGGTCTATACTCAGCGTATATAAACCATGGATTTCAGAGTCTTATCAGCAATCATTGCACAGAAAACAAGGGTTTATATACGCTGCGTAGGGGCCTATACGCAGCGTTTATAAAGCTCAATTTTTGTATTTTTTTTATGTATTCCTTTGTTTATTTATAAAAAAAAAGAAAATTATTTATAAAAAAACAATATTATTGGTAAATAATACAAATATAAATTATAAAAATTAAAAATAATACAACTATTATGAATTATAAAAATTAAAAAAGAAAATTATTTATAAAAAAACAATATTATTGGTAAATAATACAAATATAAATTATAAAAATTAAAAATAATACAACAATTTTGAATTATAAAAATTAAAAAAGAAAATTATTTATAAAATACAATATTATTGGTAAATAATACAAATATATTATACGATACGATGCAACACGATACGCTACTACACTATACGATACGATGCAACACGATACGCTACTATACGATACGATATAACACCCGTATAGGCCTATAGGTGTATATATGTCCCGTATAGGCCTACTATACGATACGATATCACACTTATAGGCTTATACGAGGTCAATACGGGACATAAACTATGCTATACGATACGATATCACACTTATAGTCTTATACGAGGTCAATATGGGACATATACTATGCTATACGATACGATATAACACTTATAGTCTTATACGAGGTCAATACGTGACCTATACTACACCTATACTACACCTATACGATACGATATCACACTTATAGGCTTATACGAGGTCAATACGGGACCTAAATCACACCTATAGGCCTATACGGGTGTTATATCGTATCGTATAGTATCGTATCGTATCGGGTGTTATATCGTATCGTATAAGCCTATAAGTGTGATATTGTATCGTATAGGTGTGATTTAGTTCCCGTATTGACCTCGTATAAGCCTATAAGTGTGATATTGTAACGTATAGCGTAGTATATGTCATGTATAAGGCTATAAGTGTGATATCGAATCGTATAGGTGTGGTTTAGGTCCCGTATTGACCTCGTATAAGCCTATAAGTGTGATATCGTATCGTATAGGTGTAGTATAGGTCACGGATTGACCTCGTATAGATCCCTACGCAGCGTATGAGACAAAAATGACTTATACGAGGTCAATACGGGACCTATACTACGTTATACGATACGATATCACACTTATAGGCTTATACGGGGTCAATACGTGACCTATACTACATCTATACGATACAATATCACACTTATAGGCCTACACGGGACATATACTACGCTATACGATATGATATCACACTTATAGGCTTATACGAGGTCAATACGGGACATATACTATGCTATACGATACGATACCACACTTATAGGCTTATACGAGGTCAATACGTGACCTATACTACACCTATACGATACGATATCACACTTATAGGCCTATACGGGACATATACTACGCTATACGATACGATATCACACTTATAGGCTTATACGAGGTCAATACGGGATATATACTATGCTATACGATACGATATCACACTTATAGTCTTATACGAGGTCAATACGGGACATATACTATGCTATACGATATGATATAACACTTATAGTCTTATACGAGGTCAATACGTGACCTATACTACACCTATACTACACCTATACGATACGATATCACACTTATAGGCTTATACGAGGTCAATACGGGACCTAAATCACACCTATAGGCCTATACGGGTGTTATATCGTATCGTATAGTATCGTATCAGGTGTTATTTTCCTTTTTTTATAAATAAACAAAGGAATACACAAAAAATACAAAAATGGAGCTTTATATACGCTCCTTATAGATCACTACGCAGCGTATAAGACACAAATGCCACAACTACCCTTGTATTTGGCTTCGTATAGCCTCAATACAAGGGTATAAATGACATTTTCAGACCTTTATATACGCTGCGTATAGGTCAATACGCAGCGTATATACACTATAAGGGTTAAAAAGATAATTTTACCACAGGTTTGGGGTTAAAAATAATTTTACCACCTTTTATATACGCTGAGTATAGACCTATACGCAGCGTATATAAAGGTCAGAAAATGTCCTTTATACCCTTGTGTTGAGGCTATACGAAGCCAAATACAAGGGTAGTTGTGTCATTTTAGTCTCATACGCTGCGTAGGGATCTATACGCAGCGTATATAAAGCTCCATTTTTTTGTGTATTCCTTTGTTTATTTATAAAAAAAAGGAAATTAACACCCGATACGATACTATACGATACGATATAATACCCGTATAGGCCTAAAGGTGTGATTTAGGTCTCGTATTTACCTCGTATAAGCCTATAAGTGTTATATTGTATCGTATAGGTGTGATTTAGTTCCCGTATTGACCTCGTATAAGCCTATAAGTGTGATATTGTATCGTATAGCGTAGTATATGTCCCGTATAAGGCTATAAGTGTGATATCGTATCGTATAGGTGTGGTTTAGGTCCCGTATTGACCTCGTATAAGCCTATAAGTGTGATATCGTATCGTATATGTGTAGTATGGGTCACGTATTGACCTCGTATAGATCCCTACACAGCGTATGAGACAAAAATGACTTATACGAGGTCAATACGGGACCTATACTACGTTATATGATACGATATCACACTTATAGGGTTATACGGGGTCAATACGTGACCTATACTACATCTATACGATACGATATCACACTTATAGGCCTATACGGGACATATACTACGCTATACGATACGATATCACACTTATAAGCTTATACGAGGTCAATACGGGACATATACTATGCTATACGATACGATATCACACTTATAGGCTTATACGAGGTCAATACGTGACCTATACTACACCTATACGATACGATATCACACTTATAGGCCTATACGTGACATATATTACGCTATACGATACGATATCACACTTATAGGCTTATACGAGGTCAATACGGGACATATACTATGCTATACGATACGATATCACACTTATAGTCTTATACGAGGTCAATACGGGACATATACTATGTTATACGATATGATATCACACTTATAGTCTTATACGAGGTCAATACGTGACCTATACTACACCTATACTACACCTATACGGTACGATATCACACTTATAGGCTTATACGAGGTCAATACGGGACCTAAATCACACCTATAGGCCTATACGGGTGTTATATCGTATCGTATAATATCGTATCGGGTGTTATTTTCCTTTTTTTTTATAAATAAACAAAGGAATACACAAAAAAAAAATACAAAAATGGAGCTTTATATACGCTCCTTATAGATCACTACGCAGCGTATAAGACAAAAATGACACAACTACCCTTGTATTTGGCTTCGTATAGCCTCAATACAAGGGTATAAATGACATTTTCAGACCTTTATATACGCTGCGTATAGATCAATACGCAGCATATATAAACTTTGTGAAAAAATGATCCCTCAAACCTACCAAAATGACCCAAAAAAGTCTAATGGTTTATATACGCTGCGTAGAGAGCTATACGCAGCGTATATAAACCTTGTTTTCTGTGTAATGATTGGTTATTAGGCACTGAGATCCATGGTTTATCTACGCAGCGTATATGTCAATACGCAGCGTATAAGGTTAACCCTATACGCTGCGTATTGACCAATACACTGCGTAGATAAACCCTAATTTTGCTAGGGTTTGGTGTGCCAATAGGCACTTTAGTGTGCCAATAGGCACACTCTAATCTAAACATACGTGCCGCTTGCGGTTGTGTCGTTGTCGTCACACCACCAACATCGTTCGACTCGGCCACTTTCGTATAAAGTAGTCCACCAGTGACCGGAGAAATCACCAACACGTGTCGCCGCAAGGCGTTACTAGTTAACAGACCATTTTAATACGAAAATTCAGACAAACTTTCAACGAAAAAACCCTAATTTTACCACAGTATTGCGACAAAATAGCAACAACACGATACTTCGTTGGAAACAATCTCTAGTTTTCCAACGATAACAAAGAATTTGGTTAACTAAGAGAAGAAAGCTTATGCTGCAAATTAGGTTAGGATTATTAACAAGATACAAAGAAACAAATGTTGATTAATAATTTTCACGTTCAAATGAAGTAGGTGTGAGTGACGTGTGTTGATCTCCACCACTTTGCTCACCGGTGACAGATAGATAGATACATGTTACAGATGACATTGAGCAGGCGACTTGCACGTCATCCATTGAGGTTGTCACGTATAGGACAAAGCAAAAAAAGAACGGCAAATGCTTAATAATAATTTCATTTGTTTACCCACCGGCAAAATGTGCAAATCCACTACCTACTACTTTCAATAAATAATTTTCTTCTTGTTTAACATATGTGTAGACGTTTTGGGGCAAAAGTGAAACTGTACTAATTTTAATGTTATTTTACTAATTTCGTGAAAATAACGTTAAAATCGGCGGACGGTTAATCATATGCATCATGTGGTGGCGTTGATAGCCGAAAGACAAGGGGGTACATGCATTAATCGGCGTTTGTCTCAATTGCCGAGTGCTATGTGCCTTATGTCCAAGGTTTGATGCAAAACTACTACCGAGCCAGGGTCTCACTAGAAGTAGTCTCTTTATTCCTACGAGGTAGAGGTAAGACTGTCTACATCTTACCCTCCTCAGACTCTACCTTTGCTTTGCTATTGGTCAGTGGCGGATCTTTACCTAAAACTCAGCATGGGCCGATGTTTTTTGAAGATAAAATCAGCCTGGGCCGAACCAATACACATTTAAAAAAATTCTCGAAAACTTGAAATTTAACACTACTGGGCGAAAAAACCGCACGGGCCGAGGCCCGGTCCGGCCCCCTTTAAGTTGCGCCACTGCAATTGGTGGGATATACTAAGTATGATGATGATGTTGTTGTTTAACGTTAATCGGAGTTAATTTGTGAGATACTATCATATTCTTTTTTTAAACGCAAACTAACCTACTGATAATCTATTTCTATTAGTCACTATTAGTTCATGTTGATAGAACTGATCCTTAAACAAGATGTCTTTACGTATAAAGGCATAACTGGTTTTGCACTAAAACAATTGATAGAAAACATCAAGAAACTCATGACTTATTTGAATTATTATATGTATGTTTTTATTAATTTCTTTTTACTCCCGTATCCAAAGAAAGCAAGAACTTTGGACCCAAGTTTGAAATATTTGGGTTTAAAAACATTTTTTTTTAAATTATTTTTTAACGATATGAACTTTGAGACATGTATTAAATTATACGCATTTTATTTGACACTTGTGTCTTTCATTTTGTTACTCACGAATGTGGGATGACAATTTGTAGATTTTTACAGGATAAAATTTATGGTTGTTGTGTTAAAATTTGTAGAATTTATAGGATAAAATATATGATTGTTGTGTTAAAACATATATGATTGTGTGATAAAATTTATTTTCATTGTAAAAAACGAAACAAAGATTTAATTTAGGTATAGAAATATTTAAGCTACCCTACGTGAGATTGAGTTTACACCCACATTTATATATGCTTAATAATTTAGTCAAATATTTAATATTTATGATCATCAAAATCAAAATTGGACGTGATAAACCTGTTGGGTGTTAGACATCATGGTATTGTCATCTGGCTACGGTGGCGATTATTTGCCAATCATAATTAGTTTATCACCACTAAGTCACTAAGACCATGTGTAGTGGTTTACCCCAATAATGCCTTCACCATGGGGCGTTTTGCGACACGTGGCAGTCTAGTCAGCATAAGACATTATTGGGGGTTATTGCAAAAGTGGCGTAGTGGGAATAATGCCCAATAACGCCCCTTCCAATCAGGGGCGGACCTACGTTACGAGGAACGGGGTCCCCGGACCCAATCTTTTTTTAAAAAGTAGTAGAAACGGTATATAAAATTGTCTATGGACCCCATAAAATAATTTAGTTGGACCCCATAACAATGAAAGTGAGCCTAGTGCTGTGGTAAAACCCCTTGTTTACACACAAAAGGTCATGGGTTCGATACCTGTTTCTTCGTTTTTTTGTGTTTTTTTTTTGGACCCCATTGTCCAAAAATCCTGGGTCCGCCACTGCTTCCAATTATTATTTTTTTAATTAAATTGGGGGTAGCTCAAAAGTTGTCAGACCATCCTCCAATATTATATTTAATTTATTGCAAAAGTGGGGGTTAGCTCAAAGTTGTCAGACCATGCTCAAAAGTGATTGGTGGTTCAAATATGTACATAGCGTTTTAATTAAAACGCCAAACCCTTTTTTTTTTTTTCAAAAAACACGCCCAATAACGCCCCATGTAATGGGGGTCCGGGGTTTTGGGGGGTTTTTTTTCAAATTTTTTTTAAAAATACCGCCCCACTACGGGTGGTCTAAGTGGGACAGTGGATGGTCACTAAGTTATATTATTTTGGAAGAGACAATATAGTTATATAAAGCAAATATATGTTACACCATACATTATTTTATTTACAATAATTATGGTGGTCAAATATTCGACCGTTTTTACGCATTATATTTGTTTAAAATCTCGATTTATTGACCCTTTTCATACAAAAAAATCAGCTGTGGTCGATTAAAAGAAAGAAACGATATATTAAAGAACAAGACAATGTATACAACAAACTAGAACAAAACAATATAATATTTTAACTTTATCAAATTTTCTACTGTTTGAATGCTTCAGGTATGATGTGTTACATATAAGTCTAACTAGGGGTTTGCCCCGCCCGCGTTGCGGGGCACTAAGCCGGATATTTCTCTATCATAACATGTACGTCTGTGTTTTAGTTACCTGTACATACTACTTATAACACGATCTCAAAAAAATTACATTGAGTCAACCAAATAAATTAAAACACTATCATACTTTTGCTTAATAAAAACAAAAACGATAGAAAAACTATAATTTTAAAATGGGGGCAAAATTGTAATTTTTCAGGATAAATGAGCGTGTGCCAGGAAGTCGCCTGGCACGAATAAAAACTACACCGAGTCAAACAATTAAAATAAAGCACTACAATAATTTTCTCAAAAAAAAAACTAAAACGATGGCATGACTGTAATTTTACACTGGGGACAAAATTGTAATTTGACTGGGAAAACAAAGAAAAACGATGCCAAAAATGTAAATTTAAATTGAGGGCCAAATCGTAATTTGGCTGGGAGGGAAAAAAACAAAAATAATGGCAAAACTGTAAATTTAAACGGGTCAAAATTGTAATTTTTAACCGAGGACAAAATTGTAATTTTTAGTTGGGGCAAAAGCATAATTTTATTTTAAACTGGGGGTAAAAAGGTAATTTTGCACTGATGGCAAAATCGTAATTTTAAAGCGGGGATAAAATCGTAAATTGGTTGGGCCAATGGGGGAGTTCCAGGCAGCTACCTGGCACTACTCATCCATCTTGTGTCTGTAGTTATACATTGGGGGCAAAATCGTAATTTGACTGAGAAAGCAAACAAAAAAGATGACAAAAATGTAAATTTAAACTGAGGGCAAAATTGTAATTTAGCTCGGAGGAAGAAAACAAAACTAATGGCGAAACTGTAAATTTAAACGGGGCAATATCGTAATTTTGAACCGAGGGAGAAAAATTGTAATTTTTCACCGGGGGCAAAAACATAATTTTATTTTGAACTGGTGGTAAAAACGTAATTTTAAACTGATGACAAAATCGTTATTTTAAATCGGACAAAACCGTAAATTGGTTTGCCCAAAAAGCCAAAAAAGTCAAAAAAGAAAAAAATAATAATATAGCATTGTTCATGGAAGTTGTTAAATGTAATAGAGTTAAGAGGTTAAAAATTTGTATATTATAAAAGTTGAATAAAGAAAATATTAAATAGTAATTAAATTTAAAAATTATAAAACGATATTTTGAGAAAAGAAATTATTTTTTTAACGGCAAAGAATCTCACGTGTAAACCCACCCTGCTCGTGGCTATGTCCAAGGTCGACTCCTCGACCGTCATGAGATCGTACACCCTGATTATTTACGTATAAGTAGGTACCTTAGTATGAAACAATAATATTGAAAATAAAGGGGTGAAATGAGATAAGCGGGAAAATGAATCTTTGGCTCACATAATTATTACATGTGGCAAAACCGGTTATTTATTTATTCAGTATAATGGGTGTTAAAGATTGGGTTAAGTTGTGTAGGTGAAAGAAAATAAAATTAGTTTATTTATTAAAAGGTTGAATTGGGTTGTGAATGTGAGTAGTCTAACATCTTATTACCAACATAAGACAATGTACTTGTTAAACCTACATATTACACCATTTTAGTTCTTCTAATGATATTATGTTAAACATGTTATTGGTGTTCAAACATACTTATACTATGTTAAATTAATAAGATTAAATGGTTAGACTCCCTAACATAATTGTGGGATTGGGGAAATTGTGTGATACATGATAGATTTATTATAAGGCATACATGATGGTAAGTTGAATTGCTTAAATCATGAACAATGGGGTAGTGAATCCTTGTCTTATATATGTTAGATATTAACCAATGAAAGTCAATGTGACATAGGAATTGGATATGATTGATAATAGGAATGATCATGTATGCTAACAATGATGTTAATGTGATGACGTGAAATGATAGGAATCATGTCACGATGGACTCAAACATGGAAAGCTAATGGATCGAGAAGAGGTAAGGAAACAAGCATGAACGTGACGGACTTGAGGTAAGTGACTTATGAATGATTCACTATGCAACTAGGTAAGTAGTTGGGAGTAACCGGTCAACAAAGATGAAAACGACATTTAAAACGATTAACGTGGGAGTAAGATTAGTCACAGATGGTACGGGGATGGTTGGATTGATTACAAGTCTTGTAAAACCTTATCTTTGTTAATTGGGAATTGGGGAAGCGAAAACGGAACATGGAATTCAGTCTGGAGCTGAAAATGAGCGAAACTAGAGGACTAGGTATACTGGGGCGCAACCTGTGCTCTCATGGGCACAAGGTGTGCCTTTGCTAGTTTTCTCTCTGATTTTCGCTCCCAAGGGTGCAACCCACACCCTAGTTGCGCTCCTATCTGGATTTTTCCTCCAAACCAACACTAACTGGTGGAAAATTATATGTGGGACTTATGTAGGTTATAATCGCGGCCTAGGACCTTGTTTAGGTGTGGTTTAGATTGAAATATTTAGTTATGCAAGGCCTTATACATGTTACACTGTTTGGCAAGTGGAGTTGTCATACGTAGGATGGTCGTGGAATCAAACGATACGTATAATTACTTATAATCGAGTACGTGGGAAGGTGTTATGTGTGTAAAGGTTGGGTGTTATGTGTAGAATGGTAATAGGATCTTAAACGTCATGTTGGTCCTAGTAACTACATGAAGGGAGATTATGAGATTTATATCTACGTATGTATGTGAATGTTACTAACTGTGTTGTTTTGAGAATGGCAATGGAAATGGAAATGCAGGTATGTAAGGATGAATGCATGAGAGTCGAATGTTGGATCCGAAGGTCGGATTCGAGATTGTAACTGTATGGGATCTGAACTTGCAGATACGTTTAGACATGATCATCAAGCTTTTGTTAAATGTTATTCCCACACTGTGTATGTTTGGTATGAAGTCGCTTACTTAACTAACGAAACGGTTATGTGGTGTTTGCCGGATGTTCAGGTCTTTCATAAGTGAGGAATGATTGAAGATCGAGTCAGGATGCGGATAGAACGGGGGCGTGGTCACGTAGTCAATTGAAGTTGTGATTCTATTGATTGTAATAAGAAAGAATGAACGATGTAACACCGAAATACTATTTATATAATGGTTTCTAAGTATCTTAACTTGTTTTAATGAAAAAAATTTATGGTTCATATTTTCGTTACATGTTTTTCTGTTAAAACAATTTAGAGTGTTACAATAGCATAAGCTAAGAACATTAATATGAATGACATCCAACTAGTAATTAAGTCATCAAAGAAGCTTAGGCAGTACAACTGTAACATGCCATATTTTCGTACTTTCTATTTTTAGAAACTTGTGTTCATACTTCATTTCAATACTTGTAATCTGAGATAATTGATCATAATGGAAAATCATATTTTATATTAATCATGTTAGACTCATACTTGTACATTATGCAATCAATCACCAAATACGTGTTTGCAGGCAAAACTGAACCATACTTTAAGTTTATATTCGCTTCAGAATGTGATCATACGTGTTTTATACTTACATACACCTTAAGTACCTAAAAATATGCTTAATTATGAGTTTTTAGCAAAAAAAATGATGGAATTATCAAACTCTAGGGGTCAAACTGCAAATTCTGGAATGTTTCTTGAAATTCTGCACATTCGCATTATAACAACTCTCCCAAAACCATTAAAACACTCCTACACATCTTAAAATATACCCCGTATACGAAAAATAACCTGAAAATACCTTTATATTAATAAAAATCAATAAAAACACAAAAATATATGTCGCTCGCGGGGCGTGACCAACTTCTCTGGGCCTGTCGCGGGCCGCGACCCAGTGACACCAGGCTGCACCCGGTTCATCCACGTGTCCTAATGTGTGTGAAGGCTTAGAGCTTTGACTCGACCAAGCTAAACCCTAACCTACTAGTCTCGCGGGCCGCGAGAGTGAATCAAAAGGGCTTCGCGGGCCGCGAGCCGCCCGTCGACCAGCCTATATAAGGACGCCTCTGCCTCAGTTCACAATCGCTCAAATCTTTTCTTTCTCTCTCAATATATAATAGCTAAAACTCTCGGGTATTATACCCCTAAAAAGCGAAGCTCTGTATCGTTGTAAGTATTATAACCCCTGGTTACATATTAGTTACTATACCCGATTGATTTAGGGCTCCGTAACGCATGTCAAGGCTCTGCCTAACTCAGTCGTTGGAGTTCTGTCTCGGGGGTATGGCTAATGTAAATTGGGTTATCTTAATAACACGTGTGGATTGTTTAATTTTAATAGATTATAACTAGGAAGTCACCAGAGAGCAGAAATATTATCTAAAACAGCAAAGTGAGTACATCTATTTTTGTAAACCTTTTTATACAAACCTCAATTGTTTTAAATTATGATAACAGTGATTGAGTCTATGTATTCTACAATTACTGTCGGTATGTTGGGGTTTTGTATACATTACTTGTTACTATACTGTGAATAGTAGCATGACCACAAGTCAGGATTGACAGTGTCGTGGGTGGTAATTGGGTATATATAAACATTGTAATCGCCCTCAATACTGTAAAATGATAAAAGCTTGTTTTGATTAAATTGGGATGCACTCGCCAGTATTTCTTGCTTATAAAATGTTTTTAAAACGCGTTTCAGGTAACAAAATGTGAAAGCCAAATAGAAGCCAGCTGGAGAGCACTGAAGACTTGGAAAAGTGGCTATAAAAGTTACCTAAATAAGAAAGAAGTTTTATTTCAATAAATTAGGGTTTATCCCTATAAACATATTATAATGAAAACTTGGGCTTTTCCCATGTGTTTATTATTTATAAAAGTGAGGTGTTTTACTCTGATAAACTATTTCCTAACTACGGTCCTGATGTTAATTTCCACTGACAAATTAATAAACACCGATACCACCAGCTCTGTGTGCTGCTCGCGGCCGCCCGCCCCTCGGGGCAAGGGGTCGGGGGTTGCGACAGGAGGTGGTATCAAAGCTACATCCACTGATTTAAGCCACATAAGTGTTTTGCTGACACCAAGATTTTTATCAGTTATGTTAGGAAATAATCTATGTGATTATGTGTATATATGTATATTATTGTTTTATGTTATTTGACAATCTGTTAGTTTACAGTATGAGTGAGCAAGGTAAGTCTGATGCTTACCATCACCTAGCTAGTTCTCCAAAGAGTGAAGGAACCTCATCACAGCCTACTCCTTCGGGGTATTCTGCTGATACTGAAGATGGAATTTTTATCTTTAAGGCGCAACCGAAGAACCATTTCCTCCGAAAAAGAGATGATGGTTCAGTAGGGGAGCACATGAGAGGCGAAAAAGGATGAAAAAGTTACAACAAAAGAGAGCGTTAGCGAAAGCCAATAGGGAAGTGAATGTCCAACTCAGGAGGCAGTTAATAGACAGTTGGCAAACTTTCATATGCTAGCCACCACTGCAGGAGATCCAAACCTTGATCAGATAGTTGCACCACAACCATTGCCATTATTTCCAACCCAACCAATGGAGATAGAACCTAACCAAGGAAACCAATTTCCCATACCAGCATTTGACCCTAACGAGATACCTAGAATCCCAGTACCTAATCCTTTAGCGTATGATCCATGGGAAGATGACCATAGGGAATATAAGGAACTCTATCCTCAGGAAGAACCAATACCAAATCCCATAGCACAGTATACTGACCTTAATCCTTTAGATCCATATTAGGATAACGCTCGATATTTCCAGGAAATATTAAACAACCCGTACCCGTATGGAGAACCGATACCTCAATACCCTGACTCAGTACCCGCACCACAACCACCCATGAGCAACGAGAATGTGCAGGAACTCCACACATATGGTGAAGAACTGATAGGAGGAGAGAGGATAAGACAGATAGGAGAAAAGCTCGTGTGGAAGTATGACGAGCGAGAAATGCAATTCTGGATGAATAACCCTTAATAATATATATATATATAGGGTCAGGATTTAGAGAAAACAGTGGAAAATGTGAGAACGGAGAGAACGTTTATGTATCGTCAGATCAAAAGAATCCATGGACTAGATTGCGCGGTGGCGTTTTTGTAAATAACATCAATTTTATTATGTGGGACGCGCTTCATTAAGGGTAAAAGGGTATTTTACCGATCAAATTCAAAACGCCATCAAATGATAACACGCCATTAAAAAAAGCCATTAAAAAAACGCAAAAAATTAGTGATAAAACGTGTTGGATATTACAGGAAGAGAAAACAACACAGTAACTGAATTTCAGTTATTAACATTTATTAGAAGAAATTCCCTCCTAAATTACGCGCCAAAAACATCATTATATAAACGACGTAGAAACATCGCTTCCATAATCACTTCAATCTATCCATTTCTGCAAAAATATATTTAACCAAAAACGCCAATTTAACCAAAACGCCAAAAATGCCAACAATCGTTTGGTGGAGATACACTCTGGCAATCAGCCGATTCGTCCTGCGTTTTGAAAACATAAGGAGGGTGTATGTTAGGACCATCAAGGCAATTTTGAAGATGGAAGAAGAGGTACAGAGGGGTATCCTATCCCTTGGCATCGCTCTGGACAATGAATGCCATGAAACACATATGCTTATGAAAGCATTAACAAGGAAATTTAGACCAATCAAAGCAGATGTAAAGTCGGACCCTGTCATGACATCATGGCGTTTTGATGATGAAACAGACATGGTGACCGTTATATACGACAGCGGAGAACAGGAAGTCTACTGGCTTGAAAACATCATGACAAAGCAGGGGCTTGGTTTCATGGAAGAATTGCATAACGCCACTTGTGTGAACACAGAAATGGACTCAAAATTGGAGTTAATGCAAAACATGTTCAAGTGGAGGCTTCAGGATCTTCAGGAACAAGAAGCCGATGAAGGTGAAGGTGATGACATGGATGAAGATCCAGATGAAGACTCCGAGGAAGAAGATGACGCAAGTGATGGATACTTTTCGGATAAAGTACCTTCTGACGAAGGGTTTTAATTTTTTTTTCTTTTTTTCTTCTGTGTAATCTTTTTTTTAAGATAATTAAATGATATATTTCTCTATTTATTTGCAAAAAGCCAAAAAAAGATTAAAAAAAGGTTATTGCTTACAAAACGCCAGAAATAACAAAAAATATTTTCCCTGCTTAATATTTTATTTTCTCCGTTATTGTATTTTGTCATCTTGGTCTGCATAACGTCATTTAAAAAAACGTCAAACTTAGAAGATGGGACGTCTATCACCTATAAAACTGATAAAGCTGATCAAAACAGTAAATACAAAACACAGTAACTGAAAAGACGGTTACTTTATTACTATCATTTATTACAATAAAAAAGTCTCGCCTAAACTACACGCCAAAAAACTCCTATAAGAGAGGGGTCTATACACAATGAATTGATCACACCCAGAAAAACAAACGCCATATCCTATAGAAACCACTCACTTTAAAACGCCAAAAAATGTTAGTTAAAATAACCACAGATGGCAAAGCTTTCACTGAATGGATTCTTCTTCTAAGGGGGTTATCTCAATATATTTTGCTGAATGAGATGGACAAATATTCAAGAAAAAGAGACTGATGACAGTGATATGCCATCACGTGAGCTTCGTTCTTGATGAATATCGGCATGGAATATAGGGATCAACACAAGTGTAAAATTGTAACATCCCGAAAATATAAAACTTTATATTAGAATTATAAAGTATAAATAAACAAGAATTTATTTTACTAGGAAATTATAACCTAGTTAATTAGAAGTCTAGAAATAACTCGAAATAGGGTTAGAATAACCAAACTATATGTTAAACAAAAGTAGAGGGGCCAATGCTGTCAAACTTGAAACTATTATTATTAGTTTTAATCAAAAACAAAACCAAACACCTCAATTGAGGTCTCTGGTCGATCAAGAACAGGAGGGGGCGACACCCTCACTCCCAAAACCCTAACTTCTACTAAACTATCAAATTGAAGGCCAAAATCAAGTTGAAATCGAAATCTGAACATAGAATCGTGATCACCTCGACAAAGGGATCATAAGGTATGTCGGATTAGGTCATTTTGATTCGATTCAAAGTTCATGCATGTGATTGAAATCGAGTGTAGAGCTTAATTATGTGTTGTAAACATGAAATTGGAAGTGATATAAGGTTTAGGGACAAACCCTACATGATTTCTTGATAAATCCTTGCATGATAATTGTAAGGATCAAAATCACCGTAGTGGGTGACTAATATGTTAGTGGAACTTGATAAACACTAGGATTAAAACTCTTGTTCTAGTGTAAACTGAAATTATGAGGAAATCTCTTAATTGTTGATGTTAAAAATATGGACATGTAGTCTAATTGAAGTTAATTATGACGATAAACTCAAGTCATGAACTTGGTTTAGATCATGTAGAAATCTGACCCGCTAGGTGTTTGATAAAACGCCTAAATGAGGGTTAAAATGTTAAAGGTTGGGTAAAATGCAGATTTGAATATGTTAAGAAATAATGCGTTAAAGCTTATGAAAGAGTTCTAATCTTGTTATGAATTGAACTCTTTAGGCAAGGAATCCGGAACGTCAAGTGGACACGCCGGAGGTGATACACGCGGAAAATGTGTGCTTTAAAGGTACGTGACTTGGTCTCGTTAAATTACGCATATATGTTTGAGTTTAGTATATAGATAGAATTGTAGTGTAAAGGATGCGTTTGATGTGTTTTAAAGTGGCGTAGTTCACTTGAACATCAAACGGGTCAAAATAAAGACTTGGGATTGGGTTTGACTGGTTAATAAAGTGATGGTTTTCACTAGATAGTCAAACGGGTTGAATAGATACCATAAAAGGAATCATGACAATAGCGGTATGATGGTTTCGTAAGTTGTTAAGTGTTGGATTGCACTACGCTTATGAACCTAGCTATGATACTTAAAGTTGCGGATCCAGGATATTGGAATAATAAATGGGGGTATGTTGAAAAGGCCGTTTAAAACGGGAATGCTGAATTCAGAGGAAACGAGCTTTTAGTTCCAAGGGAACACAAAGTTATGAATAGCGCAAACACACCAAGATGTACAAGCCCGGGAACTTGGGTAATGGCATCAAAAAGGTCTTAGAATAAGAAATTGGAAATATACACTTATGGTTAGAATGGGTCGAATAAATGATAGTATAGTAACTTTTAGCCGTATGACCGGTGAGTCAATTGTTGGTATGATAATCGAAATGAACATGTCCGTAATGAATTTACAGACATACAGGAAAGAAATAGCCTAAAACGGTATGCGGATTTGGGTGAAATCCACAAAATAGTTAAAATGGCAAAATTACAGTATCCACCGTAAATTACGGTCTCCACCGTAATTTACGGTGGAGAATAAAGGTCTTACGGTGAACCCCTATTGAGTTACGGCAGACCAGGAACATTCAGGGTCTACCGTAATTTACGGTAGATACCGTAAATTACGGTAGAGCCCAGAAAACTGAGTATTTTATCCACTTCTCGATGTTGGAATTCGTTTATATGTATTGTATTAATGTCAAAACTAATGTTTTTAGTGGTTTGACCCTAGGTATGGATGAGGTCCTTCCGGATGGTGATCAAGTACGTTGTCAAGAACCGAACACGCATTTTGAAGCTTCCGCACCAAACTTAACTTTGTCTAGACTTTAATCATGTTGTAAATGTTTTGTCAATCGTGTTTTGAATCCTTTAAACTAGTTGTTAGTTGACTAGCAAGGGTTAACTTTAAACTTGTTATGCACTATCTTGGATTTGCTTTTGGTACTATCACAAATGTGTATGGTTTTAAAAACGAAAAATTTTTGTAAACTCTGATTAGTATAAAGTTTATATAATTATTAGTTAAATTCCGTCCAGTATTAAGGGTGTTACAAGTTGGTAATCAGAGCTTAAGGTTGTCAACAAAGTGTTCGGTTCAAGCTTGATCAAGCATCCGGTAAGAATTAATTGTTCTAAGTAGAGTTACTAAGTATAAAAAGGGAATGATGAATAGATATGCATGGGAAGAGCGTGTTAATACACTCAAACCCGGAAAGTGCATTAAATAAGAGCGGTAAAAACAAGTTATGAACTTGAATAAACCGAAGTAAATAAACCATATGCTATAGATGAAATGTTTAACGCTTGAAGTAAACATTTCAGTTAAAGATGGCGGATAAAGGTAATGATAATGCGGTGCCAAGAGTCACCGAGCAAACGAGAGAAGTGATTGCTGAAGAGGTAGGGAAGGCAATCGAAAACAGTTTGTCGGGTTTTATCGATAAAATCCAAAACACGGTATTATCGGTGGTGGAAGAAAGAATCAAGAAATTGGAAGATAATACCAATTTAGCAAAGGAAAAGTCGGGAGGACGAAAGTCTTGTTCATATAAAGAGTTCATGGCGTGCAAACCACCAATTTACAATGGGGAGGTTGACCTGATAATATGCCAGCGGTGGCTAAGCGATATGGATGGAGTATTCGAAAGGACTCATTGTGATCCAGACGACTACGTAGCCTATGGCACGGGTCAGTTAAGGGGTCAAGCGAAAGACTGGTGGGATAACAAGAAGAAAGCAATTGGAAGCGAAGCGGCTAAAGCTATGACATGGGACTAGTTTAAGACGCCGTTTCTTAAACATCACAGTCCCAAGGCAGTCATTAACAAGATCAAGGAAGAATTCATGCAGCTTCGACACAAGGGTGAATCTATTGATAAAATCACAGGAATGTTCATTGATAAGATGAAGTTTTGTGATGAATTAATAACGAATGAGGAGCAGAAAATATATTATTATTATAATATGTTGAGCACCGAGTATAGGGAGTTTATGACTCCTTCAAAGTATGAGACTCTCACCGAGATTATAAACGTTGCTCGGGAACGGGAGATAGAGTTGAAGAAACAGATTGTAAGAGGTGAAAGAAGGGCGCAGATAGTCAATCCAAGCCCAACGAAAAAGGCGCGCACAACAGAATCCTCGAAGAAACAAGAAGGGAAAAGCGGGTCATCAAACTGCAAGATATGCGGGAAGGGGCACAAAGGTGAGTGCCGGTTCAAGGACAAACCGTGTCCTATATGTGGGAAAACGGGGCACACGGCTGCATTGTGTCCGGGAAAGGTGTCGGTGTGTTACAAATGCTACCAACCGGGTCACAAGAAATCTGAGTGCCCGGAGTTGATCAGAAAGAAAGATGACAAGAATACACACACTGAGACACCAAGAGCAAAGGCAAGATCTTTCCAGTTAACAGCAGTGGAGGCAAAAACAGAGCCCGATGTGGTCTCAGGTATATTTGCCATAAATTCAATTCCTGCACATGTGTTATTTGATACGGGTGCGAATAAATCCTTTGTTTCACATGGATTTATTCGACATCCTTCTTTTGTACTAACAAAATTGCCTATGCCATTAGAAGTAGAAATAGGTGATAACAAAAGTTTCCTTGTGTGTGATGTATGTCGAGATTGTAAGATAAACATTGACGATGAAGAATATTCAATAGACTTGATTCCTATGTCGATGGGGGAATTCCAAGTAGTAGTCGGGATGGATTGGCTATCCCGATACCATGCGAGTGTCGTATGTTTCCGCAAGGAGATAAAACTAACATCTCCAAGTGGAAAATCTGTTACCATATACGGGGAAAAGAGGGGTAATCCCGTTATGTGTTCAATGCTAAAAGCTCGCAAACTCACGAGGCACGGTTGTAGGGCATTCATGATATACGCGAACGAACCAGACAAGAGATCACTAGAGATTGAAGATGTACCGGTGGTACGCGAATATGCCGACGTATTTCCGGAGGACCTACCGGGAATACCGCCAGAACGGGAGGTAGAGTTCGGGATCGAATTGGTTCCAGGCGCGAAACCTGTGGCCAAGGTGCCGTATCGACTCGCGCCATCAGAATTACAAGAATTGATGTTGCAAATTCAAGATCTGTTAGACAAAGGGTTTATCCGGCCTAGTGTGTCTCCGTGGGGCGCACCGGTGCTATTTGTGAAAAAGAAGGATGGGAGCATGCGCATGTGTATCGATTACAGGGAGTTAAATAAACTCACGGTGAAGAATCGATACCCACTCCCAAGAATCGACGATTTATTTGATCAATTGGAAGGCGCAAGTTAGTTCTCCAAGATCGACCTTAGATCGGGATACCATCAGTTGAAAGTCAAGGAGGAAGATATACCGAAGACGGCTTTCCGTACACGGTATGGACATTACGAGTTCCTTGTGATGTCCTTTGGGTCAACTAATGCACCCGCGGCTTTCATGGACCTCATGAACCGGGTCTGTAAGCCTATGCTAGATAAGTCGGTAATAGTGTTCATTGATGACATCTTGATATATTCGAAGAATGAAGCGGAACACACAAATCATTTGCGTGAAGTATTAGAGACGCTCAGAAAAGAGAAATTGTATGCAAAGTTCTCGAAATGTGCTTTCTGGTTGCGAGAAGTACAATTCCTCGGGCACATCATTAGTGCAAAAGGGGTGTTAGTAGACCCGTCAAAGATAGAAGCCGTGGCGAGATGGGATCCACCGAAGAATCCTTCGGAGATCAGAAGCTTTTTGGGGCTTGCGGGTTATTATCGAAGATTCATACAGGATTTCTCCAAAATTGCTATGCCATTAACCAAGTTAACCCGTCAGGACAAAAATTTTAACTGGGGTGATGATCAAGAAAGGGCGTTCCAAACGCTTAAGGAAAAACTGACCCATGCACCGGTATTGTCATTACCGGATGGAACATACGACATGGTAGTTTACTCAGATGCATCACATTCGAGGCTTGGCTGCGTTTTGATGCAACGGGGCAAGGTTATAGCCTATGCCTCGAGGCAGCTAAAGACTCATGAGAAGAGATATCCTACCCATGACCTCGAGTTGGTGGCAGTGGTGTTCGCCTTGAAAATATGGAGGCATTATTTGTATGGGGTGAAATGCACTATCTTTACCGACCATAAAAGCTTGAAGTATTTCTTCGATCAGAAGGAATTAAATATGAGGCAGAGGCGGTGGTTAGAAACCGTCAAAGACTTTGATTGTGAAATACATTACCACCCCGGGAAGGCTAATGTAGTGGCAGACGCATTGAGCCGAAAGACAGATT
The DNA here is from genome assembly GCA_030545235.1 of Helianthus tuberosus. NCBI lineage: Eukaryota > Viridiplantae > Streptophyta > Magnoliopsida > Asterales > Asteraceae > Helianthus > Helianthus tuberosus. The sequence goes on along the minus strand of CM060382.1, from coordinate 38,465,224 downwards.
ATACGCCTATTCGAGTACGATCGATGCAACTAATTGTGACATCGGGTTTGCTTGAGCAAATCCGGAAATCTCAAATCGAAGCAATAAAGGAAGAAAATGTAAAAAGGGAAAGAATAGTTGGGCAGTTAAAAGACCTGGTGGAAGACAACCAAGGATTGAAAACTCGATTTGGGAGAATTTGGGTTCCAAACTCATGTGGGGCCAAGGCACTTCTACTTGACGAGGCCCATAAATCTCGTTATTCGATACATCCGGGGGCGACCAAGATGTATAACGATTTAAAACAAAATTATTGGTGGCCCGGAATGAAAAGAGACATCGTGAAATATGTGGAGAAGTGTTTGACATGCTTGCAAGTCAAAGCGGAGCACCAAAAGCCATATGGTAAGTTGCAACCATTGGACATCCCAGTTTGGAAATGGGAACAAATCACCATGGATTTGTTGACCAAATTACCCAAAACCAACCGCGGGTTTGATGCTATATGGGTAGTCGTGGACAGATTGACGAAAAGTGCTCACTTCATCCCGATTCGTGAGACTTATACATCCGAGAAGATGTCGGAGGTGTACACCTGTCACGGCCCCCGACCCACCCTGGATGGAATCGGGAGCTGTGAACAGCCCAGTGGTACCGGTGATTATTTTGAAAAATATCGCAGCGGAAATTTCATCAGGACCGTGAGTTAGGAAAAATATCAGAGTTTAGAAAACACCGGATTTTATTTATTAAATAGATGGGATAAACCCATGTTTTACAATGGTAGCTTTAATAAAGATAAATTTTATTACATAAAACAATATTCTTTAATTTGATTTAATTAATAAAATAAGCCACTTCTGGAAGCCTTTCAGTGCAGTATCCATCTCTTTACTCCAATCTACTATAATTACCTGAAACGCGTTTTAAAAAGGTTTTGTCAGCGGGAAATACTGAGTGAATCATTCTATTTATGAAATAACCAGTTGTTATAGTCTACAGTATTAAGAGCGATTACAATTGCCTCTATCTTTTAATTAACTGATCCAGTTGTCACTTTACCGGACTGTGACTGTGGACATATCACTTGCTGGGTCCTTTCACCCACAAGTGATAAATAATTAGTAGCTATGTGCACATCCCCCCACATACTGGCAGTAATTTCAGATAACAAAGACTTAATCCCTGTAACTATAACTTTGCAAATAAAGTTTTGTAAAGTAATTTGATAAAAAGAGAATGACTCACATTATAAGCATGCAGATTCATATGGGCAAAGTTTAGTCTACAGATAAGCCTTGATATATTTGCAGATTTATACAGGCAGAGCTTAGCCTATTGATTTAGCCTTGTAACCTAGTGCACACGAACTAGGTAGGTAACTAATACAGCATTTACGATAACTCACGAGATTAAAACCCTCACAACGAATGACAAAGTGCAATCACTTAAACATCCATCGGATTCACAACGAATGACAAAGTATAATTACTTAAACATCCATCGGATTCACAACGAATGACAAAGGATAGTACTAAAACATCCATCGGATAGTTACAATCGATCGGACATTGAATCGTAATAGCGATCGAGTTAATACCCTGTTTGCGGCAGCACCCCGCTATACTAATTAGTGATCGTGTGTGTTAATTGTGTTAAACAGAGCATAACTCGGTGTATATTTCGAATTTCTTCGTCGAACGAACAACAGAATGCAAGTGCCAGGCCCTTCTATTTATACCCAAAATTTGCACCTCCCGCTAGTCGCGGAAGAATTCGTGTCACGTGCCGCGTGTCGCCTGAGGTGACATTTTTAGGATAGGGTAGGTACGTGTCCAACTAGCTCAGGTGAGTCGACGTTGCGTGAATTTTCATTTTTGACAGCGTTTTATGTAGATAATTATAACTAGGGTTTACCCCCCCCCCCCCTGAGTTTTAGGGGCCCTGATCCTGATTCTAATTGTTCTGAAAATTTTAGGGTTTGTGCAGAATCACTTGGGTTTCTTAATTAGGGTTTCCTATTGGATGAAATAATAAAATAAATAATAGTTTTGATGAGGGTTGTTACATTCTCCCTACCTTAATAAAAATCTCGTCCTCGAGATTTAGGTTATGATATTTCTTTTAGATTTATGTCATATTTTAGTTAATAAAAATAATATTAATATAGATGGTACAGAATTAAAATATCAAGTTTTGTGAGTACGAGTTGTACCATAAGTAGGATTCAATGATTCTACTGAATTAGTTCGAGAAATCGATGGTCAAACGAATGAGATGAAATGATATAAATTTCCAAAGTAACTAGGTTTATGTCAAAATATATGATCAATAGATATTTAAAAATGAATGTAAATGACTTTTAGAATTTAATAAAATTCTTTGTCAAAAGAAAGCTTACTTTGATTGGCAACTGAGGAAGATTTAGAATTGACAGATTCCAAATGAAATAAAAGCATGAAAAATGATTTGTCAAATATTTATGATATTAGAAAATCAATATACTGAGATGAGTGAATTGCAAAGATACACCAAAAGACAATAGAGTTAGTGTATCATTATTTAAAGTTCCAAGTTGTTTCAATTGTGAAACAATATGATAGTATACTATTAGTGACCATATTTTTCATACTATGTCCTGGAGATCGAAATATAATAAGAACAAGTTGTTTTGGCATGCTCAATTTATATTATATTTGTAAAGCAAATGTAATATATATTATTTGTGTACTTGTCTGAACCATATCTTACATATCAAATATAAATACTATGTAATATATATTATTTATTACGTATTTTTATTATATGTAAATGATCACCGCCTTTAAATAAATGTTATTTTAGTATTTTACTATACTATGTATAATAACTTATATTTACTATGTAATATATATTACAAAATACTGCAATGAAGTTATTACATTACAAAATATTTTAGTATAATTATTTTGTAAAAGAAATCATTTTTATTTATAATGTTAAATAAAGGTGTAAAAATATTTATTGTACAAAAGTATTTGTAAAATATTTTGTAAATATATAACACTTAATGGGTCAATTCTATTTGATTACTTATTTTCATTTTGAAATCATATAACGTTGTGAATGTATTTACAAATATTGTAAATAAGTGAAAATGAAGACTATTCTTATATATTACCATGTTTCCTTAACCCAACGTAGTTGATGACTACCATATTATTCTTATATGGTCATTTTCTTGCCAGAACGTTACTGTACATAGTTACCATAAAACATGTGATAGACTATTATTTATTTGTCCCTCTAATTCTTATATTATTTTATGAAAATATGTCTTCTCTTTATAGTACAAAATATTTTCATATATAATTAAATTTATTAAATAAGTATAATGACTTAATTTATATATATTAACTAGTCATTATCATGGTTGGATATTGATTAGTGCTGCCTTTTTTAAGCATAGGTGGCCAGTCCATGCCTAACTAAGGCTAGGCTATCCAATACCTGCCCCTGATAATAACCCTAGTATTTTAAAATAATAATAACACTATTTAATATTTTATTACTAATAATAAAACTAATATTAATTATCAATAATAAATAACTTAAACATAAATTTAAATGAGAGTATACCTCAAATAAAAATATAAAATTCTTCACCTCAATGGTTTAATAAGAATATAGTAATACTATTTTGTAAATTAGATAATCACTTATGTAAGTTTTCATATAATTAATTTTATATAATGTTTTTCGATTGAAGATTGTTAAAGCAATAATTATCACGAAAGACTAGATTGATGTTGTAAGAATCATTAAGAGATACACTGAAATATGACAAGAATTTGTGTATCATTATCTTAACACACGATTTGTGTTAAGATAGCTTATATAGAATAAATCAACCAAGCGGATTCAATATAAATGATCAAATAATTAAATCCGAGATTAACGCAATCTTCAGATTTTGTGAAAACATCACCATAAGATGATCGTGATCAAAGAAATGATTTAATGAAGTCGAGGATCACACAAGCATATTATAGTTCAAGAAAATTGAAATGCTTGTTAAGATTATTTCGAATATGATGGTTTTAATTCATCATATGTAACCTTGAATTGAATATATAATGCGAGTAAATTCAAATAATTGAACTTGGTTAAAAAAAAATGAGTTTTAATAAGTTCGGACATGGTCATAACAAAAACCATGTAAAGAAATTTGAGTTTTTCAAGAAATTCATTGACTCGATATCAAAGAGTTATTGTTTTGTAATAATGCGGTTTATAGTACCAAAATTAAGTATAGTGAAATGATATTTGAGTTTTGATAAAATAACAAATCGGAATAAAGCCCTCCATTGGTCTTGATAAATCAAATGAATCACATGCGCAACAAATAGTGCATGTGTAATGTGTGAATTTACCAAGAAATGAAATAGATAAATATTTGCTACTATGAAAGAAATTCTTATGGTATAATGACTATTAGGGGAAGTAAAAACACGAAAGTCAACTTATTATATACAGAAGTCGGAATTTCAACGAAAGAAATATAATAACTTTATCTGAAATTTCGTGTGATAATTGTTGTTAAGTGAAATTACCAGGAAATGTCGTATAAAATAAAATAGGGAATTTGCAAAGATGTGTGACTCCTTTTTGTAGTGATAATAATCATGACTCTGATTAGACTGTGTACAGATGGTTGTGAAATATTGTTCCAACGTACCTCAGCGATATTCATGTTGTTTATAGATTTGCGTAGCAAAGTACTTCTTTTTAATTAGTAGTTCTTCTACTGACGAAATTTTAACATTAGTGTCATCGTGCCCAATTTATATTTTCCAAAGGTCTTGCCTCGAAAGTTGTGTGTGATATACTTCATCTTCTGTGGACTTATAATTAAATTTTCATGTGTTTTCTTATATATTATCACAACTTTACATACTTCTTACTTGCGTTAATAGTTTATGGTAACGTGTTAGAAATTCTTTTAATGGCGTTTTAACTTAAAGGTTTTCCATTATTTATTTTATCACACGAGCTACAAGACAGATGATCAAACGAAATAATGTTTGATATCGGAAAAGAGATTCCTGATAAAGAAATCTAGACACAGATGCTTGTGTTTTATTCCTATTTTGGCTTTTGGAATTACTTATAGATATATATATCTATATAATCACATATTTCACATGCTGAAATAAACATACCATCTATCAATGTATTTAACACATTCATATTTTCAAAAGCCAGTCAGATATCTGGTCATAATACTATTTAGGGAAATCTTGTCACTCGTTTGACATATTATATACCCCGTCTTATCCGGTTCGCGCCGGAGCGGTAACCTCAATATATCCAAACAAACTGGAGAGTCTGCTACACCATACCCAGTCTTGCCGGAGAAAATTTTCTATTTCCCATAAATAGTATCTTTTCAAAAGTGCCTCTTTTATTAGGCTTTTATCCAGAATTAGGGAAATTTGTATTCCCGTAACATATCTTATTCCAGACCAAGTAATATCAATAAGCAAAGATTAATAGCAATTAAATGTTATTGCTTATTTATCGTATTTTGCAATATTCTAATTACCATTCCATCATACTTTATTTACATAAGTACTTAGCTTATCTCAAAGCTGATACTAAAGCATCTTTTCTTAAGTTCAAGTCTAAATGCTATCATGTGTGCTACCAGTTAACAGCAATCTCCTAACTCTTTTATATAAATTTAGGTATTATTGTTACAACACTTAAAGGCTTAAAGCAGTGGCTCTGATACCACCTTCTGTCACGGCACCCGACCCACCCTGGACGGAATCGGGAGCTGTGAACAGCCCAGTGGTACCGGTGATTATTTTGAAAAATATCGCAGCGGAAATTTCATCAGGACCGTGAGTTAGGAAAAATATCAGAGTTTAGAAAACACCGGATTTTATTTATTAAATAGATGGGATAAACCCATGTTTTACAATGGTAGCTTTAATAAAGATAAATTTTATTACATAAAACAATATTCTTTAATTTGATTTAATTAATAAAATAAGCCACTTCTGGAAGCCTTTCAGTGCAGTATCCATCTCTTTACTCCAATCTACTATAATTACCTGAAACGCGTTTTAAAAAGGTTTTGTCAGCGGGAAATACTGAGTGAATCATTCTATTTATGAAATAACCAGTTGTTATAGTCTACAGTATTAAGAGCGATTACAATTGCCTCTATCTTTTAATTAACTGATCCAGTTGTCACTTTACCGGACTGTGACTGTGGACATATCACTTGCTGGGTCCTTTCACCCACAAGTGATAAATAATTAGTAGCTATGTGCACATCCCCCCACATACTGGCAGTAATTTCAGATAACAAAGACTTAATCCCTGTAACTATAACTTTGCAAATAAAGTTTTGTAAAGTAATTTGATAAAAAGAGAATGACTCACATTATAAGCATGCAGATTCATATGGGCAAAGTTTAGTCTACAGATAAGCCTTGATATATTTGCAGATTTATACAGGCAGAGCTTAGCCTATTGATTTAGCCTTGTAACCTAGTGCACACGAACTAGGTAGGTAACTAATACAGCATTTACGATAACTCACGAGATTAAAACCCTCACAACGAATGACAAAGTGCAATCACTTAAACATCCATCGGATTCACAACGAATGACAAAGTATAATTACTTAAACATCCATCGGATTCACAACGAATGACAAAGGATAGTACTAAAACATCCATCGGATAGTTACAATCGATCGGACATTGAATCGTAATAGCGATCGAGTTAATACCCTGTTTGCGGCAGCACCCCGCTATACTAATTAGTGATCGTGTGTGTTAATTGTGTTAAACAGAGCATAACTCGGTGTATATTTCGAATTTCTTCGTCGAACGAACAACAGAATGCAAGTGCCAGGCCCTTCTATTTATACCCAAAATTTGCACCTCCCGCTAGTCGCGGAAGAATTCGTGTCACGTGCCGCGCGTCGCCTGAGGTGACATTTTTAGGATAGGGTAGGTACGTGTCCAACTAGCTCAGGTGAGTCGACGTTGCGTGAATTTTCATTTTTGACAGCGTTTTATGTAGATAATTATAACTAGGGTTTACCCCCCCCCCCCTGAGTTTTAGGGGCCCTGATCCTGATTCTAATTATTCTGAAAATTTTAGGGTTTGTGCAGAATCACTTGGGTTTCTTAATTAGGGTTTCCTATTGGATGAAATAATAAAATAAATAATAGTTTTGATGAGAGATACTCGGTTCACTTCGAATTTTTGGCGTGACTTCCAAGAACAAATGGGGACTAAACTGTTCATTAGCACCGCTTACCATCCACAAACGGATGGGCAGAGTGAAAGAACAATATAAACGTTGGAGGATATGCTGCGGGCTTGCATTATAGACTTCGGGGGTAGTTGGGATGTCTATCTACCCTTGGTCGAATTTTCATATAACAATAGCTATCAATCGAGCATTAAAATGGCCCCGTATGAGATGTTATATGGTAGAAAGTGTCGAACCCCGGTATGTTGGGGGGAAGTGGGTCCACGAGGACTAGCACCTACTGATATAATTCGAACTACGAACGAAAAGATCGACATGGTCCGAACTCACCTAAAAGCGGCTCAGGATCGACAAAAGTCGTACGCGGATAAACGAAAGAGGGCGATTGAGTTTCAAGTGGGCGATAAGGTAATGCTGAAAGTATCGCCGTGGAAAGGAATAATACGGTTCAAAAAAAGAGGGAAGTTGAGCCCAAGATTTATTGGGCCATTCAGAATCACCGAACGGGTTGGTAAAGTAGCATATCGTCTCGAACTACCCGAGGAGTTGAGTGGGATTCATAGCACATTCCACATGTCACATCTCCGAAAATGTTTAGCAGACGAAATTGCTCGTATCCATTACGATGATATCGATGTGGATAACAGCCTCAACTATGCAGTAAAACCAATTGCGATTTTAGATCGTAAAGAGAAGAGTTTGAGGAACAAAGTGATTAACCAAGTGAAGATTAAATGGGAACACAGGAAGGGTGCGGATACCACATGGGAATCCGAAGAAGAGATGCAACGGCTCTACCCCATACTATTTGGTACGTAAATACGGTTTCGGGGACGAAACCCTTTTTAAGGGGGGTGGACTTGTAACATCCCGAAAATATAAAACTTTATATTAGAATTATAAAGTATAAATAAACAAGAATTTATTTTACTAGGAAATTCTAACCTAGTTAATTAGAAGTCTAGAAATAACTCGAAATAGGGTTAGAATAACCAAACTATATGTTAAACAAAAGTAGAGGGGCCAATGCTGTCAAACTTGAAACTATTATAATTAGTTTTAATCAAAAACAAAACCAAACACCTCAATTGAGGTCTCTGGTCGATCAAGAACAGGAGGGGGCGACACCCTCACTCCCAAAACCCTAACTTCTACTAAACTATCAAATTGAAGGCCAAAATCAAGTTGAAATCGAAATCTGAACATAGAATCGTGATCACCTCGACAAAGGGATCATAAGGTATGTCGGATTAGGTCATTTTGATTCGATTCAAAGTTCATGCATGTGATTGAAATCGAGTGTAGAGCTTAATTATGTGTTGTAAACATGAAATTGGAAGTGATATAAGGTTTAGGGACAAACCCTAGATCATTTCTTGATAAATCCTTGCATGATAATTGTAAGGATCAAAATCACCATAGTGGGTGACTAATATGTTAGTGGAACTTGATAAACACTAGGATTAAAACTCTTGTTCTAGTGTAAACTGAAATTATGAGGAAATCTCTTAATTGTTGATGTTAAAAATATGGACATGTAGTCTAATTGAAGTTAATTATGGTGATAAACTCAAGTCATGAACTTGGTTTAGATCATGTAGAAATCTGACCCGCTAGGTGTTTGATAAAACGCCTAAATGAGGGTTAAAATGTTAAAGGTTGGGTAAAACGCAGATTTGAATATGTTAAGAAATAATGCGTTAAAGCTTATGAAAGAGTTCTAATCTTGTTATGAATTGAACTCTTTAGGCAAGGAATCCGAAACGTCAAGTGGACACGCCGGAGGTGATACACGCGGAAAATGTGTGCTTTAAAGGTACGTGACTTGGTCTCGTTAAATTACGCATATATGTTTGAGTTTAGTATATAGATAGAATTGTAGTGTAAAGGATGCGTTTGATGTGTTCTAAAGTGGCGTAGTTCACTTGAACATCAAACGGGTCAAAATAAAGACTTGGGATTGGGTTTGACTGGTTAATAAAGTGATGGTTTTCACTAGATAGTCAAACGGGTTGAATAGATACCATAAAAGGAATCATGACAATAGCGGTATGATGGTTTCGTAAGTTGTTAAGTGTTGGATTGCACTACGCTTATGAACCTAGCTATGATACTTAAAGTTGCGGATCCAGGATATTGGAATAATAAATGGGGGTATGTTGAAAAGGCCGTTTAAAACGGGAATGCTGAATTCCGAGGAAACGAGCTTTTAGTTCCAAGGGAACACAAAGTTATGAATAGCGCAAACACACCAAGATGTACAAGCCCGGGAACTCGGGTAATGGCATCAAAAAGGTCTTAGAATAAGAAATTGGTAATATACACTTATGGTTAGAATGGGTCGAATAAATGATAGTATAGTAACTTTTAGCCGTATGACCGGTGAGTCAATTGTTGGTATGATAATCGAAATGAACATGTCCGTAATGAATTTACAGACATACAGGAAAGAAATAGCCTAAAACGGTATGCGGATTTGGGTGAAATCCACAAAATAGTTAAAATGGCAAAATTACAGTATCCACCGTAAATTACGGTCTCCACCGTAATTTACGATGGAGAATAAAGGTCTTACGGCGAACCCCTACTGAGTTACGGCAGACCAGGAACATTCAGGGTCTACCGTAATTTACGGTAGATACCGTAAATTACGGTAGAGCCCAGAAAACTGAGTATTTTATCCACTTCTCGATGTTGGAATTCGTTTATATGTATTGTATTAATGTCAAAACTAATGTTTTTAGTGGTTTGACCGTAGGTATGGATGAGGTCCTTCCGGATGGTGATCAAGTACGTTGTCAAGAACCGAACACGCATTTTGAAGCTTCCGCACCAAACTTAACTTTGTCTAGACTTTAATCATGTTGTAAATGTTTTGTCAATCGTGTTTTGAATCCTTTAAACTAGTTGTTAGTTGACTAGCAAGGGTTAACTTTAAACTTGTTATGCACTATCTTGGATTTGCTTTTGGTACTATCACAAATGTGTATGGTTTTAAAAATGAAAAATTTTTGTAAACTCTGATTAGTATAAAGTTTATATAATTATTAGTTAAATTCCGTCCAGTATTAAGGGTGTTACAAGTTGGTAATCAGAGCTTAAGGTTGTCAACAAAGTGTTCGGTTCAAGCTTGATCAAGCATCCGGTAAGAATTAATTGTTCTAAGTAGAGTTACTAAGTATAAAAAGGGAATGATGAATAGATATGCATGGGAAGAGCGTGTTAATACACTCAAAACCGGAAAGTGCATTAAATAAGAGCGGTAAAAACAAGTTATGAACTTGAATAAACCGAAGTAAATAAACCATATGCTATAGATGAAATGTTTAACGCTTGAAGTAAACATTTCAGTTAAAGATGACAGATAAAGGTAATGATAATGCGGTGCCAAGAGTCACCGAGCAAACGAGAGAAGTGATTGCTGAAGAGGTAGGGAAGGCAATCGAAAACAGTTTGTCGGGTTTTATCGATAAAATCCAAAACACGGTATTATCGGTGGTGGAAGAAAGAATCAAGAAATTGGAAGATAATACCAATTTAGCAAAGGAAAAGTCGGGAGGACGAAAGTCTTGTTCATATAAAGAGTTCATGGCGTGCAAACCACCAATTTACAATGGGGAGGTTGACCTGATAATATGCCAGCGGTGGCTAAGCGATATGGATGGAGTATTCGAAAGGACTCATTGTGATCCAGATGACTACGTAGCCTATGGCACGGGTCAGTTAAGGGGTCAAGCGAAAGACTGGTGGGATAACAAGAAGAAAGAAATTGGAAGCGAAGCGGCTAAAGCTATGACATGGGACTAGTTTAAGACGCCGTTTCTTAAACATCACAGTCCCAAGGCAGTCATTAACAAGATCAAGGAAGAATTCATGCAGATTCGACACAAGGTTGAATCTATTGATAAAATCACGGGAATGTTCATTGATAAGATGAAGTTTTGTGATGAATTAATAACGAATGTGGAGCAGAAAATATATTATTATTATAATATGTTGAGCACCGAGTATAGGGAGTTTATGACTCCTTCAAAGTATGAGACTCTCACCGAGATTATAAACGTTGCTCGGGAACGGGAGATAGAGTTGAAGAAACAGATTGAAAGAGGTGAAAGAAGGGCGCAGATAGTCAATCCAAGCCCAACGAAAAAGGCGCGCACAACAGAATCCTCGAAGAAACAAGAAGGGAAAAGCGGGTCATCAAACTGCAAGATATGCGGGAAGGGGCACAAAGGTGAGTGCCGGTTCAAGGACAAACCGTGTCCTATATGTGGGAAAACGGGGCACACGGCTGCATTGTGTCCGGGAAAGGTGTCGGTGTGTTACAAATGCTACCAACCGGGTCACAAGAAATCTGAGTGCCCGGAGTTGATCGGAAAGAAAGATGACAAGAATACACACACTGAGACACCAAGAGCAAAGGCAAGATCTTTCCAGTTAACAGCAGTGGAGGCAAAAACAGAGTCCGATGTGGTCTCAGGTATATGTGGGAAAACGGGGCACACGGCAAGAATACACACACTGAGACACCAAGAGCAAAGCCAAGGCGCCGTATCGACTCGCGCCATCAGAATTACAAGAATTGATGTCGTAAATTCAAGATCTGTTAGACAAAGGGTTTATCCGGCCTAGTGTGTCTCCATGGGGCGCACCGGTGCTATTTGTGAAAAAGAAGGATGGGAGCATGCGCATGTGTATCGATTACAGGGAGTTAAATAAACTCACGGTGAAGAATCGATACCCACTCCTAAGAATCGACGATTTATTTGATCAATTGGAAGGCGCAAGTGTAACACCTCGAAAATTCACGTCCTATAATGTATTGACACGTGTCATAAGCTTGAACGTGTGAAAGAATACTCTTGAGGGACTAAAGTTGACAAATAAAGAAACTATGTGAAAATAAGGGTTCAAAATGTCAACAATGGATAAATATACTTTACAATAACCCTACATGATGTTTATACCCTTAAACGAATAAATCATGGATCATACGAAGCTAATTGTGAAAGAAAGTGAGAGATTACAAACTACAGGGGTTAAATGTGTCAACATGTTTAAAGTATACCTCTGAGTGACCTTTTAGCAAACCCGAAGCTTTGTAACAATTAATTATGCTCACTAGAATGTGTGATAAAAATTTCATAAAGTTTCGTTATCGTATGAGAAAGTTATGATCAAATTCGTACACGAGGGGTTAAAAGCGTCAACGTTGAAAATTTAAGACTTTTCGGTGATCGTGTGAATAGCCGGGGACCTAACAAAGTTATTTTATGACTTGGAGTCCTTAAAAGTCAAGTTTGGGGGTTACAAGTGCAAGAAAGCATCTTAAAAATCAAGTTTGGAAGTTCAGGGGCCAAACTGTCAACTTTTGAAAGATGTATCATGCTGACCAGGTCCTTGCGCACCTCAACACTATGGACGTTACGGTGCGGAAGCATGTCCCAGATGCAGAAACTCGTTTTTCTTGGCTGTTCAAGTTCATGAAACGACTTATGGAGATATTTATCAATTCCATGCGCGTCCCCTACTGATTTTAGAGCTTAAGGGAACTTGTTATTGATCTAGATCACTTCATAGACTTAGTTGTCATCATCTAATGGATCAAAAATCACTATAAAAGGCCATTGTTTGCAAACATTTATGATCATCCATTCCATTTGCAATTGTGGGACTTTCTGGAGCTCAAGAGCAGACACCAAGCATCCCTAATCGTGATTAGGACTTTGGTAAGTATGCTTAACCTTTCTTAGTTGAGTTTTTACTTAGTTTAAGCTTAAAAGTCAAACCGTCGTAATTAACGGTTGACTTAGCGATTAATCATTAATGGTCCAGTGATTAGTCGAATTGAAGGTAGTTATAAGTTGGTAATTATGTGGGCAATAAACCCTTAAAAGGGCACCCACTGATTCCCGTTCTAACTAGATCAAATGTCGGGTCAAAGTTGATTAGAAAAAGTCAACAGAACCTTAATTTGCGAATTAACGCCTAATTAACAATGTAGAAGGCATGTAACCTATTTTATCACTCATATAACTTGTTAATAAGTATAAGAACTAGTCTAAGCTTGTTTGATCCGACAATTTTCTGTTTAGACCTGGTTCGGAACCGAAAGTCGCAAAACTTTGACTTTTGCTTTGACTTCAGTTCTGACCCGATTTAGTATGATTTGGAAATGCCTTAGAGCTTCCTTAGGACCAGGCTACATGTTAGCATAACCCTCTGTGGTTGGATCGTTGATTGTCCGATTCGTTTACTCGTTTCCGTTAAATGCCTAATGTTGACCAATATGCCCTTTTGACCATAAAACGAGAATTTTGGAAATATGAAAGGACAATAATCTTTATTACTGGTTTATAAACATGCCCCTAAAATTTCACATCAGTTGGAGGTCTAGATTAGGAGTTATGCTCATTAGCGTAATTATAACGCCTTTTAGTAATTAAACGGCGCAATTAGCATAAAGCCTATCTAAACCCAATTTTTGACACCAAAACTTTTACCCACTGATGTAATATAATATTTTGAGATTTTTAAATATTTTTAAACTGATCATAACCTAAGGCTATCACCTTAATTCGGTAAATACCGATTATACCCTTTTTATGTATAAAATGAGTTTTACATAGTATTTTGACACAAATCCAATTGCTACTGATTTTATATAATAAATAAAGTATTTTGAACTTTATAACCTGATCAGAAAACTCAGATTTCCTGTATAACCCGGAAATCGCTTAAAATGACTTTTTACGCGTATTAAACGCATAGTTTGGGTTTAAAACCATTTTATCACATAAGACTTATTACCAACTGATATGACCTATTAAAATAAGTCATTTTACTGATGTATTTGGACCCGAATCTCAGAACTTCATTTAATCTCTTTTATAATCTTTTAAATGACCAAAATACCCCTACGGGGCTTATATTGAGATTAAACTCGTTTTGGGCATAATGGAAGGTATCCTACTGATATCACAACATGTATAAGGCATATTAACTTAAGAAACCTGTTTAGTACCCATATGGTTACCCGATACGCCTCTTGCGCGTTCGGATCAGTTTATGTAACTAGTTTGCATAAATTAGCCGAAACGGGTCAAACCTTATCATTTTCATTTCAAAATCCAGAATGTATTTGGTTTACCCATTTTATACAAGTCTTCATACTTGTTGGGTCTAAAACACATTCTATTCCGGTCTTCGCTTAATCATGCGTTTGAACCGTATATTTCCTTAAAACTAACCGGTCTAAGTTTAGGCTTAATTAAAGACCCGTTAGTATTCTAATTGGTTATTTATACCATCATTCCAGACTAGAGCCTTCCGGTACATTGTACCTACGCTTACTTAAGTGAATACGGCTGAGTTATTAAAATTCTTGCTATTTAAGACAGGAGCTAGCTCAGGTAAATACTTTTAACTTATTTTCCCTTATACGGGCTTGGGATACGGTATTATAAAAATACCGCTTGGTCGGGTGTAGAAACCTTTTAATCGGAGATGATTAAATTGCATAATCCCGTTTTAATCTGTATTGATTGATAACAAATAACATTAGGGGTTAATGACCGTGTCCTGGATATCCTTGGCTCATTTAAAAAGTGAATGGCCATAACTTAAGCACAAGGTGTAGGCATAACACCTCCTGTTGCGTATGTAAAAGATATACTCACTCGTAAGGATGTCTTCTTGTGAGTTATATTTATGGTCGATTAATCTTGACTGGCTTGTATTGTATAATCACCGGCCCTAAATGTTGGACAAACATGTAAATCGGATACAAGATTTTTATTAATAAGATTGTCCCAAGTATAAAAGATTAATTTTGCCTCGTGCACTTTAATCAAGTTATAAGAGATATTTTGTGCCACGTGCATTCAAATCAATTTTCAAACTCTTTCAAAATGAGTCAGTTAATTTGTATTTACCAGTGTAAACTGACGTATTTTCCAAAAAGGTTAAGTGACAGGTACTGAACGTAATTGGCTGGAAGCTCAGAGCATTAATAAGGAATCTTGCAAGTTCTAGATGCCTGAAGTCTGTTGAACAGTTTTTCTTTTATTTGATCCGCCTGTGGATCCTTTACTTTCCGTTGTAATACTTTGATATTACCTTATATTCGGATTGTAATATATTTATCTTTTGCTTCCGCTGTGCATATATATATTGTGTTGTTTGATTATGATGATATAAACTACGTCACGATACTCCCCACCGGGCCCACCGGTAATACGTGGAAATATCGGGGTGTGACAGGTTGGTATCAGAGCCAACACTGAGTGAATTAAACACTAGCCTTTTGTGTTTAATCTCAGTTACACAGTTGCACATTCTTGAGTCTAGACAAGAACATAGGACAAATTCTAATTCGTTTCATTTGTCCTTATTTGGTTCCTTTGTTATTTTCTGATTAGCTCTTGCATGGGCAAGTCGTTTTTGTAGAAGTCCCGTTTAGGGCAACCATATACTTGTTTAAATTTTAAAGGAACGATTATATTTAAAATATCATTCCTATATTATAAGATCTACCATTATAATAAAATGGCAAAATCTAAAAAGGACAAGACCTAGCCATGTGTCACATTAAGACAAGGCCAAGACGGTAGTTCCACAATTAGATTCAGATCCTTGTTAACACCTAAGAACGTGTTAGCACTCTTGACAAATGTGATTCGAGAAAATCACAACAGTCATCCTTATATTGGATTCTTCCAATTTTCTTGTCTAGCCTAGTGATTTAGAAATCATGGCTTAAATCATCTGAGAAGATGATCATATTGTTAACACCTAAGAACGTGTTAGCACTCTTGACAGAAGTGATCTGAGAAAATCACAATAGTCATCCCTATATTGGAATTTTTCAAATTTCCTGATCTGGCCTAATGATCCAGAAATCATGGCTTATGTCATCCTATAAGATGATCATATTATAAACATCCGTTAGTGATGAAGTGCCTACGGGCTAAACTTGTTGTCCGATAAGACAACGACAGTAGTGGTCTTTGACCTCCTGTCTAAAAATGTTGGACCAGGTCCAAGCATAATAGTCGGTAGGATCCATACGATCTCGACTAATAGCATCTGAGAAGATGATCATATTATAACCATCCCTCAGAAGGGAAATGCCCACGGGCTATATCTATTGTCCTAAAAGACAAAAGACAGTTGTAGTCTTTGACTCTCTGTCAAGAAAAGTAACCAACTATGCTCAAACCTTAAATGCCTCGATCCCAAATGATCATGGCTTGTAAATTCAGATATGTCCGCGTGACAAGGCCTTATGCCATCAAGAGTCCTTGGGAACAAGCTCTTGTGCTATATAAAATGTCAATACGACATAGACAGTCGTGATTTATGTCCCTGTCTAATAAATATGAAGGATTATATTCTATTTACACGCCAAGGATGGTTTACTTAAAAACTTAGGCAGAACATAATCAATTAACTTAAATACTATCTATTGGCCTATATGGTTTATCTACACCATGGTTAATTAGTCATCAAATTCGACAATTCACCACATAATTAAATAAATTATTACTACTTGGTTTGTAGCCTTCAAAGCTTCACCATGGCTGACTCCTCTGAAGCTCACCACCGGCCAGTTGATCAGATTGATGATGTAAGACTGAACATAACAAGCACCGAGTTAAAGGCTATGTTAAATACAGCCATGAATAACGTTGTGGATCATGTACTGAAGGATCACAAACGAAAGGGCAATGATACCCCAATTCAAGGTTGTAAGAAGGGTAAGACCGGTTCAAACTATAACCAGTCCAAGCCAAAGGAGGCTAAACCCGAATGTAAGAATTGCGGGAAGAAGAGGCACTTCAGTAAATGTATATATGAACCGATCAGGGGATGTGGTATCTGTAAAGAAATGGATCACAAGACCCTTGAATGCAAGGAATTGAAAAACAACCAACAGGCGGGTGAAAAACCCAGATGCAAAATCTGCAAGAAACAGCACTTCGGGAAGTGCAGGTATGAATCGAACTCGCATACGCAGGCGAGAACTTTTGCATGTGGGATATGCAAGTCCAAGGGGCATAAGACGTTGGACTGCAAGAAGATGGAGGACGCAATCTGCTATGGTTGCGATGAAATAGGGCACATCAAAACTAATTGCCCTAATAAAACCAAGAAGTCTGGGGAGGATTTGAAGGACAAACCACAGACTGGTAAAAAGCCCAAATGCAAAACCTGTAGGAAATATCACCTCGGGAAATGCAGATATGAAGTTCAGCCTCTACCCTGTGGAATTTGCAAGTCTAAAGAACACAAGACGATAGAGTGCAAGAAAATAAAAGATGCAACATGCTTCAACTGTCAAGAAAAGGGGCACATTAAGACCAACTGCCCTAAATACGCTAAAAAGCCTGAGGAAGTTAAAAAGACTAAAGCTGGAAGCTCTCAAATGGATGTTTAAGAGACTATTCAGGATGACAATGTCACAACAGGTACTTTCTTTATCAATAACGCTCATGCTAGAGTACTAATTGATTCAGGTGCAGATAAGTCTCTCGTAGACAATAGATTTTGTAAATCATTAAATCTGCTTGTTAAAACTCTAAGCGTTATGAATGAAGTAAAATTAACCGATAGTACCTCAGAGACTGCCTCAGCAATATTAAATGGATATTGTTTATCTTAATTGACACAAGCATTGGTGGATGAATTGGAGCCTGAGATTTTGTAAAAAAAAAAAAAAAAAAAATCTCTGTAACCTCCTTATATCTTGTTTATCTTCTCCTAATATTACCCTGTTTACCCCTGAGAGGCAGGTAGAATTAAGAGTTATATCCCATTAAGGTTGTATTACTATGGAATCTCCAAGACGGCTAGTACCATCATTGAAAGAATCGAAACCCCGATTAACTAAGTTAAAATAGAGGGTTCATATAGCCTAACTCAAATATCCTGTGAATTCGGTATAGTTAATGATGAAAGACGATTCATTTTGCTTATGCATTATTTACCGCAACCCTGATTAGGCAACGATTAAGAACCCTCATCAGCTGCCCCGGATCGTCGATTTGTTCGACTAACTATAAGGATTAGCTGTTCCTTAAGATTGGTATTGAATAGTGATTGGAATAACCATCTCACATTAAGATAAGTTTTTCTATAATAATTGTTATGTAAGTATTAAGACTACTCCTTTGGAGACCTTGGATAGATAGAATGTTAAACATCGATTGTTAGATAGAGAATTGGTAAGTCCAATTATCAAGATCTGAAAGTTGCCTGGGAGACAACAAATAAGATCATACAAATCCATAATCGATTGTAGGTTGCCAGTATACGGCAAGAAATCAAGGAGTTATGAAAATAGCAAACTTCCTAAGTTCTTGTTAAGGAGTATTGTTTATCAAAAGATATCACCCAAGAAGGGTGTACCAAATTTGTTAAATTATCAGGCTAGTTAAGCTCTGAATTTATGGAAATCATTCGAAGGAAATCGAATGTATCAAGATCAAGTAGCTTATAAGCTAAAACCTATTTAAGAAGTTTGAAGGAGCTCGCAATATGTTGCACATTAGTGACTGAAGGATGTGCTTCGTCAATAAGTCAAGAAACACTATCACATAAGGATATACAGATTTATGATATGATGAGCAACCTGTGTCGATTGAGGATCGACAGGATTAGAAGCTCCAAAAAGATACATGTACTTATTATAAAGGTCAATTGGAGTGCCTTAGAGGCCCAAGAGTACCAGGGAAGATTAAGCCCAATATAAAGGCATAAGATACTTCCTTTACTTTAACAAATCTCGAGGTCGAGATTTCTTTAAGGGGGTGAGGATGTAACACCTCGAAAATTTGCGTCCTATAATGTGTTGACACGTGTCATAGGTTTGAACGTGTGAAAGAATGTTCTTGAAGGACTAAAGTTGACAAACAAAGAAACTATGTAAGTATAAGGGTTCAAAACGTCAACAATGAATAATTAGACTTTACAATAACCCTACATGATGTTTATAACCTTAAACGAATGGATCATGGATCATACGGAACGAATTGTGAAAGAAAGTGAGAGATTACAAACTACAGGGGTTAAATGTGTCAACATGTTAAGTTATACCTCTGAGTGACCTTTTAGCAAACCCGAAGCCTTGTAACGATTAATTATGCTCACTAGAATCTACCATAAAAATTTCACCAAGTTTCGTTACCGTATGAGAAAGTTGTGATAAAATTCGTGTGTAAGGGTTAGAATCGTCAACATTGAAATTTAGGGCTTTTCGGGTGATCACAAAGTTACCCGAGGACTTAACAAAGTGGGTATAAGTCTTAAAGCCCCATATGTTAAATAACAAAGCTTCATAATGCAAGTAGGGTGGTGAAAACGACCTTTCGGGGGACTAAGGACCAAAAGTGCAAAGAATAAAAGTTAAAAACCTGAAATCAACCTCCATGCGGCCCGCGTAAGTTTTGCTTATACGTGAGGCGGGCCGCGTCCGACCTACAGATGCAGAAACATCACAGGTGCCTGTTTTCAGCCTCTTAACCGACTCAAAGTGACTTGTTATGATACTATGGGCTGCCTAAAATGGTATTTAGCCTATAGGGACACATGTTGACATCTGATAATCATCCTAGACTCTTGTGGCATCAAATTAGAATGATCTAAGTTGTTATAAAAAGTCACATATTCCACATACATGCACATTTCAACTTCTGGACATTTTCAAGAGCTCAAGAACTGATACAAGCTTTCCATATCATCCATTAGACGTATGTAAGTGCCTTTGATCCTTCTCGTTTGAGTTATGCTTAGTTTATAGCCTAGAAGTCAAACCGTCGTAATTACGGTTTGACTTGGCGATAAATCACAAACGGTCCAGAGATTTGTCGAAACGAAAGTTGTTACAAGATGGTAATTATATGGGTATTAAACCCCTAAAAGGGCACTCACTGATTCCAAATCTAACTAGGTCGATTGTCGAGTCAATGGTAACTAGAAAAAGTCAACAGAATTGTTATTGTCGATTTAATGCATGATTAACGATGTAAAAGGCATATCACCTGTTTTATCATTCTTATAAACTGATAATAAGTATAAAAACTTGTCTACGCTTGTTTGATTCGACAACTTTCTGTTATAAACCGATTCGGAACCGAAAGACGCAAAAGTTTGACTTTTGCTTTGACCTCGATTCTGACCCGATTTATATAGGTTTAGACATGCCTTAAAGTTCCATTAGGCCCTAATTACATGTGTGTATAACCCTCTGCGTTTATACCACTTGGAACCCCGATTGTCCGACGGTTCCGTTAATTGCCTAAATAGTGACCATAATGCCCTTATAGCAATAAAACGAGATTTTTAGAAATATGAAAGTACAATAATCTTAGTTACTGATTATTGAACATGTCTGTAATTTTTCACGTCAATCGGAAGTCTAGATTAGGAGTTACGCTTAATGACGTAATTATAAACACTTTTATTAATTAAACGGCGTCATTAGCGTAAAGCCTATCTAAAACCAATTTTAGACACCAAAACTTTTACCCACTGATGTTAAATAATATTTTGGGATTTTTGAAGATTTTTAATTATTTTTAAACTGATCATAAGCTAGGATTAGCGCCTTAATTCGGTAAATACCGAAAATGCCCTTTTCGGCCATAAAATGAGTTTTACAAATCCTTTTGACGCCAATCCAATTGCTACTGATTTTAAATATTAAATGGAGTGTTTTGAACCTGTTTAACTGATCAGGAAACTCAGAATCCTATTTTAACCCGTACGTCGCTTAAAACGGCTTTATACGCGTATTATACGCATAGTTAGGGTTTAAAACTATTTTGGCATATAAGACTTATAACCAAATGTTATAACCTGTTAAAATAAACTATTTTACTGATTTATTCAGACCCGGATCACAGAAGCTTAATTGATCCCTTTTATAATCTTTAAAATGACCAAAATACCCCCTACGGGGCTTAATATAAGATTAAACTAGTTTTGGGCATTATGGAAGGTATCCTACTGATATCACAACATATTTAGGGCATGTTAACTTAGGAAACCTGTTTAGGACTCTTACGGTTACCCGTTACGCTTTTTACGCGTTCGGTTCGGTTTATGTAACTAGTTTACATAAATTAGCCGAAACGGGTCAAACCTTATCGGTTTTATCTCAAAATCCAGAATATGTATGAAATACCCATATTATACAAGTCTTCAAACTTGTCGGGTCTAAATCACATTCTATTCCGGTCTTCGCTTTAACATGCGTTTGAACCATACCTTCCTCTTGAAAACTAATCGGTCTAAGTCAAGGCTTAAATAAAGACCCGTTAGGATTCTAATAGGTTATTAAAAACCTTCGTTCCAGATTTAGGAGCCTAGTAAAAGCTATCTGTACTTACTGATTTGATACGGCTGGGATTGAATTTATATTTAGCTCAGGTAAATACTTTTAACTTATTTCCCTATACGGGCTTGGGGTACGGTATATAAAATACCGCTTGGTCGGGAGTTGAATATTTAATCTTATTATGGTTAAATTATTGAGATGTCTCCGTTTAATTTGTTTTGTTTACTTAAAGCCTTTGGGGGTTAATGACCGTTGTCCCGGATATCCCTGGCATCATCTTACGAGATGGCCACGACCTCAGCACCCGGCGTAGGCGTACGCCGTCGGTGTCTCATAAATAAAGTGGTGTGTCCAATAATCTTTAACCCGGCTCGATCCGGGCTACTGAACGCATAAGAAACATGTAAATCCTGTACAAGTTTATATATTAGATAAGTATCCCAAGTTATAAAATTATTATTTGTGCCTTGTGCCTTAAATCCATTTTCTTAAACTCTTTTCAAAATGAGTCGGTTGATTGTATTTACCAGTGTAAACTGACGTATTTTCCCAAAAAGGCTAAGTGCAGGTACTAATTGGAATTGGCTGGCTACTCCTAGCATCAATAAAGAGTCTCGCAAGCTTAGATGCCTAAAGTCTGTTGAACAGTGTTATTTTATTTATGATCAGCCTGTGGATCCTTTACTTCCGTCATAATACCTTGATGTACATTATTTCGGATTGTAATATATTTATCCTTTTGCTTCCGCTGTGCATTTAAATATTGTGTTGTTTGACTATGATGTTGCCAACCACGTCACGATACTCCCCTACCGGGCCCACCGGTGACACGTGGAAAATTTGGGGTGTGACATTAATAAATCATCAAAAATGATAATTTCATAATAACCTTTGAGTAAATCATTGTCAGTATTTATGTAGCAATCAAGCTACATGGCTGGATCAGATGAAGTTAACAACCACTTGAAGGTAAACAATGATACTACAAGGATTAATATAACTGGAGCGGAACTGCATGCATTAATAGATGATGCTGTTACTCGAGCTCTTGACAGACAGTATAATGATTCATATGATACCCGCTCTAAGACTCTATCTGTGGCTCGTAATAAGCCCCCTTCTAAATCACATGAGTCAAAGGAAGACGATGTTCATAACTCGTCAAATCAGAGGAGTGTTCTGTCTAGACAGGTTGTGCTTAATGAAGGGCCACATGTTAAAACCTGTTCATATAAATATTTTGTCTCCTGCAAGCCCAGAGACTTCACAGGAGAAAAAGGAGCCATCGACTGCATGACATGGCTCGATGAGATGGACACTGTTGTTGATATTAGTGGATGTGCAGAGCAAGACATTGTGAAGTTTGTTTCACAATCTTTTAAAGGAGAAGCTCTAGCTTGGTGGAGGTCACTAATTCAAGCTACTGGGAAGGTCCCGTTATATAATCTGACATGGGATCAGTTTGCTGCTCTTATCAAAGAAAATTACTGTCCTCAACATGAAGTTGAGAAAATCGAGACTGATTTCTTGACATTGGTCATGAAGAACCTAGATTGTCAGACATATCTTACAAGTTTCAATACCATGTCTCGGTTGGTTCCTTACTTGATCACACCGGAACCAAAGCGAATAGCTCGCTTTATTGGGGGTCTAGCCCCGGAAATAAAGGCAAGTGTGAAAGCATCGAGACCTACTACTTTCAGGTCGGTGGCAGATCTGTCGCTATCTCTCACACTCGATGTGGTCAGAAACAAGGCTGCCAAAGCCTCTGAAGATGGAAAGCGTGAAAGAGAGGAGGAGAGCTCTCATCGATCTGACAAGAAGAAGAAGGGAAGTTCTGAGCATAAGAAAGATTCCGAGTTTAGGAAAAGCTCGAGTCAGTTCAATAACAAGCCCAAATGCAGTAACTGCAGAAAACAACATTCTGGAAAATGTACGATTGACCCAAGTGCTAAATTGTGTGGAATTTGCAAGACCAAGGGTCACAAAACTTTAGATTGCAAGGAGTTGAAGAACGCGACATGTTACAATTGTAACGAGGAAGGGCACATCAAAACCAACTGCCCAAAACTTATAAGGAAGCCTGGAGAGGCCAAGGGAACAAACGCATGAGACTCCCAGAGGAACACCCAGGAGATGATGCAGAATAATTATATAGCAGGTACCTTTCCTTATCAAGCAATTTATACAGAAATTTATTTGATGCTGGCACATATGATTCTATAATGAACGATAACTGTTGAGAACTGTTGTCTCCGCCTGACTAGGACTCCGGTCATTTAACGCGAGATAGAAATTGACCGATGATACCTTAGAAAATACTCCAACAAACCTTAGATGGATATTTTATATCTATTAGGAATCACTCTTTTCTGATATTCCTATGGCAAGCTTTCAAGCTACCTAAATCCTTCAATATAATAAAGACAGATGTGACGTTTTGATCCTCTGTCAGAAAAGTGATGGACTAGGTCCAAACCTTAAATGCCATTGATGGTCTTTTGCGACCTAGGCTAAGTAATATTAATATATATTTTAAATAATGTTCATTAAGAATGTTAGTGCTATATTAGCCTGTATGGGTTATTGATACCATGGTTAGTATATATTAAGGCCATCGGGATGAGGAATAGCAGTTGTTGGATTGCAACTAAGAAATTGTTTTATTGGTGTTAGGAACCATTTCTTCTGTTCCTGTCAGAAATCTTTAAGTCATAAAATTCTAATGTACCCTCTCTATAGATAAAGGACATTCGCATGTAATTGATATCTCTTTAATCCCTATTGATTACGAATACCAAATGGTATGACAAAACCGCCGTATGAAAATTGATGTATCTTAATAAGTTCCATAGATTGCTTCCATGCCTGATCAGTATGGAGGTTTAATGCATGGAACCACAAAGATATCCCAATGATCATATGGTACTAAAGTCAACTAATAGTATTCGAAGATGATATCCAGAATGGAATTGTCTAAGTAAGTGTCTCTGATTAAGAAATCCGTGGACCCGTAACATAAATGTGTCACTCATTTGACACCAGCAAGGATGGATGAACTGGAGCCTGAGAATTGGGAAATCTCTATAACCTCCTTGTACCATGATTATCTTTTCCTAAGATTTCCCTGTTTACCCCTGAAAGGCAGGTAGAATTAAGATTTATATCCCATTTAAGGCTGTATTATTATGAAATCTCCATGACGGCTAGTACCATCATTGGAAGAATCGAAACCCTGATTAACTAAGCTTTAAAATAAGGGGTTCACATAGCCTAACTCGATATTCCGAGAGTTTGATATTGTTAGATAAGAAAGACGGTTCATTTTGCTTATGCACTCATTACCGCAACCCTATTTTAACAACGATTAAGAATCACCATCAACCACCCAGGATCGTTGAGTTATTCAACTAGCTATAAGGATTAGCTACTCCTTAAGATTAGTTTTAAGCAATGATTGGGATAACCATCCCACCTTAAGATAAGCTTTTCTATAATAATTGATATGTAAGTATTAAGGCTACTCCTTTGGAGACCTTGTATAGATGAGATATTAAAACATCCGTCGGATGGACGAGACTCTGGGAAGTCCACTTATAAGGATCTGTAAGTTGCCAGTATTTGGCAGAAAATCAAGAATTAATGATAGTAGCAACCCTCCTAAATTATTGTTAAAGAATAAAGTTCAACAAAGGATATCACCCAGGAAGGGTGTACCAAATTGTTAAATTTTCAGGCTAGTTAAGCTCTGAAAATATAGAATCATTCGAAGGAAATCGAATGTATCAAGATCAAGTAGCTTATAAGCTAAAACCTATTTAAGGAGCTTGGCAGAGCTCGCAATACATTGCACACTAGTGACTGAAGGAGGTGTCTCGCCAATAAGTCAAGAAGCACTATCACATAATGATATACATATCTATGATATGATGAGCAACCTGTGTTGATTAAGGATTGACAGGATTAGAAGCTCCAAAAAGATACATGTACCTATTATAAAGGTCAATTGGAATGCCATAGAGGCTAAAAGGTACTGGGGAAGATTAAGCCCAATATAAGGCAGAAATTTCTTCCTTTATTTTAACAAATCTCGAGGTCGAGATTTCTTTTAAGGGGGTGAGGATGTAACACCTCTAAAATTCACGTCCTATAATGTATTGACACGTGTCATAAGCTTGAACGTGTGAAAGAATACTCTTGAGGGACTAAAGTTGACAAATAAAGAAACTATGTGAAAATAAGGGTTCAAAATGTCAACAATGGATAAATATACTTTACAATAACCCTACATGATGTTTATACCCTTAAACGAATAAATCATGGATCATACGAAGCTAATTGTGAAAGAAAGTGAGAGATTACAAACTACAGGGGTTAAATGTGTCAACATGTTTAAAGTATACCTCTGAGTGACCTTTTAGCAAACCCGAAGCTTTGTAACAATTAATTATGCTCACTAGAATGTGTGATAAAAATTTCATAAAGTTTCGTTATCGTATGAGAAAGTTATGATCAAATTCGTACACGAGGGGTTAAAAGCGTCAACGTTGAAAATTTAAGACTTTTCGGTGATCGTGTGAATAGCCGGGGACCTAACAAAGTTATTTTATGACTTGGAGTCCTTAAAAGTCAAGTTTGGGGGTTACAAGTGCAAGAAAGCATCTTAAAAATCAAGTTTGGAAGTTCAGGGGCCAAACTGTCAACTTTTGAAAGATGTATCATGCTGACCAGGTCCTTGTGCACCTCAACACTATGGACGTTACGGTGCGGAAGCATGTCCCAGATGCAGAAACTCGTTTTTCTTGGCTGTTCAAGTTCATGAAACGACTTATGGAGATATTTATCAATTCCATGCGCGTCCCCTACTGATTTTAGAGCTTAAGGGAACTTGTTATTGATCTAGATCACTTCATAGACTTAGTTGTCATCATCTAATGGATCAAAAATCACTATAAAAGGCCATTGTTTGCAAACATTTATGATCATCCATTCCATTTGCAATTGTGGGACTTTCTGGAGCTCAAGAGCAGACACCAAGCATCCCTAATCGTGATTAGGACTTTGGTAAGTATGCTTAACCTTTCTTAGTTGAGTTTTTACTTAGTTTAAGCTTAAAAGTCAAACCGTCGTAATTAACGGTTGACTTAGCGATTAATCATTAATGGTCCAGTGATTAGTCGAATTGAAGGTAGTTATAAGTTGGTAATTATGTGGGCAATAAACCCTTAAAAGGGCACCCACTGATTCCCGTTCTAACTAGATCAAATGTCGGGTCAAAGTTGATTAGAAAAAGTCAACAGAACCTTAATTTGCGAATCAACGCCTAATTAACAATGTAGAAGGCATGTAACCTATTTTATCACTCATATAACTTGTTAATAAGTATAAGAACTAGTCTAAGCTTGTTTGATCCGACAATTTTCTGTTTAGACCTGGTTCGGAACCGAAAGTCGCAAAACTTTGACTTTTGCTTTGACTTCAGTTCTGACCCGATTTAGTATGATTTGGAAATGCCTTAGAGCTTCCTTAGGACCAGGCTACATGTTAGCATAACCCTCTGTGGTTGGATCGTTGATTGTCCGATTCGTTTACTCGTTTCCGTTAAATGCCTAATGTTGACCAATATGCCCTTTTGACCATAAAACGAGAATTTTGGAAATATGAAAGGACAATAATCTTTATTACTGGTTTATAAACATGCCCCTAAAATTTCACATCAGTTGGAGGTCTAGATTAGGAGTTATGCTCATTAGCGTAATTATAACGCCTTTTAGTAATTAAACGGCGCAATTAGCATAAAGCCTATCTAAACCAAATTTTTGACACCAAACCTTTTACCCACTGATGTAATATAATATTTTGAGATTTTTAAATATTTTTAATTATTTTTAAACTGATCATAACCTAAGGCTATCACCTTAATTCGGTAAATACCGATTATACCCTTTTTATGTATAAAATGAGTTTTACATAGTATTTTGACACAAATCCAATTGCTACTGATTTTATATAATAAATAAAGTATTTTGAACTTTATAACCTGATCAGAAAACTCAGATTTCCTGTATAACCCGGAAATCGCTTAAAATGACTTTTTACGCGTATTAAACGCATAGTTTGGGTTTAAAACCATTTTATCACATAAGACTTATTACCAACTGATATGACCTATTAAAATAAGTCATTTTACTGATGTATTTGGACCCGAATCTCAGAACTTCATTTAATCTCTTTTATAATCTTTTAAATGACCAAAATACCCCTACGGGGCTTATATTGAGATTAAACTCGTTTTGGGCATAATGAAAGGTATCCTACTGATATCACAACATGTATAAGGCATATTAACTTAAGAAACCTGTTTAGTACCCATATGGTTACCCGATACGCCTCTTGCGCGTTCGGATCGGTTTATGTAACTAGTTTGCATAAATTAGCCGAAACGGGTCAAACCTTATCATTTTCATTTCAAAATCCAGAATGTATTTAGTTTACCCATTTTATACAAGTCTTCATACTTGTTGGGTCTAAAACACATTCTATTCCGGTCTTCGCTTAATCATGCGTTTGAACCGTATATTTCCTTAAAACTAACCGGTCTAAGTTTAGGCTTAATTAAAGACCCGTTAGTATTCTAATTGGTTATTTATACCATCATTCCAGACTAGAGCCTTCTGGTAAATTGTACCTACGCTTACTTAAGTGAATACGGCTGAGTTATTAAAATTCTTGCTATTTAAGACAGGAGCTAGCTCAGGTAAATACTTTTAACTTATTTTCCCTTATACGGGCTTGGGATACGGTATTATAAAAATACCGCTTGGTCGGGTGTAGAAACCTTTTAATCGGAGATGATTAAATTGCATAATCCTGTTTTAATCTGTATTGATTGATAACAAATAACATTAGGGGTTAATGACCGTGTCCTGGATATCCTTGGCTCATTTAAAAAGTGAATGGCCATAACTTAAGCACAAGGTGTAGGCATAACACCTCCTGTTGCGTATGTAAAAGATATACTCACTCGTAAGGATGTCTTCTTGTGAGTTATATTTATGGTGTGTCGATTAATCTTGACTGGCTTGTATTGTATAATCACCGGCCCTAAATGTTGGATAAACATGTAAATCAGATACAAGATTTTTATTAATAAGATGGTCCCAAGTATAAAAGATTAATTTTGCCTCGTGCACTTTAATCAAGTTATAAGAGATATTTTGTGCCACGTGCATTCAAATCAATTTTCAAACTCTTTCAAAATGAGTCAGTTAATTTGTATTTACCAGTGTAAACTGACGTATTTTCCAAAAAGGTTAAGTGACAGGTACTGAACGTAATTGGCTGGAAGCTCAGAGCATTAATAAGGAATCTTGCAAGTTCTAGATGCCTGAAGTCTGTTGAACAGTTTTTCTTTTATTTGATCCGCCTGTGGATCCTTTACTTTCCGTTGTAATACTTTGATATTACCTTATATTCGGATTGTAATATATTTATCTTTTGCTTCCGCTGTGCATATATATATTGTGTTGTTTGACTATGATGATATCAACTACGTCACGATACTCCCCACCGGTAATACGTGGAAATATCAGGGTGTGACAGCAAGTTAGTTCTCCAAGATCGACCTTAGATCGGGATACCATCAGTTGAAAGTTAAGGAGGAAGATATACCGAAGACGGCTTTCCGTACACGGTATGGACATTACGAGTTCCTTGTGATGTCCTTTGGGTCAACTAATGCACCCGCGGCTTTCATGGACCTCATGAACCGGGTCTGTAAGCCTATGCTAGATAAGTCGGTAATAGTGTTCATTGATGACATCTTGATATATTCGAAGAATGAAGCGGAACACACAAATCATTTGCGTGAAGTATTAGAGACGCTCAGAAAAGAGAAATTGTATGCAAAGTTCTCGAAATGTGCTTTCTGGTTGCGAGAAGTACAATTCCTCGGGCACATCATTAGTGCAAAAGGGGTGTTAGTAGACCCGTCAAAGATAGAAGCCGTGGCGAGATGGGATCCACCGAAGAATCCTTCGGAGATCAGAAGCTTTTTGGGATTTGCGGGTTATTATCGAAGATTCGTACAGGATTTCTCCAAAATTGCTATGCCATTAACCAAGTTAACCCGTAAGGACGAAAAGTTTAACTGGGGTGATGATCAAGAAAGGGCGTTCCAAACGCTTAAGGAAAAACTGACCCATGCACCGGTATTGTCATTACCGGATGGAACAAACGACATGGTAGTTTACTCAGATGCATCACATTCGGGGCTTGGCTGCGTTTTGATGCAACGGGGCAAGGTTATAGCCTATGCCTCGAGGCAGCTAAAGACTCATGAGAAGAGATATCCTACCCATGACCTCGAGTTGGCGGCAGTGGTGTTCGCCTTGAAAATATGGAGGCATTATTTGTATGGGGTGAAATGCACTATCTTTACCGACCATAAAAGCTTGAAGTATTTCTTCGATCAGAAGGAATTAAATATGAGGCAGAGGCGGTGGTTAGAAACCGTCAAAGACTTTGATTGTGAAATACATTACCACCCCGGGAAGGCTAATGTAGTGGCAGACGCATTGAGCCGAAAGACAGATTATACGCCTATTCGAGTACGATCCATGCAACTAATTATGACATCGGGTTTGCTTGAGCAAACCCGGAAATCTCAAATCGAAGCAATAAAGGAAGAAAATGTAAAAAGGGAAAGAATAGTTGGGCAGTTAAAAGACCTGGTGGAAGACAACCAAGGATTGAAAACTCGATTTGGGAGAATTTGGGTTCCAAACTCATGTGGGGCCAAGGCACTTCTACTTGACGAGGCCCATAAATCTCGTTATTCGATACATCCGGGGGCGACCAAGATGTATAACGATTTAAAACAAAATTATTGGTGGCCCGGAATGAAAAGAGACATCGTGAAATATGTGGAGAAGTGTTTGACATGCTTGCAAGTCAAAGCGGAGCACCAAAAGCCATATGGTAAGTTGCAACCATTGGACATCCCAGTTTGGAAATGGGAACAAATCACCATGGATTTGTTGACCAAATTACCCAAAACCAACCGCGGGTTTGATGCTATAACTAGTAGTGTGTTTAAATTCCATTTGTAGGTTGTAATATATATATATATATATATATATATATATATATATATATATGAAAAGAGTAAAAGTCGCAATGTTCGACGTTTTTGATCAATTTGTTTGTATGGTTGTTTGCATTAAGTCTTATTCTGTGATATTAATACCTGATGAATGTTTATAATCCAGATGGACAACGAAGTAAATTAGGAAAACCAGAATAATGATAATAATGGAAACCAACTAGATAACAATGTCATCCAACATATAGTAGCATAAGGAATTATAGACGCTATGCCATTTATTAAACTGTTAAAGAAGCAGAAAATAATAAATCGCAAATGGAAGTAAACGTCAAGACGCTGAACCTAGTCACAACGTGAATAATGGACCGCTACTCCAATTTCCTATTCCAAATGTGACAACTGTCAAAATTCCAGGTATCCGTACAATTATTAAACAATGATTAGTGCTTAATGACTGTGCTGAATTACAATTAATGACTTGAATTGCTTTCTGATTAGTGCCATATACACACATGTGCATCACATATTGCATAATGTCATATCATTACTGCATGCAAACTATATTGATTCAAATGATGCACGAAACACAGTTAGCACAATTATCAGATAAATCAGAAAAATGCTGACGGAGTTCAGTACATAGACAGACATTGTATTGAGACACAGAATGAGCCAGAAACCAAGAGTTACACTAGTATGGTGTGTAGGAAAGTAAGGATCACAAAACTGCCTTCCTAGAGATAGTTTAAGTGCCGGAAAGTGCCTAAAACTCACATAAACTGCAGAATTCTGTAGAAATCAGCAAAATTCAGCATTTAAACACTCTAATATCATGCAAAAATATGGTTAAATGGTCCAGAATACTTTCCTAAGTGTCGGGAATCAAAACTGTCACACAAGGTAACATAAAGCACCCTAAACTGCATAGTTTAGCACCTTAATGAACCGGTAACCAACCGAACAACCGGACACTACCCGAAACATCAAATTTTCACTAGAAGCATTGTTTTAACATTACCAAGCTAGTTATGGTCCCTGAACATCATAACACACTATATAACAACTAGTAACTAAATAACCTAACTAAACACTTGATTTTTAACCTTATGATCTAACTACATAGTTAACCCCTAATCTAGACCCCCCCCCCCACCTAGTTCACGGCCAACAAGGGCCTCCACTCTTTGATTTTCTTTGAATTTTATAAATGATCTTGTCTCCATCTTTTTATAACATAATATACACTAGACAAAGTGTTGTTGAAAAATTATAAGATAACCCACAAGATCATAACTTCTCATTTCAACTCAAACTCACAATACACATACTCTCCTTCTCTCCCTCTTGCTTACGGCCGAGAACAACAACAACACTACCACCATCATCAATCAATCTTCATCCAATTCCAAGTAATCTCAAAGGTGTAAGAAGGTGTATAAGGAAGCTTGGAGCCTTTGGAAGCTAAAGGACCTCTCACACAAGCTTTTATCCACTCCATTTCCATCTAGTAATCATCCCTAGCCTTGAGCTAGTAGTAAGATCATTCTACTCTTCATTTTACATCTTGTTTTGGTGGTTAAAAGAAGATACAAGTTGTTAATCATGATGAACACTAAGAATCTTGAACTTGAAACTTGAACATAAGACTAAATACATAAGAAATCATGATGTTTATGTGTTGTTATGCTTGTTGATTGTTGATTTCTCATGTTATTGATGTAGATCATCATGTGATCTTGCTAGATAGTGATTAAAGACATAATCTAGCAAGATGAGAGGATGATTATGTTAAAGATCAATAGATCATCCTCATGTAAATCATGAACTTGAAAGTATAAATTGTTTTTCTTGTAAAGTGATGAACAAAGTGAGTATAAAGTCTTGTAAATCTATGATTTCAAGAATGTTTTTTCAAGAAATCAAGTTAAAAATACAAAGTTTACTTAATCTTGGTTCTTAAAGAAATTAACCACATTTTTAGTGGTTAATCAAGTGTAGAATCATGTATTTAACAAGAAAAATCGAAAGAAGAAATATTTTTAGAAAAATGATTTACAAGTTGTGAAGATCTAATTTCTTCAAAAATGAAGTTTTTAAATAAACAACCACACTTTAAAGGGTAACTAAGCTTACTAAACACACTAGCAAGTTACTACACATTTTTGTAAATTTTCAAGTTCATGAGGTAGTAGTTTATGCTTGATTTTGGCAAATTGGTAAGTGTAGATTGATTTGTTGTTGATTGTGTTGATTTATAAAAGAAAATGATATGCCTTGAAGGCATGGAAACCTCCATTTTTAGGGGAAACTATGGCAAAATTTTTCTAAAAATTAAACACTTAGAAAAATATTGTTAAACAAATATTTACAAGTATATTTTAAACCATTGATTTTTATGTAGAGTTTGCCATAATTTTTGTTACAAAAATTACAATTATTGGAGGTTGGTTTTTGTAAATAAAAGTGATTAAATGTGTATTTAGGAAAATATATATTTAGATGTCACATGTGTGTGATTATTTGTATACTATGTGTATTAGTTATATTATTTTAGAACTTGAAATAATATAACTCACCAAAATACCCAAGAAATTACAATCCAAAATATTACCAAAATTCAAAGAATATGAATATATAAATCATACCCACAATATTGGAGAAACCGAACAAAGGAATATAACTCACCAAAAATATTCCGGAAATTTTATTCATAAGTATATTTTGGTAATTAGTATTTTGGACACAAGAGAACCAAAAATATGATTTTTATAATTATTACAAAATATATCATATTTTTTACAAGGAGAAAATATATTATTTTTGGCAAGTAAAAAAATATATTTTCTTGGAATTATTAGAAGATATATTAATTTTGGGAGAAAATATATTTTCTTGAATAAACATGAAATACATTATTTTTGAGACTTGTATGAAATTTATAAATATTTTTGCCAAGGGAAGGATTATAAGTAACTTCTCTATGTAATATTTCTTAAAATATATATTTTGGAAATATATATTGATGTATTCTTATTAGAAATATTATTCCGGAAAAGTAATTCAAAGATTAAGTTTAAGGATACTTAATAAATACAATGGAAATACGTATTCTCGCACGTATAAATACACACCGGAATATGCTACTGAAACTTGGCAAAAATATTCAAGTATAAGAATACGAATACAAATACACCCATCCTTGGGAAGGATATACATGTATAAATACATAAAAAGTAACAAGTTAAAAATATATTATTTTAACTATTATTCCAAAATTTAATAAATATAATTTAAGTTAAAATATTTATTATTTTAACAAATAATTATATAACTTGGAATAATTTTGATGACACAAGGAAACGTAACTCAAAGACACTAATTAATACTAAGTCAATGCACGACCCGCTCGTCTAATGAACCGTAGTACGTTGTAGGTAGTCGTGTACACCGGAGGAAGCTTTGAGTTACAGTTGGTTACGAAGAACGCAAGACTGTGAGTTCATGTCCCCCTTTTATTTTAACTGTTTTCAGTTAAATAACTTCGGGGGTGAAGTACATGTTACAAATTGTTTACAAACGTTTATATTTGGTATGGTTAGCTAAGGAAAGGTACTGCTAGATCATGTGAGTGGTGGGTACAACGCTTAAGACCATTAATCCTCGTTGTAGGACCGAGGGACATGAGTGATAGATCTATTTGGGTGTAGCGAGCCCACACCCATGTGGACTAGGGTTTGGCCCATAAGGTGACTATGTCTTACAGCCGGAAGCCCGGTGCAAAATATGCTAGGTTTGAGCCTTCCTGAAACACGTCACACATATTAATGGCCTTGCAAACCATTAATCGATCTGTTTTCCTTGTTTGCTTTCATACCGGGTTTACAAAATATACATACTTACGATGATTAAAAAGGTTTATTCGTGCACACATACAAAACACATGAACTCGCTCAACTTTTGTTGATGTTTTCAAACTACATGTATTTCAGGGAATTAAATGTGGATCTGGCGGTCGTTTGGATGTTTCAAGTGATGTTGGGAATAAAAGATGTCATCCGGAGTCTAAGGGTTTGGATAGCGTGTCTTATCCTAGATAAGACACATCTTTCAAAGCCTGGTTTTTATTAATGTCTTTTGTCGAGTCCTTGAGGAACTCTAAACAATTTGCATGGTTTGTAATTTGGATTTGAAGCCTCTGTTTGGATTCAAAAACAATGTTGTCGTAATGCTTTAAAACTTAATCAATGGATGAACATCTTTAGTTTTATCATATAGTTGTTTGTTATGGTTGAATGCAATGATATTAAGCAAGTCACACATAATCACGCTTCCGCAAAAGTCAGGGTGTGACACCAAAAAGAAGAAGAACTATGTCATATGGTTGTTCTTACAAAGAATTCTGGTCTTGCAAACCAATAGAATTCTCAGGCAATGAAGGAGCCATTGCAGCTTTACGTTGGATAGAAAAGACAGAAGCAGTCTTAAAAATAAGCAAATGTGCAGATGGAGATAAGATTATGTTTGCTTCTAATCTTTTTAAAAATGCAGCCTTAGAATGGTGGAATACTATTCTCCTGTCTAGAGGAAGTGATAAAATTTATAAAATGGAATGGACTGACTTTAAGGACATAGTTGAAAGGAAATTTTGTCCTCCGAATGAAAAAGAACAAATCGCTAATAAGTTCTTAAATTTTAAAATGACTGGAATAGACTGCAAGGGTTACACTACCATATTCTTCGAATATGCTAGAATAGTGCCAACCCTAGCTTCACCAGAACCAATATTAATCTCCCGTTACATCCGGGGATTAATTAGTGAAATCAGACACGTAGTTAGGGCAGCTAGACCACAAACCATAGAAGAAGCAGTAGAACTAGCCAATACCTTGACTGATGAATTGGTACGTACGCAAGAAGAAAACTAGAGAAAGAACCTAGCCCAAAGACTTACCCAAGAATTTCGTTATGGAAATAACTACTGTGGGAAAAGTACAGGTTCTACTTCTGCCCCTTACTGTAAGTACTGCAAAAAGAAGCATCAGGAAAATGCTCAATATACTGCAACTTCTGTAAAATGTCTGGACACAAGGAAGAAGACTACAGGAAGAAACCCAGCAATAAGCTATGCTTCAACTGTTGAGAGACTGGACATATCAAACCGAACTGTCCGAAACTAGATCTAACAACAAACAGCAAAACTACTAAGAATGCCCGAGCATTTGTTCTGACAGCTGAAGAAGCCAAGATGATTCCGGATGTGATTGCCGGTACGTTTTTAGTTAATGATATTTTTGCTAAAGTATTATTTGACTCTGGTGCAAACCAAAGTTTTATTAATACTTCGTTCTGCAAACTTCTCAATCAACCATTAACTAAACTTCAACAAGAATGCCTGGTAGAAACGGCAAATGGAGAATCCATTAAGATTACTGAAATCTTGCAGGGAGCAAGAATAGAAATTTTAAACTATAAGTTTATTGCTAACCTTTACCCAATGAATCTGGCTAGATTTGAGATCGTATTAGGAATGGATTGGTTGGTAGCTAATCACGCCAGCATTCTATGTGATCAAAAGTCAGTGCAAGTAAGTTCACCAAAGGGTGAAAAGATCACAATTAAAGGAGATAAGCCAACCAGGTCCACAAAATTCATCTCTGTAATGAAAACAGCCAGCTATGCAAGGACATGATCACTAGTGTATATGATTTCCATAATCATTAACACTAAAGGAAAAGAATTAAAAGATATTCCCGTAGTATCTAAATTCTCAGATATTTTTCTAGAAGAGTTACCTGGATTACCGCCAGATAGAGAGGTTGAATTTAGAATTCACCTAATACCAGGGACAGCACCGATTGCCAAAGCACCTTACCGTTTAGCACCATCAGAGATGCAAGAACTGAAGAAACAATTAGACGAATTTCTGGAGAAAGGTTTCATACAGCCTAGTTCATCGCCATGGGGAGCACCAATCTTGGTTGTCAAGAAGAAGGATGGATCAATGCGTATGTGCATTGATTACCGAGAATTAAACAAAGTCACGATTAAAAATCGGTACCCATTACCAAGAATCGATGATCTTTTTGATCAACTTCAAGGAGCTCGATTCTTTTCTAAGATCGTTTTACGCTCAGGATATCATCAATTGAAAGTGAAGGAAGAGGACATTCCTAAAACTGCTTTCAGAACAAGGTACGGTCATTATGAATTTACAATCATGCCATTTGGTTTAACCAATGCCCTAGCAGCATTAATGGACATGATGAACAGAATATGCAAACCATATCTGGAGAAATTCATAATTGTCTTTATAGATGATATTCTTATTTACTCTTAGAGTAAAGAAGATCATGCAGAGCATTTGTTTATACTTTTAAATTTGCTGAGAAAAGAAAAGCTTTACGCTAAATTTTCAAAATGCGAATTTTGGTTAAAGGAAGTGCAATTCCTTGGACACCTTGTTAATCATGAAGGAATTCATGTAGATCCCACAAAAATCGAGGCAATTATTAAGTGGAAAGTCCCTGAATCACCGACGAAGGTGAGGAGTTTTCTTGGACTAGCAGGTTATTATAGACATTTTATTCAAGATTTTTCTAGAATAGCTATTCCCTTAACAAAATTGACTTGCAAATCAGTTAAGTTTGAATGGGGACCAAAACACGAAAAAGCTTTTAGAATTCTGAAGCAAAAGTTAATCAATGCACCCATACTAGTATTACCAGAAGGAACTGAAGATTTGATAGTCTATTGTGATGCTTCTAAGTTAGGTTATGGATGTTTATTGATGCAACATCAAAAGGTTATAGCTTATGCCTCTAGACAACTTAAGAATCATGAAGAGAATTATACAACCCATGATTTAGAGTTAGGAGCTATAATTTGTGCCCTTAAAATTTGGAGACACTGTCTTTATGGTAGCAAGTTTACTATTTTCACCGATCATAAGAGTCTAAGATATGTTTTTGGGCAAAAGGAATTAAATATGAGACAGAGACGCTGGATGGAGATTCTTAGTGATTATGATATCCAGTATCATGCAGGAAAGGCTAATGTAGTAGCTGATGCTTTAAGTCAAAAGTATCATGAAAAACCAAGACGAGTACGTTCTCTCAAATTAAATCTGCAGATAGATTTAAATGAGCAAATTAGAGAAGTACAGGAAACAGTAATCAAGGACGATACTGAAAAATTAAAAGGAATGATTAAAGAATTAGAACAAGGAACATATGGAATTTGGAGATTCCATAACAAAAGATCTGGATACCCAAACAAGGAAACCTACGCCACCGAATTTTAGAAGAAGCCCATAAGTCTAAATATACGATACATCCTGGTAATGATAAAATGTATCAAGACTTAAGAAAGAATTTCTGGTGGATAGGAATGAAAAAGGATATAGCAACCTATGTTGCTAAGTGTCTAATATGTTCACAGGTTAAAGCTGAACATCAGAAACCCTCAGGTTTATTGCAGCAATTAGAAATGCCAATATGGAAATGGGAATTGATAACAATGGACTTTGTTACTAAATTACCCAAGACACAAAAAGGTAATGATGCAATCTGGGTGATTGTAGACAGATTAAGAAAATCTGCTCATTTCTTATCTATGAAGGAAACTTTCTGTATGGAAAAATTAGCCCAAGTTATATGTAAATGAAATAGTTTCATTACATGGAATTCCTTTATCTATTGTTTCTGATAGAGATAGCCGTTTTACTTCTTATTTTTGGACTAGTTTCCAGAAAGCAATGGGAACCAAGTTAAAATTAAGCACATCTTATCATCCTCAAACGGACGGACAAAGCGAAAGGACACTTCAGACAATGGAAGATATGCTTATAGCTTGTGTAATTGATTTCGACAGAAATTGGACGACCATTTACCATTAATAGAATTTTCCTACAATAACAGCTATCATACCAGTATCAATGCTGCACCATTTGAAGCACTTTATGGACGAAATTGCCGAACTCCAGTCTGTTGGGCAGAAATTGGAGAACAACAACTGTCTGGACCAAAAATAGTACAAGAAACAACGGACAAGATTATTCAAGTCAAGGAAAGACTCAAAACAGCACGGGATCATCAAAAAAGTTATGCTGATAATAGACGAAAACCGTTGGAATTTCAAGTAGGAGATAAGGTATTATTAAAAGTTTCTTCATGGAAAGGAGTGGTTAGATTCGTTAAGAGGGGAAAGCTAAGCCCCAGGTATGTTGGACCTTTTGAGATTATTAGAAGAATAGGACCAGTAGCTTACCAGCTACAACTGCCAGAGGAAATGGCAGGAATACATGATGTATTTCATGTATGTAATCTCAAGAAGTGTTTAGCAGATGAATCATTAATGGTACCTCTTAAGGGCATAGAGGTAAATGAGAAACTTAAGTTTGTAGAGAAACCACTACAAATTGAAGATAGAAAGATCAAGAATCTCAAACACAAGAGATTAGTTCTGATCAAAGTGAAATGGGATTCCACAAGAGGACCAGAATACACATGGGAGCTCGAATCAGAAATGCAAAGGAAATATCCACACCTGTTCTAGTAGACCTCGAGGACGAGATCTAAAACAAGGTGGGAGGATATAACAACTCTCCCAAAACCATTAAAACACTCCTACACATCTTAAAATATACCCCGTATACGAAAAATAACCTTAAAATACATTTATATTAATAAAAATCAATTAAAAACAAAAATATATGTCGCGTGCGGGGCGCGACCGACTTTTCTGGGCCTGTCGCGGGCCGCGACCCAGTGACACCAGGCTGCACCCGGTTCAGCCACGTGTTCCAACGCGTGTGAAGGATAGAGCTTTAACTCAACCAAGCTAAACCCTAACCTACTAGTCTCGCG
The DNA here is from genome assembly GCA_030545235.1 of Helianthus tuberosus. Taxonomy (NCBI): domain Eukaryota; kingdom Viridiplantae; phylum Streptophyta; class Magnoliopsida; order Asterales; family Asteraceae; genus Helianthus; species Helianthus tuberosus. The sequence continues at coordinate 38,425,661 of CM060382.1, read as the reverse complement.
GGCCGCGAGAGTGAATCAAGGGGGCTTCGCGGGCCGCGAGCCGCCCGTCGACCAGCCTATATGAGGAGGCCTCTGCCTCAGTTCACAATCGCTCAAATCTTTTCTTTCTCTCTCAATATATAATAGCTAAAACTCTCGGGTATTATACCCCTAAAAAGCGAAGCTCTGCGTTGTTGTAAGTATTATAACCCCTGGTTACGTATTAGTTACTATACCCGATTGATCTAGGGCTCCGTAACGCATGTCAAGGCTCTACCTGACTCAGTCGTTGGAGTTCTGTCTCGGGGGTATGGCTAATGTAGATTGGGTTATCTTACTAACACGTGTGCATTGTTTAATTTTAATAGATTATAACCAGGAAGTCACCAGAAAGCAGAAATATTATCTAAAACAGCAAAGTGAGTACATCTATTTTTGTAAACCTTTTATACAAACCTCAATTGTTTTAAATTTGTTGGGATTGAACCCTACCAGAGGAACAGATAATGTAAAGCCAAAACCTGGTCACATCAGTGGATTCACAATAAGCAGACGTTTACTCTAAGCTCTCCCCTTGACAGTGGTTATCTATCTGCTGATACACTCTAAGTACTGCTCTGAAGAACAATTGATGAACCAAACACTGATGAAACAGCTAAAGACTGCTATAAGGCAAACATTGAGCTCTATCTACTGCTGACTCTTAAGTACTGCTGAAGACCCAAGCACTGCTCATTCAAAGACTGATCACCTTTTGTAGAAAGCACTGATGTTTCAAACAGTCAGGGCTTAGGCTACAACAGTGGAACGTGAACAGTGTTTAACTTGTTTTGTATTTTACTATCAATCAGCTATTAGACATCAGTAGTTTGTATAGGCCAGTGTTTATAGTTTGTTAGGCTGTTAGATGTCACTATCATGGTGACGTCAGCTGAGGTACATCAGTAGATTGGTTTGCCTATAAATATGACAGTACTCTGTACTGTTATATTGGATTTGTTTTGAGAGAGTTCTTCTCCTCAATTCAATCCTTTCATCTTGTGCAACCAACTCTGAAGTATCAGGCTGAGGGGGAGTTTAGTCTGTAAGCTTGCATTGTAATCTTTTGCTTTTGATGTAATCTTTCGACTCTATGAAAAGCAATTGTTTATCAAACTAAATTCTCCATTGATTGTGTTTACAAAGTTTGTTATTCATTTCCGCTGCACTTAAAACTACTCATATCTATTTGATTTGTTCAAATCATACAAACAAACATAATCTGTAGAGTCCCAGATCCTAACAATTGGTATCAGAGCTTGGACAGTCAAATTCGATCTAATAATCAATTTGACATAATAGTTCAGCTCAAAATTCATTGATACTAAGGTTGGTTGTATTTTGTTGAAAAACAGAGTATCGAGTAAATCATGTTCAAAGTGGTGACCTCAAATATTCTGTAAATCAATCAAGATGTCATATGACACACAAATTTCACAGAACAAGTGATTTCATGCACAAAACACTCATGGTTTCTAGATCTGAAAACAATATCTGTTAAACCATGAGATTATTTCATATTTTCAAAATTGATTTCAATTGCTGTTATGAATATTGTGATGTCACCTTATTAAAAATGCTAAAGTATGAACCTCAGATTAACAAAAACCTATGTTCTTAAAACATTAGTGTTTTTGATAACATAAAAAGAGGGAAATTAAAACTTTAGTCATTCAGATCTTATGTGTTAAAAACAGGTTGAGTTCCTCAAAAGGACAAAATCAACTATGTGAAAATACATTAAGAAAATCAGGAGTCAAAAATGTCCAAATCATAGGTAATGATGGGGTTGGCATAAGCAATTACAGAAATGACCAAATCTCTCAAAACATTACTGCAAAATGATTCTGGAACAAGTATTCCTTCAATAAATACCCCTCAGTAAGTATTTCAATACTTATGATTGGGAAGGGTAAAAAGGGAAGAAGAAAATTCACAAACTCAGAAGTGTGTTTATCTCAAAACTTTTGAATTCACAAAAACTCTTGAATTTAGAAGAAAATAGTATAAACTTAAAACACTTATGAGTCAAAGTTTAGGGTAATAATGGTCATTAAGCAACTGTGTGCATTCATCTGTTCAGGAAAAGGCTTTGATTCCAGTAAATGAACTTTAAAGAGAACCATGTTTGAAATCAACTGACAATAAAATGGTTCTTAACAGTGGTAAAAATGTATTCAATATTTCAAACCACTGACCATTTTCAATAACTTGAGAATGATATGATTATGTTTTCTTTTGAAAATACACCAGATCCTTTTTGATACTGTTCTCAGAAAATCCTTAACCATTTTTTTTCAAAGGATTTTCTCGAATAACCAGGATATATTGTTCATTTTTTTTTTTTGGAATAATATATTTGGAACTTTTGCTTGTTTTTGTTGGCAATAGTTTCAGTTCCTTTCAGGATGTAATACCTTATTTTTGTTGGTATTATTGTCCTCATAAATGGGTCAAAAGGAAATGGTACATATGTCAAGATCATGTCATACTCAGGTTTGCTCCTGTATTTTTTTTTCAAAGGTTGATTGCTAACTGTGCTTGAATTACTAGGGTACTCATGTTTTAATTAAATATTAAACGAAAATGAGTTGCCTTAGTAAAAAGTTCACATCATCTGGGGTACTAAACCACTGTTCTTCAAAATTGACATGTGGCAAAACCTTGAATGAAAATTCTAAAAACTGTTGCTGGAATACCCGTCCTTCAGATCTGTACCATTTACCCTAACCACTGTTTTGTTCCAACGTCTGATCTCTAAGCACTGTCCACTGCTGAAAGTTAATCACTGATCCTTCATTATCTTGACAAGCACTGATATTCACAATCAGTGTCCTATCCACTGATATGCTATCTACTGATAGTAAAAATCATCCACTGTCCAAAATCTTTACCGTTGTAACCACTGATGCTTGATATGTCAGTGGCCCTTAAAACAACTGTTCTCCATCTTTCATCCATTTCATCAGTGTTTGACACGTGGTCAGTTTTTAGCCCTCAGATCGTAATAACCATTGCCACATCAGCGATCATTTTTTTTCTAAATAAAACCCTGCCCTAAACCCCAAACAGGGTTTTACACTGTCGAATTGAATTCCAAAATTCTCTTCTCAAAGCAGTTTCCAACCCTTCTTCTCAAAATCTCCAAAATTATTCTTCGTTCTTCTCCGCAAAAATGACAAAATCAAAGTCAAGATCAAAATCAAAACCAAAATCACCATCACCTTCAAAAGAGGTCGCTCAAATGGCCGAAGAATCCAACGAGATACCATACAAATCTCCTCATAATTATCTGGGTTTACTCACAAAACCTACTGATAACCACACCTTTGATGCCATCATTGATACATTATCTGCATCAAAATACAAAACTTTGTTAACAGCAGATGCTCCCATTTATCCACAAACCCAGAATGAGTTTTGGAAAAAGGCGACGCTTGAAAAACAAGACGACAAAGTCATAGCCATAAACTCTTCAATACAGGGAAAAGTGATTCAAATCACTCCGCAAACAATTTCAGAAGTCTTCAAACTCAATGATCAGAATGGTAAAACTTCTTTTGACAAAAATGAGTTAAAAGCTGATTTTCTGAAAAGGGGTTATGCAGAACAATCAAAGGTAGATACCCTACAAAAGGGTTATTTCCCATCTGCACCCAGATTTTTGTTTCACACACTTGTGAGTTGTGTTTCTAATAAAACAACATCGTTTAACGAAATACCATTGAAGATTCAATGCCTGGGCTATGCTATTTTAAACAATAAAGATTACAACTACTCCCAGGAGATCTTCAATGACATGGTAAAGAATGTTGTTAGCAAATCATTTCTTCTTTTTCCAAGATTTCTAAGCTATTACTTTAAACAAAAATTTGAAAAAGAAGATGAAAATTTGCCCAAACAAGGTGTCCATTTTCAAATAAAAGGTTTAACAAGTGAAACATTTTCAAGAATGATGGCACCAATAAAATTAAAAGCAAAGGTGCCTGAGCAGACTTTAGAAACTGCCACTAATCCTCAGGCAACTTCTGCTGAGCCCACTGCTCCAGGTTGTCAAAGCAGCACAACCACTGCTTTGAAACCCACACCTGACATCACCAAAAAGACCAAAAGAAAAACATCCAGAAAACTCACCAAACCCAAAACAAAGGCAACTCTGGAAGATGAGATCCCAGAGCAACTGCCTGTGACAACACAAAAGTCACCACAAACCACTGCTGCTACTTCCTCACAGCAGTTGGAAGAAAGATCTCAACCCATGCCTAAAACTCCTCCTGCATCCTCACAAAAGGATCAGGTTGTAATCACAGGGACACCAAATTATGAAGCTCTAGATCCACTTGGCTCTATCTTCCACAGTCCTGATCCCAAGGACATGTCTCTTTCAACACCTATACCCTCACCAATCATAATGCCACAATCCATGTTACCCTTGTTGCATGCAGCTGCTATAGCTCAGACACAAACCAGTTCCTCTCTATCACCTGTCACTGAGAGTATACCCCCACAAGTGACTGGGTCTGATGCTACTACTCCTGCTATCCCAACAACAATTGAGGAGGTTACACCCCCTGAGTTACATATAACTCTCGGTGGTAATTCAAGTGGAGCAGCAACTACAAATGTTGGATCTACAGATCTGCATTTGGCCAGTTGTTTCATTAATCAGACTCCCTTGAAGGCAATTTCTTCTATGGCAACATCGATAACCACCAGTGAGTTGATTCTAACCACTGGTACCATAAAAAGGTTTATCGAGTGCTGAAGAAAGAAGTCCCCAGTACCAAGAACAAGGGGCATCATTGGGTGATTTTTGGGACTCTGTTCCTAAGTCACACATTGATATAACCACCGCTGGTGGGGATTCAGATGATCCTACTAAAGTAGGTGATGATTCAAAATATCAGGAATTGACGGACAGAGTTGAAAAACTTGAAGATTCAGTTGCTGAAATTAAAGATATGGTGCAAGAGATTTTAAAAGCTCAAAAAGCACAAGCCACTGCTGTTCCTGCTCAAGCACCTGCACAACATGCATTTGCTGCAAATGAGCTTTGGAATATTTTTCAACCCATGCTTGAAAAACAGCAACATATGGCTGCTAAAAAGCATGCTATTCAAGTACAAATGCTGACCAACATGGTGGAATCAAGGTTTAAAGACACTCAAGCAGATATCAAGGCTATAAAGGCTAGCATTCAAAGCGCCTCTGCCAAAGTTCCTTCTTCCATATCATTTCTTGTTAACCCCCCTTCAGATAATGCCAAAAAGGGGGAGAATATCAAGCTGTTGGGAAAAATGAATAAAATGGGAATAGAACATGGCCTTTGTATTGAGCCTGAAAAAGAAAAAGAAAAACAGGTCTCAAAACCTGTTAGTCAAACAGCTGATACACCAGTAGTTACAAAAACTGTTGTCAGTAGCCAAACAGCTGCCATGTCATCAACAGACACATCTTCAACACACACCACTACAACTACTGCTCTACCACCATCATCTACAATCACACCATCACCACTGCCACCTGTCATAAAACAGAAGACTACAGATGTTACAACATCTGTTGTAATGACAGCAGCGATTGAAGCACCAGTTGTTTCAACAGTTGTTTGTCAGACACTCTCCATCATTCAAACCACTGATCCACCCAAAACATCATCTGCCTCTTCTTCATTAAAAAGGAGAAGGAATCTCATATCAGATGATGATTCACCACCACCATCACCATCATCAAAAACTACCTCACCACCGTCATCCCCTGCTCAAAAGCAGAAGACATCTGCTGACATATCAGTAGGTGTAATGACAACAGCAGTTGAAACACCAGTTGTTTCAACAGTTGTTAGTCAATCATCCACCACTGCTCTCACCTTTCCTACATCACAACCAAAGCTCTTCAACAGAAAAAGAAAGCCAATCTCTGCCGATGAGGGTATACATGATCCTAATGCTGCACAACATCCACTGGAACTTGAAGCTATCAAAAATCAGATGAGGCAATTCTATACAGAAGAAGATCCTTCAAAAAGAAGATTCTCCTCACTCATAGGTTACATGCCACCAGATGATATGGATGATTACCTCAAAATCAAGGCAAGGCAAGCTAAACTAAGAGCTAAAGTTGAGAGTGAACGTGAACGGTTAAGCGAAGATGGCATTGCTAAAAGACTGGAGTTCTACTTCACAAAAGTAAAGCAGATAGAAGAGTTTGCACAAGACCTAAACAAAGAAAAGGCTGATCAAAAGAAAAAGTTAAGAAAACAATATCTAGCCTACATCATGAAAGAGAAATTCTATCCTGCTGAAGAACAACAGTTCGAAGAATGGCCAATAGTCGCTCTAAAGCATGAGGCAGAAAGGATTGAGAAAATCAAGAATGATCCTACAAAGAAGAAGAATGCTCCAAACTGGAGCAAATACAAAAAGCTCATTGCTGACCTGACTGCTGAGTATAAGAGAAAGAAAAGGGAGCTGGTGGATGCAAAAATGGACACTGCTGAAGCCATATCAAAATGGTCAAAACAGCAGACTGATGAAGCTTATGAAAGGCTAAAGAAAAGAAAGATAACTGTTTCAAGCACCTCAAAGAAGCATGAACAAAGAATGAAGCTTGAACAGCAGATAGAAAACCTCAAAACACTGTTCCGGTCTACTTTTGTGACAAACCAAGAAGAAAAAGAACAGTTGACCAGTGAAGAGGTTAAAGAAAAGGAAGCAGAGTACTTCACAAAAGCCATCAAGAAAATGGGTCTAAAAGAAGAGAGCTCAGAAAAGCTTCAAAACCTTTTTAAGAAGGTGTTAACCAAGCCTGCATCACCACATAGTTCAGCAGATATCCCAGACAGTGAGCTTGATCAACAACAAAGACAAGAGCTGATTGACAAAGAGGTTGCAGAAGATATAGCTGCAGCAAATGAAGTCATAGAAGAAGCTTTCAAAAGAATGTCTGAAGTTCAGGATACTGCTTTACAATTTTTCTCAAGGCCAATATCCCAAAGCTCATCACTGAATAAATCTCTCCCGAGAAATCCATTGGGTTCAAAAGTACTAAAGTGGATGTCTGACCAAAAGACCCACGTATTGACTATAGTCAGATCCAATGGAGATGTGAAATACATATCAAGGAAAGAAGCACTAGGCCTTAGTGTTCAAGATTTGCAGGATCTCCTTGAACTTACACTGTGCCGGGATGAAGATGATACAAGTTCCAAAGCATTTGAAGAAGAATTTAAAAGAAAAGCAAGGGAACTACTGATGAGTAATAAAGATCCAGAATAATGACAGGTTTTGGCATTATCTGTTCCAGGGGGAGATTGTTGGGATTGAACCCTACCAGAGGAACAGATAATGTAAAGCCAAAACCAAAACCTGGTCACATCAGTGGATTCACAATAAGCAGACGTTTACTCTAAGCTCTCCCCTTGACAGTGGTTATCTATCTGCTGATACACTCTAAGTACTGCTCTGAAGAACAATTGATGAACCAAACACTGATGAAACAGCTAAAGACTGCTATAAGGCAAACATTGAGCTCTATCTACTGCTGACTCTTAAGTACTGCTGAAGACCCAAGCACTGCTCATTCAAAGACTGATCACCTTTTGAAGAAAGCACTGATGTTTCAAACAGTCAGGGCTTAGGCTACAACAGTGGAACGTGAACAGTGTTTAACTTGTTTTGTATTTTACTATCAATCAGCTGTTAGACATCAGTAGTTTGTATAGGCCAGTGTTTATAGTTTGTTAGGCTGTTAGATGTCACTATCATGGTGACGTCAGCTGAGGTACATCAGTAGATTGGTTTGCCTATAAATATGACAGTACTCTGTACTGTTATATTGGATTTGTTTTGAGAGAGTTCTTCTCCTCAATTCAATCCTTTCATCTTGTGCAACCAACTCTGAAGTATCAGGCTGAGGGGGAGTTTAGTCTGTAAGCTTGCATTGTAATCTTTTGCTTTTGATGTAATCTTTCGACTCTATGAAAAGCAATTGTTTATCAAACTAAATTCTCCATTGATTGTGTTTACAAAGTTTGTTATTCATTTCCGCTGCACTTAAAACTACTCATATCTATTTGATTTGTTCAAATCATACAAACAAACACAATCTATAGAGCCCCAGATCCTAACAAAATTATGATAACAATGGTTGAGTGTATGTATTCTACAATTACTGTCGGTATGTTGGGGTTTTGTATACATTACTTGTTACTATATTGTGAATAGTAGCATGACCACAAGTCAGGATTGACAGTACCGTGGGTGGTAATTGGGTAGATATAAACATTGTAATCGCCCTCAATACTGTAAAATGATAAAAGCTTGTTTTGATTAAATTGGGATGCACTCGCCAGTATTTCTTGCTGATAAAATGTTTTTAAAACGTGTTTCAGGTAACAAAATGTGAAAGCCAAATCGAAGCCAGCTGGAGAGCACTGGAGGCTTGGAAAAGTGGCTATAAAAGTTACCTAAATAAGAAAGAAGTTTTATTTCAATAAATTAGGGTTTATCCCTATAAACATATTATAATGAAAACTTGGGTTTTTCCCATGTGTTTATTATTTATAAAAAGTGAGGTGTTTTACTCTGATAAACTATTTCCTAACTACGGTCCTGATGTTAATTTCCGCTGCCAAATTAATAAACACCGATACCACCGGCTCTGTGTGCTGCTCGCGGCCGCCCGCCCCTCAGGGCAAGGGGTCGGGGGTTGCGACACGCATGAGCATGCGTTTGACATGCATGACCATGCGAGTTGTGATCCGCATGACCATGCATCTGATCTGCATGACCATGCACCTGATCCGCATGACCATGCAGGTCTGTTCACCCAACTACGGGTTTTAATGTTTCACCACCCTTTCAACCTCCAACCACCTTAAACATTTAATTGACCTAAGCCACTTTTCCTACTTGTAAATAACCTTTTCTTCTACACCTCCTAAATACTTTACACTCTCTCAAATCACTCCCAAATCCTCCCAAATCTTCAAGTGTTGGTAGATTGTATCAAAGTTCAAAACATTGAGTTTTGAACACTTTTTCTCATCTTTTCTTCTTGTTTTATTCTTTCAATCTACTTGGACAACCTCTAGGAGTGTTTCCACAAGTTTACCATGGTTGGAACATCACCATTTTGAGGCCCAAAGTTGGATTTAAAATTATATTTTTGTTAACCTTTTCAAAACATTGTTCATCCTACTTCATTTCTTGAACATCTTCAAGTTGCTACAGGTCGGTGGGGGTTTTAAAAGGTTGACCCCTCAATGCGCCTTCCTCCATTACACACACACACACACACACACACTCTACATAGACTACCTTCTTGGCGATTCTTCGGCGAGTTATCCACGACTTTAGGTAACTATTTTCTTGTTTTATTGACGTATGTTGGTTGATCATCTTGGTGTTTTTGTTTTCGTCCTTATATTACTTTGTTTGGTTGGTTTTTGTCTTCGCGATGTTGTTGGATTACCCTATGGCGGTGATGTGACAATATGCTTATTGGTAACTGTTTGTGTACCCAAAATGTATTTTATGGTTTGTTTTTATGCGATTGATCATTTTTGTTTGTCGGTTGCTTTTGCGGATTGGTTTCTGATGTTGGCTATTATTTTGTTGTTTTTTCTCGTTTTTATGTTTTGTCATGCAATGACATACTTGCGTGTGTTTCAAAGTTGTTGGATTTTGTGTGATTAATGGTATTTGATTGGTGGGGATGACTCTTTAGTTGCAGAGACTGTTTATACTTTTTTGGTTGGGTCTATGATGCTCTAGTGAGATGGTTGTTGTTGGATTTTTGTGTGTTAAGGTGCATTTGGTCTATGAGGATGGCCATTTAGTTGTCCGAGATTGTTTACCCTTTGTGTATGGGTCTATGATGCTATGCTTCTGCGATTGTTGTTGGATGGTTGTGTATTAAAAGGTATTCGGTCAGTGAGGATGACTCTTCAGCCTTCCGAGACTGTTTACCCTTTTTGGTTGGGTTTGTGATGCTTTGCTGAGATGATTGTTGTTGGAAGTTTGTGATGTATTGGTTATTCGGTGGATGAGGATGACTCTGTTATCGTACTAGACTATTTACAATATGTCTATGTGTCTATGGCACTATACTGAAACACACAAAGCTAGAGGTACAACCGATAATGCATAGAAATCTTTGACGTGGGTCGCTTTAAAGGACCATGGCATCCTTTGGGTATGTGATGCTTTGCTGAGCCGTTATTGTTTGTTATCGTTGGTAACATATTGACTACAGGTTTATCTTTCACATTGCTTCATTGTTGTATTTGGTTTTGTAGTGACGAGGCTATGATGATGATCGATAGTAATAGTAATATCGGAGTTTGTAGATCCGATCTATATCTTAATTGGGCAATGTAGATGGTAATTGTGGTTTAGAGATTTTATCCACACCTTTTGCAACTACGATTGCAGCCATGGTAGATTTTGGGGAAAACGAATTCCGTTGCTACAAATTCGAGCCTCTGTTCATATTATTTTGTTTTTTTTTCTTGGCTTATATTTTGCTTTTGATTTGTATAAGAATTGTGGTTTTTGGTTGGTCATATGTAGCTTGTACGTATATTGGATTCCCAAAAATATGACGACTTCAATTGGTGGATGTTTGGAAGTACCCTTTTGGTTATCTGGTTGATGATGGTGAGGGTAACCTCATCTGAGACATTTTTCTTATTTGTTATGTTGCTTAGTTGTTGCCTTTTGGGTTTACATGAGGTAAGTGGCATTCATAGTTTATTTATTGCTCCTATGATAGCGTATTTATGGCTTATGTTTACTTTCTCATGGCTATAAAGATGTTTTTATCTAGACATGGCGACAAAAGTGGATTTAATGCAACCACTAGTTGCAGTCAATAACCGGTCCCTGTAAATCTATTTATATAATGTTAATCAGTAACATCTATGCTCATTGTCGGTTGTAACATTGCCTTTCTTGGTTTTCTTTACTTTACCGTGTTTTTCATATTGTTGTTTTGTTTGTACTAGTTAGGTTTGTGGGGGCTTATGTTGGATTAGCGCTTTTAACTTTTGCTTTGTTTGTTTAACATTTGCTTATTGTTTTTGTAACAGAATGTTGACTACCCAGTTTGATGCTAATATAGTGGATCAATTCATTCCTAAGTATTTCAAGAAGCATTGGCAAAGTCCTCCTATGAATAGGAATGAAGCGATGACCCCCTCTATATGATATGTTTCATAGCAATCTTTTATATGTTTACGTGTTTAATGTTGTCGGCATAGCTGATATTAGGCATTCATGATTAGGCTCTTTACTTTAGCCGTTCGAGATGTCCATAATTTTAATCTGAGCCTATGGCTGCTTGTGACTAACAATGGTTGATAACTGATATTGTATTGATGGTTTTTATAACAAGTGTCGTTTAGTTTAGTTAGAGTTATATTGTTGTGTACCTTGGCTATTACACCTTATGCAGAATTGTGTTTACTTTGTCGATTCATAGTTTCCTTATTGCCTGACTAGTTGGGTGCGTATTTTAGTTTCGCATTTCGGCCTGGGATGCAGGTGCTACTTATCGTTTTATTTATTACCTGCCTTTTGTTATGTTCACGGATAATGAATTATTAATTTTGTCAGTGAACCGGCACACGAAATTCCAAGATAACCGGTGTTTTTCTGTTATACCAGCTGATGGGCGTAACCGACAATTAAGCCCCTGTTTATGATGTACCTGCAATCGACAACCAGTGGTAGAAAAAAAAGACGATGCCACAACACCATGATGCTCACGCTTTGGTGGTACACAAAAATTCAGTTGGGTTTCTTATGTTTTGGAAAAGTAGTATGCTTATTGTTGTAATAGTCTTTGTTATATGAAAACGAATAAGTTTATTAGTTTATATTGTATGAAAGTGTTATGTATTCGATCGTATTGTAAGTATGTAATAACCATTAATGGTTTGTCTATGTTATAAACGATTTGCATTAATGATATCTGCGGCGCAACGCGAGCGAGCATAATCCTAATATTATATACATAGAGACATAAATATAGATATGGATAATAGATATTATATATATTGTTGTTGAGCAACGATAAATAGTAACTTTAAATTTATAATAATATATAGTTTTTTTAATATTTATTCTTTTAGAGTAAACTTCCGTTTTGCTCCCTGTGGTTTGGTCATTTTAACGGTTTTGCTCCAATAGTTTAAAAATAGCCATTTTCCTCCCTGATCTTTCGAGTTTGTCGCTAGTTTGCTCCCTAATCTTTCGAGTTTATCGCCAGTTTCCTCCCTGATAGAGTTAGAGGCTGGGAGCAAAATGAAGATAAGTAAGAAAAACCAGGGATGAAAATGGCTATTTTTAAACTATTGGAGCAAAACCGTTAAAATGACCAAACCACAGGGAGCAAAACGGAAGTTTACTCATTATTATTTTAATATTATACTACTTTATTGTTATATACTGTTAACATATTTTTTTCTAAGGATATTTTCTTTTATCATTTACTTTTTATTTTTCATAATTCTGTTTTCTATTTTTCAAAAGATATTGCCTTAATCAATTAATTTAATATTTCTTTAATAACTTCCGTACGCTAATATTTTTCCCGTGGACATTTTCAAAAGATATTGCCTTAATCAATTAATTTAAGTATGCTTATTTTTCCCCTGGACATTCCAATATAAGTATTGTTAAAAATGAAGTTGTATTCAGAATAAATTATTTATTTTGTATCTTTTTTATTATACGATAATAAAAAAATTATAATAATATATAGTTTTTTTAATATTTTATTATTTTTAATATTATACTACTTTATTATTATATTTACTTTTAACATATTTTTTTTCTAACGATATTTTCTTTTAACATTTACTTTTTATTTTTTTATAATTTTTTTTTCTGTTTTTCAAAAGATATTGCCTTAATCAATTAATTTAATATTTCTTTAATAACTTTCGTACGCTAATTCTTTTTAAAAAAACTTAAGTATGCTTATTTTTCCCCTGGACATTCCAATACATGTATTGTTAAAAATGAAGTTGTATTCAGAATAGATTATTTATTTTGTATCGTTTTCTACTATACGATAATAAACTAAACCAATTCTGCCGGTTTGGCTTTTGAAACAACCTGCTATATTTTCAAATAACGTTTAGCATTATCATTTGCTCTTTTTCGCCGCAATGCGCGACATCAATAAAACCTAGTATATATTGTTTACGAAGGATGATGAATAGTAACTTTATTTTTATAATAATATATAGATTTTTATTATTTTTTACTTAATATATTATAATTGTTTATTATTATATTTACTTTTAATAACATATTTTTAACCTGTTTTCCTTTTTTAAAACCATATAATATTTCCTTTACCATTTTTTAATATTTTTTTCCTTTTTTAAACATATATTAAAACTTTATTTTTATAATAATATATAGCTTTTTATTATTTATTATTTTATATATTATAATAGTTTATTATTGTATTTACTTTTTAATAACACACTTTTAGCTTTTTTTCCTTTTTAAAACCATATGATATTTCCTTTCCTGTTATAATATTACAAGAATTAACACAAGATTAGTGCTAAAACTTTAAGAACTTTAGAAATATTATAAGAGAAAGAAGAAGAGAATTATATAACTTATGAAAGTGTATTCATGAGGTGCATTTTCTCTTCTACCTTGAGCTAGTATTTATACTACAAAAAGATTAACTATTTGGTAGACAAGGTTAACTATTTGGTAGACAAGATTAATTATTTAGTAGACAAAGCTATCCATAAGTTTGACAAAGAGTTCATCCAGTTGCTTGGTAAATCTAGAGGTGAATCTTGATCTTCATGGTAAACTTTTTTAATAATATTCATAACACTCCCCCTTGGATGACACTTTGCAAACTTCGGGGTTTTTAAGCACTGCCTCATTAAAAACCTTGCTAAAGAAAAACCCAGTGGGAAAAAACCTTAGCTAAGGGAAAAAGAGTGCAGTCTATAGCTCCCCCTCAAGTTTGCAATTTGTAAGGAATCACATTCTCCGTACATAACGCATGCCAATGTCATGATCATGTTTCCTGAAGTTGTTGTAGGTAGTGCTTTTGTGAAAAGATCGGCTGAATTGTTGCTGGATTGGACATATCTCATCTCAACCGGATTGTCTTTAATAAGGTCCCGAGTATATGCAAAGAATCATGGTGGTATATGTTTTGTTCTGTCACTTTTGATATACCCTTCTTTCATTTGAGAGACACAAGCGGCATTATCTTCATGGATGGGAGTTGGACTTCGATCTTTCTCTAGCCCACAAGAAGTCACAATGTGTTGTGACATAGATCTTAACCATACACATTCTCTTGAAGCTTCATGTAGTGCAATGACTTCAGAATGATTTGAGGATGTTGCGACAAGTGTTTGTTTCTGAGAACGCCATGAAATCACAGTTCCTCCGTTCATAAATACATATCCAGTTTGAGATTTTGCTTTATGAGGATCAGATAAATAACCTGCATCTGCATAACCAACTAACCTTTCTTTTAAATTGTTGGGATAAAACAAGCCTAAATCAACAGTACCTCGAAGATATCAAAATATATGTTTAATCCCATTCCAGTGCCTTTTAGTAGGAGCTGAACTAAATCTTGCTAACAAGTTCACTGCAAAAGAAATGTCAGGTCTCATACAATTCGTAAGATACATAAGTGCTCCAATTGCACTGAGGTATGGTACTTCTGGACCAAGAGCTTCTTCGTTGTCCTCACAAGGACGAAATGGATCATTTTTGACATTAAGTGATCTAACGACCATTGGAGTGCTTAAAGGATTTGCCTTGTCCATATTGAAACGTTTCAACAGCTTTTCAGTATAATTCATTTGATGCACAAGTATTCCATTGCTCATATGTTCAATGTGTAAACCAAGACAATATTTGGTTTTTCCAAGGTCTTTCATTTCAAATTCTTTCTTTAAAAGAATAATTGCTTCATGAATTTCTTTTTGCGTCCCAATTATATTTAGGTGATCAACATATACGGCTATGATCACATATCATGATGTTGTCTTCTTAATAAAGACACATGGACAGATAAGATTATATGTATAACCTTTACTTGTCAAATACTAGCTCAAACGATTGTACCACATCCTTCCAGATTGTTTCAACCCATATAAAGATCTTTGTAATTTGATTGAAAACATTTCTTTGGGTTTTGAACTTAACGCTTCAGGGAGTTTAAATCCTTCAGGAACTTTCATATAGATCTCACTATCAAGTGATCCATACAAGTAAGCTGTAACGACATCCATAAGACGCATTTCTAACTTTTTAGAAACTACTAAGCTGATTAAGTATCTAAAGGTTATTGCATCCATAACGGGAGAATATGTTTCTTCATAGTCAATCCCTGGGCTTTGTGAAAAACCTTGAGCTACAAGTCTCGCTTTATATCTTGTAACCTCATTTTTCTCATTTCGTTTTCGTACAAAAATCCATTTATACCCTACAGGCTTTACAACCTTAGGTGTACCAACAATAGACCCAAAAACCTTTCGTTTGTTGAGTGAATCTAATTCAGCTTGCATAGCGCCTTTCCATTTATCCCAGTCATGTCTATTTTGACAATCATTGACAGATTTTGGTTCAGGATCATCATCTCCACCCATGATGTCACTTGCTATAGAATAAGAAAATATCTCATCAATATTTTCCATTCCATATCGGTTCCATATGATATGTGTATAACCATAGTTGATTGATATCTCTTTGTTAGTATCATCAACATCTTCCTCATGAGTGGTTTCGGTATTTACTGTTTTATCAAGATCATTCTCTTTGTGGTCAATTTCCTTTACAAGTGCTTTTCTTTTTCGAGGATTCTTGTCCTTTGAACCGATTGGCCTTCCACGTTTTAAACGTTTTTTGAGATTCATGAGCTATCTTATTACCTATTGCCTTACTTGGGATCTCAACTGGAGCTGGAGCATTAGCAGCTGGTATATGAGATTTAGTAACTCTGTTTGTATCAGTAAAAGCATCAGGCAATTGATTTGCAATGTCTTGCAAGTGTATTATCTTTTGAACCTCTGTCTCACATTGTTTTGTTCTTGGATCAAGATGAGACAATGAAGGCACACACCATGAGACATCATTTTATCGTTTTTTATTTTCTCCCCCTAATGCTGGGACCATTGCCTCGTTAAAACGACAGTCATTAAAACATGCTTTAAATACATCACATGTTAAAGGTTCAAGATATCGTATGATGGAGGCTGTTTCATATCCAACATATATTCCCAACCTTCTTTGAGGTCCAATTTTTGTGCGTTGTGGTGGTGCAATAGGAACATAAACTGCACACCCAAAAATTTTAAGGTGGGAAATGTCTGGCTCATGGCTAGAAACAAGTTTTAGTAGGGAGTGCTTATGATTTGCACTTGGTCTCACACGAATCAGTGATCCAGCATGTAAAATTGCATGAACCCAAATCGACACAGGAAGTTTTGTTCTCATTATTAATGGTCTAGCGATTAGCTGTAAATGTTTGATCAATGATTCAGCTAAGCCATTTTGTGTGTGTACATGAGCAACAGGGTGTTCGACAACAATTCCCATCGACATACAATAATCATTAAAAGCATGTGATGTAAATTCACCAGCATTATCAAGTCTCACCCTTTTAACAGTGTAATCAGGGAAATGTGCTCGTAGTGTGATAATTTGAGCAAGAAATTTTGCAAAGGCAACATTACGAGTTGATAATAAAGAGACATGAGACCATCTACTGGATGCGTCTATCAAGACCATGAAATATCTAAACGGTCCACATGGTGGATGAATTGGTCCACATATATCACCTTGAATTCTTTCAAGAAACATTGATGATTCCTTGTCAACTTTTAAGGACGGAGGCCTTGTAATTAGTTTTCCAAGTGAACAAGAGGTACATAGAGGCATTTTATCTGATTGGGGGATCTTTTGATATTTCAATGGATGTCCATGTGTGTTTTCAATAATTCTTTTCATCATGGTAGATCCTGGATGGCCTAGTCTGTCATGCCATAAGTTAAATGTCACAGGATCACAAAAACTTTCTTTTACTGCCATATGTGCTTGAGGCACATTAATGTGTGTATAATGCAAAACAGAGTGGAGCATTGGCAGTTTTTCCAATATATGATCTTTGCTCATGATGTGTAAATATTTCTTATTATCAACAGTCCTTGACTGAGTATCATATCCGTTATGATATATGTTTTTGAAACTCAACAAGTTTCTCGTTGATTTTGGGGAAAATAAAGCATTCTCTATTAAGAGCTTTGTACCATTTGGTAATATTAAATTAGCTTTTCCCACTCCTTCTATCAATTTTGTAGGACCTGATATTGTATCAACGGTTCCTTTTGTTGGTTTCAACTCATAAAAATATTTCTTAGATTTAAGTATAATGTGTGTGGCTCCATTATCCGCTATACATATATCCGCATCATTTGTTTGCTCTTGTACTCTGGTGGTATTCATTTTAATCTTGAAAATATAAAGAGAAATAATAATAAATGTATAACAAAGGCATTGTAAATTATTTTATAATAAGAAGTTTATTTATTAGTTGAAAACGTTACATGAAAAGAAAGATTAATGAAACATAATAAAGATACTTATAATAAAGGAAATTACATAATTGTTGCATATAATTATTATGGTTTAGTAACATTTGTTTCAGAGTTCCATGTCATTGGTATAGTCGGCGACATTCAGTTCGACGTTGATATCATTAAAATTATCCACATGGTTCATCTCCTTTTCTTTTCTTTTGAGAGAGGCTTGGTAAAGTTCACATAAATGTGAAGGTGTACGACAAGCCTTTGACCAATGGTTTGTACTTCCACATCTGAAACAAGAAGTGCGATTGTTTTTGGACCTACCAGCTTCATTCCTTTTGTTATACTGGTTGGAATTGGTATTTTGTGAAGTGTGGTAATTGGGGGTTCTTTGATTTCGACCACGACCGCGACCACGTCCACGACCATGGGAATTACCTCGGAAATTATTATTTCCTTTGAAGGAATAGTTGCGACCATTACCTTTACCAAAGTGGCCACGGCCACGGCGTCGTCCCCATTTTCTTCCAGAGTCTTTAGTATCATCATTAATAACAACATTTGCTTCTGGAATGGCTAATGATCCAGTGGGACGAGCTTGATGATTTTTCATTAGTAGCTCATTGTTTTTCTCTGCTACGAGGATAAATGGATTTAGATCAGAATATCTTTGAATCCTTTGCAACCGATATTGTTGTTGCAAGTTTATATTTGATGCATGAAATGTGGAGAAAGTTTTTTCCAACCTATCTTCCTCCGTAACAGTTTGCCCACAGAATCAGAGCGTTGAGCATATTCTGAACAAAGCAGAGGTGTATTCATTCACCTTTTTAAAATCTTGGAACATGAGATTGTTCCATTCATCTCTAGCAGTGGGAAGTAAAACTTCCCTTCAATGATCAAATCTGCTTTTTAAATCTTCCCACAAAACGTATGGATCCTCACAATTTGAATATTCAAATTGCAACATTTCATCAATGTGTTTATGGAGGAAGACATCGGCTTTTGCCTTGTCTTGATCGCTACAATTATTCCATTCCGTTATCGTTTCCAAAACACTCGTTGATTTGAGATGTCACTTGACATGTGTCGTCCACGGCATATAATTTTCTCCAGTGATATTAAGAGCCGGGAATTCAATTTTTAAGATGTTTGCCATTTTGTTGCTAAACATAAAAAAGATAAATATTAAAATCTAAATACTCATTAAAAATGAGATAACATACATTGGTACAACTATAAATAAATAAATGAATACATAAGTACTAAAAAGATGAGGTGGAAGCCCATACATTAAGGTCGGCAATAAAATTAATATTATGCCGGCCAATATTAAAACTGGGTGAATCATCTTCGAAATTTTTTCTTGAATAACCTTGAGAAGAAGAGTGTTTGTTGTGAAGAAAATGAGATTGATAATTGGTAATTTATAGTGGTAAATTATAACCGTTTTGCAACGGTTATATTACCGTTTTATAGTCGTTATATCACGGTTATATATATATATATATATATATATAGGGAGCCGCTAAAATAGAAACCATCCCCAGTTGTAAGAACTGCGAGAACCACTCTCCACCAATAAGACTTTGCCACTTGTGCGTTATTATTTTATACATTTAAGAGTATTTTGGTCATTTACTCAAAATGTCATATCTCTGCCTTTAAAGTCTACAGACTTCTTTTTATCACATCACAATTTTGAAATACTCATCTCTTCTCTCTCCCTCAAACTATGTTCACCACATCTTCAAAAAAATAACCAGATCTTGGAACAGGGATGATGTTTAGATGTTGATGGGCAGGACCAAGACCAAGCTATGCTCCGGCGGTGAAGACAGTGGTGGGAGGTGGTTGGTCGGTGGTGGGAGGTGGTTGGTCGGTGACGAAAGACGGTGGTGGGAGGTGGTTGGTCGGCGGAGGTAGTGGGGAGGTAGTTGGTGGGAGTTGGTCGGCGGCGGTGGTGGTATATTTTTGTCCGACGAGTTTACCGGTAAGAACCTCCAACTCCCTCTCGTTTCTTTCTAATTTTTTCTAGATCCGCCTTTTTATGGTCGATGTGGGTTGTTTTCAGGAGAGGTCGGTGACCGGGTGATGATGTTACGGCGATCACCGACGACGGACAAACGGAGCCGCCGTGCAGCGACAACCAAGAGTCTTCAGAGTGTTTTCGGGTTCATTGCAATCGGGCTATCAATCGGTAAGAGAACCAAGAGTCTTCTGAGTCTTCTATTTTGTGGGATATGAACCCAATCACATATTGGTAAGAGAAAGATATAGATGGTTGCATATGGAATCACCAATTGGTGTCATATGGGGTTATGTGGTGTGGGCTATCAGAGCTATATTATAGCTTGGTTGTGATGTGAAGGGGGTGAAGTCTTAACTAACTACGGCCTTGAACGTTAGCAAATGAAAATGAAAAAGGTTATCTCAGACTAGTTTGACTGTAGTATTTCATAGTCCAATTGGCTAGTGCCACTTTTAGTGATGCCAAACTTGCTTCTCAGAAAATGAAAAGGATATGGGATTTCGTTTGATTTGATTTTAGAAAAATGAAAATCTACATAAATGGTATGTAATGTATGATATTTTCTAAGTTTTTAATGTAATAAAAAGATTTGCAGACGCGGTTAATTGGTTATGGATAGTTGTCTTCATTATCATAAATAGTTGTTTTAAAAAATATTTATGATTCTAAACCTAGATATTGATGGTTTGAGTTTGGTCAAACGTGCCGTAAAAAAATGCTTTTTTTTGCCGTAAAAAAATGTTTGGCGTAAAAAAGTTTTTGCCGTAAAAAAAATTTAAACCCGTAAAACTTACGCAAATTGTAAAACGTAAAAATTAAAACGTAAAACGTAAAACTTAAAACGTAAAACTTAAATTTTTTTACATAAAAGAGTAAATTGCCATTTTAGTCCCTAAGTTTTGTCCAAATTTGCCACTTTAGTCCAAATAGTTTTTTTTTTGCATCTGGGTCCCTGACTTTTACATTTTGTTGCCATTTTGATCATTTTGTCTAACTCCATCCAAAAACCCAGTTTGTAACAGGGGGTACTTTGGGGATTTCCTTAAAAAATGTTTTCAGTTGCCATTTTGATCCAATTCCAAAAATTCAAAAAAATTCCAAAAAATCAAAAAAATTCAAAAAAATCAAAAAAATTCTAAAAAATCATAAAAATTTTAAAAAATTCAAAAAAAATCTAAAAATCAAGAAAATTCTAAAAAATCATAAAAATTCTAAAAAATCAAAAAAATTCTAAAAAATCCAAAAATCATTAAATGTTTCGGCACGAACCGTTTCGACCCGTACCGTTTCGAACCGAACCGTTTCGACCCGTACCGTTTCGAACCGAACCGTTTCGACCCGTACCGTATCGAACCGAACCGTTTCGACCCGTACCGTATCGACCCGTACCGTTTTGACGCGAAGCGTTTCGACCCGTACCGTATCGAACCGAACCGTTTTGACGCGAAGCGTTTCGACCCGTACCGTATCGAACCGAACCGTTTCGACGCGAACCGTTTCGAACCCGTACCGTATCAAACCGTACCGTTGAAACGGTTCAGCTCGAAACGGTTCGGGTCGAAACGGTACGGGTCGAAACGGTTCGCGTCGAAACGGTTCGGTTCGAAACGGTTCGGCTCGAAACGGTTCGGTTCGAAACGGTACGGGTCGAAACGGTTCGCGTCGAAACGGTTCGGCTCGAAACGGTTCGGGTCGAAACGGTTCGCGTCGAAACGGTTCAGCTCGAAACGGCACGGTTCGATACGGCACGGTTCGATACGGCACGGTTCGAAACGGCACGGTTCGGAACGGTACGGTTCGGGTCGAAACGGTTCGGGTCGAAACGGTTCGGCTTCGAAACAGTACGGGTCGAAACGGTTCGCGTCGAAACGGTTCAGCTCGAAACGGTTCGGCTCGAAACGGTTCGGTTCGAAACGGTTCGGCTCGAAACGGTTCGGTTCGATACGGCACGGTTCGGTTCGATACGGCACGGTTCGGTTCGAAACGGTACGGGTCGAAACGGTTCGGCTTGAAACGGTACGGGTCGAAACGGTTCGGGTCGAAACGGTACGGGTCGAAACGGTTCGCGTCGAAACGGTTCGGGTTCGAAACGGTTCGCGCCGAAACGGATTTTTTGGATTTTTTAGAATTTTTTCGATTTTTTAGAATTTTTATGATTTTTTTGAATTTTTATTATTTTTTAGAATTTTTTGGAATTTTTTTGATTTTTTGAATTTTTTTTTATTTTTTGGAATTGGATCAAAATGGCAATTGAAAACATTTAAAATGAAAATCCCCAAAATACCCCTGGTTAAAGATGGAGTTTTTGGATGGAGTTAGTGTATGTGATCAAAATGGCAACAAAATGTAAAAGTTAGGGACCCAGATGCAAAAAAAAAACTATTTGGACTAAAGTGGCAAATTTGGACAAAACTCAGGGACTAAAATGGCAATTTACTCTACATAAAACGTAAAACGTAAAATTTAAAACATAAAAATTTTAACGTAAAACTTTAAAATTTTTACGTAAAACGTAAAAAAAACTTACGCAAATTGTAAAACGTAAAACATTTTCGGGTAAAAACGAATACGTAAAACTTTTTTATGTAAATTGTAAAAACGTAAAAAGTTTAACGTAAAACGTAGGGGTGAGCATACAACCGAATTAACCGAACCGTAACCGAAATAACTGAAAAAACCGAACCGAAATAACCGATAACCGAAATAACCGAAGGGTTGGTTATTTATATTTTTAATAACCGATTTTTGCGGTTCGGTTATGGTTATTCTTATTTTCATAACCGCAAATAACCGAACCGAATATTTTAAACATAGTCAAATCCGTAGCACCATAAGTCTTTAAGTTTGTATTTAAATGCTTAACCATGGCCTAATCTATATGTATCTTTGGTGAAGTATTTGAATGTTTTAACTTTTAACCATGACCCAACTTTGATGAAGATGATGAAGATTGCACTACAACTTTTTTATGTTTTGATTAAAAACTGTCGAATTTAAAAACCACTTTGTGTTCGTATGTATGTTTCCAAATAACACGTGACTACACGTGTTACTTTTGTTTTGGAATTAGTATGCATATGGTAGTGAAATATAATTGATTAACCGTGTATATTTATTGTTTGCGCATTAATTTTGCTCGACCCACAAAATTAAAGTCCAACATTAGAAACAATGAAAATAACCGACCTATAACCGAACCGAAACCGCATTAACCGCAATAACCGATTAACCGAAACCGCATTAACCGAAACCGAACGGTTATGATTTTTTTATAACCGCAGTGTGCGGTTATGGTTTTGGTTATAGATAATAACCGAACCGAACCGCACCATGCTCACCCCTAGTAAAACGTAAAACTTAAAACGTAAAAATTTTAACGTAAAACGTAAAACTTTAATGTAAACAGTAAACTTTTTAATGTAAACCGTAAACTTTTTAACGTAAAACGTAAAAAGTTTAACGTAAAAACGTAAAACATAAAAAGTTTAACGTAAAACGGAAATAGATTAACATAAAATGTAAAACGTAAAAACGTAAAACGTAAAAAGTTTAACGTAAAAAGTTTTACGTAAAACGTAAAAAGTTTAACGTAAAACGTAAAAAGTTTAACGTAAAAAGTTTTACGTAAAACGTAAAAAGTTTAAAAAGTTTAACGTAAAACGTAAACTTTTTCTATGTAAATTGTAAAACGTAAAAAACCGTGTGATAAAACGGCGCCTAAACAAGGGGCGTGAATTTGGCGCATAAAAACGCCGCGAAAAAAACGGGACATAAAAACGGAGCGTTTAAACGGGACGTAAAAAAACGGCGCGTTAAAAAAACGACTCTTGAAAAAGCCGAGTGTAAAAAACGGCGTGCAAAAACGACCCGTTAAAAAACGATGCGTGAAAAAGCCGGTGTGTGAAAACGGCGTGCAAAAACCGGCGCGCAAAAAAAATTGTCTTGTTAAAAACATTTGAATTTAAAAATGTTTTTAATAAAAAAATTCTTTTTAAAAAATAAAAAGTAATATAATAAAACAAAAAAGTAATAAAAAAATAATAAAGACAAAAAGACAAAAAAGTGTAATTTTACTAAACTAACATTTTGGATTAAAATATTAAAGACAGAATAAGACAAAATTTATTTAATATTAATTTTAGTTTCTTTTAATCTCATCCAACCATCTTATTGATCTACTGGTTAGGAACTGGTTCTCGCGATTCTTACAACTGGAGGTGGTTTTCATTTTAGCGCTCCCCTATATATATATATGATGTGCTCGAAAACGGGTCAACTAAAACAACTAAAATTACCCTAAATCTAGACTCTCTAAGTTTTAAATTTATAAACTAAGACTCGACCTAAACCCTAAAACACACAACCGGCAAGTGTACCGATCGAGTGTAGTATAGCCTAAGGAAGTCCGAGTATCGAACCCAAGAGACTCTACTGATTACGCTACGACTCTATCTAGACTAAAACTGACACGACTTAAACATTTGTTTATTAATTGGGGGGGGGGGGGGGGGGTTTCTAAAAATCCTAAGTAATTCAAAAACGACCAACTAGATTAGCTAAGAACTAACACGAACTCGGACGACGACTGAACTCAAGAGATGATGAAAGCTACCTAGGCTAGACTCCTGCTTAACTTGGATTGGATCTCTATTCGATGATTCTGTGGTGTGGAACCGGGATCTTAAAATGCTAAACCTATTAAGACACCACTAAGCCCCTCGAACACTCTCAAGGCGATTCTTGTGGCACTACCTAGGCTGTTATGCTTACCGGTTTTCTAGATTTCTTTTCCGTCCTCTAGTTTCTTGAAAGTGCTTATGTAAGACGCTCTACTTTGCCGCGCGAACGTCTAAAGCAGCAATGGTTTCTAATCTTGGTTTAATAGGCTATGGGATGTTAAAGACTTATAACCAAACCTAGACCTGTTAATATCCTCGAGCCTTTCCGCGACGAGTCTAGCAGCACACTTGATTTTATTAGATTACCGAATATTACTTCTAAGGTTACTTCACGTGATTTTCACCCTAAAGGATTAATGACCTATTATGTGATATAGACAGTCACCTAAGTCAAGAAACCTAGCCCGAAACTATTCCGTGATAAAGACCGTCACCAAGATTCGAACGAAGCAATAAACAATAATAAAATAATCACAAGCACACATACGCACCAAGGTAGAAAACCAAAGCTTTTACAATACAAGAAAGATCCACAACCACGATAAAATCAAATAAAGATCCAAACTTTGTTAAACATTCATCATAGCCTAGGTAGTACGAGAAGTTTAGCCAAGAAACATGATCAAAAACAAAACAAGCAATGTAAACAAATCTGAATTCATCTTGTAACAAAGTAAAACGAACGAAAAATAAAGAAACAAGAAGTTTAAACCCGTATTCTTCACTCCCGAACGCTCCAAAGTGTCACCCGATGATTCCACGCTTCCCGAACCTTCAAAACTCCTTCGATCAGCCTCTAATGTCTCCAAAAGATGTCCTTAATTCGTAATATGATTCTTCTTTACGGCTGATGATCGATAATAATTATATATACTCCACAAACCCTAAATCCGATTGCATGAGAAGATCTGATCGCGTAATAAAACCTCACGCGGCCCGCATCATGTATTAAGGTTAGTTAAAGCGGGCCGCGAGCCTCTCATGATCCGAAACATATTACACATTCAAGCGGCCCGCTTAAAATATGCATGTAAGTTCATGCGGGCCGCGAGCTACCTCCAGATCCTTATTTTCGCTCCGTTTTCGCTCCCGAGCTTCCGGTTCCGTTCCATTCTTTCGCCTTGCCAAAATATAACTCGTTTCAGCTCATTTTCAGCTCAACACACCTGAAAACATAAACAAATCAAAAGCAAATACATTCTACCTAAAACCGACACTAAAACTGACTAAAACCGAACAAACCTAGACGCGAATAAAGATGTATTTTACAATACATCAATATACTAGGTTATTACCCGGGATTGCTTCCCGGGCTCGGGAAACTTAGTTATATTAATTATTATTTGATATTAATACGACCTCATTACATCAAGCATCTTATTGAATTCAACAACAATGTCTACAATTCACCGGATTAGATCATGAACCCATATTAGACGTCAAACAAAAGCACAACAGGACCACATGAATAACATTATTTCCACTTTTACTTCAGTGCACTTACATGATCGGGTGATTTGGGATTTTGAAAAAATGTTTGTTCTTGTGCCTCCTAACAACCTACAACCACTGACTATTACAACCACTGATACAAACTACTAATAACAAATATAATGTACAACTAAACTACTGATTCTCATTCCACTGTTATAGCTCCAACAGCGCTTTGTTCTTCAGCAGTACTTGAGACATATTAGTAGATTGAACATCAGTGCTTTATCTTCAATAGTATTTAGATCAGCAGCAGTTGTAATGAGCAGTGCTTTGGGTCATCAGATGTTAGGGCCACTGTCAAGGGGAAAGATCTGTTACAAACACCTGCTTATTATGGATGCACTGCTCTGAACAAGTTTTGGCTTTATCAACTGTTCCTTTGTAGGGTTCAATCCTAACAATCTCCCACTAGAACAGATGATGTCAAAACACTTCACTATTCTGGATCTTTATTGCCTCATCAAGAATTCCCTAACTTGCCCTTTGAATTGTAATTCAAAGTTCATGGAATCCTCATCATCTTCATCCCTGCACAGTGGAAGCTCAAGGAGATCTTATAAATCTTCTACACTCAGGCCAAGTGCATTTTCCCTTGATATATTCTTCACTTCACCACTGGATTTGAGCAGAGTCAATACGTGGGTCTTTTGATAAGACTTCCACTTTAGTATTTTTGAGTCCAGTGGGTTTCTTGGGAGAGTTTTTATTTTTGATGAGTTTGGTGATGGAGGCCTGGTTATCACAACTTTGGCAGGGTCTTGAGATTTAGCTAAGTCTAGATTTTCTGCCATCATTGTCTGAAGAACCATCTTCATAATATATTCTTCTTGAGCCTTGTCTTCTTTTGCTTCTCCATCCATCTGTTGTTGCTTCCTTCTTTGATAAATGATAGCAGCAGGTGGAGCAGTAGATCTTTTGATTAGCAAGGCCTGTTTAACTGGAACCACTACTTCTGGATAATCTAGCTTTTTGGGAGTTGTGGGATCTTTCTTTCTTAATTCTTCCAACCTTTTGTAGGTGTCTAATACTTTCACCTCTGACCACCTTGTAACCTGATTCCTTGAGCCATAGTTTGCAGCTATAAGCTCTTCTTTCATTCTTTTCATCTTCAAGGTCCTTTCAGGTACATTCTTTTTATATTTGGACCAAACTGGAGGAGTTTGCTTTATTTTGTCATCAACCATCTTTTGGATTCTTGCTATCTCCTCTTTGAGCTCACTTATGGTCCATTCCTTGTACTGATACTTTTCTGCCTTATATTTCTTGTATGCCATGATGTGCTCAATGTAGTCTTGTTTTAAGCTTTCATCATCCTTTTCTGACAGTTTCTGACAAAGGTCTTTTGAGAACTGCTCTAAAGTTCTGACTTTGGTGAGCAGATGTTGCAAATTCCTCTGAATGTCTTTATCAGACTTTCCCTTTGTGTCTCTTTCTGGTATATCCTCTGCTTGTTTGGCCTTCAGTTTCAGATACTCTTCTATGTTTCTTGGCAGAGGATAACCTTGAACAGATGGGAGATTCCTCTTTTCAGGATCATCTTCAGAGTAGAAGGATTTGATCTCCTCCCTAACTGCTGGAAGATCCAAAGGATATTGTACTCCCAAAGGGACTAAGGGAGTGTTTGGATCAAGGGCTTAAACTGAAGATATTGGAATAGGGTTTGGAATAGTGGCTAGGATCAGAGGTTGTGAAGATGTTGGAAGTGGAGAAGTGTCATCTTCAAGTAGAATATTTGTTACCCTTCTTCTTTTGTGCTTTGGAGTGGTTGGTGGTGTATTTGTGGGTTGAGTGGCGGTGTTTAAAGTGATTGGTGACTGATTAACAGATGTTGAAACAACCGGTGTTTTAACCACAGTTGTCACTACTACTGTTGATGTGTCAACAGTTGTCTTCTGCTTTTTGGCAGGTGGTTTTTGAGATGGTGGTGATGTTTTTGGTATGGCAGTGGATTGAGTGTGGGTTGATGTAGTGGTTATGACAGTGGTTGGGATAACATTTATTGAAACCACTGAAGTACCAACAACAGTTGATACAACAGGTGTCTTAACATATGTTGGTTTGGTGGTTTGATGTGAGGAACTTTTGGGGATTTGAGGAGTATGTTTGGTGGTTTTGGAAGGTGTGGTTTTGGGTTGGCTAACCTTTCTGGTAGGCTTTCTTCTTTTAGTTGCAGAAGTACCCTGCTCTTCCTTTTCCATCACAACTTTCTTCTCCTGTTCAAATCTTTTTGACCCTTTTATTTCCATAGACTCTTTCATGTTTGCTTTTAGCTCAGCAAATGCATTCTGAGTCACATCAACCTTTTTGGAACCATCTGGCCTTGGAATTTCTACCACAAGTTTAGACATTGGATATGGTGGCATGTGCAAACCTTCTTTACCCTTCTTTCCTTTCTCCCCCTTTTGGCATCATCAGGGTGTTCAACAAAAATAACTGTAGGAGGAGAAGTGCCAGTGGTTTGAAGCAAATGGGCCTTGATTGCCTTGATATCAGCTTGTGTATCCTTGTACCTAGCTTCCATCATGTTTCTAAATATTTGGAGCTGAATTTCATGTTGTTGATCAGCATATTGCCTTTGTTGATGAAGCATAGGTTGAAATAAGTTCCATAGCTCAGTGGGAGATAGAGCAGATGTTGCAGCAGTGGGTGTAGCCTTTTGAGATTTTAACAACTGTTGCAACATATTTTTGATATCTGCAACAGATGTGTCAATTTTATCAACCCCCTCCGTCAATTCTTTGTATTTTAAACCATCACCCAAATGAATGGGATCATCTGATTTCCTACTGGCAGTGGTTGTATCAGTAGTTGGCTCAGGGAAAGTTTCCCAAAAATCATCCACTGATGCCCCTTGTTCTGGGTACTGGGTACTTCTTTCCTCAGCAGTGGTTACTTTAGTAAACACACCAGTGGGTAATGGAAACACAGTAGTGGTCACTTTGGTTCCCAAAGAGGAAATTGCCTTCAAGGGAGTCTTACTAATGAAACTACTGGCCAGGTGCAAATAAGTGGATTCAACACCTGTAGTAGATGCTCCACTTGAACTACTGACAGGAATTACTTGTAACTCCTGCAGTGTAGCCTCCTCAGCTGTTGGTGGGTTAGCAAGGATAGAGGAACTAGACTCAGTCACTTGTTAAGGTATATTCTCATTGATAGGTGGTTGAGAAGAACTGATTTGTGTCTGTTCCATATCAAGTGCATCTATAACAACCCTCCTGAATTTTTCTAACACCCTAATATATTTTTAAATACCCCTATATGTCTTAAAATACACCCCGTATGTGAAAACCGAGCCCAAAATATGAAATGTCATTAAAAATAATTAAAAAACAAAATTTTATAGGCGCTCGCGGGCCGCGACAACAAGAAGTCAGGGTTGCACCCGAGGCCGCCACGTGTCATCATCGTGGCAAGTCTAGCTGGTTGAATCGATGGAGCTAAGCCCTACACCCCTACTACGCGGGCCGCGTAACCCGAGGACTCACCTTACGCGGGCCGCGAGAGAACGAAAATCAGGCCCTATATAAGAAGGGCATCAGGCCTTCAGTCAGTTCGCTTATTTCTTTTCTCTCTCAACGAATTTCTATATAGTAGGCACTATACTCGGGTATAATACCCCCTAATTAACGAAGTTCTGCTCCGTTGTAAGTATTATAACCCCGGTTACGTATTAGATACGCTGCCCGATTGATCCAGGGTTCCGTAACGGCTGTCGTGGTTCTGCCCGACGTAGTCGTTGGAATGCCGTCTCGGGGAGGGTATCGTTAATATAAATAAAGGGTTATTATACTAACATATGTACATTTGTATAAATTATAGATAATCACCAAGGAAACCTTAGAAGAAATCTAAGACAGCAATGTGAGTTTATCCACTTTTTGTAAACCTTTTTGTAACTGTTTTACAATGTGATTAAGCAGTGATTGAGTCTTTGTAGTTCTTCAATTACTGCCGGTATGTTGGGGTTTTGTATACAAAATGTGGAACACGTTACCATTGGACAACGAGTTAGCCAATGGGTAATATGACCCACCAGTCAGGATTGACAATACTGAATGAGTAATTGTGTAGAAATAAACATTGTGATCGCTCTCAGTACTGTGTTAATTGATAAAATTCTTCTTGATTAAACTGGGATTCACTCACCAGTATTTCCCACTGACAAATGTTTTTAAAACGTGTTTCAGGTAACAAAATGTAAAAGCCAATTAGAAGAAAGCCAGCTGGAAAGCACTGACGGCTTGGAAAAATGTGGCTATAAAAGTTACCTAAATGACGATGTTTTAAATTCAATAAAATAGGGTTTATCCCTATAAACATGTTGTAATAAGAAACTTGGGTTTTACCCATGTGATTATTAATATAAAATATGGTGGTTTTACTCTGATAAACATTTCCTAACTACGGTCCTGATGAAATTTCCGCTGCCAAAATGATAAACAAATGATACCACCAATACTGGTGTTCGCGGCCGCCCATTCCCGGGACAGATAATGGGGCGGGGGTTGCGACAGAAGGTGGTATCAGAGCTAAGCCACTGATTCAGCCACAGAAGTGTTGTGCTAACATCAATATATTATCCAAATTGTTAGGAAATAAATTATGAAAATATGTGCATATCTGTACTTTATTGTTATGTGTTATTTGACTATTTGTTAGTTTACAGTATGAGTGATCAAGGACCCTCAGACGTGTATCGTCAGTTGTCTGATTCACCTAGGAGTGAAGGTACTTCTTCCCAGCCTACCCTCTCTAGCTGATCAGGAAGAAGGGATGTTTGTCTTTAAGGCTCAGTCTGAAGAGCCATTCCCTCAGAAAAAGAGAGGATGGTTCAGTAAGGGAGCATTTGAGCATAGGAAAAGAATGCGAAAGTTGCAACAACAAAGAGTCCTAGCAGCCGCTAAGCGAGAGCCAGATGCCCATACACAGGATATGCTTAATAGGAGCTTAGCCAATTTTCATATCCTAGCCACAACTGCTGCCGACCCAAATCTGGAGCAACTAGTAGCCCCACAACCCTTACCTTTGTTCCCCACTCAGCCAATGGAAATAGAAAATAACCTCGAAAATCAAGTAGAAATGCATGATTTCAACCCTGAGGAGATACCTAGGATACCAACCCCTAATCCCTTAGATCCAGATTATGATCCATGGTTCGATGATCATAGGGATTATGTGCCACGCTATCACCTAAACAACGAACCCATGCCGAACTTAGCAGCCTATCCAGGTCTGGACCCTCTAGATCCCTACTATGACAACGATGAATACATTAGGGAGATCTTAGAGAATCCGTACCCTCAGGAGAATCCCATGCCCCAGTACCCAGACCCAGTACCAGCACCTGCACCCCCAATGAGTGCAGAAAATGTGCACGAGCTCCGAACTTTCGGAGAAGAAATCTTAGAGAGTAGTGAGAGGATGAGGCAGGTAGGAGAGCGACTCGTCTGGAAATATGACGAGAGCAATATGGATTACTGGATGAATCCAGACCAGTGAAGGTGATGGTGGAGTTGGTAATAATAATAATAATAATAATATAATAATAATATATATATATATATAATATGTTTGAAAAAATATATATATATATAATAATAATAATATATGTTGTAGTATAGACCACTTTGTGGTTAGCAATGCATAGTAGTATTGTAATTTCCAAATTTCAGTATCAGTTTGTAGTAGATGTATAATAGATAAGAAAGAGTAAAGTCGCAATGCTCGACGTTTTTTATCAAAATGCGTGTCATGTGATTGATCGTATTAAGATATTATCTTGGGATCTTAATATGTGATAAATGTTTAAAATTCAAATGGCTGACCAAGTGAATCAAGAGAATCCAGATAATAACCAGGAAAACCAGAATAACGATAACCAGAGTAATATTAACCTGGTTAATGAAAACCCGAACAACAACAATAATGGAAACCAAGTGGACAACAGTGCCATCCAACACGTAGTGGCACAAGGAATAATAGATGCAATGCCATATATTATTCAAACGGTTAGGGAAGCAGAAAATAAAAGTAAACATTATAGCAAGCGGCCCTCTACACCTGAATACAGCGTGAACAATGGACATGTACTTCAAGTGCCCATTCCCAAAAGAAGAAGAACCGTGTCTTACGGTTGTTCTTACAAAGAATTCTGGTCTTGTAAACCGAGTGAATTCTCGGGCAATGAAGGGGCCGTTGCATCTCTACGCTGGATAGAAAAGACTGAGGCAGTCTTAAGAATAAGTAAATGTGCGGAAGAGGATAAGATAATGTTTGCTTCCAATCTGTTTAAGAATTCAGCCTTAGAATGGTGGAACACTATCCTTCAGTCTAGAGGAAGTGATAGAACTTACAATATGGAATGGGAGGAGTTTAAAAACATGGTAGAAAGGAAATTCTGCCCTCCTAATGAAAAAGAATAGATTGCAAACAAATTCC
Organism: Helianthus tuberosus; assembly: GCA_030545235.1. Classification (NCBI taxonomy): domain Eukaryota; kingdom Viridiplantae; phylum Streptophyta; class Magnoliopsida; order Asterales; family Asteraceae; genus Helianthus; species Helianthus tuberosus. The sequence continues at coordinate 38,393,407 of CM060382.1, read as the reverse complement.
TAAACCTTAGAATGACTGGTGTGGATAGTAAGGGGTACACTAAGTTATTCTTTGAATATGCTAGAATAGTGCCAACCCTTGCTTCACCTGAACCAGTATTAATCTCCCGTTACATCTGGGGATTAATTGGGGAGATAAGACATATAGTCAAGGCAGCTAGACCCCAAACCATAGAAGAAGCTGTGGAACTAGCTAATACCTTGACAGATGAATTAGTCCGTACGCGAGAAGAAGATCAAATGAGGAACCTAACCCAGAAGCTTACACAAGAATTCCGTTCTGGAAATTCTAACCGTGGGAAAAATATAGGCTCTACCTCTGCACCCTATTGTAAGTATTGCAAAAGGAAGCATTCAGAAAGATGCTCCATACACTGTAACTTTTGCAAAATATCGGGACACAAGGAGGAAGATTGCAGGAAAAAAGATTAGCAACAGGATATGATACAACTGCGGAGAACAAGGCCACATCAAGCCTAACTGTCCAAAGCTAGCTCCAGCTGCAAATAACAAGAACACCAAATATGCTAGAGCATTTGTTCTTACTGCAGAAGAAGCAAAGATGATCCCGGATGTGATCGCCGGTACGTTTTTAGTTAATGATGTTTTTGCTAAAGTATTATTTGACTCTGGTGCGAACCAAAGTTTTATTAATACTTCATTTTGGAAATTACTCAATCAACCATTAACTAAACTCCTACAAGAATGTCTAGTAGAGACAGCAAATGGGGAAACCATTAAAATTTCTGAAATCTTGCAGGGAGCAAGAATAGAAATTTTAAATCAGAAATTATTGCAAACCTCTACCCAATGAATCTGGCAGGATTTGATATTGTATTAGGAATGGATTGGTTAATTGCCAATAAAGCCAGTATTTTGTGTGATTAAAAGTCAATCCAAGTAAATTCACCAAAGGGTGTAAGTCCAGGAACACTAACAATCGGATATCACGACACCAAACAAGTAGCGGAAATACAAGAATGATGTAGAAGATTGAAACGAGATTGTATTGATTCGTAAACACAAGCACACGATCTCAAAGGATCGTCTAGTACTTGATCGCACAAAGCACAAAAGTTGTATTGAGAATCAACAACGTATCAAGACTAAGGACTCCCCTATTTATACATGCATAGGAGATCCTTTTACATTGGGCCAAGCCCATACCCCATAGACATCAAAACAACCATATGAGCCCACTACATAGTTCAAACCCAAAACAAACATAATAGCCCAAGACAGACGCAAACCTACACTAGTTTATGCCCTTACAATATGCCCTAGGTTTGTGTTGACTTAGCGTCTCCCGCTTCACTGCTGCCTCTTCTTCTTCTTCTTAGCTTGTTCTTTCTGCTTCTTCTGTAGTTCAGGCAAGATCGGTATATTCCTTCCCACATATGGACCAATCAGCTGTGTTTCAACTCTTGTACGTTGCCCTGACCATAACTTGAAGCTCATAATCTGGGCCACAGCTCTTGTCCAGCTTTTGGCACACACCTCGTACTGAGGATCACTCTGAATCTGTGACTTAGCTAAGAGATTGATGTCATTCTCACCAAAGCACATCAAATCTCGAGTATCAATGAACCTGTACTCAGCATCATCACACACAATCACAGCTTGACCAGAGATAGGATCATACATCCAAAATTGAAAATTCTTCAGAGAATTATCAGGAAGCTCCTTCAACAATGGCACAGTATTCGTCTGTTTAAGTAAGGACCTTCAAAAATGTCCCAAAACGACCCGTAAATGAAAACCCGGACCTCTGAAACCCTAATCCATATCAAAAATCAAGAAAAACAGATTTTTGGTCCTCTCGCGGGCCACGTAAAGCACAAGAGGACCCTTACGCGGGCCGCGTCAAAGTCCTGTTGACCGGATAAGCGTTCCCAGGCCACGTGGCGTACACGTGGCAGCACTACTGATGACACGCTAGCCCTAGTCTACGACTAGACCTCCTCGCGGGCCGCATAAAGGTTAAGGGGGGGGGGGGGTAAGCGGGCCGCGTGAACCCCAAATTTCACCTATAAATTGCCTGGACATCGAGCTTTCATTCTGTGTCGAAAACAAATCTCAAAAACGAAGTTCTACTGCTCGAATTTCACTTAGGCAAGTTTTTACAGTAGAAACGGCAGACGGGAATTCTGTTAACATAGACACGGTTTTGCAAAAAGGAAATATAGAACTTTTAGGCCATAAATTTTCTGCAAAACTATTACCTATGGATTTAGATGGATTCGATGTTGTGTTAGGAATGGATTGGTTAGTAGCCAACCATGCTCGAATCCTATGTGACCAGAATTCCATAGAAATTTGTGCACCCCACAGGAGAAGTTATTATGATTACAGGGGATAAGCCACGAAAACCAATAAAGTTCATTTCAGTAATGAAAGTTGCTAGTTATGAACGAAAGCAAGGAATAGTGTATATGATTTCGGTAATCATTAGCACTAAGGGTAAGGAACTTAAAGAAATTCCAGTAGTATCAGAATACCCGGATGTATTCCCAGAAGAACTACCGGGATTACCACCAGATAGGGAGGTAGAATTTAGAATTCATTTGATTCCTGGTACTACACCAGTAGCAAAGGCACCTACCGATTAGTACCCACTGAAATGTTAGAACTGAAAAATCAATTAGATGAACTGCTCAGTAAAGGATTTATACAACCTAGTTCATCCCCTTGGGGAGCACCAGTGTTGTTCGTAAAGAAGAAAGATGGGTCGATGCGAATGTGTATCGATTATCGGGAATTGAATAAGGTTACAATTAAGAATCGATACCCATTACCTAGGATTGATGATTTATTCGATCAACTTCAGGGAGCTAGATATTTTTCTAAGATAGACTTATGCTCCGGATACCATCAGTTGAAGGTACAAGAAGAAGACACACCTAAAACTGCTTTCAGAACTAGGTATGGTCATTACGAGTTTACAGTCATTCCCTTCGGACTAACAAATGCTCCAGCAGCATTTATGGACATGATGAATAGGATCCGTAAACCGTACTTGGATAAATTTGTAATTGTCTTCATCAACGATATACTCATTTATTCCAAAAGTCAGGACGAACATTGTGAGCACCTGCATGCACTCTTAACTTTGTTAAGAAAGGAAAAGCTTTACGTCAAATTCTCGAAGTGTGAATTTTGGCTACAGGAGGTGCAATTTCTAGGACACATGGTGAATCATGAAGGTATTCACGTAGATCCCTCTAAAATAGAAGCAATCACCAAATGGAAAGTCCCACAATCAGCTATGGAAATTAGAAGCTTTCTAGGGTTAGCTGGATACTATAGGCGTTTCATTAAGGATTTTTCCAAGATAGTTGTGCCATTAACTAAGCTAACCTGTAAAGCAATGAAGTTTGAATGGGGACCTAGGCAAGAAGAGGCCTTTAGAATTTTGAAGCAAAAGTTAACAAACGCCCCAATTCTTGCCTTACCTGAGGGAACAGAAGATTTTGAAGTCTAATGTGATGCTTCTAAACTAGGGTTAGGATGTGTGCTAATGCAACGCAAGAAAGTAATTGCGTACGCCTCCAGGCAATCGAAAAAGCACGAAGAAAACTATACAACTCATGACTTAGAATTAGGAGCCATAATTTTTGCCCTTAAGATTTGGAGACACTGTCTGTATGGAAGTAAGTTTACAATTTATACAGATCATAAAAGTTTAAGATATATATTTGGGCAAAAAGAGCTGAATATGAGACAAAGAAGATGGATGGAAATTCTAAGTGACTACGACTGTGATATTCAATATCACGAGGGAAAGGCAAACGTAGTTGCTGACGCCTTGAGTCGTAAGTATCATGAAAAGCAAAAGCGAGTTCCTGCTCTTAGATTAAATCTCCAGTTAGATTTAATGGAACAACTAAAAAACATCCAAGAAACAACAATCAACAACGATGCTGAAAGGACGAATAAAGGAATTAGAGCAAGGAAATGATGGAATTTGGAGATTCCATAAGAAACGAGTTTGGGTGCCTAAGCAGGGAGAATTAAGAAATAAGATTCTAGAAGAAGCCCATAAATCTAGGTATACCATGCACCCAGGAAACAATAAGATGTACCAAGATTTAAAAAACAATTTCTGGTGGATAGGAATGAAAAAGGACATAGCTAGGTATGTTTCTAAGTGTCTTACTTGTTCACAAGTTAAGGCCGAACACCAGAAACCTTCAGGATTACTCCAACAATTAGAGATGCCTGTATGGAAATGGGAACTTATAACTATGGATTTTGTTACTAAGTTGCCCAAAACCAGAAAAGATAATGACGCGATTTGGGTAATTGTAGATCGATTAACCAAATCAGCTCATTTTCTACCCATGAAGGAAACCTTCAGCATGGAAAAGTTAGCCAAATTGTATGTAGACGAAGTAGTATCCTTACATGGAGTTCCACTCTCCATTGTATCGGATAGGGATAGTCGTTTCACTTCCCATTTCTGGATAAGTTTCCAAGAAGCCATGGGAACCCGACTAAATCTAAGTACTGCATACCATCCTCAAACAGACGGACAAAGTGAAAGGACAATCCAAACCTTGGAAGACATGCTTAGGGCATGTGTGATAGATTTTGGTGGAAACTGCGATGACCACCTACCCTTAATCGAATTCTCCTATAACAATAGTTACCATTCAAGCATTGAAGCTGCCCCATTCGAAGCACTATATGGACGGAAATGTAGAACTCCAGTTTGCTGGGCAGAAATAGGAGAAAGTCAATTATCAGGTCCTGAAATAGTACAAGAAACTACCGACAAGATCACTCAAATCAAGGAAAGGTTAAAAACGGCCCGAGATCGCCAGAAAAGTTATGCAGACAATAGGCGTAAGCCGTTAGAATTTCAAGTAGGAGACAAGGTTCTCTTGAAAGTTTCTCCTTGGAAAGGAGTAGTTCGGTTTGGTAAGAAGGGAAAGCTAAGTCCAAGGTACGTAGGACCATTCCCAGTAATCCAGCGAATAGGACCAGTTGCTTATCGCTTACAACTACCAGAAGAACTAGCCGGAGTACATGACGTATTTCATGTATCCAACCTCAAGAAATGTCTATCTGACGAATCTTTGGTAGTACCTCTTCAAAATGTAGAGGTAAATGAAAAATTAAAATTTGTTGAGAAGCCACTGCAGATAGAAGACAGAAAGGTCAAGTTTCTCAAACATAAGCGACTAGTGCTGGTCAAAGTCAAGTGGAATTCAAAGAGAGGACCTGAATACACTTGGGAGCTAGAATCGGAGATGAAGCGAAAGTATCCTCACTTATTTCAATAAATCTCGAGGACGAGATTTTAAATAAGGTGGGGAGGATGTAAGGACCTTCAAAAATGTCCCAAAACGACCCGTAAATGAAAACCCGGACCTCTGAAACCCTAATCCATATCAAAAATCAAGAAAAACAGATTTTTGGTCCTCTCGCGGGCCGCGTAAAGCACAAGAGGACCCTTACGCGGGCCGCGTCAAAGTCATGTTGACCGGATAAGCGTTCCCAGGCCACGTGGCGTACACGTGGCAGCACTACTGATGACACGCTAGCCCTAATCTACGACTAGACCTCCTCGCGGGTCGTGTAAAGGTTAAGGGGGGGTTTACGTGGGCCGCGTGAACCCCAAATTTCACCTATAAATTTCCTGGACATCGAGCTTTCATTCTGTGTCGAAAACAAATCTCAAAAACGAAGTTCTACTGCTAGAATTTCACTTTCAAAATAGTGAGGTGCTGCTACGATACAGGGTATTAACTCGATCGCTGCTACGATTCAATGTCCGATCGATTGAAACTATCCAATGGATGTTTAAGTGTTGCCCACCTTAGGGCCATACTTTGTCATTCGTCGTGAATACGATGGATGTTTAAGTATTGCACTTTGTCATTCGTTGTGAGGGTTTTAATCTCATGAGTTATCGTAAATGCTGTATTAGTTACTGACCTAGTTCGTGTGCATTGTTATTTAAATTAGGTTACAAGGCTAATCAGTAGGCTAAACTCTGCCCGTTTAAATCTGCAATGTGAGTCATTCTCTTTTTATCAAATTGCTTTCCCAAACTCTATTTATTTTCAAAGTTATAATTACAGGGATTAAGTCTTTGTAGTCTTCAATTACAGCCGGTATGTGGGGTTTTGTATACATTACTTGATAACCATCACCATTGGATAACGAGTTAGCCAATGGGTGATATGACCATAGTCACAGAAACGAGTCGAGTGACAAATACCGTTGGGTAATTAGTTGATATATAAACATTGTAATCGCTCTTAATACTGTACATTATAACAAGGTGTCTTTTGTGCAACTTGAGTGACTCGCCAGTATTTCCCCGCTGATAAAATCTTTTTAAAACATGTTTCAGGAGATCTGCTGTGATCAAGGAAAAGTGCCGCGTAGCACTACAAGCTTGAAGAAGTGGCTCAATAAAATAAAGAAACATGTTTTTGTAAAACAGGGGTTTCCCAGTGAAATTCCCTTATTGTAAATTACGGGGTTTGTCCCGAATTATGAAATAAGATAATCGGGTATTTTCAAGTTTTAAACGATCCTGTTAATTATTCCGATGCCAAATTAAATAAATACCACAGGGTTTCTGTCCCGCGGCTCCTGGACCGGGTCAAACCAGGCCGGGGGCCGTGATAGTTTAGTAGCAGGCCACTTCACAATCTTATATGGCTTTCCTGTGACAGGATCCAATACCTCTTCATCTTCTTCAATGGTAGACTCAGCCAACTTCATATCTCAAAAATTGACTCTAGCCTGTTGCTGCAATTTATTATAGAAATTAACTCCAATCGTGCAATTTGGATTCTTGAATTGATCATGAAATCCAGCATTGCTTAGTTCTCTCAAATCAACTGGAGTCCAGGAGTTGAAAGCTTCAGAATTATCATAATACTCCACCTCATTATTCTTCCTCAGCACAATAAACATTTCTTTCTCATCGTTGTATGCCCAACTTTTAATACCCGATTTATTTCCTTTATTGCTCTTCTCAGTGGTGATCACATATCTGTCAGGTTTGTCACCAAACTGCAAGTTCCGTTCAGCCCCTACATTTCTCATAACAACCATCTTCTTTCTTGGTTTCTGATTTGCTGTACAGGGAGTGCTTTAATAATACCTATTCATCGCATCTTCATGCTCTTTTCTCTGCTGCTCTCTCTCTCTCTTCAGCAGTGGATTCCTTTGGTGGATCAGCAAACTCCTTAGGAAATTTTCCTTGCAGTTTCTGCTTCATGTCCATCACTATAGCACTAAGAGCTCCCAGGTTAGTCTCCAACTCATTGATCTTTTGATTCTTAACCACTAATTCTTCCATGAGACTAGCAATCTGAGCATCCTTGAAAATCTTGTCTTCTTCAAGAGTGGAGATTCTTCGCATCAGGATTGTTGTCTCATTTTCTTCAAACACACCTTCACTATCGGAACTTTCAGCAGTTGCAGCAGTCTCAGGAGTTTCAACTTGTTTTGACTTGGCTGCCGCTTCAACTTGAACAGCAGCAGCTTGCAGTAACTCAGCAGCCCTAATAACATCAGCATCAGATGGACCACTGCTTGAACCTTCACCTGATTTAGGAACGGGCACATACATAGCAGCACTTTCATTGGCCATGAATTCAATAATTGTTGGGCTCAACTCAGTGGGAATGTAGTTCACTCTGGGCTGTGTGTCACCAATGGGGTTAATTGTCTCTGAGGTTGTTTGAACATTTACCTCACCGCTGAGCCTAGGATCCCTTCTGCTTCGTTTCCTAGGAGGAAGATCAGCGGTGGGTTCTTCTAAAAACTGATCAACACCAGCAGCTTCCGTTGTGGACACAGGTTCAACATGAGGAGGGTTCACGTGAACTGGTTCACTAATCTCTTCAGTTTATGCTGTAAGGACTTCATCCATGATCTCTGTCTCTGTTTCACTTTCATCAACATTTTCATCTTCTTCTTCATCATTAACCATCTTGTCATCTGCAACATCTTCCTCATTTTCAATACCAGCCAGATCTACGTTCTTAATCAGCTCTTGAACACCAACAGGAGCTTCAATTATCTCTACATCATGCTCTTCAGCCACAATAGCATTTATCTGAGCAGGAACTTCTTCTTGAATCTCGGCAAACATTCCAAATTTTTCTAAAGCGCGCTTATTTTCATACTTGACTCCAACATTATCTCTAGACCTTTGGTTTATCCATGTAAATACCAAATGATTCATCATCTTAGCATCGTAGGTTTTCACAGTAACTGGCAACTTAGGATACTTCTTTTCTAAGATCATCTGTATAAATCTTGGGAACTTGTACCAGTACTTCTCATTCAGTGTCTTTACATTTGCAAACATATCATCAAAAACACTCTTTGAATAATTGCAGTTCCATCCTTCAACCACCGAAACCACTGCAGAAGTTTGTTTCAATGTCAGTTTGTCAAGACCACTCTTGTTCCCACTGATGCATACCAGATAAATATAAGCCAGAAGTCTCCAGTATGGATGCAACAACTTCTTGATTGTAGGAGGAGGAACCGCTCCCTCATAACTCATTTTAACTAATATCTCCATGACCTTTTCCTTTGCATACTCTGTTGGATCATCAGCAGCATCTCCGAACAGCAGCACATCACGTACATCTTGTTCACTGACTGAAACTTCTTTACCCTGAACCTTTGACCTGATTACTGAGTCGCCTTTCTTCGCCGTGGAGTTATCCCAGAAATCTTTGATCCAGTCTTCACGAATAACTAGATTCTCCCGAAGAGAATGTGCCAATCTGCAAGTGTTCAGGCCCACAATCAATGACTTGTACGTCTCAAATCCCTTTGGAGGATCTGACAAATAGCAAGCAATGTTCATCGTCTTTTCCCATGCTGGAACATGTGGACCTTTTGTTTTCTTTCCTGTATCTGCATAAAAGGAAACGAATCAATGCGGACACATATACGTTAATCTTAAAGATTTCTGAGTTTGACCGTAAACTTGGTCAAACTAAGTCAACTGAAATATCATAGTTTTTAGAATCCTTAAAAAATAAAACACATAGATATGTTCTGTTTAAAAGAATTCACAAAAATTATAACAAAAACAGTTAATAAGCTCACTGTGTAAACATAGGCCCAAAACGACTGGATCAGGCCCAACAAATGATACCTTGTGCGATTAAGAGTCTCTTGTGCGATTAGGCAGGTCTTGTGTGATGGCAATTTTGTAATAAAACAGATAAAGCCAGTCGCACAAGACGGTCAACAAAAGTCAAACGCACAAGACCTGGTCAACTCAGGTCAAACGCACAAGATTCAGTCAATGGAAGTCAAACAGACTTTCAATTGCACAAGATTTAAAAACACAAAGGGCAAAAAGGACTTTTCACTTAAAAGATTTAAGGGCAAAACAGTCCATCCAGACTTGTGCGATTCACTCAGACGGCGCATGAAGTTCACTCGCCGTCTCCGGTCGTCTTCTCCGGCGAAACCTGCAGATTTCGGCGATTTTCAAGGGTTTCGAAAACGTTTTTCCGGTTAAATCTTAGGATTTTAAACCACTTTTAGTCAAAAATTCTATCTGTTAAAGCTTCATATACCCTAAAATTTCCGATTCCAGCAACAAAACCCTTCTAAACAAACATTATCATCATTCAAACAATTCTACTTTCTCACCTTTCAATGCCTATCAACCAACACAGATTCAAGAAGGATTGAAATAGAGAAACTGACCTTTTGATTTTCCTTTCTCACTTGACATGATTGCAGACGATGATGAAGAAACTAGAGGACTTGTGCGATCGGAACTTGTGAGGGTTTTGAGAGAAAAATAGCTTTTCAAATTCAATGATTTGATAATATCTCCAACTCCATCGCACAAGACCCCATAACCTAAACTGAATGGATTTTCAACCAAGGGGGCCCACCAAGTCTGCGGTGGGCCCAGCCGTCACTTTGCATACCTTTTGTTTACCGATTTGAGATCATGAAGAGTGTTTTGGATTTTATGGGGCCCACCAAGTTTACGGTGGGCCCAGCTCAGATCCCGAGGAAAAAATACCTTTTAAACTTTTTGTGCAAAGGATATTGCATAAGAATTCGGTCTCCCTCGATTCATAACAGCACGGCCACATGATTTTGTAGAATTTAAAATAATAACTAAATATTTACACAAAAATAAATAATTACACAAAAGAAATAATATGAAATATTTACAAGTAATAAACATCTTACACACCATTTTGCATGCACTTTTCTTACGGGATCAAATCACAGAGTTTCGGGCTAAACAACACTTATCAACACTAATTTACTCTGGTAGATCCGAGCGATTGCCAGTATGTTTTTCTTCTTAAACTTATCTCCCTAGGCTTTTATCAAATAACGGACTGCAACTTATTTATCATGTTTTCATTTTAAATTATATGAACACTCAAATCAATCACGATCAAATCCCGGAATTTTAGATTTGAACAGGCTATCATACGAGTAGTTTCCCTACCACATATTTCACAAGCCCATTCTGGAGTTCTGAAACCCTGACTGGACTGGATTGAGAAAAGAACAGAATGGATCAGCGGAGATGGATATAATATACAAATCAAATGAGATTTTCTCAGTTTGATATAGGTTTTTTATTTTTGGGTTTCTTTTGGGCACTAGAGGGCCTCTTTCGGGTGTATTTGATCCACAGAGCGACAACGTACAGCTAGGTCTTTGCTCACGCAAAACAGAAGCCGATGTTGCCTAGCACCTCCAGGTCTTTGCTCACGCAAAACAGAGGAGATACACGAGTTGTTTAGAAAAGATTTCAGAACTAGAACGAAATTGTGTGTATCGGGACATCACACACGCATTCAAATAGCTATGCTCTAATTCCAAGTGAACATTATTTCCTGAGGTCATAGAATAAATATTAGTGTTCTAAACAGTACCAGTCAAAGAGTCCTGCCATCAGGATAAAGCCTACCAGCACATCACTCTGGAGTCGGACCATTTCAATATTGGTCTTACATGAGTCAGCCTTAATCCACATAGTGAAAATTCATTTCATTTCCCGGGTTGTAGCCAAGGCATGGCAAAAGCAAAGAGCTATTTTTGTATTTTTCTGATTTTTAATGTTTTTGTATTTTTCTGATTTTTCAATGTTTTTGTATTTTTCTGATTTTTCAATGTTTTTGTATTTTTCTGAGAGACTACATCCCCCTAAATTTTTGCTTAAAATGAAAGAAAAGCTATTTTAAGAAACAAATTTGCATAAACGAAGAAAAATATTTTTGTGTGACCGCGGTCAATCCTCGAATTCGACCATTTTGAGAAGTTCAAGAAGAGCAAGAAAACGTGCTTTAGCAACCGGTTGTGTAAAAATATCTGCGACATTGTCGTCAGTGTGAATTTGTTCCATTTTAATTAAACCCTGGTTGAAAGAATCACGAATAAAGTGAATTTTTATGGCAATGTGCTTGGTTTTTGAAAAATACACCGGATTTTTCACTATTTGGATAGCTGCATCATTGTCACAATAAATGGGAGTTTGGGAAAAATTCAAACCGTAGTCCACCAGCTGGTGTTGAATCCAGATAACATGTGAGCACCAGGCTGAAGCGGCCACGTATTCCGCTTCTACAGTAGACAGAGAGACAGTTTGTTGCTTCTTGCATTGCCGGGAGATGAGGCGATCCCCCAGAAACTGGCATCCAGCTGACGTAGATTTCATGTCCTGACCAGTACCTCCAAAATTGTTGTCAGAAAAAGCACACAAATCAAATGGAGACTCTTTTCGATACAAAATTCCAAGCCGAGGCCTGCCCTTAAGATATCGAAAGATTCTCTGAACAGCTTTTAAATGAGAAAGTTTAGGAGCAGCCTGATAGCGAGCACACTGACACACAGCAAACATGATATCTGGTCTACTGGCTGTCAAGTACATCAACGAGCCAATCATCGACCGGTACAGTGTAGCATCAACAGCTTCCCTTTCCGTATCTTTTGTCATCACTGGTCTTTCTGCTATAGGAGTATTTGCAGGTTTGACATCTTGAAGTTTGAATTTTGCAAGAATATCATCGACATATTTTCCTTGATGGATGAGAATTCCTTTGGAATCCTGTCGAATCTGCAGTCCCAGAAAGAAACTCATTTCTCCCAACGCACTCATTTCAAATTGTTTCTTCATAACTTCTTCGAATTCCTTGCACAGTACATCACTAGTGGATCCAAAGATGATGTCGTCCACATAGATCTGCACTAAGATTTGATCCTCTCCCACTTTTCGAATGAACAGTGTCTGATTAATCACACCCCGAGTGTATCCATGAGCGAGCAGATGCTCTGTCAGAGTAGCATACCAAGCACGGGGAGCCTGGTGTAACCCATATAAAGCCTTATCAAGCTTATACACGTGACGGGGACATTGTTTGTTCACAAAGCCCGGTGGCTGTGACACATAGATTTCTTCCTTTACTTTGCCGTAGAGAAACGCCGTCTTGACATCCATTTGGTAGACCTTGAATCCCATGTAGGATGCATATGCCAGAAAGATTCTGATTGCCTCCAGTCGAGCCACGGGAGCATACACTTCATCGTAGTCAAGGCCTTCTATCTGTCTAAACCCTTGGACGACCAGTCTTGCTTTGTTTCTAACAATCACCCCGCTATCGTCTCTCTTGTTGCAATAGACCCATCTAGTTCCGAGTGATTTCTTTCAAGCAGGTAGAGTAACCAACTTCCATACTTTCAGTTTCTCAAACTGATTAAACTCATCCTGCATCGCATCTACCCAGCTAGGTTCCAAAAGAGCCGCATCGGTTGTCTTTGGCTCGATTTGAGAGATAAAACATGAAAACAAGCAGTTGTTGATGATTCCTGACTGACTTCTAGTCAACACTCCAGCCTCTACTGGTCCAATCACATTTTCGATGGGATGATCACGCTGGACACTGGCAGGAATAGCAACTTCTGGTGCATTTCCAATTGGAGAGACGTTCGTTAAGTGATCAACTGCTACTGGCTCAGTGTTTTTAGAGACTTGCTCTTCTTCTGTACCGTTTGCGACAAACTCTTCAGGAATGGGACCATCAAACATGTCACTTTGATCGATGGGTGTATCCTCCTCATCAGACGAGTCCAACCCCTCCCCTCCATCATTGAGAATGTCGGTATAATCAGGAGCCATTTGAATTTATGGTGTAGATGTTGAAGATGAGACTGCAGGTGTGTGATCCCCCACAGCTGTAGAATCCCCCTCAAATTCAACATCCCCCTCTTCTTCAGCATTATGTGGAACAATTGAGGGTCGAGAGACAGCATTTGTTGTACCAGAAGGACCTGCATGAGTAACAGGAGGATCGTCAAGAATATCAAAAGATTTAAATAGATAGGCATAATTATAAAGAGTAAATGGCCCGTTTCCAGCGTCTGTCTGATTTTCTTCGAGCCACCGCACATCATAAGACTCAATGATCTGTATAGTCTTCTTGTTGTACACTCTATATTCCGTCTTGTTTTCATGAGCAGCTTTCACAGCATATCCAATGAAATAACATTCGTCTCCCCTAGCGTCAAACTTTGGTATGGATTCCAAGTGCAAGAGAGTACATGGACAACCGAAAGCTCTAAAGTGCCCCACATATGGTTTTTCGCCAAACATTACTTCATGTGGCGTCTTCATGCGTGCCTTGTGGATAACAACTTTGTTTTTAACGTAGCACGCAGTGTTAATGGCCTCTTCCCAGAAGAAATCTGGGAGTTTCGAATCGCAGAGCATCATGCGAGCTGTTTCAATCAGGGTTCGATTCCTTCTTTCAGCAACTCCATTTTGCTGAGGAGTTCTATCAGCACTGTATTGTCGAGCGATTCCCCTCTCGGCACAAAAGAAATTTAATTCAGCATTCTTGAATTCGGTTCCATTGTCGGTTCGAATTCCTTTCACTTTCTTGCCAGTCTGATTTTCCATAAAGATTATAAATCTCTTGATTAATTCTGCAGTCTCACTTTTGTTAACTAAGAAGAAAACCCAAGTAAAACGTGAGTAATCATCAGTAATTACAAGACAGTAAGACTTTCCAGACAGACTGAACACATTCACTGGACCAAAAAGATCCATGTGAAGAAGTTTCATCACACTGTTAATAGTGTTTACAGTTTTGGGAAAGTGTGGTTTTCGATGTTGTTTACCCTTTGCACAAGAGACACATTTTTCAAAAGTTATGAAGTCTTTTACAGGTAGACCCCTTACCAACCCCAGTTTTGCAAGACGGTTTAGATTTTTCACCTTAGAATGTCCTAAACGACGATGCCACATCATAGCATTGTGCTCAGAGATTTTGGTAAACAAACAGGCAACACCTTCAGTGGGAGGTTTATTCATGTCAATGACATAAGTGTTGCCTTTTCGTTCAGATTTCAACAAAATCCATTCGTCAGGAATGACCATTCCTGGTTTCAAAATAAGATAGTGTTTATCAGTGAAGTGAGTGGAGTAACCGTTGTCGCAGATTTGAGCGACACTCAGCAGACTATGCTTCAACTCAGGAACGTAGTTGACGTCTTTGAAACAGAGATCACCATTCTTGATTGTGCCTCTTTGTGTGATCTTTCCTTTCTCGCCACCCGCAAAGGCAACATATCCTCCATTAAATTCTTCAAGATCAGAAAGTTGGGATAGATCGCCAGTCATATGCCTGGAACAGCCACTGTCAATGACCCAAAGTCGAATGACAGCCCTCCATAGCCGTTCCTGCACATTACGCGGGTTTAGTTAGATTTTGGTACCCAAGCCATAGTTGTAGTGGGTACACCCTGTTCATTAAAATATGTGACTTGCATCCAAATCAACTTTTCTTTAGAGTAGATAGGTTTATTATTGATGCGCGATGATTTAGGAGAGTTGTTTGGAACATGATTCTTGGGCTTCCAAACTCGCCTAGAACTCTCTAATTTCATGGATGCCTTAGGCGAAACAGAATTAGAGTTTGGAATGCAATTGTTTGATTTCATTTTCATTTGTTTAGCTTTGTTCCAATCTCCATCCGAAGGCTTCATTTTGGAGTTCAGCTTCCTAACATGTAACAACTCTCATCTAAAAGTACTATTTATTATTTTAATTATCCAATTAGGAAACCCTAATTGAGAAACCCAAGTGATTCTGTATAATCCCTAAAATTTTCAGAACATTTGGAATCAGGATTAGGGCCCCTAAAACTTAAGGGGGGTAAACCCTAACTAATGATTATCTCTAAAATGCGTTGTCTAAATTAAGAATTCACGAACTATCAACTCAGCAGGCCTATACTAGTGACAAGGCTACCCTAGGGTAGGTTGTTACCCCAGGCGAGTCGCGACAGCATCCATGACATCTTCCGCGACACGCGGGAGATGTCAATTTCACGTATAAATAGGACAGTCTATTTCATGCAATTGAGTGTTCGTTCGACGTTCAATTTCAAATTGTACGCTGAGTTATAGTATAATCACTACAAAAACACACACTGATCACGAAGTGCTGCCACAATTCAGGGTAATAACTCGATCGCTGCTACGATTCAATGTCCGATCGATTAAACTATCCAATGGATGTTTAAGTGCTGCCCACATTAGGGTTTATGCTTTGTCATTTGTCGTTAAATCGATGGATGTTTAAGTATCGCACTTTGTCATTCGTTGTGAAGGTTGTAATCTCGTGAGTTATCGTAAATGCTGTATTAAGTTACTAACCTAGTTTGTGTGCCTGATTATTTAAACTAGGTTATCAAGGCTAATCAGTAGGATAAGCTCTGTTAAATTTGCAATGTGAGTCATTCTCTTTTTATCAAATTACTTTAAAAATCATGTTTATTTCCAAAGTTATAATTACAGGGATTAAGTCTTTGTAATCACCATATTACAGCCGGTATGTGGGGTTTTGTATACATTACTTGATAATCTTCACCATTGGACAACGAGTTAGCCAATGGGTGATATGACCATAGTCACATAAACGAGTCGAGTGACAAATACCGAGGGTAGTTGGTTGATATCTGAAACATTGTAATTGCTCTTAATACTGTAAATTATAACAAATGTGTCATTTTAGTAAATAGAATGATTCACTCAGTATTTCCCGCTGACAAAACCTTTTTCAAACATGTTTCAGGTGAACTGTTGTGATTCAGGAAAAGTGCCGTGAAGCACTATCAGCTTAAGGAAGTGGCTCAGTATAAAATAAAGAAACATGTTTTGTAAAATAAAAGATTTCTTTGTGAAATCTCAATATTGTAAATTACCGGGTTTTATCCCGAATTGTGAAATAAAATAATCGGGAAATATTTCAGTTTTAAAAAGATCCTGAAGAAACTTCCGCTGTTAATTAAATACCACGGGATTTCTGTTCCGCGGCTCATGAAACGGGTCAAACCGGGTCGGGGGCCGTGACAGAAATAAGGTGGTATCAGAGCCACTGATCTAAGCCTATTAAGTATTTAGAAATACTTAATTTTTACTGATTGCCAATTATGTGATTATGTGTTTTATTAACTGATTATTTGTTAATTACAGTATGGGTAAACAAAAGCTG
This sequence comes from Helianthus tuberosus, assembly GCA_030545235.1. Classification (NCBI taxonomy): domain Eukaryota; kingdom Viridiplantae; phylum Streptophyta; class Magnoliopsida; order Asterales; family Asteraceae; genus Helianthus; species Helianthus tuberosus. The sequence goes on along the minus strand of CM060382.1, from coordinate 38,376,883 downwards.
TCAAACATCTATCTTAAACTAGATAGGTCATCCAACGAGAAGGGAAGTTCATCCCAAACAAAACCTTATGTAATTCCTGAAGAAGGAATATTTGTCCGTAAGGCACATTACGAGGAACCACTTTATCCTAATAAAAGAAGTTTGATTATTAGGAAAAAGTCAGGAGGAAATAAGGAAAAACCGAGAGAAGAAAGTTAAACAAGAAACCCAGGACTTAATCAATAAATCACCTTGGGAGGACAAATTAGATGAGAAATGGGCAAATCTTTATATGCTAGCCACAGTAGCAGAAAATGCAAATCTCTAAATACTCAAAAGTTTTAGCACTTTTATTTTCCAGAAACCTTATTTAGTAAATAAATAAGTTATAGTAAATCGTAGTATAAATTACTTGTCAGTTGTTTTATGTATGCAATAATATTTACGGGTTATCTATAAAATTTTGTTATTTTATTTTAACATTTGGTATGTATTTTGCATATATGCTAAACAGTATGAATGAGATATCAGAAGGTTTAGAAAATCTTAACCTCTATCCCGTTAAGATAGAAGTTTCCAAGGAATTCACCGGTTACTTCGCTGATAAAGAAAAACCCATGGAATTTCAATCCAAACCATTGGCAAAACCTAAACCCAAGAAAAGAAGCAGATTTGTGGGCTGGAGGCGTGTACGAAGGAAAAAGCCAGCAACAAGAAAGGTTACTACCACTGAAGAACCAAAAGACAAAGGAAAAGGGATAGAAATTGAGGAAAATATTAATCAAGTAGAGATAGAAGCTGAGAAGAGTTTTAAGGAAACAGAAAGAGAAGTCGGAGAAAGTTCTAGACAGAAACAGAAAATGACTCCTTGGGAAGTTTTAGATCATAAACTAGTAATGAGTGACTTCATCGGACCTGCCGATGGAAACCTTGAACCAGCTAATCCAAACCTTATATTTACTGAAGAAGATCTTTTTAGTTACCCACTAGAAGTTCCAATTCCAATCAATCTGGAACCTGCTATTCCAGATCCTATTGTCCAACCTCAACCACTACCAGTAGAATTAGATGAATGGTGGACAACTGATTGGCAATACCAAAATCTTTTAAACAACCCTGATACATTTTTCCCACAAGTTGACCCAGAACCTCCACTATATCCAACTATGAGCCCGGAAAATTTGGCTGAACTTCGTCTCTGGGGCGAAGAGTTAATTGATGCAGGAAATAGGATTAGGGATGTGGGAGAAAGAGTTACTTGGAAGTATGACGAAAGGGAGCGTCGTTTTTAAGAAATTAGCTGACCAGATAATGGGAGTTTGCAGGAAAATATGTTAATAAATAATCATAATAACCAGTATGTGTAATAACTTAACAATAAAACGTTGTATGATAATCGTGTGTACGAGGCATAATATAATATATAGAAATGAAACTTGTGAAATCGATAATTTTGGTTATACATGTTAATGTGATTATGTGCAAACTGTTTTATTATTTATAATTATACTAATTATTTATATAAAATTAATTTATCAGATGGCAAACATTGGTAATGAACCAGTAAATGAGGTTAATCAGTCTGAGCAACATCCAGGAGATCAAAATATGACTAGACAAGATATCGAAAATATTGTTGCTCAAGGGATAGCCAATGCTATTCCAGCCATCGTTGCTGCTGTAAAGAATCCAATCGAACCGCAACAAATCGTTCCTAGTAAACGTATTTCTGAAGATAACTTCAGTAATAGTGTAAACGGAGGCAATGATCAGGTTAACCATAATGGGGAACCACATCAAGCTCCATTACCAAAGAAAATGAAAACTGCAACGCCTGGTTGCACTTTCAAAGAATTCCTTGCTTGTAAACCCACTGAATTTGCAGGCAATGAAGGAGCAACTGCATCACTGCGTTGGTTAGATAAAACCGAAGCAATCATTGCAATAAGTAAATGTGCTAATGATGATCAGGTCATGTACGCATCAAATCTCTTCAAGGAAGGAGCACTCGAATGGTGGAATACTGTGTTACAATCAAAAGGAAGAATGATAGCTTATGCTATGACTTGGCAAGAATTTAAGGGTTTTATAGAAAGAAAATTTTGTCCCGAGTATGAAAAGGAACAGATGACGAATAAGTTTCTAAATCATCGGATGATGGGTGTAGATTGTCGCGGTTATACTTAGACATTCTTTGAATATGCTAGAGTGGTACCAACGCTGGCTTCGCCAGAACCGGTACTCATTTCTCGCTACATTTGGGGACTGATTAGTGAAATCCGCAACATCGTTAAAGCTGCGAGACCTCGCACTATTGACGATGCTGTGGAATTAGCTAATACCCTAACCGATGAACTAGTACGCACCCAAGATGAAAACAGGAAGAAGGAATTAGCTCAGAAAATTACCCAAGGATTTCGTACGGGTAATAATAACAACTTCAACAGAAGAGGACCGGGAAAATCCTCAACTATGCCATTCTGCAAGAATTGCAAAAGAAAACATTATGGAAGATGTAATGTAACCTGTAATTTTTGCAAAATGGTAGGACATCGGGAAGAAGATTGCAGAAAGAAAACAACGATCTGCTATAACTGTGGAGAAAAAGGACATTTTAAACCAGAATGTCCTAAATTAATCAAACCAGCAGACAATAAAACCAAGGCGACCGATGGAACTATTAAAAAGAATGCCAGGGCATTTCAGCTGACCACTCAAGAAGCAGAACTCATCCCAGATGTGATAGCGGGTACGTTCTTAGTTCACAACATTTACGCCAAAGTATTATTTGACTCTGGTGCAAACCAAAGTTTTATAAATACTTCATTCTGCCAAGCTCTTAATTTACCTTTAACCAATATTAGGCAGATTTTTACAGTTGAAACGGCAGACGGGAATTCAGTTAAAATAGATAAAGTTTTGCAGGAAGAAAATATAGAACTTTTAGGACATAAATTCTCTGCAAAATTGTTGCCGATGAATTTAGCTGAATTTGATGTTGTATTAGGAATGGATTGGTTAGTAGCCAACCATGCTAGAATCCTTTGTGATCAGAATTCCATAGAAATTCAATCACCCACCGGAGAAGTGATTAGGATTACAGGAGATAAACCACGTAAACCCATGAAGTTCATATCAGTAATGAAAGTTGCTAATTATGAACGAAAACAAGGAATAGTGTATATGATTTCGGTAATCATTAGTACTAAGGGAAAAGATCTTAAGGAAATACCAGTAGTCTCAGAATATCCAAATGTATTCCCAGAAGATTTACCGGGATTACCTCCGGATAGGGAAGTAGAATTTAGGATTCATCTAATTCCAGGAACTACACCGATAGCCAAGGCACCTTATCGGTTAGCACCCACAGAAATGTTAGAACTGAAAAAGCAATTAGATGAATTACTAAGTAAAGGATTCATACAACCTAGCTCATCCCCTTGGGGAGCGCCAGTGTTGTTTGTAAAGAAGAAGGATGGTTCAATGAGAATGTGTATCGATTATAGAGAATTGAATAAGGTTACAATTAAGAATCGATACCCATTACCTAGGATTGATGATCTGTTTGATCAACTTCAGGGGGCTAGATATTTTTCTAAGATAGATTTACGCTCCGGATATCATCAATTGAAGGTACAAGAAGAAGACATACCTAAAACTGCTTTCAGAACTAGGTATGGTCATTATGAGTTTACAGTCATGCCCTTTGGGTTAACGAATGCACCTGCTGCATTCATGGACATGATGAATAGGATCTGTAAACCATATTTGGATAAATTTGTAATTGTTTTCATAGACGATATACTTATTTATTCCAAAAGTCAGACAGAGCATTGTGAACACCTTCATGCACTCTTAACTTTGTTAAGAAAAGAAAAGCTTTATGCCAAATTCTCAAAATGTGAATTTTGGTTGCAAGAAGTGCAATTCTTAGGACACATGGTAAATCACGAAGGTATTCACGTAGATCCTGCTAAGATAGAGGCAATTACCAATTGGAAGGTTCCACAAACAGCAATGGAAATTAGAAGTTTTATAGGTTTAGCTGGATATTATAGACGGTTTATTAAGGATTTTTCCAAAATAGCTGTTCCATTAACTAAGCTAACCTGTAAAGCGGTTAAGTTTGAATGGGGACCAAAGCAAGAAGAAGCCTTTAGAATATTAAAGCAGAAATTAACAAATGCACCAATCTTAGCCTTACCAGAAGGAACTGAAGATTTTGAAGTATATTGTGATGCTTCAAAACTAGGATATGGATATGTGTTTATGCAACGCAAAAAGGTGATTGCATATGCTTCAAGGCAATTGAAAAAGCACGAAGAAAACTATACGACTCATGATTTAGAATTAGGAGCCGTAATTTTTGCCCTTAAGATTTGGAGACATTATCTTTACGGAAGTAAATTTACTGTCTACACAGACCACAAAAGTTTAAGATATATATTTGGGCAAAAAGAATTAAACATGAGGCAAAGGAGATGGATGGAAATCCTAAGTGACTACGACTGTGATATTCAGTATCATGAAGGAAAGGCAAATGTAGTTGCAGATGCCTTAAGTCGTAAGTATTATGAAAAACAACGACGAGTTCGTGCTCTCAGATTAAATCTACAAATAGATTTAATGGAACAATTGAAGAATGTTCAAGCTACAGCAATCAAGGAGTAGATGGAGTTTGGAGATTCCACAAAAGTAGAATTTGGGTACCTAAGCAGGGAGACTTAAGACCTAAGATTTTAGAAGAAGCCCATAAATCTAGGTATACTATGCACCTAGGAAACAATAAGATGTACCAAGATTTAAGAAAGAACTTTTGGTGGATAGGAATGAAAAAGGATATAGCACGATATGTTTCTAAATGTCTCACTTGTTCACAAGTTAAGGCAGAACATCAGAAACCCTCAGGTTTACTACAACAATTAGAAATGCCAGTATGGAAATGGGAACTTATAACAATGGATTTTGTTACTAAGTTACCCAAAACCAGAAAAGGTAATGATGCGATTTGGGTAATTGTGGATCGATTGACCAAATCAGCTCACTTTTTACCAATGAAAGAAACCTTTAGTATGGAAAGGTTGGCAAAATTGTATGTAGATGAAGTTGTATCCTTACATGGAGTTCCACTCTCCATTGTTTCGGATAGGGATAGTCGTTTTACTTCTCATTTCTGGAAAAGTTTCCAGCAAGCTATGGGAACTCGATTAAATCTGAGCACTGCATATCATCCCCAAACAGACGGACAAAGTGAAAGAACAATCCAAACTCTAGAAGACATGCTTCGAGCATGTGTAATAGATTTCGGTGGAAATTGGGATGATCATTTACCATTAATTGAATTCTCCTATAACAATAGCTATCATTCAAGTATTGAAACCGCCCCATTTGAAGCACTGTATGGAAGAAAGTGCAGAACTCCAGTCTGTTGGGCAGAAATAGGAGAAAGTCAATTATCAGGTCCTGAAATAGTGCAAGAGACGACTGATAAGATTACTCAAATCAAGGAAAGATTGAAGATGGCTCGTGATCGTCAAAAGAGTTATGCAGACAGTAGATGCAAGCCGTTAGAATTTCAAGTTGGAGACAAAGTACTATTGAAAGTTTCTCCTTGGAAATGAGTAGTTAGATTCGGAAAGAAAGGAAAGCTAAGTCCAAGGTACGTAGGACCATTTTCAGTGATCCAACGTATAGGACCAGTTGCTTATCGTTTACAACTACCAGAAGAATTAGCCGGAGTACATGATGTGTTTCATGTATCCAATCTCAAGAAATGCTTATCAGACGAATCACTGGTAGTACCTCTTCGAGATATAGAGGTAAACGAAAAGCTGAATTTTGTTGAGAAACCTCTTCAAATTGAGGATCGAAAGATCAAGTTTCTCAAACATAAACTACTAGTTTTAGTCAAAGTCAGATGGGATTCAAAAAGAGGAGCTGAATACACTTGGGAGCTGGAATCAGAAATGAAGCGAAAGTATCCTCACTTATTCCAGTAAATCTCGAGGACGAGATTTTTATTAAGGTAGGGAGAATGTAACAACTCTCATCTAAAAGTACTATTTATTATTTTAATTATCCAATTAGGAAACCCTAATTGAGAAACCCAAGTGATTCTGTATAATCCCTAAAATTTTCAGAACATTTGGAATCAGGATTAGGGCCCCTAAAACTTAAGGGGGGTAAACCCTAACTAATGATTATCTCTAAAATGCGTTGTCTAAATTAAGAATTCACGAACTATCAACTCAGCAGAGGCCTATACTAGTGACAAGGCTACCCTAGGGTAGGTTGTTACCCCAGGCGAGTCGCGACAGCATCCATGACATCTTCCGCGACACGCGGGAGATGTCAATTTCACGTATAAATAGGACAGTCTATTTCATGCAATTGAGTGTTTGTTCGACGTTCAATTTCAAATTGTACGCTGAGTTATAGTATAATCACTACAAAAACACACACTGATCACGAAGTGCTGCCACAATTCAGGGTAATAACTCGATCGCTGCTACGATTCAATGTCCGATCGATTAAACTATCCAATGGATGTTTAAGTGCTGCCCACATTAGGGTTTATGCTTTGTCATTTGTCGTTAAATCGATGGATGTTTAAGTATCGCACTTTGTCATTCGTTGTGAAGGTTGTAATCTCGTGAGTTATCGTAAATGCTGTATTAAGTTACTAACCTAGTTTGTGTGCCTGATTATTTAAACTAGGTTATCAAGGCTAATCAGTAGGATAAGCTCTGTTAAATTTGCAATGTGAGTCATTCTCTTTTTATCAAATTACTTTAAAAATCATGTTTATTTCCAAAGTTATAATTACAGGGATTAAGTCTTTGTAATCACCATATTACAGCCGGTATGTGGGGTTTTGTATACATTACTTGATAATCTTCACCATTGGACAACGAGTTAGCCAATGGGTGATATGACCATAGTCACAGAAACGAGTCGAGTGACAAATACCGAGGGTAGTTGGTTGATATCTGAAACATTGTAATTGCTCTTAATACTGTAAATTATAACAAATGTGTCATTTTAGTAAATAGAATGATTCACTCAGTATTTCCCGCTGACAAAACCTTTTTCAAACATGTTTCAGGTGAACTGTTGTGATTCAGGAAAAGTGTCGTGAAGCACTATCAGCTTAAGGAAGTGGCTCAGTATAAAATAAAGAAACATGTTTTGTACAATAAAAGATTTCTTTGTGAAATATCAATATTGTAAATTACCGGGTTTTATCCCGAATTGTGAAATAAAATAATCGGGAAATATTTCAGTTTTAAAAAGATCCTGAAGAAACTTCCGCTGTTAATTAAATACCACGGGATTTCTGTTCCGCGGCTCATGAAACGGGTCAAACCGGGTCGGGGGCCGTGACATAACAGGTTTTGATTTTGAAGTCTTTTCCTGTTTTGGATGCTTGACATTCCCTTTTGGAGCCTTCTGATGCTCTCCCCTTTTTAGTTTATCAGGACAATGCTGACAATTTCTTGCAATGTGTCCAGCAATTCCACACGTGTAACATATTTTCCGTTTCACATGTGGTTTTGCTTGACATCCATCAGACTTTGCAGAACCACAGGGCTTGTGTGGTTCCTTAGATGCAAACGAGACAGTTTTAGATTTGTCTTTAGAAACAGAATGACACTTAGTTTGCTTGTTTGATCTTGATTTTGGAGGAACGTATTTTGTCTCATTTCCTCCTTTAGTCTGTTTTACAAAAAGATTTTTAGATTTATCAACTTTATTAGGCAAAACAACTTAATTCAAATCCACACAAATAGAACCAAAATAAATGTCAGAACATTCATCGCTCTTTAAAACAGAGCCCACACAATTCAAAGCATCAGAAGAAATTGAAATATTGTTTGACTTTTCAGAAATTAAAGAATTGTTTTTCTGAATTTTATTTTTTCAAAACTTTAAATGCAACGTCGTCCTCATCATATCCATCTACCCAATCTTCAATAATTACTTGGTCTGCATTTGAAGCAACATGGTTAGTATCATTAATTTTCTCACAAACAGTGTCACTTGATGCTACAGAATTGCTCTCAGCTTCTTGTGACACAATTGGTTCAGAAGAATCAGAATTAATTTTCGTTGAACAGTCAGCAGGGGCTCCTGTGGTTTCATTACCATCTAACTCAACAGAGGCTCCTGATGTTGTTTCTGATTCTTCTTTGATCGAATTGGAATCAACTGTTTCATATGATTCATTTGTTGATTCCACTGAAGCAAATGACTCTGAATTATCACAGTCAGTCTTTTCATAGGAGTCACAGGTTGAATCAGATGAAGCTGATGATTCAGTTTGACATGCCTCTTCTTCCTCAGGTGATGCACTGTTGACACTAGATGATTTGCCCATTTCTGATTTTTCAGAAGTGGATGTCTCAGAAGTGTCACAAGATGTGTCACATGACGAAGCAGATTCACTTTGTTTGCCCCTATTGAATTCTCTCATAAATTCAGTCAAACCTTTTAACATGGCAAACTCGATATTGTTTACATCAACTCTAGGCTCTTTTGCTTCAGGCTCTTGTGTGGCAGATTTATTTTAAAAAGATTGTTTTGACTCACACGATTCTTCCCCTTTTAACACTTGAAAATGTTTATCAACACTTGCATTTTTCTCAAAGTTTAAGGTTTCAGTGTGATTTAAAACATTTTCTGATTTAACAAACGTTTGATTATAAGCATGTTTTTCTAAGATGACTTCAGTATTATGAGGCCTAGTGATTTTTATCTTTCGAGGCTTGACAGGCTCAGGCTTCCTATCCTCTGGTTTTCCATATTCCATCTTGGGTAAATTGTCTATCTCCTCTTCAGTCATAGGAATTGAGGAATAGTTATGGTTGTATGGTGGAGGTATGGATACAAAACCCAAACCTTTATTCCTCATTTCCTTTTTGCTATACTTTAACTATTGATTTATCATTTTCTCGACCTTTTCGCTTGAAACATCAAATTTTTTAAAATTAAATTCTGTATTTTCGAAAGTCGATTTCAAGTCGTTTAATTCAACAGTTAACTTTTTAGATAGCTCCTTGAAGTGAAGATATCGACATTTCGCTTCGCTTAGATCACTATGCAACTTTCGAATGTCACGTTTTTGTGCCTCCACCATCTCTTTATACCCATCCAGTTTCTTTTTAACTTCATAACTACTGGATCTGGTATATTGAAGTTGCATAGTAAGCGATTCGGCCTGTTCCTTAAAACCCTTTACCTTTTCTTTACATTTTAAAGTACAACAAACATCATCTATACATACCTCAGCCTCAGAAGGAGAGTAGTCATTCATTTGAGCCATGAGGGCATGATAGATCGTTTCTTCAACGTCTTCAGTGGCCGAGTCAGCGTCTTCTTTCACTTCTGCCATGAGAACTTGATTTGTCTGGTATAGAGTGTCAGTAGTGATCTGCATATCATTCATCTGTTGGGTCTAGTCAAATCCCCCTCCTTCCTGAGCCACCAATGCATTTCCAGGATTTGCAACCGATTCAGCAGCTTGAGGTCTGGCAGTAGTGTTTGAGGGTGAACCTTGAGTGGGACGAGTAATAGTGATGTTCGAGGTTGATACAACGTTAGGAGCTGGTCGAGCTGCTGAACTAACAGTGACAGTAACATTTGGATCGACTCTTTCCCTTCTTGGCTGTTTGCACTCTCTAGCATAGTGCCCAGGCTCATGGCAGTTGTAACACCTGAGCTTAGCCTTATTCCAACCAATCTCACCACCAATTGTTTCCCATTTGTTTCTACTGGTTTTCTTCACGAAATTATTGGCACGAAACACTGCCATGGCCATTTGCCAAGTGATATCCATCTCTTCAACATCATCAGGATGGACTTCCAGCAGTTCAGCAGAGTCGATATTGTTCTTTACCCTTCCAGCAATGAAAGCGTGATAACAGTTCATGACCCCTGTCATGAAAGCCATAGCTTGTTCAAAATCCCTTGAAGTAGCAACTGGGGAGTTTGTAGCAGCAAATGCAGTAGTGATATTCGAAAGAAGTTGTGAGGGTGTAGGAGCAGATGGATTAGTGGGATGTGCAGCAGGTGAAGTTTGATTCACTTGTTGAGTAACAGCAGGAAAGTAGCCAGATTGGTTAACAAAGGTTCCAAGATTGGCAGGGAACTGCACAGTGGAGGGTCCTGGAAGCGAGCTCATTCCTTGCTGAGACATCAAAGCGCTATTGGTCAACACACCAGCATTGTTGTAACTAGCAGTGTGATTTTAGAGCCTTTGTTTGTCATCCATTTCATAAGACTTTAACAGCGAAATCAACTCAGAAAGAGTCATTCTAGCTAAGTCCCTGGTTCTTTTGATGAGAGTTACATTGGTGTCCCAGTTTCTTGGAAGAGCATTAAGCAGTTTCTTGTTAGTAACGGACTTTTCAAGGCTGATATCATGAGTTTTCATATCACTGACCAAGGCCACAAATCTTTGGATTTGATTTTCCAAAGTCTCCCCTGGGAAGTGATTGAATAGGTTAAACTTCTGGGTAAGCATTTCCCTTCTACTTTCCATCATCTCTTCGTTTCCCTCATAGATAGCCAGCAGAGCAGCCCACATTTCCTTAGCAGTTTTGCAATCACGAACTCCAATGTCAACTTCTGGTGCAAGAGCAGAGTGCAGCATAGCAAGAGCCTTGTTATCAATGTCTTGCTTTTCACGATCCTCTTCAGTAAATAGAGACTCGGGCTTAGGAGCAGTTGTTCCCTCAGCATCATTCACAACATAGGTGATCACAGTTGGTCTGTTGCAGATGGACCTCCACGCCTTTGGATCCTTGATTCTCATGTATTGGATGAACCTGAACTTCCATTCTGAAAAGGATCCCCCAGAAATGAGCCTGGGAATCCTGTTATTAGTTCCAATTATGTTATCTAGATCCTGGTTAATAGCAACAGTTTCAGTCAATCCCAATTGATTAGTTTGAGCCATTTCTGAAAAAACAATTGAACTTATGAGTAACACGTAATATTAAATATAAAGACCAATTGAATGTCACTAATGATTACAATATAGTTCAAACAATAATTCAGATGGTTCAATATATAATTCAAGATCCAATATAAAACAGTTCTATAGAAACAGTCCACGAGCCCAAACAGTCCAGTCCACGTGAATATGTCCAATCACAGTCGCACAAGATGAATCGCACAAGACACCTTTCAGCTGAACCTTTGTCAATCGCACAAGTCAGTAAGACCCCTTTGATCGCACAATACCGATCGCACAAGGTGAATCGCACAAGACGTCTTCAGTTGAACCCTTGGCCAAACGCACAAGATGTTATGACCCCTTTCAATATGAACCTTTGAGTCGCACAAGAGTCCAATCGCACAAGATGACTGGCAACAGTTCAGCAAAAACAGTGAATCGCACAAGATCTTCTCAGTCGCACAAGAGATCTTCGATCGCACAAGATGTAAAACTTGGGCCTGAATCCTTTACAGCCCAGATAAGTGTGATCGCACAACCCAAAGTGAATCGCACAAGGTATATTATTGGGCCTCAGTCCTTTAAAAGCCCAAAACACACCAATCGTACAAGTTCTTCAATCGCACAAGCCGAATTTTGGAAAGATAATCTTGCCAACTTTCAACCAATATACCGAATGATTTGGTGATTTTAATTTCCGAATCTTTTCGAAATTTCCTGTAAAAAACTTTCCAAAAATCTGCAAACACAGCCAACTTGCACACAAACAGATCAAACCCAAAAATTATTCAAAATTTCTAATGAATATTTGATGAAACTTGAAGCACAAAACCCAGAAATTCAAATATTTTCGAAAATTTTTTAACCAAAAATGACGTGTTTGACTAAAAACCCTTTTAATTTTACCAAACCTTTAGGATTAAAAATCAGTAGTTAAATCTTAATTCTGATACCAAAAACAGTTGGTTTTCACAAGAATTTTCACCAAAATAAGTCAAAATTTCAGATTGGCAGATCCGTTTTGATTCACAATTTGTCAGACTTTGTTCTAATCAAAACAGAATAGTCACTTTAAAATCGGTATTCGTGCTTCAACTTGGGTTGATAAACAGACGCAAATAAACAGATTCTTAAAGCAAAAAATTGACAAATCAAATCTTTTCGAGCCAAATAAACAGTTGACAGAAGGAAGTTATGAAATAGAACTAAAACCAGCCAAGAAATCAGACCTTTTTCTGTAGCAGCAAAATCAACCTTCAATCTTCAAGATATCCGATCCAACCGAGCCTTCGTGAGACTACTTAGGCTCTGATACCAATTGTAAGTCCAGGAACACTAACAATCGGATATCACGACACGAAACAAGTAGCGGAAATACAAGAATGATGTAGAAGATTGAAACGAGATTGTATTGATTCGTAAACACAAGCACACGATCTCAAAGGATCGTCTAGTACTTGATCGCACAAAGCACAAAAGTTGTATTGAGAATCAACAACGTATCAAGACTAAGGACTCCCTTATTTATACATGCATAGGAGATCCTTTTACATTGGACCAAGCCCATACCCCATAGACATAAAAACAACCATACGAGCCCACTACATAGTTCAAACCCAAAACAAACATAATAGCCCAAGACAGACGCAAACCTACACTAGTTTATGCCTTTACAAAGGGTGAAAAAGATCACAATTAAAGGAAATAAAACCCTTAAATCCACAAAGTTCATCTCTGTGATGAAAACAACAAGTTAAATAAGAAAAGGGTCATTAGTGTATTTTATTTCCATAATAACAAACACTAAAGGAAAAGAATTAAAGGATATTCCAGTAGTATCCCAGTTTTCAGATGTATTTCCAGAAGAGCTACCAGGGCAACCTCCAGATAGGGAAGTTGAATTCAGAATCCACCTAATACCAGGGACAGCACCAATTGCCAAGGCACCTTACCGTTTGGCACCCGCAGAAATTCAAGAACTGAAGAAACAGTTAGACGAATTACTAGAGAAAGGATTTATACAGCCAAGTTCATCCCCATGGGGAGCGCCAACTTTATTCGTCAAAAAGAAGGACGGATCAATGCGTATGTGCATTGACTACCGTGAATTGAACAAAGTCACGATTAAGAATCGGTATCCATTACCAAGAATAGATGATCTGTTTGATCAATTGCAGGGAGCACGATTTTTCTCTAAAATCGATTTAAGGTCAGGATATCATCAATTAAAGGTACAGGAAGAGGACATTCCTAAGACCGCTTTCAGAACAAGGTATGGCCATTATGAATTTACTATCATGCCATTTGGTTTAACCAATGCCCCAGCTGCATTCATGGACATGATGAACCGAATATGTAAGCCATATTTGGATAAATTCATAATTGTCTTTATAGATGATATTCTCATTTACTCTAAGAGTAAAGTGGAACATGCAGAGCATTTGCACGCACTTCTAAGTTTATTAAGAAAAGAAAAGCTTTATGCTAAATTTTCGAAGTGTGAGTTTTGGTTAGAACAGGTACAATTTCTTGGACACCTAGTTGATCATGAAGGAATTCATGTAGATCCCACCAAGATCGAGGCAATTACCAAGTGGAAAACCCCTGAGTCACCAACCGAGGTTAGAAGTTTCTTAGGATTGGCCGGTTAATATAGAAGATTTATTCGAGATTTTTCTAGAATAGTCATTCCCTTAACTAAGTTAACCTGTAAATCCGTTAAGTTTGAATGGGGACCAAAACAAGAAGAAGCCTTTAGAATCCTTAAGCATAGATTAACCCATACACCCATACTAGCGTTACCAGAAGGAACTGAAGATTTTGTAATCTACTGTGACGCTTCTAAATTAGGTTATGGATGTGTGTTAATACAACGTCAAAAGGTTATAGCTTACGCTTCCAGACAGCTTAAGAATCATGAAGAAAATTATTCAACCCATGATTTAGAGTTGGGAGCTATAATTTTCGCCCTTAAGATTTGGAGACATTACCTATATGGTAGTAAGTTTACCATTTTTACGGATCATAAGAGTTTAAGGTATGTCTTCGGGCAAAAGGAATTAAATATGAGACAAAGACGCTGGATGGAGGTGCTTAGTGATTATGATTGTGATATCCAGTATCATGCAGGAAAGGCAAATGTAGTTGCTGATGCTTTAAGTCGAAAGTATCATGAAAAGCCAAAAAGTGTACGTTCTCTTAAATTAAATCTACAAGTGGATTTAAATGAACAGATTAAAAGGGCACAAGAATCAGTAATCAAGGATGATACTGAGAAGTTAAAAGGAATGATTAAGGAATTAGAACAAGGAATAGATGGAATTTGGAGATTCCATAAGAAAAGGATGTGGATACCTAAATTAGGAAACCTACGTTACCGTATATTAGAATAAGCCCATACGTCTAAGTATACGATGCATCCTGGAAGCGATAAGATGTATCAGGACTTAAGAAAGAATTTCTGGTGGATAGGAATGAAAAAGGATATAGCAGCATATGTTGCAAAGTGTTTAACCTGTTCACAAGTCAAAGCTGAACATCAGAAACCTTCAGGTTTATTGCAACAGTTAGAAATGCCTGTTTGGAAATGGGAATTAATAACAATGGATTTTGTTACTAAATTACCCAAAACTAGGAAAGGTAATGATACAATCTGGGTGATTGTAGACAGGCTAACCAAGTCAGCTCATTTCATACCAATGAAGGAAACTTTTGATATGGAACAATTAGCTAAATTGTATGTAAATGAAGTAGTTTCTTTACATGGAATTCCTCTATCAATTGTTTCTGATAGAGATAGTCGTTTTACCTCTCATTTTTGGACAAGTTTCCAAAAAGCGATGGGAACCAAGTTAAATCTAAGCACCGTTTATCATCCTCAAATAGACGGACAAAGCGAAAGGACAATTCAGACAATGGAGGACATGCTTAGAGCTTGTGTAATTGATTTCGGAGGTAATTGGGACGATCATTTACCATTGATAGAATTTTCTTATAACAATAGTTATCACACAAGTATCAATGCTGCACCATTCGAAGAACTTTATGGGCGAAAGTGCCGAACTCCAGTCTGTTGGGCAGAAGTTGGAGAAAAGCAACTATCTGGACCTGAGATAGTACAAGAAACAACAGACAAAATCATTCAAGTCAAGGAACGACTGAAAGCAGCACGTGGTCGACAAAAGAGTTATGCTGATAACAGACGAAAGCCGTTGGAATTTCAAGTAGGAGATAAAGTTTTATTAAAAGTCTCTCCTTGGAAAGGAGTGGTAAGATTCATAAAAAAAGGGGAAAGCTAAGCCCCAGGTATGTTGAACCTTTTGAGATTATTAGAAGAATAGGACCTGTAGCTTATCAGCTACAACTGCCAGAGGAAATGGCAGGAATACATGATGTATTTCATGTATCTAATCTCAAGAAATGCTTAGCTGATGAATCACTGATAGTACCTCTTAAGGATATAGAGGTAAATGAGCAGTTAAAATTTGTAGAAAGGCCTCTACAAATTGAAGACAGGAAAGTCAAAAACATCAAGCACAAGAGATTAGTTCTGGTCAAAGTGAAGTGGGACTCCAAAAGAGGACCAGAATACACATGGGAGCTTGAATCAGAAATGCAAAGGAAATATCCACACTTGTTCCAGTAGACCTCGAGGACGAGCTCTAAAACAAGGTGGGGAGGATATAACAACCCTCCTGAATTTTTCTAACACCCTAATATATTTTTAAATACCCCTATATGTCTTAAAATACACCCCGTATGTGAAAACCGAGCCCAAAATATGAAATGTCATCAAATATAATTAAAAAACAAAATTTTATAGGCGCTCGCGGGCCGCGTAGCCTTTGGCTACTTCTTACGCGGGCCGCGACAGCAAGAAGTCAGGGTTGCACCCGAGGCCGCCACGTGTCATCATCGTGGCAAGTCTAACTGGTTGAATCGACAGAGCTAAGCCCTACACCCCTACTACGCGGGCCGCGTAACCCGAGGACTCACCTTACGCGGGCCGCGAGAGAACGAAAATCAGGCCCTATATAAGAAGGGCATCGGGCCTTCAGTCAGTTCGCTTATTTCTTTTCTCTCTCAACGAATTTCTATATAGTAGGCACTATACTCGGGTATAATACCCCCTAATTAACGAAGTTCTGCTCCATTGTAAGTATTATAACCCCGGTTACGTATTAGATACGCTGCCGGATTGATCCAGGGTTCCGTAACGGCTATCGTTGTTCTGCCCGACGTAGTCGTTGGAATGCCGTCTCAGGGAGGGTATCGTTAATATAAATAAAGGGTTATTATACTAACATATGTACATTTGTATAAATTATAGATAATCACCAAGGAAACCTTAGAAGAAATCTAAGACAGCAATGTGAGTTTATCCTCTTTTTGTAAACCTTTTTGTAACTATTTTAGAATGTGATTAAGCAGTGATTGAGTCTTTGTAGTTCTTCAATTACTTTCGATATGTTGGGGTTTTGTATACAAAATGTGGAACACGTTACCATTGGACAACGAGTTAGCCAATGGGTAATATGACCCACCAGTCAGGATTGACAATACTGAATGAGTAATTGTGTAGAAATAAACATTGTGATCGCTCTTAATATTGTGTTAATTGATAAAATTCTTCTTGATTAAACTGGGATTCACTCACCAGTATTTCCCACTGACAAATGTTTTTAAAACGCGTTTCAGGTAACAAAATGTAAAAGCCAATTAGAAGAAAGCCAGCTGGAAAGCACTGACGGCTTGGAAAAATGTGGCTATAAAAGTTACCTAAAAGACGATGTTTTAAATTCAATAAAATAGGGTTTATCCCTATAAACATGTTGTAATAAGAAACTTGGGTTTTACCCATGTGATTATTAATATAAAATATGGTGGTTTTACTTTGATAAACATTTCCTAACTACGGTCCTGATGAAATTTCCGCTGCCAAAATGATAAACAAATGATACCACCAATACTGGTGTTCGCGGCCGCCCGTTCCCGGGACAGATAAGGGGCGGGAGTTGCGACAGCATCCAACAGAGGTATAATTGATGGTGGAATTTGGGCAGTGAGGATGGGGGTTGAAAGAGAATTTACCCCAGGAGCAGGGCTGTAGAAGATAGATTCAAGTGAATCCATTGCTTCATAATGTGGTGTCCCTATGGATACAACCTGATCCTTTTGAGAGGATGCAGGAGGAGTTTTAGGCTCAGGTTGAGATCTTTCTTCCATCTGCTATGAGGAAGTAGCAGCAGTGGTTATTGGTGACTTTTGTGTTGTCACAGGTATTATCTCTGGGATCTCATCTTCCAGAGGAACCTTTTTTAAGGGTTTGGGGGGCTTTTGAGATTTTCTCTTGATTGGCTTTTTGGTGGGTTTTGGTGTGGGTTTCACAGCAGGGGTTGTGCTGCTGTGATCACCAGGAGCAGTGGGCTCAACAGCAGGAGCCTGAGGAGCAGAGGTTGTCTTAGCTAAATTTTGCTGAGGTTTCTCTGTTTGTGTTTTGGAAGGTTTTGATAGCCTTGTGAAAGTTTCAGTAGATAGGCTGTTTATTTGAAAAGGATTTCCTTTGACAAGCACATGTGCACTATCTTTTGGAATTTTCTTTTGTAAGTAAAAACTTAAAAACCTTGGAAATAGAAAAAATGGTTTTTTGTTTTCTTTTATATTATAAACATTTTTAACCATGTCATTGAAAATCTCTTGGGAGTAATTAAAATTTTCTCCTGCCATAATAGCATAGCCCAAGTATTGGATTTTCAATGGTATTTCATTAAAAGTTGTAGTTTTATTTGAAACACACATGAGAAGGGTATAAAATAAAAATCTCATGGCAGGTAGAAAACTGCCCTTTTGCAAAGTATCCTTTTTCATTTCGTCTTCATACCCTCTCTCAATGAAATCAGTTTGGTAATCAGCCTTTGGGAAAGAATTTTTACCTGTGTGATCATTTATTTCAAAAATTTCAGAGATAGATTGTGGTCTGACTTCCACTTGAATTCCCCCTACTGTTGAAGTAATAGCCCAAGGCTTTTTGTCTTGAACCTCTGTTTTTGCATTTTTCCAAAAATCACGTAGGGTTTCAATGTAGATGGGTGGGTTGCAAGTCAACAACGTTTTGTACTTTGATGAGGAGAGAGCATCTATGACGGAGTGAAAGGTTGTGTTTTGACTTGGTTTTTCAAGTATACACAGGTAGTTATGAGGAGATTTGAGTGAAAGAGCCATGGTGATTTGCAGGTAATGGCGAGAGAAGGAAGAAGCTGAGTAATGTGAAGGGATTTGATGATAACTGCTTTTGAAAGGAATTTTGAATTCGATTCGACAGTGAAAAGCCCTGTTTGGGGTTTTGATCAGGGTTTTATAATGGTGAAAAAATGAATGCTGATGTGGCAGCGGTTACAAAGATCTGACGGCTAAGTACTGACCACGTGCCAACCTCTTATGAATAATGGATGACATTTGTTTAGGAAACCACTGATGGTCAATATCAGTGGTTTACAGTGGTGAAAATGAAAACAATGGGTGATTTTTAACTATCAGTGGATAGCCAACAATGATTGAAACACTGATTCTAGTCAGTCAGTGGTCAACATGAACAATGTAGAAACAGAGGTTGTCTTTCAACAGTGGATAACTTTTAACAATCAGATGTTTGAACCAACACAGTGGTTGTAACATACTTTTAAGGATTAATGAAAACTATCATTTTTAACTATTTTCAAAAGTGTTAAAATACGAGAAGACTTAAACAGATATTGGAGCTTAAACAGATGTTTCGCCTTATATATCAGTTGATTGGACTTAAACAGATGTTTGACCTTAAACAGATGTTTGCCCATAAACAGATGTTTGATAGGCCTCATCAGTGATTAGGTACATCAGTGCTTGTCTTTAACAGGGCTTTGTCTTCAACAGTAGATAGGCCTCATCAGTTTTTAAGTCCATCAGTCTTTATAAGAAGCAGTGGTTAGTTCTAACAGTCCTTAGCATGATCAGTTGTTATAACCACTCCATAACCATTAGAGAGGAAACAAGTGTCGGTCTACATGGTAAATGAAGAGGTTAATTGTAATTATGATAATATGTTTTTGTTCTTTGAGCTTTGAAAATTTGTCCCTTGGGTTTCTTGGTATTTAATTTTACAATTTTCCCATAAAAGTTGGGGTTTGAAAACGTTTTTGCATTTAAAGACTGCTGTTTTGAAATATACATTAATATGTTTATATTAAATCTACACATTTTGATTGATTAAGTATATAAACTCATAGTCACTTCACCTGTTTTTCATCACATTTTCCTACGAAGATATCATACTTTCAGCAAAGTCGAGTAATATAGTTTATTGAAATGGCGTCATTCACTTCTGTAAAATCAGATGATTTAAAGCAGTGTTTTGTCAGGCAAATCGAGGAACATGTGTATCAAGATAGGGCTACTCTTCAAGAGCTGAAGAGATGTTTTGATGGATTACAAATTGGCCTGTTCACGAGACAGCAGGTTTCTAGAGATCTTATGCGGATGCCTTCAACTTCCGTTCGATTTTAAAGTTTAGTTGTTCGGTATGTTATGTAATTATTGGACTTTTAATGTCATGAATAAATGAATAAATTTTAATCTTATGAATCTATGTTGCGTTTGTAGGAAAAAAAAAAGAGAACGTCAATTTTAAATTTCCAATTGCATATTTTGAATTTCAAAAGTTATTGATATTATCAGTAATTACTGATTTGATTTGAAAGCAATTGTCATCATGACTTTTCTAATTTTTATTTTAACTTTAATTAAGAGAAAATAACAGTCAATTTGAAATTCCCATTTTTCATATTTTCAATGTGCATTAATTACTGATTGATATGCAAGAAATTGTCATCAACGGTTTTTTTTTTATTTTAACTTTAATTTTTATCACCAAAACAATGTTGGAGGAACTCTTATCTCATTGGAATGTAACGATTAGGTAAAATGGTAATTTCATTGTAATTCTAGTTTTCATTTTATACTTTCATTCTATCATTAATTAACCACATCAACAATAAAAATGTGAGCAGTGGCTGTTTTTTAGGAAAACCACTGATGGTCAATATCAGTGGATGTCGACAATAAAAATGTGAGCAGTTGCTGTTTTTAAACTATCAGTGGATAGCCAACAGTGATTGAAACATTGACGTTTGGTCAGTCAGTGGTCAACATGAAGAATGAAGAAACAGAGGTTGTCTTTCAGCAGTGGATAACTTTTAAACACTGATGTGATAAATACTGTTACATATAAACACTGAAGTGATATGACATCTAACAACCTAACAGGGTATAAAACACTGATGTGATAAATATTGTTACATATAAACACTGTTAACATAAATAAAGGTAGAATATCAGGCCTTAGGTACATAAGTGCTTGTCTTTAACAGGGCTTTGTCTTCAACAGTGGATAAGTCTCATCAGTCTTTAAGTCCACCAGTCTTTATAAGGAGCAGTTGTTAGTTATAACAGTCCTTGGCATGATCAGTTGTTATAACGACTCCATAACCCTTTGAGAGGAAGCAAGTGTCCGTCTATTCAATTGAGAGGAATCATTGCATTACATCCCTGTTGAAAAACAGAATCCATAAATTTAGGGAAAATGGGTTTGAAAGATGATAACCCAACAGTGGAGGATCTCATTCTACAGCTCTGATAAATTCAGTGGTATTCTCAAATAATGGTTCCTAGATGTTTGAAGATCGACAAAGACCGACAAATGTCCACAGTGCTGCTTCTTTGGAAATTTGTCGGTCTTCAAACATCTAGGAAGCATTATTTGAAAATAACCCTGAATTTATCGAAGCTGTAGAATGAGATCCTCAACTGTTGGGTTATCATATTTCAACCTCATTTACCCTAAATTTATCAATTCTGTTTTTCAGACCTCCCAAAGCCACCTATCCGCCTCCAAAGAGATCGAGACAGCTTGAAGCATAACCTGGACTTGTTGTAATTCCACCAGTTCAGTATTTAATCCCAATATACCAACTCAATACAAATAACAAATATTTGGTGTGCTACAACTGTAAATAACTCAGGAAACAGATTTGAAACCATAAATATGGATTATAGAGATCTATGAATGAAACATGGGTGAATAAACCAACAAAACAAATTGTGAAAAACAAAAACTACAAACATATCAAAATCAATCTACTCGTGATCACATGGTACACCAATGCAAGCATCTGAATAAACAATAACAAATCAAAGACAATTTACCGATACTTACCGAAACAATAACTGGTCAGATTTATGTGCGGCTCTTAACTGCATTCTATAGAATCTGTACATCTAACAAATAATCAAAGAACAAAGAAACAAACTAAAAAACATTCAGTAGAATCTGTACATCTAACAAATAATTAGAATGGCCATTTTTACTTTATTTCACAAATTTCATAATATGAAAATAAGTAAAACATAGAAAAAATGAAACCAAACAACTGATATTTGTCGTTCGAATCTTTGAGTTGGTTGTCATAGTCCTACAACCTTTCGATGTCGTTGGAATCGGTCGGTGATGTCAGCAGCCTAACTAACAAACAACAGCAAACAACAATAGCAAGTCACCAATCAATCGACCTCAAAATCATATAGAAGCCCAAAAATAAAACAAACCCTAACCTAAAACTCAAAATGGAAAAATGAAAAAATATATTCATAACTAACCATAAACCTCAAATCCATTACAGCATAACCATTAAATCGACCTCAAAATCATATAGAAGTCTAAAAATAAGATAAGTGAACATCAAAATTGAACAGCAAACCTGACCAAAAATTAACCAAGAGAACTGCAGGCCGCAGTGCTGACAACCTCCGATCATCAAGTTCCCAGCGGAACCCTAGCCGAAGCACAACCATAGGTAAAGACGCATGAAGATCGAATGAGTGAACAATGAAAACAAAGATTGACACATATAGAATGGAAGTTATTGATAATCTAACCTTGATTCGGAGCGTTGATCTGAACATCTGGATCGGAATAGAGCAGAGCGAGAGAGAAATTGGGGAAGCCCTAAATGAGTAAATGAGAGATGAGATAGATAAAACAGGGGAGTGGTACTGTTGAGCGGGAAAAGGGAAAAAAGGTAGCCCTCATCTACTGACACGTGGCCCAAATAACTTTCATTTATTATATATAATAGATATATATGTAGTGGAGAGTTCAAATGAGAAGAATATTTTTGTAAGAAGAAGAAAAAATAAATTTCAACCAATAAGAATGCTTAATTTTACTTCATTTAATATTTGCATTTAATTTTAATATAAGGGTATATTGGTAAACTTTACATAGATCATTAATTTGTAATCTTCTACTTTAATAACTAACTAACTTAAATTTGTAACTCATTTTCAAAATATATAGTTTTTTCAAATTAAAAAACAACTTAATTTAAAGTGTAGAATAAATTAAAAGGTGTGTAGGATAAATTACAAGTTGTGTAGGATATATTTCGAGGTGTTTAGGATAAATTTCGACGTGTGTAGGATAAAATTCTATAATGTGTAAGGTATATGTAGGAAAATTTTGATATGTGTAGGTTTTGTAGATTATAAGTAGGATAATTAATGATTAGTTGACTAATTAATTAAAGTGAGAAAAATTAATGAGATAAGTTATAAATGAATTAGTATTTTACCAATATGTCCTTTCTTCTTTTTCTTCTTTCAATAATTTTCTTCTCAAATGAACCTCCCCCTATATATGTATTTATAATAAATGATGTACTACAGAAATGTTATTTTATAAGATATAAAATTAGGATGCATAATAATAAAAATAAAAATAAAAATGTTAGTATACATAAATAAACGTAAACTCTAAATGAAATGTGAGCGTGTGTGTATAAATAAAAGTTAGTTGCGATAAAAGTAAAAGTTAGATGCATAATTAAATGTTGGATTGTTAGTAGTCCCGTAGTTATGAAATATATATATTAAAATGTTCTTTTGTACTTAATTTTCTTTTCAAATTAAATTATAAAGTTAATGAAGTGCTTACATTGCTTATGATGGATATCTTTGGGCTTAAGGTCTTCTTTGATTAGGATATAAGCGACTCGTGCTGATAACGTGTTATAATATTACAAGAATTAACACAAGATTAGTGTTAAAACTTTAAGAACTTTAGAAATATTATAAGAGAAAGAAGAATGGAATTGTATAACTTATGAAAGTGTATACATGAGGTGCATTTTCTCTTTTACCTTGAGCTAGTATTTATACTACAAAAAGATTAACTGTTTGGTAGACAAGGTTAACTATTTGGTAGACAAGATTAACTATTTAGTAGACAAAGTTATCCATAAGTTTGACAAAGAGTTCATCCACTTGCTTGGTAAATCTAGAAGTAAATCTTGATCTTCATGGTAAACTTTTTTAATAATATTCATAACATTTACCATTATTTTAATTTTTTTCCTTTTTTAAACCTATATTAATTTATCAACTAATTTGATACTTCTTTAACAATTTTCGTTTATAACTTTTTTCTAAAAACTTAAGTACGTAGTTGTGCTTGATTTTTCCCTCGATGTTCCGTTATAAGTTTTGTTAAAAACAAAGTCGTACTCAAAATAAAGTATTTATTTGGTATCATAAAACGGAACGATGATAAACTAAACCGTTCTAATGGTTTGGTTTTCTAAACAACATGTTTTATTTTCAAATCACGTTTGTTTTACATTATCATTTGCTCGATTTCGCCGCAACGCGAAACGTAAAAAAACTAGTATATATTGTTGATGAAGGACGATGAATAATAACTTTATTTTTATAATAATATATAGGTTTTTATTATTTTTTATTTAATATATTATAATAGTTTATTATTATATTTACTTTTAATAACATATTTTTAATATTTTTTACGTTTTAAAATCTTATATTTCCTTTATCATTTTTTAATAATTCTCTTTTCTTTGTTTAGAACATATTTAATTTATCGAGTAATTTGATACTTCTCTAATAATTTACGTTTATAACTTTTTTTCAAAATTAAGTACGTCGTTGTGCTTGATTTTTTTCCAGACATTGCGTTTTAAGTTTTGTTAAAAACGAAGTTGTACTTAAAATAAAGTATTTATTTGGTATTATAAAATGGTACGATGATAAACTAAACCGTTTTAGTGGTTTAGTTTTCTAAACAATATACTTTATTTTCAATCACGTTTGTTTTACATTATCATTTATTCAGTTTCGCCGCAACGCGCGACGTCAAGAAAAACTAGTTATATTTAAGATTACAATTACGATAAATATATATTTGCAAACTCTAGGTGTATGGATGATTGTTTAGTAATTATACCACAACAAGGTGTATGGATGATTGTTTAGTAATTATTATACCTCAACAAATAACCATATATTCAAACATCAACAATAAAATTGACAAGTATTTAATAATATAATTAAATTGATCGTTTAATAATCATACCTTACGAATAGCCATATTTTAGACCGTGGGATATGGTGGGGCGGGGGTTTGGGGTATGGGTTGACACGTGGATTATGGGGGCACTCAATACACAAACCCAAGTTCTACGGGTATGGTGGGCGTGGCTGGGCTGGCGTGGCCAAGCCACATCAATTTTTTTAATATATATATATAACCATTAAAAACTACATAAACATACATAATAATTACAAAAAACATAGTATCAAAATAAAAAACAATCATTCTTCGTCGTCTTCGTCGGTTTCGAACCCAGGAATCGTTGAAACATGATCCACCAAATCAGATTGAAGGTTGTGTTGTATATCCCTTGACTTGATCAAAAATTCATTTGACGCTTTATCTTCGTCTGTAACTGTTACGTCACCTGCTTGGGGGGTCATCGTCATCATAGTAGGTAACGACCGCTCTACCTTCATCCTTCAAAATCTTGTTGTGAAGAATGATACATGCGTACATCACGTTTCCAATCTGATCCTTGTCCCATAGTCGACAAGGCATTGCCAATATTCGCCACCTTTTCTTCAAGACACCGAATGCTCGCTCGACGTCTTTACGTGCAGCCATTTGGACCCTGTTAAACTTTAATCTCTTTGGATCTATGGTACCGTGTCTTGTGAACGATTTTACGAAAACCCCCCACTCTGGGTAAATCCCATCAACTAGGTAGTACCCATACACGTACTCAACCCTGTTTACAAAGAAAGTTCATTTGGGTCCTATATCATTTACCCGATCATTGAAAAGGGGCGAGTGGTTTAGGATGGTAATATCGTTATGTGAACCTGGCATACCGAAGAACGCATGCCATATCCAAATATCTTGGGACGCAACCGCTTCAAGCATGATGGCTGGCATCCCGTGAAATCCACTCGTGTGAGCGCCTTGCCATGCGGTTGGACAAAGTTCCCAAGGCCATTTCATACAATCTAAACTACCTAGCATCCCGGGTAGCCCATGATAATCGGAGTGATATTCCAATATTTGTTGCATGTCACTGAACGAGGGCTTTCTCAAATATTTTTTCCTATAAAGTTCTAAAATACACGAACAAAAGTTGTGAAGACTTTCTCTAGCTACACGTGCAGACATTTTTAAATAGTCATCCATAATGTCCGAACTATTGCCGTACGCTAACTGTCTAAGTGGGGCTGTGACCTTTTGCCACGTACTAAATCCTAATTGCCCGGTTACATCCGGGTTTTGTTGGAAATAAACATACTTCTCCTCAAGATCTCTAGATATCCTTAAAAATAAGTTTCTACTCATACGAAAACGACGCTTAAACATTTTTTCATCATACTTAGGTCCCGCTGAGAAGTAATCGCTTACCAACAAATTGTTAGCGGTGTGCCGTTCACGAGCGATGCACCTCCTCCGTTTAGGTTGCGAAGTCTCTTCCTCATCGTCTTTCACGATAGCTTTCACCATCGTCGCGATCGTTTGTAGAAATATTTCCGCACCATCGTCAGATGATGATAACGATTCACTTGAACTTGAAGAACTCATGGCAAGATTGTGTTTTATGTGTTTGATATTGTGTAAGAAAAATGTTAAATATGGTAAGGTATTTATAAAGGAAAAAAGGTTTTTTTTTTAAATAATGCCAAACGGCTAGTTTTGTTGGCCAATCACATCCCGCCATGTCACTCTCGTAGCCCCGCCCCACGCCCTGCCTGAAACCCCCGCCAATGAGGCCACGCCGAAACCCAAGCTCACCCGGGGTGGTGACTTGGGCGTTTATGGCCAACCCACGCCCCAACCCCCGCCCCATACCCCACAGTCTTATTAATCCGTTTAATAATGATCTACATAAATTAGTACAAAACCATCAAAACCTTAGATTACTAAAATCATAATAATAAGTAACTAAATAGTAAAAATTACTATTAGCTATAACCATAAAAATCAAATAATCCTTTTCGGTAACAGTGGCGAAGCTTGAAAAAAAGTTTGGGGGTCGGAAAGTAACGGACCTAAAAAAAAATTTCTATCGCATAGTTTCAAAGTGTATGTTCGGCTCGGACGTCGGTGATTCGATTCGGGTCGGGCGCCCCTCCCCGTCCCTTAAATCCTGCGCCCCTGTTCGGTAACATCATGTCTTCGCACAAACGATATATTTAGATCCCTAGTAATCACTTTCACTAACAGCGCATGTATTCGCGTAAACATGACACCTCGTATTTGACAAAGGTATCATTGCATGACAAAAAAAAATTAAATTAAAATAAAACTTGTAAGTTTTCTTTAAGATAAACATATCGAATGAATTTACATTTGAAAGTTGTTACTCTTAGGGCACACGGGGCGTTCTCTGGTGCCCCACACCGGGTCGGTAATACCGTAACTAGCGGTTCAAGTAGGAGTATTCGGGTGGTGGAATCAGATGTTTATTGAATCTGCGAGTGAGATTGTGTCTGCATGTGTTACAGAGGAGAGAGATGTCGTGGTGTGTGAGTGGTACCCGAACAGGTTCCACCTTTGGTTCTGGTCGGTGGTCGCCAGGTAGGTGATGTGGCGGCGGATGGTTGTGTCATCTTCGATGAGCACTCCTCCTGGCCATGAAAATCAATGTAACGTTACTTAAAAGTGTTATATATAAAAATTTCAATACTATCTCTTAGGACAATTTTTATATTAATAATATATAAGTTATAATTAGCTATGATCAAGTGGTCTAACAGTATTTTGTTTGTCCCATGTAAAAAATGATGTGGTTCAAATTATTGTAAATGCACAAAAAAAGTTGAGTTGAAATAGTTTGCGCATGTAAAAGTGGATAAGCACGTTAAAGTTTGGGCAGAGAACCAACATGTCTTTGTCCTTTTTGTCTCTAATACATTTGACTCCCTAGCGTCAGAAGCTATCCACTTCTTGACCAGGGTCCAACGGGTCATTCACAGCAATTGTTCAACCTCAAGGGGGCAAGAGTTTGTCTTTGTAAGGTTAGAGCATTCACATCCACTCCACTATATTTTCACTCTAAATTACATTAAAAAACACTAAATTTTCTCTCTCCTTTTCAATTAAATAATAATTTTTATAACTTTATCATTACCTTTTTTCGCTCCTCCACTCACAACCACTTTCAAAATATATTAAAAAATTATAGAGGGTGAACAGTGTCCCCCTAAATATACAGATGAACAGTAACATTTTCTCTCTCCTCCACTCACAACCACTTTTTATACTTTTTATATTATAAAAACTCCACTCACATATTTTAGTGGGTTGGATGTGAATGCTCTTAGAGTTTATTATTCAGAAATGTGTGACGGCACAACTTATTGCACATCTACCTCATGTTTTGATGTAACTTAAGGGTGAAGGTAGTGGCACGGCAAAGCAATCGGCAAAGCCGATTGCCGAGCGGCAACACCGCCGCCACCCCTTCAACCCGCGCGGCAAACTAAGCTTCTCGGCATAACCACACCGATCGACAAACATGCAACTTGCATGTTGACCGTTGCCTTTTAACGGCTATATGCCGTTCAAAATAAAAAAAAAAAATTATTTTTTCAACTTTTACCCTATATATTCAAAACAAACCCATTTTAATCCTATATATTCTACAAAATCACCCCCAAATCAAACCAAAAAATACAAAACACTAACCCAAGTATATTGCCACGCAAAATGGCGGATGATTTCCCGTTGTGGTTTCCACCCGATAGTAGCGACGACTCGTCCGATGATAGCATTCTTTTTTTCCAAAATCTACTCGAAGAAGCCGAACTACAAGACTCCGGTACATCAAACCAAAGGAGATACATTGAACGTCAGCGGGAGGTTGGGCACGAGACCCTCATGGCGGATTATTTTGTCGAAGACCCGAAATACAACGACGCAGTTTTTGGCCAAAGGTTCCGTATGTCGATACGGTTGTTTTTAAATATTGTGACCGCTGTGGAAGCGAATGACGCATACTTTCAAGAGGCCTACGATGCGCGAGGTCGGAGGAGCTTTACGCCGCTGCAAAAGGTTACATCAGCTATTAAACAGCTCGCAACCGGTAACCCTCCAGACGAAGGAGACGAGTACTTGCATATGGCCGCAAGAACTTCCCGCGAGTGCCTAGAATATTTTTGCGAAACGGTTTGCAGAATATATGGTTCGGAGTTCTTACGTAGGCCGACAAGCCACGACATGTCACTGTTATACGACGCACATGAAGAACAACATCACCTTCCAGGTATGTTCGGTAGCCTTGATTGCACCCATTTCGTCTGGCGAATGTGTCCCACCGAGCTTCGAGGGCAGTATATGAGAGGAGATCACCGATACCCGACTGTTATGCTCGAAGCAGTGGCGTCTCAAGATTTATGGATTTGGCATGCTTTTTGCGGTCCACCGGGTTTGCAGAACGATATCAATGTGCTAGGACAATCGCCGTTATTCTTAACGGAACGAAACGGAACCGCGCCAAAATGTCCATTTTACGTCAACAACCATTATTACAAACGTGGTTATTTGCTCGTGGATGGAATTTACCCAAAATGGTCCGTGTTTGTGAAATCGATCCCATACCCTCAAGAAGTAGACGAAAAGATGTTCAAAAGGCAACACGAGGCGGCAAGAAAAGACGTCGAAAGGGCTTTTGGGGTTTTGAAGTCAAAATGGGGTGTCTTGAATCGGCCGATGCGAGCAAAGACGGTTAAAAAAATTAGGAATGTTGTGTACACGTGTATTATTTTACACAACATGATTTTAAAAGACGACGGAAACGCGATTGCACCGGTACACATTCGGGATCCTCCGGTCGAGCCCGCGTTTGATGATAGGGTGTTGGGCGAGCTAATGGATGAAGATACGCATTGGAGACTTAAACACGATCTCACGGTTCATCTCGCAAGTCAAGATTTGCCCCACCTGTTGGTTGATTCTGACGAAGAGTAGTGTAATTTTTAATTTTTTTAGGGGTTGCGTTGTTTTAGTGTCGTGTAATTTTTATGAATTTTAAGTTTTTTTTTAAGTTTCATTTTAATGTAATTGTTTTTTTTTATTAATTTAATGTTTTATTTGTTTTTATTTAACATATAATTTAAAAAAAAAACAAAAAAAAGTTTGCCACTTTCAAGTGTCTAAACCATTGCCAACACTTTTAAGCAAAGTTTAAACTTTTTACCCTCTCTGACGTGGCACTCTCTGATTGGTCCATTTTAAAGTTTGCCACTTTCACCTGTTTAACCACTCCCTTCACCCTAATTGGCAAGTTTTTTTATGAATAAAATATTTAGAATTTACTATTCATGTTATGTTATATGTTAATATTCAGAAGATTTACATGACATTGGATGGATGGGACAACATATACTCCAGCTGGGATGAATAATATGCAAGCTGGACCATTACTCTACAAAAATGAAAAAAACAAAAACTTAGCCATTTAAGTGAAGCTACCGACAAATATGTCGTTGTACCAATATTAAAAATATTTAACTTAAATATTAAAGTTTATTTAGTGGTAAACAGAGTGTTCCATATATAGATAAAACAACATCATGTTTAATTTTCATTTATTATATTAATAAATACTTGCCAATTTTATCAAACCATAATCATTACAACTAGTTTATAGTAATATCATTATCAACACAAGCAATCTTCTTCACTGATTCAACTGAAACAAATAGTTTATACAAGTATCAAAGAGCTAAAAACTAAAAAGTACAAATCTAAATACTGTATCAGATGATTTAAATATATTATATAAATTTTATGACAACCAAAAAACATATATATCAAGGAGTTGATTAATATGTATTCATGTATTACTATACAAACTATAAAACTTTAAAAGTTTATATTACCCATTAATCTTTTAAATTTAATATAAAAAGAACCAGTTTTACCCAGATACATCTTTAGCTTAATGTGTTCATATAAATGCTAAACGGGCCAATCCATAAATCTAGATACGACATCTTTTAAAATACATGTTTTTCAAATTTCTAAAAATAAACATATAAATGCTAAACGGGTCAATCCATAAACCCCACAGGTTTACCCAGATACGACATCTTTAGCTAAATGTGTTCATGTTTGCGACTTAAAACCAACTGAACTCATTTAGCGTAAGCTCAAACCTGTGAGATTCGTATTCGGGTCAATCCATGAACCCAACAGGTCAACCCAAATACAACATATTTAACTTAACGTGTATGTGTATTTTACTCAAAACTAACTGCTATCGTTTAGATTAAACCCAAAACCAATCCATGAACCCGACAGGTCAATTCAAATACAACATACTTAACCAAACATGTTGTGTTTTCAACTTAAAACGGACTAAACTCGTTTAGATTAAACCCAAAAATTTCGTATTACATCAGTCACTAATTAACTATCTGGGTGTCTGTACCATACAGAAATACATTAAATAACAACAGTTAGACAACTTTTGGTGTAGAAAAGAAATATATGTATCCAAAATAAATAACGGTTACATTTGCAGTTTGATGATGAAAAATAGTAATAAAAAAAAAGAAAAAAAAAGAAGTGGTTATGGTTCCTTTAGATTACACCAGCAAAAAACCTCATAAAAATTTATAATACACAAATAAATAAAATAAAAAAACCCCAAAAAAATAATAAAATTCAGAAAGTCCATTTCCAGATCTTGATCCGAAGATCAAGCTTACATTTCGCCGCCGTTACAGTAGCCGCCACCGCCGACGACGCCGTCGTATTCCGCCCAGTCCCACCACCTTTCGGAATCAAGCTATGAATCCCATCACATTCGACCCGAATTCCAACTTTTTTCGTCCTCAAAGTTTCAATTTTGACTCTAACTTCAGTATCCAACAGTAATTTCAACGGCATCCCAGATTTCTTCTTCAGATCTGATCTTATTTTGGTGACAGTTTCTGGGTCAAGTAGCAAGGAGGTGGTGTATAACTGTGAGTGAATAATTGTGATGTTATTGGGTTTGATGGTTAAAGAATTAGGGAAAGATCCGTTTGCGAGTTGGGTTTCGTGGGATTGCAAAGTTATGGTAAATGGGTCGTAAAAAAATGTGATTTTTTTGTTGGGATTTGAAGTGGAGAGGGTGAGGTTGAGTTTGGAAGTGAGGTGGGTGGTGTCGTCGGAGGAGGTGGTGGAGAGGTTGAATTGGGAGATTTTGAGGGCGGCGATGGAGAATGTGGGGCGGTGGGGGTGGTAAAGGAGGTAGAGGATGCAGCCGGCGATGGTGGAGATGAGGAGGAGGAGGAGGATGATGAGGGTTGACCAGAAACAGCATAGGCAGAAGCAGCTCCGGCGCCGGCGACGGTGGGTGGTGGTGGTGGGGTTTGGGCGGTAAGGGTGGCGATTGTTGGTGGTGGTGGTGTTGTTGAATTGGGTTTTGTTTGGTGGTGGTGGGAGGTTTCGGTTTGGTGTGGTGGTGGTGGCGCCGCCGCCACCGGCGGTGGCGGTGGTTTTAGTGGTGGTATTGGGTTTGGGTTTTGTTGAAGGGTAGACTCTGTCAGTCATGTTTGGAGGTTAAATGATGACGTGGCGGCGGTGGGTGGTTGTGGTGGTGGTGGAGAGGATAAATAAGAGGGTGGTGTTTGATATGATAAAATCATAAAAATGGAAAGGTTTGGGATTTGTGTGTTTTGTGGCAATAAGGTATTTGTCACACGTGTAGATGTAATGCGAAAAAACAAAATATTATTAATGACCTATATTTACATACTATAAATTTCTAACATATCTATATCTATGTATTAAGTGTTGATGTTTAGAGGTGTTTTAAAAAAAAGTTGATTTTATATTTTTAATTCAAAAACTATTTAATTTTTCACTTTTAACCCAAAAATTTTCATCTTTTACAATTTAATCTTTGTTTAGAGGTGTTTTCAAAAAAAAAAAAAAAAACTAATTTTATATTTTTAATCCAAAAGTATTTAATTTTTCACTTTTAACCCAAAAGTTTTCATCTTTTACAATTTAATCTCACACTTTCTATCATATTTCGCAAATTTTTATTTTATGTTTCGTTCTACATTTTGCGAGTTAACACGGTGCAACGTGCGTGTTTGGTTCAACGTTATTATGTTTCGTAACACTTCGTTCTAAATTTGCGAGTTAACACGACGCAACGTACGTGTATAGTTCAACGTTTTTACGTCGTTTTTTTTTCCCGTTTAACATAGCAGATTCGTCGCAATGAGTGGGTACTAAGTCGACGTAGTTATTATTTTATATGTTTTACGTTACTATCTAATTTCTTCACATTAATACAGTTTTACATCCCCACCGTAACGCAGTGGGGCTTAATACTAGTTACTTTAGCTAAATTACAACGAATACTATAGATATAATTTTCCACAACAAATAGGTTAAGAGTTTAAAACGTGTGGTATACAAATATGTAAGTAAGATTGTTATGGGTTTGCTTAACGTTTATAAAATCAATAGCGAAAAATGCTCGGATAGTCCTTGTGGTTTGTCTATTTTTCACCTTTAGTCCCTAACTTTCTAAAATTACAGCTTTAGTCCCCAACTTTTGCAATTTCGTTCCCGGATAGTCCCTGACGCAGATAGGGGTTAGCTTTTGGTGTTAAGTATATGTGAAATTACTAAAATGCCCTTACTACAAAACAAAAAAATAAAAAAAATAAAACATTTATAAATTCAATGGGCCCCACCCAACCCCTCACCCAATCAAACACCTCTAATCTTTCTTTGTAGGACCCACCGTCACCAACTTCAACCTATCTGGATTTCAGTTCATCATCCTCTATCAGAACTTTTTGCATTCGATTTCAACTCAATCTGAACTTCAACCTACGCATAACTGCTATCCAAGTTAATCACAATCAGCAAATCATCAAATTACTTGTTTTCTTCACGATCAATAGCAGTTAACAAACTAGCAACACATACTTTCCAGCCTACACCACTCTTCGAAACCGACACGACTACTTCCGTTAAACCTCCGAAACGAAAGCTCAACCACCATACATCCTCCGCCAGGTACGACACGGCTCCTCAACCCCACTGGTTTACCGTCATCGTCATCCGTTGTGTGGTTTAGTGATAGTCCGTTTTTAGTTGGGTGGTTGTGGTGATGGTTGTCGGAACAAAGGGGAACCGTCAGCCGGCGATTTTCAGTTGGGTGGTTATGGTGGACCTGGTGGTGGTCCTCTGTCAAACAGAGGAGAAGATGGAGAGGGATGGGGTAGGTAATAGGTTATAATTGATGTTTACGGATTCCCCTAATTAGTATCTGCAGATGTAGTTAAAACAGTTCTGGAGGGATATACTGGTGTAGTAGGGAGTATTGAGGCAATAGAGGTTAGACAAAAAAAGGGTAGGGGATAGAGCTTATGCTAGAGTCCAATTTACAACAAAAGATCATATGGAATGCATATTAAATCTTGCTAACAGTAGGCAGTTGTGGTATTGTAGATCTTATTTGAATGCATATTAAATCTTGCTAACACTAGGCAATTTTGCATTTGAAATGGAAGGTGCAACTCTTCATTTTGGTTGTCAGGTGTCAAAAACAAGTTTGTCGGTGCTCTGTGAAATGGAAAATGCATAAGTGAAATTTGGATTTGGATTAAGAAAGTTATACTTTGGTGTTTCAAAGTTCATGACGAGTTACAAGCTGCAACTCTCATATGAAAATATTTGGCAAGATCTGATGGTGGCAGTTAGAAGGGTGATGGCAGCAGGGAATGAGGTTGAAGATGATGGTGGAGGTGGGTGGTTGGAAGGGGGTGTTGGGATGAAGAAGAGTTGGGTGGTAATTTAAGTGAGGCCCACATTTATTTTTTAATCTTTGATGTTATGTTTTATTTGTTAATTTTTAATAGCAAAGGCATTATAGTCATTTCAAACCAATTTAACTGAGAAAACTAACCCTTATCTGCGTCAGGGACTATCCAGGAACGAAATTGCAAAAGTTAGGGACTATAGCTGTAATTTTAGAAAGTTAGAGACTAAAGGTAAAAAATAACAAACCACAGGGACTATCCGGGCATTTAACTCAAATTAATAGATAGGAACTTCAAAAAACTAACACAAAGTGGCCAAGGATTTTGATCCAAGCGATTTTAGCTCGTATTTGATAAAAATAAATAATTTAATCAAATCATTTATAACATGTTAATCTAAAAAGTTTATATAATCATCTCTAATTACTATCGGATATTGTCTTGAGGTTTTGGTTGTATGCCCCACAAAAATTATCAAGGCTATGGATTTTTATAGGGAACGAGTGAACTGTGTGACATTTATATATAAAAAATAGGTATCACCACGTTATTATACAATAAAAAACATTATCATTTAAATTCTTGTAATAATATATATATATATTTGGTTTTGGCAAGAGAAAAACAAAACAAAAACAAACAAAAAATATCGAGGAGCACTATATGTTGATTTTGTAAGTCACTGAAATTGGAAAAGGACGGGGGAAAAGACAAGAAGAATGGAATTGAGATTACAAATAATTAATTAGTAATTAGTTATTATTATTATAAATATATTGATATTGTGGTTATAACGCCTAAAATAGAATAGACTTATTCTCCAAGTTTCTTTACCCTATATATATTCCATTGTATTTATTATATGGATACA
This sequence comes from Helianthus tuberosus, assembly GCA_030545235.1. Lineage (NCBI taxonomy): Eukaryota > Viridiplantae > Streptophyta > Magnoliopsida > Asterales > Asteraceae > Helianthus > Helianthus tuberosus. The sequence goes on along the minus strand of CM060382.1, from coordinate 38,341,895 downwards.
CCTATCAATGAAATATTAATCTCTTTTCCTCTACATCTATTCTATATTGTTTAGCTATTAGACTTGTTTCACAACACGTTATCAGCACGAGTTGCCTTTGGAATGGAATCATGTTGATACATTGATGCTATATCATCAATTTTAACTCCCTAAACATGTCATCAACATCACAGGCGCTAAAGGTATGATTTTATCATTTGCAATTGGTGTTTCATCTTTTTGTTACAATCTATGTATGTTTATTTCCACCGTTGGATGATATAAGTGGAGACGAAAGTATGACTTTTCACGTTGACAGAAACTTTAAGAGTAAATATATGATATTTTTAACATAAATATTATCTATGGTTTTCACAATAATCATTTTTTTCTAAATCTAAAGTTTTTTTTAGTTTAAATGTTATATATAAGTATTATCTCTTTTAAATTATTTACACCTTAGTTGGCTATGATCTAACAAGTCGAATATGGTAAATAAAATTAAAACTAATGTCACTGTTGTGGAACTATTTTCCTATAAATAATGAAACAACTTAATTTATCAATGAAAAACTTAGATTTGGGTGTGAGATTCCAACGTGCAAAAAAAATTTGAAACTTAAATGGGTATGACTTTTGGGTCATGCATTGCATATATGTGTTTAGTTGTATATATTTATGATAAGAATGAAATTATGTATAAGTTAAAAGATAATGCTTTCTTAATATACACAATTTTAATATTTAACTGTTATTTTTTTAGTATACACAATTCTTAAAATCTAAGCTGGTATGACGTTTATTCATTGTGATCTTAGTATCATATATATCATCTAATATATGGATTTGGAAGCTATAATTTTTATATTTCTTATTATGGTAATTAAAAAAGGTAGGAAAACAATGCCTACAAAAATATATCGACTATTTATAAATATCGGTCATTTTTTTGTTTACGTGAAATATGAATATGAGAAACAATATATTTGGTTGCCGCGTCTCTTTTATATATTGGAACTATGAGTTAAAGTTGGAGGCTATTCGACTCATGAGAATTAATTTTAACGAGCATACGACTTGTTGATGATTTTTAAGGATTTAATTTGTAATCCTTTAAACTCATATCATTTATTAAAGTGACAGAATATGTGTGTTCGTTTAAATATGTGTATTATAAGGTATTGTTCCAAAACCATGAGTCTTTATATAGCACAAACTCCTCACTTGAGTATAAAGGATTATCAAAACTGAATATTATGGTTTAATATTTATTGTTTTTTCATGATTTGGTTGAGTCTCTATTTTGTAGTAATTATATATATTTTGTTAGACACTCTATATATGTCTAAAATATATTCAGTAAGATTGATATATATGTCTAAAATACATTCAATAAAATTGATAAGAATCATGGACAAATAATTTTCATATATCGTGGTACAATTTTGTTTAGTTGACCTTGTTGTAACCATTGTAAATTGTATTGATAAGTTTTATGATTGATTTTCATAGAGTGACATATTTGTTGAGAAAACTAAAAGAAAACCGAATATTGATAATCACATATATAGTCTTTAATTTAATTGGTTTTATTACCTTCTTTTTGTATGTATCATATATGTGTTGATATTTGAACTTCATTAAAATATACATGGATTGTATTATATATGAATACATGAAACGTTCCAGTGACAAGATATATGGTGTCTTATATGAAATTATATGACTAATTATTATATAACTTCTATTGATGAGAAATTATTGCTATAAATTAGTTGTTAAAAATCATATGTTGATTTTCATATCTTTACAAATTATATACTGATTTTCTTATCTTTATAAATATTTGTTTGCTTCTATAACTGTAATATATGATTCAAGATGAATGATTTCATGGTTCTTTCGTCATATAGTTTTATTTGTTATGAAACAAACAATATTTTAGTTTTGTTCCTTATGGAACAAACAATATTTGAAAATTATGTACTTGCTATTAATAAAATAGATAATGATGTATAATGGTTTTTATCGAAAGATTATCACTATTGCAGTTATATTCTTTTAAGTATTTATATCGATCTTATTAGATAAAAAAATTAAGGCCAAAGTTAATTGTTTTATTAGCACTCACATGAATAGTATAATATGTTTAGATATAACACCTGAGGGGTTATATTCTCTGAATCTCATTATCTAGTTATAAAGGGTCATAAGATGTATAATTGATAAATCTTATATGATGCGAACGTTTAGTCACTTCTTATTGATGTTATGTGAAGAAAAGATTATATACAAGGAAAATTTGGATACAATAATTTTCATTGTCACACCTGAGATATATGCTCCTGAAATAGCATATCATTATGAGATCATAAAAAGTTTGAAATAATATATACTCATGTGACTGAGTAAAGAATGAAAAACTATGAAACTTGTTTTGGTTCTACTCCATTCCCTTAAGTGAGTGTGAGTAAAGAATAAAAAGCTATTGATCATTGTAAAGATTAGTGCTCATGGACATTATTGAGAAAATTGTAATGATGAGATCGACCATGAGAATTATATAATGGTCAAGTTAATAATGAGATTGACTATTAAAACTGTAGTGATGGTCATAATGAGAACGACCACCAAAAGTGTCAAACTAAAGGAATGTTATATGAGAATATATAGTTTGGAATGATGATACGGTCTTCTCTCATATGTTATGTCTTGAATTATCATGAGTGCAAGTGATACATATTGATCATAAATCATAAGTTTATACATCATGATTATTTAATTAGTTGGCATGACTGGTTAGACCACACTGAGTCGACGATGTTGTGAAACTTGACGAAGAATTCTGGAAGTGATTAAAGGATATGCATATCCCAACATGATACCATTTAGTTGTTTTTTTTAAATCGATGCATCGTCTAAATGGTTATCAAATCCACAACCTAAAGTTTGTGTGATTATGACTTAGCTAATGTGATCACAAGCATATTATTCCAGATTGACATATTTATTTTGGTTGTAATAGTGAATTGGATTCCCAAGTTATTGATCATCATTGGAATACATGTTTTATTGAGACGATCGCTAAACGTCTATGATTGGTTGCAAAACCTATGATCATGAGAGTAGAAGTTCATATGTTATGGACATGTTATTTTACATGCAACATTAATTCACATCAAGCCAACAAGTCATAATACTTTGTCCCTGTATCATTGGTTTTTGGTCAGGAACCAAAGATGTCCCATCAAAGATTTTGGTTTTGCAACATATATTGAAATTGATCCACCACGATGCACAAAGATGGGACCTTAAAAAGTGGTTGGGTATATATGATAATGAATAGAGCCATTGACGAGATATTTAATTACGGCTCAATTATTTGATATACATATCAATGGATTAACATTCCCAACATCAGGGGGAGATAAAAAGCAGTTGGAAAAAAATGAGTTGGTATGAATTATCATTGATCCTCAAAAACTAAAAGTGTGAACCAGAAATTCAAAGAATAACTCATATACAAAGATTAGCGAATCTATTACTAGACGCATTCACTGACCTTAAAAAGGTGATTATGTCACATATATCAACTGCTAATGCTCCAATTAAGATGAGTGTCCTAGAAGGACAACCACATGTTTGTAATGAGTCTATTGCACGTCTGAAGCGTGGTAGACTAGTCGATTCCAATAATAAAATTCCTCGAAAGTCGGAGCAACTAATTAAGATGGTCAAGTCGGGGTTATATTAAAAAGGTCTCCCGAGGAGACGGTAGACATGATGGTTCAAGAAGAACCTCAGGTACCTGAAACTAAAGAGATCTCAATAAGTTGTATCATGTCTAAGAAATGTATGGAATCGAAATAAAAATCGACGTCGTTATACTTTTGTATATAATATAGCGTTTGAAATGATGAAATGACGAGGATCAAGATTTAAGACCTGTCTATGAATGAAAATACATAAATGATTGGCCAAGATGGAAAGACGCAAAGTATGGCAGATTTAAATTCTCTAATGAAATGGAAAGTTTTCGGACCAACGGCCCATACAACTGAATTTGTAAAGTATGTTGGATATTAATGGGGCTTTTATGCGAATCATGTGAAAATCAAATTAAATGAGATAAGGCAAATACGGTGCACAAGGATTTTCGCAAAAACCCATGATTAATTATAAGGAGACACATTCTCTAGTGGTGGATGTAATGACTTTCCAATATTTTATTCGTCTGGTAATATAAAGAGAGAATTTATATGCGTCTTATGAATGTTATGTATCACTTGATACTAAAAGTTTACATGAAAATCCTAAAGGATTAAATTATGTAAGTCATGTAAAGTAAGTTCTCGAGAACAATATGATCATTTATACATATATGGATTTGAATAGGCTATGATTATTTTACATGTTGGAACTCCTGATGAGTTTCTAAAGCAATTAAGTGCTTAAAAGGTTAATTGGAACATCTTAACGATGTAATACTTGTGCACCAAGAAACATACATAGAAAATTTGTACCCGATGATTATGACATCTCAATAAATTGTGTACACGCTTGGTACAATATGGATTTTGGAGATAAAAGTAAGTGTTTATGATATTTTTGCATATGATATAGATATTTATGTGTTAAATGGGCAAATTTATGTAGCAAAACTCCTAAAGAGTGAAAGCACATGCATATTGGGATATTTAGTATGGACATAGTTGAACCTTAAAGTATGTTAAAGGGTTTTAAGTCACTTGTTATAAGAAACGCCTATTATCATCTCCTACCAAAGTAGAGATTTTCATTCTATAAGTACCATGTTAGATGCATATGTGCATTAATATGTTTTGCTAGCTATGTATGGTTATAATATCTTTCACTTGAGCTTATTGTCATGATATAACCTTTGTCAAGCGAAGAGACATTGGAATGAGTTCTATGAAATATTTCAGGTATAAATGATATTTGATTATATTTTACTAATCCATCAAAACAAGTTTGGTTAGTCTTGTAGATGCAGGAATGTACCAAAACACAGTTGTGGATATATGTTATTTTTTGAAAGGAGGGACCTACAGTCTCGTTAGAAGATTATACAACAGTGCTCAACATAAAGGATTGCACATTAAGGGATTAAGGGATCAAGCGACAAATCATTGGTTACAAAAGCTTTGATCAACTTTCAAGGAAGATCGACACGCGTCACTTAAAGAATACGTATTTTAATGAGGGGGAGATTTATTCAAGTTGTACTCTTTTTCCCTTAACTAAGTTTTGTCCCATTGGGTTTTCTTAGTAAGGTTTTTAATGAGGCAACGTACCTGATCCAGACGTATCAGGGGGAGACAATACGCACTGCACACTTTTTCCCTTAGCTGAGGTTTTGTCCCACTGGGTTTTCCTAGCAAGGTTTTTAATGAGGCAGCATCTCCAAGCGTATAAAGTTGATAACCAAGGGGGAGTATTATAAATATATTGATATTGTGGTTATCAACGCCTAAAATAGAATAGGCTTATTCTCCAAGTTTCTTTACCCTATATATATTCCATTGTATTTATTATAAGGATACACCTATCAATGAAATATTAATATCTTTTCCTCTACATCTATTCTATATTGTTTAGCTATTAGACTTGTTGTTTCACAACAATTATAAATTTTCCAATTTAAATAATATCAATATTGTGTACTGATGACGGGGGTAGCCCAAGATTGAATAAAATGGCTAATTGCGTAAATGCTTAAACGGTTAAAGGGTTCAAGGCTTAAAAAGCTGTGAGGAAGGGAAAAGCAACACGTAAACAGTAGCCAGTCACATCCAGGGATTGCTTCACCAACCCACAGCCGCAAAAGCAATGCAGGTCTGCAGGAATGCACACTATTATCCGGGGGACAAAAGGATTCAACCCCCGAAAGGGTAAGCCCCTCACTGTAAGAAGGATCACTAGTCAAATGAATTCTACTTCGGGAAATGTCTTCTCCTATAAATTGACACTTCATTTACTTCAAGAAACATCTCCTGGCCAGCTCTGATTCTCTAATCTCTGGTCATTCACATTGAGTACTTGCTTACAAGCGAGTCACTCCTTTTCACACACACCACACACATTCTATTTGCTCCCACATCCGAATCTGGATACAATTCAGAGAAGGATCTCCAGCAAATAACAAGAATTAACTAGTGAACCTCCTTCCGCGTTTTGCAAACGTGGGGGGACCCCACGACCTGCGTTAGGCAAAGTTGAACCCTTCAACCCTTTTGCCTAACCAGCCCAGCTACTACCGTTGGTCTTGTATTTGTTGCATCAACAAGTTGGCGCCCACCGTGGGGCTACGCCGTTATTTCTTCTAAAAAAGACCTAGTAGTGTAGCTCTCTTCACTTAAAATCACCATGTCTGAAAGTGGATCCCCGGAAGAAGTAAATCAGATTCCAAACACTTCTACTCCGGGTAGTAGCCAAGCTCACGTGGCTATACCAACTTCTTTCTCAACTCCGGGGAGCACACCCGAGTTCCTCACCTTCAACACACCAACCCCGTCCAGATCCGGGGTTCCATCTCCCAATATCGGTGTCTCTGACGCCCCAGCACGTGTTGAACTCACCCCTGAAGGGGTTGCCAACAACTTCCTTGAGTTGAGGTCCCTTCTCAACCAACACGTGAGTAGAGAAAGAGAAAAAGGAGTCAGGATTCGTTTAGACTATGATGAACCTGAACCAACGTTGTCTCCCGGACCACCTCCCCCTCCTTTTACGACAAGAAGTGAGGCTGGTCCCAGTAATCCTTCAAACCCTCACCCTTATCTGTCAACTATGACAAATCCTACGGTGCATCCTATCTTCTCTTCCCAACCAATTACTAGTGGTGCTCCTTTGGGACATGAGCTAAGCCTTGACCAGCTCCTACAGTCCCCAGTAACAAGCTATCCAGCATCTATAACAACCACATGGGAGCAAGCTCTGTCCGTGCTCCCTTTAGCACGAAGTGCTGTTATGAGCGCTCCCCTCGGGATAAACTGCTCAGTTGGCCCAGGAAGCCTTCAAGGCTTCAACCTCATGCCCAATATGATGACCCAGATGATGGCCAACTTCCCGTGGCAACACTTCATTAATCAAGTGCTAGCCACCCAGGGAAATGACGACAATGGCAACAATATGGATGCAAGGGCTGAAGAAGACTTGGCTAAACCATACAAGCCCAGTAACCTTTCGTGCTTTTCAAGGCAGAGAGCCGATTATGATTTCCAATCAAAGATTAAAATGCCGTCCCACATCAGGACGTATGATGGGACCGAAGATCCTGAGGACCATCTTCAGATCTTCACCGGTGCAGCCCGGATAGAGAAATGGTCAAACGCTGAATGTTGTCTAATGTTGATGCAAACTCTTGTTGGATCCGCCAGAATCTGGTTCAACGACTTACCTGCTCAAAAAGTTCGAAGCTTTGACGACCTTAGCAAGGGTTTTCTGGCCAATTTCTCCCAACAAAGGCGATATGTCAAGGACGCAACGGTGATTTTCCAAATAAAACAACGTGATGATGAAAGTATTTGTGCGTTCATTGAAAGATACAAGAAGGAAGGTCTGACTTATGTAGGGGCAGACGAGAAAATGAGAGTGGCCGGTTTCATGAACGCCATCACCTCTAAATATCTCACAAGAGATTTCAACAAATCCCTGCCCAAGACCCTGGAAGAGGCTCTCGAAAGGGCTGAAGCTCACATCCGGGGAGAGGAGGCAGTAGACATTAAAGAACAAAGAAAAAGAGGATCCGGCTGGCGAAGCAATAGCCCAGCTAGAAAAAGGGGGAACTTCAAATCCTATGACAGGCGGTCAAAGGGTTCAGACCCTCGAAGGTCTGAAGGTCGGAACCCTTCAAGCAGGGAAAAAGGCATAAGTTTCACACCCCTCACAAAGACCCCTCAAGAAATCCTTGCAACAGAAGAAGTTAAACAAAACTTTCGGCCTCCTAGGCCTCTCCCCAAGAGCAGGAAGAACGAGAACTCCACCCAATACTGCGATTTTCACGAAGAAAAAGGTCACCACACCAATGATTGCTTCTAACTCAAGAAAAGAATAGAAGAGGCTGTTAAGTCCGGAGAACTCGCTCATTTGGTAAAGGGAGTCCGGGACAAAATGGCTGAAGGAAAGGGTAAGGAAGTCAATATGGTGGATTTCGATGGAAGGGTTCCTCATAAAAGACAGCGGTTGGAAGCTTGGGAGCTTCAGTGTGTTTGCTTCCCCCCAACGGAGAAAGACCCTCTCTCTAGCCCTCTTGTGGTAGAAGCTACCGTGGGAACATTGCAAACATATAGGGCATACATAGACACGGGGGCAGCCACTGAAATCATGTTCGAAAAATTCTTCAACCGTTTGAGCAACGAAGAACGTTCAAGGCTTCAACCCTCTGGAACCTCTATAAAAGGTATCGCTGACATACCCCTCAAGCCTTTAGGGCAACTGACACTTAATGTTCATTTCAGTGAAGGTTTAAAAGAAAGAACCCAACAACTCACCTTTGTGGTTATCAACATCCCCTCAAGCTATGACGTGATCATTGGAAGACCAGGACAGTGTGCATTTTACATGGCCGTGTCTGTTGGCCATGGCACAGTCAAATTTCCTACCGAGAGGGGCATAGCAACCCTTCAACCCTCCCAGGAAGCCTACATGGTTGAAGGTGAAAGCTCAAACAGTGAAGAAGACAGGCAAAGGTTGGTCATAAACCCTAAGTACCCTGAACAAAGAATAAGGGTCAATCCAAACCTTTCTCAAGAGACCCTTTCATACCTTGAAAAATTGCTAACACACTACAGCGATGTATTCGCTTGGTGTCCAGAAGATATGACCGGGATCCCTCGGGACATTGCCGAGCATGAATTGAGAATACCACCGGATGTCAAGCCTGTGGTCCAAAAGAAAAGAAGCTTGGCACCCGAGAGAAGTCTGGCAGCCTGCCAAGAGGTTGAAAAGCTTGTGTCGGCGGGTATTCTCCGAGAAGTCAAGTACCAATCATGGGTTGCAAACCCGGTTATGGTCAAGAAGCCAGACAACTCTTGGAGGATGTGCATAGACTTTAAGGATCTGAACAAAGCTTGTCCTAAGGATTGCTATCCACTACCGGAAATTGATCTCAAGGTTGACTCCCTCACAGGTTACTCGTTCAAATTCTTTCTTGATGCATACAAAGGTTATCACCAAATCCGCATGAAGAAAGAGGATGAGGAAAAGACAGCCTTTCACACGGACAAAGGGATCTTTTGTTATCAGAAGATGCCTTTAGGCCTCAAAAATGCCGGAGCAACCTATCAATGGCTCGTTGACAAAGCCTTCGAAAGCCAAATTGGCAAAAACATAGAGGCATATGTCGATGACTTGGTTATTAAAAGCAAGACGGAATATCAAATGCTAGATGATATTCAAGAAACTTTCAAGAACCTCAGAAAGGTTAACATGAAGCTTAATCCGGAAAAGTGTTCATTTGGATTCGAGGAGGGAAAATTCTTGGGTCACATTGTTGGAAAACAAAGCATCAAAGTCAACCCTAACAAAGTGAAAGCCGTCCTTGAAACCAAGCCACCGAAGACCAAAAAGGAGGGTGAAATCTTGAACGGGAAACTTGCAGCCTTGAAGCGTTTTACCTCAAAGTTGGCCGAAAGATCTCTGCCCTTCTACAAAACGCTCAAGAACTGCTCAGATAAGAAGGATTTCAAATGGACTGAAGAAGCTGAAGAAGCTGAAGAAGCTTTCAACCAGATGAAGCAACATCTAGCTTCCCTACCAGACATTGCGGCACCAAAAACCGGGGAGTTAATATCGGTGTACCTCTCAATCACGGACGAGGCCATCAGTGCAGTCCTCACCATTGAGCGAGACAAGGCCCAGGTACCCGTTTATTTTTTCAGCAAAACTTTAAAATTAGCTGAAACGAAATATCCTCCCCTTGAAAAACTTGCCCTAGTCCTAGTTCAAACAGCTAGGAGGCTTCGAAGGTACTTCCAAGCACACCCCATACAAGTGGTCACCGACCAACCTATTAAGAGTGTGCTTGAAAAACCTGAAAACTCGGGGCGATTAGCCAAATGGGCCATAGAACTGGGTGAACATAACATCACCTATGTCCCAAGAAAAGCTATCAAGGCCCAAGTCTTGGCTGATTTCATTGTGGAAGTCCTAAACCAAACAGCCACTGAAGTAAACACTACCACCACTGAACCTTCCAACCCTGAAGCCTGGAAGCTTTTTACCGACGGGGCTTCAAGCGTTGAAGGGTCAGGGGCTGGGTTAATTTTGATCAACCCAAAAGGTTGGGAATTCACATTTGCTCTCCGTTTTGATTTTCAGACCACTAATAACGAGGCTGAATACGAAGCACTAATAGCCGGCCTAAGGCTGGCCAAAGAAATGAAGGTTGAAAAGCTTGAAGTGTTCACGGATTCGTTGCTGGTCTCAAGCCAAGTGAATGACAGCTACATAGCTAAAGAGCCCAACATGAAAAAATACAGAGAAAAATCCAAGGAACTGATGAGTACCTTCAAAGCGTGTAACATCAAACAGATCCCCAGATCTCAAAACAAAAGGGCCGATGCCCTAAGTAAGCTTGCATCTCTCACTTTTGCCCACCTCACCAAGAAGGTACTGGTAGAAGTGTTGAAGGCCCCATCCATTAATGAATTGGAGGTTCAAGACGTGGTTACCGAAGAAGATCCAAACTGGATGACTCCCATAAAAAAGTTCCTCAAAAATGGTGAATTACCCAATGATCAAGTGGAAGCTAAAAGGGTTGAAATCAAGGCAAGGCAATACATACTACAAGGAGAAACCCTTTACAAAAAGGGTTACCTTGCTCCCTTGCTAAGATGTGTCGGTCCCGAGCAAAGTAAGTATTTGATCAAGGAAATTCATGAAGGTGTATGCGGAGCTCACTTTGGAGCTAGGTCGGTAGTTGTAAAACTCATGAACCTCGGATATTTCTGGCCTTCAATGCATCGCGATACAGCCGAAGAATTGAAGAAATGTGATGCTTGCCAGATCCATGCACCGATCCCAAAAAGTCCCAAGCATGATTTAGTCCCGATAACCTCGGCATGGCCATTCCATAAATGGGGAATGGACATTGTTCGTCCATTTCCCCCAAGCAAAGGAGGGGTAAAATTCTTGTTGGTGGCAGTAGATTATTTCACCAAGTGGCCTGAGGTCAAACCACTTGCTAAGATCACAGGAAAGCAAGTCATTGACTTTGTCTGGGAGAACATCATTTGCCGTTATGGATTGCCGGGAGTACTTGTCACCGACAACGGAAGGCAATTTGCTGAGAAGCCTTTCAGCGTTTGGTGCAAAGAATACAAAATCGATCAGGTTTTTAGCTCAGTGGCTTACCCGCAATCAAACGGTCAGGTTGAAAGAACAAATAGAAGCATAGTAGAAGGCATCAAGACAAGATTGGGAAGATACGAAAGCAACTGGCTTGAAGAATTTCCTAGTGTCCTATGGACAATTAGAACAACCGAAAAAACAAGCCATAAGAAAACACCTTATAGCCTGGTATTCGGATCCGAAGCTGTGATCCCCGCTGAGATAGGAGTTGTAACCCAAAGAATTGTCAACATGGATCCCGAAACAAACCAAAAAGAGACCATGTTGAATTTACAACTCCTAGAGGAAGCAAGAGATCAAGCCGCAATTCAAGAGGCAAAATACAAGCAACAAATGGAGGCGTAACAACAAAAAAGTCAAGAACGAACGTTTCAAGCCAGGGGACCTGGTCCTCAGAAACAACGAAGCCAGCAAGAAAGAAAATCAAGGAAAGCTTGGCCCAAAATGGGAGGGTCCATACACCATCCTTGAAGCACACAAGGGTGGATCCTACAAGTTGGCAGATTCAGAAGGCAAAAGGCTTCCAAGGCATTGGAACGGCAAAACCTTAAAAAGGTTCCATGTTTAAAAAAAAGTTTGGTTTGTAGCAAAATGTATTTTGAACAACACTATGAATACCTTTTGTAAAAAGCAAGTATTGCTTGAATGAATGAAGTTGTTTTATCAAACTTGTCTTTCTATCCTAAGACCAGGTTGAGAACCTAGCAAAAAACTCCATGGCAAGGGCCATGTAAGGGGATGAGCTCCCAGGCCACATCGCTCAATAGGTTCAAGGGTTAAAAAGAACCTATATAAGGGGTGAGTTCCTAAATCAATACAACTCCATGAGACTTGTTAAGAAAACATAAAATTGTCTCATAGACGGGTGTGAACAACCCACACCAAATGTTCCCTAAGCCTTAAAATATAATCCGTAAACAGGCTTGAAAAAGTCAAGTGAAAACCAAAGAAATAATAAAAAGGATAGGTGCTATCTCTTCTTGTTAAAAATTCCAAGGCTAAGTGTCTGCAGCACTGAACCCTTTTAGGTATAAAAACATAAGGGCAGCACAAACCCGACAAAGACAAAGTTACAAAAGAACAAAGCAAATCTAAAAGAACAAAGTCACTTGGACAAAAATCACAAAGATACAAACCAAGTCAGGGCACAAGACCAAGAAGCCTTCAAGGCTTCAAGCCACCCGAATAACAACTCAAAACCCTAAAGGCTTCAACCTATTAACAAACAGCCAAAAGGCTTGGAAGGTTAAAGCCAAACAGACTACCTTAACAAAAGCAGGCACAAGTCTAAAAACATAACATAAAGTAGAAAGTTAAAACATCGTACCATGTCAAAGAAAGTCCTAAAAGACTTCCAAACATAAGTTAAGGCAAGTCCTAGTAACTTGCAAGTCTAATCATTGTCCAAACGGCCATACAGGCCTTCAACATAACCAAAAGGAACCTTAAGGGTCCCTGAAAACCTAATATTGTTTAAGGGTTACAAACCATGAATTGTTTTAACAAAGTGCTAAGAAAGCTACGAATTTTAGGCATCAACAGAAGGCTTAGTAGCCCCATAAATGCCACCCTTGGCCTTCTTAGTCTTCTTAACCTTCTTAGCCTTCGGACTTTGATCATCAACAGCTGAAACTTACAAACTAGCATCCTTCGGAGCATCGGCCTCCCCAGGAAAAGTATCCTCACTATCCCCCGAAAAGGAACGTTTCCTCGAAGGGGAGCCAAGCAGTCCAGCACATAACTTTTCATTCAAACCATCCGGCTTCAGTTCCTGTAAAGCAGAGAGAGGCTTACCATAACAAGAGGCAACTTGACTTACATACGGGTAGGATAACCTCTCCATTTGTTCCACGGAACTCTTAAAGACGTCAGAAGCTTCGGGACGGTACAGAGGAAATTTCTCCAAAGGGTTGCCAGACTCGTGAAGCTTATAACCCGCAATAAGGCGTTGGTGTTTTCCCAGATTGAGCAGCTTAGTGTAGACATCACCAAGAGCGGAGTTAAATTCCTTAGAGTGCAAGAGATAGGTAACCACCTGATGAAAACCATGTTCAATGAGCCATTGGTTATCCCCGGTAGTTTGGGCAACCAAAGCTTTCAAACCATCCTTCTCCTTATCAAAGGCTTTCTTTTGCACAGCCAAGGTCTCCCGGTCAGCCTTCAGTTTCAATAAGTTAGCTTCAAAGCTTTTCCTAAGATCGCCCATCTCAATATCGTGCCTCTTAGTTAACTCCTCAATCTTCTTGTTCCAAGCCAACTCCTTCTCAGAAAAGCTCTCAATTTCCTTCTTCATGGCAGCAATGGAAGCCTTCATTTTCTCCTTCTTCTTGGAAGTCTCTTCATATTCCCGCATCCCTTTAGCAAAGCGGGTGACACCTTCAGCCAAAAGGGCAGAAAGGTTGTAGGAACTGAGCATCATCCTAGAGATAAGATGATCACCCTCCATCTCAGATATGGCATCTCGAACACCGGGAGGAGCAAAATGAGCCAAAGCTTCAGCACACACAGTAGGATCCTTAAAATTGTCACCAACCTTAACCTTCCAATTGGGCACATAAATGTCCCCTGAACCCTCGAAGCTTTCAACACTTTTGGCCGACAAACCTTCAATAGCATAAATAGTACCCCTCTTAACCAATTTCTTCTTCTTGCTCGAAACAATCAACTCCTTTTCCTTGCCTTTACCAACATCCACAGCTTGATCCTCTGATGCCTCGATATCATCACTAGCGTCAATAGGCTCTGAGCCAGAGGGCTGATCAACACCCTTCAGATGACGTTGAGAACGACGAGTAGAACCTTTGGACGCAGTAACCTTGGTGAACCTTTTGACATTCGGAACATTGACATAACCAGAACCCTCAAACCTATAGTCAGCACCCTTAACAACCGCATTCTCACCAGGGGTAGCAGCATCATCATCAAAAACAATGTCAGAGGTATCATCACTCTTAATAAAATCCAAGGCAGACATAACTACAATACAAAATATAAAAGGACATAAGCAGACAAATAAAAAGAAATAAAAAGCAAGAAAGGAATAAAGGCATACCCTTCCCATCTCTAATAAGCACCGGGTCCCGGTTAGCATTTTCCCACAGTTTACTTATACCCAATAACACCAACAGATGCTCAGGGAAGGGACGAAGCCTCGAAGGGCACTCCCTAAGAATTTCTAAAAAACGGGTGTTTATCTCGGAATCAGAGGGCTCCGGCTCATTCAGAACAGCAGCCGGGTGTCTCCAAACAAGTTTGAAAGGAACAATTTCCTCCGACACCCAGAAAAACCGATCTTTCCAAACCCCAAGTGTGGAAACCATGGACGAAATCAAATAAGTATCAACTTGACTGGTTTCGAAGGTGAACCAATCGCCATTTTTAGCAAGTCGGAAAAAACGACGGAATGCTAAAAGAGTGGGATCATACCCACAAGCCCGGCAGAGAATTTCGAAATGCAAAACCCTAGCCATACCTAGGGGATGAACTTGACCGAAAGACACTCGATAATATTCCAATACATTCAACACAAAGTTTGAAAACGGATAACGGAGATTTGAGAACTCAAAATGACGACAATACAAGGCAATCATACCAGAAGGACAAGCATTGACAGATTTATCGCAAGCCGGTGCAACCGGTCTATACTTTGTCCCTATTCCCCATTCCACACAAAATAAATCGACTTCCTCTTGGGTCAGTCGAGAGAAGGATTTTGCCATATCCTTCCGAGCACCCATAACTATGAACAATTAAAGAGAGAATAAGAGAAATGGAACTGACCTGATTTTCGAATGAAAAGGGGGAAACTTGAGAGAAAAAAAGGAAGGAAAGTGATGTTTATCCAAAGCAAATTGTGTAAATAAATGAGATATGAAAATATAAAATAACCTACAATAGGGGTAATAATGGCAAATAGTAACTGCCACCCTACGAACCGCCATACATCAATCACATCAACTGTCAGTTATTTAAAATTCAAATATTAACTGATCACAACCCTTCAAACCTTCAAGCATCGAACCCTTGAAACTTTCAGGCAGTAAAACACGCGTGTAAAAGTCAGACGTCTTTGAGCTCATCCCCCAAAAACCTCTGACTTGGGGGGCTGGTGACGGGGGTAGCCCAAGATTGAATAAAATGGCTAATTGCGTAAATGCTTAAAGGGTTAAAGGGTTCAAGGCTTAAAAAGCTGTGAGGAAGGGAAAAGCAACACGGAAACAGTAGCCAGTCACATCCAGGGATTGCTTCACCAACCCACAGCCGCAAAAGCAATGCAGGTCTGCAGGAATGCACGCTATTATCCGGGGGACAAAAGGCTTCAACCCCCGAAAGGGTAAGCCCCTCACTGCAAGAAGGATCACTAGTCAAATGAATTCTACTTCGGGAAATGTCTTCTCCTATAAATTGACACTTCATTTACTTCAAGAAACATCTCATGGCCAGCTCTGATTCTCTAATCTCTGGTCATTCACATTGAGTACTTGCTTACAAGCGAGTCACTCCTTTTCACACACACCACACACATTCTATTTGCTCCCACATCCAAATCTGGATACAATTCAGAGAAGGATCTCCAGCAAATAACAAAAATTAACTAGTGAACCTCCTTCCGCGTTTTGCAAACGTGGGGGGACCCCACGACCTGCGTTAGGCAAAGTTGAACCCTTCAACCCTTTTGCCTAACCAGCCCAGCTACTACCGTTGGTCTTGTATTTGTTGCATCAACATGTACGGTTTGGACATGTTAACACGTTAATTAGTACTAATATTGTTAAAATAGGGCTGTTGTGGTTAAAAAACGTTTTGAGCTTTCTCATTACATCGCTGAATGACTCTTAACTGGCCAAAACTCTATTGCTACATTTTTTTACTAATAATGTAATTAAATATTTACTAAATAAATTTGTTTCCAGAACAATTTCAAAATGATAGCATTGCATTGTGTCCATTATAAGTTAATAAGTTAAATTTATTAGTAAATATCATTTTATCTCACAAAAACAAAATAGTTGAATATTTCTGTTAAAAATATGTAAAATAATTGGAGAAATAGAGAACCATGACTTATCCATGTAAAAAACTTATTAAAAACACATTTTTACATGTAAAATATTTAATTTTACACAATGTTTTTTAATTTTTCCATATAAACATATAGAGGTCGTTCTAATAAAAAATACTTAGTTTTTAGAAAACTTTTTATTACCTTTTTAAGCGTATATATTTTTTTATTAAAACGGTTTCTAACATGTTATATATGCATAAGCTCGGAAAAAATATCTAAAAATGAGTTTTTTACATGTAAAAATGAACTTTTATGAGTTTTCACACACAGTGTGTGTGAGTTGGGTTCATTGAGGAACTTCAAAAAATTAAGAACCGGCTTAAACAAACTCTGACTGAACTCGTTTTATCGACGTTGTAACCGACTCTTTGGACCATAGCCAGAAACCGTAATGCTAAACCTATAGTTAAACCCTAAAATCTAAACTAAGAAGCGAGCTATGTAGGATCGTTTTGTGCTGGTGTAGACTTGAATAAGACTGGGAAAACACACAAATGATTTCTACGAACTTATTAAACACGCGAAATTCATTCAATACGTTAGTTTATTTTGTTTAATACGATAAGATTGTAATAAAGAGTGGTTACCTAAGATCGATGGAGATTTTATTATTCGCATACAAATGTATGCGTATAAAATGATAAAAAAAAATAGGTTTGTTAGCGTTTCAGGTGAACATAAAATCTAAATGATTAATAATAAAAATCATCTATATTATCCACACGTAGCCGATTAGGTGTTCTGGTTAAGTAAAGAGGAGGCAAATAAAAACGTCAATTATAGTAGTGGAAACTCTTATGTGGAGGTAAGGAAGAGTAGAATCATAGCCTATAGACTTGAATGAGTGAATTAGGCTAGAATTACTAGAGTTGCATCTCTTTGATGAGTGACGTGGTCCAGGATAGGAGTTTGTAAAAGCGTAGGATTAAGGTTAAGAAATTCGGGATACATGTCTTAGTTGTGTCTTAGGGGCGTTGTTTTTACTACACTTTGGAGGACTTTGCAATTAATTGTCTTCATGTAACTATATATATATATATATATATATATATATAGGATAAGGATCATGTGAGAAGTGATAGGCTAGTTGAGAAACTTGAGAAGCATTCTGGACCACACATTTTTCTAAGCCTTTCGTAATATACACATATGTATAGTTTAAAATTGACTATATACATATGTGTATAACTCAATATACATATATGTATATAGTCATTTTTAAACTATACATATGTGTATATTACGAAAGGCTTAGAAAAATGTGTGGTCCAGAATGCTTCTCAAGTTTCTCATATAGGGTGGACTTCTCTTAGGATCCCTACCCTATATATATATATTGTTGTATGATGGAATCTATGTTTCTATTTTTACCATATTACTCTCTCTCTCAACTTCTTTGATTGCTGCTAGCTTCGTATTTCTATAACTTAGTTCTATTTGTTTGTCTGTTGTTTGTTTTGAGGTCGAGTTTCTCTCTAGACGCAATTTGTTTCCCTAAGGATGGAGGTAAGGTTTGTCAACATTTCACATTCCCCAAACCCTACTGTTAGCTTTGCTAACTGTGGAATTTACTAGGTGTTGTTATTGCTGTTGCTGATGTTGTCGATGATGTTGCTGGTGTTGTCGTTGTTGCTGCTCACTGACCGTCACCAAGAACACCACCATCAACACCTTTGTTGGTTGTTGCACATAACTTCCTCATCAATGAGAGAAGGTTTTGCTTTCCGTAGAGAGAGAACTCCAAAACTCATACGTTGAACAAAAAATAAGCAATGAATAGAAGTCATTAAAAGTCATAACATGCACTAAAGGACGCACTAATAAGCAAATAACTAGTTTTGTTAATGAAATGAAATTTGTTAAATTACTTTAAAGCCCTGAAAATGAAATGGGTTCCACTTGTATGTATATTGATTATTAAACATTGGATAAAAGGGGTTCCATTGACCAGAATGAATGAACAATAGAAATTTACGAAAATAGCCAAGATACTAAAATGGCCATTTTATGTGTCGGTGGAGCAGGACATCACTGATTACGAGACACCTTTTGTGTCTGCAGGGCTGATTCATGTGTCCGCCAATATACAAGTGACACGTGTCTCAATGACATCCATGGGTCCCATGCGTCCGTGACTCATCCCATGTGTCCGTAACTCATAAAATTTACTTTTAGCGAGATTTGAGGCATCCCATGCGTCTGTGACTCATCCCATGCGTTGCCGACTCATCCCATCCATCTGTGACTAATCCCATGCATCCCATTGAGACACGTGTCACTTCTATGTTTAAGGACTCATGGGATGAGTCGGCAACGCATGGGATGAGTCACGGACGCATGAGATGATGGGATGAGTCATGGACGCATGTGATGAGTCACGGACACGTGTCACTTCTATATTTAAGGACGCATAAGGTGTCTCGTAATCGGTGATGCCCTGCTCCACCGACGTATGAGGTGGCTATTTTAGTAAGTCAAACTTATTATTGGCTATTTTCGTAAATTTCTCTAGTCTTAAATAGACTTCCAGTTTTGAAAAATTTACAACACATAGAAAGCTCCTATAATACCATCTCTTGTTCCATAAAAATATTTGTTGGAGTTTGGTGCATTTAAGTCATGCATATTACTTGCACTCAACACTAAGAGCCTCTAGTTCTCACAACATCATCTTGAACATTGAATGGGAGGATGAGACCACTTTAAAGGGCCATTGCTTGGTATGAATACATATAGAGGGAAGAAAGATGGTTCATTTGCCATCCAGTTGACCAATGTGTTAAAGAGAAGGCTACCCAATTTTAGAGAGATTTTTTAACACTCATGCATGTTAGAGTTAAAAGTAAAAGCCTAAATAAAACTCATGATAGTAGCTTGTTGATTAAAATATTTTGTAGCAAAAGATGAAGACCCTTCATACAGATGAAACCAAAGAAAAGTCCTCACACGCGATGGAAGTAATAAAAGTACTAGATATATCATTCTAGCAAATGTCCTCTACTTCTTGCCACGTAACAAAATTGAATAAGGTAATGACCTTTTCATGTTGACAAGATCTTGATAGCTATGACTAGTGTTACCAACACCTCCTTTGCTCACAATGGGATGTCAAATAGCACCATAATAACCATCATCGTCATTTCGGTAGTCAGTTTCTCCCATCTATGACCATATGACACATAGTTCTTCAAGAATTGTGTCAAGTTTGTCAGCCTTAACATTGAGTCATTGAGGCCATCCAACACATGTCACAAACCATCAACTCCATTATCTCCCCTATAAAATGGGGGACATAAGTGATTTACTCCAACGCATAGTGCTATCAGGCAACTAACGAGCTTTGTTACAACATGGTGGGGAACAAAAGTGATAAAAGTGCTAGATGCGTTATAATAAACATATAGAAAAAGCCTAAATGGGAGAAATTTTTATATATAACTCTAGTAACTTATGTTGGAAATTTTTAGTGAAATGGGATTTTCACTAAATATTTTGGACACCATTAATTATATTTATATATGTATTATATAAATAATTATTTGTGGGTTTATGTTCTACGTTGTGAGAACATCATAACGAACCAAACTATGTCCAAAATAGAGCTAAGATGATGAGATATCGAGGCTGAAAGTTGTATGGTTGGAACAACCAAAGATGAGTAATATGGATTAAGCTTTGTCAACTTGGCCCATATAGGTGGGATGACAATGTAACAACCTGACTTTGCAAGTCAAAGTCAAGACATGTCATTAATCAGATCTGTCAATTCTTGCTTAATTCTTGCTTATTTCTTGCTTAAGTGACTTGTACTCTCGAGATCTCGATTAATGCGAATGGGTTTAGATGATGTTTTAAACTATGTTTTACAACGCATTCACAATGCTTATTCAAAACGCAGTTCTCACATGCTAAATGCTATTTACAAACGCATACTATTTAAAATGCACTTTATCGCATTGTTACCATCGCTATCGCTATCGCATCGCAATCTCAACGCAACTCGAAACGCAGATTTACTTTTATGCATATTATGTGTTATGTTATTTGTGTAACTACTTGTTTAAAGTTATGTGGTTATCTCATCGCAACGCTCACTCACAACTCGCTTAAACACAACGTAACGCTTAACGCACGAAGCGAAAGTCGGAAACCAACAAAACGCGACATCGCTGGTCGAATGACCAACCGATCGAATGGACATCCGACCGGATGACCATCCGATCCGATGGCCATCCAACCCACACTCTCCACCGCCTTATCTCTTCTCTCACACTATAAATACCCGTACACTCCACTGTTCACTTGATGTGACAGCCCTATCCGACCCAACTCGCTCTCAGCTCGTTTTCAAGCACTTTTCACTCGATTCAAGGCTATTTGGTAAGTATCTCTCACTAAATCTTGTACTTCCATCATCACTACACACTCCTTCATCATCTTTACCATTAAAATCACTAGTTTTCTCTATGAAATCACCTGATTTGGGCTACTTGAAGGTGACATCATCACGGTTTCATGTGCAAACTATTGTATGACATCATCTCATCAAGATTTGTTAAGATCTGAAGGATTTCTACATTATTTTACGCAACAAGATTAAAAGAGTTGGAAGATGTTTTCATATTTTTCTTCAATCTTTTACACTCATCTACTCAAAACCGATGGAAGCTAGACTCAATCTGACTTTAGACTCGTTCCTTAGTCTAGAGCCGGCCGGAACACGGATTTCCACCGGAGAGACGACTGATTCACGGGTTGAACATGAAACTCCATCAAAGAACAGTTAAGTCTGACCGAAAGGGGTGATTCTCATCCGATCGACTGAGCGGGACTTGGTGTGTGTATCACCCCAAAAACGGGTTTGGTAATCAAATCACGTTAATAGTAAAAACGGGTAAAATACCGTTAGTGGTAAAAATTAACCCGGTAAATATTAGGAATTTAAATAAATAAACCTAATATTAATTGGAAAGATAATAAATACTTTGAGAAAACAAAGTACATAAAAATTCCCGAGTTAACGGGACTTAAAATAACACGGGTTATAACTTCCCCGAAACCCATCAAGTAACTAGGAATATCAACCTAGTTAAATATATGCCTTAAAACAATGAAGGAACTTGTAATAACTAACCCATTTATAAAACCCTTAAACTTTGAGGGACTAAAAGTGGGCAATTGGAAAGATGTTTAATTAAAAGCTTATAAAAAATAAATAATACAAAAACACACACATGGGTGTGTGTGGTCGATCGACCAGGAGCCAGAGAAAAGGGGGATGAACCCTAGTTCATCAAATCTTCAAAATTGAAGATCAATTCAAGACCCAAATCGATGCATGAACATGAATAAACGATCACCAAGTCGAGGGGATCGTAAGGTATGTCGAATTTTTAATATTTATGAAGGTGTGAAAATTAGTTAACTTTGCATGATACGATCTATGTATGAATCGTAGAGGCTATGGCCTAATTAATGATGTATGATTGCTAAGGAACAAACCCTAAGTAGAAATTTGAAGTAAAATTGTTATGATTTGAATAAATTGATGATTTACCACACTTAGACAAGTGGGTTTTGATTAAGTAGTGAAGATGATGATATACACATGTTTAAAATCAACATACTTGATAGTTGAAATAAGCACTTGTACAAATTACATGATTTAGTACTTTTTCTTGCATGATAGAAAAATGGGTTTTGATGATTTGATGAAATTGATGTTGTATTGGTGTTTATAAACATCATACTAACTCATATGAATGAACTACTGGAACAAAATAGAGATTTTGTTAAGAGTTCATAATTGATTAAAAGTGGGCCTTGACACAAGAATTAAACTCTTGACTTATGATTTAATTCAATAAGAAAAGTAGTCAAAGATTCATAAGGTGTGAAAATCATGATCTAGAATGATTATTCTAACAACCTTGTGAATAATGAATGATAGTTGGCGCTTAACGAGCTAGGTGAAACTTGGGTCGATCGAAGCAAGTATGAAAAGAAAAGCGTAACTTGGATGTGAGGTAAGTAAAACTTACACCCTTTTTGTAGGACATGTGTTTATTTTATAAACTATAAATGTGAATAATGTAATATCCGAAATAAGGGTTCTGACACGATTGATACAAGTCGGAATAAGTATAAATGATAAAAACCATGGTTTATGGTAAATGGAGCGAATGGGTGAATTTGGAAACTAAACCAATCTTTTATTCTAAATTATGTAAATGTTTGGTCTTATAGTCCAAACTGGTCAAATGGTGATGATAACACCATTTGACAATATCGACTAATGTGGTTGTCAAGTCGTATGTTATCAGGAGCGAATAGCAATTTGGATAATTGCGACACCATAGAATATTGGTTAATTAACGCGAGGTATAAAACGGGTCTATATGTTGACTCAAGCCAGGTACGCATATATATAGATTTATAGTTAAAAATGCAATGTTGGTCAAATATCTTAGCAAAAGGACCTATGTCGTAAAAGGAGGAAATAAGTTAACGAAAATGCCCTTGATAGGTAAATCGGGCAAACGACCCTTAGAGGTCGTTTAGATACTAGTATTATCATTATGTAACTCTTAGACACATGTAAGAGTTGTAGGCATAAACAATGGGGGTCAAATGCCTATGAACGGGTCAATCACGTAAAATGACTATCCTAAGGGTACAAAATTAGGATAGCGGTCCATTATGTTAAATCCACCACAAAAATAGTTGTGGTGGAATATAAGAGGATATTTAAAAATGAGAATACGAAGTGTAGAAAGAGAAGAGAGAGATTGATACTTAAATGTACATAATTCGCTCTAAACGGGTCAAAACGAGTACGTATGCAAAAACGGGTTAAGGTTGCATAAGAAACCTGTAATTTGAACCTTGAAGATTAGTAAACTGATATAAAATGATGTCCATGGTATTTTAAAGGTAATAAACAAGTTTGTTTGATAAAATCACAAACGGGTCAAAAAATGTCATAATTGAATTTCAAGCCGAGAGCTTGAAATCTAAAATTTTGAGAATCCAGATGTCGGGTTTTTACTCCATGAGATGGAGAATTAAATTTCGAACGCGTTGGAAAAAGAATCGCGTAAAACGGACATCTAGATCAAAAGTTATGAAGCTTTGAAGTTAGAATTTTGATCGAAAATGGAGCTGGGAAAATGCAGCAGCAATTAAGCAACTTGCTGTCTAAAAAGGGGCTAGGTGTAGCGTCTAGCCCCTAGGCGTAGCGTCTAGCCCCTAGGCGTAGCGTCTAGCCCCTCCTGATTCCGAAAATTGCATAATTTTTGTTTGTTTGACCTATATAACTTGTTTAAACTTGTTATTTAACTATCAAAGCTAACTTTTAAATTGGTTTTGATTTTAGGTGATAGCCAAGAGTGCCCAGATGAAGATCAAGCTCGAAGAAGAACCGGACACGATAAAGATAAAGCTTCCGCATGGCGTTTCGTTCTAACTCTTAAACGACGAACTCAAAATCATTACGATGTATATAAATCTTCATTTGTAAAAGTTTTAAATTAACCGTATTTTTTTCAAAGTACATGTAATCAAAATTACATGTTTATTTTCGTAAGCTATACGAAAACCTTAAAATAATAACAAGGGTGTTACAAGTTGGTAATCAGAGCTCAAGGTTAAAAGAATAAAGTGTTCGGTTCGAGGCTTGATCGCAAATCCGGTAAGTACATGTATATCAATGGTTTAGTATGATTAAAGTGTTGAGAACAACACATATGGTTATCGTGTAATACACGTTACACCAATAAAAACGATATAGAGTATATATAGTCAACGAAATTACACGCGTTGATGCGTATAGTAGAAAAGCCTTGTATTATAATACGGGCATCCATTCATGTCGAAGTTACTAACTGTTGTAAATGTTTTAGTTGAAGGACACTCGCATATGAAGATAGCGAGAGTTTAACAAATCATGGACTTGATAGAGGAACGGTCCAAAGAGTATGCTAATCAAGGACCTAAATCGCGTAGCGATTGCGAACAAGGCTAATGGCAAGAGAAGCCCGTTAGGGCAAGCATTACTAGGTGCACATTTTAAATTTAATTGCACAAATCTATATCTCTAATAAAGCAAACCATTGGGGACACATGTCACCCAATGGTGCAAGCTACCTAGGATTCCACATAAGCAATGATGTGGCAAAAGTCTAATGAGAGGACATGTGGCATTGCTCAAAAGCCTGGATTGGAGAAGGCTTCCTTTGTACGCTCACTCTCATTCTCTCTCATCTCTCATCATTCATCACATACGTTTTCTATACTCTCTCCCTCTATCTCTCATTATCTCAAATTGTTCAAATCATTACTCCGAAACCCTAATCGGCGAATCTGGTTCCTGCGCTCTCAATCGATCCTGTGAACCGAGGTTTATTCAATCTTCAAATATTCAACAGTGATCATCATCGACGGTAATGATTCCGATAACTTCTTCATCATCTTATTGATCGATTCTGTTTGAATGCTTTGTTGTACTTTGATTTGTGATGTATTGTCTGTTATGTGATGATGTATTAATTTATTGTACATGATTTGAAGATCGATTAGCTTATTCCTTTTTTCTTAGGGTTTTAAAACACGATATAATGTTGTTTGTTGATGTGATTTGAATATCGATTTCTTATACGGATTTGCTGGTCTGTTAGGGTTTATAATCCCCGATTTTTAAGTACGTGTATAAAGCTTTTGTGTATTAGGGTTTTTCATTCGAATATGTTTATTTTTCAATTCTATTCCTCAGATTACCAAGTTTTTATATTATGTTAATTAGTAACCGTTTTATATGTTTGCAGTTTTATTCGATGAAGTTTGATGTATTTTTTTAGTTTTTATGTTCTTGAAAATTTTTGATCTACTGTTATTTAAGTGATTAAGTTTTTGTACGTTTTAATTTTTTTTGTGTATTAGGGTTCTAATTACTGTTTTCGTCTACTGTTATTTGTTGTTTGCCATCTGCTGAATTCATCTATTTGATGTTGAATTTATGAAAACCTTGCTGATAAATTGTACGTTTTAAGTTTTTTGTGTATTAGGGTTCTAATTACTGTTTTCATCTACTGTTATTTGTTGTTTGGCATCTGCTGAATACATCAAATAGATGTTGAATTTATGAAAACCTTGCTGATAAATTGTACGTTTTAAGTTTTTTGTGTATTAGGGTTCTAATTACTTTTTTCATCTACTGTTATTTGTTGTTTGCCATCTGTTGAATTCATCTATTTGATGTTGAATTTCTCAACACCTTGCTGATAAATTTAGTCATACGATCCATATTTAGAAAATTGCTTAGTAATTGAAAATATGTAACATGATCCCAGCACTTCATACCTTATCAATGTATATTGATGAATAAGTACGTTTTGGTTTTTCATATCGGATTGTTAAATCTGTGATTTGATTATTATAGTGCACATTCTATTTCAAGCCTCTTATTTGAACTCTATATTTGTTACATGTACCTGTTATGATATACAATTTGGGGTTGTGAAAGACAACAACTTTGGAAACGATATGGTGTACAGATTCGCAGCGCGTGTGTGGAAGTGTGACAGAAAATCGTTGGTGAGTGTTGAAGTTTTAATCATTTAAAGAAAAAAAATTAAGATGTTTTAATATAACACTTTGTGATAACTGTTATTATAATGTTGTTTAACGATAATTATATTTTCCGTTGTAGAAACTTCCTGCTCACTATGGTGACTGGATTAAGAAGTTTGGCTATCCAGAGAAAAATGCAATCATCAGGACCCTTGATGGGAGTACTTTCCAAGTCAAAGTGTTCAAACTTGCAGGCGACTTTTTTTTTACAATGGCTGGTTTGATGTTGTCACATCTTTGAAATTACCGGACGATTCGTGGGTTGTTTTTCAGTATGACGAAGCCTTATCTTTGTTCCGCCTATTCCACTTTTATCAAGACATTTCTCTAGCACCATCTAACTACTTCTACTACAAACCTAAAAATGATTTTAAAGACCGAGACGACTGCATGGTAATTGAACTTATACGTTTTTAAATTATTTTATTTTTTCGTTCGTTCATTTTTTTCTATTTCGGCTATACCATTGATCCTGATACTGTTGTATTCTTTGTGTAGTATGTGAACAGGTTGTTTGTTCATCACTCTATGCTGAATATCTGTCCTTCAAATCCGGTTTTGATTCGTTCTGCTGGAAATCGTAAATGGGTTGTTCAAATGGAAATTTTAGACCATAACATTTACATTACCACAGGTTGGAGTCGGATCAAGGAGGATATGTCAATAACTGATGATCATTTGTTGGTATTTGAAATGATTGATCGTAATACGTTTGATTTGAGTGTTTTTTGTTGTAAGCCTGCCCTTCTAACTTACCCGCCTGAAATTTCTGTTATCAACAAACAACCAAGTGATGCCGTTATTGAAGTGTCTGATGATGAGGTGGCTGATGTCGTTGCTGCACCTGTATCTGAAGAGAGTGTTGATGACGAAGTACCGGTTACTTTTGTTATTGACAATCATTACGTAAGTTTGTATTATTCACTTCTTAATACCATTAATGTATGTTAAGTGAATCCAGTTTAAATCATTAGTTGTAGGAAAAGCAGTTTTAATGGTATGTATTATTAACATTTTTATTATCATCTGTAGCGTTTGAAGAAGAAGTGGGCTCAAACTCATGGTTTAGATCGAAAGATGGATTTGATCATCAAGGACATCGCTGGTAGAACTTGGGATGTAGCTATTGGTAAGGAGTTCTCGCAAGGCTGTCCGCGATTCAATGTGACCGGTATGAGGGAGTTTGTTAGAGACAAACGGTTGGTATACGGTTCTTCGTTTCATATGATATTTGTTAAAAGTAAAGGTATGTTGCTTTATAACTGAGTTGGTGAAGGTACATGGTATGTTTTGGTAGTATTTTCAAGGTGTGGCGTTAGTATACATTTAATGGTAGTTTTTTGTTGTGGTTGTTATGTTAAACATATGTGATGGTAGTTGTTGCTGACACTTTTTTTGGGTCGTTTATATGTGTGGCCGAATAAGTTAGTCCTTGAACATATTTGATTATAGATTGTTAGACGTTAATGTTATTGGTATTGCTACATGTTTGTGGTTAGTATTATATCTTTTTGTGAAATAATTAGTGCTTCATAATTGTATGTATCTTAAGTTAGGAATCAAGTTAAGTATTCATCATATTAAACATCATTTAAGTACACTGTTTGATTAGTGCGAAATTTAGTATTTTAACATTAAAAATTATTATAATAAACCGTCAGTTTTTTAAAGATTTACGTTAAACAAAAATTTAATATGATTTTGTTTCCTTTTTTAAATTGTATAACTGAGTATAATTAATTTTTTAATAAAACCGTTCCATTTTAATCAATTTAGAGTTTTCCTAATATTCATTGAATATCTACACTTGGAAATTTTATTTTAAAAATGGTACTATCTTCATTGAATAAACTAAAGTTTGTTCACTGAAATAATTGATTTTTTTTTAACATACATTTTAATTAATTATTTATATCAAATTCGTTTTTTTTATAATAATGAACATTATTAACGCTTTTTTATTTAAATTTGGAAAATAAAAACAAATTTTCAATATTATATATATAAATTTTTTAACATCGTTGATGACATATAATATTTTGTATTTAAACAATTAAGTTTAGTAAAAAAAAAATCATAAATTAACTACATATATATTACCAAAAAAACTAAACAACCGTATGCTAAATTATATGGCATTTTTTTATTTACTTTGGTTGGTCAAAAACCTGAATTTTCTTTGTTTTACAGTTTGAGATTACCTTTTTAATATGTGTAACATGTGGTAATTTTTTAGGGTGGTATTTCATTTTGTGTTGTTATTTATGCATTCCTTTTAAATATACGAAAAAGTTGGTGCCTAATCTATTTGACATTTATATTTTTTGTAGAAATGTCAATCCGTTTCTAAAAATAGTAATTTGTTAACTTAGGTAACATATTTTTATATTACTCAACTGATATTTCAGTTTGAAAAAAATAATTAAACGAAATTTGTAAATATATTCACTTAATTCATTCAATTTATTCACTTATAAATCATTTTTTTATTTCAATCATCTATAGTTGGTTTTGAATCTTTTGAATGAGTGATATCTTGAATTAGGCCTGAATGTGGCTATTTAGTGCCTTTTTGCCCAGATATGTTTTATATAACTTTATTACATTTTTTTAATAATTTGTTAATTTTAGAAATTACATATCTAATTCTTGTATTTTTATTACATGTAGTGTTTTCAGAATCTATACTATCTATTAAGGGAGATTACAGGATGACCTCTATTTGCCTACGTGTCATGGTTTTAGCTATTAATGAAGAGAGGAAGACACAAAGGATGTGTCAAAGACAGTTTAGATGATACATGTTCAAGGTAATAAGGAGAAACCCTCTGTTGAAGAAGCAACCAGTGAGAGTGTTTTGCTTGAAACATGGAGGCGTCGGTGATGTTGTCGAGGAGTGTCAGGAAATGCTAAGTGATAGCATTTCCTTACACTCCTCGACAATGTCACCGACCCCCTTTTTAAAAATTCCACCAAAACTCTATCACTGGTTGCTTCTACAACAGAGTGTTTCTTTTTGTTACCTGAACCTGTATCATCTCAACTGTGTTTTGACTGACCCTGTATGTGTTGTTACATCAATATTCAATTAGGATTTACTCATCTGAGGCTAAGTTTTGAAAATTGATCTATTCATTTTTTATCAGGACAGATGTTTTTGTAATCGATGTTTGGTTGATGATAATTAGATCGATGTCACCTAAGGGATATTTAGTCAATGATGTTGATGAGATGCTTCTCACCTGAGACTAAAACTATGATTAAGCAGACGTCTATCCGAATAAGTGAGGTTTGACATTGAGAAATCATTTGAAATACTTGAACAAATCATTTAGTGTTGACTGTGAAGGTGAATAAAAATGAATTGTAAGTCCTTTGGACATGTCCTTTGAACATAAGGCTATGATGATTTTGTATATTTGAGTAAAAATTGAATGAAGATAGCATTATGGTATGGCAAGGTTGTAGGATGGCAATTGTTCATGCAACCTCTCTTGCAACCATGGTGTTGTCATCTTTTTTCATAATACGAGCCTGACAGTCTGACAATATAAATGTTTTGCAACTTCAACATGAATATAGAAGAAAGAGAGAGTTGGATCTTTGTGATATTGAATAGAGAAGAAAGAGAGACTTGGATGGATATATGAATACTTATGGATGGAGATATGATTTTTGTTTGAAACAAAATAAAGTTTTTGATTTTTATTGATTTTTGTAGATCCGAACATATTTATCGCAGTTACTAATTTTTGTTGATTTTTTTTCATGTGAATCCCTAACTCCATCATAACGAGCGGAATCCCACCATTCGTCAAGCAACAGAGGTTAGTTAAATCTTATACTTTTATTTATTTTTTTAATGTTTATCATATATAATTTTATTTATGCTTTTTGTTCACTTTTTTACTTAATAATATATTCTGAATGTGTTTTTTTCAAACAAAATCAAGTTTTTGATTTTTATTGATTTTTGTAGTTACGACCATATTTATTGCAGTTTACTTAATTTATGAAATTTAATTTATTTTTAAAAACGTTTTTTTTTCTATAAAAAGAGTAATGTTTTTATGCTTAATTTATCAATTTGATATTATAAGTATGTTTCTGTAATTATACATTTTTTCTATAATTAGGTTGCCGTTATATTTTAAAAAAAAATTAGTTACTTATTTGTAGTTGTGGTTCAAAACTTTGAATTCAACTTCACTCCAATCTTCTTCCAAGAATACCTTGGGTTTCCATATAAGAATAAACTTATTCAGTGGATCTACATATATAGATTTTTTTACATTCTTCACCGTGTTCATCTACATCTACTTTTTCTTGAATCGATTTCTGAATTTCACATATCCCTCTACAAATCTGTAAGTTGTTTTTCTTAAATTCCTTCTTTAATCATTATTCATGTGTTTCTCCTTTTATTTAATGTGTTTAATTTTTTTTATTTAACCCTAAATCCAATTGGTATTTAAAAATATGTTCATTTTTTGTGTTTTAAGATTATGGTTTTCTTAACGAATACATTGTTTCTGCAAAACCAAAAACCGATTTTCATTCAGAATACTTTTTATTTGTAATGTATATTTATTCTACAAAGTTTACCCGCAACCCATGATCCGATTGTTATGAATATCTTTCATAAGTTCTATTTGAAGTTATGTAAAATAACTTTTATTGGATTGGAATTGTTAATAAGTTTGTGAATGTCATTGAAAACCCTGATTTGTATTGTTATTGAATATTTTTTGTTTATTATTTTTTTATATGATTCCGTTTATATGATTTTTTTAGTCTGATTTATTGATTAAAGTTTATGTTATACAAAGCCTGATTCTGGTTGTCATGGAAATTATTATGATTTTGTTTTTATATCACATGTTTAGGTAATATATTAACTTTTGAGGTCACTGTATCTATTTTTGATCATAGGGTAATAGTTATATATATTTTAAGGGGTTTTAAATTTTCTTAATTGTCAGTGTAAATTATTTGGCTACACGTTTTTTTATTATGATGTATCATAATGGTTATATCATCAGTTGCATCCATTGATTATAGATTTTGGAATAACAGATACTTTTGATGAGGTTTGTTATATATGGATTGTTATTATAACATGTCGTTCACATTGTCTTTTATGTTATTTATAATTTTGTTAATAATTGATCTGATGTGGTTTGTTTATGTAAACTGTTGGTATTTCATATGGTAGAAAGTTCATCAAGGTATTTTTTGTTCATTTTGTTAGTATATTTTACATTTCATATGTAGTATCTGTGTTTTTTTTTCATGTTTTTGTTTTTTTTTTTTTCTCACACTAACATTAACATTTTACACTTTATTAATATTGAAAATTTTAAATCAGGTTCAGAGGACCCTGGTTCTGTAGGCTAATGAATGTAGCAGATGAAGTTATTATGGTAAATGATAAATTATTACATAAGTTATTTTTGTTCTTTTATTTTCTTAGTATTAAATACAGTTTATTATTATTGCATACTTTATATATTTTCACTGTAATTATAATAAATTTTGCAATTGTTTGTTTTATTAGTCCATTCCAGATGACGCTGCGGTCAAACTATGGGGTGTAGATAAAGGCCCTACAGATGTTATTATACACATTGAAGATGGCCGACAATTTGATGTTTCTTTAAGCGCTGATAAAGGAAAGTTATTCTTTTTTCATGGTTGGTCCAATGTTGTAGAACATTTGCAACTAACCAAAGGCTGTTTGGTAGTATTTAATCCTGTAGATTCTACTACATTTAAATTAACAGATTTCGTTGATGGGGTTAGTCGTGGCTCTTTCTGGAGGTATCTGCTCCCTCCATCATCTAATTTTTATGTAAGATAAATTCTATTTTTTATTTTTCTTAATGTGTTGATGTATTAGTTTACTTACATTAAAACTAATTTGTTTTTTTTTCCTTTTTTTATCATTCCCACAGGTCATTCCTGAATGTATCCTGCCAAAAATTTATGATTATTCATCAAATGATGTAATCTGTAATGTACTTATAGATAACAAAACGTTTAATGTTGCCATTGAAACCTTTGACGGTAAAGTCGGTTTTACCGTTGGTATTGACGTAATTGTCAGTCAGTTGCAGTTGAAGGCTGGTTGTTTTTTGTTATTTACAAAAGCTTTTGGTAATTTTTTCCATTTAAATTTTTTTGGAAAAAACGGTGTTGAAATCAATTTTCCTGATGAAGATGTCGATCAGGTAAGTTACATTTTGGTACTTAAATATATAATTTATATATGTTAATGGAATACATTTTATATATTTAATTTGCAGTCTGATGTTGCACCTATCGATGCTGAAAATGAAGTTGATGAACAAATACCTGGTGGTGTTCGTCGTTTTGTTCGTATGGCTTGTGAACATTATTTTGTAAGTTTAATATCATTTTACAAACCGCTAAAAAACAAGTGTTACAATTTTTTGTTACTTAATAAACATTCTTCTTTTAGTTTCATATTTATTATTAATTGTATTTTTACAACAATACAGAGGATTCCTGATCCTGTATCACGGATGGCTAGACTTGATGAAGGTTTAAAAGATATCACCGTTAGGTTTATGCATCTAGATCCCCCACGACAATTTACTAACGGTACCAGACGTGAAAAAAAAGCGACGGAGGTTTTCGATACGCGTTAACCAGGTGGAAGAAGTTTATGAAAGCAGCTCGAATTAACGATCGTGACAGGGTTCATTATTCTTTTGATGAGAATGACCAGGTGTTGAGTGTTGAACTGGTTGTACCTTACGTTAGGCGTAGTCATTAGTTATATGACATTTAGGTCATGTTTTTTGTCTTTCATATGGTAGATATTAACTTTTTATATGGTTTTGTTGGTTTTTGACATTCGTTATGGTTTTCAATTTCAAGTTATTACATTTTTTTTTGCATTAGATGACGTTATTTCCGGCATTTGATAAGTTGTCTGTTTTTTCTTCCAATGTATGTATTTGTACACAACATTTGTATTCAAAGTAAATAATATGGTTTTGGTGGAAGCCCGCGTATTACGCGGGCATTAACCTAGTAGTAACATGTAACAAATACGTAGAGATTGAAAGTTGCATATGTAGATTAAAAACTTGGAAAAACCCGAATAGAAAATCTATCGGGGATATTGTTTCCAAGAGAAACAAATAGAGGCATTACTTACATGGGGTGTAATGTGAAAATTATAAAAAGGTCATGTATACCAGGTATTGATCGCTTACTCTGGCCAAGTAAGTGGTGAGCACGTGGTACCATAAACTTTTTATGATGGACATGCTTACACCCGATGTAGTAAGGACGGGGTGAGTGGGACAAATTAAAAAGTACCCAAATGAATCAAATGAGCAAAATATTTGATAATAATGTAAACGCACAGCCGGGTGACGGAAGCGTATTACATTACGATAATGAGCCTGAATGAAGGGACAAAGATAAATGTAAAATGATTTAGATATGCATTGGGAGGGGGTGTACATACACTCGAACCCGGAGAATGCAAATATGTCTCTTAACGAGCCGTTTTTGTAAAACGTCAAACTTGAGGACAAAGTCAGAATATAAAAGTGAAGCGAAGTCTTAATGCATACCGGGAGGGTTGCAATAATAACGACTTCGGTAAAACACCCGGTTGATGGGTAAGGATTTGAACACATGTGTAGACCGAGAAACGGGAACTCGGATGGAAAGTTAGAAGACTCGGGTTTTGAGTCACGACTAAAAGACAACAAGATGATGTAAATGGAAATTTTGATAAATTATGTTCAACTATTTTACAGTTGAATGGGTCGAACAAAGAATGAAATTTGACATCCATAAATGATAAAATTTCACAAGAATAAGTTAAACTGGTTTAATATAATATAATGCCGGATGGCATGAGTAAGCGCAAGCGGGATAACGGTAGCGTTAAAAGCAAAAGAATAATGAGCCCAGTAATGGGACATAATCAAATACTAATACATGTAAAATGGATAATGTGGAGCATAAGATGAACCGACGCATAAATGACGTGAGAAGTCATAAAGTCGGAAAATTTTTCCGGAAGAAAACAAATGTAGCCTTAGACTACGGTCAAGGT
Organism: Helianthus tuberosus; assembly: GCA_030545235.1. Taxonomy (NCBI): domain Eukaryota; kingdom Viridiplantae; phylum Streptophyta; class Magnoliopsida; order Asterales; family Asteraceae; genus Helianthus; species Helianthus tuberosus. Next base: position 38,307,753 of record CM060382.1, on the reverse strand, counting down.
CAAAGGAAATACCAAGACAAAAATAAACGGTTTTGAACATAAAAAAGGGCACCTTAACGCCATATACATATATAGGTGTATATACCTTTGAATAAAGACTTGAATAAAAGATGATCTACGGGATTATCATAACCTACGAAATTATAAATAAGGCTACGGTCTACGGGACCAAAAAGACCTTCGGATCGCAAATAGAAAGAAACGAATTGTTGGGGGTTTCACCTTAATAAGGTAAAAAGGTGAAAATATAAAGAAATAGCCTACGAGGCTAAGAGAAAGAACCTACGGGTCAAATAGTATAGAACAAGAAAACTGGTTGTAACTTCCCGCGTAAAATAATAACGGGAGATAACTTTCGTATAAAAGCCATGGGTTTCGCTAAGTTAATTAAATGGATTAAAAGCGGAGAGATTGTGAAGGTTCTGGTTGACAAAAGTGAAGAATTTCACTAAGACATTTAAACGGGCAAAAAGGACAAAAGAATTCACAATTATTTAAATTGTGTTACGTCACAAAAGTGGAGGAAGTCATTACCGAAATGACAACGGAAGGGGATAAATCATTGGACGTAAATTCCTTGGAATTGACATACGTTAAAGAGAAAAACGTTAAACTAAAATTCAGTATTAGTAAGAAACAACGATTTAACAGATATGAATATTTTGAAACGAATTCGGGAAATGATAAATATCAAGGAATATAGATCTTAACACCTATAGTTGCAAGGCGATACATTCGAAGGAAAGATTTTCGATAATAAAAGTCGACATAAACTTAAACAAAACGTGATATAATCACGGTCACAAAAAGCGATATAGAATACAATCAAGTCGTAACGTGAGTTACGAGTTATGAAAATCAGAAAACATGTAAAAAGGACCGGGTTGGCAATAAGATATACCCGAATGACGGGGAATAAAGTGACGGCGACTAATCAGTCTAGCCGGTAAAAACCTTTTAAAGTCAGATCAGTGTTACGACTTATACAAAGCACTTGTCGATATAAGATTAGCTTGAAGTAAGCACGTTGAAAATAAATATAACCGAGTGATCTGATGACAACTCGGTCAAACAAGTGACCAGAATAAGAAATACAAGCTGAAAGTAATGGCCTTACACGTGAGAGGCGCATACGCCTTAAAACTAAGAACACATTACCATACTTTTGGTAAGATTATTATATGCGAGCATTGCTCAAGTAGTTGCTGAAACTAAGTCCGTAGAGTTGAACCTAAGGAAATACGTAAGAAAGGTTTCGGGGACGAAACCTCTTTAAGGGGGGAGACTTGTAACACCCCAAAAACGGGTTTGGTAATCAAACCACGTTAATAGTAAAAACGGGTAAAATACCGTTAGTGGTAAAAATTAACCCGATAAATATTAGGAATTTAAATAAATAAACCTAATATTAATTGGAAAGAGGATAAATACTTTGAGAAAACAAAGTACATAAAAATGCCCGAGTTAACGGGACTTAAAATAACACGGGTTATAACTTCCCCGAAACCCATCAAGTAACTAGGAATATCAACCTAGTTAAATATATGCCTTAAAACAATGAAGGAACTTGTAATAACTAACCCATTTATAAAACCCTTAAACTTTGAGGAACTAAAAGTGGGCAATTGGAAAGATGTTTAATTAAAAGCTTATAAAAAATAAATAATACAAAAACACACACATGGGTGTGTGTGGTCGATCGACCAGGAGCCAGAGAAAAGGGGGATGAACCCTAGTTCATCAAATCTTCAAAATTGAAGATCAATTCAAGACCCAAATCGATGCATGAACATGAATAAACGATCACCAAGTCGAGGGGATCGTAAGGTATGTCGAATTTTTAATATTTATGAAGTTGTGAAAATTAGTTAACTTTGCATGATACGATCTATGTATGAATCGTAGAGGCTATGGCCGAATTAATGATGTATGATTGCTAAGGAACAAACCCTAAGTAGAAATTTGAAGTAAAATTGTTATGATTTGAATAAATTGATGATTTACCACACTTAGACAAGTAGGTTTTGATTAAGTAGTGAAGATGATGATATACACATGTTTAAAATCATCATACTTGATAGTTGAAATAAGCACTTGTACAAATAACATGATTTAGTACTTGTTCTTGCATGATAGAAAAATGGGTTTTGATGATTTGATGAAATTGATGTTGTATTGGTGTTTATAAACATCATACTAACTCATATGAATGAACTACTTGAACAAAATAGAGATTTTGTTAAGAGTTCATAAATTAAAAGTGGGTCTTGACACAAGAATTAAACTCTTGACTTATAATTTAATTCAATAAGAAAAGTAGTCAAAGATTCATAAGGTGTGAAAATCATGAGCTAGAATGATTATTCTAACAACCTTGTGAATAATGAATGATAGTTGGCGCTTAACGAGCTAGGTGAAGCTTAGGGAGAAAGCGGGTCGATCGAAGCAAATATGAAAAGAAAAGCGTAACTTGGATGTGAGGTAAGTAAAACTTACACCCTTTTTGTAGGACATGTGTTTATTTTATAAACTATAAATGCGAATAATGTAATATCCGAAATAAGGGTTCCGACACGATTGATACAAGTCGGAACAAGTATAAATGATAAAAACCATGGTTTATGGTAAATGGGGCAAATGGGTGAATTTGGAAATTAAAACCATGCTTTTATTCTAAATTATGTAAATGTTTGGTCTTATAGTCCAAACGGGTCAAATGGTGATGATAACACCATTTGACAATATCGACTAATGTGGTTGTCAAGTCGTATGTTATCAGGAGCGAATATCAATTTGGATAATTGCGACGCCATAGAATATTGGTTAATTAACGCGAGGTATAAAACGGGTCTATATGTTGACTCGAGCCAGGTATGCGTATATATAGATTTATAGTTAAAAATGCAATGTTGGTCAAATATCTTAGCAAAAGGACCTATGTCGTAAAAGGAGGAAATAAGTTGACGAAAATGCCCTTGATAGGTAAATCGGGCAAACCACCCTTAGAGGTCGTTTAGATACTAGGATTATCATTATGTAACTCTTAGATACATGTAAGAGTTGTAGGCATAAACCTTGGGGGTCAAATGCCTATGAACGGGTCAATCACGTAAAATAGTTGTGGTGGAATATAAGAGGCTATTTAAAAATGAGAATACGAAAAGAGAAGAGAGAGATTGATACTTAAATGTACATAATTCGCTCTAAACGGGTCAAAATGAGTACATATGCAAAAACGGGTTAAGGTTGTATAAGAAACCCGTAATTTGAACCTTGAAGATTAGTAAACTGATATAAAATGATGTCCATGGTATTTTAAAGGTAATAAACAAGTTTGTTTGATAAAATCACAAACGGGTCAAAAAGTGTCATAATTGAATTTCAAGCCGAGAGCTTGAAATTTAAAATTTTGAGAATTCAGATCTCTGGTTTTTACTCCATGAGATGGAGAATTAAATTTCGAACACGTAGGAAAAAGAATCGCGTAAAACGGACAACTAGATCAAAAGTTATGAAGCTTTGAAGTTAGAATTTCGATCGAAAATGGAGCTGGGCAAATGCAGCAGCAATTAAGCAACTTGCTGTAAAAAAGGGGGCTAGGTGTAGCGTCTAGCCCCTCCTGATTCCGAAAATTGCATAGTTTTTGTTTGTTTGACCCATATAACTTGTTTAAACTTGTTATTTAACTATCAAAGCTAACTTTTAAGTTGGTTTTGATTTTAGGTGATAGCCAAGAGTGCCCGGATGAAGATCAAGCTCGAAGAAGAACCGAACACGATAAAGATAAAGCTTCCGCACGGCGTTTCGTCCTAACTCTTAAACGACGAACTCAAAATCATTACGATGTATATAAATCTTCATTTGTAAAAGTTTTAAATTAACCGTATTTTTTTCAAAGTACATGTAATCAAAATTACATGTTTATTTTCGTAAGCTATACGAAAACCTTAAAATAATAACAAGGGTGTTACAGTGTGGGTTCCCGTTGTTTGACACGTCATCACGTCGTCTCCGTTAAAACTTTTAAATTTTACAAGTATTCAAACAAACAGGACGCCACTCGAATGGCCATCCGACCGGATCACCATCCGATCGAATGACCATTCGGTCAGGTGACTTGTCCCTTACAACATTTCAACACTTAAACAATTTGGCCAAAACTTCAAAGAATATCACACTTTCAAACGACTAGCCATCCGACCGAATGGCCATCCGTCTGGATTTCCATCCGATCGAATAACTTGATTTATACTACGACGAAAACTTCAAAAGTTTCAAAACGATTTACAAACACACTTACCCAATCGAATGACCAACCGTCCGAATTGTCATCCGTCCGGATGGCCATCCGCTCGACTCACCATTCTACGCTCAACTCACTGTTTACACGTTGTTCAACGCTTACGCTGTCGTTCTATACTCAGGCTAAACTCCAAGCGCTCCCTTCAATCCAAGGCTGTGTTTGTTTACTAAACACATACTGTAAGTATACTCGAACCCATTTTCTTTAACGCACTTTGGGTGTTACATACGTTTCTATATCAAATCACATCGAACACACAACGCAAATACTTTTAACGATGACCGCCCACGCATGTTATACGTGACTCGATGAATGCTTGTACATTATGTTTACACAGTGATTGTTTGCCTGACACCTTAGCAACGATAGTACTATAGTTTGGACTCAGCACCTGTCGTGACAGGGGTTGTTAAGGGTTTTACTTCACATGGTCACAGTGGTGATAATGTGTTGCGTATTCTACAACTCGCAGTCATGTCGGTTGCATACTTCATTATCGATAGCTTACTTGCTTCACATTTCTACGTGTTACATGCTGGTTATGCGTAAACGTTTTCGCTATACTATATACTATGCAAACTTGTGTACTCACCTTTACACTCTGTGTGTTGACTTTATTTTAAAGTATGTGACAGGTTGATTAGGATGCTTTGCTCGCTGTGCTATGACGAACCTGCTAGGGAGTCTAGAGACAAACTAAATAAATCTGAGTTGTCGGAACAGTTTATTTGTCTTTGAGGAACTCTGTCTGTAATAACTGTTTTTACTTTATATGTTATTGGTATGGGACTTTAACGTTAAATATATCGTAATTAATAGTTGTTATGGATTCTCTTGAACAATCTGTTTCGCTCAGTGTCACGCCCCGATGATTCCGCCATCGGTTGGGGCGTGACAGACAAAACTTGAAGTGGTTTATAAGGAGTACTCCTTGTATATTGTTTACCTTTGGGCAAAACTAGTGGGACACTAAAGGGTGCAATGCACTCGCACACGCGTGCGGCGTGGACCATGGGTGCTTTGATGGATCACTTTTCATTTTGCACACTCGCTACGCTATGTGCTTTGATGGATCACTTCTTATTTAGTTTTGTAACACGTATTGTACTATAGTATTTCATGCGCATAATGAGAGTATCGTTATTATTTATTTTATTACTATTTTTAATAAAAAGTGAACCTAATTCCGACAACTTAGGAGCTGTTTGGCAACTTCTGAATGTTTAAGTGTTGAACCAGTAAGAGGTCTGAACCATTAAGAGACCGTATAATGCTTAAACGTTCAGAGGCAAATGTCTGACCAATTCAGATTAGAGGTCTTAACCATTCAGACTTAGTAAAATGCTTAACCATACAGTGGCAAATGTTTAAACCATTCAGACATCTGCTCGCGAAACAAACAGTCTGTACCATTAAATGTTGAACTAGTAAGATGTCAGAACCATTAAGAGCCCCATTAAGAATAAATAAACAGCCCCTTACTCATTAAGTTCGGCCCAACAACCAAATATTGACTATATTCTTAAATGAAAAAGAAAAAAAAAACTAAAATATTAATATAGGTCAACATAACAAACCCATTAGACTTAATTAAAATAAACGATAAAACCAACAATGTAAAATAAAAACTAAGTTATTAAAAACGTTTTATGATCACAACAATGTAAAATAAAAACTAAGTTATTAAAACGTTTTATGATGATTATTTTGTGAGTTACGAGTGTTTTTCCACCCTAATTTTTTCATTCCAACCAGTTCACATACGAGTCTCGCATTCGAATTATTGACCGCATGTCAAGTCGTACTCGGATTAAACTATTGGGGCCATAACAAGGTTACAATCTATCCATGAGATCAGAAACAACAAGACCAAGAAGCATTTGGCAACATACATCATGACGAGGTGGATGATGGCGGTGTGAGATGACAATGAAAAGGTTGCAGTAACAATGATTCTCTATAAAGATAGAAAACACTAAAATACAAGAGCGATTGGACGCAATGTTGGATGCACACCATACGTAGTAACATATTGATAATCAACGACAATGTGATGACAACAGAACGCTACAATGGTAAGCCCACAAGCCGTAAACAAAAGAAAAGATGTTGGTGACAATAAATAAAAAGGTACAACGCTCTAGTAAAGAAGAAAGAGAAAAAAAACTCAAATGTCCAACAAACAATTTAGCCATGAGGAAAAGTAAAAAAGATGATAAGAAATGTGGCGCAAGAAACGACTAATTTGTTTTAGGTTTTAAGGAGGATGTAAGACTGAGTGTAGTGGGGCGACTCCCACCCCAGGTCGCCCCATATCGCCTGGAACACCGCCCCCGGGGGCGACTTGGGTGGCGACCCCCCCTTGCCCGACTCAACCACGTCGCCCAACATTTCACACTTTCCCACAATGTATCCGTTGCCAACGGATAGTTTGGCCAAGCTTTTTTTTTTTAAAATTCAACCTTTATAAATAATACCCCATATCAAACACATTTTTACCACAATCTTCTCTCAAATCATCAAAATTTATACCAATCTTCTATCAACTCATCAAAATGTATCCCCACAACATCCCTCCTTTCAACCAAAATACACAATCTTCCAATCCACAACCCGATATGTCGGACCCAAACGTTTTAAATAACCCCGCTTTTTACGCCTATTTCAATAATATGCACGTTGCTAGCCCTACACCGCAAGTATACTACAACAATACGCCCATACCGCAACATATGGGGTTCACCACTTGGAACACACAACAACCCGGTGGTTTTCAAAACGTTGGAGGATCGAGACAACAAAATGGTATAAATTTTTTAGATATTTTTTTGTAAAGAATATGTTTTTTTTTTAACTTTGTTTGTATTCCATCTAATGGTTGATTTAGATGACGAAGAAGTTCCGGAGACCCAGTTCGATGTCGGTCAAAATGATGTTGAACCTCAAAAAAAGAAACGTTCACACAAGAGGAAAACACCGGGTGAAGAACGCTTGAAAACCAAACCGATACCATGGACTTTCAACGAGGAAATGAGCTTGTCCAAGGCTTGGCTAGAAATAACCGAAGACCCGAGATGTAGTAACTATCAAAAGGAAAAAAACATATTGGTCTCGTATTTACAACGTTTTCCTCAAGTTGGAAGATCAAGAAGATGGATACCGTGATGCCGATGGTATCGGCGCGAAGTGGCGTAAAATGCGTCATTTGATTCAAAGTTTCAACCAAATATACACTCGCCTAAGTAACTCGCGTGTGCGCCAAAGTGGTTCCGACGATGCGATGCTCCAAGCAAACGCCCAAAATGAATTCCGAGTCGAACACAAGAAGGCGTTTCCTTATCTTGCTATTTGGCAATTTTTAAGAAGGAGTTCGAAATTTCACACAGTCATCGCCTTCGATCCATTTAAAACTCGTGGCCAACCGTCGGCTAAGCGGTCAAAAACCTCATCCTCAAACGACCATCAAAGTACCGGGTCGGACGCTCGGTGTCAAATAAATCTCAACGACATTGAGGAAGACAACGAAGAGCCACATGAAGAGGCCGAACCGTTTCAACCACCACAACGGCCGGTTGGCCAAGATAGGGCCAAAAAAGCCGCCCAACCGTCTTCTAGCGGTGCACGAATCGACTACACCGAAACGTTCGAAAAAGTGACCAATAAGTTAGACGGGTTGTTGCAAACGAGCCAACAACGGATCAACTTAAAAAAAGAACACGGGACCGAAAGCTAAAGCTGAAAGAAAGTCGTCAAAAAGCACTTGATTTGCAAATATTAACAACCGACACGACAAACCTTACTGGAGCCGAGCTCGCTTTAGCCGAGCAAATGAAGCAAGAAATTCGAGAAAAATATAACCTTTGTTGAAGTAATTTTAGTTGATGTATTTTTTTATTTTGGTTGAAGTATTTTTTTTTTTAGTTGATGTATTTTTTTATTTTGGTTGAAGTAATTTTTTTTTAGTTGATGTATTTTTTTATTTTGGTTGAAGTAAAAAAAGACTTTTATAAAAAATAGGATTTTTTTTATATCTTTTACATAAAAAAAGACAAAATAAATCAATCCACGTGTCGCAAGACGCCCCACCCAGCAAGGTTGCCCCACTACCCCTTTTTTGGTCAAAATCCTCTTATGTGACGTGGCGCCACGTGTCGCAAGACGCCCACTCAAAAGGTTGCCCCGCTACACTCAGTCTAAATGAGTGGAAGTAAATGTAAGTTATATCTGATCTACTCGTTAAATGCTTGAATTAAATTGAGTTTAAATGAGTTCGAGTTTTTGAAAAAGGAGCTCATATAATAATATTTTTGTAATGATTAACTCAAACAACCTCTAAACTTAATCCTAAATTTACACCAATGTCCACCACATAACTAAAACACATATGCATAATTTGTTTAAACGAAATAAACCACATGTATCTTTCAAGTCATGAAGAACAATCCAAAAAACTAAATAAACAAGATTTGGGTTTCACATACAAGAACCATCCACCCTGAAGGGATCACAAAAGATTCTAATCGCTCATCATCATGATTTGATCTTCTTAGGTTGTCTTGGATCTTAATTGCATGAAAGATTTATGAAAATTGAGGTTTGGAACTTGAAAATTCTTCCTTGAGAGGCCAAAAACGATTAGGGTTGAAGGTCTTTTCATTTGGGGTTGAAGATATCTATAAAAATGGTGAAAACATGATTTTTCGCATGCATATCTGTTGCCCGGCACAAGGTGGTGCCATACCCAGCGCTAGGTGGCGTTGGGTATCATTTTGGCTGTTGTATTGTGCCAGTTAGGGCGCCATGTGGCGCCACAGCACCATCAAACACCAGATGGTGCTAGTCACTGGTTGCTTGCTCTTTTTCGCGTTTTTCAACTTTCGTTTTACGTGTAAGCTTCCAGTTCTTCATAATGCTTTCCGAAAACCTTCCGTTAAGCTGCGGATACCTGCAAATCAAATCAAATCAAACTCAAAATATCTTTGTGATAATAAAATACTTAAAACCATAACTTACACATGTTAAAATACAGTTATTTACTCTTCTATGACTAATATGCATCCAATACGTTAAGAAAATGTATAATCTTTGTAACTTTGTACGTGGATATTGTTTTTTTCTATTTATTGTTAGGTTATATGTCTCACATAAATAATACATCGTTATCAAAAGTTGTGGTTCATAATTGTTACATGTTTTTTTAATGCTTTTCCAGTTTTCCTATATGTCAAGTTACGTACACTAGTGACTAGATGTCTAGACTACATGAATCTAAAGTGTTAGTTACTTATATAGTAGACCCTGCGTCTATAACCAAAAACAACAAGCGATATGAAATTAATAAAAATGACTTAAACCTAGAGTTAAAATATATTCACTCCCATACATAGAATGTACTTATTATTCTTGTGATCGTTGTTTCAGCACAATTTTTGAACTAAAACTATAAAAATAGTAGGAAATGAACTAATAATAATATCTATAATCTTTTAAAACAAAATATATAAACAATATTAAATTTTAAACCTTATCCACTAAAATATTTTTTTAGTAGACAAACTGCCAACAGCTGCTGATGCAGCAACACTTGCCACAGGAATCTTTTTTTCTTGGGTAAATTATATTTTTTGTTATTTATGTTTGTAGCGAGTTGTAATGGAAGACTTTTAACTTCAATAATTACAGGCACAGTTTTTTACTTGAAAAAATCTTCACACTCTACGTCCTTTGGCCCTAACCAGATCATAATTTTCAGTTAAATCAAGCCATGTGCAAAGCACATAAGGGTACGTTAGTAATTTTATTAATTCATTTAAAATACATTTAACAAATAAGATAAAAAGAATTTAAAATAATAATCATCCATTCTCTCTCAACTCACTTTCTCTCTCTAGCTTTCAGAACAACCCCCGTTATTGACCACCATCTTTATCGCACAACCCCGCCTGATATCAGGTTCTTCATCACGCACCACTCCTTTCTCGCTGTTTACAACCGAAGATCTAGCGTCGCACACCATTATGATGGTATGGTTCAGATGAGTGCGGCGACCGCATAACGAGCGACGACGAAAGGTTGATCTATCGTTGCGCACCACTGGAGATCTGGTGTCGCACACCATAGTTGATCTTACGTCATCCCCGGGATATTTAACCGTTTGAAGATTCTGAGATTTGTGACGTCATAGATCGGTGTCTGGTCCTGCTGGAGATATGCTCGTGTTCAAACACGCTCTATGAGATTGATTTGTTGTAGATTTGTTCTGGATTTGTAGTGGATCTTCTTGTATACATTTGATATGTGTGATGTGGAGGATTTAGGTTTTAGGACATGTGGATGTTGGGGGGGAAATTCATGGCCTATGTTACATAAACACTTGTGATCCTTGTTCAATTTTGGTATTCCACAATGAAATCTGAGCAATGTTTTGACACTTTTGTTGTGAATCTTTCTTTAGTTTTGCGATGGTGGTGGTCGGAGTGCTCACCGAAGCAAGCAACTCGCCGCCTGGTGGAGCCGACGAGAGAGAGGGCCGTGGAGGTGGTAGGTGTTATAAATGAGGGATGATTTTTATTATAATATATTTATTAATGCGTAAGATGACTAAAGTACCCTCATCATGTGCAATGCACATGCCATATTTAACTAAAAATTATAACCTCGTTAGGACCAAAGGACGTAGAGTGTAACTATTGTCAAAATAAAGGATTGTGACTGTAATTATTGAAGTTAAAGATCATCCATTGCAACCCGCTACAAACATAAATGAGGAAAAGTGTAATAAATACATTACACCGTGAAGAACTTAATTTAGGAATTGTCTGTATAGGTGACTGGTCCAAGGTCCTAGTGTGTGGTGAATGTAAGCGATCAAACATGTTCATGTAGGAAGTGGAATTTAACTGGCATGCCATGCAAACATGTTGTAGCAACTATATGGGATATGTCTAGGAATGATATTAGGGTTGGAATACTAGAAGAGGGGGTTTCTGAGGTGTACTGGTTGGAAACATGAAAAAATGTGTACATGAATGTCATAGAACCAATATGTGGACCAGAAATGTGGAGTTCATCTCACTTTCAAACAATTCTTATCCCACCCAAACATCATAAGGAAGTATAATGTGGATATGTTTAACTTGTAGGATCGATAACACATATTAAACGCATCACTCTTGATTGAGACGGAAGCATAAACGATAGATAAACAAGACGTAGAAAACTCTTTAATGATAGAATCAACACATATTACATACCGAAAGAGTACACACCTACTTCTAGACAGTCTGGAGACGAAGTCCTAACACACATTTTACACCTACACACACTGAACAAATCAAATCTGAAAGCTACAAAATACAATGTTTAAAACTCTATTTATAGACATTTCATGTTAAACCCATTATTTCCATAACAACACTAACATTAGCGTCGTTATGGATGGTAAACCTGCTATCATCCTAATCCTGCTAATATCTAAACACGCTAACACTATAGCGTGTTTAGCCCTTATCCACGCCAAATCTTAATCTCGCCAATACTTATCTTTTGCATTGAATTGCATAGCTACCGTTACTAGGCTCGATACTACACTTACAGACTTCCCCTTAACTGTTGATATGAATTTTATCCAACACTGGTAATAATCAGTCACAAATACCACATCAACACTAATAATAATAGAGTTTCTTCTTGAGTACTTCAACTCAAGTAAAATTTTTGGATATTAGTAGAAAACTAGTTGAACCCAATGTTCATAACTGATTAACCAAACTGAAATAATTTAAACCCATCAGGTTTTTTAAATACCTTAATCGGAAGTTTTTGGTTATGGTTATGGTTATGGTTATGATTATGGTTATGGTTATGGCTCAAAACCGAATGGAAACGAACAACAACTTGTGCACACCCTTAAAATAACAAACCGAAGTATTGTGGTCTCCGCCGCAATGCACGGCCACCTCACTAGTATATATATGGTAAGGTTAAAATGAGAACACATATATTTCGTAAGAATCGCGAGAACTTGGTCAAAAAAACCATTCAAATACAAATTTTTACACTTATCATTATTACTCGAATACAATACTATGAATAGATTACACATTCAAATTTATATGTATTTGAAAGAAAGAAATTTACACATGTATAAGTTTGACATTTACACATGTGTAAATTTGTTGTGTATTAACGCACGTGTAAAAGAAATGTTGTATTTACACATGTGTAAAAAAATTGTTGTATATTGATCGGCTTTGGGTGTAAAATGTAAACCAAAATGTTCACTATGGTTTGTAAATATTTAAGCTGACCGATCGAAAATAAAACAAGATGGTTTTAGAGTTTTAAACCGAACCGTGAGCACCTGTAGCGTTAATATTGGTATTATCAAAACTGGTACGCATATTCAGTTTTATGGTTTTCGATCAATATAAAACAAATCATATATTAGAAAATGTATATTTTTATATTGTGATATTATACTATACATACTTTTAATTCAATGGTCGGTTTGTAAAGTGATCATTTTCTTGTTCTCTTTCGTTTTGACTAGTATTAAGCATCCCTGCGTTGCGGTGGAGATGTAAAACCATGCCAAATAGTATCAATGTCACACCACCGCGAGCGACCACCAACACTGAATTTGCGGTGTGTTCATACAGAGCGATTAGACCGAAACATAAACATAGAAAATAATAACTAAGTCGATCTAGGATCTGCACGTTATGACAAACTTGTCAAATGGGAAAAAAGAGATGACATAAAAACGTTGAACTATACACGCATGTTGCATCGTGTTAACTCGCAAAACTTAGAACGAAACGTTAAATCACACACGCACTTTGCGCCGTGTTAACTAGCAAAATTTAGAATGAAGCGTAAAACGAAAAATTTGTGAAAGATGAAAAATATAGGGGACAAAAGTTGAAAGTAAAAAAGTTGTAACGTTAAACTGTAAAAGATGAAAAATTTTAGGTTAAAAGTAAAAATTCAAATAGTTTGAGTTAAAAGTAAAAATTTCAAATAGTTTGTTAAAAGCAATTTATTAAATACTTTAGGACTAAAAGTAAAAAAAAAAAAATCAAAATATTTTTGAAAAGCTTCTCAAACATTAATTACAACCCCTTTATGCACATATAAGTTACTAATTTATAGTAACTAGAATTACGACCCGCCGCAATGCGGCGGTGATTCTTTAGTTATAACTAAGTCGATTTAGGACGCACACGTTATGTTGAACATGTCAAACGGGAAAAAATAGATGATATAAAAACGTTCACCCACACACGCACGTTGCGTCGTGTTAACTCGCAAAATTTAGAACGAAACGTAAAAACGTTAAACAAAGACGCACGTTGCGATGTGTTAAGTCACAAAATTTAGAACGAAGCATAAAGCAAAAAATTTGCGGAAAATGAAAACTATAAAGGACCAAAGTTGAAAGTAAAAAAAGTTGTGAGGAAATATTGTAAAAAATAATAAGTTTTGTGTTAAAAGTAAAAAAAAACAAATAGTTTTGGGTTAAAAATAATTTATGAAATACTATTTGGGTAAAAGGTTAAAAAATCAAAAAAAAAATTTGTAAAACCCCCAAAGCAAAGGTTACAAAAACTATATGCATAACTATTTTTTCTTTGAAAAACCCCCAAATCCAAGATTACAACACATAAGTAAAAAAAATCAAAGTGGTTAAATCGCAAAAGATGGAAACTTTTGAATTAGAAGTGAAAAATCAAATTAATCAAGGGGTTAAATTGTATAAGATGGAAACTTTTGAATTAGAAGTGAAAAATCAAATTAATCAAAGGGGTTAAATTACCAAAGATTAAAACTTTAAACTCAAATTGTTAAAGATTAAAACTTTAGGGTTAAAAAGGAAATAAAGATTAAAACTTTAAACTTAACTTGCCAAAGATTGAAACTTTAGGGTTAGAAAGGAAAAATCTAACTTTTTTTAAATACTCCCAAAGCCAATGATACAACTACCATATGCGTAAAGTAGTTGGTTATTAATAAGGTTTTAATTTAATGAAATGAAATTTCAATTTCAAATCTTACACCAAAAATAATATATGTTTTTAAGCCTTGGAGTTTTCATTTGATATGATATCATGTTCTCTAATAAACTTTGTTCTTTAACTTAAAAAAATGAATACCCAAATGTTTTTAATTTTTTTTGGACGTCCACAATAGAGTATTGTGTTGGTATCGTAAACTATAATGAATGCTAATACAATAATGGTGCGATGACAAACCGAACTGGTATCGAACGAACAACATTCATAATGATATTGGTATTATTGGTACCGGTACATGTATTCACTTCTATGGTTTTTGATCGATGTAACATATGTGTTGCAATCCTCTTGGCATATAACGAGTTTATGTTTTCCCTTTCCTTTTTCGGTTGTTATACCAAGTGTGGGTACGTAGCGCACCAATCTGATACCGGCTGAATGTCTGCCGCTTAGCTATAGTAAGTGCCGATATCGTGACGAACCAAACCAATACTGACAACGGTACCGGTAGTGATATTATTAGAACCAATTTCGGTATTCATTTTTATTGTTTTTTTATTAATGTAAGACACGTGTCGATATTCTTTTAGGCATATCACAAATTCATTTTTTGGGTTTTCTTTTTCAGTTGCTATATCGAGTACCTGTATCGTATTGGAACATTGACAAACCTAGGTAACATTGTCCGAATAACATCGGTACCGATATTGTATTCTCGATACAAACACCAGTATTTGCTTTTATGGTTTTCAATCGATGTAAAACACGTGTCGATATCTTTTTGTGCATATTACAACATTGTTATTTTGGGTTTTCTCTTTTGGTTTTTATACCGAGCGTCGATGTTGTACCAGAATTGTAACGAATCGAACATATACTGACCGAATTCCAACCACATGGCTCATGAGATCCCACTAGTTATACATATTAAACAAAAGTGGTCATGAATAGTAACATAACATTATTATATTATTATATATATATTTTTTATTTTTAGTATTTTATTATTATAAATCATTTTAAACATATATTGTTTATATTCTAAAATTTTCAAGCTACGATATTTTATAAATTAACGTCATTTACTATTTTTTCGTTTATTCTAATAACATGGTTGAAAAAGTTGTTAGGCTCCCTTTCCTTTTTCGGTTGTTATACCAAGTGTGGGTACGTAGCGCACCAATCTGATACCGGCTGAATGTCTGCCGCTTAGCTATAGTAAGTGCCGATATCGTGACGAACCAAACCAATACTGACAACGGTACCGGTAGTGATATTATTAGAACCAATTTCGGTATTCATTTTTATTGTTTTTTTATTAATGTAAGACACGTGTCGATATTCTTTTAGGCATATCACAAATTCATTTTTTGGGTTTTCTTTTTCAGTTGCTATATCGAGTACCTGTATCGTATTGGAACATTGACAAACCTAGGTAACATTGTCCGAATAACATCGGTACCGATATTGTATTCTCGATACAAACACCAGTATTTGCTTTTATGGTTTTCAATCGATGTAAAACACGTGTCGATATCTTTTTGTGCATATTACAACATTGTTATTTTGGGTTTTCTCTTTTGGTTTTTATACCGAGCGTCGATGTTGTACCAGAATTGTAACGAATCGAACATATACTGACCGAATTCCAACCACATGGCTCATGAGATCCCACTAGTTATTATACATATTAAACAAAAGTGGTCATGAATAGTAACATAACATTATTATATTATTATATATATATTTTTTATTTTTAGTATTTTATTATTATAAATCATTTTAAACATATATTGTTTATATTCTAAAATTTTCAAGCTACGATATTTTATAAATTAACGTCATTTACTATTTTTTCGTTTATTCTAATAACATGGTTGAAAAAGTTGTTAGGCACTCCCTAGTCGGTCGATCGGGGAGTTGAGAGTACTCGGAGGCGGAGAGTACTCGGGGAATACTCGGACATGTTAAATTATAAAGAAATTAGTTTTCAGAATTTAAATATATGTGAAATAAAATAAATTTCTTAATATTTATAACAAAATATGTGAAAATTATATTAATTCTTTAATTTGATAGGCATAGAAATTATGTTTTATTATTTTTTAAGTCAAACACACCCCGAGTTGACCTACTAGATCCGATTTTGGCTGAGATTGATCGCGTTTGATCGATTCCGAGTAATTAGGCGGAGTTGAAGAAAGTTGTCTCGGCAGTTTACCTTGTAGCGACTACTCAGGGAGTACTCGGCCTTGGAAACCTTGTTTTACAACCATGTCTAATAATATAGCTTAATGATTTATTAAACTCGGAATATAGTGTTACGGCATGCTTATAATTTTTATCTGCGTTTCGATAAAAGCTTTGTTCAAAATTGAACAAGTCAATTATAATTTTTTGTTTTTTTGTTCTTTACCGTGACAAACCGAATCGATACTATCCAAACAAATTTTGTAGCAGTAAGTGTCAGTGACAAACAAAACTTATATTGTTGGAACATCAACATTGGTACCACGTCGATTTCAACCGAACATCGGTACCGATATTTGTACTTTTGATATACATTTTTTTTAGTTTTTGATCCATATAAACTATGTATCAATATTTTTTTAGGCATATCATGACAATATTTTTTGGGGTTTATCTTACAGTTGCTATACAAAGTGCCAATTACGGCATCGATGCCTTATTCAATCAAACCGATACTGGGTGGCTTCCCGCCGCAACGCGCGGGGGAAGTCCACTAGTTATTAAGAAAACATAATATAATGTAAACTTTAAGGTAGATGTTTATAAAACCATCTTTGAAAATAGTGGAGTCCCCGAGACAAGAGGCTCGGGCAAGGCAGCAACACCTCCCCATAAGGCTACTCGGTGTGGGAGGGGACAAGTCCTTGGAGGATGCCCCTTCACCTCAGCGTCACATCACCATCCAAGGAGGATGCGCTTTCAAGGATGGACTAGGGGAAATGAAGGATGAGCCTAAATATATATGTGTGTGTTGTATGTATATGTGTGTGTGAGAAGGGAGAGACATTATTTTGTCCACACTCGGCCCGCCTTCAACGTCTCTATCTTGCCGCTCAGCATGCCGCCGCCCATATGAAAATAGTGTTGGAGGGCGTCGCCGGGCCTGACTCCCACACGGAGTAGCCTGATGTTTGGGGCTGCCAATTTCTAATCGCGTGCAAAGATTATCATATATATTTGGATTATAAAATTATATTTGTTTAAAGATATGTGTGGTAGCCCTACCTTAGGCCAGTCTAGAGGGCTCGGGCCCATTAATGATTGCCTCATGGATTTAGCATGACACGCCTAGCGGCCTAGGCCTAACAATAAGCAAATCACAAAAACCACAAGGGAAGTCTTCAAACAACAATACAAAACTAGACATATGTATCTCAACCAAACCAACTAAATTGAAGCATAATCCATAATGTTCAATAACATCCCATGCCAAGTATTCTTGCAATGTCAGAGCTGATCAAATGTCACTGGTCACACATGCATGCATTTTCTTTTACTAGTCAAGACTAAAATACATGCGTAAACAAGTCAACTTAGGCTAGTGAGTTCTAAGCTACATATTTCAAAACATAACTTCTATACTTACGTAGGTTATTACAACAACCACTACAACTTGAAATACCTTATGTATTCCCTAAGCACACTTATCAAGTCCAACTAATTGCCCAAAGGCTTAACAAAAATCACATTGGTTAATTGTAATAAATTAACTATAATAAATTCGTCTTTGGTGAGCAACACCTTAACTGTAATGGCTTTGCCAATTGGAATTCTACCCCCCCCCCCCCCCCCCCCCCCCCCCCCCAACCCCAAAACCCCCAACAAAATCACATTGGTTAATTGTTCAAAACTCATGCGAGCTATTTCATATAACCATTGTATTCCATTAACTGTAAAAGTTTAACATGCACTTGAGCCCTAAACGTTTAAAAATGGCAAAAACACAAATAAGCACTTGGACATAACTGCACGATGAACCTCCCTTAACCTCACTCTTATAGCTCAACAAAAGACAGTTCACCAATTATAACAACATTTCACAACACGTTATCATCTACCATCGTTTATCGGATTCTAATACCCACTCCCTTAACCCTTAACCCATACTTGATAGTTGATATTGAACTCGACAATTGCATTGCCTGACCTCGTTTACTTTCCAATTCCTAAATCCGAATTGATTTTATTAAAGTTATATAAAATTAATAATTATTCAATTATTAAAATTAATTTACATTTAAGATGTCCTAATGTCGGGTCACAACATCATTCACTTGGGTATAATGGGTCTGCACTAACGAGTCGTTCACAGTTGTCTCTAAAGAACAACTCGTACCCCGTTGTTTCATTAACTCGAACTATAATCAGGCATAACGAACCATCTCAAACATGAAGCTTTTTCTTTGTAACATTGTTATCAAAATCCAAGTCAAGCTACGTGTGTTCTGATAGCAACAATACCCAACGTTAAACTATGACAATAATGATATAATTACAACATCAACTAGGGAGGTACGGACGATCTCATGGGCAGTGGCGAAGCTTGACCCGAATGACCGCAGAGGGGGGGGGGGGGGGGTCGAAAACGTATATACCAAAAAATTTCTATATGAAAACTACATATATAACACTACTGAGCGAAAAGTTCGGGGGGTCGGGCGCCCCCTCCCGCCCCTTCTATACTTCGCCCCTGCTCATGGTGCGGTCTGAAGAAGATCTAAAGTCGAAAGACTAAACGAGAAATTGTCACCACTCGAAAATCCTCGTTTTCCTCGATTTGAGGTTTATAAAATAGTTAAAACTAGTAAATTACAACTACGGGGACTGTTTGTGTAATAAATAAAACTTAAAAACTAACTTCAGTTAAAAAAATTAACGAAAGTTCATTGAGTACCAACATGTTGATAGGTAGAATTATTGTATACCAATTACGTATGTAAGATTATTATTTACCAACGGGACAAATGTTGGTTTATTAAAAACCAATTTTCCATTAATATATAATATGTATCGTATTTGAATTCATAAACTCAACCTGTTAAGCCGCTAACTTGACACAATTGTAACCTCTTAACAGAAACGTAGAAAGGAAGGTTGTAACTTGTAAGTTAGTTCATAACTGTTCTCAACACAAAAAAAAAAAAAAAAAAGAAAGAAAGAAAGAAAAAGAAAAAGAAACAGCTTCAGTTTTGTATGAATTGCAACTATTTTAAAAGAGAAAATTTCAATTTTTGTCCTTTATGTTTGCACTGAATTTTGAAATGTGCCCTTTAAAAGTTTTAGTTTCAATTTATGTCCAAAAAACACATGTTTTATATCACTTTATGTCCTTTACACCAAACTGAGTTAAATTACTCAGTTATATTTATTTAATGCAAGGGTATTATTGGTATTTTAATGAAATTTACTCTAATTAATAATACAAAAGATAAACCATTAATCTTTGACTAAAAAATGCAAAATATTCAAAAACAACTCTTCTTTTTAATAAAAATGAGACCGAGGCTCTGGATGTTTCTATTGACAACCTTTGATGACAAACTGGACTACAGAATTGCCTTCAGCTCACTCTTGCCATCACCGCTCCCTCTCTCCACCAGCGGCTGTTTCCGGCCAACGTCCGCCGGTCCCCTCCCTAAACATACCAAACCGCCTCCTTAAACATCAACCTCCGGCGATCAGTAAACCATGACAGATTAACACACACACACTTTCTCATATTTTTCTCTCTCTACTCCACCACCAAGCACCACCTCACCATCTGCCTACCACCACTACCAGCTATCCACCACCTGCCGACCACCACCACAAACAAGCGGCCATCTGAACCCACCCCTACACATCAACAAACAAAAACAGCACCGCAAATCCCAAATCGGTATCCAACCCAAATCAATACCCAATCCCAAATTGGAACCCACAATCTTCATAACCAACAACCACAATCGTCGCCCACCCATCATCGCATGTAGCATCCAACCACAACCAACTTCCGCCACCAGCTCACCGTCATCTCGCCACCAACGACTCCAACCAACGTCGGAAAAAACACCGTTAACCACCTGTAAATTCGCCATAAGAACCCTAGAGAGAGATGGGTTTGGGGTTGTGGTTATTAGATAAGATCTTGCCATCTCTATTCAAATCTATTCATCTCTTTGTTTGATTTTAGATAAGATCTTGCCATCTCTATTCAAATTTAGATATGATCTGTACATATCTGTGGTGGCGGCTGGTGGTTATTTAGGGTTCAGACGACGGTAGTGGGTTGGGGGTTTAGGTTAAGGAAGATATAGGTTAGGGAAGATAAGGGGATAAAGGGATGTGATGCATTTACTTATAAAATACCATTTTTGCCCTTGCCTTAAATAAACATAACTGAGTAATTTAACTCAGTTTGGTATAAAGGACATAAAATGATATAAAACATGTGTTTTTTGGACATAAATTGAAACTAAAACTTTTAAAGGGCATGTTTCAAAATTCAGTGCAAACATAAAGGACAAAAAGTGAAATTTTCTCATTTTAAAATGAACAATGCTATATCTTCTTTTGGATAAGAAATTAGAAAATGAGGAAAAGATAAGAACACATTTCATTACCTCCTTGATTAGTTAAAACATGAGAAAGAATTAAGATCGGTTACTAGAGTACTAGACAAACCAAGGGACGAGGGATTTTAACTGTAATCGACAATGTCAAATATTATCGTTGAGAAAGTAACATTAGATAACATGATAATAAATATATCTTCTATGATTAGTAAGACAACACTATGTTAGTTACCATGCAACCGAAATTTACCTTCTCTAAGAGAGTGTTGTATCACATGAATTGCTGGGCAAATCTCCCTTGGCGGTAGAAGTTAAACAATCTACTGCCGAAGGAGTAATTACCCTGCAATACATTTATACATCGAAAAACATTTGAATTCGTCGGTAGGTTATATGACAATGCGGTTTCTTTGTAACTATTTATAGACCAAGACAGAATGTAAATGTTCTTATGCATATGGAATATCCTCCACATATTTCTCATTGTACAACATCTTAAGAATATTACACATAAAAGAGTGTCACAAGATTGATTGATGACAATTGATGTCAACATCGAATGCACGGAAACTAGCTTTACGACCAAATTTTGACCGACCTTTAGATCTTCAAAGAGACAACGAAGCATAGGGGTAAGATGGGCATCGATACTACAATGCCTTGGCTTAAGAACTAGTTAAGATAAAATGAGATGAAAGCATATATTCGTACACTTTAATAGATGTCCTAACGATGAGGAAAATGGAGAAAGTGTCTCCACTATCACTTCATGTGAAAAAAGAGTATTTATATTCTATTTTAAATTTCGTTTCTAGGGCAACGTGCCTAAACTAGGTCTCGTCGTATTCATTCTAGGTAATTAACTTAAAAAAATGTAAATTTCGCGTAGTAGTAGTAATAGAATGGTATAACTTAGGTGTAAAAAACGATCATTTTCTATAACACTCACAAACCCATTATGTATCAACAAAGATAAACTTGAAAGCATCTAAAAAAGGTTGAGATTTTGATCAAGCAAGGTTCGATGGTCCTAACAAGAATTGTATATTGGCATATCCAACACAAAAGCCCACATTATTTATTATTCGTATATTAACTTTTGATGTATATAATTTACAATAATTCACCAGACAACAATCAAACACGTGGGCCCAGTTAGATCAAGGACCCAAAGTTAAAAGGTGGGGGTGATCTTTAAGCCCAAGTGCATGAGATTGAGAAGCCATCAATCCAACAATTCGTGTCGAGAATTTAGCCGCAATTTATAAGTGAGCTAAAGTCATAAATGAGTTGAAAGTCATATAAATTGATGAAAAAATCAGATAGGAAGATTAATTTCGCTAGAAAGGATATGAAGCAATAAGAGGATGACATGTGGCAACATTTAAAATAAAGAAAAAAAGTATTTTAGTCAATCCAACATTTTCTTCTTCCTTTTTCAAAACCCAGTAACTTCAAAACCCACCATTTTCAAAACCCACCATCTTCAACCATTTCTTCACTTTCTATCTCAATAATCACTACATTATAGTGCGATTTTCATCACCAATCAATGATTCAAACCCCCGATCAACGTGTTCTTCAGTTTTTTTTGAAGAAAACCCAGTTTAATTTCATACAAAATCTTGTTTTTTCCGGTGATTTTGAAGATAATCACTCGATTTGTTCGATTCAATCGCTGATAAGTGTTTCTATCATTTCAAATTTCGTCAATTGATGAAGAAACCGGCTTCGATCCATGTAAGAAATTCTTTAATTTCATTTTCACGATCTGGGTTTTTATTTAGTCATTGCGTTTTACGATCTTGGCGGGGGTCCGGGGGCGGCAGCCCCCGGTAGCGGGGTCCAAGGGGCAGAGCCCCTGGCTGGGGTTGAGCTGTACTAAAAACGCATCAGAAAAATTAATTTTCCAGAAATTGGCTCATTTCGAAGACAATTCAGACAGTTCACAAACAATTCACAAACAGTTTTATGTGTCCATTGCGTTTTAGAAATAAGAGAGTTTTATGTGTTTTCTGGCTATTGCGTTTTAGAAAAAACACATTTTTAAGTATCTTTAGTCATTGCCTTTTAGGTAAAACACATTTTTGAAGTGTTTTTAGTCATTGCGTTTTAGGTAAAACACATTTTTAGGTGTTTTCAGTCCATTGCGTTTTACAGAGAACACTTTCTTTTGTTTTTTTAGGTCATTGCGTTTTAGAAATGAGACATTTTTAAGTGTTTTCTGGCCATTGCGTTTTACAAATAAAACATTTCTTTGTGTTTTCTGGCCATTGCGTTTTACAAATAAGACATTTCTTTGTGTTTTTTGTGCATTGCGTTTTAGGTAAAACACTTTTTTATGTGTTTTCAGTCTATTGCGTTTTAGAAATAAGACATTTCTTTGTGTTTTCTGGCCATTGCATTTTATAAATAAGTCATTTCTTTGTGTTTTTGGTGCATTGCGTTTTAGAAAAATGTCATTTTTTAGGTTTTTTTTTTCATTGCGTTTTACGTAACTGGTGGTTTTTCTATTGCGTTTTACACAACTGGGTTTAAATTTTTTTTTAAATATAGCAATAGTATACTCGTTTTAAAGATAAAAAAGCGCTCGTTTTTTTGGTGCAATTTTTATAAAAAAATAATGTCGTATGAAAGAGTTATTAACGTTTAAAAAATGGGGGGGAATTGGAGGAGAGAGAAACTATTGGCTTGGATTGACTAGAATGCCCTTGAACAAACTCACGCGCCTCTTTTTTTTTCTTTTCAATTTCCCTGATTTAATCTTAGCCCTTGATTAACTAAATGGATGGTCAAGATCACTTCCTAGCCTTCCTAGCCAAATTAACTTCCTATTGTATCTCCACCCATATAAATTGTAAACCCTGTTTTAATTGCATACAATCTTAATTATGTTATTACTTAAGCTTCTGATTGATTTTGAGTAGGAATGACAACGAGTCTAGCCACTCATAGGCTGTCTAAGATCGTCTCGTTAAAAATTTAAGCTGAGCTTAGTTAAGCTCGATATTGAGGCTTATTTAATTAAGGGCTTGAGCTTGTCTAGGCCCGTAAGTCAAAATGAGCTTAAATGAGCCTATTATTTTTATATTTTGTATCTAATATTTAAAATAATAATATTAACATAATAATACTTATTGTATACATACTATTATAAAAAAAGGTAAATTACTTTTTGAGTCCCTGTCTTTTATGGGTTTTAACCACTTGAGTTCAAACGTAAAACGTTTAACGACCTGAGTCCTCATAAGCATTTTCTTTAACCATTTGAGTCCAAATTTCTAACACTTTTAGAATTTTTTGGTTAAGTATTGTTAAATGACCAAAATACCCTTATATTTAAAAAATAAAAAAAACTCTCTCTCTCTCTCTCTTTCTCTTTTATTACACAGGAGAAGCACTGTGTGGTTTCCTCACCGGCGTCTTCCTCTCCATTTTGCTTATCCTGATTGCGATGCGACGTCGTAAGGTTATTTATATATATAAACTAGGTTTTTACCCGAGATTGCTTCCCGGGCTCGGGAAACTTAGTTATATCAATTATTATTTGTTATTAATACGACATCATTACATCAAGCATCTCATTGGATTCAACAACAATGTCTTCACATCACCGGATTAGATCATAAACCCATATTAGAGGTCAAACAAAAGCACAACAGGACCACGTGAATAACATCATTTTCAATTTTACTTCAATGCACTTACATGATCGGGTGATTTGGGATTTTGTAAAAATGTTTGTTCTTGTACTTCTTAACAAAATTACATAGAATTCAAGAAAACAAAACAATGACTTAAAGAACTATACTTTAACACCCAATATGATCGAGCAAACAGATGTTGACCAAAAGTCAAACAGTTGTTCACCAAAAGTGAAACAAATGTTCAACCAGATCCACTGTCTTCTTATATTTTAGAACTGTTTTCCTCTTCAAAACACTGTTCAACCTAACATGGGTTTTCATGAACTGTTGACCTAAAGTCAAACAGATGTTAAAACCACTGTTTGAGTTATTCAAACGTCTGTTGAATACTAAATGAGATGTTGACCAAAAGTCAATCAGATGTTGACCAAAAGTCAAACCGAGTATACTATCTTTAGCTTACATCTCCGCATTGTTTCCGTTAAACATGGACCTAATAATTTACATGTACATATGTAGTTTTAGAATCACAACTTCAAAACTAAACAAACAAGTCTAGTATCAGTTTCGAAAAGCAAAGAACTACAACCCAAAAACTTGGTTCAATGTATCCTTCTGCATTTGCCTTCTTCAACCAATGAACATTCATCCGAACATAAAAAGCTTTTTACATTTCACAAAGTTAAGTGTAAATGCTTGACCTGGAGCCATGCCTTTATCTCTCAAAAATTTTCTCATTCCTTGCAGATAATATCTTGGTTGACCTCGAGATGAACCTATAGCAGCTTGAATATTCCAAACATCACCTGCCACGTCCACAATCTTCAAACCCATCTTACGATTCAGTCCAAGATCTTCAGCCTGTTTTTTAAAATGGCGCGCTGTAACAAACAACGAACAATTCAATAAACAAAGAATTAACACATCTTTAAAATCTGACTAAAGTATTATATATTAGTAAACTCATCATCACAAACTTACAAAATGACCGTCCACACGGAAAGAAATAGGTACGATCTGATTATCTTCATTCACAACAACCATACCACCTTCATTGACATTAACGATGTCCTGTACAGCTTAAGTATCTGAACTCAAGACAATCTCTTCTATCACCTTTTCTTTAACAACAGCACAAACCTCTGGTGGAAGCACTAAATCACAGGTAGCACAATTGAAAACCGTGATATGAAAAGTCTGAAGATCTATCATCTCAAAAACAATGAGATGATCAGCAGTTAATGACAACTCATTCTTTATCTCCTTCCATCCGATAATTGTGTAAAGTTCATTGTTGATATCTTCCATCCCTACAGACCAGTTCTGGTTTTCAGATCCTTTAATAAGAACCAGATATGAAGGAATAGTGTTTAACATCTTGTGATGAACAAAAGAACGATTAATACTCTACAATCAGAATAAAACACATTATATAGTACATTAGTAAAAATATATCAGAAAATTGAGTAAACAAATAAAAGACAACAATTAAACAACTGTATCTCCAAAAAAATTACATGATGAATAATATTCGAATTTACATACCACATAATCTTCGTTACCAGATGGTTTGTAGTAAAACTCTTCACAAGGAGCAAGAGCAATGTCTTGATAAAAATACAATATTCTGAAACTTTCTAATGCTTCTTCATAATGAAATATGAACCATGAATCTGAAGGTATTTTCAAACTGTCTACTAACTGACACCAACCATTATAGAAATAATATATGCCATTGCTTAGAGGATAGATCTTAACTTTAAAAACATTTCCAGTTGTGGTCCGGATCTTTGTATTTCCAATTGGATAATTAAACTGTTGAATCCAATTTTGATACTGTTTTGGCAAAATCTAAGCATAAATAAAAGAAACACTTTTATTGCTAAATATCATACCAAAAAATTAAAATTAAGTGTTAAACTAAGATCGGATAAAATTACTAACCAAACATTTCCTTTTACTGTTTTCAAGGTAACACAGAAATCCATAAATCATTCTCACGTAAAACTATAACAGTATCAATCATATAGAATCAAAATCAATAACATTAAGAAACAAATGAATACAATCAGGAATTTATATTATACTTCAGAATAACATCGTTACATGAACAACTTTACAAATAAACGTGACAATACATTAGTAAAGATTGAACTTTTATATCATACATCAGAATCACATCAACAACTTTATAAATAACTTTACAAATACAAATGAGAATACAACAGTAAAGATCGAAATTTTATATCATAAATCAGAATAAGATAAATATATGAGCAAAGTGAAATCCAATATAATCAACAATGGATAAGACAAATGTTAGATACACGAAATGCAGATCACTTTTTTTAGAATCATATATGTCTATCATAACATGCATAATAACTACATAGTAATCGGATATACAAAAAAATTAGGACTATCAGAAATTGTTCCAGTATAAGCTGCAACAATAAACGCAATCATAAACAACAATGGATTGAAAAAAAACAGGGAGATACATGAATACACCACCGTCGATTACAACTTCTTCATTAATCTAGCAAAAACCATAATCGGCTATGGAATTCAAAACTAAAAGAATAAACATGAAAAAAATACAAAACAAATCAGATTATTTAACAATACCTTTATTATTATACAAGATGATATTGATGAAGATCGGAAGAAATCGAAGAAGATGACAGAGTTTCTTGGAGAAACTGTGGAAAGAAACGTGGAGAGAGAAACGAACCGAGATTTTGTGAGGATCTTTAAAAAGTTAGAAGGTTTAAAAATATCCCATGTAACCGGGTCGGATCACCCCATTTTAGTTTTTCGTCAACATCTGTTTGACTTTTGGTCAACACCAGTTTGAGTTTTGGTCAACATCTCATTTAGTATTCAACAAAAATTTGAATAACTCAATCAGTGGTTTGAAAATCTGTTTGACTTTTAGTCAACAGTTGGATGGAAACCCATGTTAGATTGAACAGTGTTTTGAACAGATGTTGGGGCTTAAACAGATGTTTGGCGTTCTATATCAGTTGTTTGGACTTAAACAGATGTTTGACCTTAAACAGATGTTTGGCCATAAAGAGATGTTTGGCAATAAATAGATGTTTGGCCTTAAACAAATGTTTGAAGTTAAACAGATGTTTGCCCATAAAGAGATATTTGGCCTGAAACCAAACATCTATTTAAGGTCAAAATCTGTTTCACTATTCGCCAACATCTGTTTGACTTTTGGTCAACATCTGTTAACATATAAACACTGTTAACATAAATTACAAATAATTAGCTAATAGACATCACACAAATAGCATCTTAAATCATCAAGACCCTTAACAATTTGACCATATGATTTAATCGTGTGTTTTATCTTAGATGGGACAACTCGAAAAGAAAATTCACTAAAAGGATAACATATTAAACGGGTCAAAAAAAAGCTCAAAGTGTATTTTACTGCAAATCAGGATTACCAACAATGCCAACAGTCAAGTCAACCATGTTTCTTTCACCTTTGACTTTCAAAGTCAAATCAGTTACTTACCAAATTCATAAATACATAAAATTTCTAATATAACCGCAAACATTAACACACCTAATAATCTTAACTCTGCTATAAACTGTAAAACACAAACCCAAATATCACATTTCCCTTGTAGTATTAAAGAATTCACACCAATTCAACGAAAATTACAAAAATAGACATTCTTATACAATAACTTTCTAATACAGACATCCCTATTCAACCTTCACCAAAGTAGTCAGGCTCATTTCCATCAATGATGTCTATATTGTGAATCTTTATTGCCTCATCAATAATTCCCTGACTTGACCTTTGAATTGTAATTCAAAGTCCAAGGAATCTGTGTCATCCTCATCCCTGCACAGTGTAAGATCAAGGAGATCTTGCAGATCTTCAACACCCAGGCCCAGTGCTTGTTCCCTTGATATTTTCTTCACCTCACCACTGGATTTGATCAGAGTCAATACGTGGGCCTGTTTGTCAGATTTCCACTTTAGTATTTTTGAATCCATTGGGTTTCTTGGGAGAGGTTTTATTGATGATGAGTTTGGAGATGGTGGCCTGGTAATGACTGGCTGAGCAGTATTTATAGTTTGTGTCAATTCAAGTTTTTCTCCTATCATATGCTTAAGGCCTATTTTTACAAGGTAATCCCCTGCTGCTTTATCTGCTGCTGTTTCTGCATCCATCTGATTTTGTTTCCTTATTTGGTAAAAGATGGCAATAGGTGGAGCAGTGGATCTCCTGATTTGTACCTTTTGTGGCTTAGCTGGAACCACTGCTTCAGGGTAAACAGGCTTTTGTGGAACATTAGGATTTTTCTTTCTTAATTCTTCCAGATTTTTGTAAGAGGCCAACACTTTATACTCTTTCCACCTTGTCACTTGGTTCCTTGACCCCAAATTAGCTGTTATTAACTCTTCTTTCATTCTCTTCAGCTGCAGAGTCCTTTCTGGTACATTTTTCTTAAACTTTGCCCAGATAGGAGGAGTCTGCTTCACCTTGTTTTTTTATCATATCTTGAATTCTGGTTGTTTCACTTTCTAGCTCACTGATGGTCCATTCTTTGTACTGGTACCTTTCTCCCTTGTATGTTTTGTAAGCCATGATATTATCAAGATAATCTTTCCTCAAGGTTTCATCAGCTCTTTCTGATAAATTTTGACATAGATCTTTTGAAAACTGCTCCAAAGTTTTGACTTGGGTTAGCATATATTGGTAGTATGTTTGAATCTCTCTATCAGATTTTCCTTCTGTATTTCTTTTGGAGATACCCTCTGCTTGTTGAGCCTTTAACTTCAAGTATTCTTCAATGTTATTAGGCCTTGGATATCCTTGAACAGGTGGCAAGTTCCTTTTAGCAGGGTCATCTTCAGAGTAGAAGGATTTGATCTCCTTTCAAACTGCTGGAAGATCTAATGGATACTGGACTCCTGCAGGAAAAATGGCAGTGTTTGAATTTGAGACTTGTGCTGAAGAGAGTGGGACAGGATTGGGAATGGTAACAAGGGACAGTAGTTATGTGGATGTTTGTGGTAGTGAAGGGTCATCATTCAGAATTATCCCTCTCCTTTTAGGTTTTGGAGAGGTTGGTGGTGTTTTGGTAGGTTGAGTGGTGGTGATTTGAGTGGTAGATGGTTGACTAACAGTTGTTGAAACAACTGGTGTTTCAACCACTGTTGCCATTACAACAGATGATGTGTCACCTGAAGTCTTCTGCTTTTTGGCAGGTGCTGTTGGTGGTAATGAGGATGTTTTTGATGGTGATGTGATTTGTAGTAAGGTAGTGGATTGAGTGTGTGTTGAAGTGGTGGCAGTTGTTGGTGTAACAGATGTTGAAACCACTGAAGTACCAACAGCTGTTGATACAATAGGTGTTTTATGTCTGCTGGTTTGGAGGTTTGATGTGTGGAGCTTTTGGGAGGTGTGGATTTGGGTGGGTTGCCTCACTTTTCTAGTGGGCTGTTTTCTTTTAGGCTCGGGATTTTCTTCATCCTTGGGGTCAGAAACACCCTGCACTTCCATTTCCATATAAACTTTCTTCTCCTGTTCAAACCTTGATTTTCCCTTTGCCTCTCTATCCTTTTTCACCCTTGCATTTTCATCAGCAATGGCATTTAAGGTCACATCAACATTTTTAGAACCATCTGGTTTAGGGATGTCTGCAAGCATACTGGATTTGTCTGGTGCAATGTACAAACCATCTTCATATCCCTTTTTCTTTAGCTGCTTCATTTTCTCCCCTTTTTTGGCATCAGCTGGTGGTGGGTTGTCCACAAAGATGATAGTAGGAGGAGCAGAATTAGTGGTTTTCAGCAAGTGGGCCATGATTGTCTTTATGTCTGCTTGTGTATCCATGAACCTAGCTTCCATCATATTTCTGATCTTTTGAACATGTATTTCATGTTGCTGATCAGCATATGCCCTTTGTTGGTGAAGCAGAGGTTGAAATAAACTCCAAAGCTCAGTGGGAGTAGGAGTAGATGATGGAGCAGATGTTGTATCTGGTGCAGCAGTGGGTGTTGCCTTTTGTGCTTGTAACAACTGTTGCAGCATTGACTTAATATCTGCAACAGATGTGTCCAATTTGTCAACCCTCTCTGTCAATTCCTTGTACATTAAACCATCGCCCAAGTTAATGGGATCATCTGATTTTCCACTGGCAGTGGTTGTATCAGCAGTTGACTCAGGGAAAGTTTCCCAAAAGTCATCCACAGATGCCCCTTTTTCTTGGTACTGGGGACTTCTTTCCTCAGCAATTGACATCCTATTAATAGAACCAGTGGTTGGAACAAAGACACCAGTGGATATCACAGTTGCTGGAGAGGAAATTGCCTTCAAGGGAGTCTTATTGATGAAATAACTGGCCAGGTGTAGATCAGTGGATCCAACACCTGTAGTTGTTGCTCCACTTGAACTACTGAAAGGAAGTACTTGTACTTCCTGCAGTGTAACCTCCTCAGTTGTTGGTGGGTTAGCAATGATTGAGACACCAGACCCAGTCACTTGTTGAGGTATATTCTCATTAACAGGTGTTTGAGAAGAACTGGTTTGTGTCTGGGCTAAATCAACTGCATCCAACAAAAGTTTTGTTTGTGGGGGAATTTGAGAAGTAAGGATAGGTGTAGAAAGCGAATTTGCCCCGGGCAGTGGGCTGTGGATGATGGAATCAAGTGATTCCAGAGCATCATAATTTGGTGTCCCTGTTCTTACAACCTGTTCTTTTTTAGAAGAAGCAGGAGGAGTTTGAGGCTCAGGTTGAGATCTTTCTTCCAACTGTTGTGAGGAAGTAGCAGCAGTGGTTATTGGTAACTTTTGTGTTGTCACTGGTAGTTGCTCTGGGATCTCATCTTCCAGAGTTACCTTTGTTTTGGGTTTGGGGGGCTTTTGTGATTTTTTCTGTTTTGGTCTTTTGGTGGTTTTAGGTGGGGGTTTCACAGCAGTTGTTTTGCTGCTGTCATCACCTTGAGCAGTGGGCTCAACAGCAGGTGCCTGAGGAGCAGTGGTAGCTGCTGAAGTCTGCTCAGGAACCTCTGCTTGTGCTTTGGAAACTTTTGACAGCCTTGTAAAGGTTTCAGAAGTAAGGCTCTGTATTGAAAAAGGATTGCCCTGGATAAGCACATGGGCATTATCTTTTGAAAATTTCTTTTTAAAATAGTAACTTAAAAACCTCGGAAAGAGCAAAAATGCCTTTTTATTAACATTTGTAACAAGATAATTGAAGATTTCCTGGGAATAGTTAAAAATTTCACCATGTAAGATAGCATAACCCAGATATTGAATCTTCAATGGGATTTCATTGAAAGCAGTGGTCTTGTTTGAGACACACATCAATAGGGTATGAAACAAAAACCTTGTGGTAGGAGGAAAACTGCCTTTTTCTAAAGTGTCTTTTTTCATTTCCTCTTCATAACCCCTTTGAATGAAAAACGTTTGATACTCTGTTTTAGGGAAAGATGTTTTACCTTGAAGATCATCGAGTTCAAAAACCTCCGAAATGGTTTGAGGTGTTATTGTGACTGGAACATCCTTTATAGAAGAATTAATGGCTAAGGGCTTTTTATCCTTAGTTTCCAACTTAGCATTTTTCCAGAATTCTTGCTGGGT
Organism: Helianthus tuberosus; assembly: GCA_030545235.1. Taxonomy (NCBI): domain Eukaryota; kingdom Viridiplantae; phylum Streptophyta; class Magnoliopsida; order Asterales; family Asteraceae; genus Helianthus; species Helianthus tuberosus. The sequence goes on along the minus strand of CM060382.1, from coordinate 38,275,585 downwards.
ATCCATGTAGATCGGAGCATCACAAGTCAACAAAGTTTTGTACTTTGAAGACGACAGAGCATCAATGATGGAATTGAAGGTTTCGGTGTGACTGGGTTTTTCAAGTAGACCCAAGTAGTTATGTGTGGATTTGAGTGGGAGAGACATCGTGATTTGAGTATGATTGCGAGAGGAAGAAGACGATGAAAAGGATGAGTGATTTTGAGAGAAATGGATGATAATTTCTTTGAAAAATGAATTTTGAATTCGATTCGACAGTAAAAACACTGTTTGGGGGTTTTGATCAGGGTTTTATAGGGGGGAAGTGAATGCTGATGTGGCAGCGGTTACTAAAAGATCTGACCGCTATGTACTGTCCATGTGCCAACCTCTGATGATAATGGAGGACAGTTGGTAGGAAACCACTGATGGAACAATATCAGTGGTTTGCAACGGTTACAAATGAGAATAGTGACTGACTTTAAGCTAGTAGTGGATAGACATCAGTGGGTTAAAACACTGATTTTGAACAATAGTTATTTTTATTTTAACTTTAATTTTTATTACCAAAACAATATTCGAGGAACTCTTATCTCATTGGAATGTAACGATTAAGTAAAATTGTAATTTCATTGTAATTCTAGTTTTCACTTGATAATTTCATTCTATAATTAATTAACCACATCAACAATAAAAATGTGAGCAGTGGAAATGGCAGTTAAACCCCTGTTTGGGGTTTTGATTAGGGTTTTATAAAAGTGAAAAGTGGATGCTGAGGTGTCAGCGGTTACAAAGCGTGGACAGCTAAGAACTGTCCACGTAACAACCTCTATTGAAAATGGATGACAGTTGTTTAGGAAACCACTGATGGACAATATCAGTGGATGTCAACTATAAAAATGTGAGCAGTGGCTATTTTTAACTATAAGTGGATAGCCAACAGTGATTGAAACACTGATGTTTTGAGTTAAACAGATGTTTGGCCATAAATAGATGTTTGGCCTTAAACAAATGTTTGACCTTAAACAGATGGTTGCCTATAAACAGATGTTTGGTCTTAAACCAAACATCTGTTAAAGGTCAAGATCTGTTTGACTATTGGTGAACCTCGGTTTAAGTTTTGATGATCATATGTTTGACTTTTGGTCAACAGTTGGATGGAAACCCATGTTAGATTAAACAGTATGAATGAATAAACACTGAAGTATCATAAAACTTTGAATGAAAATCGTGATAAGTTAAATGTGATACAACAGTTGAGATGAGACCTTTGCATTTTAGGCTTGTTTCTTATTTTGATTAACTGTTGATGATGTTGAGAGTTTTTATTGACACTGACATTTTAAAATATGTTAAGATAGATATTGAGATTATTAAAATAAACTATTACATAGAAAAATAGAAATTTAATGAAATATTTATAAACTATTACACGCTAGAGTTAACACTTGTTAGGATTTCGTAAACTCTGGCCTTTCTCCATGTGATTTCATGCTCTCTTTTGTTTTTCAGATCAGTTAGCATGTTGCAGATTTTCTGATCCTGTTTTAGAAGTTGTGTGAGAAACTCTTCTGCATTTTTCTAGAAATCTGATGGAGGAGAGTGGAGGACTTCATCAAGCAATGCTATGCTGTTCCAGGTTTCTTGTAATTAGTGTCATTGATTATGTCGACTTTCCTATTTAGTTCTTCGTCTGTTCTTTTTTCTTTAAGTGACCACATCGAGAATTGGGTTTTAACATTGCTGGTGTCTGACCAGTGGTAGAAGCTGAAGTTTGCCATGTAGATTTTTGTTGGATTTTCTGATATGGAACAACCTTTCACAGACAGTGATTTGTAGGACAGTTTGTTGATGTTTTGAATCAAAAAGTAATTATCGATCTTTTATATACTTTAAAAACGCGTCTACATGGTAAATGAAGATGTTAATTGTAATTATGATAATCTGCTTTTGTTTTTTGAACTTCAAAAATTTGTCCCTTGGGTTTCTTGGTATTTAATTTTAAAGTTTTCCCATAAAAGTTAGGGTTTGAAAAGGTTTTTGCATTAAAAGACTGCTGCTTTGAAATATACATTAATATGTTTATATTAAATCTACACGTTTTGATTTATTAAGTATATAAACTCATGACCACTTCACCTGTTTTTCATCACGATTTCCTACGAAGATATCATACTTTCAGGAAAGTCGAGTAATATAATTTATTGATATGGCGTCATCCACTACTGTAAAATCAGATGATTTAAAGCAGCGTTTTGTCAAGCATATAGAGGAACAGGTGTATGAAGATAGGGCTACTCTTCAAGAGCTGAAGAGATGTTTTGATGGATTGCAAGTTGGCATGTTCACGAGAGAGCAGGTTTCCAGAAATCTTATGCGAATGCCTTCAACTTCAGTTCGTGAGCTTTGTGTTGTCAGTAATATAGAGTGCGGTGATTGATGCGTGTGAAGTGTTATATATATTAGGTGTATATTTTAAGCCCTTTAACACTTTTTAGCCAAGTTTTAAATTTATAAAACACGATATTTACTAACACTAAACACACATATGGGCAAGTGCACCCATCGTGAGCGTAGTATAGTGTTGGTAAGATACCGAGGTCGTCCAAGGACACAAGAGCTTTTAGTACCGGTTTATCCTCAACGTCTAATCAAATCAAAAGTTTAGAAAAAATGTTTTAAACTAAGAAAATAAAAACTAACTAAAATGCTGAAAATAAAAATAAAAGTAAAACAGATAGACAAGATGAATCACGTGGTTCTGACTCGTGTTTAGTGTAACCTTTGATTATTTCCGCACTTTTGCACTATTTAAGAGATTATCTTAGTTATTGTAGTAGGCCCCTCTTTTGGAGGTGACGTTACCCTCAACCCAGTAGTTTGAGTCAGCAAGGATACAATCCTAAAGGGTCGGATTATTGAAAGATAATTAATTAAGTTATTAATGCAAATTATGGTAGGCCCCTCTTTTGAAGGTGATGTTACCCTCGGCTAAGTAGTCTGGGTCAGCAAGGATACAGTCCTAAGTAGCCGGGTAATAGTATTAATAGTAGTTTAACTTATGAGGGGATCAAAGAGTTTGGACCCCCGCCATCCAATACCGTTAAGTATTGAAGGAGGTCCTTCTAAATTTGACCCAGGTCCCTTGCAGGATCTCTAAACGCTGAACAACGGCAAGACTCTTACCAAACCGTTCCCTTAACCCCCGACCAGGTAGCCAACATACCTCCATATAGATCGTGGAGATATGAATGGTGAAAATCTTTTATTTTATATAGACAGTAAAATAATGCCAAGACACCACGGACAAACGATAAGGAAGAATCACCTTCAACATAAGAAACTAGTTATTAAAGTCATTAATACATAACCAGGTAAAAAGTGCGAAAAGATTAAAAATAAAAAGTATTTCACTAGACACTTTGTCTTCACCAAGTGATGTAAGAGACTTAGGCAAACATGGCCTTGATTGTCAAGAACTCTTACGATCAATCTTGGATCCCGAGACGACTCACACACTCTATGATGGACAATGGATGATGGTGTTATGGTGGTGGTGGGTGGTGGGTGAAGTGTGAGAGAGGTGGTATGCCAAGGGATGGTTTTAGCTTGAGCCAAGCACTCCTATTTATAGGCTGAACAGAAGCTCGGGCACGGCCCCGTGTCCACATCTTTCTCTTTCTTCATTAATTGCTCTTGTCTTTATTAGTTGACCACGGCCCCGTGTCCGCTGGGCACGACCCCGTGTGCAGAAGCATATCTGTACTATCAAGATTCTGCGAATCTTATAGTTGACCACGACCCCGTGTCCGCTGAGCACGGCCCCGTGGTGGGCATTAGAAGCTTCTACAACTTTGTCTTTTATGCTGACACTTGGGCACGCCCCCGTGCTCACTGAGCACGGGGCGTGTTCAGTCTTCTGTCTTCTTGTTTTGCTTGGGAAGATGCTGTCGTGGGGTCGGGCATGTCACGTTTGTTCCTTTTCTTGTATTTATGTTAGATTTTGCTGTCTTTTTGCTTCTTTTGTTAATTTGAGCTCATTTAATCCTGAAAGTACAAAAGGAAGACAAAACCACACTTTTTCCAATATTAGTACTAAAAAGGGTTAGTTTTATGCCACAATTGATGTAATTAATATGTTGCATTTTGCACACATCAAATACCCCCACACTTGAATCTTTGCTTGTCCTCAAGCAAAACTCTTTATAATGTGGCTTTGCACTCCCAAATGGAATGGGTAGAAGAGAAAGTTTTTGGGCTTGTCATAGAGTGTCGGGATTTCCAAGATTCTTTATTAAGTTTTATTTTTATTTATTTACAATCCTATTCGTCATGATTTATTTAAAACTTTTCATAGGATAAATTACTTATTAGGGCATAACATGCCTCTTTAAAATTCTATTTATATACAAGTTCACATACCTCACGGGGGATCACTCAACACTCGGCCGAAAATGTTTTTAGTGGATCACTCGAGAGTGGCATGGAACTTACTCCTACCATAATGTAACACCCCGAAAATATAAAACTTTATATTAAAATTATAAAGTATAAACCAGCGAGAATTTACTAACTAGGAATTTTAACCTAGTTTGTTACAAGTCTAGAAATAACTTAAATTAGGGTTAAAAGCAACTAAATTAAATGTTGATCAAAGTGGAGGGGCTTAAGTTGTAACAATTGAAACTTAATTTTTATTAAACAAATAAAACAAACCAAACACCCCCAAAAGGAGGTGTCTGGTCGTACAAACAAAGCCAGGGGTGATCCCCACTCTTCAAAACCCTAAAACTTCACTAAATCTGCAAATTGAAGGCTCAATCCAAGTTGAAATCGAAATTAAAGCATAGATTATTGATCCTCATCACAAGAGGATTACAAGGTATGTAAAATTTAGTGAAAACTCTTAACTTGAAATTCTCATGAAATTGGGAAAATCTGAAATTATGGTTGCATGTATATGTTGTGATGAATTAAGAACAACTATAGTGTCTAGGGACAAACCCTAAACAAACACAAGCTGAAATCATGCGAATTTTAGTGGAAACTATGATCACCATTGTAGGTGATTAGTGGGTTAGGTGTATATTGATGAACACTAGGAAATAGATTGTTGATCTAGTGTAATTTGGCAATTTTGAAGTGATTTCAGAAAATTAGAAGTTATCAATTATGTAAAAAGGTCGAATGATGTGAAATTAGGGCTAAATGATAAACTAGAGAGTTGATGCTTAATCATGTAAAAATCTGCCCATGAAGTGTTTGTTGAAATGCCTCTATGAAGGCTTAAAACTGAAATTCCAAGTTAAAACGCATAATCATGATGTTTGGTGTATTATGCGAATTATGATTTAAAGAGAGTTCTAAACACATCATAAATGAACTCTATAGGAACGGGCGCAGGAGCGTCAAGCGGACAAGCGGGTGGCAAACCACGTTTGAAGGGCATACTTTGAAGGTACGTAACTTGATTGGTTACATTAAGCGAGTTGTTGATAAGTTTTATAAATCTTATTGTTGAATCGAAATCTGCGTTGAATTTATATTGATTATGGTTGTATGTGAATTAATAGACTTAGTATAGTAAACGAACCAATTGGTAGTCATCATAAGTGGATGATTCCACAAGATGAGCCAACGGGTCTATTAGTTGTGAAAATTGTAGTTTTAAACGTTCTAGTAGTCGATAATGGCGATAATAGTCACAAAGACATTAAACCATGAAATTGGTAAGAAATGCGGGTGATAAGAAGCCCCCAGATGTTGGGCATAAGGCGCCATAGGTTTATTAGTTAAATGGTAGTAAAATGAGTAAGGTTAGAATGGGTCGAATAATTACATAATGACATATGGTCTTTCGGTCCGTAAATAAATTTTTCGATATGATAATCGTGATAAGCACGTCGGTAATGAATTTACAGACGTATAGGAAAAAGAATCACCTAAAACGGACTTACGAGTCAAAAGTTATGCACATTTGAAGTTGAAATCTGAGTTTTCCGGAGCTGGCAGAATATGCAGCTCAATAAACATGAGCTGTTGGAAAACCTGGTCCCCCGCGCCATGCGGAAGGATACCCGGCAGGCGCCGCGACACGCGACGGGTCCTCGCGGCCCGCGTAACCTCCCTCGCGGGGCGCGAGCGACCCTAAACCGGAAATTTCAATTGTTTTCGATTGTTTTGATCCTAGATTTCGATTATACATGTTTTATTATTGTCAAAATTAACCCTTGATGTGGTGAATTTACGATCGTCCGGTGAATTTGACATTAGGTGTTGTTGGTGAATTTACGGATGGCGATCAAGCAATGATGAAGAACCGAACACTACATTTTGAAGCTTCCGCAATGTTTTAAATCTTTAGTAGTCTTTGTGTATGGGTTGTAAACACTTGTTAAACAACTTTTGAAATGTTTTAACTTAGTCATTAGTTGACTAAGGTTGATGTTACTTATGAACTCCGTTAATGAAAGTTATGTTACTTAATTAATATTTTAATTGAAATGGTATAATCTATTATAAATATCAAGTAAATTGATACGGGTGTTACAAGTTGGTAATCAGAGCTTAAGGTTGTTAACAAAGTGTTCGGTTCAAGCTTGATCGATCGTCTGGTAAGAATTAACTCATTATGTTAGTAGATTATGTCTTATGTAAGGAATGAGAAACGAATTTTTATGCATGGAAAGAGCGTGTTAACACGCTCAAACCCGGAAAGTGCATTAAATGTGAACGGTTAAAGCAAGTTAGGAACTTGGCTAAACCGAAACAAACAAAGCAATGTCATGAATGAAATGTTTAACGTTTGATGTAAACATTTCAGTTTCAAGATGTCGAAAGGGAGCAATAATGATCCGGTGCCGACAAGCACCGAACAAATGAAAGAAATAATTGCCGAGGAAGTAGGAAAGGAAATTGAAAGCAGTCTATCCGGGTTTATAGACAAGATTCAAGGTATGGTGTTGTCACTCGTAGAAGAATGAGTTAAAAGGTTGGAGGATACGGTCAACCTTATGAAAGACAAAACTGGAGAACGTAAAGGGTGCTCATATAAGGAATTCATGGCGTGTAAACCGCCAATCTATAACGGGGAAGTCGACCCGATAATTTGCCAAAGATGGTTGGGCGACATTGAAGGGGCGTTTGAAAGGACCCATTGCGACGAAAGTTATTTCGTTGCTTACGGAACGGGTCAGTTAAGAGGACAAGCCAAGGATTGGTGGGATAACAAAAAGAATGAAATAGGGGCCGAAGCGGCAAGGACCATGTCATGGGAAGAGTTTAAGACACCATTTCTTAAACATCATAGTCCCAAAGCGGTCATTAATAAAATCAAGGAAGAGTTCATGCAACTTAGGCATAAGGGTGAAACCATAGACAAGATCACGGCGATGTTTATGGATAAGATGAAGTTTAGTAGTGAGTTGGTGACGAACGAAGAACAGAAAATATACTACTACTACAATATGTTGAGCGCTGAATATAGGGAGTTTATGACTCCTTCAAAATACGAGACCCTTACCGAAATCATTAATGTTGCTCGGGAACGGGAAATCGAGTTGAAGAAGCAAGTCGAAAGAGGTGAGCGAAGGGCACATGATGTGAATCCAAGCCCTATAAAGAAAGCCCGAACTGGAGAATCGGGAAAGAAGGTGGATACTAAAGGTGGGTCGTCAAGTTGTAAATGTGCGGGAAGGGACACAAAGGGGAATGTCGGTTCAAAGACAAGCCATGCCCCATATGTAATAAGACGGGGCACACGACCTCGCTATGCCCGGGAAAAGTCTCTGTTTGCTACAAATGTTATCAACCCGGCCACAAAAAGTCCGAATGTCCGGACTTAGTTGGAAAGAGAGATGTTAAAGAATCTCCAACAGAAGCTCCCAAAGCGAAGGCTAGGTCCTTCCAACTTACCGCGGCTGAAGCGAAGACAGAACCCGATGTGGTTTCAGGTATATTCATAATTAACTCAATTCCAGCACGTGTATTGTTTGATACCGGTGCGAATAAATCCTTCATTTCGCATGGATTTATTCGACATCCTTCATTTGTATTAACGAAATTACCTGTGCCCTTAGAAGTTGAAATAGGGGACAACAAAAGTTTTATAGTTTGTGATGTTTGTCAAGGCTGCAAATTAAGCATCGACGATGAGGAATACTTGATAGACCTAATTCCGATGTCAATGGGGGAATTTCAAGTAGTCTTTGGGATGGATTGGCTCCATGCAAAAGTCGTATGTTTTCGTAAAGAGATAAAACTAACATCTCCGAGCGGGAAACACGTTACCATTTATGGCGAAAAAGGAGGTAACCCCATAGTGTGCTCAATGTTGAAAGCTCACAAGCTTATGAAGCGAGGATGCAAGGCGTTCATGATATACGCAAATAAGCCCGAGAAAGAATCACGGAAGATTGAAGATGTACCGGTAGTACGAGATTATGGAGATGTGTTTCCGGAGGATTTACCGGGGATACCGCCTGAACGGGAAGTAGAGTTCGGGATCGAATTGATTCCAGGCGCAAAACCCGTAGCAAAAGCCCCGTACCGAGTCGCACCGTCGGAATTACAAGAGTTGATGTCCCAAATTCAAGACTTGCTTGACAAGGGATTCATAAGGCCGAGTGTGTCTCCTTGGGGCGCACCGGTATTGTTCGTGAGAAAGAAGGACGGAAGCATGCGCATGTGTATCGATTACCGGGAGTTAAACAAACTCACAGTAAAGAACCGATACCCGCTTCCGAGAATAGATGATTTATTCGACCAATTACAAGGTGCGAACTGGTTTTCAAAAATTGACCTTAGGTCTGGGTATCATCAACTAAAGGTCAAGGAAGAATATGTACCTAAGACGGCTTTCCGTACGAGATACGGACATTACGAATTCCTCGTGATGTCATTTGGGCTAACAAATGCACCCGCGGCTTTCATGGACCTCATGAACCGGGTTTGCAAGCCAATGTTGGATAAGTCGGTCATCGTGTTTATCGATGATATCTTGGTGTATTCGAAGAGTGAAGCAGAACACGCACACCACTTACAAGAAGTGTTAGAGACACTTAGACGAGAAAGGTTGTATGCGAAATTCTCTAAGTGTGCCTTTTGGTTACGAGAGGTACAATTTCTTGGTCACGTTATAAGTGCCGACGGAGTATTGGTGGATCCGTCCAAGATCGAGGCTGTGTCAAAATGGAATCCCCCGAAGAACCCTTCGGAAATTAGAAGCTTTTTGGGGCTTGCGGGATACTATAGGAGATTCATTCAGGATTTCTCCAAGATTGCGTCACAGCTAACAAAGCTAACCCAAAAGAAAGAAAAGTTCATTTGGGGTGTCGATCAAGAAAAAGCGTTTCAAACGCTAAAAGAAAAGTTAACTCAAGCTCCAGTACTGACATTGCCGGACGGAGTCGAAGATATGGTGGTTTATTCGGATGCTTCACTATCGGGGCTCAGATGCGTTTTGATGCAACGGGACAAAGTTATAGCTTATGCCTCGAGACAATTGAAGATACACGAGAAGAAGTATCCCACGCACGATCTTGAGTTAGCTGCGGTGGTATTTGCCTTAAAAATATGGAGGCACTACCTATATGGGGTAAAATGCACCATATTCACCGATCACAAGAGCTTAAAATACTTCTTCGATCAGAAGGAGTTAAATATGCGACAAAGGAGATGGTTAGAAACGGTGAAAGATTTTGACTGTGAAATACATTACCACCCCGGAAAGGCAAACGTGGTAGCGGATGCTTTGAGCAGAAAAGCAGACTATGTCCCAATACGAGTAAGGTCGATGCAGCTCGTGGTGACCTCGGGTATACTGGAACGTATTCGAGAGGCGCAATTAGAAGCAGTAAAAGAGGAGAATTGGAAGAAGGAAAGAATAATCGGTCAGTTGAAAGATTTGACGGATGGGAATAACGGGTTGAAGACTCGATTCGGGAGGATATGGGTTCCAAATACTTGTGGAGTGAAGGCGCTTCTACTTGATGAAGCTCATAAATCCCGATATTCAATTCATCCGGGAGCGACCAAAATGTACAATGATTTAAAACAAAACTATTGGTGGCCCGGGATGAAAAGAGATGTGGTGAAGAACGTAGAAAAATGCTTGACATGTTTACAAGTCAAGGCGGAACACCAAAAACCATACGGTAGACTTCAACCGTTGGAAATTCTGGTTTGGAAATGGGAACAAATCACTATGGATTTGTTGACCAAATTGCCCAAAACTAACCGCGGGTTTGATGCTATATGGGTAGTTGTAGATAGATTGACGAAAAGCGCTCACTTCATTCCAATTCGTGAGACTTATACATCCGAAAAGATGTCGGAGGTGTACACTAATGAAATCATAGCACGGCATGGGGTACCGATATCCATTGTGTCAGACAGAGATACTCGGTTTACTTCAAATTTTTGGCGTGAATTTCAGGATCAAATGGGAACTAAATTGTTCATTAGCACTGCTTACCATCCACAAACGGATGGGCAGAGTGAAAGAACAATACAAACGTTGGGAGATATGCTGCGGGCTTGCATTATTGACTTCGGGGGTAGTTGGGATGTCTATCTACCGTTGGTCGAATTTTCATATAACAATAGCTATCACGCGAGCATTAAGATGGCCTCGTATGAACTGTTATATGGCAGAAAATGTCGAACTCCAGTATGTTGGGGAGAAATGGGTCCACGAGGGCTAGCACCTACTGATATAATTCAAACTACGAATGAGAAAATCGACATGGTCCGGGCACACTTGAAAGCGGCTCAAGACAGGCAAAAGGCGTATGCGGATAAAAGGAATAGGCCAATTGAATTTCAGGTTGGCGACATGGTTATGCTAAAAGTTTCCCCATGGAAGGGCTTTATTATAAAGTATAAACCAGTGAGAATTTACTAACTAGGAATTTTAACCTAGTTAGTTACAAGTCTAGAAATAACTTAAATTAGGGTTAAAAGCAACTAAATTAAATGTTGATCAAAGTGGAGGGGCTTAAGTTGTAACAATTGAAACTTAATTTTTATTAAACAAATAAAACAAACCAAACACCCCCAAAAGGAGGTGTCTGGTCGTACAAACAAAGCCAGGGGCGATCCCCACTCTTCAAAACCCTAAAACTTCACTAAATCTGCAAATTGAAGGCTCAATCCAAGTTGAAATCGAAATTAAAGCATAGATTATTGATCCTCATCACAAGAGGATTACAAGGTATGCAAAATTTAGTGAAAACTCTTAACTTGAAATTCTCATGAAATTGGGAAAATCTGAAATTATGGTTGCATGTATATGTTGTGATGAATTAGGAACAACTATAGTGTCTAGGGACAAACCCTAAACAAACACAAGCTGAAATCATGCGAATTTTAGTGGAAACTATGATCACCATTGTAGGTGATTAGTGGGTTAGGTGTATATTGATGAACACTAGGAAATAGATTGTTGATCTAGTGTAATTTGGCAATTTTGAAGTGATTTCAGAAAAATTAGAAGTTATCAATTATGTAAAAAGGTCGAATGATGTGAAATTAGGGCTAAATGATAAACTAGAGAGTTGATGCTTAATCATGTAAAAATCTGCCCATGAAGTGTTTGTTGAAATGCCTCTATGAAGGCTTAAAACTGAAATTCCAAGTTAAAACGCATAATCATGATGTTTGGTGTATTATGCGAATTATGATTTAAAGAGAGTTCTAAACACATCATAAATGAACTCTATAGGAACGGGCGCAGGAGCGTCAAGCGGACAAGCGGGTGGCGAACCACGTTTGAAGGGCATACTTTGAAGGTACGTAACTTGATTGGTTACATTAAGTGAGTTGTTGATAAGTTTTATAAATCTTATTGTTGAATCGAAATCTGCGTTGAATTTATATTGATTATGGTTGTATGTGAATTAATAGACTTAGTATAGTAAACGAACCAATTGGTAGTCATCATAAGTGGATGATTCCACAAGATGAGCCAACGGGTCTATTAGTTGTGAAAATTGTAGTTTTAAACGTTCTAGTAGTCGATAATGGCGATAATAGTCACAAAGGCATTAAACCATGAAATTGGTAAGAAATGCGGGTGATAAGAAGCCCCCGGATGTTGGGCATAAGGCGCCATAGGTTTATGAGTTAAATGGTAGTAAAATGAGTAAGGTTAGAATGGGTCGAATAATTACATAATGACATATGGTCTTTCGGTCTGTAAATAAATTTTTCGGTATGATAATCATGATAGGCACGTCGGTAATGAATTTACAGACGTATAGGAAAAAGAATCACCTAAAACGGACTTACGAGTCAAAAGTTATGCACATTTGAAGTTGAAATCTGAGTTTTCCGGAGCTGGCAGAATATGCAGCTCAATAAACATGAGCTGCTGGAAAACCTAGTCCCCCGCGCCACGCGGAAGGATACTCGGCAGGCGCCGCGACACACGACGGGTCCTCGCGGCCCGCGTAACCTCCCTCGCGGGGCGCGAGCGACCCTTAACCGGAAATTTCAATTGTTTTCGATTGTTTTGATCCTAGATTTCGATTATACAAGTTTTATTATTGTCAAAATTAACCCTTGATGTGGTTTTGACATTAGGTGTTGTTGGTGAATTTACGGATGGCGATCAAGCAATGATGAAGAACCGAACACTACATTTTGAAGCTTCCGCAATGTTTTAAATCTTTAGTAGTCTTTGTATATGGGTTGTAAACACTTGTTAAACAACTTTTGAAATGTTTTAACTTAGTCATTAGTTGACTAAGGTTGATGTTACTTATGAACTCCGTTAATGAAAGTTATGTTACTTAATTAATATTTTAATTGAAATGGTATAATCTATTATTAATATCAAGTAAATTGATACGGGTGTTACACATAAGCTTGCCAAGCAATCAATCCTCCCCCTTTTTAACTATATACCTTTGTAAATATCAAGAGGACTTTTTGGGTGAAGGGTTAGGCTTTGGTTAAAGGTAGGTGGTTGGGTTAGTGGTTAGTAGAAAAGGGCGAAAAAGCGTAACAAGCGTCGGTTTTCGAAAGACTTTTTATTTTTGCAATGTTTTTATTTTGACGAAGCTTTTATTCAAACAAAGTTATTTTTGATGAACTTGTTTGTTTATTTCGTTTGCTTCATCATCAACACACACATTTTTTTTTGAAGAGTCATACGAAAAACCGAGCTAGTTACTAAAACAAAGGGTTAAAAATGAAAAAGGTTTTGGTGGGTGAAAGGGTGTTTGGTTTGGGTTATGAAATGAAAAGGTTTAGGCTCAAAGGGGCTAACTAGGGGGATTTGAGGTAGGTGGTAAAAAAAGAAAAATAATGGTGTAGAAATAAAAAGGGTTAGTCCTAATGCCTCCATCATTTACTTACTTGGGTTTAAGTTGGTAAGGACCGGGAATGTATCGTCATGGCAAGTTCTAGAGTCGTAAGAACCAAGCGGCTATTCACACAAGAAACGAAAAATGAGCATTTAATTTAAAGATATGTATTTGTATGCTCAATAAAGGCTCAAAACTCACTTTTGTGGGAATGGGTTTTTATGTGATCAAGTATATATAATTAAATTATAACTAAGCTTGTCATGCCTTTTCATAATTTTCTTATGTTGGTTCTTTTTATCACGACGCTATCGGTTGTAAATTCGTAAAAATATAACCTTTTTAGAATTTTGAAATTCCCAAATTAAACCTAGACAAGTAAAAAAAATGAAAATTTTCAAAAAAATGGGGTGATTAGCGGTTCCAATAGAGTTTTGTGTAAGGCTTGTTATTAGGACTTGCAAGATTCAAGGTTTTAGCATCCCCCCCACACTTAAATTACACATTGTCCTCAATGTGTCCCAAAAATAAGTTTTTAGGTTGATTGAATGTGCAAAAGGTGTGAAATAAGCAAAACGTTGTGTTACTGGGCGCTGGACACGGCCCCGTGCCTGGTGGGCACGACCCCGTGTTCAGGTACCAGTAACGAAAACTTACAGAAGGTGGACACGGGGGCGTGTCGGCTGGACACGACCCCGTGTTTGGAAAAAAGTCTGCATATTTAGACAAACAGCAGGTCTGGGTTAGTGGGCATGGGGGCGTGTCGGCTGGACACGGCCCCGTGTAGACAGTCTGCAAGGTTGAGAAACAGGTTTCTGGTTCTGGTTTTTCTGTCCCGGCTTTAGTAGCACTAAGGTTTAGTGCTCTAAGCCTCGTATGTACCTGTTTTATCAATAAACACTCCACCAAAACATAGCAAACATCCTAGATTACCAGTGTTCAACATCCCATCCATCACAAAGTTAGAAAGGAAAAAAAATGCAGAAAAATAAAAGAGTTAAAGGAAAGTAAATTGTTTGACACACGGCACGCAGGCCGGAAATTGATCACGATAAAAGGTTAACCTGGGGAATCACCAACCAACCGCTTCTTCCTCCGCTCCTCCCGCCTAATCCGTGTCCTCGTCCTCATCATCATCATCTCCACCATGCCCAGCAATGTACTCCCGGATATTTCCAATATCGTCTTGGTTATCGGATATGTTTCTCTCGATCTCCCCAACCCGGTTATACGTGTTGCTTGCCATATTGTAGGTGTTCCTGGTGCACATGAGGTTTTCCTGCAATAAATCATGTAAACTTTGAAAGTTAGGAAAACCGCCTCCGGAGGAGGACTGGCCTGGATCACCATGTGGCTGGTACTGGTACTGGTACTGATGATGTTGTGGAGCGTGAAGGACAAGTGCCTCCTGCGGGTTCCATGCATACCCTTGCATCCTTTGAAAGCTCACCGTCCCGTCTTCAGCTTCATAGATTAGGTTCATTGAGCGGCAGATGTGTATATCTACCCTACCCGACCATGGGCTCCTTCCGAATGACCTAGGTATGTTGGTGAAGTGCTTGAAGAGACGGTACACCCATCCTCCAAAGAAGATAGGGGTTGGTGCAGAAGCAAGGCGGTTCAGATGCATGTTTCGGAGCATGAGGAAAGGGACATCGAGGTGCCTGCGGTTATGGATGCAGTGGAGGACAACAAGATCTCTTAACCCAACGACGCCGCCGCTATCGTGCCTTTGGCTAAGAGAGTAGCCGAGGAGCCTATGGATGTATCGGTAGAGCGGATCCCTCAACTTCGTGCTCTTAGTGCTGCTCGGATTGTAATGCCCTTCACCAATCTGAGCCCACGCGGCTTGGCGATCGTTCTCATCTATTTCTCGCATCCCTCCAGTATTTTCCTCATTGCCTGCATCTTCTTCTGCATACAACCCGACAATCAACCCAAATTGTGCCATAGAGATCGAATACCTAGTTCCACCACATCTGAATGCTACCCCATCATTGTCGAATGGGTCGCACCTTGAGTTGAATGTGAAGGTGCTATAGAATTCCAAAGTGCATTCGTGGATGGAACGGAGTCGAGTTGTTAAAGCGACTCTTAGTGATCCTGTGACAAGGTTATTGAAGCGGTCGCGTTGGTTTACCAATACTAACAAATCCGTGCATGCTTGCCTTGGGTATTCTTCCGGTCTTGTTTGAAGTACTTCGTATCTAGCCCTAGCATCGAGCTCATTTGCGTTAAACCTTGTGAACTTCCTTGCCATCTAAAAGAATACACCAAACGTTAGCACGAAACATTAGAATTTTCGGACAAAACTGCAAACAGTTGGCTGGACACGACCCCGTGTCCAAGCGTCTGTTACACAAAAATATCATTTTTCGACCCGGTTTCGAAAACTTGAAATCTTTTGGTCCAATAGGTGCGGTTTCCCCCGAAAATGAAACCCCAAGTGCCGTTTTTCCCAAAACAACCCGTTTACCCATTCAATTTTATCTTTTTCGGTTCAAGAACAAGGGTTTGGGGGGGTTTTTGTGAGAAATCGGGCGAATCTTTGAACAATACAAGTGGGTTTACTTCCTATAACACTAATCTAACTAAATGCTAACAGATCTAAATAAAAATTTGAGGTTCGATCCGGATGAACTTCAAGAACCCTAGATTTTCCCCAAGTTTTTGGTGTTTTAACTACATGCAAATGCCTAATCTAACTAATAATAGTGATAGAATCATACCTTGATGTTGTTAGAATGATAGGAGACGTTGAAAATCTGCGGAAAATCGCCTGTAACCAGAGCGTTTTCGGGGAAACCGGGCGTGTGGAATGAAGTAACTTGTTATGAAAAGGGGAATATATCCCGACAGTAGCGCGGACACGGCCCCGTGTCCAGCAGACACGGCCTCGTGCCGAGCAAAGTTTTGAAATTTTTTTTAGTGCTCATGTGAGTGCCCTTTGTTTCCCAAAAAGTTTTGTTAGAAGACTTACCGATTTAGATGTCATCCTTATCGTTCGTAACTTACCAGGTATGATGATGATGTTGTTATTCTTCAACCGTTTGAAGCGAGATCTCCTCCTCTTCATCCCCAATGAATCCTTGATAGAGTTTCAGCCGTTGGCCATTGACTTTGAATGGAGGTCCATTCCGAGATTTAATTTCTACTGCACCGTGTGGGAAAATATGGGTGATGGAAAAAGGTCCTGACCACCTAGACTTTAATTTACCAGGAAATAATTGAAGTCGTGAATTAAACAAAAGAACTAGATCTCCCACTCGAAATTCATTAGGTTTAATATGTTTGTCATGTAAGTTTTTCATTCTTTCCTTGTAAATTTTGGAGTTTGAGTATGCATAATTCCTAAGCTCGTCTAATTCATTTAATTGACAAAATCGATTTTTACCAGCAAATTCTAAATCTAAGTTTACATTTTTGATTGCCCAGTAGGCTTTGTGTGCAATTTCTACTGGCAAGTGACAACTTTTTCCATAGACTAGCTTATATGGGGTTGTACCTATTGTTGTTATATAAGCAATTCGAAAAGCCCATAAAGCATCATCTAATTTATCTGCCCATTCCTTTTTATTTAACCCTACTGTTTTTTCGAGTATTCGTTTTAAACCTCTATTAGTCACTTCGGCTTGTCCGTTTGTTTGAGGGTGATATGCTGTTGAGACCCGGTGATAGACCCCATATCTTGTTAAAAAATTTCAAGTTGATGGTTGCAAAAATGGGCACCTCTATCACTTATTAATACTTTAGGTGTGCCAAAACGAGAGAATAATTTTTTCAGAAATCTTACCACGACTCTTCCATCATTCGTTGGAAGTGTCTCGGCCTCGGCCCATTTAGACAAATAGTCTACTGCCACAAGTATATATTTGTTTCCTTTTGATGGTAGAAAAGGTCCCATAAAGTCGAGTCCCCATACATCAAAAATTTCACAAACAAGAATGTCATTTTGTGGCATT
Source organism: Helianthus tuberosus (assembly GCA_030545235.1). NCBI lineage: Eukaryota > Viridiplantae > Streptophyta > Magnoliopsida > Asterales > Asteraceae > Helianthus > Helianthus tuberosus. Next base: position 38,258,337 of record CM060382.1, on the reverse strand, counting down.
TCGTTTTTGGAAGAAATATTACCTGTTCTTTGGCACGCATCACAAGTCTTGACAAGACTTTGGGCGTCTTTGTAAATGGTTGGCCAATAAAATCCTGAATCAAATACCTTTCATGCGGTACTTGCGGCACCATGTTGTCTTCCGTATGGACCTTCATGACAATGGCGGAGAATTCTTCGTGCTTCACTACCATGCACGCATCGTCGGATGAGTTGGTCGGCACACATTTTGAAAAGATATGGATCTTCCCAAAAATAGTGTTTCACATTAGCAAAGAATTTTTTTCTTTGAAGATGTGGCCAACCCTTAGCGACTATACCGCTAGCTAGGTAATTAGCATAGTCGGCGTACCATGGTTCTTCCTTGTATTCCACCATTTCTAGGGACTCTGTTGGAAATTTTTCGTTGATTTGCTCATCCCTGGTTGCCTCCAAAGCTGGGTCTTCTAAGCGTGAAAGATGATCTGCTGCGGTATTTTCTGCTCCTCTTTTGTCTTTGATTTCAATATCAAATTCTTGGAGGAGTAGAATCCACCGAATCAAACGTGGTTTTGTGTCCTGCTTTTTGAAGAGATATCGAATGGCTGCATGATCTGTATAGACTATAGTTTTAGAAAGAACAAGATAAGAACGAAATTTATCAAAAGCAAATACCACAACTAGTAATTCTTTTTCAGTTGTTGTGTAATTTTCTTGTGCATCATTAAGTGTTTTACTAGCATAATAAATTGGGTGAAAATGCTTTTCTTTTCTTTGTCCCAAGACAGCTCCAACTGCAAAGTCACTTGCATCACACATGATTTCGAAAGGAAATTTCCAATCAGGCGCTATCATGATAGGTGCATTGACTAGCATTTCCTTTAAGGTTAGAAATGCTTGATTGCAATCCTCGTCAAAGATGAAAGGAGCATCTTTTTCAAGTAATTTTGTTAGAGGCCTTGAGATTTTAGAAAAGTCTTTGATAAACCGCCTATAAAATCCGGCATGCCCTAGGAAACTTCTGATAGCTCTTACGGAGGATGGAGGCGGTAGTCTAGAAATGGTATCTATTTTGGCTCGATCCACCTCCATTCCTTCGCTTGAGATTTTGTGACCGAGTACTATTCCCTCCATTACCATGAAATGGCATTTTCCCCAGTTAAGGGCAAGGTTAGTTTCCTCACATCTGGATAGCATTCGTTCAAGGTTATCGAGGCATTGGTCATATGAATCCCCAAAGATAGAAAAGTCGTCCATGAAGACTTCCATTGTCTTTTCTATCATGTCATGGAAAATGGCTACCATGCAACGTTGGAATGTTGCGGGGGCATTACATAGACCAAACGGCATGCGTCGATAAGCAAAAGTTCCATAGGGACATGTGAAGGTTGTCTTTTCTTGGTCTTCGGGTGCTATCGGGATTTGAAAGTAACCTGAAAATCCATCCAAGAAACAGTAAAATTTATGACCGGATAATCTTTCTAACATTTGATCAACGAAGGGTAAAGGAAAGTGAGCTTTTCTTGTAGCTTCATTTAATCGTCTATAATCTATACATACTCTCCATCCTGTGACGGTTCTTGTTGGTATTAGTTCATTCTTTTCATTAGTTATTACCGCCATACCTCCTTTCTTTGGAACTACTTGGACGGGACTTACCCAAGGACTATCGGAGATAGGATAAATAAGTCCGGCGTCAAGTAATTTGATGACTTCGTTTTTAACCACTTCTTGAACATTGGGATTTACTCGACGTTGTGGTTGTACTACCGATTTGTAGTCATCATTCATTAAAATTTTGTGCGTACACATGGAAGGACTTATTCCTTTAATATCTACAAGCTTCCAAGCTATCGCATTTTTGTGTTTTTTCAAAAGGCTAATTAATTTTTCTTTTTCTAAACTACCTAATTTTGACGAAATAATTATGGGTGACTTACCATCTTTGTCTAGAAAAGCATATTCCAAACCTTTTGGAAGTTCTTTGAGCTCAAGAGGTGGGTCTTTAGGAGACTCCTTATTTGGTTGCTCATTTTGATCAAGAACCTTAAAAGTTTGTTCTATGGCGACCTCTTCTTCAACAAAGTGGTCAAACTTTTCACTTGTATCGGGTGGTTCATCTTCATCTTCAATTAGGGGGTCATTATTGCCGAATGAATATTTCATTGACCGTTCAAGATCGACAATTCTTTTAAATGCCCCTAATTGGAGAGGTAGATTGTTGAACTTCCGGTTTTTCAAAGCTTCGTGAGTTTTTACAAATGGTCGTCCCAACACTAGAGGAGCGTCATCGAGGATGACAAAGTCGGTGGGGACTACCATTTGATTTGTTTGAACCAAGACATCCTCAACTACACCGATTGATTTTACTACCTTTCGATTGGATAGAAAAATGGGAATTTGAAGTGGAGAAAAATCACTAGTACTTAATTTTTCGAAAATGTAGTTAGGCATTATGTTAACACAAAGATCTTTATCGATTGTGACATTACTAATAAATGAATTTTGAAAGAAACATGGAACCGTTGTAATGTTAATTTCAAATGGGTCTTCTTTTATTAGTGAGGTTTGATCAGTAGTTAACTTAACACTTATCGTTTCGTCAATTTTAGTGTTAGTATTTAACTCTTTTAAAAACTTAGCATGAGTGGGAACTAAACAATGATTTTCAAAAGAAGGTGACAAGAGATCAATTTCTTCAAAATTAGACTCTTCTTGAATTTTATCATTAACGGACTCACCTTTTTCGTTGTTTAACTCATGTGTCGGTTTTTCACTTATTTGTTCTTCCATTTTTACACTTTCAGTTATCTCTTCTTTATTTAATTGTTTTCTTGCGCGGGACTCCTCTTCCCTTGGGACAAGATTCTTTTATATAGCGATCGATAACTCTAAGGTGTTCTAATATCCTCTCGGTAACTTTAGTTATAGAGAAAGGATCAGGATTTTCAGAGCTTGAATCCGGTTGTTCGATCCTTTGTTCCTCATAATACCCATATGAAGTAGATGGTTCACACCATTGTTCTTCATTGTAAGCATATGATGGATAAGGGTCGTAATTTTGTTCTTCATAATACTCATATGAGGTGGGTTGTTCACGCCATGGTTCCTCATAATAAGCATACGAAGGTGGTGGCTCATATCTTGGTTCCTCAAAGTATGAGTAAGAAGGCTCATACCTTGGTTCATCAAAATATGAGTATGAGGGAGAAGGTTCATACCTTTGGTCTTCATAGGATGTGTATGAAGTTTATGGCTCGTACCTGGGCTCCTCATAGTAGGTGTATGAATTGGATGGTTGATATGAGTTACAATATTGAACCGAGTGTTGATTACTACAATTAGTGCAATAGTTACCCCTATAATCATCCTCATCATAGGTGTAGTTGTAACCCCCTGAGTATTGATCCATAAGAATCACTCAGCAGACCACAACCAAGTCTTTACCAGAAAACAATAATAAAAATGGAAACAGAGGCTGGACACGGCCCCGTGTTCAGTGGACACGGACCCGTGTACAGAATCTGTATCTGGGCGTTTTAATTAAATTTACTGATTTCGTTGACCACAGGGCGTGTTCAGTGAACACGGCCCGTGTTCAAGCTACTGTTACTGGGTGTTTTTATGAAAATGTGCAGCACGGCCCCGTGTTCAGTGAACACGGCCCCGTGTACAGTTTATTGTAAATGCAAAACTAAATTAAAATGCAGAAAAATGTGCGCGCGTTTTGAAAAGGTTTTGAAAAACTGATTAGGCCGTCGATTTTAAGCTTTCTTAAAATCCTTGTGTCCCCGGCAACGGCGCCAAAAACTTGATGCGTGTGAAGTGTTATATATATTAGGTGTATATTTTAAGCCCTTTAACACTTTTTAGTCAAGTTTTAAATTTATAAAACACGATATTTACTAACACTAAACACACATATGGGTAAGTGCACCCATCGTGAGCGTAGTATAGTGTTGGTAAGATACCGAGGTCGTCCAAGGACACAAGAGCTTTTAGTACCGGTTTATCCTCAACGTCTAATCAAATCAAAAGTTTAGAAAAAATGTCTTAAACTAAGAAAATAAAAATTAACTAAAATGCTGAAAATAAAAATAAAAGTAAAACAGATAGACTAGATGAATCACTTGGTTCCGACTCGTGTTTAGTGTAACCTTTGATTATTTCTGCACTTTTGCACTATTTAAGATATCATCTTAGTTATTGTAGTAGGCCCCTCTTTTGGAGGTGACGTTACCCTCAACCCAGTAGTTTGAGTCAGCAAGGATACAATCCTAAAGGGTTGGATTATTGAAAGATAATTAATTAAGTTATTAATGCAAATTATGGTAGGCCCCTCTTTTGAAGGTGACGTTACCCTCGGCTAAGTAGTCTGAGTCAGCAAGGATACAGTCCTAAGTAGCCGGGTTATAGTATTAATAGTAGTTTAACTTATGAGGGGATCAAAGAGTTTGGACCCCCGCCATCCAATACCGTTAAGTATTGAAGGAGGTCCTACTAAATTTGACCCGGTCCCTTGCAGGATCTCTAAACGCTGAACAACGGCAAGACTCTTACCAAACTGTTCCCTTAACCCCCGACCAGGTAGCCAACATACCTCCATATAGACCGCGGAGATATGAATGGTGAAAATCTTTTATTTTATATAGACAGTAAAATAATGCCAAGACACCACGGACAAACGATAAGGAAGAATCACCTTCAACATAAGAAACTAGTTATTAAAGTCATTAATACATAACCAAGTAAAAAGTGCGAAAAGATTAAAAATAAAAAGTATTACACTAGACACTTTGTCTTCACCAAGTGATGTAAGAGACTTAGGCAAACATGGCCTTGATTGTCAAGAACTCTTACGATCAATCTTGGATCCCGAGACGACTCACACACTCTATGATGGACAATGGATGATGGTGGTGGATGATGGTGTTATGGTGGTGGTGGGTGGTGGGTGAAGTGTGAGAGAGGTGGTGTGCCAAGGGATGGTTTGAGCCAAGCACTCCTATTTATAGGCTGAACAGAAGCTCGGGCACGGCCCCGTGTCCAGTGGGCACGGCCCCGTGTCCACATCCTTCTCTTTCTTCATTAATTGCTCTTGTCTTTATTAGTTGACCACGACCCCGTGTCCGCTGGGCACGACCCCGTGTGCAGAAGCATATCTGTACTACAAGATTTGCCAAGATTCTGCGAATCTTATAGTTGACCACGACCCCGTGTCCGCTGAGCATGGCCCCGTGGTGGGCATTAGAAGCTTCTACAACTTTGTCTTTTATGCTGACACTTGGGCACGCCCCCGTGCTCACTGAGCACGGGGCGTGTTCAGTCTTCTGTCTTCTTGTTTTGCTTGGGAAGATGCTGTCGTGGGGTCGGGCATGTCACGTTTGTTCCTTTTCTTGTATTTATGTTAGATTTTGCTGTCTTTTTGCTTCTTTTGTTAATTTGAGCTCATTTAATCCTAAAAATACAAAAGGAAGACAAAAGCACACTTTTTCCAACATTAGTACTAAAAAAGGGTTAGTTTTATGCCACAATTGATGTAATTTATATGTTACATTTTGCACACATCAGTGATAGAGACGTGGAGTTCATGGCGATGCTGAAGGACATACATCGAGAGGTTCAGCAATCGATGGAGTTGAAGCTGACATTTCTTAATTCTTACGGTTATTGTTAGATTTAAAAGTTTAGTTGTTTAGTATGTTATGTAATAATTGGACTTTTAAGGTCATGAATAAATGAATAAATTTTAATCTTATGAATCTATGTTGCATTTGTAGGAAAAAAAAAAAAGAGAGAGAATGTCAATTTTAAATTACCATTTTGTATATTTTGAATTTCAAAAGTTATAGATATTGTCAGTAATTACTGATTTGATTTGAAAGCAATTGTCATCATGACATTTCTAATTTTTATTTTAACTTTAATTAAGAGAAAATAACCGTCAATTTGAAATTCCCATTTTGCATATTTTCAATGTCCAAAGCTCAAGAAATTAACATTAATTACTGATTTGATATGCAAGAAAATGTCATCAACAGTTATTTTTATTTTTTATTTTAACTTTAATTATTATCACCAAAACAATATTGGAGGAACTCTTATCTCATTGGAATGTAACGATTAGGTTAAATGGTAATTTCATTGTAATTCTAGTTTTCATACGATAATTTCATTCTATAATTAATTAACCACATCAACAATAAAAATGTGAGCAGTGGATGTTTTTTAGGAAAACCAATGATGGTCAATATCAGTGGATGTCAACAATAAAAATGTGAGCAGTGACTATTTTTTAACTATCAGTGGATAGCCAACAGTGATTGAAATACTGATGTTTGGTCAGTCAGTGGTCAACTATTTTTTAACAAATGTTTGACCTTAAAAAGAAGTTTGCCCATAAACATCTGTTTGCAAAAAAAGACCAATTTCAAGAATACTATACCCAAACAATCAAAATGAGGAGCTTAATAATCATCCAAGTATACTTCATTTTTATTTAGTAGTATAAAGATCAAACCACTGTTGTATTTATAATACAAATCAAACCAATCAGGTGATGTGATAAATACTGTTACATATAAACACCTCAGTGATATGACATCTAACAATCTAACAGAGTATAAAACACTTATGTGATAAATATTGTTACATATAAACACTGTTAACATAAACAAAGGTAGAATATCTGCTGTGGATGCTGAACCACTGTTTTTGTTGGGCAGTGATTCGTCTTTGGGTTTGTAAAGGGTTTGTCTCGAGAGATAAACTCTAGCGAACCACTGCTATACTAAACACTGTCACATAAGAAACACTGATACATAAATACTAAAGTTGAATCCGCTGTAGATGTTGAACCACTGCTGCTACTGAGTAGTGGTTTTCCTTTGGTTAATCAAGCTCTAGGTACATAAGTGCTTGTCTTTAACAGGGCTTTGTCTTCAAAAGTGGATAGGCCTTATCAGTCTTTAAGTCCATCAGTCTTTATAAGAAGCAGTGGTTAGTTATAATAGTCCTTAGCATGATCAGTTGTTGTAACCACTCCATAACCCTTTGAGAGGAAGCAAGTGTCGGTCTATTTAACTGAGAGGAATGATTGCAGTACATCCCTGTTGAAAAACAGAGTCGATAAATTTAGGGAAAATGAGGTTGAAAGATGATAAGCCAACAGTGGACGATCTCATTCTATAGCTTCGATAAATTCAGGGGTATTCTCAAATAATACTTCCTAGATGCTTCCAAAGAAGCAGCACTTTGGACATTTGTCGGTCTTCAAACATCTATTACCGATTATCTACTATCTATTATCTATTATATATAATAAATGAAAGTTGATTGCTCCACATGGCCCAAAGTGGATCAATCAACTTTCATTTATTATATATAATAGATAATAGTTATTAGATATTAGATAATAGATGATAGATGTTTGAAGGCCGACAAATGTCCAAAGTGCTGCTTGTTTGGAAGCATCTAGGAAGCATTATTTAAGAATACACCTGAATTTATCGAACCTGTAGAATGATATCGTACACTGTTGGCTTATCATCTTTCAACCTCATTTTCCCTAAATTTATCGACTTTGTTTTTCAACAGGAATGTAATGCATTATTACCTTATTTAAGATACATTCAACTGCATCTTCTGATAAATCAACATTCATTTCACTCAAAAGATATGTTCAACTGCATCTTCAATCATGAACTATTTAAAGAAATTGATGAAATCATCCAAAAATACCAAAAATAAAACTAATTCAACCATCCAACCATAAGATACTTGCCGTATTAGAATGGCCATTTTTACCTTATTTCAACAGGGATGAAATCAGGAACTATTAGAATAGCCATTTTTACCTTATTTCAAAAATTTCATAATATGAAAATAAGTAAAACATAAAAAAATGAAACCAAACACCTGATATTTGTCGTCCAAATCTTTTAGTTGGTCCTCATAGTCCTACAACCTTTCGAAGTCGTAGGAGTCGGTTGGTGATATCAGTAGCCTAATTAACAAACAACAGCAAACAATAGCAAGTCACCAAACAATCGACCTGAAAATCATATAGAAGCCCAAAAATAAAATAAACCCTAACCTAAAACTCAAGATGGAAAAATGAAAAAATATATTTATAACTAACCCCAAACCTCAAATCCATTACAGCATAACCAAGAGAACTGTAGGACGCAGAGCCGACAACCTCCGATCATCTCCGTCATCAAGTTACCAGCGGAACCCTAGCCAAAGCACAACAATAAGTAAAGACGCATGAATATCGAATGAGTGAACAATGAAAACAAAGATTGACACTTATAGAACGGAAGTTATTGATAATCTAACCTTGATTCGGAGAATTGATCTGAACATCAATCGGAATAGAGCAGAGCAGAGGGAGAGAGAAAGTGGGAAGCCCTAAATGACTAAATGAGGGAGGAGATAAATAAAAGAGGGCAGTGGTACTGTTGGGCGGGAAAAGGGGAAAAACGATGCCCTCATCTACTGACACGTGGCCCAAATCACTTTCATCTATATCTATGTGTGTGTTTACGATTACAAACTGGAGATCATGATGAAGATTTAGGGTTTTTAATTTTGTGGAAGAAGATGAAAGGGAAAGCTTATAAAGGGAAATACAACATTTAAAGTGCAGGAATGGACTAAAATACCCCTCATGTGGATTGCACGTGGGGGGACTTAACAGCAGATTTAACAGACATCCAAAAATTAGACTCAAATGGTTAAAGAAAATGATTATGGGGACTTAGGGCGTTAAACCTTTTGCTTTTGGACTCAAGTAATTAAACCACATAAAACACAGGGACTCAAAAAGTAATTTACTCTAAACTCAATGAATCAGAATGAACCCGAATTGTAAGAGGCACTTAAAAATAAATCCGATAAACCCAATTCTTTTTTCATTTTCGAAATTAGTTTTAAATTAGATTAAAAAAAGACGATTTTATAAATTTAAATGGATGAAATAGTGGAAGAAAAAATATAACATTTCATTGTATTAAGTTTGTAAAGTAGAAGAAATAAGAGTAAAATAGTTTGTATTATGTAATAAAAAATGGATGAAATGGTTTAATTTATAGTGTTCATTTTATTTTATTTTGTAAAATTAATGGTAACATTACCGTTTATTTTGTAAAACTAATGGTAACATTACCATTGTGGAATGTTCCAAACTTCTATATCACACAGGATACAGTGTCAACAACTCCCATACCAGATCCCATGATGAACCGATTGTGGCGGTGTTCAAGAGGAATCCGATGAACCCTTAAGACGAATCGGTATCGAAAGGAAAGGAAATTGAAATCGGAAATTGCAAAGTATTTGGCTAACACCCAAACGTTTATTATTATTCAAGAAACTGACTCAAAACTTGAATTACAATCACTAATACCCATAACATGGTATTTATAATCTAAACACTCCTATTAGATTATAACTAGGATTGCTAATAAACCTATTATGTTGGACATGATAATTATCAATAAATAATTAAACCTAAACACGTTTAAATATTCTAATAATTATCCACTCCATGGTTCCTTGCCTTGCACGCAAATGAATCTTTAATTTGAAATTTCCAACAATCACTTCCGGAATTTCGAACTCGTATCTGACAAGTCTTCAACTCCAAGCTTTTCAGTCATCTCCTTGAATTTGATCTTCCCAAGAGCCTTCATCAAAATATCCGCCTTTTGATCAATGCCACTAACATGCTTGACCACGATATCCTCACGATCAACACATTCCCGAATGTAGTGAAACCGGGATTTTATGTGTTTGCTTCTTCCATGGAAAACCGGGTTCCTCACGAGAGCTATCGCCGATGTATTATCAACACGTAACACCGCCGCTTGAATTTTCTTGTCTAGTAATTCACTATTCAATTCTTTTAGCCAGACCGCCTGATACGCGGCTGCACTAGCCGCCATATACTCCGCCTCACATGATGATAAAGCAACTGTACTTTGCTTTTGAGAACACCAAGTAATTGGGGAAGACCCAAAATAAAACACGTGTCCCGTAGTAATTCTTCCATCGTCCGGATCTATGTTGTGACTACTATCGATGTAACCGACCAACATATTTTCTCCTCAAGTATAGGTAATGACATAACTAAAAGTACCTTTTAAATAGCAAATAATTTTCTTGATGAGAGTTGCATGAGATTGCTTCGGGCATTGCATGTACCGACTGGCAATTCCGACCGAAAACGCCAAATCTGGTCGAGTCTGTAAAAGGTACCGGAGACACCCGACAATCTTTCGATATCTCGTTGCATCAAAATCTTCTTCGTCTTCAAATTTAGAAACTTTCACGTTCGGGTCTATGGGAACATTAGTAGGATTGCAGTTAATCATACCGGCTTCAGTCAGTATTTTCTTTGCATACGCCTCTTGCTTAATTTGTATCCCGTCCTTGCTCTGCGACACTTCAATTCCAAGATAATAAGTAAGCTTTCCCAAATCCGATATTTCAAAGTTTTTAGCCATCCCGTGCTTAAACTCCATAATAAGTTTCAAATTTGAACCCGTCACAATTAAATCGTCCACGTATACGACGATTAATAAGACGTCCGTTCCAACGGTTCTTCGGTATATGGCTTGTTCTTGCGAGCACCGGTGAAATTTCATATCTAATAAAATATTATTTAATTTCGTATTCCATGCACGTAGAGCTTGCCTTAACCCGTATAACGCCTTTGATAATTTATAAACTTTATGCTCTTCGCCGTTTTTAACGAACCCTTCCGGTTGAACGAGATAAACTTCTTCTTTTAATTCGCCATGTAGGAACGCGGATTTAACATCTATATGATGTAATTCCCAACCTTCATTCGCTGCGAGAGATAAAAGTAACCGAATTGTTTCAAGTCGAGCAACTGGCGCGAACACTTCGTCAAAATCGACTCCGGCTTGCTGAACATAACCCTTCGCCACGAGTCTAGCCTTGTGTTTATTTAGTGAGCCATCCGCGTTTCTTTTAACCTTGTAAACCCACTATAATCCAATCCCTTTTGCACCACGCGGTAACTCGGTTAACAACCAAGTATTATTTTTATTAATTGATTCGATTTCTACGTGCATTGCTTTCATCCACTCCGGTTTATTTTTGGGATCATTAAAATAAGTCGATTCGTCATCCGCAAGCAATAAATATTCTTCATCAATAGAACTCGAATTTAACATATAATCGTTAAAACGTACCGGGGTAACCGTAGCGCGATTCGATCTTCGAACAACTAGCTCAGGAGTAACAAAAATATTTGTTTCAACATTGTTACTATTCACGCCATCTTGGGTTTGGTTTTGACCACCATTTAAAATTGACTTTTGTGAAATAATACTTGCATTTTTTGGAGTTTGATGGCTTTGAGCATGAATAACAGTAGCCTTTTCACGCTGCATTGGATTTGGCAAATCCATATAATTCACATCAACTGGGCTTCTACTTTGTGGGCCAGATGAAGCAGCTTCAAAATTGTTTGTTGAACTCGAAGTAGCGGTCTAAGAACCAACATAATCATGACTTGTATCTTCAGAGTCACCATTTATTTCAGAAGTGGACCCACTTAATTCTGTATTTATGGTTCCATCTCCGGTGTCAATTACGCCACCAAAGACTACCCAAAACATACCCGGTTCGCGAGACTCTTCATTATTAAAAACAATATTTTTTCCCCAATTCCAACCACGCGTTTCATCAAACTCCGTATCTCCGTCTCGACCCACAACAATTCTACGAGTCGTCGGATTGTATAAACGATACGCCCCCGAACCTTTTTCGCTTCCAAGATAAACTAGACGTGTAACAACCCGCACGTTTGTTGGATCTGAGTTTCTTTTTGATTGTATTTTCGTTTGAAATTAAGATGGAAATGGAAGAGTTGTGCAGCGGAATTAAGATGAAAACAAACTTTGCATACAATCAAACAGGAGTAATACTTTTAATCAAACATCTTTACACAATGAACCGAATGATTGAATTTGTTTCAACAACGATTACAATGATTGATGTAAGAATGCAAACTCCCCCTCAGCCAGAGCTCAGTAGTTTGTTCGTGCAAAGAAGACGATGTGGTGAAAGAGCTAATAGAACAGTACAAAGTACTGAACTATTTATAGGCACTTGCAAACCACTGAGCATCTTAGCTGACGTCACCATGAAAGTGAAATCTAACCTCCTAACAAACTCTAACCTCTGATCTATACAAACACTGATGTAGTAACTACTGCTATTACAATCTATTACATGAAAGACACTTAAACAGCTGCTGCATCCTTCCACTGCTGTGAATCCAGCAGTGCTTGTCCGGATCAGCAGTACTTGACTCAAGGCAGAAGATTGAGTCAGCAGAGCTTTGGTCTTCCATCAGTCTTTAACATTTGGCAGTAGATGCAAGGCAGCAGTTGTGGATCAGCACTTGGTAAGATCAGTAGATAGGAGGTCAGCAGATACAAAGCCACTTTCAAGGGGAGAGATTTGCATGAACTATCTGTAAACGTCTGCTTATTCTGGATCCACTGCTCTGATCTAGTTTTGGCTTTAATTATCTGTTCCTCTGATAGGGTTCAATCCCAACAATCTCCCCCTGGAACAGATAATGCCAAAACTCTTCATTATTTGTGGAAATCTTTATTGCCTCATCAACAGCTCCCTTATCTGACCTTTAAATTGTAATTCAAAGGCTAAGGCGTCTGTATCTTCATCATCCCTGCTAAGTGGAAGATCAAGGAGATCCTGCAAATCTTCAAGACTCAGGCCAAGAGCTTGTTCCCTTGATATTTTCTCCACTACTCCACCAGACCTGAGCAAAGTCAATACGCAGGTCTGTTTGTCAGTTTCCCACTTTTGTATTTTTGAGCCTGGTGGGTTTCTTGGGAGATGTTTATTTGCAGAAGTATTTGGTGAGGCTGGCCTGTTCATAGCTGGCTGAGCAGCACTTGCAGATTGTTCCAATTCAAGATCTTCTTTTATCATTACTTTCGTGCCTGCTTTTAGAATGGCATCTCCAGCTAATCGATCTTGAATTGTTTCCATGCTAAACTGGTTTTTGCTCCTTCTTTTGTAGTTGGCAGCACCAGCTGGAGCAGTGGTTCTTTTGATTTGCAGCTTTGGTGGTCTTTTTGAAACCTCTGCTTTGGAGTAGTCAGGCGTTTGTGGAACTCTTGGATCTTTCTTTCTAAGTTCCTCTAATTTCTTATATGTTGCTCTGACTCTATCTTCTCCCCACTTTGACACTGAATTCTTTGACCCATAGTCTGCTGTAATCAGCTCCTCTTTCATTCTCCTCAACTCTAGCATCTTTTCAGCTTCAAATTGTTTGAATCTTTCAGGAGGAGTCTGCTTGACCTTATTTTTTATCATGTCTTGAATCCTGGCTGCTTCTTTTTCAAGCTCAGGAATGGTCCAGGTCTTGTACATGTGTTTCTCCCCCTTGTATTTCTTGTAGGTCATGATGTTTTCAATGTAGTCTTTTCTTAAGGACTCATCTGCCCTTTCTGAAATTTTCTGACATACATTTTTAGCAAAACGCTCCATAGCATTGACCTGTGAGAGTAAAAACTGATAGTTTTGTTGAAATTCTCTATCAGATTTCCCTTTTCTGTTTTTTATTGCAATATCCTCTGCTTGTTTGGCTTTGAGCTTCAAGTATTCTTCAATGTTGTTAGGCCTGGGATAATTTGCAATTGATGGCAAACTCCTTTTGGCTGGGTCATCTTCATAATAAAAAGATTTGATTTCTTCTCTGACTGCAATGAGTTCCAGAGGAAATGAGACACCAGCAGGAGGTAGTGATTGTATAATTTGAGCTGAAGAGAGAGGTATGGGTTTTGGAATAGTGACAAGTGACAGGGATTTTGAAGATGTTGGTGAAGGAGATGTGTCATCATCTTTTAAAATTAGCCTTCTCCTTTTTGTAGGAGGGACTGATGATGTTTTGAATGGAACAGTGGTGGTAGATGTATTGGCAGTGGATTGTGATTGACTAACAGCTGTTGAAACAACTGGTGTTTCAACCACTGTTGTCATTACAACATATGTTATAACATCTGTTGTCTTCTGCTGTATGTCAGCAGGTGTTGTTTTTGGTGGTGATGATGGTAAAGCAGTGGATGTTGTGTGTGTTGAGGTGGTGTGTGTTGATGGAACAACTGTTTGGCAAGCAGTGGTTTTTGTAACTCCTGTTGCATCAGCTGTTTTGTATGGTGGTTTGTGAGCAGACTTTGAACGTCTGGTTGGAATGGATTTGGGTTGCCTCACTTTTCTAGTAGGCTTCTTCTTTTCCTCAACAGGATTTTCATAATCCTTTGACCCAGAAGTACCCTGATCTGGATGATCCATTCTCTCCACCCTGGCTTTCCTTTTGGCCTCTCTATCCCTTTTTACACTTGCAACTGCTTCTGCTAGTGCATTTGTTGTCACATCAATTTTCTTGCTGCCATCTGGCAAAGGGATCTTTTTGGTCATGTTTGAATTTTCTGGTTCAAGATAGAGACCATCCTCTATACCCTTCTTTTTCCACTCCTTAATTTTCTCCCCCTTTTTGGCATTATCTTCTGGGAGTTGATAAATGTAGCGTACTTGTGGAGGGGCAGTGCCAGTGGTGTGCAAGATCTGAGTTTTGAGAGCCTTTAAGTCAGCCTGAGTGTTCTTGAACCTTGACTCCATTGCATTTCTCAGCTGTTGAACATGTTTTTCATGTTGCTGGTCTGCTAGTTTTGCTTGTTGATGGAGAAAAGGTTGAAATAACTTCCAGAGCTCATTTGGAGCAGATGCCCTTTGTGGAGCAGGTGCTTGAGATGGAACAGCTGTTGATTGTACCTTCTGAACTTGTAACACCTGTTGTAGCATATCTTTGAGTTCTGCAACAGAGTTATCAAGTTTTTTCAATGCGATTCGTCAATTTCTGGTACTTTAAACCATCACCCAAGTTAATGGGATCATCTGATTTCCCACTAGCAGTGGTTTTATCAGTGGTAGATATAGGGAGTATACTCCAAACATTAACCACTGATGCCCCTTTTTCTTGGTACTGGGGTCTTCTTCCTTCAACACTTGACAACCTTTTGATGTTGCCAGTAGGATAAATAAATCCACTGGTGGTTGGCAGAGGTGCTATAAAAGGAATTGCCTCCAAGGAAGTCTTATTAATGTAACCACTGTCCAAATATAATCCAGTGGGTGTTACACTTGTAGTGGCTACTTCACTTGGATTACCACCAAGAGTTACTTGTAACTCAAGGGGTGTAACCTCCTCAGGTTGTGTTGGTGGGTTAGCAAGGATTGATACATCAGACCCAGTCAGTTGTTGAGGTATATTCTCATTAGTAGGTGATTGAGAAGGACTGGTTAATGCCTGGTTCAAATCAATTGCATCCAACAGTGGTTTTATTGGTGAGGGAATTGTGGATGTGAAGGATGGTGTAGAAATTGGAGTTGCCCCGGGTATTGAGTTGTGGATGATAGAAACGAGTGTTTCTAGAGCATCATGATGTGGAGACCCTATTTGTACAACCTGTTCTTTTTGTGAAGAAGCAGGAGGAGTTGTGGTTATGGGTTGAGATATTTGTACCAACTGTTGTGAGGAAGTAGCAGCAGTGGTTTCTTGTGACATTTGTGTTGTCACTGGCAGGAGCTCTGGTATCTCATCCTCCAGAGTTGTCTTTTTGATGGGTTTTGTGGGCTTTTGAGTTTTTCTTTTTGGCTTTTTGGAGATAGTAGGTGTGGGTTTCAGAGCAGTTGTGCTGCTGCTTTGATCACCTTGAGCAGTGGGCTCAGCAGCAGATACCTGAGGAGCAGTTGTAACTGCTAAAATCTGCTCAGGCACCTCTGCTTGTGTTTTGCAAGGTGCTAACATTCTTGAAAAAGTTTCAGTTGTTAAACTGTTTATTTGAGTAGAATCACCTTGGTTTATTATAGCTAAATCATCCTTACTGAATTTCTTTGTAAAATAGTAACTTAAAAACCTTGGAAACAGTAAGAATGATTTTGTTTCAACATTATTTACCAAATCTTTAAAAATTTCCCGAGAATAGTTAAAATTTTCTCCTTGAAGAATTGCATATCCTAGATTTTGAATCTTTAAAGGGATTTCATTGAAAGAAGTGGTTTTGTTTGAAACACATAGTAGGAGGGTATGAAATAAAAATCTGGTTGCAGACGGAAAATAACCTTTTTCTAAGGTAATTTTCTTCATCATTGTAGCTTCATACCCTCTCTCAATGAAGTCAGTTTGTAACTCGTTTTTAGTGAAAGAAATTTTACCTTCCTGATCACCGAGTTGAAAGACCTCTGAAATGGATTGTGGCGTGATTTGGACAACTTTACCCTTTATCGAAGAGTTTATGGTGGTTGCAGTGTCTCCTTGTTTTTCAAGGGTTGCATTTTTTCAGAACTCCATTTGGGTTGCCAAATAGATTGGTGCATCGGCAAGGAACAAAGTTTTGTACTTTGATTTTGCCATGAGATCAATGATGGAATCGAAAACTTTGGTGGTTCCTGGTTTTGTGAGAAGACCCAGGATATTGTGAGATGGTTTATGTGGAATTTCAGTGGAAATTTCCTTTTGAGAGGCTGTTTTCGATGATAATTTGGATGAGGGTTTTGCAGATTTCTTTGATTTTGTCATTTTGAAGATGATTGATCGAAGAAATTTGGGAAGAAATGAGATGAAAAACTGCTTTGAGAAGAGAATTTTTAAGAATTCAATTCGACAGTAAAACCCTGTTTTGGTGGTGAGTGGGAGATTTTATAGGGAAGAAAGTGAATGCTGAGGTGGCAGCCGTTACAAAAGGTCTGACCAATATGTACTGCCCACGTGACAACCCCTGATGAAAGTGAAGGACAGTACTTTGTGTGATATGGACATATGAAAGCAGTGGTATGAGAGCAATGGATGATTTTTACTATCAGTGGATAGCATATCAGTGGATAATACACTGCTTTTGAACAACAGAGTTTATCAAATAATGAGAGAGCAGGGGTTGACTTTCAGCAGTGGACAGACTTTTGAAGAAAGCAGACTTTTGAACAATCAGTGGTTAATGGCAGACTTTTAAGGATTTTAATGAAAAATTTTCATTTTTAGCTATTTTTAAGGATGGAGTTTTGATTTTCTGAAAACATTTTGTTGCTTTTATTCATAGAAAAACAAGATGTTGCTTGTTATTCCATGTTCAGCATCCCAATCCTAGAGACCAAGCTTTCAAAAGTGGTTGTATCAAGTGCTTTTGTGAGCACATCAGCTAGCTGGTCTTTAGTTGGGACATGATGCAGAGAAATCAAACCTTTTTCATAGCAATCCCTCACAAAGTGATGTCTGATGTCGATGTGTTTGGTGGTTGAATGGGAAACTGGATTTTTGATGATATTTTCTGCTGCCTGACTGTCCAACATGAGTGGTGTCTTTAAGGCAGTGATACCAAAATCCAGTAACTGATTTTGAAGCCATAGGAGTTGGGCTGTACAGCTTGCAGCAGCAATGTATTCAGCTTCAGCAGTGGATGTTGAAACAGCTGCTTGCTTTTTGCTTTGCCATGAAACTAAGCAATCACCTAGAAACTGGCACCCTCCTGATGTGGACTTCCTTGTGGTGTGACATCCAGCAAAGTCACTGTCTGAGAAACCTGAAAGCTTGATGTTCCCATTAGCTGGATACCAGATACCAAGTGTGGGAGCACCTTTTATGTATCTGAAGATCCTTTTTACAGCAATGAGATTTGATTTTCTGGGAGCTGATTGACTTCTTGCACAGACACATGTTGCAAACATAATGTCTGGTCTAGATGCAGTTAGGTACAATAAAGACCCAATCATGCTTCTATAAAGTGTTTGGTCAATCAGCTCATCCTTTTCATCAGACATGACTAGCTTATTAGTTGCCATGGGTGTGCTGCATGGTTTACAATCATTCATATCAAGTTTGGTTAAAAGTTCTTTAGCATATTTGCTTTGATGAATAAAAGTTCCATTTTGCAATTGCTGTACTTGGAGACCAAGAAAGCATTGCAGCTCACCCATAGCACTCATTTCAAACTCAGCTGTCATGAGTTCTCTAAACTCTTCACACATTGAGTTACATGTGCTTCCAAAAATAATGTCATCCACATAAATCTGGACAATCATTAAATCCTTCCCTCTCCATTTTAAAAACAGTTTTTTATCAATGGTACCTCTTTTGAAACCATTTGAGAGTAGGAAGTTGGAAAGAGTTTCATACCAGGCCCTTGGTGCTTGTTTCAGGCCATACAAGGCTTTGTTTAGCCTGTAGACATGATCTGGATAAAATGGATCCTCAAAACCTGGAGGTTGACAAACATACACCTCTTCTTGAATTGTACCATAGAGGAAAGCACTTTTGATATCCATTTGAAACACCTTCATATTGTGGTTGACAGCAAAGGCCAGGAACAGTCTAATGGCTTCCAATCTTGCAACAGGGGCAAATGTTTCATCATAATCAATCCCCTCTTCCTGTCTGTAACCTTGAACCACAAGCCTGGCTTTATTCTTGACAACAATACCCCTTTCATCAGTTTTGTTCTTGAAGACCCACTTTGTGCCAATGGGACTAACCTCTTCTGGCAGTGGTACAAGCTCCCATACTTGTTGTCTTTTAAACTGTTGGAGCTCCTCTTGCATGGCTTCTACCCAGCTGTTGTCTTTCAGTGCCTCTTGGTACTTGACTGGCTGATGGAGTGATAGAAAACCAGCAAAAAGACAAATGTTTTGGGTTTGGCTTCTTGTGAGCACCCCTTCATTTATGTTGCCAATGATTTGATCAGGTGGATGAGATCTCAAGAAGATTAAATCTCCTTGGTATGGTATGATGGCATTGGTTGGTGAAGGCTGCAAATGTGTATCATCTGAGCTAACCACTGCTGGGGACTTTGATGATCCAGCAGTGGCTTCAAAAGGTGGTGGTATAGGAGGTAATGAAGTGGACAACTGCTGACTTTTATCCACTGTTTGAGGACTTTTGTCAGCAGTGTTTGAGGATGTGGAAGCAGTGGTTGATGGGCTGCTTTGGTCAACAACTGTTGAGGTAGCAGTGGTTGAGCTTTGACAACTGTTTTGAACAGCTGGTGCTTTTCCCTTTGTGGCAGACCTTTGAGGGATGATGATTTCATACCCATAGTCTGGTGTTGTATCCTCTGATGGACCTGCACTGTTAGTCTTGACAGCAGTATTTTCAAAAGTGAATTTTTCAAGATCAAACAGATCTGCAGGGTTTGCTGGGATTTTCATTGATGAGAGTTCATTGAACTTAACATTCAAAGTCTCCTCCACTGCCTTGGTCCGTGTATTGAACACTTTGTAGGCCTTGGCAGTGGTTGAGTATCCCAGATGATAACCACAATCAATTTTGGCTGCAAATTTTGAAATGGAATCTTTTAAGTTCAAAATAAAGCATGGGCAGCCAAACACTTTGAAATATGAGATCAGTGGTTTAATTTTATACAGAATTTCATAGGCAATCTTTTTGTGCCTGGGGTTTATTAAAACTCTGTTCTGAACATAGCAAGCAGTGTTTACTGCCTCTGCCCAGAAAGTTAATGGCAAACCTGAATCTGCAAGCATGGTTCTGGTAGCCTCAATCAGAGTTCTGTTCTTCCTTTCCACTACCCCATTCTGCTCTGGTGTTCTTGGGATGCTGTACTGCCTTACAATCCCTTTCTTCACACAGAAGGCATCCAACTCCCTATTTTTGAATTCTGTGCCATTGTCACTCCTGAAGCTTTTCACTGGAAGGTCAAATTGCTTTTCAACCTGTGTTACAAAGTCTTGCAAAATGCCTGCAGTTTCATCTTTTGAGTGCAAAAAGAAAGTCCATGTGAACCTAGAAAAGTCATCAACAATAACCAAACAATATCTTTTCTTTTTGAGGCTCATGACTTGAACTGGGCCAAACAAATCCATGTGTAGCATTTGCAAACACTGGGTTGTTTTGGACTCTTCAATGGACTTGTAAGAACTTTTATGTTGTTTTCCTTTTAAACAGGAAATGCAATGTTCAGGACATGAAAACAATTTTTGTGGTAGGCCTCTCACCAAACCATTTTTTGAAATTTCTGTGATCGTCTTAAGATTTGTGTGTCCCAACCTTCTGTGCCAAAGTTCTGTCTCTTTGTTAGAGGCAGCTGAGAACAGACAGGCATCAGCTCTGGGACACTCTTTTGACATGTCAACAACATAAACATTGCCACTTCTTTGAGCAACAAGTTTAGTTTGACCAGTTTTGATTATTGCTTCAATCTTTTTGACCATTTCTGGTCCAACAATCCTACAACAATCTTTTGTGAAGAATGACCCAAAACCCTTGTCACTCATTTGGGACACACTCAGAAGGTTGAATTTTAGATTGTCTATTAGATTGACATTTTCAAATTTTACTTTTCCAGACTCCACTGTACCCGACCCCAGAACTTTTCCTTTACTATTATTCCCAAAGGATATATCACCCCCTCCATGGATTTTAAAGTCTTTGAGGAGGGCTTTACATCCTGTCATGTGCCTGGAGCCTCCACTATCTACATACCAAAGACTATCAAAGCATGCAGAAGCTCCCTGCACATGAAGTAAAAGGATTAGTTCATTAAGGTCTCCAAAGCCAACAAGGCTTTGGATGGAGTCTCAACAGTGTCTGGGATGGATGCAGAATGATGGACAGTGGTTAGGTCAGGAGTTTGAACTGTTTTAGGACAGTTCTTCTCTAACCACTGTTGTGGGTCCTGACCAATCATCTGCTGATAACCAAAAGGATGCTTGTTCACTTTGGGTTTAGAGGGCCTTTTGTAGGTCTCATAAACGTGTGGAATCCTTTGGTAAGACTGTTTTTCTCTGCCTTTTCAGAACTGATTGGCAGGGGGTGCATCAGTAACCTGAACATCTCTTTTGACAGATGTTTGGTTCAACTGTTTTGTAACAGCTGTTTGAACTGGCACAAACAGTGGTTGTTTCTTGGTGAACTTGACAGATGATGAGGATGATGATGATGGACTCAAGGATGTTTTAGCCATGTACTCATTCTTTTTCACATCAAAGTTTTTGAGGTACACACATGCTTGAGTTTTGTGGTTTGTTTTACCACAGACAATGCAGCTTTCTGCTGAAACAATGACACTTGTTTTGTTTAAATCATAAGCTTTCAAGTGGAAACAATCTTTTGTTAGATGATTCCTTTTTTCACAGAATTCACAAAACAAGTTATCAATTTTTTCTTTCTTCTTTCTCTTTTCAGACTCCTTTGCAGCAGAGGTTTTAACCACTGCTGGGATGTCCTTGAGAGGTATGACTTTAGCTTTTGGAGCTTTAACACCATCAGTTGATGTAAAGTCCATTGGCTTGAAATTTTCAAGAATATCACACTCGTCAGACTAGGTAGGTTTAAACTGATATTTTTCAAGTTCTTCAAAAGTTGAGGAACTCCTTGTTCTGCCAAGTGTGATTTTGTTACCAAGTTTGTCAGTGATTTTCACTTCTTGGCCATTCTTGTTTGTGGGGATGAACTCAGTGGTTACATCAGTGTTTTGAACAGATTTTTCACAAGCAATGTGTTCATCATCATATTTTCTATACCCAACCCCAAATTTCACATTACTTTCAATCTGTTTAGCAAGCATCACCTCATATCCTCTGCAGGATTCCACCCATCTTTCACAAGTAATCTGGGTGGATTCCAACTCCTTTTTGCAACTTTGGTATTTTTCTACCATAGTTTGAAGTTGGGTTTTGGTGATGCTTTGCTCTTCTTTTAGACAGCTGATTTCTTTTTCCTTTTCAGTCAATTTGTTTTTAAGTTCTTTTAAAGAGCTTTAAAATTTGACCTCATCAGATAAGATTTTATCCCGAAGGTTTTCATTCACCTCTTTAATGTTTGCAAAAGCAATTATGCAATTGTCAGAACACAGTTTTTCAAGAACTTGAGGAGATACCTTGGCAGCTGCCATCATTGCACAATCACATTTATGATCTTCATCATCATCAGCTTTTACCTTCTTTTCACCAGCCTTTTCTTCTTTCTCTTCTTCTTTGTCCTCTATGGACCATGGATCTGTCATTGGTTCAATCAGGGTACCTGAACTTTCTCCCAACAGTATTTCATCAGCCACTGCAGTAACCACTGCTTCAATCACCTCTTCCACTGTTTCAAAGCACTGCTGTTCCTCCTCAGCTTCAACCCCCTCCTGTATTGACTCTAGTGCCATCAAACAAAACTCATCATGTGAAGAATCATTAGAAGCATAGAGTGCAAAATTTTCATCACTAAGATCATCAGGCATACTGCTCCAGTCAACAAACCCTTGAGTGAAAAAACTTTGTTGATCTGGTTGTACTGCTGCTGGAGCAGTGGTTTGAGGTGCAACAGATTGCACTTGTACCTGTGGAGCAGGGGTTTGAACATATTGGATTTGTGAGCAGTGTTCACTTGTGCTGCTGGGGCATATTGGGCATAGTGCACAGTGTTTTGGTTTTGAGGTCGAGGATTTGAGCTAGGATGAGTAATTATGGGACCAGCGGTTTGACTCCTACATTCCCTAGCGAAATGTCCCAACCTATTACACTTGTAGCACTTGATTTTCGATTTATCCAACCCAACCCTTAGATTCCCATGCAGACCTGGGAATTTTCTCCCTGTTCTTTTGTAGAACTTGCTAGTTCTAACACTTAGCAAAGCCAGTTGGTGCAGGATGTCCATTTCCTCTAAATCAGTGGGATCAAAATGTTGTAAATCATTTAGTTCAAAGCATAGATTATCTGACATCTGGTTTTCATTTGCAGTGAATGCATAACTAGCAGAGTGAGGATCAGGGTTGTTAAAATTTGCACCAGTAGTTATGTCAATGAAGTGATCATAACCCTGGTCCTTACCACTGCTCCCAGATTCTTCTTGACCCAGAAGAGCAGTATTACCGAAAGTGTAATCCTCGGTAGCTTTTCCTGACTCTTGTAACCTCCTTTTCTGGTTCAACTCCCTTTCGTAGGTCAGGAGTCGACCATGGAGTTGGGTCAAGGTCAGATCCTTGAATTCAGATGAATTTCGGGTGACAAAAGCTATAGTGTCCCATTTTTCTGGCAGTGACCTGAGGAACCTGCTATTTTGAGTTGAGTTTGTAAAAGTGGTGTTAACAAGCCTCAGTTCACTGATGAGACAACTAAAACGCTCAAATTGTTGCGTTAGTGATTCACCTTTAACGTAGCAAAATGTTTCATACTGTTGGTTCAGGATTTCCCTATTGTTTTCTATGACTTCTTCAGTTCCACCAAACTGTTCCTTAAGTGCGTCCCATAACTCTTTGGCACTGTTACAATGTAACAGTCCAGCATATATCTCATTGGGCAGCGATGATGCTATGATGCTAAAAGCCTTAGCATCTAGTTCAATCTTTTGAAAATCGGTTTCGGTATAATTTTCAACTGGTTTTGGAACGAACTTTTTAGCATCTTCAGCGCTTGGCACTGAAGGAACATGGGGACCATAAATGACAGACCTCCAACAACCTGTGCTTTGTTGAGCGAGGATATGACCCATCCTCCTCTGCCAGATGTTGTACTCATTTCTTTTTAGCATAGGTGGTTTAAAAAGTGAGCCGATGTTGTTTTTATCATCCTGAGATTGTGACGTCATTCTTGTTGTTTTACAGACACTGAGAAATCAACTTTAATGGTGATTAATCCTTGCTCTGTTTTTCAACGGACGAACAAACGATCAGTATCAACTGTTATGAGCTGAACTATTTACGTCAAAATGATTGTTAAATCAAATTTGACTGTCCAGGCTCTGATACCAATTGTTGGATCTGAGTTTCTTTTTTATTGTATTTTCGTTTGAAATTAAGATGGAAATGGAAGAGTTATGCAGCGGAATTAAGATGAAAACAAACTTTGCATACAATCAAACAGGAGTAATACTTTTAATCAAACATCTTTACACAATGAACCGAATGATTGAATTTGTTTCAACAACGATTACAATGATTGATGTAAGAATGCAAACTCCCCCTCAGCCAGAGCTCAGTAGTTTGTTCGTGCAAAGAAGACGATGTGGTGAAAGAGCTAATAGAACAGTACAAAGTACTGAACTATTTATAGGCACTTGCAAACCACTGAGCATCTTAGCTGACGTCACCATGAAAGTGACATCTAACCTCCTAACAAACTCTAACCTCTGATCTATACAAACACTGATGTAGTAACTACTGCTATTACAATCTATTACATGAAAGACACTTAAACAGCTGCTGCATCCTTCCACTGCTGTGAATCCAGCAGTGCTTGTCCGGATCAGCAGTACTTGACTCAAGGCAGAAGATTGAGTCAGCAGAGCTTTGGTCTTCCATCAGTCTTTAACATTTGGCAGTAGATGCAAGGCAGCAGTTGTGGATCAGCACTTGGTAAGATCAGTAGATAGGAGGTCAGCAGATACAAAGCCACTTTCAAGGGGAGAGATTTGCATGAACTATCTGTAAACGTCTGCTTATTCTGGATCCACTGCTCTGATCCAGTTTTGGCTTTAATTATCTGTTCCTCTGATAGGGTTCAATCCCAACAACGTTTGTGTGTTGTTACTACTCGATATACTCGCTATTTCGCAGTATTTTCGCATATTACGCATACTTTATCGCTATAACACATCGCATCGCACGCACTAACGCTCACGATGACGTTGAGTGAGGACCTATTCTACCCTCCTCAACAGCCGTGATGCGTCGCAGAGAACGCATATTCGAAACGAAACCAGGTTATTGTATCGCAACTTTGAAATATGGATATTTATACGACCCTATGTGACTAATTATAATAAATATATGAATATGGGTATGAAAATGTGTGACCAAACTATCGCAACGCTTAACGACCAAAACAAAACTTCAAAACGCAATTCACCGGAGACCACCGATCGAGTGACTGGTCGATCAGATGGCCATCCGATCGGATTGCCACCCGATCAGACAGCCACCCGATCGGACAGCCATCCGATCCATGGCACTCCATCACCCTCATCTCCTCTCCACCTATCAATAGCACTTGTCACATCACTTGAACAGTGATGTGACAGCTCCCCCTCGACCAGCACGCTTTGGGGCTATTTTCTCTCGATTTCTCGCAATTCTTGTAAGTTTCAACCTTAAATCTTGTACTTCTATGATCTACACGCACTTCTTCATCATTTTCTCTTTTGAATCTTAACTTTTAACCGTGAAATCAATGGATTTGAGGTGTTCTAGGATGATGTCATCATGGAGTTCTTATGAACTTCAAGTGTTGGCCTCATTCCACCAAGAACCACTCAGATCTGAAGGATTTCCACAAGAATAAACAACATTTTCACACAGATCTACACATAATCATGGATAAAAGGATTGAAAGATGGTTTTCTAACCTTCTTTCAACTCTTTTACACTCAAGCACTCAAAATCGATAGAATCAGAGCTTGTTCTGATCTTCTACTCGTTCTTAGTGAAGCGTTGGTTCAAGATCTGAGTTCTATCAAAGAGACTACCGATTTCGGGTTAAACATGAGCAACCGTCTCAAATAATGGACTGGTCAGACTAGGGTGATTCCTGCCCGATCGGGTCACCTGGGTGTTGATAGGGTTCTGTTGTTTGGCACGTTATCACACCGTCTCGAGAAAACCGCAAAACTTTCAAAACAAACAAGTGTCAAGGCGACTTAGGCCGCCGGATTGGATTGCCACCCGATCGGACAGCCGTCCGATCGGCTTGCACTTGGTTCCACACTTAAACTATATTCCAACTCTTCAAAAGTTTTGAACGTCGAACGGATTGCCGTCCGATCGAACAACCATCTGACCATCTGATGTTTTAAACTTCAAACAATTTTCAACATGTGTAATGCATAGTTAGTTCCAAACGGATTGCCACCCGATCGGATTGCAATCCGAACGAGTGACAAACTGTTGTGAACTTGTTCTCGCTAAGTGTCCTACTAATCGGATCGTCACCCGATCGAGCCGCTGTTCGATCGATCGACCTGAAGGATAGAGATACTTCTCTGTTTTCAAAATGCTACAACGAAAACTTCAAAAGGCAAACCATCATGCACAAACACGTCCATACCAACGAGGTGACAATCCAATCGAATGGCCATCCGATCGGATGACCATCCGAACGGATTGCCACCCGACCGACTGGCCATCCGATCGGATTGCCATCCGATCGGGTTGCCATTCGACACTCAGTCGCATCTCATCGTTTAACGCACTGCTCGACGCTTACGCTATCCATATGTAATCAGGCTAATCTCAGACGCGCTTCCTTCAATCCAACCAAGTTGTGCTTACTTGCTGAACACCGACTGTGAGTATACTTGAACCCCTTTTTATCGCATTTTGGGTGTAACATACGTTCCTATTAAATCCAATTTATCAAAACGAATTATTCAATCAAACTGTTTATCACTTGCGAATAATTGTTATGCATATTTACACGTGATGCTAGTTACATATGTGTTAGGACTTATACTCGCGAGGTCCCGCTTTAACTAGTATAGTACTATAGCACCCGACGGGGTCTAGTTAGGATGAATAGCAATCGCAATTACAGCTCGAGTGACTTAGCTGGTAGTATCAGTCTTGTATGCATGTATGTTGTGGTATCTCGTTTATGTATTTGGTAATTCGCAGCACTTCTAACTATTTACTGACGGGTGGTCCGTATGACAACCCTTAAATGAGCTAAATATGTGCATATCCCATATTTTACACGGTTATTTATTGCGAATGTGATAACTATGCGAGATTGTTATTTTACAGGTTAATCGCTTAATTCGGTTAAATTAGAACCCGTAGGTTACGGTGGAGGATACAAGGCAGCATTTTGTTACTTGTACATGGGCAATTTAATGGGTTTTAAATACCCTAGTAAGAGACATCACATGGGAGGCGCATACTTTGAGATTGATAAGAGACACTTGGACTTGGAGGAGATGATTGGGCCATCACACAACATAATCATCTCAATGGTGGGCGGCACATGTGAAAGAAGAAAAAAAGACATGTTGGGCTTGGACTTCGTGGACTCACGTGAAAGATAACAGGGGGCTGCTTGTTAATTCATTAGTGGGCGGCACATATGACAAACATTGGGAAAAGATGCAACAAAGAAGAATCCATCATCATCATCAACATATGTGTATGTGTTGGCGGCAGACTTTTGAGGACTCATGGAAGACAAGCACACGTGGATTGAGGAATGCAGCCACATCACGGTACAACTTGGGCCGACATATTGCATGGGGATTGGTATTGGCGGCACATCAAAACAAAGAAGAGGCCACAAGTACATGTGAATTAGGAGGAAAGTCAATAGCATAATCATTATCTTATGGCAGGCATCAAGTCAAGCATACATTGAGATTGTCACCGTAAATTACGGTTTCACCGTAATTTACGGTGGACATGAATTGGCCATTCTAGCTGCCGTAAATCAGACTACTTTCACCGTAATACTTTTATGTCCACCGTAATTTACGGTGGAGCCGTAAATTACGGTGGTACCAGCGATCAGAACCGTAACTGCCTCTTTAAATCAGTTTTTATGATGTCCTTTCAGATGTTCTCATGATTGGACGGTTATTGGAGACACTAGGGGCGAATTTTGGTGTTCTTGCTTGGTTGGAGACAATTTCTATCATTTGGTTTATGTATTTGATTCGTATGAACATTGGATCGATTGTGATGATGATTCACCAAGCTATGTCCGGCTAAACTTTTCGGTGATCATCTTAGGTGAAGGTTTCTATTGAACTTGTGTGTGTTTATTTCCGAATTTCTAGAATGATAACTTGCGTTGCTTGAATATCATGGTGTATGTTTAATTGCTTGTAACTTGTTAATTGATATTGCAATTTCTAGTCTCAATCGTACGTTCTTGGTGCCGTTGGCAATCGAGATATCACGGGAAGGGTTAGGGTTGGTTATTGATTAATTGGTCATCGGGAAACAACCTCGCATTTATATAATCCGAGTACTTTGTTCCCTTTTATCACTTCGATTATGCATGCACGAGTTATGTCTATGTAACTCTTTCTAGTTGGAATTACACACAATTGTTTAAAGAAACTGGAACCTAGGATGGTCATTGCTCTCTCCTAATTTGTTTTAAAACCTACATTTGATTTGCCATTAGTTTAATTTAGTTTTCTCAAACAACAATCCAAGTCATTGATTTTAATTTTCTGCAAATTAGGATAATTGTAGTATAATTGCAAGGCTATATAATTGACATGTTTTCCACATACTCCCTGAGTTCGATACCCTCTTACCACTATCTATATAGTTGTTTTTGGGATTAAATTTGCGTGACCCACGACAATCACGTCAAATTTTGGTGCCGTTGCCGGGGAGTGGTGCGCAACGTGTGTCAGTTTGTTAGTTTTGCTTTGTTATTTCCGGGTTTACACCGGTGTGTTTAGTGTGCAGGTTCTACAGGTGCATGCATACTAGAGGCTCTCACAAAGCGTCACCATTGTCATTTGATCCGGAAATCGAAAGAACACTAAGGCAGAACCGAGTTTTACTACGCGAAAACAGAATCGTTGGTTCACCCACTTCACCCATTACACCAAGAAACATCATGGACGAAACACTAGTACCACCCACAACGGGTCAAACGACCTCAACATTTATTCCTACATCCACACAACCTTCACCAAACACCACTATACCAAACACCACTACAATTCCTACTCCAATCCATGATACTACACCATCCAACACTACACAACCGATTACTACCCAAGTCGAACCTACTCTCACCTATAGCCCTTCCTCAACAATTCCACCACTATCACACTTCTTTCCTCCATCTACAGGTCAATCATCTTCTCATTATTCAATACCACCAAATACAACCATTGTTCATACTACCTCTACGTTTAGGCCATCAAACCAGTCGGGTTTTCAATACTCAACCATTCCATTTGGGCAAACTTCGGGTATAGGGGGAGATGGATATGAGGAAGGATACGAAGAATTTGAGGGTTATGATGAGGATGGATATTTTTACGAGGGTTATGGTGATCAAGGAGAGTTTGGGTATGTGCAAAGTCAATCTCAAGGAATGTCAAGTGTAGGTGGAGTGCCGCAACAACTCATACCACAACACATTCGACCAAGACCACAAGGGCCACCAATGCAACGCCCTATCCCATTGCAACAAATTCGGCCACAACATGTACAACCAAATGTGCAACAATTCCAAAGGCCAATTCAACGCCCACCAATACCGCAACAGCAATTTCAACAACCAAATGCACCACAAGGGCATGTACCAAGGCCAATGGGTCCTATTCGCCCAAGGGGTAGGTTTGGTGTACCAAGGAGACACCTTAGAGAAAATGTGAGGGGCATTGAAGCACATTTTCGGCCGGTAATCACTCAAAATCCTTCACCGGTAGTTATTCCTCACAATGATCAAGGGAGAACATTTGAAGTGAGGACCAACTCTTTGCAAAGTTTACCAAAATACAAAGGGTTGGCAACGGAGGAGCCTTACTTTCATTTAGAGGCTTATGACTCGATTTGCAACACTCTTGGGAGTCAAGGGTTTTCGGCTGATGACATCAAATTGGTATTATTCCAATTTTCTTTGGAAGATAAAGCGAAGAAATGGTTCTACACGTTACCTTCGGCATCCATATATACATGGGGGAGATGCAACAAACTTTCTTGGATGAGTTTTACACCGCCCAAAAGACCAACGATGCAAGAAAGGGGTTGAGAAGCTTTCAACAACAACATGGTGAGATGTTTCATGAGGCATTCGAGCGTTTCAATATGATGATTAAAAATTGCCCTCACCATGGAATTGAATTGTGGGAGTTGATGAATGCCTTTCACGAGGGGTTGAGTGCCGAAGATGCACGTGACTTGATGTCTATTACCGGTGGGACTTTTGGAACAAATTATGAGAATGATGATTGGGAGTTTTTGGAAAGCATGGCAACTACATCAAAGAGGAAGGCTCAAGCCTCAAGAAGAGCTCGACCAGCCATTGCCCGACCTCAAGTGCACGCCATAGATGATGGTAATGTTCAAACCACTAACCAAATTTATGATGTTTGTGCTTTGTGTAATGAAATAGGTCATGCGGCTGAGAATTGCCAAGGTATGGTGGAAGGGCAATATGAAGAGGTGCATGCTATTCAAGGTCAAGGTCAAGGAGGGGGTGGTAGAAACTACAACAACATGAATTCTAATACATACCACCCCGGGTTGAGGAACCACCCAAACTTTCGTTATGGGAACCCCTCAAATCAAGCAAACCCGAATTTCCAAGGAAACCAAGGATTTCAAAGGCAATATCAAATGGGTCAAAGCTCTTCGGGTGGAAATGAGATGATGGAGATGTTGAAGGCGATGCAAAGTGAAATGCAACGAATGAACCAACGTGATGAGGTTCGGATGCAAAAGGACGAGGTTCGTGACAAAAGCATCCAATCGTTGACCACTCAAATGGGTCAACTTGCAAGTGACGTGGCGATGTTAAAGAAAGCAAAAGGCCAGCTACCGAGTGATACGGTGCCAAATCCCAAGAACATAAAAAGCATTAACATCAATGTGGTAAGCACCGTTCCAAATACTAAATTTAATGAAACATTGCTAACTTCTTCGTATCAAGTGAATGCAGGTTTGAAAAAAGATGACGAAGTCGAGAATGATAAAGAGTGTGAAGCGCCAATCGTGCCTATCCGTGTGGGAAAATTAAAAATCCCTCACGCATTGTTGGACTACGGGGCAAGCATGAGTGTGCTACCAAGCGATTTATACGATATGTACGACTTTGGTCCACTTGAAGGTATAGACACCATGGTGAGCTTGGCGGATGGAAGTTGGAGGCGTCCACGGGGAATGGTTAGGAATGTTAAGATTCAGTTGGGAGAATTGGAATACCCGGTGGATTTTCTAGTTTTGGACTATGCTTCTACCAACATGGCATCACAACAAAGGGTGATTTTAGGTCGACCGTTTCTCTATACGGCAAATGCTCAAATTGATTGTAGAGAAGGAATTATTACCATGACCGAAAGGAACCGTAAGTTGTCATTTGATGTTCAGACTAAGATGATTAGTTATAATTTTGTTGTGGCGAAGGATAGCGGGTTTAGTGAAAAGGTGTTACCACGAATGAGAAAAAAACATCCACCGGACCGTGAAGAAACACCTATGGGTTCAAGCAGGAGCATATTTAATTACCCACCGAGTCAAAATGAGACGGATGCATTTTGCCCAATGACAAGCTACAGCGGGGGAGGTGATAGGAACCGATTCTTTGAGCCACCATAAATGGGGATGGTACGGTCTGGCTGAAGACCTGAAAACTTAGCGCTGCTTGGGAGGCAACCCGAGGTTTTTCATTGATCTTGTTGTTTTTATCTTTCTATGTTTCAGGGCCATGGCAACACTCAAGTGTGGGGAAGATGTGCGGATATTTGTGTGAAGGTGGTGATAGGAAATTGGATCATTTACAATATCTGTTGTGTCAAACTTCACCAGGTCAATGTACTTTTTCCTTAGACTTGTCATGTTCTTTAGCTTTGAAATATTGTTAGTTTATTAGTTTGCTTTTGTTTATTAAAAATAAAAAAAAATAAAAAAAATATACCAAAAAAAAAAGAAATTTGGGGTTTGAGATTTAAAGCTTTTGTTGATGTTGAATGAATTTTAGTGATCAAAGCCCTCAAAGCCATACATTGGGACAATGTATCCCAAGTGTGGGGATGGGAGAAAATTTTTGAGAGTTTTAAAAATTTTGTAAATCCGAGCGAAAATTGTTAAAATTTGAAAGCTTGATATTGTACCATTTGACACACCGACACCCATTCCTAGTCTTTTCTTGGTGAGGATTTGAGCCACACATGATTGTTATTAATATTTCATTGTTTGAGTGGCGGTGTGTGTTGTGTGTTAATAGAACTTGTGTGTGAATACTTGTTAAATCCTAGAGTTAGCATGCTTTTGGAAATGATAGGGGACTTTTAGGTAGCCTCGTCTAGACGTGTGAGAGTGTGGGAATTGGGGGTTGGACCTCATACGTTACATATATGAGCTTGGTATTGTGAGGGGTGGGGGTTTGGTCCTTAGAAAGCCATGTTGAGCCTTAGACCATTCGATTGTGACCCGAGCCTACTTCTTACAAAAATTTTACCTATTGAGATGACCTAGTTTAGGAGATTTAGTATGTAGTATTGATGTTCTTGTATATATTGTTGAGTTTCATGTGTTATGAAAAAAAAAAATGATGAAAAAAAAAGAGAAAGAGAAAAAAAAAATATGAAAAATACAAAAAGAAGTATTTAGTTGCAATAGAGTTGAGAATGTCAAGAAGCTTTGTATTTATTTTTGGTGTTTGCTTCGTAGTAGTAGAAAAAAAAAACCGGGTCGAATCAATTAGCTATTTCATATGTATTCCACCATTTTCCTACCTTGACACCTAGCCCTGTTACAACCCGCAAGTCCCTTTGATTTTAAAGCATGTTAGATATTTGTTAGGAGGAAACTTGATTTGTATACAAGCTTATTGTCGCACACACACGCATTGAGTGGTTTAGCATTATGCTAATAATTCTTGTAACCGAGAGATTTTGTGTGAGGGGTGTGTCTTGTGGTATGATTGAAAGATAGTAAAAGGACGGCACATTTAGCTTGGTTTGCATGTTTGATCGCTTTGGTTTTGAAATAGATTTGGAATGGGTTGCTTGGGACAAGCAACGGGTAAGTGTGGGGATGTGACGGGTGGTCCGTATGACAACCCTTAAATGAGCTAAATATGTGCATATCCCATATTTTACACGGTTATTTATTGCGAATGTGATAACTATGCGAGATTGTTATTTTACAGGTTAATCGCTTAATTCGGTTAAATTGGAACCCGTAGGTTACGGTGGAGGATACAAGGCAGCATTTTGTTACTTGTACATGGGCAATTTAATGGGTTTTAAATACCCTAGTAAGAGACATCACATGGGAGGCGCATACTTTGAGATTGATAAGAGACACTTGGACTTGGAGGAGATGATTGGGCCATCACACAACATAATCATCTCAATGGTGGGCGGCACATGTGAAAGAAGAAAAAAAGACATGTTGGGCTTGGACTTCGTGGACTCACGTGAAAGATAACAGGGGGCTGCTTGTTAATTCATTAGTGGGCGGCACATATGACAAACATTGGGAAAAGATGCAACAAAGAAGAATCCATCATCATCATCAACATATGTGTATGTGTTGGCGGCAGACTTTTGAGGACTCATGCAAGACAAGCACACGTGGATTGAGGAATGCAGCCACATCACGGTACAACTTGGGCCGACATATTGCATGGGGATTGGTATTGGCGGCACATCAAAACAAAGAAGAGGCCACAAGTACATGTGAATTAGGAGGAAAGTCAATAGCATAATCATTATCTTATGGCAGGCATCAAGTCAAGCATACATTGAGATTGTCACCGTAAATTACGGTTTCACCGTAATTTACGGTGGACATGAATTGGCCATTCTAGCTGCCGTAAATCAGACTACTTTCACCGTAATACTTTTATGTCCACCGTAATTTACGGTGGAGCCGTAAATTACGGTGGTACCAGCGATCAGAACCGTAACTGCCTCTTTAAATCAGTTTTTATGATGTCCTTTCAGATGTTCTCATGATTGGACGGTTATTGGAGACACTAGGGGCGAATTTTGGTGTTCTTGCTTGGTTGGAGACAATTTCTATCATTCGGTTTATGTATTTGATTCGTATGAACATTGGATCGATTGTGATGATGATTCACCAAGCTATGTCCGGCTAAACTTTTCGGTGATCATCTTAGGTGAAGGTTTCTATTGAACTTGTGTGTGTTTATTTCCGAATTTCTAGAATGATAACTTGCGTTGCTTGAATATCATGGTGTATGTTTAATTGCTTGTAACTTGTTAATTGATATTGCAATTTCTAGTCTCAATCGTACGTTCTTGGTGCCGTTGGCAATCGAGATATCACGGGAAGGGTTAGGGTTGGTTATTGATTAATTGGTCATCGGGAAACAACCTCGCATTTATATAATCCGAGTACTTTGTTCCCTTTTATCACTTCGATTATGCATGCACGAGTTATGTCTATGTAACTCTTTCTAGTTGGAATTACACACAATTGTTTAAAGAAACTGGAACCTAGGATGGTCATTGCTCTCTCCTAATTTGTTTTAAAACCTACATTTGATTTGCCATTAGTTTAATTTAGTTTTCTCAAACAACAATCCAAGTCATTGATTTTAATTTTCTGCAAATTAGGATAATTGTAGTATAATTGCAAGGCTATATAATTG
This sequence comes from Helianthus tuberosus, assembly GCA_030545235.1. NCBI lineage: Eukaryota > Viridiplantae > Streptophyta > Magnoliopsida > Asterales > Asteraceae > Helianthus > Helianthus tuberosus. The sequence continues at coordinate 38,224,006 of CM060382.1, read as the reverse complement.
ACATATTTTCCACATACTCCCTGAGTTCGATACCCTCTTACCACTATCTATATAGTTGTTTTTGGGATTAAATTTGCGTGACCCACGACAATCACGTCATTTACGCTACTCTATCAAAACTTGTATACTCGCCAATACTTTTGTATTGACGTTGTTTTAACGTATGTTGCAGGTTTAGTTGCAGTCTACATCAAATCAAGCTAGGAAGTCTAGAAACTCACCTAAATTCTAGGTTGTCGAATTTGAATTGTTTGAGAGGACATGAAATTCGTGACAACTTATGTGATTGTAATTGTTTATTAGTATGGGATAATGAACACATTAAATATTGTCGCAACTTAGTTGTTATAGATTCTCTTGAGCAATCTGATTCGCCTAGTGCCGCGCCCCGATGTTTCCGCCATCGGTTGGGGTGTGACAAGACGAGTCAAACGATCGTCTAATTTTGGAAGATGTCCGCCAACAATTTTCAAATAAGCGGCACATCCGAAAACCTTAAGAAATTGAAGATCCTGTTTCTTTCCTTTTAACATCTCGTACGGTGTTTTGCTTTCTTGTAACGCTCGTGTTGGAGTTTTATTTATTAAATTGGTTGAGTGCCTCATCGCCTCCCCCCACATAAAATTAGGAACTTGTCGCGCTTTTAATATATTTCGAGTCATCTCCATTAAGGTACGGTTTCGCCTCTCCACCACCTCGTTTTGTTGAGGTGAATATGGAGCGGTTAAGTGTCGAATAATCCCTTCATTTTCACAAAACCGATTGAACTCATGAGACGTAAATTATCCCCCTCGATCGGTTCGAAACGTCTTGATTTTTCTACTAACTTCCACTTCCACCATGACTTTAAACTTTTTGAAAGTTTCAAACGCATCACTTTTTTCCTTCAAAAGAAAAGTCCACATGAAACGTGAAAAATCATCAACTAAGACAAATACATACCTATTTCCCGCTATTGTGCTCGGAGAAATTGGACCGCATAAGTCTCCATGAATAAGTTCCAAGGCACGTGTTGCCTGAAACGACGCCGTCTTCGGAAAAGATGGTCTCGTATGCTTCCCGACTAAGCACGAATCACATATTTGATTTTCATGATTGATTTTTGGCATCCCCACGACCATATCTTTATTCACCATTTTTTTCATGGACTCGAAATTTAGGTGACCAAGTCTCGCGTGCCATAACCAATTTTCATTATCAATCCGAGCTTTCAAACAAACGGGTTTTCCAACTTTTAATTTAATCGTATAAAGATGATTTTTAGATCGAGTAACATTCATTAATACCTTGCCTTGAGCATCACGCATTAATAAATAATCGTCTTTCATACGAATATCACATCCACACTCTGTTGCTTGACCGAGACTAATTATATTACTACGTAAACTAGGGATATAATAAATATCGGTCATTAACCTTTGCTCCCCCGTTTTACCCAATAGTAATATAGACCCTTTCCCGCATATTTCGACTTGAGACCCATCCCCGAATTTAACTTTGCCACCAACACGCTTATTTAATTCAGAGAAAAAAGATATATTACCCGTCATATGGTTGCTCGCGCCTTTATCCAAATACCATAAGTCTTTTTCTTCCGAACCGTTCTCGTAATTTTTTGGAATGACCTTTTCTTCATTCAAGTAAACGATTTCTTGAACATCTTGCACCATAAACAAAGACGTGTCAATTTCTTCCGCATCGATCAAGTTTGCTTGTTTCTCTTTCTTTCGCTCTGGACATCTCGAAACAAAGTGACCGAACTTGTCGCATCGAAAGCATTGAACCTTTGAATAATCCTTCTTTCCTTGTTGTTTATCCCCTTCGTTGGACACGCCTTGTGACCCGCGGTTTTGACCAAATTGGTTTCGACCGCGTCCACCACGTCCACGGTTCGAGCCTTTCCCGCGTCCCTTACTCGAATCGCGTGAAGTCTATCTAGAACTTGAAGAGGCATTAGAATTATTAAACATTAGTTTCGTTTGAGTACCTTGATTATCCGACTGCAATTCTTCATCTTTTGTGCGTTCTTCATACGCCTTTATTCGACCAACAACATCGTCGAATGCAACTGTTTTTAGATCCACAAGTTGCTCAACTGAGGCTACCATATGGATGAACCGCCTTGGTAAACCACTAAGAAAATTTTTAACGATCCTTTATTCTTCTATTATAGAACCGAGAGACGCCGCTGACGTGTGCGTATATATACATAATTTTGCAATGAATTTACACACGATTGGGTTTTAAATTTATAAAAGTGATTATTACTTTTACATCAAAACACACACGAAAGAGGCAAGTGTACCCCGTCACATATGTAATAAAGTATCGGTAAGAACCAAGTATCGATCCAAGGAAATGGGCGGAGAATTAATACTAGACCTTTGTCACTAAACTACCGGTAAAAACATAGGTTTGGTTGATTTAAACTAAACTAAAGTAAACATAACCAAATACATAATAAAAACATAATAGAATATAGATAAAAAGCCTTGCTAAATACACAACCACAGCATGTCAACTAAGTCAGTTTTGGCACTAGAAGCATTCGGTCAATTTTCCAATTTAAAACAATTAGTATCCCTTTCGGGAATCCTAACATGACAATCATTCGGAAAGTTAAAACGATAAACACACTTTAACCACCTAAAATTGTTCTTTAACGTGCAATTGATAAATGTCTATGAAAATCTCTTAAAAATAAGTTAGGCAGCCGTTAGGATTATTCTAACCTCACTTAAACAAGGAAAGCGACACCGATAAACACAATGCAACCACCGAGATAAGCATAAACTAGATTAAATCACAACCGAGTTCATTTTACAAATCTTACACAATAATTCACCAAGATAGCAATTTTGGCCTAAACTACTAACTAAGCTAGCAAATCATGGCAAGAATTTATAACGACACCATCTAACCCGTTTAGGTCCTTCCGTGACGGCAAGCTCTCTTGATTAACAATAATTACATTTTATTAAATCACTAACCATTTCTAGTATCATGATGCCCACATTTAAACCAAGCTAATCTAGTTAACCAAGTTCAAAGTTTACTAATACAAGATTAATTAAGCTTCATTTTTCAACTATCTTAACTAACCAAGCATCAATCATCCAACATAATTACTTATAATCAAGAAATCAATATCAATAACAAGGTTGCAAACTAATCATCAAAGATAATCATAGAAAATACTTCAAGTGTCATTACAACCAAAGTTTAACACACTAATGGCAATAATCTAGCAAGGGATTGTTTGTGTTTTTGCCCAAAGGCTACAATAATACATAAACAATAATCTAAGTACTTGAAAGATTAACAAAAACATGGAAAGATTAGAAAATCAAACCATAAACAAGTACTAGACTAAGGATCCGGGTAGTAATCGAGATAATCGGGATAATATGGCTTTAATCCGGGTGAAAGCTAATGCCTCCGGAGCCTGAAAATCGCCAGAGAAGCTCTCCAAAAATCCAGAATATCGAGCAGAATGTTTCTGCTGTGTTTTTATACTTTTTGTTGTTGCACGGTCGTTCTCCCTGTGGAACGACCGTTCACTTTATTCAATTATTGAGGATGGGTCACCATACTGCATACGTCATAGGATCGTTGACCAGATCTGAAATGGCACGACCGTTCTTTGTGTGGAACGGTCGTTCAGTTCCGGGTTACATGTTGCACGCCAAGTCGCACCGACCGTTCATCACCGAGACTCTGCTGATTCACCGGAGACGCACGGTCGTTCCTCAGATGGAACGCCCGTTCATCACCTAGTCGCGCTTGTTTTCCTGGAACGCCCAGTCGCACAGGTCGTTCATCACCGAGATGATCAGCTTTGTCGGAGATGCACGACCGTGCATCAGGTGGAACGGTCGTTCCACAGGCCCAGTTCAGAATCCTTAACAGAATGTCTGCAGCTCCGTCGTTTTGTCCGGAAAGTCCTCGTTTTTGCTATCATCTTGTCTGGAATGCAGTTTTAGGCCTGTGAACACAAATGTAGATAAATAAGTATCCGAATGACGGTTTTACGGCCAAAAAACGCATAAAATAGGGGTAAAACGGGGGACTAAAATATGTGTAAATTAGAGTGTATCAAATCTCCCCACACTTAAACCTTGCTTGTCCTCAAGCAAGCTAAACTAAAAAGCGATAAAAGACATAAACAAACAAGAACGATAATTTACACACTATTTTATTGAAAACTAAAATATAAACGGTTAGCCGGTTTGTCGAAAGACAACATCAAAAGATTCAAACCCAACAAGCATATGCAATTTTAAAAAGCGACAACCAAAAAGCCGAGACTAAACATTTAATTGACTCACATGTTAATCTTCACCCATCTCACAATGTTCACACACACTCGGTTTTATTTATGAATCATACATAAAATGTGTATGCGTAAACACTCAACGCCTAGTCAATGAAATGCGCAATAACATAAGCTTGTCATAAGATCTCGTCTCCACCAACTAACATGCAAATAAGTGTAAATCAAGAGGTCTTTACGGGTTATAACATTAGGCTTGGGCGAAGGGTAAGGAAGTGGACATATAAAATGGCGAAAATGGTTAAAACTCGGTTTTAGCGTTTAACTAGCAATAACATAAACAACTATACAAACAAACGCCTTAAAAAGGCGACTAAAGCGCAATCGAGCTTATCAACGAAATTTTAACATTTAAGCATTCAAAATTGCTCGATTTCTATCAACTTCACCCTATTTTAGGGTGTTTTATTTTCTGTTTTTTTTTCAAACTATACAATGAAATATAAACAAAAACAAGCTAGTTAAACTATTATTTAAACCGAGTTTCAACACTAAAAAAGTTTAAAAACATAAAAAGGCTAAATTTGGTTAAGTGGGCGATAATGTGGGTAAACAAAGGTGAACGGGAAGGCTCGACATGGTTAATCCTAAAGGGTAATATAAGGTGAACGGGAAGCACAACACAAAGAACAAGGTATACAACAAAGGGGTAAACTAAGTGCCTCTATCATGTTTACACAAATCCGCACGTTCATGGTCTTAACAAGCATACTAGTGACAAGTTCTAAATTGCACAAAACATCCAGCTCACTCCTATATCCGTAATGAACAAATATATAACAATCTAGGCTCAAATATGCTCACGTAACGGAAGGAATGGGTAAAAGTATGAAAACTATCATGTAAGTCTTTCTTTGTTTGTCACGCTTTCCGGTTTCCTTTTTCAAAAATATTTTGCTTGTCGAGTTTTTATCAAGTCCGATGCTTTCTAAAACATAACCAACCGGTTTATTTACCAACATGTACACAAAACACAAGTATTTTTAAATGATTTTTCTGATTTTCTGTTTTTTTTTATAATAATATGAGGACAAACAAAGTTAACCCCCTCCCCACACTTGAACTTCGCATTGTCCCCAATGCGAGACCCGAAATATAGAGAAAGGGATAAAAAATACTCTCCTCAAGATGATGTTGGTGCCACGAGACTTCCGAAGCTCTAACTGGTACGTGCTCCGGTCCAAGATCCGATAGATAAAATCTGCAAGTATGTCGTGTACACCCAAAATATAACAGAAAAAGAAAAATCAAATAACAACCATAATGTACATAAATACTAACATCCAAACAAAATACAAAGGAAATTGTCTGAAAATACATATCCGGGGTGTTTTAAATAATAGTCAAAATAAACACCCAAATAAAAGTAAAGTACTGAAACATAAAACACCACCAAATGCTACCACTACCGCAAACTACTCATCATCATCGTCATCATCATGTCTCGTGCCAGATGGGCCCTGATCGCCATAGCCAGGGGTACCACGGTGGGAACTCCGGCGGGTGCTGAAAATAGTTGGGGTATGCGTGATGCATCTCCCCGAACAGATAAGAAAACCCCGCAGACACCCCCTGGTATAGAGTATCCTGGCGCTGCTGAAGCTGGTCATGTGCAGCCCTAATCTCTACCTGCTGAAGCTAGATCTGATATCGCTGAAGTAGGTACCATGCTGCTCCTGCGTGATACGCATATCCTGGAACTGCTGGTAGAAAGTGGGCCAATCCTCATGCTGATGAAATGCATGGTGCTGCGGCGAGTGTGGTGGTGTCGGTGGCTGTGGCTGGTGCTGCTCTCCCATCTCAACGTCCTCATCCTCCTCCTCATCTTCCTCCTCAGCTGGAGGTAACGGGTCCCAGATCTCACCATTCAATCCCCTCAACCTATCTCCCCTATCCAACTCAGCAATCACCCCCATGAACTTCAGAGACCGGATATCAACATGCACCCTCTCAGTGATCAAAGTGAGACCCCTAAGCACCCCTGGCTTCATATATCGCTCATTGTACGCGATTTCGGTCACGTACTGACCGCCATGGATCTCACTATTCGGGGTTCGCCCTGAGCTCTTGACTAAGTACTCAGCCATTCGAGCAGCTAGGTTGATTGGTGCTTTGTCAACCAACGCATATAGAAAAAGCAAGTCAGGTGTTGGACAGTTACCTTGACTGTCCATGCGTCCGCATATAGAATGGCTGAAAACATGGTGCATCACTCGCACCAGAGGGTCTCGGAGTCGCGAAGCCTTTGACATCTGTGGGTTGTAGCGGTCTCCAATAGCGTTACGCGCCCATAATGCATCCCGCGCTGCATCATTAGGGAAGTTGAACCGATCGTTGAAGACGTCGGGATCATCCATGTCCTCCCGCGTATAAATCCCAAGCCTCTGTCCCAAACGACCCACCGACCATGTATGCCATCGCCTACATAACCTGAAGGTTACCCGATTTCTGTAGCGGAAATCGGGTTCTGTATGTGCAACCGGCCTTTCATACTGATACGATGCGAAGAATTCAATAGTCAACTCCTGATAAACGGGTCGGTTGCAACCGACCAGGTTTGCTAGCGCGTGAGTCATCATTTCATCAAGTCGGTCATATTGATTTAATTCTCGCGTGACCTCCCAGTCCAACCATCGGGGTTCGCCAAACTGATCCCGCCTCGCCCACAAGGCATCGCGCTTCGCTATGCATAAAGCTTCTTTCTTAATGTTGGTGTCAAATTGCAGGAAAGGGTGATCCATCTGTAATGGGGAATATTGTTAGAAAGACAGAAACAGGAGAGAAATGAGATGAAAACAAGCGAGCAGCCAATTATGAAGCTACTGTCTAACTGTACTGGGCATATGGCACGGTCGTTCTCCGGGACGCACGGTCGTGCGTCACCGAGAACTAACAGGCCAAACCAGCGATATCGAGAACAAGCCGGTGAGGCACGACCGTTCCACTCGAGGAAAGACCGTGCAACTCCGAATCTGCAGACTTCGACCCCTGAACTTAGAACAATCTGAACTTTACAAAATTTCAACAATTATTGGGTCAATAGGGGTCAGAAAGTCAACCGGGTGTTCACGACACTTCGATTCAACAAGGGTTAGGGTTTCGAAGTTGGGTGTTAGATCGTGCGAAAAACCGTGCGATATGGTGAAAAATCGCCCTAGAACGGTCTGCAGCGGCTAGGGTTCGCGAATGAGGGATTTTGCAGCAGATAATGGTATATATAGTGTGCAAAATGACCAAATTGCCCTCAGCCTGTGGCACGGTCGTTCCGGGTATGGAACGGTCGTGCGTCACCGAGATCGTTCAAACCCAGCAGCGTGTTCTCGGAATTGCACCGAGGGTGCGATCTGCCGTGCCGGCTTCCTCGGAATCGCACGGTCGTGCGACCCGAAGAACGATCGTGCATCAGCTGCAGATGCAGATTTCTGCAGAAGCTATTTCCAGCACCCGTTTCGGCCGTTTTTCGCCGTTTTTTCAACACACCAACTGTTCTAACAATATTGCAATACAGAACCTTCACCCGGTACGTATGGAAACTAAACAAACTAACGAAAACTACCTAACTAACCTAAATTACGCTAAAACTACAAAAACAAATAAAAGGACAATTTTGCCCTTATAGCGCCAAAGACGCTCCTGCTGCATTTTTGTCGGCGAGTCAGCAGCGTAGACTCATGCTAAATTTTTTTCGGCGAGTCGATAGCAAGACTCAAAGCTAAAAACTAGAAAAACTACACAAACTAATAAAAAGACTAAACTACCCCTAAAGCGCAAAATACGCTCTTGCTACATTTTTGATCCGCGAGTCAGTAGCGTAGACTCTCTCCTCCCCACACTTATGATGTGTGCGGGGTTTGGAGTTCAATCACCTCCACCGCCGATTCTATCGGCCCGGCAACGTACAACTTCAACCGGTGACCATTTACCTTAAATGTAACGCCATCCGCGTTCTCTACTGCAACAGTACCATACGGAAATACTTCCTTAACCGTGTATGGTCCTGTCCAGCGTGAATGAAGCTTCCCAGGAAATAAGCGCAGCCTAGAATTGTACAGAAGAACAAGATCACCCGCTTGGAATTCTTTATGGTCCTTCAAGCGTTTATCGTGAAGTTTCTTCGTGCGCTCTTTGTAGAGTACGGAGCTTTCGTAGGCTTGGTGCCGCAATTCTTCCAATTCATGAATTTGGAGAAACCGGGCTTCACCTCCGGTTTTAAGGTCCAAATTCGCGGTTTTCAATGCCCACATAGCCTTGTGCTCCAACTCCACCGGTAAATGGCATGCCTTTCCGTATACCAACCTAAAGGGGGTGGTCCCTATAGGGGTCTTGTAAGTTGTACGGAATGCCCATAATGCCTCATCAAGCTTGTCCGACCACTCCTTGCGGTTCGCTCCAACCGACCGCTCAAGGATGCGCTTAAGCCCATGGTTCGTGACCTCCACCTGCCCGCTTGTCTGCGGATGATAGGGCGTGGACAAACGGTGATGCACACCGTATCGGGACAAAGCCTTTTCAAGCTGTGTATTACAAAAATGAGTCCCTCGGTCACTAATGAGCGCTTTCGGAGCGCCAAATCGGGCGAACAAACTCTTCAGAAACCTCACAACTACTCTGGCGTCATTAGTGGGTAAGGCTTGCGCCTCCGCCCACTTTGATACATAGTCAACAGCCACGAGTATGTACTTGTTTCCGCGTGAGGGGGGGAATGGTCCCATGAAGTCTATCCCCCAAACATCAAAGACTTCACAAACCTGTATCCAGTTCTGAGGCATTTCGTCGCGTGCCGATATGTTCGTCGCCCTCTGACAAGCATCGCACGCCTTCACCCAACCCTGCGCGTCACGGAAAATGGTCGGCCAGTAAAACCCGGAATCCAACACCTTCTTCGCGGTGAAGTTGGCTCCGTGGTGGCCTCCGGTAGGTCCCTTATGACACTGGCGCAGAATGTCGGTCACCTCAGACCCAGATACACATCTCCTAATCACCTGATCAGCATCCACCTTGAACAAGAAAGGGTCGTCCCATATGTAATGCTTGAGATCCGAAAAGAATTTCCTCTTTTGCTGATGAGTCAACCCTTTTATCAGAATCCCGCAAGCAAGATAGTTCGCAAGGTCGGCGAACCATGGCGACTCATCACATATCTCAACACCCATCAAAGATTCGTGTGGGAACTTGTCATTGATTGAATCCCAACGCGAATCCTCGATGTCTCCGTGCTCTAACCGAGACAGATGGTCGGCAGCTACATTCAAAGCACCATTTTTGTCTTGTATCTCAATATCAAACTCTTGCAGCAACAGGATCCATCTGATTAGACGCGGTTTTGCGTCCTGCTTGCTGAAGAGGTATCTAATGGCTGCATGATCAGTATATACAACGGTTTTCGAAAGCACTAAATACGATCTAAATTTATCGAATGCGAAAACGACCGCCAAGAGCTCTTTTTAGTCGTGGTATAATGCTCTTGAGCGTCGTGGAGAGTTTTACTCGCATAGTAGATCGGATGGAAGTGCTTTTCCTTCTTTTGACCCAGAACGACCCCTATAGCGTAATCACTCGCGTCGCACATGATTTCAAACGGCAAACTCCAGTCCGGTGCGACTAAAATAGGGGCCTCTACCAACTTTTGCTTGAGGAGGTCAAAAACCCTCAAGCAATCATCTCCAAACAAGAACGGAGCATCTTTCTCTAACAAACGGGTCATGGGTCTGGCGATTTTTGAAAAATCTTTGATGAATCGCCGATAGAACCCGGCATGGCCGAGAAAGCTCCGTATAGCACGAACAGAGGTAGGGGGCGGAAGTCGTGATATAACGTCGACTTTAGCTGGATCGACTTCCATGCCCGTGTGAGAGATTTTGTGTCCCAAAACTATGCCCTCCTTCACCATGAAGTGGCATTTCTCCCAGTTCAGGACCAGATTGGTCTCCTCACACCTCTTCAACATTCTTTTCAAATTTTCCAGACATTGATCAAAGGAATCCCCAAATACCGAAAAATCGTCCATGAACACCTCCATGGAATCCTCAATCATGTCGTGGAAAATGGCGACCATACATCGCTGGAAAGTAGCCGGTGCATTACACAGCCCAAACGGCATACGCCGTTAGGCGAATGTACCGAAGGGACAGGTAAATGTGGTCTTCTCCTGGTCCTCAGGAGCGATAGGAATTTGAAAAGAACCAGAGAACCCATCCAGAAAACAATAATATAACTTCCCTGACAGACGCTCCAACATTTGATCAATGAATGGAAGCGGGAAGTGGTCCTTGCGAGTGGCGTCGTTGAGTTTGCGATAATCGATGCAAACCCGCCATCCAGTGACCGTCCTGGTTGGAATGAGCTCATTCCTATCGTTCGTGACCACAGTCATGCCCCCATTTTTGGGCACTACCTGCACAGGGCTGACCCAAACAGAGTCGGAAATGGGATAGATCATACCAGCATCTAACAACTTAATCACTTCCTTTTTAACGACTTCTTGCATGTTCGGGTTCAGCCGCCTCTGGTGCTGCGCACACGGCTTGAACCGATCCTCCATAAGAATTTTATGTGTACAGAAGGAGGGATTTATACCTTTAATGTCCATGATTTTCCAAGCGATTGCTTTCTTATGAAGTTTCAACACATTAAGCAGTCTGCTCTTTTCCTCTCCCGCCAAACCAGATGAAATAATGACAGGCAAATGACGCTCCTCATCAAGAAATGCATACTCCAGGTGCGGTGGGAGCTCTTTAAGCTCCAAGGTAGGAGGATCTTCCACTGAAGGCTTCGACTTCACTTCACTCTCGCGGTCAATTTCTGTGAAACGATCCAGACTCTGGGGACTATCATCACCAATCTGATAGACTGGCTGCTCAAAATAGTGGCCCTCCTGCGTAATGCCATCTAAGTCCCCACACAACAGATGTGTGTCTGAATCTATCTCCTCGATCGTACCCTGGAAATGCGTGCTCACATAAGTGTCGACGATGTCAACATAATAGAGCGCATCGTCCTGACTCTGAGGATGCTGCATAGAACGTTTAATGTCAAACGTCACATGCTCATCATCTACTCGGAGTGTGATCTGGCCCGCCGCCACGTCCACAATCGTCCGGGCGGTATTCAAAAACGGGCGTCCGAGTATCAGAGGCACTCTCGAGTCCTCATCCATGTCCAGGATAACAAAATCCACGGGAAACACAAACTTGTCAATCTTAACAAGCATATTTTCTACAAACCCGCGTGGATACTTGACAGAACGATCCGCAAGTCGAATACTCATCCTCGTAGGTGACGGCTCACCTAGATCCAACTTTGTAAAAACCTTATATGGCATAAGGTTTATACTCGCTCCTAGATCTGCTAACGCATTACTGACTGACAGATTGCCAATGAGGCAAGGAAGCGTGAAACTGCCTGGATCTCCCATTTTTGTAGGCAGGCGATTCTGGAGAATAGCAGAGCAGCTTTCATTCATAACCACACAAGACATGTCCTCGAGTTTTTGCTTGTTTGAGAGGATGTCTTTCAGAAACTTCGCATACTTTGGCATCTGTGCCAAAGCTTCAACAAAAGGTATGTTTATATGCAATTGCTTAAACATTTCGAGAAACTTACCGTTTTGTTCATCCATCTTCTGCTTCTTCAACCTTCCTGGATAGGGCACTGGAGGCTTGTAACCTGTGACCGGCTCCTGGACTTGTGCTGTACTTGCTGGGCGGAGCCTGGCATGCACCTCATCCGGTGTGTCGGTCGGGACCGCTTCAGTGATCGGTGGTGAGTCCGATATGACGGGTCCGGTAGGTTTTCCACTCCTGGTCATCACCGCATTCACGTCTCTATGCGGGCCCGGGTCACGTCTCTATGCGGGCCCGGGCCTGCTGCTGGGAACTACTCCCAGAGCCCTGATTCTTATGCGGGTATGAACGCTGTTGGTAGGATTGGTTGTACTGCTGGAACTGCTGACCCTGACCCTAACCCTGATGCTGCGCTGGAGCGCGCGGAGTGAATCCCAAAGGATTTTGATTGCCTGTGTTCGCACGCCACCCAAAATTTGGGTGATTTCTCCAACCGGGATTGTAGGTGTTACTGTAAGGGTTGTTCTGCGGCCTAACTTGATTACCTACGAAATCTACCTCTTCGTGGCCCTCGTATCCGACTCCCTGAAAACATGCCCCAGGCTCGTGTGACACACCACACTGGTCACAACCCGAGCCCGCATGCGCAATCATCTGGGACCTGTCGAATCTCGATGCGAGAGCCGAGATTTGTGCAGTAATAGCCGTATAGTCGTCTACAGCATGCACTCCTGCGCGGGATCCTGATGATGATGATGTACCCCGACTTCTATCTCCTTCGCGGCGAGAGCTAGACTTCAACGCAGCCTTTTCAATGATATCGTAAGCCTCATTGGGCGTCTTTGTCCCCAAATCGCCTCCTGCATTCATATCTAATCGCTCCTGCGTATTGTAGCTCAGCCCCTGATAGAATGTCAAGACTAACTGTCTCTTGGTGAACCCATGATGTGGAACATCAAGTAACAGATCCTTGAATCTCTCCCACGCTGCATGCAACGACTCCCCTTCATCCTGATGAAAGGTCACCACTCGGTTCCTTAACTTGGTTGTTTTCTCGGGTGGAAAGTACTTTTTCATAAATAGCTCCGCCAACCCATTCCAGGTCCTGATGGACCCAGCTGGCAGTGACATAAGCCACGCTCTGGCTTTGTCACGCAGTGAGAAAGGAAACAACCTCAACCGAACGGCATCTTCCGAAACATCCCGCATTTTAAACGTGGAACACACTTCGAGAAAAGCCGCAATATGTCGTCCGGGATCCTCATGTTCGCGTCCGTCGAACTGCACCGAATTCTGCACCATATTAATTATACTAGATTTAATTTCAAAATTAGGTGCATCAATAGTAGGTCTAAGGATACTCGGCTCCAGGCCTGTCGCGCCAGGCTGATTAGACTCATTCAACGGTTGATTATCGTCTGCCATGGTTATGTTTCCTCCTGAGCCCTCGGCTTCAGCAGGTACCACCGAATCCGGCCCGCCAGATGCGAGCAATAGCCCAACCGCACGCCCTTTTGCGCGAAGACGCCTCCGAAGATCACGTTCGGGTTCGTCAGACGGTTCAACAAGTTCTGGAGCGGGGGTCGAGAACATCAACCTGCAAACGAAAATTCGACACGGTGAATATTTTATTAATTAAATAATGCTGTTTTTTTTTCAGCTGAATAGAAGCAGAAAGTTATTATAAATGGGCTGCAAATTTTATAAAAATCCGAAAAATGGCCCGAAATTTTATAAAAATTCAACACAATAAATAAATGAATCGACTAATACAAAAATGGCTTTAGGGTGCCGAAAACCCAAAGAATAAGTGAATAAATAAATCCAGATCAAATAAATAAATGAAACAAAAATAACGCAAAAAATGAATAAATCGAATAAAACAAGAAATAATCACAAATAAATAAACAAATAAATAATCAAGAAATTATACACAAATATTAACAAGTATTTACACCGATAACAAAATGACTCGGGTCGTTCCTAAAACTCGCCACTTCCCCGGCAACGGCGCCAAAAACTTGACGTGTGCGTATATATACATAATTTTGCAATGAATTTACACACGATTGGGTTTTAAATTTATAAAAGTGATTATTACTTTTACATCAAAACACACACGAAAGAGGCAAGTGTACCCCGTCACATATGTAATAAAGTATCGGTAAGAACCAAGTATCGATCCAAGGAAATGGGCGGAGAATTAATACTAGACCTTTGTCACTAAACTACCGGTAAAAACATAGGTTTGGTTGATTTAAACTAAACTAAAGTAAACATAACCAAATACATAATAAAAACATAATAGAATATAGATAAAAAGCCTTGCTAAATACACAACCACAGCATGTCAACTAAGTCAGTTTTGGCACTAGAAGCATTCGGTCAATTTTCCAATTTAAAACAATTAGTATCCCTTTCGGGAATCCTAACATGACAATCATTCGGAAAGTTAAAATGATAAACACACTTTAACCACCTAAAATTTTTCTTTAACGTGCAATTGATAAATGTCTATGAAAATCTCTTAAAATAAGTTAGGCAGCCGTTAGGATTATTCTAACCTCACTTAAACAAGGAAAGCGACACCGATAAACACAATGCAACCACCGAGATAAGCATAAACTAGATTAAATCACAACCGAGTTCATTTTACAAATCTTACACAATAATTCACCAAGATAGCAATTTTGGCCTAAACTACTAACTAGGCTAGCAAATCATGGCAAGAATTTATAACGACACCATCTAACCCGTTTAGGTCCTTCCGTGATGGCAAGCTCTCTTGATTAACAATAATTACATTTTATTAAATCACTAACCATTTCTAGTATCATGATGCCCACATTTAAACCAAGCTAATCTAGTTAACCAAGTTCAAAGTTTACTAATACAAGATTAATTAAGCTTCATTTTTCAACTATCTTAACTAACCAAGCATCAATCATCCAACATAATTACTTATAATCAAGAAATCAATATCAATAACAAGGTTGCAAACTAATCATCAAAGATAATCATAGAAAATACTTCAAGTGTCATTACAACCAAAGTTTAACACACTAATGGCAATAATCTAGCAAGGGATTGTTTGTGTTTTTGCCCAAAGGCTACAATAATACATAAACAATAATCTAAGTACTTGAAAGATTAACAAAAACATGGAAAGATTAGAAAATCAAACCATAAACAAGTACTAGACTAAGGATCCGGGTAGTAATCGAGATAATCGGGATAATATGGCTTTAATCCGGGTGAAAGCTAATGCCTCTGGAGCCTGAAAATCGCCAGAGAAGCTCTCCAAAAATCCAGAATATCGAGCAGAATGTTTCTGCTGTGTTTTTATACTTTTTGCTGTTGCACGGTCGTTCTCCCTGTGGAACGACCGTTCACTTTATTCAATTATTGAGGATGGGTCACCATACTGCATACGTCATAGGATCGTTGACCAGATCTGAAATGGCACGACCGTTCTTTGTGTGGAACGGTCGTTCAGTTCCGGGTTACATGTTGCACGCCAAGTCGCACCGACCTTTCATCACCGAGACTCTGCTGATTCACCGGAGACGCACGGTCGTTCCTCAGATGGAACGCCCGTTCATCACCTAGTCGCGCTTGTTTTCCTGGAACGCCCAGTCGCACAGGTCGTTCATCACCGAGATGATCAGCTTTGTCGGAGATGCACGACCGTGCATCAGGTGGAACGGTCGTTCCACAGGCCCAGTTCAGAATCCTTAACAGAATGTCTGCAGCTCCGTCATTTTGTCCGGAAAATCCTCGTTTTTGCTATCATCTTGTCTGGAATGCAGTTTTAGGCCTGTGAACACAAATGTAGATAAATAAGTATCCGAATGACGGTTTTACGGCCAAAACGCATAAAATAGGGGTAAAACGGGGGACTAAAATATGTGTAAACGGATTGCCACCCGATCGGATTGCAATCCGAACGAGTGACAAACTGTTGTGAACTTGTTCTCGCTAAGTGTCCTACTAATCGGATCGTCACCCGATCGAGCCGCTGTTCGATCGATCGACCTGAAGGATAGAGATACTTCTCTGTTTTCAAAATGCTACAACGAAAACTTCAAAAGGCAAACCATCATGCACAAACACGTCCATACCAACGAGGTGACAATCCAATCGAATGGCCATCCGATCGGATGACCATCCGAACGGATTGCCTCCCGACCGACTGGCCATCCGATCGGATTGCCATCCGATCGGGTTGCCATTCGACACTCAGTCGCATCTCATCGTTTAACGCACTGCTCGACGCTTACGCTATCCATATGTAATCAGGCTAATCTCAGACGCGGTTCCTTCAATCCAACCAAGTTGTGCTTACTTGCTGAATACCGACTGTGAGTATACTTGAACCCCTTTTTATCGCATTTTGGGTGTAACATACGTTCCTATTAAATCCAATTTATCAAAACGAATTATTCAATCAAACTGTTTATCACTTGCGAATAATTGTTATGCATATTTACACGTGATGCTAGTTACATATGTGTTAGGACTTATACTCGCGAGGTCCCGCTTTAACTAGTATAGTACTATAGCACCCGACGGGGTCTAGTTAGGATGAATAGCAATCGCAATTACAGCTCGAGTGACTTAGCTGGTAGTATCAGTCTTGTATGCATGTATGTTGTGGTATCTCGTTTATGTATTTGGTAATTCGCAGCACTTCTAACTATTTACGCTACTCTATCAAAACTTGTATACTCGCCAATACTTTTGTATTGACGTTGTTTTAACGTATGTTGCAGGTTTAGTTGCAGTCTACATCAAATCAAGCTAGGAAGTCTAGAAACTCACCTAAATTCTAGGTTGTCGAATTTGAATTGTTTGAGAGGACATGAAATTCGTGACAACTTATGTGATTGTAATTGTTTATTAGTATGGGATAATGAACACATTAAATATTGTCGCAACTTAGTTGTTATAGATTCTCTTGAGCAATCTGATTCGCCTAGTGCCGCGCCCCGATGTTTCCGCCATCGGTTGGGGTGTGACAAGACGAGTCAAACGATCGTCTAATTTTGGAAGATGTCCGCCAACAATTTTCAAATAAGCGGCACATCCGAAAACCTTAAGAAATTGAAGATCCTGTTTCTTTCCTTTTAACATCTCGTACGGTGTTTTGCTTTCTTGTAACGCTCGTGTTGGAGTTTTATTTATTAAATTGGTTGAGTGCCTCATCGCCTCCCCCCACATAAAATTAGGAACTTGTCGCGCTTTTAATATATTTCGAGTCATCTCCATTAAGGTACGGTTTCGCCTCTCCACCACCTCGTTTTGTTGAGGTGAATATGGAGCGGTTAAGTGTCGAATAATCCCTTCATTTTCACAAAACCGATTGAACTCATGAGACGTAAATTATCCCCCTCGATCGGTTCGAAACGTCTTGATTTTTCTACTAACTTCCACTTCCACCATGACTTTAAACTTTTTGAAAGTTTCAAACGCATCACTTTTTTCCTTCAAAAGAAAAGTCCACATGAAACGTGAAAAATCATCAACTAAGACAAATACATACCTATTTCCCGCTATTGTGCTCGGAGAAATTGGACCGCATAAGTCTCCATGAATAAGTTCCAAGGCACGCGTTGCCTGAAACGACGCCGTCTTCCGAAAAGATTATCTCGTATGCTTCCCGACTAAGCACGAATCACATATTTGATTTTCATGATTGATTTTTGGCATCCCCACGACCATATCTTTATTCACCATTTTTTTCATGGACTCAAAATTTAGGTGACCAAGTCTCGCGTGCCATAACCAATTTTCATTATCAATCCGAGCTTTCAAACAAACGGGTTTTCCAACTTTTAATTTAATCGTATAAAGATGATTTTTAGATCGAGTAACATTCATTAATACCTTGCCTTGAGCATCACGCATTAATAAATAATCATCTTTCATACGAATATCACATCCACACTCTGTTGCTTGACCGAGACTAATTATATTACTACGTAAACTAGGGATATAATAAATATCGGTCATTAACCTTTGCTCCCCCGTTTTACCCAATAGTAATATAGACCCTTTCCCGCATATTTCGACTTGAGACCCATCCCCGAATTTAACTTTGCCACCAACACGCTTATTTAATTCAGAGAAAAAAGATATATTACCCGTCATATGGTTGCTCGCGCCTTTATCCAAATACCATAAGTCTTTTTCTTCCGAACCGTTCTCGTAATTTTTTGGAATGACCTTTTCTTCATTCAAGTAAACGATTTCTTGAACATCTTGCACCATAAACAAAGACGGGTCAATTTCTTCCGCATCGATCAAGTTTGCTTGTTTCTCTTTCTTTCGCTCTGGACATCTCGAAACAAAGTGACCGAACTTGTCGCATCGAAAGCATTGAACCTTTGAATAATCCTTCTTTCCTTGTTGTTTTTCCCCTTCGTTGGACACGCCTTGTGACCCGCGGTTTTGACCAGATTGGTTTCGACCGCGTCCACCACGTCCACGGTTCGAGCCTTTCCCGCGTCCCTTACTCGAATCGCGTGAAGTCTGTCTAGAACTTGAAGAGGCATTAGAATTATTAAACATTAGTTTCGTTTGAGTACCTTGATTATCCGACTGCAATTCTTCATCTTTTGTGCGTTCTTCATACGCCTTTATTCGACCAACAACATCGTCGAATGCAACTGTTTTTAGATCCACAAGTTGCTCAACTGAGGCTACCATATGGATGAACCGCCTTGGTAAACCACTAAGAAACTTTTTAACGATCCTTTATTCCTCTATTATAGAACCGAGAGACCCCGCTTTTGAAGACAATCCTGTTAACTGGCTAGAAAACTCATCAACTGTACTAGAATCCTTCATCTTTAACGCCTCAAATTCTGACATGAGTGTATGTAGTCTTGCTTCACGTACCCGATCGGCTCCAAAATGGCGCGCTTTCAGTGCATCCCACATCTCTTTTGCCGTCTTCAGATTACCAACTTGCAAGATATGTTCTTCCGGTATGGATTGAAACAACAAAGCAATCGCCATATTGTTTTTCTTCACATCGGTTTCAGTTCCGGGTTCAATGGCCTCCCACACGCCATGAACGTTAAAAATTGCGCGAATACGCAACGCCCAAATTGTATAATTAACCTTATTCAACATCGGGCATTAAAGCGATGTTGAATTTGGAACCGATTTCTCGGTATTTGAGCCGCTACCGCCATCGCTTCCAACCATATTTTTCTTTCATCGACTATACGTAAGATTAAACGAACCCGGTGTAACTGGTTCAATTTCTTCCAGTCTACATGTTTACTTCCCGAATTCCACTTTGAACACGAACCCGAAAAATAAATAAAACTAATTTGTTTTGGACTTAATAAATAATGCAAAGCAAAGAATGCGATCTACTGTTCTCGAACAACAGCACCACAATTTGGAATTAAATTGGACTTTAATGTTTTCGATTTGGGCCTTTAACAACTGACCCAAAAAAAAATCCAATGAAAACCAATTGTTTCGCTGCTAACGTCCAAAACAAAACACCACCAGATCACGTGTTGTTCTCTTAGCAATTTTCCGGTCGGCCCTTCTTCACTCCGATCGAACACCAGCAACCTTTCTCATGATTGCCTCCTGTCTTCAATTTTAAAGAGCTTTGCACGGTGACTGGCTTACCAATTCTGAACAGATTCTTAGTCGGCTTCCTTCTCGTTATCAAACTGCATCCAACCTGCTACTACTTGATGATTAATCCGATGAAGAAACTGTCGTTTGGATAACCACGATTCTGAGCTCAATCGCAGGTTATAACTTCTCTGTTATTTAAATCCAAGTTTCGCTCTGATACCAATTCAAGACGAATCGGTATCGAAAGGAAATTGAAATTGGAAATTGCAAAGTATTTGGCTAACACCCAAACATTTATTATTATTCAAGAAACTGGCTCAAAACTTGAATTACAATCACTAATACCCATAGCATGGTATTTATAATCTAAACACTCCTATTAGATTATAACTAGGATTGCTAATAAACCTATTATGTTGACATGATAATTATCACTAAATAATTAAACGTAAACACGTTTAAATATTCTAATAATTATCCGTTCCATGGTTCCTTGCCTTGCATGCAAAGGAATCTTTAATTCGAAATTTCCAACAAACCTGAGGCTTTGTCCTAATCGGGTTTGCATTTTTTTGAACGGTGAGAATCTTAACTTGTTGAGAGACAGAGAGAGATCTCACACCTTTCCAAAGTCCTAACCCCACTCTAGCAAGACTATGTTGTCTAAACCGGGTCCATGCTGACGTCATAGTTTGTTAGTGCATGGAATGTCTGTTGACTTCGTCTGCATTAAGTCTTGTGTCTAGATAGGTTGAATGAACACACATTAGGGTTTTGCTTGTTTATCTTGTAGATTTCACTTGAAATGGTTCAAGGGAAATCAGATTTACCTTGAAATGGTTCAAGGGAAATCAGATTTACCTTGAAATGGTTCAAGGGAAATCAGATTTAGCTTGAACAGGTTCAAGGGAAATCTGATTTAGCTTGAACAGGTTCAAGGGAAATCTGATTTAGCTTGAACAGGTTCAAGCGAAATCTGATTTAGCTTGAACAGTCTCAAGCGAAATCTCAATCTTATATATAGGTGTGTGGTTCATTTGTCAAGGAACTAAGGTCATTGTATGTGAGACGAAGTGCTGACGGATTTGTATCAGAAAACCTTGTACAAGCACTCAAATCAATCAGAAAAGAAAGATTAAAAGGATTAGAGCTGTTATGACTTTATGTGCATTGATTCCACCTTTACACATGAAGATGAACATCCTTGACTGACATTTTAGGGTCACGTACACGATCCAACAAGTGGTATCAGAGCTCAGGACGAGGAGTTCATACCATAGCAGCTTGATTCTACCGGATTTTCTTATTTCTACTCACTTCTTCCATTACTTTTCTGATCTGAACAAGTTCCAATGGTCGAAATGGTCTGATTTCAGAGTATAACGTGTAAAACTGAGTTTTAACAAAGCCTACAAAGTTTCGGACTTAAATTCAGATTAAAACTCATTAAAATTGACATAAAACAGGGTTTCGCTTGAAAAGGTTTCGAGATTATAGATAGATTTCGCTTGAGATCAGACATTTTGGATTGTATTTGGACTATTTCGCTTGAGGAGTTCAAGCGAAATTGAGTTGTTCAGGTTTTCGCTTGAAATCTGCTGAAGCGAAATAGTTAGTTTCGCTTGAAACTGTTGTATTGTTGAAGCGAAATAGTGGATTTCGCTTGAATCAGATTGGACTTGGTTTTCGCTTGAAGATCAGTTGAAGCGAAATAGTAGGTTTCGCTTGAATAGTGCTTTGAAACAGATTTCGCTTGAAACACTTTGAAACAGAATTTCGCTTGAACAGTTTTAAAAGGAGATTTCGCTTTAACAGTTTAAAAGGACATTTCGCTTGAATTGTTATTTTAAACTGATTTCGCTTGAAGCTGATTATATTTCAAATATTTCGCTTGAAGTTGCTGAGTGTTCAAAATTTAAAATTTTACAAAGTGTTTGTTTGTTTGTTTTGTTTGCAGGTAATTTCGAGGTTATTCAAGGACATAAAATCATGGGGAAAAACGACGAACCTATTCCGTGGAAAGATGATCGTACTGAAGAACAGAAGTATCAATACAGGAAGTTGATTGTTGAAAACAAGATTATCAGACTTTCTGGTATCTTTCTGGAAGCTAGGAGAGCAAATAGATGGGATTCAAAAAGAGAGTGTTATCTTGATGAATATGGAAATATTGCGATTGATGACAAAACGCTTGATATTGAAGCCATAATCCAGCAGTACAAAGCAGAGGATGATTATTGGCAAAAGAAATGGTAGGGAGATGAAGAAGAGAAAAAGAAAAAGAAAGAGTTACTAGATGAAATTGAAAGAAACTCAGAAAATATGAGTTTGGATGAGTTTAGTGAATTAATCAATAAGATTAGAGAAGGAATGACAAAGAATGAAGAATCAAAGATGGATGAAACTTCGAAAAGTGAAGTTGTATGCTCAAAATGCGAAAAATCCGAAGCAGAAAATTTCAATCTCTTGAAAGATGTGGAGAATTTGACAGTGGAAATCAAAAGTTTGAAGGATGAGAAAGAATCTGATAATAAACAGATTCTTGAAATGAGAGAAAATTGTGAGAAATTGACTTCTGAAAATGACAAACTGTTGAGTGTTTTGGACAGTTTGACATTGAAAATTAACGACTTGAAAGAAAAAGAAAAAGATTTTGGAAAAATCAAAATTGAAAATGAAAACGTTTTTTGGATAAGATTGGAAAATGAAATGTTAAAAGAAAAAGAAAAAAAATTTCAAAATCAAATCAAGATTTTAGAAGATGAGAAAGATATTTTTGGTAAAGATAATCTTGAAAAACAAATTGAAATCAATTCTCATCTTGCTAAAATCATTCAGCTTGAAAAAGAAGCTGAAAAAGCTCAGATGAAAATCAAAGAGCTTGAGGTGAAATTGAAAAGTTTTGAGAATCTTACATCACATGTTTCTTCAAAACTGATCAATTCTGTTCCAATAAGTGACAATGTCACAAATTTTGACAAAGTCAAAGTCAAAATTGAAGATTGTGATAAAATATCTGATGATGAAAAAGAAAAGAAAAATATTTTTAGATTTACAAGAAAAATTTAAAAATACTGTTTTGCAATCTACTGAAACAGGTGAATGTTCTAAACAAAAACCTGTTAAGAAGAATGTAGAACAGAAACAAAAAGTTAAAAATTTGAAAAATTCTAAAAATGAAAATAAAAGTTCATCAGATAAATCATCCAATCATTATCAAAAATCACAAAAATCTAAAATTGAAAACTCACAAAATGTTGGTAATAAGTGGTGCAGGTTTGACCACAGTACTTCAAAGCCAAAATCAGTTTTCAGGAGGAGTGATAATCACCACAAAGCTAGACAATGCTATGATTTAAGTGTTTGGTGTAATAGTGGTGAATGGTACGATAACAGAGTGTGTTACTCTTGTGGTATTCAAGGACACATTGCTGTTAACTGCCAGTATTGGAGTTATGAGTCAAGAAGATGCTATAATTGTCAAATCAGAGGACATATTGCCAAAGATTGCCCAAGGAGATCGATGGGAAGATCGAGGGTTGAATCTCAAAGAATGGCAAAGAAGCCAGTAAATGTCAAGCCCCATGAACAGAAGGTTCTAAAACCTAAAGTTCAGGATCAGACAATTCAAGAAAAGAAAGTTAAACTTTCACAGGGGCAGAAAGACAAACTGCGAAAGAAAAGGAAGAAGGCCAGAGAATATCTGGAAAAGATTTTGTCCTCGAGTTCTTCGGTTGGTAAGAATAAGAGTACTGATGAATCGCTTCAATCGACTGCAAAGTCAAACAAGCCGAGTTCATCAGTTACAAATTTGAGGATAACAGAGAAAAAGAAGAAAATGGTCGGCGATGAATCTGTTGTGTCAAAGTCAGACAAGCCACCATCAGGCGATGAATCTGGCTCATCAAAGTCAGACAAGCCATGTGCAGGCAATGATTCTGGTTCGTCAAAGCCAGAAGAGCCTAGTGTTGAGGTAAAATCTGAGAATTCAGGTTTAACAATGGATAATGCAAATTTTCCACCATTGTTGAACAAGAATTCAAAATCACCCGAGACTGGTCAGGCTTGGGTGAAACTTTTCAAATAGAAAAATCTGACTTGCCGGAGCTTCCAGTTTGGTAAGTGTGAAGCAGGTATCGGCATTATTCTTGAGAAATTCACAGGATGGTAACTGTGATATTTCGATTTACAAGTGGTAAATCAGGGACATTAAGTTGTACTTGATTTTATACTAGTGTTTGTTGTTGTCAAGGGTCTTAATTGTTAAATCTTTCAAAATGGTTGAAATAGAACAATGTGATGAAACCCCGAATTTGTGAAATGACACACAAAACTAATTTTCCGGAAAAACCATTTGATTAAAATAAACTTAAGTGTTTTGAAATCTAAATGGGAAAATAGTTTGTTGTCAGGGGGAGTTCTGATTGTTTATGCCAAGTGGATGGCGAATTGAAGTGATTTGATATCAGTTTGTCACGTTTCTTGTATAGTTCCTAGAAAATCAAAATTGAAACATATTTTGATTTTAGGGGGAGAAATATTTTAAAAAAATAGAAAATTTGAAAATGACAAAAACATTGAAAAAGCAAAATGAGTTTTGTTGTAAAAAAGAGGAAATGATGGTAAATCAGTGAACTATCACAGCATGCTAAAGATTTGTAATGTCAAATGTGATAAACGGTCTCACTGATGATGTGTTAGTAGGTTTTTGCACATTTAGTAAATTGTGACGAGATATAAACCTAAATTTCAAACTTGCTTATATCGTGGGTAACATCTCTCGGATATATGGGTAACCCCCTAAATCTTGTTTGAAAGGTCTCGTATTCTGATATACTAGGTTTTTATACTCAGTGATATCTGGGGTATTATTCCGGGACTTCTGCTGAACGGTAGTTCTGACCTAGTCCTCGAATAATACTTTCTGCAAATGCTTGAAACATAGCATCACCCTCAGCATCAATGATAAGACAATAAAATTGCTTAGCAATGCTGTTGTAAAAAAGATCCTCTAAAGGGGACACACTAAAAGTTGAGTCATGATCTCTCTGCTGAACGGTAGTTCTGACCTGAGCTCTCATGATTCTTCATAATTTATTAACCCCTTACAGATATTATTTGTGTTATACTTACCTGTAAGACTGAATATTGGGATCTGGATACGGGAGTATATTCTGAGGTGGGATACGCGATTAAGTTTAATGTCTTAGATACTTAAACTTAATCGCGTATCCCACCTCAGAATATACTCCCGTATCCAGATCCCAATATTCAGTCTTACAGGTAAGTATAACACAAATAATATCTGTAAGGGGTTAATAAATTATGAAGAATCATGAGAGCTCAGGTCAGAACTACCGTTCAGCAGAGAGATCATGACTCAACTTTTAGTGTGTCCCCTTTAGAGGATCTTTTTTACAACAGCATTGCTAAGCAATTTT
The DNA here is from genome assembly GCA_030545235.1 of Helianthus tuberosus. Taxonomy (NCBI): domain Eukaryota; kingdom Viridiplantae; phylum Streptophyta; class Magnoliopsida; order Asterales; family Asteraceae; genus Helianthus; species Helianthus tuberosus. The sequence goes on along the minus strand of CM060382.1, from coordinate 38,199,065 downwards.
ATTGTCTTATCATTGATGCTGAGGGTGATGCTATGTTTCAAGCATTTGCAGAAAGTATTATTCGAGGACTAGGTCAGAACTACCGTTCAGCAGAAGTCCCGGAATAATACCCCAGATATCACTGAGTATAAAAACCTAGTATATCAGAATACGAGACCTTTCAAACAAGATTTAGGGGGTTACCCATATATCCGAGAGATGTTACCACGATATAAGCAAGTTTGAAATTTAGGTTTATATCTCGTCACAATTTACTAAATGTGCAAAAACCTACTGACACATCATCAGTGAGACCGTTTATCACATTTGACATTACAAATCTTTAGCATGCTGTGATAGTTCACTGATTTACCATCATTTCCTCTTTTTTACAACAAAACTTATTTTGCTTTTTCAATGTTTTTGTCATTTTCAAATTTTCTATTTTTTTAAAAAATATTTTGACTTCCCCTTGGATGTTGACGAAGTCTTCAGCTCCTGAGTCTTCAGTCTTAGTCTTTTCTTCAACTCTGTCTTTTCATCATAAGCACTCTATCTTCACATTCCCATATACTGTTGATCCAGACTCCCCCTTTCACAGACTCCCCCTCTCAATATGCTAGAATCTGAGATATCTGGTTCAAGCTTTGACATTTAGCTTCCGTGGGAATTCCTGAAACCTGCATATCCTCTACCACAACATAAGTTTCACAAATTTATTACACTTAGATTTAAAAACTTACTGGTAGAATACATTTATTCATCAAACATACTAGTTTCATCAAGTTCAAATAAATGAGCTTGATTAACTAACCCCTCAAACTTTCAAAACAATTTAATATGACATTCAAAATTTTCAACATAATCTCCCAATCCAATGTAGTTCATCATATTCAGCACTCGAATTTTGAATATCAGCTCTTCAACATCAGTTGTCGAAAATCCTTTTGAATTTTCAAAATTTTTATGCTAAAACACTCCGAAAATCTTTTTGGATTTTTAATCTTGACTGAAATGCAGTAAAGAAATATATACAAACAATATTTTTGTGAGTTTGTGTAAGAGGATCATATCAGTTTATGAGACACATCACAAGCACCGTTAAGCTTTAAACATTTTAAGTTCTAAACGATTCACCTTGATTGACGATATAGTTGTCCTCTTAAGCTCAATCTAAAAACTTTCGAAATGCTTACCGATACGTTATGGTATATTAATATAGCACTAAGTTCTTATGGACCCCACAATCTTAGCATATCCCCTCATCATGCAATACACTGACTCAAGTAATGCCTTTAAACTTTTATCAACTGTGATTTGTGCAAAAACAAAGCAGAATGTTTAAACATTAACAATCAGGTCGATACTTCCGTATACGCAGAGAAAGTCCAATGTTTAAACAAAATAAGAAAAATAAAACAAGTTGAAGTTGTTTAGGCTTTAACCACCAGGTCGATACTCCCGTATACGCAGAGGTGATCCAAAGCTTAAACGAAACACCAAAGAAAATAAAGCAGAACGTTTAGGCAACAACATCCAGGTCGATACTCACGTATACGCAGAGGATGTCCGATGCTTAAACAAAATAAAGAAATAAAACAAGTTTAAATCTTTGCAAAATAAAATGCACAATCACAGCGACTTTTCAGCAAAGTTGTGAAAGTTCACAAACTTAACCAGTTTTATGTCTTTCGACAATCAGCAATTACTGAGTAGGTACACAGTCAAGAAGGACAAAACTAAGTACTATGCTTTCAACCGTGTTTCCCACTAGAACTAGGCTTTTTCATTTAAGTTTGTATCGTTATCGCAAATCTACTAGTCTAGCTGAGCCTACCGTCACATCTTTAGTGAGACCGCTTATCACATTTGACATTACAATTCTTTAGCATGCTGTGATAGTTCACTGATTTTCTATCATTTCCTCTTGTTTAACACAAAACTCATTTTTGATTTTTCAATGTTTTTGACATTTTCAAATTTTCTAATTTTTTAAAATTTTTCTCCCCCTAAAATCAAAATATGTTTCAATTTTGATTTTCTGGAAAATTTGAAAACAAACTATACAAGGAAAGTGACAAACTGATATCAAATCGCTTCAATTCGCCATTCTCTTGGCATAAACAATCAGAACTCCCCCTGACAACAAACTATTTTCCCATTTAGATTTCAAAACACTTAAGTTTGTTTTAATCAAATGGTTTTTCCGGAAAATTAGTTTTGTTTGTCTTTTCACAAACTCGGGGTTTCATCACATTGTTTACCTTTAACCATTTTAAAAGATTTAACAGTTAAGACCCTTGTCAACAACAAACACTAGTAGAAAATCAAGTACAACTTAATGTCCCTGATTTACCACTTGTAAATCGAAATATCACAGTTACCATCCTGTGAATTTCTCAAGAATGATGCTGATACCTGCTTCACACTTACCAACCTGGAAGCTCCGGCAAGTCAGGTTTTTCTAATTGAAAAGATTCACCCAAGCCTGACCAGCCTTGGGTTTGACAGTTTTTACCTCAACAGATGGCTCTTCTGGTTTTGATGAACCAGAATCATTGCCTGATTGTGGCTTGTCTGACTTTGACCTGTCAGATTCATTGCCAATGACATTCTTTTTCTTCTTGTTCTCTTTTGTCCTCAGATTTGCATCTGAAGAATTCAATTTACTTGGCTTTGCAGTCGAGTGAGTTGATTCATCAGAACTTTTATTCAATCTGTCCTTTGAACCCGAAGACAAAATTTTCTCGAGATACTCTCTTGCCTTCTTCCTTTTCTTTCGCAGTCTGTCTTTCTGCCCCTGTGAAAGTTTAACTTTCTTTTCTGAAATTGTCTGATCCTGAACTTTAGGTTTTAGAACCTTCTGTTCATGGGGCTTGACGTTGACTGGTTTCTTTGCCATTCTTTGAGATTCAACCCTCGATCTTCCCATTGATTTCCTTAGGCAATCATTGGCAATATGTCCTCTGATTTGGCAATTATAGCATCTTCTTGACTCATAACTCCAATTCTGGCAGTTAACAGAAATGTGTCCTTTCACACCACAAGTGTAGCACACTCTGTTATCGTACCATTCACCACTATTACACCAAACACTTAAATCATAGCATTGTCTAGCTTTGTGGTAATTATCACTCCTCCTGAAAACTGGATTTGGCTTTGAAGCACTGTGGTCAAACCTGCACCACTTATTACCAACATTTTGTGAGTTTTCATTTTTAGATTTTTGTGATTTTTGAAAATGATTGGATGACTTATCTGATGAGCTTTTATTTTCATTTTTAAAATTTTTCAAATTTTTAACTTTTTGTTTCTGTTCTACACTCTTCTTAACAGGTTTTTGTTTAGAACCTTCACCTGTTTCAGTAGATTGCAAAACAGTATTTTTAAATTTTTCTTGTAAATCAAAAAATAATTTTCTTTTCTTTTCTTTTTCATCATCAGATATTTCATCACAATCTTCAATTTTGACTTTGACTTTGTCAAAATTTGTGACATTGTCACTTATTGGAACTGAATTGATCAGTTTTGTAGAAACATGTGATGTAAGATTCTCAAAACCTTTCAATTTCACCTCAAGCTCTTTAATTTTAATCTGAGCTTTTTCAGCTTCTTTTTCAAGCTGAATGATTTTAGCAAGATGAGAATTGATTTCAATTTGTTTTCCAAGATTATCTTTACCAAAAACATCTCTCTCATCTTCTAAAATCTTGATTTGATTTTGAAAATCTTTTTCAATTTTTAATTTTTCATTTTTAAACTCTTTTTCTTTCAAAACTTTGTTTTCCAATGTCAAACTGTCCACATCACTCAACATTTTGACATTTTCAGTTTTCAATTTTTCACAGTTCAAGCGCAACTCCAAAATATGTTCATCATCAGCTTTCTTTTCAGCTTTCAAAGTCTGAATATCTTCAACCTGTTTCTTCTCTTTCTGAACAACCTCAAAGACTAGTGTGTCTTCTGCAATCTTTTTCTTAATCACTTGTTCAGATTTCTCAGATACAAATTTTTCAGATTCTTCTTTCTTTGAAATTACTTCCTCAAAAACCTGCTGTTTTTCCGTAACAGCTTCTTTCTTAATTTCTTCAATTTCTTCAACATCTGCTGCCTTTTGATTTATCTTTTTCACAGCAAGTTTATTCTTGAGCTCATCAATTTGTTCTGCAAAAGAATCATTAACCATTTCAGATGAAAATAACTGTTTATAAAACTCAAGTTTCTCAAGTTCTTTACTATCATCATCACACTCTTCATCAGATGAGTATGAATGATCAAAAACTGGAACTTTTTCTGAAATAACTTCTGAAACTTTTTCATCTTTTTCAGAACTAACTTCAAAACTCTTTTCTATTTTATCCACAACAATTTTTGAATCCTTGTTTATCGAAAATGATTTTCTAGGCTTTGGTTTTCCAGCAAGAATATCAATAATATCCATTGAATTATTGTTAAAAATATCATCTGCAAAGGAACAACCATATTCATCATCACTATCCATATTAAGATAACAATTTTCACAATCACTTTCAAATGAAATTATCCTGCTCAAACAAAATCGCCTTGAATCACCTGCAAACAAACAAATACACAATCAGTTTAGAACGAACTGAATATGTAAACGTGCGTGTTTGTGAAATCAATCTAAGACTCGTTTCGAAGATTTTGGATTCGTTCAATGTTGTTTGGATGAAATCACTAAATGAATGAACTTGATCGTATCGAAATGGATTCAATTTATCCTTCACTGATTGAACCATAGACTTTTACACTTGATTTAATTTGATCAACAAATTCACTAAACCCGACAACTTGAATTACTGAATTTTATAACAAATGAAATAAAGTCACTAAATGTATATCGAAATTATCATCCAATCTCGGTAACACCACAAACTTTATGATTGAGCCAAACCTTTTTATCAATTACAACACATAACCTATATTGGGTCAATCAAATATTTTTTAATTCGGTTAACACATGAAATGATGAACCGACATACATTTAATTTCTACTTGATTTTACTTGGACCAAACAACCCCACTGAGCCAACAAATAACAAATCAACAATGATTGGGCCGTTAACAAATGAACCAATTTAATTGGACCTCAAACTTGATTATCACACTTCACAATTGACGACAACTTTAATTTTTTTTTTAAATGAAACTGATTAGACTGCAATTGATATGATCAAATCACGTGGACAGTTAATCATTCAAACATCATTGGACCGTTCAACTGTGTGTGTTTTTTTTTATTTGATCTTGAAACAAATGCACACATTAAATGACTAATTTTACATTGTCCGATGAATATTAAACACATGAACTGATAACCACTTTCAAATAAACAGGATCATTCAAACGGTCAGGTGCTTGATTTCAAACTGTCACGTCCTCAAACAGACAACTTCAAACGATTAACTTCAAACGATTGTTGTTCAAACGATAAACATTCAAACGACAATCTTTCAAACGATCAGTTCAAACGACAATCTTTTCAAACGATTGGTTCAAACGACAAACCTTTTTCAAACGATAGACTCCATTTTCAAACGATGACGTCAGCAATTTCACGAAACTTTTCAAACGGTATGACCGATTTCGAATAGTTTTAAGTCGATTTTTGATTTTAAACTTTCAAGGATTGATTAATAGTGAATTTCGTTTGTTATGTGATCGTTTCAAGCCATTTTGACCGTGAGAACTAGTTAAAATCAGAAAAGAAAGGTAGAAGTGAGATAATCCGATGATTTTCAGCTGTATTCGGTATGAACTCCTCGTCCTGAGCTCTGATACCACTTGTTGGACTTTGTGTGAAAATTTAAGTGGACCAGTATACTGACAATCAAGGTGAATCGTTTAGAGCTTAAAATGTCAAAAGCTTAACGGTGCTAGTGATTTGTTTCATAAACTGATATGATCCTCTTACACAAACTCACAAAAATAGTGTTTGTTTATATTTCATTTCTGCATTTCTTTAAATCTCAAAATCCAAAAAGACTTTAGTGTGTTTTAGCATAAAGTTTTGAAAAATTCAAAAAGATTTTCGACAACTGATGTTGAAGAGTTGATTTTCAAAATTCCAAGTGCTAAACTTGATGAATTGGGTTGGGAGAGTTTGTTGAAAACTTTGAATGGTCTATACAAATGTTTTTGAAAGATTGAGGGGTTAGTTAATCAAGGTCATTTATTTGAACTTGATGTAGCTATACAGATTGTTGATTGTTGATTTCTACCAGTAAGTTTGTTAAATTCAAATGTTATAAATTTGTGAAACTTATGGTGAGGTAGAGGATGTGCAGGGTAACAGGATCGGACTTCATTGTTCCCAACGGAAGCTAATTGACAAAGCTTGAACTAGACATCTCAAATTCCAGCATATTGAGAGGGGGAGTATGTGAAAGGAGGAGTCTGGATCAACGATTAAAGGGAAGAATGGAGTTTAAAGTTTGAAGATTGAAGATAAAGATTGAGGAAGTTTTTACAATGTTGGAGAAAAGACCAAGACTGAAGACTCAGGAGCTGAAGACTTCGTCAACATCCAAGGGGAAGTCTGTTAGTGCATGGAATGTCTGTTGACTTCGTCTGCATTAAGTCTTGTGTCTAGATAGGTTGAATGAACACACATTAGGGTTTTGCTTGTTTATCTTGTAGATTTCACTTGAAATGGTTCAAGGGAAATCAGATTTACCTTGAAATGGTTCAAGGGAAATCAGATTTAGCTTGAACAGGTTCAAGGGAAATCTGATTTAGCTTGAACAGGTTCAAGGGAAATCTGATTTAGCTTGAACAGTCTCAAGCGAAATCTCAATCTTATATATAGGTGTGTGGTTCATTTGTCAAGGAACTAAGGTCATTGTATGTGAGACGAAGTGCTGACGGATTTGTATCAGAAAACCTTGTACAAGCACTCAAATCAATCAGAAAAGAAAGATTAAAAGGATTAGAGCTGTTATGACTTTATGTGCATTGATTCCGCCTTTACACATGAAGATGAACATCCTTGACTGACATTTTAGGGTCACGTACACGATCCAACATAGTTTGGCTAACAGCCGCCACAAGAGAGAATCTCTCTGGCGTAACGCACGGTGGACTAAAACCCGGGTTTGGATTATTTGATTCTAGCAGTTCAGGTTTGCATTATTTGATTACCTTGTTAGTATTGAGAGCTAATAAAGTCATCAAGCGATGTCACCAAAGCAGCTTTCACTGCAATGAAACCTGAACAGAAATATAGGAAGAATAAATAGCAAAACCATAAATGGGTGTTGGCAAACAAACATTTATGTCAAAACAAAGTTGAATTTCTTAGCAATGAAATCAAACAAATTACAAATGTTCGATTCAACCAACAAAAAGTTTGTTGTAGTCGCCTTGACAACAATGGTGCATCTGTTTTGAACTTTTTATCTTGAAATAGTCAAATATTCTAACAGAAAAAAATAATCTTTGATCCAAGAAATATGAATTAATTAACTCTATTACATTTTTCAAATTAAGAGTGGTTTATTATTATTTTATTTTTTTAGCTTTTTGACTTCTTTTCCTTTTTAGGCCAAACCAATTTACAATTTTATCCTGCTTTAAATTTACGATTTTATCATCAGTTCAAAATTACGTTTTACCCCCAGTTCAAAGTAAATTATGCTTTTGCCCATAAAAAAAATTACAATTTTGCCCTCAGTTAAAAATTACGATTTTTACCCCTTTAAATTTACGTTTTTTTTTCCTTTTCCGCTTTATATATATATATATAGAGAGAGAGAGAGGCCGGTTATCATACAATATGCCTAATCCTACATTACGTACGCTATAATCATGGCTGTCGGATCATCTCAAAATCACCCCGTGTTTATCTTTTAAATTAATCAAATAAAGATATATATATATGTAACCGCCAAGGTTAAAATCGTCAATTACGAAATAAAAAACCCTGATAATCAGCAAACAAAACCTCGAAATCAAAACATAAGATTCATCAAAACGGTAATCGAAACTATAACAATTGCTCAAAAATCGATCGATTTTTGGAAATTCAGACCTGAAGATGATGATGATGATGCAGTGTAAAATTCAGACCTGAAAATTCCTATTCACCATATCCTACTGCGAAATTGAACTTTTGATGAATTTGGAAATTCAGACCTGAAGATGATGATGATTCAGTGTGAAAATCAAATAAGAATATGCGAAATACATAACAAACTTGCGAAAAAGACAATTCAGACAAAAAGAAAGGGTCTGTTTTTTGTAAAGTATGCGAATTCAATTAACATATATGCGAAAACACTTAGGATGTAATATAATGTGCGAATTCATAGCAATACACATGCGATTTCACTAAGAGTTAATAATCTTTTAAATTTCGTATAATGTGCGAATTTATGCTTTAATACATGCGATTTCGCATGTTTTTCAACACATGCGAAGTTGTTATGTTACACATGCGATTATGAATAAAACAATAACAAATACTTTCAAATTACGTTCAAATTACTTTGTCATAAAAATTCAAAAAAAAATTACGAATCTTAAAAACAAAAATATAGTATTTTATATAAAAAAAAACTTAATTTATTACCGATGTGACTGTAAATTGACATGTAATGATCAATTTTACAATAATTACTACTGAACTCACCACCCTACCTACATAATAAATTTACTATATTAATATAAAAAACCTAGATATAACTACCTTCCATATTAAGTCATACATAGAAGACGAAAAAAACACACACAAAACATACAAACAAAAATGGCATCTGATGATTCAGAACAAATAAAAAACATTGCAATCAAAGAGCTATTGTTAACTAGCACGTTGACAGAACTAAGCACTGATGTCAACTCTTCTCATCTGGTTCTTGATGTGCAGGGTAAAATTCTTGAACAAATCAAGAAAAATCAAGATATATGGGAACGCCTACTTCAAGAACCACCATCAAGCTTCAAGGACAGAGCTTTGGAGCACATAAAGGAGCAATCTCGAGCTGATGACTTAGCCTTCTCTTTCCTGACAGATGCTCTAAACACTGTGAAGGAGAAGATGGAGTTCAGCTCTTCTGAACGTGATAAAATCTTTTCTTCAAGTAACTAAATTATCTTTTTAATCCTTTTGTGGTTGTGGCTGTGTTAGACAATAACAATTATTTTATATTTTGGGTATGTATTTAGAACACATATTATATATTTAGAACACATATTATGCTTGCTTATAAAAATATTAAATCGCATGAATGATGTTGCCCTGTTTGTCACAGAAAAAAAACAATATAACTCAAAAAATCGCATGTAATAAAAGTGAAATCGCATGTAAGAATTATTATAAAGAGAATCATATAAAATCGCATGCTTATACACTATAAATCGCATGTGAAAAAAGATATAAACAGAAGAATATAAATCGCATGTATTTCGTATAATTCGCATGTCCATTTATAAAAAAACTACTCATCCACATCATCTTCTGAAACCTCCTCCCACTGAACTTCTTCTTCAGATCCATCATCACTACTGTAATCTTCAAACTCATATTCCTCTTCGTCGTCTTGGACCTCATTGTGTTTGTAACTGGCAACATTTTCAATCTGGACGCCCTTCATCTTCTTTTTTTGCTGTTTACCTTGTTGTTTGGCTTTCAGCTCCTCGCAAGTCCGAATGTCATGACCTTTTTCGTTGCATGCGCTACATGTCCTTGACCTTTTCCCTATCCGGCTGATCATTTGTTCCTTCTTAGATTTAATCCTTCTATGCGATCCGCGACCTTTGTTTCTTATACCAGCCGGCACACGCACAGTAGGAGGAGCATTAGTTACCGGTTGTTGATAACCAATCAACTTGGAAAATTGGTCAAATTTTGGATCAAGTTGCTTGGTTATACGACTCTGATCCACTCTCTCTTTGAGCTGCATCATTTGATCCCTCACTAAAACAAGTTGATCGAGGTCGGAAATCAAATTGCTAACCAAATACTCCCCTGTGTGGATGATTTCACGAGCAATCCGTTTAGCCTTGTGTTGCACATCCTTGCCACCCACATTTAAATTGTACTTCACATTTAACTCATTCGGCACCACATCCTTCGTCCATCTCTTCATAACATACTTGTTTGGTATTTCTTTAACACCAAACATCTTGAAAAGGAAATAGATGTGTTTGCAAAGCAGCCCATACTGCTCAAAACACAAACAGCTACATTGTGCAGTTACATCATTTTCAAGGTTCTTGAACCACACCTAGGAAAAATCAACAAAAAAATATATATATATTCAAAATTAAAATCGCATGTGTAACATGACAATTTCGCATGTCTTAACAAACATGTAAATGAATAACTTTTAAAATTGCATGTGTAACATAATAAATTCGCATGTCTTTAAAAACATGTAAAGGGATAACTTTTAAAATCGCATGTGTAACATAATAAATTCGCATGTCTTTAAATACCTCCAATAAACCATCTCCATGGGCTTTAAAGTCCTTCAACAATATCCTGATCTGTGCACCCTCTATTTTGGTGTCCATCGGCAGACATTCAGAAATTATACCCTAAATCTCTATTTGCTGATCAAAGAATATAGACCTGGTGAATATCTTAGCAGCATCTTTTTCCAAAGTAGTTTCGGTCCAATCAGCAGGCTCAGTATATCTTGAAATATGATCATTCTTTCTATGATTAAACCTTTGGACATCCATTGCACCATCAAAATGATTCATAAACTCTACGAGAGTGAGTTGTGAATTAGCCACCTGGCAGAAAAAATGGTTCTCACTCTCTGATCTTGAAGTTGTTCTCATAAGTCCCGACATTGGCTCGTGCCGGTAAAAAGCCGGAATCCACATGGATCTCATCACAAACATATCATCAATCCATTTGTTTTCTGTGAGACCGAACTCAATCATCACCAACTTCCACTGTCTCTCAAATTCTTCGGGCTCAATGGAATCAGTCCATACAATATCGCACATCCTCCTTTTAAACTCATCGTTATTGCACAACTCATGTCCAACCTATAACAATAAATGTTTTTTAAATCTATAATATAAAAAACATAACGCTAACAAAAGACAATATATCATGCTATACCTTATCTGCCACTTTTTTCATTATGTGCCACATGCACAATCTGTGTCTGCTGGTAGGGAAACCTCCTCAATAGCCTGTTTCATAGCAGGGTCTTGATCAGTCACTACAACCTTTGGCTGCCGGCCAAATGACTTTAAGAATGAATTCAGAAGCCATTTATATGATTCAATGCTCTCCGATGCCAACAACCCAGCTCCAAGGGTTACATTTCGACAGTGGTTGTCAATGCCAGTGAACGGAACAAACACCATCTTATACCTGAAAACACATGCGAAAAACAGATATCACATGCGAAAACAAACAGTATAACATGCGATATACTTAACATCAATCCTTCAACATGTCTACACATGCGATATTACAAGCTCATGAACACATATAACATGCGAAAATTAGTAAAAAAACATGTTTGTCTTGAAAAACATTACCTGTTTGTCTTGAAAGTTGCATCGAACGATATCACATCCCCAAATTCCATATAGTAAAGCTTGCATAAACCATCAGCCCAGAACAAACTAGTTAACCGTTTGTCATCATCAACAGAATATTCAAAAGAATAATCAGCTAAATACTGTTTTTTGTCAGTCATCCTATAAATCACCATGTCAGCATCATATTCTCCTATATAGCTGTTAATTCGCTTCCTAAAATTTTTGCAATCATCAACCGTGGCACCAACGTTCTCAAAACCACCACAACGTTTCCTCATTATATGGAAAGCTTTGACGGGACCAAGGTTTAAAGTGCCTAGTTCCCAAACCAACTCCTCCTGGACATCTGACAACTGTCTGTATGCTGGCAACATGTGAATATCATCTTGACATACAAACTTATGATTATGTCCATCAACAAATCTCTTTACTATATATAATCTACCATCCACAGTGCAAATCATAAGTTGAGCTTTGCATCCAGTTCTAATAGTCCCCATGTTCCTTGTTTTAAATTGCTTTTTTGACTTCGAACGATCATCAATACACAGTGGCTTATGTCCCTCTTTAGAGCAAACAAAATACTTAGTTTTGATTATACCACCACTGTGTACTTCACCACCTTTACGAGTAGAAAACCCCGCTAACTTAGCATATGATTGGTAAAACGCATATGCTTGTTCAATAGAGATAAATTGCATTCCAACAACAGGTGTAGCTGATGCTTGAACCTCCGGAGTGTAGACCCTTTCATCTACATGAATCAAAATGATAAAACAGAAAACATGCGAATTATGGGACAAGTTACATGCGAAAATCTTAATAACAGCATAATTTCATCATACAAACAAAGTCACATGCGAATTGTATAAACAATAACATGCGAAAATGATAATTTTGATTAATTTGTATTACATATGCGATTTATAATGCAATAACATGCGAAAAAGCTTAAAGAAAAAATAATCAAATGCGAATTGTAATAGTTGTAACATGCGAATTTGTGCATTTTGCTTTCATATAAAAAATATAATTCAAGATTCAAACTTCAAAAAACAGCTACAACAATATAAAATCATTGCTACGATTAAAACAAAAAACAAGTATACGAACAATTTAGAGATCTGAATTAACATAATTACCATTAAACAACTCGTTTACAACGCTTGTACTTGCAATTCGATTTGGATTTGCATGTGGCGGATTTAATACATCATCAATCAAAACTCTCTGGTATGTAGATAATTGAGCATGATCACCGATCGGTCGAGTTTCTTCAATATCAACCTCTGTTCGTCCAGTGCTGCTCTGTGGATCCATCGGAAAAAAAAAAAAAACAATTGAATGAAACCCTAACACAGACGAACGAAAACTGCAATTTGAGAATTATGAAAAATTTGAAACTGATTCGAATGATAATTACCGGGATATTAGTGTAACGAACATCTCGCTGATTGAATGAAGAGACGAATTTGCCCTCAGATGGTTGAATTAATTGTCTGATTTAACCTTATTAAAGAAAAACTGAATCAGGACACGTGTATGGCCCAAAATCTCACGTATGTAATGTACGATAACCATATTTGTACCATACTCTTTACCTATATATATATAGTGGAGAGTTCAAATGAGAAGAATTTTTTTGTAAGAAGAAAAAAATAAGTTTCTACCAATAAAAATGTTTCATTTTACTTCATTTAATATTTGCATTTAATTTTAATATAAGGGTATATTGGTAAACTTACATAAATCCTTAATTTGTATTCTTCCCCTTTAATAACTAACTAAATTAAATTTGTAACTCTTTTTCAAAATATATACTTTTTCCAAATTAAAAAAAAACAACTTAATTTAAAGTGTAGAATAAATTACTCGTTATGTAGGATAAATTACGAGTTGTGTAGAATATATTTCGAGGTGTGTAGGATAAATTTCGACTGTGTAGGATAAAATTATGTAATATGTAAGGTATATGTAGGAAAATTTTGATATGTGTAGTTTTGTAGATTATAAGGATTTTTACATATTTCCCCTTCTTAAGAGACCTTATTACATATTTACCCAATCATTTAATTTAATTACATATTTCCCCTTTTCACAAGAAATTACCTAATTACCCTTTTCTAACTCTTATCAAGATAAACAACTGTTACAATTCTCCTGGCTTTTTCATCTTCTGAAAAAACGCTGCAAACATCACAATGCCCTACACCTTCGCAAATATCACGATATGTTTGCTACAAACACGTAAGTTGTTGAAATCGACGGAAACAAGTATGTAATTGAAATATGTCTTCTGTTTGTTGTGAATTAATAAAATATCTGCTAACTTTATTGAGTTTAAATATCTATTAATTTTGATTGGAATTAAATATTTATCAACGACAACAGGCAACAGATTGTGATGATGTTAATCTAGAATGTTGGTCTGCAGTTCCGCATCCCGGTTTTAGTTGTTTGAATAAAAATTCTTATCTCATCTGTAGTTTAATTAAATCTTTGAATAACAAGGAGATAAATCTCATGTCTACTTTAATCTGGTTGTTTGAATAATTTGAATAACAAGGAGATAAATCTCATGTCTACTTTAATCTGGTTGTTTGAATAATCATAAATCAAACATTAAACATATGGAAGAATTAACTCTTTGAACATTAATTCTTATCTCAATGTAATTTAATGATTGTAGTGAACGATCTTAAATAAATTGAAGGTAAGTATCATGGAATTTGATAATTTTTTGGTATAAAAATTCTATCATGGTGAATGACTATGTCGACAAGTTCATTAAAATTGTAAATAATCATTTAATATTTTCATTAAGGGTAAAATAGTAATTAAATAAGAGTAATTTTAGTGGAAAGGATAAATATGTAATATATATGGTTTAAGAAGGGGAAATATGTAATATATATGGTTTAAAAAGGGGAAATATGTAATTGATTTTAAAGGTTGGGTAAATATGTAATAAGGCCTTTTAGGAAGGGGAAATATGTAAAAAACCCTAGATTATATGTAGGATAATTAATAATTAGTTGACTAATTAATTAAAGAGAGAAAAATTAATGATATTAGTTATAAATGAAATACTATTTTACTAATACGCCCTTTCTTATGTTTCTTCTCACATTAATTTTTTTTCTCAAATGAACATTCCCCTATATAGTTATATATATATATATATATATATATATATATATATATTATAATTATTATTGTGCGAAACTATTAAGAAAAACCTTCGTAATTCAGTTGATTGCATGAACATTCAAATATAGTGAGTGTCTCGGGTTCAAAGCCCTTCATGGAAAAGAAAACTTTTTATTACCTGCTGCCAAATCTTTTAAAACAAAACATTTTTAACATACCTGCTTCTTCCTACAGTGTAGCGCAGATTAGAGATGAACATTTGGTATCGGGTACCGAACCGTACTGGGTATATTCAGTACTGATATCGGTTCCCGTTTTTCGGTGCCGGTACGGTACCGGTATTTACAGGTAAAACACCGGTAAGTACCTATACCGTATCAGTATCGGTACCGAACCGGTGTATTTGGTACCGGTACCATTTCCCCCCCTTTTTCGGTACCGAACAGGTACCATGCTCATCCCGTTACATAACAAAACGAATCGATAACATTCGAATTCCCCGCCGCGTAGCGCGTGGAATTAATTTTTATAGCCAACCGGTACGGTACCGGTATTTACAAGTAACACACCGGTAAGCATCGATACTGTTTCGGTACCGGTACCGAACCAGTGTATTCGCTACCGGTACCACTTTTCCCCGTTTTCCGGTACTGGTACTTTCGGTACCGAATGGGTACCGTGCTCATCCCGTTACAAAACAAAATGAATCGATAACGTTCGAATTCCCCGCCGCATAGCGCGGAAAATTTCACTAGTTAAGTATTAAAATTAAAAAAATAGCGTACAACAATGACATGGGAAACATGCCATAATTGATGAGTTTGAAAACTAATACGGAGCAAATTCCCGAAACACAATACACATATAATCAGGTTTTATAACCAGCTTGTTAAACCGGCAAGCTCAAACACGATCAGTTAAATAAACAGATTGTTAATCCAAACATGACATATTTAATAAAGGGGTTAAAATGTATAAGGATCTATTTAAAATATTAGAGGGAACCCGTCATGGTGCGGTGGAGTGATCAATTTTCCTACAATATTAAAATTTAAATAAGGTTCAAAAATGAAAGAAATAAGATAAAGGTGTTGGCTATTAAAAGGTTAAACAACCATTATATTAAATGGAATGTCACGTCCCCCGACCCCACCCTGGACGGAATCGGAAGGCGTGAGCAGCCAAGTGGTACCGGTGGTTATTTAAAAACATTGCAATGGAAATTTCATCAGGACCGTGAGTTAGGAAAAATATCAGAGTTTAGAAACACCGGATTTTATTTATTAAATAGATGGGATAAAACCCATGTTTTTACAAAGGTAGCTTAAATATGGGATAACCCGAATACATAAAATAACTTTTCTTAATTGATAAAAATTAAGCCACTTCTGTAAGCCTTTTGGTGTCGTATCCATTTCTTATTCCGATCTACTGTAATTATCTGAAACGCGTTTTAAAAAGGTTTTGTCAGCAGGAAATACTGGTGAGTTCATTCATTTTTGTACAAAAACATATTTGTTATAATTCACAGCATTAAGAGTTTTTACATTTGCTTCTTTAAGATTGGCAAAGACTTAATCACTGCAAAGTATAACTAGAAAACAGTGTTATAAGTTACAGTATTAAGAGCGATTACAATGTTTATATATATCAACCATCTACCCAACGGTATTTGTCACTCGACCACCTATTGGCTATCTCGTTGTCCAATGGTGTCTGTGACTATGGTCATATCACCCCTTGGCTAACCCGTTGTCCAATGGTGACAGTTATCAAGTATTGTATACAAAACCCCACATACCCGCTGTAATTTGGAGATTACAAAGACTTAATCCATGTAATTATAACTTTGAAAATAAACATGATTTTGAAAGAAATTTGGTAAAAAGAGAATGACTCACATTGCAGATTTATACAAGCAGAGTTTAGCCTACTGATTTGCCTTGTAACCTAATTTAAATAACAATGCACACGAACTAGGTCAGTAACTAATTCAGCATTTACGATAACTCACGAGACTAAAACCTTCACAATGAATGACAAAGTGCAATACTTAAACATCCATCGAATTAACGACGAATGACAAAGTATAAGCCCAATTTGAGCAGCACTTAAACATTCATCGGATAGTTTCAATCGATCGGACATTGAATCGTAGTAGCGATCGAGTTATTACCCTATTATCGCGGCGGAATTCGAGATTGTGTGTTTTTGTAGTATACAGACTATAACTCAGCGTACGAATTGAGTTTTTACGTCGAACCAACGCAGGAAATCAAGTCCCACACCCCTCTATTTATATCTGAAAAACAGTTCCCTCGCGTGGCGTGAAGGGCTGTCGCGTGGCGCGAGGGGCACCACCCTAGCATAGGGTAGCCCCGTGTCTTGGTAGCCTAGCTGAGTCAATCGTTCGTTAAAATTCGATTTCGACAACAAACTGTTTAGATAATACTGACTAGGAAATACCCCCCTGAGTTTTAGGGGCCCTGATCCTGATTCCGATTGTTCTGAAAATTTTAGGGTTTGTGCAGGATTACTTGGGGGTCTCAATTAGGGTTTCCTATTGGGCAAATAAAATAATAGATAAGACTTTTGATGAGAATTGTTACAGAATAAAACGGTGAGAAAAGAGAATAGACACACTTTGTAACTTTAGGGTTCAACTAGAAAGTCTCCTGGTATAAATCTTGGGTATAACTTTTGAGTTATAAAAAAATATATAATGCACTCGTTTTAAGTATAGTACCCCTAATTCAACCTTATCCCTATGTCACGAGACAGAACCCCAACGAACTTAGTCAGGCAGAGCCTTGACATGTGTTATGGGGCTCAGGATCAATCGGAAAGGGTAGCGGTGATCGGGAGTTAAAATACTTAAAACGGGGCAGAGCTTTATTATGGAATTTAATAAAATAAAGTTATATGTATGGAAAAGGGGCGACATACAGGTGAAAAGGAAAGAAAGCCACTGTTCTTTGAAGTCAGGTATTCTTTTTATACTAATCTCCAAGGATCTGGGAGGCTACACATGGCTTCATAAGTTGTATGCATTCGAACACGTACACACCAATCTCAATCCAAAATGTAGAGTTGCATGACACGTAAGTTGCATGCATCTTTTCAATTTATAGAATTTTTAAATTATTATTATATTCATTTCTAATTGATACGTATTTATAACTCTCAAATATCAAAAGTTAACTTTAATTATTATTTTATGGGATTTTTACATATTTCCCCCTCCTAAGCTACCTTATTACGTATTTCCCCAAACCATAAAATCAATTACATATTTCTCCTTCCTAACTCATATATATTACATATTTCCCCTTTTCATTTAAATGACTCTTATTTATGACTATTTTACCCTTATTAAACTATTAAATGTATATTTACATATTTCCCCATTCTAATATGCAAAATCAATTACATATTTATAAAGATTTAACAAAAAGATTTATAAAGATTTAACAAAAATTACTTTGTTTCTAAGTAAGAAGTGTTTATAAAGATTTAACAAAAATTATTAACAAAAATTTCCAACAGCACCCACAATGTCCCCTTTGTTTTTCTTCGTGATAGTCATTCAATTTCATTCACCCATGCCCACAAATCCACAATATTCATTCTAATCTTAATGATAATGCATACGTTAAATCCATTCCACCTGGCTACCAGAATTCAGTTCCTACTACCCAAAATCCATCCATTTCACATGTGCAGTATCATTCTACTCCTCATAATCATACTTATGTTAATACCATTCTGCCTGGTCGCCAGAATTCAGTTCAGACAGCCCCAAATCCATCCATTTTTACTCTCACAAGTTCAATAATCCATTTCAGCCACCCCCACAATTTATCTATAGTAAATTTAAATAAAGAAGATGAAAAAGCATATGTGATAGCAGTGATTATACTACGAATGACGAAGACGAACAAGCAGATGTGATAGCAGTGATGTGCGCCGTGATTGTGAATGAAGATGAACAAGATTCGATTAACCTACCTGATGAAGCAGCGATGTGCACCCGGGTTGCGTAGGAAGAAGATAAATGGAGATGAGTTATTTTGAGGGTAATTGGGTAATTTCTCAAAAAAAAGGGATATATGTAATTGATTTTATGGTTTGGGGAAATACGTAATAAGGCAGGTTAGGAGGGGGAAATATGTAAAAATCCCTTATTTTATTATTTTATTTCATTCGTAAGTTTTATTATTATTATTATTATTTTATTAATTTATATATTATAATTAATTCAATTGCTTTACTTATTTGGCGTTTATAACTTCTAAAATATGACGTTTTATAAAATAATAAATATGTCATTAGAACGAGAATATTTGTATCTACATTTTGAACCGAGTTTCATTAAAAACGGAGTAGGTTCAAATATAATGTATTTTTATAATTTAATTATTAAACGGTTCCTGGACCCGTCCAGGTACTTCATATTTCTTACAGTCAACTTACCATTTATCTACTTGTCTAATAATATAAGTTTTTATATACTTTTATTTTAATAGAAATGTCACCCATATACAAGCCAAATAATTAGTATTACATTCCAATCAAATATATATATAAAATAGTTTTTAAAACTATTTGGGTCGAATAATTATATTAAAAATAAAATTAGTTACTAGTGGTTAATAAATTTAAACAACCCTATAATTCTTATATGATAAAAATAGGAATGTTACATCCTCCCCACCTTGTTTTAAATCTCGTCCTCGAGATTTGGGCTACGATGTCTCCTCTAGAGTTATGTTATGTCTTAGTCAATAAAAAACAGTATTAAGGTAAATGATACAGAATTAAAACATCAAATTTTGTAAATATGAGTTGTACAATAAATAAGACTCAAGGGTTCAATTGAATTAGTTTCAGAAATCAATGTCAAACGAATAATGACTAGGTTCAAGCTAGGGATGGGATTGGTACAGTACCCGTACCTATACCCGTACCAGTACCGAAAATACCGGTACCGAATTTGAACAAAACTAGGTACCAAATACCGTACCAAATATATAGGTACGGTACGGGTACGAGTACGGGTACTGGTACGGGTATTTTCGGTACAGTACCCGCTTGGTACCATTTTATTTTTATTTACTTTTTGAGCACTTGTACGAGTACTAAATAGGTAAAATTGACATGAGTACCAATATAGTTCGAGTACCAAATAGGTCAAATTGGTACGAGTACCAATACGATACGGGTACCATATTGGTAAAATCAATACGAGTACACTATAAATACCATAATATGAAATAAAACATAATACAAAAAAACTTTTAAAGGTATACATAGAATTCGGTACCAGTACCCGTTTTTACCCGTACCAATACCGAAAGTACCGAATACCAAAATCAATAAAACTGGGTACCGATACATGTACCAAATACCTAAAATCGGTACGGGTACGGGTACGGTACGGGTACGAGTACGGGTATTTGGGAAAAAAAGCCCATCCCTAGTTCAAGCCAAAAGAGATGTATGATCAATAGATGTCTAGATTGAATGTGAACTATTTTTAGAAACAATAGAATTCATTGTCAAAGGAAACCTACTTTGATTGTTAACTGAGTAAGATTTAGAATCAACAAGCTCAAAATGAAATAGAAGCACGAAAATAATTGTTAACTATCGAATTATGATATGGGAAAATCAATGTGTGGACATTTATTGAATAGCAAGGATACACCGATATACAACAAAGTTTAGTGTATTATTGTCTTTAACACATAGTTGTATTAAGACCATTTTCAAGGATGAGTCAAACGAAAGAAATACGTGGTTTTAAATGATTCGTATGATTATGATTAGCCCAAGCTACAAATTTATATCGATGCCACAAGGTGTCGTAGTAATCAAAATAATAATAACGGTGACTGGACGAGTTCACCGTGTTTTAAATTAAATGAAAGTTCAACGAAGTAAGTTCGAATGTTTGTTTTAAACAAATCTAGTAGGATTTTCGACCCGTTTCGATACCTTGTCTTAGTAGCCACTAAGCAATAGCGATGTACATATCCATCTGATATTTATTCCTATAATCATATAGCTCAACAAACCATTAGTCGATATTGTCAAAGGGTGATAATTTCACCTTTTGACCCGTTTGGTCTAAATGACCATGAATCTTTATGAGATGTTATTTATTACCATCCTATCTATATGACTCGCTCCGGTTTACACCGTATAGTCTCTTTTACTTATAAATCATTTATCAATTCTTTTGACCCATTATAACTTACGCTATAAAGTGTCTTTCACAACTAACGGTTATTATCAACAAGTGACCAAAATACCGTTTTACCCTTATTATTTGCAATGGTTTACCTTTTAATGCAACCATTTAAAAACTCGTTATCTTTTAGTCATTTCATGACTAAGTAACCGCATTAGCTCCTTTTTAACCATTCCACATGGTTTATGACCATTGTCATTTGTCGTGTCGGAACATCATAATTTAAATAAGACTTATCATTCATAACCTATTAAATCATTAGGTATTAACTAATTAGAGTGTAAGCTTTACTTACCTTGCATTCCATGCCACACTTTTCTTTCCGTACTCGCTCCGTTTGACCCGCTTCATCCACAAGCTTCCACCTAGCTTGTAAGGCGTCAAACTATCATCATATTTCATAATATGGTTAATTTAGTCATTGTCAATCATAACTATTCCATCTTACGTATTTTTCTATCAAAATTATCATTCGATCTTATTAATGGTCGGTTTGACTACTAAAAGTCAAACGCCCATTAGCATATAAAATGCACATTCAAGTTCGACAACTAGTTTAAGCATTCCAATAATTACCCGGTAGGCGTTATTTTTAGGCCCCCGTTTTAACTAAAGTTCTAACTAAGTCCATTGTGTTTTCAACACTTCAACTAGCTCAAGCGATTATCAAAATTAGTTTATTCATTCGTTTCGCAAGAACTAAGCGAAAACCCGTTTCATCCTATCACTAGCATTCATCCGAACATTTAATAAAACCAAGTTCTATCTATCAATTAGTAGATAACATGATCTCATACACTTAGTTACATGAACATAGCTACCGAATTTCATCATAACATTCAAAACCCATTTCAATCATGTATGAACAATTACCCAAATCGCATAATTTGTTTGAGTGCCTTGTTTCTATTATCAAATATGATGACTTTAAACATAAACTTATCATCATCTTCACTATTATATCAAAACCCACTTCCTAGTTTACTTGTTAATCACATATAAGTAATAGTACTTCAAGTTCTTCATAATTTCATCATAACTAACAAAATTAAACATGCATATACATTCAATTTCGACTTTGGATCATAACCCAACCATCTATTTGCAAGTAACCTACTTGTCTCGAATTTCAACTTTAACCAATCTAGGTTTTGTGACATACCTTATGATCCCCACGACTTGGTGATCGTTTATACGTGTTCATGCATTTGATTTGGGTTAGATTTGACCTTCAATTTGATCCTTTTGTTGAATTTAGGGCTAAAGCTCCATGGAAGCTTTCTCCTGGCCATCCCCACGCACGCACACACACTTAAAGTGTGTGTTGTGTTGTTTTTTTTATTAAAACCATTTTTCAAGATATCCTAGTTTGGTCCCTCATGTTTGGTTAGTTATTAAGTAGGCCACAACCTAACTATTTCTAACACTATTCCCACTTATTAACTAGGTTAAATATTCCTAGTTAACTTAGTGGGTTCGGGGAAATTATGACTCAGTTTATTTTAAGTCCCGTTAATTCAAGTTTCTTATAAACTTTATTTCCTTATAACCATTTATTCACGTTTTATTAAATCTTAGGTTTATTTATTTTAAATCCTAATATTTGCCGGGTTACCTTTACCGCTAACAGTATTTTACCCGTGTATTAGTATTAACGGGGTTTGATTACCAAACCCGTTTTCGGGGTGTTACAAGTCTACCCCCTTAAAGAGGTTTCGTCCCCGAAACCTTTCTCACGTACTTTATTAGTTTAGATTATCTGAACCTTAGTTTCGGTGATCACTTGAGCACTAATCGCATATAATAATCTTACCAAAAAGTATGGTAATGTGTTTTTTTTTTGTTTTAAGGTGTATGAGCCTTTTACGTGTATGGCCTCGTAGGCCGATACCTTCATCTTGTGTTTCTTATTCCGGTCACTTATTTGACCGAGTTGTCATCTGATCGCTCGGTTATATTAGTTTTAGCATGTTTACTTCAAGCTAATCTTATATCGACAAGCGCCTCGTATAAGTTGTAACACTATTCTGACTTTAGAAAGATTTACCGGCTAGACCGATTAGTCGCCGTCACTTTATACCCCGTCATTCGGGTGTATCTTATTGCCAACCCGACCTTTTGTGTGTTTTCTGATTTCATATGTCGTAAATCACGTTACGACGTGGTTATACTCTATATCACTTTTGTGACTGCGACCACATCACGTCTTATTTAAGTTTATGTCGACTTTTATTATCGAAATTCTTTCTTTCAAATGCATTGCCTTGCACCTATCGGTGTTAAGATCTATATTCTTTGATATTAATCATTTTCTGAATTCGTCTCATAATATTCATATTTGTTAAAACGTTGTTTCTTACTAAAACTGAATTTTTTTTGTTTAACGTTTTTCCTTTTAACTAAGTCAATTACTCATATCAAGGAAATTGAAAACCCATAATTTATTCTTTTCTGTTCTCGTTTTACGCGAGGAATCGTAGCAAGTTCCCTCGTTTTCCCTTATTGACCCGTAGGTTCTTTCACTTAGCCTCATAGTCTATTTCCTTAGGTCTTCACCCCTTTTTAACGGGGACCCTAAGGTTTATTTCCCTTTTTATTCGTGACCCGAGGGTCATTCTGGTCCCGTAGACCTTAACACTACTCGCATTCCCGAAGGTTACGATGATCCCGCAAATTCATCTTTTATTTGTGTCTATATTCAAATGTATATATACATATATAACTTCAAATCATCTCTTGTTATGTTTGGAATCGTTTATTTTCGCTTTTGAACTTTAGTTGACCTTGACCGTAGTCTAAGGCTTCAATTGTTTACTTTTGGACTAATTTTCCGACTTTATGACTTATTACATCATTTATACGTCGGTTTATTCTATGCTTGCCATTCTCCAGTTTACATATATTCGTATTCGATTATGTCCCATTACCGGGCTCATTATTCTTTTGTTTTTAACGCTACCGTTATACCGCTTGCGTTTACTCATGCCATCCGGCATTATATTATATTCGACCCGTTTGACTTATTCATGTGAAATTTTATCATTTATGGATGTCAGCTTCATTCTTTGTTTTGACCCGTTCAACTTTAAAATAGTTGAACAAAATTTAACAAAATTTCTATTTTCATCATCTTGTCGTCTTTTAGTCATGACTCAAAACCCGAGTCTTTTAACTTTCCATCCGTTTCCCGTTTCTCGGTCTACGCATGTGTTTAATCCTTACCCATCAACTAGGTGTTTTACCGAAGTGTTTATTATTGCAACCCTTCCGGTATGCATTAAGACTTCGCTTCACATTTATATTCCGACTTTGTCCTCAAGTTTGTCGTTTTTTACAAAAACGGTCCGTTAAGAGGCATATTTGCATTTTTCGGGTTCGAGTGTAAGTACAC
The DNA here is from genome assembly GCA_030545235.1 of Helianthus tuberosus. Classification (NCBI taxonomy): domain Eukaryota; kingdom Viridiplantae; phylum Streptophyta; class Magnoliopsida; order Asterales; family Asteraceae; genus Helianthus; species Helianthus tuberosus. The sequence goes on along the minus strand of CM060382.1, from coordinate 38,174,763 downwards.
TCCCTCCCAATGCATATCCTAATCATTTTACATGTTTACATTCTCCGGGTTCGAGTGTAAGTACACCCCCTCCCAGTGCATGCCTTAATCGTTTTACATGTTTGCATTCTCCGGGTTCGAGTGTAAGTACACTCCCTCCCAGTGCATACCTTAATCGTTTTACATGTTTGCATTCTCCGGGTTCGAGTGTAAGTACACTCCCTCCAAGTGCGTACTTTAATTATTTTACATGTTTCTTTGTCCCTTCACTCGGGCTCATTATCCTAATATAATACGCTTCCGTTACTCGGCTGTGCGTTTGCATTATTATCAAATATTTTGCTTATCTGATTCATTTGGGTACTTTTTAACTTGTCCCACTTACCCCGTCCTTACTACATTGGATGTAAGCATGTCCATCATAAAAAGTTCATGGTACCACGTGCTCACCTCTTACTTGGCCAGAGTAAGCGATCAATACCTGGTATACATGACCTTTTTATAATTTTCACATTACACCCCATGTATGTAATGCCTCTATTTGTTTTTCTTGGAAACAATATCCCGGATAGATTTTTTTTATTCGGGTTTTTCCAAGTTTTTAATCTACATATGCAATTTTCAATATCTACGTATTTGTTGCATATTACTAGTTGTGCAATTAAATTTAAAATGTTCACCTGGTAATGCTTGCCCTATCGGGCTTCTTTTGCCATTAGCCTTGTTCGCGATCGCTACACGATTTAGGTCCTTGATGAGCATACTCTTTGGACCGTTCCTTCTTCAAATCCGCCATTTGTTAAACTCTCGCTATCTTCTGATGCGAGTGTCCTTCAATTAAAACATTTGCAAGAATTAATAACATGAACTTCCATAGTCGCCCATATTATAATACAAGGCTTTTCTAATATACGCGTCAACGCGCGCAATTTTGTCAACTATATTCATCATTTAATTGAGGTAACGTGTATCACATGATAGCCTTATGTGTTGTTTACAACACTTTAGCATGCTAAACTTGTTAACATACATGTACTTACTGTATTTGCGATCAAGCCTCGAACCGAACACACTTACTCTTTTAACCTTGAGCTCTGATACCGACTTGTAATGCCCGTCTCAATTTATCAAGATTTTAATAATAAGATACACATTTTAAATTGCTAAAATGTGACTTTACAAAAACTTGTCATACTAACATTCCCATATGTTTACAACATTTCGAAAACATGTTTATAAATGTTTACATAATTCACTTTTAGCAAAACAACTCAAGATTTGACGCGAAAGCTTCATTTAACGTGTGTTCGGTTCTTGCTCGCCACTTGATCTTCATCCGGGACTCTCGACATTCACATATGATCAAAACCAACTTAGAAGTAAGTTTTGATAGTTAAATAACAAGTACAACAAAAAAATTGGGTCAAATAATCGGAATAAACAAAAAAAAAACATAATTTTCAGCGTTTTAGGCCGTCGCCACGTCGACGGCAAAAGGGCCTGGCCGTGGCGCGACGCCACGGTCTTGTTTCGACAGAATGTTGATGCTGGTGCTGCATAATTCCCAGCATGACTCGATTTCACGAAAACGAGCATAACTCTCTCGTTTTTAATCCGTTTTTAATCCGTTTTACCCGATTCTTTTTCCTACGCGCTCGTAATTTAATTCTCCATCTTATGGAGTTAAAACCCAACATCCGGCATAATAAATTTTGAGACTTCTAAGCCTTCGACTCATTACCTTTTTACCAAATTTTAACTCGTTTATGCATTTATCAAACAAACATATTTGTTTGATCCTTGTTTCACATGCACCTCTTCAATTTAATATTATCTACCATGTTAGGTTCTAATCACAGGTTTCTTACACAATTTAAACCCGTTTTCGCTCGTATGCTTATTTTGACCCGTTAAGGGTATTTATGCATTTTTAAGACTTTGACTCGCAAAGAGCATACCTTTCACTTACATACTTATCCAAAGTAATCATTTAATCTGTTGACTTGTTTCTAAACAACCTTTTAAAATCGTTTGCCCGATATACCTATCAAGGGCATTTTTTGTCAACTTCGCTCCATCCTTTACAACAAAGGACTTTATTGGACCTTTAACCAATCCACTCACTTAATTTTAATTCTAAACACACATACCTGACTCGGATCAATATATTGACCCGTTTCGATACCTTGCCTTAGTAGCCGCTAAGCAATAGCGATGTACATGTCCATCTGATATTTATTCCTATAATCATATAGCTCAACAAACCATTAGTCGATATTGTCAAAGGGTGATAATTTCACCTTTTGACCCGTTTGGTCTAAATGACCATGAATCTTTATGAGATGTTATTTATTACCATCTTATCTATATGACTCGCTCCGGTTTACACCGTATAGTCTCTTTTACTTATAAATCATTTATCGATTCTTTTGACCCATTATAACTTACGCTATAAAGTGTCTTTCACAACTAACGGTTATTATCAACAAGTGACCAAAATATCGTTTTACCCTTATTATTTGCAATGGTTTACCTTTTAAGATAACCATATAAAAACTCGTTATCTTTTAGTCATTTCATGACTAAGTAACCGCATTAGCTCCTTTTTAACCATTCCACATGGTTTATGACCATTGTCTTTTGTTCCGGACCGCACTTGTCGTGTCGGAACATCATAATTTAAATAAGACTTATCATTCATAACCTATTAAATCATTAGGTATTAAATAATTAGAGTGTAAGTTTTACTTACCTTGCATTCCATGCCACGCTTTTCTTTCTGTACTTGCTCTGTTTGACCCGCTTCATCCACAAGCTTCCACCTAGCTTGTAAGACGTCAAACTATCATCATATTTCATAAGATGGTTAATTTAGTCATTGTCAATCATAACTATTCCATCTTACGTATTTTTCTATCAAAATTATCATTCGATCTTATTAATGGTCGGTTTGACTACTAAAAGTCAAACGCCCATTAGCATATAAAATGCACATTCAAGTTCGACAACTAGTTTAAGCATTCCAATAATTACCCGGTAGGCGTTATTTTTAGGCCCCCGTTTTAACCAAAGTTCTAACTAAGTACATTGTGTTTTCAACACTTCAACTAGCTCAAGCGATTATCAAAACTAGTTTATTCATTCGTTTCGCAAGAACTAAGGGTCTCTCATATACGAGCGAAAACCCGTTTCATCCTATCACTAGCATTCATCCGAACATTTAATAAAACCAAGTTCTATCTATCAATTAGTAGATAACATGATCTCATACACGTAGTTACATGAGCATAGCTACCGAATTTCATCATAACATTCAAAACCCATTTCAATCATGTATGAACAAGTACCCAGATCGCGTAATTTGTTTGAGTGCCTTGTTTCTATTATCAAATATGATGACTTTAAACATAAACTTATCATCATCTTCACTATTATATCAAAACTCACTTCCTAGTTTACTTGTTAATCACATACAAGTAATATTACTTCAAGTTCTTCATAATTTCATCATAACTAACAAAATTAAACATGCATATACATTCAATTTCGACTTTGGATCATAACCCAACCATCTATTTGCAAGTAACCTACTTGTCTCGAATTTCAACTTTAACCAATCTAGGTTTTGTGACATACCTTATGATCCCCACGACTTGGTGATCGTTTATACGTGTTCATGCATTTGATTTGGGTTAGATTTGACCTTCAATTTGATCATTTTGTTGAATTTAGGGCTAAAGCTCCATGGAAGCTTTCTCCTGACCATCCCCACGCACGCACACACACTTAAAGTGTGTGTTGTGTTGTTTTTTTTATTAAAACCATTTTTCAAGATATCCTAGTTTGGTCCCTCATGTTTGGTTAGTTATTAAGTAGGCCACAACCTAACTATTTCTAACACTATTCCCACTTATTAACTGGGTTAAATATTCCTAGTTAACTTAGTGGGTTCGGGGAAATTATGAATCAGTTTATTTTAAGTCCCGTTAATTCAAGTTTCTTTATAAACTTTATTTCCTTAAAACCATTTATTCACGTTTTATTAAATATTAGGTTTATTTATTTTAAATCCTAATATTTGCCGGGTTACCTTTACCGCTAACGGTATTTTACCCGTGTATTAGTATTAACGGGTTTGATTACCAAAACCGTTTTCGGGGTGTTACACTTTATGTTTGTGGTTTGTTTATGTATGCTAATTCTTGAATATGTTAAGTGTTTTAAGACATTTTTTAGGCATGGAAGGTCATGTGATGAGCATGATGTACGTTTGATATGTATGAATAATATTCCGAGCGTAAAATATGTATATACCAAGTGTGATTCGGATTCGTATATAAAACACCAAGTTTGATTAGATGAAATGCATAGTTGTGATTGATTAACATCGTATGTGTATGAATATACAAGTGTGTATAAAATTGTATTTCCATTATGATCAAAGTCTCGGATTACAAATGTGAAAATGAAATATAAACTATAAGGTTTTTAAAAGTAAAAAGTACATACAAACTTTCTAAATATGAAAAGTACATAAATGCGAAACGTTACACTTTCTCCCTTCTTTAATTCTCTTTCTCCCTTGATGAAGAATGGTCTGATCTCCACGATCATTACACCTCACCACCCCACTCGGATCTGAAACTGTCGTCATTACTACATCACATCTCCATCGCCTCTTCCTTTTCAATCGACGACATCCTCAACCACTTTTTTTTTTTTCCAAAAGTCACTAGAATCAAAGTTGTTTCTGTTTTCAGATTTGATGGGTTATCTCACTCTACGCCTAAGAACCAGAAAATCTTCTTTCGATTAAACACTTCCCATCCACAAAACTCCTATAATGAACCGGTTAGTAACCGGAGGGGGATGGGCCTGATGGGATCTCTGTCTTTGCACAATGTGATGGATTTGATGAATTTAAAAAGGGTATACCTATCTACACACCATTTTGCCTATTTACACACCAAAAAGGTGTTTTTTGTCCTTATATGCACACCCTGCAGTGTCGAACTATGTCCAAAACGCGACGTTTTGGTCCGGTTAACCAGACAAAGACTGACGGGTGTCTGACGGGTCTGTTGACCGGACCAAAACGCCGAGCTTTGGCCCCATTTTGGTCCTATCAACCAGACAAAAGACTGACACCCGGTCTGGTTGACAAGACCAAAACGCGACCAAAGCTCGGCGTTTTGGTCCGGTCAACAGACCCGTCATACACCCGTCAGTCTTTGTCTGGTTAACCGGACCAAAACACCACGTTTTGACCACAGTTCGACACTGCAAGATGTGCATATAAGGACAAAAAATACCTTTTAAGGGTGACTATCTACACACCGTTTGACCCTTTAAAAATCCATATAAAAATTATGGACTCGTCTGGAATTAATAGAGTAGAAATCGACAATAGGAATCAAAATTACTTGAATTACAAAAACCCCAATTCAGAACAATTATTAAACAAGTCAAAACTTAATTATGAACAATGATAATCAAATTCTAGGTCAAAATCATCCCCATTTCATACAGTGCCCATGAAGAATCAACGAAATCCTTGGGAGAATTTGTGACCAATGTTAATTAAAGTACTCATATCCATTCGATTATCTCACTAACTCGGTTTAGATTCTCTTTGGCCACCAGAGTGTGCTTGCTGTCTTCCTCTTGATTTTGTAATCTGTGACAAATGTTAATGATCATGTCAAAATGTTTAGAGAGATGAGAATAGGTAGAGATAGAGAGAATTCTGATATGGTGCCTGAAAAATGAGGGATCGCTGGCGATGATGATGGTGTTTTAATTTATACCAGGTGTACACCCGTGTGAGTACACGGGTTTGTTCTAATAACGATCGGAATCAAATACTAAAAAACATATTATAATATATTATTTAAATTCTTTATGTTTAGTTACATTTTTTGCTCTTTTGATGGTAACCTGACTAACACTAAGAACCGGTTTCATTCCGAGTTTCAACACCGTCTTTCAACTCTTCTTCTCACTCCTGCTTTGCTTTGAGCTCTCACTCCCACCTAAAAAAACACATACAAATTATCCGATAAATTCCGCAACACCGCGCGTTGTAGCAGAGTCGATAATATGAGCCGAGAACATAATTCAAAACTATAAAGCACTGAAAAAAAAAAGAATATTTTAAGAATAACAATGCACCAACATTATTTCTAACGGCGACTTGAGCGGGCTCTGATGCTGATGTGGCGGCAGACGCTCTTCCTGAACTTGCATGAGTCGTTTTCTCCATTGGTTTGGCAGGCCTATAACATGTAGTAATCAAATGCCAAACAAATCATATCATACAAGTAATAGTTGAAAACTATGTATCATGATGTCTAGTGTCTACTTACTGTCGTCTTTGTGCAGGAGCCACAAAGATGTCTTGTGTAGAAGACTGGCATCTTCTTGGGCCTCGACCTCTTACAGATTTGAGCCCAGTTTGATTATTATTATTATTATTTGTCATAGCCCCATTTGCTGTCATCACTCAACTCCCACAATTTCCTACCGCCAAGAGTTCGCCAACACTTCATTATAGACATTTCATTGGTCTCTACACTTCTATCCACAATATACAATACAATCTAAACAATGTGTGCATTCATAAATGCAAATGAATGTGGTCTCTGATGAAACCAAAAACTATATGATGGAATGACCAAAAAACAAAAAAAAAGCTTTTAACAAACCTGAGAGTGTAAAGAATGAGAAATGCAAATATACAATTTACATAATTGAATGTGATTTGCTTTTAAGAGTCTTGTATCAACCGGAAAACGAACGTGTATGCACCGATGTGTATCACACTAAAAGAATGAAAAACAGACCCTCCAACGCTGCAAAGGAAAACACAGATTAAATGCAGCATGGGTTTCAAGGCCAGGTGGTAAAATAGCGCGGGTTGGGTAACGTGTCAAAAAGGGCAATGTGGAACGGGTCAGACCGGATTGGATTGACCCACGATGGCTTGTCTGTAAATTATTACTCTTTTACAATTAGTTGGTGAAAAATGTGATTAAAAAGGGCTTATTTGAAATGGGTCAGATTGGATAGTGATGAACCATGATGGCTTCTGTCTAAATTTATTTTTTTTATAACTGATTAGTGTTAAATGGGATTATAAAAGTTATATTATATCAAGAAGGCTATGTTTGGAACATGTCAGATCGGATTGGGTTGACCCATGATGGTCTTTGTCTAAATTATTATTATTTTATAATTTATTAGTGTTAAATGAAATATAAAAGTTACATTTTGTAAGAAAAGGGTATATTTGGAACGGGAGTTTGGGCGATCACAGCTCATTTGACCCGTTTCCTTTTAAGCTAATTCGATTTTCATTTTACAACCTGAGAGATAAAATATAATCCGAATTTACCAAATAAGCGGGTCGAAATTACCAACTCTAGTTTCAAGTGGATAAATTGGTTGATCAGGTAACAACAAAAACTTACAAATTTGCAGGCACACGTTTCTCCATCTTCAGCTCAAGCTTCTGAAAAGATCGATTCAAATATTTACGCATTTACGGTTATCTCAGAACAAATAAAGCGCCATTTTCAGCTTATTCTGTTTCCATTTTGGCAGCTTGTAGAAAGCATTCTTAGCCATTCCAAATTTTGCTCTGAACTCAGCTGACGACAGTTATGTCTGCATAAGATAATTCAAATTAATTAGAAAGCATACTGATATAACTTTAGTTTCTTTTTCTTTGACTTTTGATAAACAAAATGACCACCTCGCGCTTGAAGATATTAAACAAAATGACTTTAGTTCTATATACAATAATTATTCATTGCTTCTATTATTCATATTTGCATATTCCAAAAACTAAACTCACGTTTCTTAACCTTGATACAAATCATACATACATGATAAAAAGAATCATGAATCCATTCTTATTTTCGTTTGTCCTATAAATGATATACCCATGTTACCCCTCACCGGAGAACTAAATGTTAGCGTAACCTTCGGTTGTTCCTAGTGGACACTCCATGCAACAATTTCACAAATCCTAGATAGCTTAGTTTCCCATCAGAATGTCGGATCCATTCGCTCACAACAACGTGTAATGGGACTGAAGGTCCGAGCCCCAATTCCTGAAACGAAAAGTGATCAAATTCTTCAGCTTCTTTCATGAATATATGTTTTAACTTATAAAATAATAAGCTTTTTATGAAAGTTTAAAGAACTTAACCATTTATGTGAAAGTTTATAGAATTTATTACACTAAGAGTTCTTGTAATAATTTTAACTAAAACGGGTAAAGTAAAACCATCATTTGCAAAATCCTAAAAGAAATTTTAAGGGAAGTTAGTTATAAACTCAATTTTTTTTTTTTAACTTGGACCCCAAATGTGTGATTAAGTTCAACCAAATGAACTATTTATGTAACTAACTAAAGTTTATATAAGTGTGATAACCTTATATTTTATTTTATAGTATAATTATTTAGTACCAATTGCGTATATCAGCTTACCGATGCTAGTTCTTCAATAATGATGGCCTTGTTACCATCGTTTTCGAAATTCTCGTAAGCAGATTGGGTAAGTTGTTCCCAATGATCAAGTGCTTCGAGTTGATGAACGTTAATCGCAGCGTCACAGAAATCATTGAAGTCTAATTCGAGGGCAGTCAGCTATTAACCATCAAACATAAACAAACTTTGAGTTAAAACATGCACCAAAAGACGGTTAATTAACAAAAAGTGTAAACACAACTAAGTACCCAATTGAGATAGTCTATGATTCGGGACTCCTTCATTGCATTTGTTGCATGCTTCAACAACGCCTGTTCACATACGATTATAAGGTACAAACATTAAGTCATGTTTCACCTTTTTGCGCATTTTTCAAAAATTTTAAATTAGAAAAGAATAAATAGACGAAGTCAAACCGTTTTAATGCTCCTGTATGTTACGCGCTCGGATGTCGCTAAGTGCATAAACTGTTTCTTAAGATAAAAGAGATCCTCTGTAGTCAATGTACTCGACAATGTCTGTCACGTATAGAGAAAACATGTAACTTGATGCACATAAACATTATATTATATGTTTATAGATTTACTTATGTTAATGTTAACATTTTATGTTGTGCGAACCTTTAAAGCCGCCTTGCGCAAAGGAGATGCAAGCGTGTAGACTTTTAACGTTCTTAAAACTCGAATGTCAATAGGTACCTCCACCGTGTTATGATCACGAATCCATGGGTGACCTGAATAAAACAAAAAAAAATTGTATTTATGAAATCACGTGGAAGAAAGTAAGGCTAAGGAAAAAAAAACTCAGTATAGACCAGTCAAATCGATGGCCCTAACCAGGACCGGTCTGACCAGCCCAAACCAACAGTAACCGACCCGGTATTCGATTCATAATTTTATGGCTTTTCAGTTTGGTCCAAAACCTACATTAATCAAGACCGACCAAAAAAGACCAATCTTTCAACTACTTTCATTTTGGGATTCTGTAACTCCATAAAAAATTTTTAGAAAGTTGACAAATATTTTTTGACATGAATTTTGAAGCATAAAGTTTTAATGTAAACTCACATATAATTGTCACCATGATGCTGCTATGTGTGCACATAAGAGAAAACAATTTAGAAATACAAATATGTATTCCTGGACTAAACAAAACGGTCTTAAAGCGGTCCCATCGATAAATTGCTCGAACATAACCTATTTAACCGGAACTCTCCAAGACTTAACAGGCCGGGTCGGTCTGGTAAACTATGTAGTGTTCCCATTATTTTATCAATTTGGGATTGAGTTGATACGCCAATTTTTATTGTCTTTTCAAAAGTCAGTTAACACTTACTTAGAGCCTGGGCAGCGGTTAACCGTTTACGTGGGTCTTTAGTGAAGAGACACTTGACAAAATCTTTAGCAAGTGGAGATCGTGAAGCCCATGCGGTTTCAGCGAAACTTGGAACCGTTTTAAGGACAACCCGGAAAATGCCTGACTCAATCCGGGCCCAAAACGGTCTACTACCACATAGAAGAATGTATGATATTACGCCTACGCTCCAAACATCAGCTTCGGTATCATATGACCTAAGAAGAACCTCGGGTGCCACATAATACGCACTTCCAACAATATCGTTCAGTTTTTCATCTGCAGATCGCTAAGAATTATCATCAACTCTTGAATAGCATATATACCTCAACTAACACATTAACATTATACGTTTGAATCTTCAATACAATTTCTCAATTTCTTACAACTAATTATTTGATTGTGATTATTAAACCAATATTAATCAGTTTCAAAACACAAATCTAAACATCCGTCAATTTGTGTTCGTAGACTTACCTGGCTTAACAAAATCAGATAACCTAATGGCAACATGTATGTGATCAACAAAGCTTAAAACATTAATTTATCAAAACCACAAAATAGGCATATAATTGTAAACAGTAAAGAATTTTGAGTAGAAGCATACCTACTAAAAATATCCGTAATTCTTCTATTGGTGTCATTTTGATCCCTCAAACACCTGGTCAAAGATTCAAATGAAATCGCGAGGCTTCAAATGATGTTTTGAGGTTTAGATCTATTTTTTCCAATGACCAGCTTTGTTTTCCAATGACCACTTGAAAACAAAACAATTAAATTTTACATCATTTATTTGCTACAAATGACATTATATAATAAAATCAAAACTATTATAGGCAAGCAATACTTACAGAAGTAGACATGGCTTTCAATTTCACCCCACCAGTTTTCCCAACCTATAAATTGATCACATATAAACACAAAATCAAAACCTATAAATCAAATCAATCAACAATCAAAAAACCAAAAACAAAGCCTTAATTCAAATAAACCGCTCACAACAGCAATAGACTTAATATAAGGATTATCCACTTTAAGCAGCTTCCTCAACTCACCCTACAAAATCAAGATGTCAAACCCTAGATCGATACATGTCAGAGATGGAATCCACCTCCTACATCTTTTGAATTGCCAGGTATATAAATCTCCATTAAAAACCCTAAATCTAAGAAATAGGAGAAGATAATAAGATGAAGGCGATTGTCGACTTGGATTCAAGATTTATACCTTGATTTGGAGCGGCTACAGGTTGTTCTCGGAAGCAGGAGGTCAGAATCTTCTTGGAAGTTCATAGATTTAGGGATTTTGAAAATAGAAGAAAGAGAGAAACATCACCTGTGATATTGAATAGAGAAGAAATAGAGAGTTGGATGGTGAAGAAGAGATGTAGCGGAATGAAATTACCAACATACCTTTGATTATCAATGATGAATCTGTGAACAAGAGATGTAGCGGATTCAATTATAACTCTGTTTGATTACCAAGCTTCAAAGAACAAACATCAATTGCCATTGATTGAAGTTATAACTCTGTTTTTGTGAAGTGTTGATCTGAAATTCATAAAATTCAAAATTTTTTGTAACTCAGAAATGTTGATCTAAATGTCAATCTTGAAACCCTAGATGAATTTTGAAAGAACTCTGGATTTGAGAGAGAGAGAGAGATTGAAATTTGAAAATGGAGCCAGAAGTATATTTGAGAGAAAGAGGGATTGAATTTATGATTTGAATTTTGAAATTGTCCCCATGCATTTTCTAATTTAAAAAACTGATTTATATATACATATACATTCAGATTAAAAAAAATCGGATTTATAAGATCAGCAGAATGACATCAGCCGAATCTACGTGGCATCCTAGGTGGCGTACCTAATATGCTGACACGTAAGCAAAGTGAGGTCATGCTCTAAGCTCCTTTTATAGATAGTATAGATTTCTTTACTAGGTTAGAAACTCGTGTATTACACTGGTTGAATAAATGTAATTGTACATACCAAATAACAAAAAAAAAACATCTTTAAAAACTTCGTTTATAAATGTAATTTTATATATTAAATAATAAAAAAATGTTATATCTTTAAGAACCCTATGTATTGTACGGGTTGAGTAAATTTAATTTTATATAATAAATAATGAAAAAAATTATATATTTAAAACCACGTGTATTACACGGGTTGAATAAAGTAATATTGTTTACCAAATAATAAAAAATTAATATCTTTAAAAACCCTCGTGTATTATACGGCTTGAATAAATATGATTTTATATACCAAATAATAAGAAAATTATATTTAAAAAAACTAATGACATACTTGGTGTGACTTTTTTTATTAATTTTTTATTAGACTTTAACTAAAAGAAGCCTTATTAAAATGATGACAACATATATATTTTAAAAATTAAACTTATAAAAAATAAACTTTGAAGGTGAATTCTAAACTTAAACATTCAACAAAGAAAAAGTAAACTCCCCAATATCTTTCTTTTTATATACAAGAATTAGTGTGAATTTATAATTATATTCTATTGTAGGACCGTGTTTCGTGACCGAAACCGTGATTCTTGACCGAAACCGTGATTCTTGTGAGATCGGTTCAAGACGGGAGAGATTAGATATAAACAAACAACTTCTTTGTATTAATCCGGTAGTATAACATTACAAATCGGCCCGATTACAAGATAACCGAACTAATACCAAAGGAGTACACATCCGGGGAGAGACCAAGTGGTGATCTCTCCCGGTGAGGTCTCAAACCTCCTAAACTCTCCTCATGTTGCAAATGGCAAGGGTTTTCTATTTATAGTCACACCCCTTGTCTTGCAAACACACACGGTCAAACAAATAACCCTCTCGTTTGACCACTTCAAACGAGCGAGTCAATACACGTTCGTTTGACCGTTTCACTAACTATTACAAATTCAGCGTAAAATAATAACTAATCTATTCGACAAGCATCGGACACAAAATCTGCATCAACAAATTCCCCCTTGTCCGTTGCTGTCGAATGCTGAAAATGCAACTGCAATCGATCTTCAGTCAAGTATTCATCTTCTCTGTGTTAACAAAATTCCCCCTTGACCGATGATCCAGGTAAGTAGTATCTTGATGCTCCTTGTATAATATTTCCCCCTTAAAGTACGCGTATCCGTGTTGGGTGTTGTGCAATTTCCTCACAAGGCTTAATTGACCGATCTTCCGCTGATCTTCCAATACTCCAACCGGCATTTGATAAGGGTTCCATTCTTTAAGAACTGCATCAAGTCTTGATCTGTCATAAGAACTTCATTTCATTCAAGCATACTACATTGATAGAGATTTCTGGTGAACTGTCTTCTGTAAACCGTCTTTGTGGAATCGACCAAGTAATGCACTTTAATCTTCAGCATCAACACTCAGGAAAGTCAGCTAGACCAAGTGTATCCCTTGCAAGCTCAACCAGCATGCTTAGTTGAACTACATCCAGATCTCATTGTCTCGCCTTTGTGAAGTTGACCACGTAATGCACTACGGATCTTCAGCATCAGTACTCAGGAAGTCAGCTTGACCAAGTACATCGTTTGCAAACTCAACGAATTGAGTTACCCCCAGATCCCTGTAAAATCCCAAGGAAACATCAAACCCAAAACCGAATCCTGCAGGTCTTCAGTCTTGAACCATCAGCTTTCATAAAGATTCCCCAGGTCTTCAGTGAACAGCGCTTTTGTAACTACTGTAGACTTTAGAAACCTGTATTTTTCCGTGCAAAACCCTTCACGCTGGCTGGAGAATTAATTAAAATCCTCAAATATGTGTATGTGCAAAACATTCCACGCCGAACCGTTTGTATCACCAGAAAATCACAAACTCTACCACCTGTGATTGCGTTTAGAAATTTACCGAAGAAATTCAACATACGTTTTATTCCCCCTATTTCTTTGGTAAGATTTCTAAACCTTAACAGATTCTCTCCACTTCAAAGAAACTGTCGTCAAATGTTCACCAATTCCCTCCACTGAGCGAAACTGTCGTCAATCTTCGTTGAATGTTCTTGGTTTTTCGAAAAATCACGAAAACGAATTTCTTCTTTGCATATGCTAGTTGAATAAGAACGTCCCCTAGTACCCCGTTGGATCCGACTTGTATCCCTCCAAAGACTTTGTGAACTCGTTAGGACCGGTATTGACATTCTAGGTTCATTCATTCGTTACCAAATGCGAGAATATGACAATAAACAAAAAGATTTCTTCGTTGCATATTCTAGTTGATAAGGAAATTTCGCCTAGTACCCCGTAGGATCCGACTTGTATCCCTCCAAAGACTTTGTGAACTCGTTAGGACCGGTATTGACATTCTAGGTTCATACGTTCGTCTTCAAATGCGAGGATATGACAATAAACAAAAAGCTTTCGAACATTTTCGAATAACCGATAACAATCATAAACATTGACGTGCGGAAGTGAACATACCGTTTTGTTTTTGGCCCATAATAGTCGCGTCACCATTTTTGACATTTGCATCGGTAACCGTGACTACCCCACATTTTTCAAAAATATCATCATCATCTCTTGTTTTCATCATACCGCATCATCCCGAACCGGTTTGGCGCGCTCTCGAACCCGTACAAATTTGCAACTCAAATAATCAATTTCAAGTTTATGCACCACACTCCATAAAAAAAATTATGCATCTGCCTCAATCATCTACCATTTCAGCGCTAATTTCATTCAAAACCCCATCTCGGCCCAAAAGAAAATATGTATATCTATCCTTGTGATTCAAATGATCATGGGCCCAACACAAAAGTTATGGAAGAAAAATATACCTTGAAAATAATAGGCCCAACTTGAACAAAGAAGATTTGACAAACCCTATGCAACACTTCACTTTACAGCCGACATCAAACACAACCCTCTATCCTTGTCTTCTTCTTCGATTAACAATAGCAGCAGCTGAAACTCTCTGTGATGAACAAACATTCAAGTTCCACCCACAATTTCAAAACCCCTAAATGCAGAATACATAATCTAACACCAAATCTCTTCATCGATACACAGCATCAACCGATTCAGAAATGAACAGTGTCATCTTCATCGATACAACATACATCTGCGATACACACATCAAATCTCTATCTACGAAGAACAATCAACATCAAAAACAATTGACTCCACACTGGTTCCCACATTCAGCGCTGAAATCCAACATTCCATCGAAAGACTGATCAACCGAAGGATGATCCTTCGAAAACTGTTTCGTGCCACAACCGAAGGATGATCCATTGAAAGACTCCACACTGGTTCCCACAATCGAAAGATATGATAAACCGAAGGATGATCCTTCGAAAACTGTTTCGTGCCAAGAACGAAGGATATGGCATATCTTTCGAATATATCTTTCGAACATCTTTCGAACATATCAGTTGAAGGATATGGCATATCTTTCGAACATATCTTTCGAACATATCAGTTGCTATCTTTAGAGCATATCAGATCTGGATCCCACAAATATCTGGATCCTTCGAAACATCTGGATCTTTCGATACACAACAACTCCACCTTTTTCATCTTTCGGAATATGAAGCTGCCAAGAACATCAAGAACACAGCCTCTGTGTAATTTTGCAGATTTGACGAAAACAATCTGTATACAGTTTTTGATGATGATAACTTGAATGTTTAGGTGAAAAACATAAAACCGAACACTCGTTTCAGCACAGATCTGAATATTCGGGTCCAGATCTGTCTTTTTCTCCATTTTCACCATTTTTAGATCTTGAACAAAAATCACGAAAATCACAGATCTAGAGCACATGTGACTTAGTAAACGGTTAGATTTACTAAATCGGGCACCATGGCTCTGATACCAATTGTAGGACCGTGTTTCGTGACCGAAACCGTGATTCTTGTGAGATCGGTTCAAGACGGGAGAGATTAGATATAAACAAACAACTTCTTTGTATTAATCCGGTAGTATAACATTACAAATCGGCCCGATTACAAGATAACCGAACTAATACCAAAGGAGTACACATCCGGGGAGAGACCAAGTGGTGATCTCTCCCGGTGAGGTCTCAAACCTCCTAAACTCTCCTCATGTTGCAAATGGCAAGGGTTTTCTATTTATAGTCACACCCCTTGTCTTGCAAACACACACGGTCAAACAAATAACCCTCTCGTTTGACCACTTCAAACGAGCGAGTCAATACACGTTCGTTTGACCGTTTCACTAACTATTACAAATTCAGCGTAAAATAATAACTAATCTATTCGACAAGCATCGGACACAAAATCTGCATCAACATCTATATCTGATGAATTCTATCTATACTATTATATAATGCAGGAGGGAAGGATTCCCAAAAGTTAAGAACTTCTCCCCCCCCTTATTTATAAATAAACCCCTAAAATGAGGGTAAAGTGGTCTTTTAAACCATAATTATTTTTTAGTCCCTCAATCTATTACATTTAAATCCTTGACATTTAACATAATTATGGGTAATTAGTTACACTCCCCCCCCCCCCTTTAATTCTTTAACGTATTCCAGCGATATCTTACAACCTGTAATGTTTTAAAAAAATCCGAAGGTACCATGACGATCGGCACATTTTTTAAACGTTTCGATAGTTGTCTTTTTTAGTTTCGTCGTGCGTTCATAAAGTAAAAATAGCCGATGCGTAAATGTACAATTGATTAAAGCCAACATTTGTTTTTTACCCAAGCCCGCTTTGACCATTACCTAGCTATCGTGCATTAACAAACTGACTCTATACAAGTTTTTTGTTTTGAACGGCATTAATAAACTAAAATATTCCCTAATTTTACTAGCTGCAATATTGAATGTTTAAGTGACTCTGTACAAGTTTTTTGTTTTGAACGACATTAATAAACTATAAAATATTCCCTAATTTTACTAGCCGCAATATTGAAAAGTTACCAGCCGCAATATTAACACGAGACACAAAGTTACCAGCCGCAATATTCCTCCAAGTTTTCTGGTACATGATAATCAAATTAAAATCTATTCTATATAACAAGTTCAACTCAACTCCAAGATGATAAATCGACACCGCGGCACTTCATAAATCTGCAAGACGAAAACCGTTAATATGAATTTTTAACAAATCAAAGTATATATAATTATTTTGTTCAAAGTAACAATACATATAATTATTATTTCACAGTTGAAAACAAACATTTTAACTAGATACATCAACTCCAAGATGATAAATCGGCACCGCGGCACTTCATAAATCTGCAAGACGAAAACCGTTAATATGAATTTTTAACAAATCAAAGTATATATAATTATTTTGTTCAAAGTAACAATACATATAATTATTATTTCACAGTTGAAAACAAACATTTTAACTAGATACAATTATTATTATTATTTCACATTTGAAAACAAACATTTTAACTAGATACAATTATTATTATTATTTTATGCACGTTTGTTTTTTTTAAAGATTGGTAGATTCAAAATTAAATAGATGCGCAACTTCAATGTTTTAAAAACCGGTAAATACCAGCCGGTTATACCGGTATTACCGTTTTCAGATGTAAATCCGGCACGAAACCATCCGGTAAATAAGTGAAACGGCATAAGGTTTATACCGACGGTAAAATCCGGTATACCGGTTTGAAACGTAATACCGGTATCAGCCCGGGGTTAGTTTAGTTTGGGTTGTTACTTATTTTTATTATATATGTTACTTATCTTATGTAATTTTTATATATTATGATTATTCGTAACTAAAATTTCTTATTTAATATTGTATGAAACGAAAATAGTTATCCTCTAGTTGATGAGGATGACGATAATAGTGAATTTCATCTTTTATGCGATCATGAACTTGAACTTGATGTATTCAACACTCAAATGACTTAAACATATCGTACACTTTCATTTAAAAGAGCTTGTTGGAAAATTGAATGATTTTCGATTATTTTTTGGATTATTTTTTATTATGGATGTACTTTTGGATCATCTTTTAATATGTAATCATGCATTTTTGGATTAACTTTTGAGTTGATGTTGTAATTTATGAAATTATAGAGTTAGCTAGTCAACCCGGTTGAACCGCTCGGTACAACCTGGTTCAACCGGTTGAACCATTTTTTAGCCTAATCCGGTTTGATTTAAAAACCGGTTTTTAAAACACTGGATGCAACTAACTTCCTAAACAAAAGGGTGTCAGATTTCAAAATAACCCTAATTCACCTCTATATTCCTACTATAAATACATAGTAGGGCACCCATTTCTATTGCTAAACATTTGATAATGGATCCAATTTCGAATCCAGTGATTGCGAAAAAACAATCATATGATGTACTTTCAAAGGTTGGATTGTTAATTCGCATCAATTTATAAATTATGTTTTAATTTTATGCGAATTTTAATATATGTTATTTTAATTTTATGACATATATCCACCACAATAATGTTATCATATACAAATAAGAAAACTACCAGGAACGAGTGCCGCAATCCAAAGTGTCGCTCCCGTCGCATCGCGCGGGCAACCTACTAGTTATATTATAACATATAAAAAAACATGGTAGGGAATAGTATCTCCTTGTCATTTGTTCAAATGGGCGGCCGACCCTCTCTCATAGTCTCATTGAACCAACCAGTTTATTATTTTATACACACTTTAAAATTACGTTTTTGCCCCGGAATAGTGTTTACCTGCCATTGGTCCAAATTGGCGGCGAACAATACCTATTGGTCCAACCAGTTTATTATTTTATACCCATTTTAAAATTACGTTTTTGCCCCCCAGTTAAAAAATACGGTTTTTGCCTCAACTTCAAAATACATTTACCCTTTTGCCCCGAGCTAAGAAATACGATTTCGCACTCGGTAAAAAAATTACGCTTTTACCCTCAGCCAAAATTACGTTTTCGCCCCAGTTCAAAATAATATTTTGTTTTCCCCCGGCTAAAAATTACGATTTTACACCAGTTTTTTATTGGCAAATTGGATTTAAATAATCCCAACTCACTGTTATTGGCCAATAATAATCCCAACTCATTTAATCACCAATAATAATCCAAACTATTCACTTTTGTTTGTAAAATACTCCCAGTTAAAAAAACACTAACTAGGTTAAAAAATTGCTGATGTGGCATGCCACGTAGACTGCCACAGCAGCTACCACGTCATCAAAAATGCCACATCAATTGCCACGTCAGCAAAATTGCTGATGTGGCATGCCACATCACCTGCCACGTCAGCAATTTTTTTAACCTAGTTAGTGTTTTTTTAACTGAGAGTATTTTACAAACAAAAGTGAATAGTTCGGATTATTATTGGTGATTAAATGAGTTGAGATTATTATTGGCCAATAACAGTGAGTTGTGATTATTTAAATCCAATTTGCCGTTTTTTATTATACCCACTTTAAAATTACGGTTTTTGCCCCCAGTTTAAAATTACGTCTTTGTCCCCAGTTCAAAATAAAATTATGCTTTTGCCCCAGCTAAAAGTTACGATTTTCCTCTCGGTTCAAAATTACGATATCACCCTCAATTCAAAATTATGTTTTGCCTCCGGTACAAAATAAAAATATAGTTTTCCTCTAGCTAAAAATTAGGATTTTACCATCGGGAAAAAAAAATGATTTTCCCCCAAGTAAAAATAAAAATATGACTTTGCTCACAGTTAAAAATCGTGTCAAAGAGCTGCCTAACATTCTTTTTACTTTTTATTTCTAGCAAAACTATAGTACTCTTTTTTAGTTGGTTGAGAATTATTCGGTCATCTCCCCGCAACGCGGACGGGGCATCACTTAGTCTATACTATATTATATTGTATGGCCTACAATTAAATTTGGAATTTTGTGTAATTTAATTAATATATTTTTTTTCCGAAGATAAATGCAAATACGAAATTTCCTCACCCATAATTGTGTTTTATAATGCCATGTATATCGTAACTTTTTTTTAATTGTATTATATTAATGGGAAAAGATCAAATAGGAAATTTATTTTGGCTAGGAAGTGTAGGAAGCAATATGATTAGGACATGTGGCAACATTTAAAATAAAGAGGAAGAATATTTTAGTCAATCCAACCCTTTCTTCTTTCTTTTCAAAACCCAGTAACTTCAAAACCCACCATTTTCAAAACCCGCCATCTTCAACCATTTCTTCACTTTCTATCTCAATAATCACTACATTCGTTCGATTCGAGCGCTGATAAGTGTTTCCATCATTCAAACTTCGTCAATTGTTGAAGAAATCACTTCGATCCATGTAAGAAATTCTTTAATTTCATTTTTACGATCTGGGTTTTTTATTTAGTCATTGCGTTTTACGATCTTGGCGGGGGTCCGGGGGCAACGCCCCTGGTAGAGGGGTCCCAGGGGCGGCAGCCCCTAGCGGGGTCCAAGGGGCAGAGCCCTGGCTGGGGTTGAGCTGCCAGGTTCTGGAAAACTGCATCAGAAAAATTAATTTTCTGTAAATTGCCTCTGGAAAACTGCATTCGTAGACAGTGTTTCTGGTTCTGTAAACAACAGGTTCTGGTCATTGCGTTTTAGTTAGATTCTGGTTGTGTGAACAACAGTTTCTGGTCATTGCGTTTTAGACAGTTTCTGGTTCTGTGAACAATAGTTTCTGGTTCTGTGAACAACAATTTCTGGTCATTGCGTTTTAGACAGTTTCTGGTTCTGTGAACAACAGTTTCTGGTCATTGCGTTTTAGAAATAAAACATTTTTGAAGTGTTTTTACTCATTGCGTTTTAGGTAAACACATTTTTATGTGTATTCAGTTCATTGCGTTTTAGAGAGAACAATTTCTTTAGTGTTTTTAGGCCATTGCGTTTTAGAAATAAGACATTTTTATGTGTTTTCTAGGCATTGCGTTTTAGAAATAAGACATTTTTAAGTGTTTTGGGTGCATTGCGTTTTAGGTAAAACACATTCAGTCCATTGCGTTTTAGAAATAAGACATTTATTTGTGTTTTCTGGTCATTGCGTTTTAGAAATAAGACATTTATTTGTGTTTTTTGTGCGTTGCGTTTTAGAAAAAGTCATTTTTTTACGTTTTTTTTTTCATTGCGTTTTACGAGACTGGGTTTTCTTCATTGCGTTTTACGCAACTGGGTTTTCAAATTTTTTTTTCTAAAATATAGCAATAGTATACTAGTTTTAAAGATAAAAAAACGCTCGTTTTTTTGGTGCAATTTAAAAAAAAAATAAAGTCGTATGAAAAAGTTATTAACGTTTAAAAAATGGGGGGGGGGAATTGGAGGAGAGAGAAATTATTGTGCTGGATTGACTAGAATGCCCCTAACAAACCCACACGCCTCTTTTTTTTGCTTCAATTTCATTCATTTAATCTTAGCCATTGATTAACTAAATGGATGGATAAGATCACTTCCTAGCCTTCCTAGCCAAATAAACTTCTTATTGTATCTCCACCCTTATATTAATTATCTATAAAAGATGACCTAATATAATGACAAGTGTCCCTAAAGTGGTTTCTTTTATTATATAGTATAGATTCTTTTAGAGTAAACTGTGTGTTCCCTGAGGTTTGGTCGCTTTTACTACTTTAGTCCAAAACTTAAACTTTTTAAATTTGGGTCCCTGTGGTTTCAATTTTGTTGACGTTTTCATTCAAAAGCAAAATCTGGTTAGATTTCTCAGTTAACATCCAGTTTTTTTTGTCGTTTTCCACCATTTTAATGAATGGCAAAATAGTCAGATTTTTTAAATTTGTTATAATAAAACGTTAAAAGACCATTTTGCCCTTTATTAAAAAGGAGAAAAAAAGACAAAAAAACTATATATTAACTAAAAAATCTGACCAGATTTTGCTTTTGGAAGAAAATGACAATAAAACTGAAACCACAGGGACCCAGATTTAATATGTTTGAGTTTTGTACTAATCTGACAAAAGTTACTAAATCTCAGGGATGTTTTGGCAATTTACTCATTCTTTTATATTCTTTTTCTTTGTGTTTAATTATGGTGAAAGTACCAAAATGCCCTTGCATAACACGCATGTGACATGAAAGTATGAAATTAGTTGAGTTTACAATAAATGACGAAACCTAAAAAAACAAACTCTTCCCATATGAAGCATTGCCGTCCTAGTAAAAAACAATGACAAATTTCAAAACCAAAAATTACATAAAAACAAAGTTGAAGGATCATTCGTGCAAAACAAGCAACATTGGGCAAAGAGGAATATCCCTTGTATAATGCTGGCTTGATGCTCATTTTCTTTAGTTATTAATCACGACGAAACCAGAACAAGAAGATAACACACAACCAAATCCACAATCATCAACACTTATTGCAACAGATTCTCGTCGCTAATCACTCAGCAGGTATATCAACCCCTTTGTACTCATTTCTATTCGCTTTTATTATGCAATTTCATGTTCCTTATCTCCAATTGGTAACAATCCGTTATGTTTGTGGATAATTCACTCAAGAACTGGTGTTAATTTCATTTTTGTTCCGAATTGTTGAAGATAAACCTAATTTTTGTAACATTTAGGGTTTAGTTTAGTTGCTTCAGATAAACATGTTTAAATTTTAGGGCTTTTTTAACATTGTTGTATAGTTGACTTTATAAGAAAGCCTGTTGACTATTTAAAGATAAATTGTTCTGGATTATGAACATATACACAATAACACAAATTGAGAATTGTTTTTATGAAGATTTGTATCAAATGTTTATCAAGTAGATGAAACTGTAGTCTCACTGTTTGTTTTTCGGGCAATGCGTGTAAAATGTGAATTTCGGTAGCGATTTCGTTTACATTAACATTTAAAAGTTTCGATTTTTATTACTGTAGGTACTGATACAGCATTTTATCTGTGGTTAAAACGTCTGATGTGAAAATGGCACATTTACTTTCTGCGTCTTGCCCGTTGAATATCTCCTCATGCTCGAAAAATAATAGCCCTAACTCGTTGAAGAAATGTTTTTCTTTTTTACCTACTTCACTTGCTTTACAAACTTCAGTTAAACCGTTCAAAACCCTTCCGTTAAACAGAAAGAATACACATAAACTTTTGTCGGTGCGTGCAACCACTCTTCAGCAGCCAACAGCCAAAACGGGGTCCGGTTCTGACCAAACCTCTGGTCAAGAGTCAAGGCCGACTCGAGTAATGGTCATTGGCGGTGATGGTTATTGTGGTTGGGCTACTTCCCTTCACTTATCCAACAAAAACTACGAAGTTGCCATTGTTGACAACCTTGTTCGTCGCCACTTTGACCACCAACTTGGGCTTGATTCACTCACGCCGATCTCATCTATTCATGACCGGATCCGACGGTGGAGATCTCTTACCGAAAAAGACATAAGTCTCTACATTGGTGATGTTTGTGACTTTGAGTTTTTGGCAGAGGCGTTCACATCGTTCAAGCCCGACGCTGTGGTCCATTTTGGTGAACAAAGGTCCGCCCCGTACTCCATGATTGACCGTTCAAGGGCGGTATACACCCAGCAAAACAACGTTCTAGGTACACTTAATGTTTTATTTGCTATAAAGGAGTTTAGCGAAGATTGTCATTTAGTAAAACTTGGGACAATGGGAGAATACGGTACACCAAATATAGATATCGAAGAAGGGTATATAACCATTACTCATAATGGAAGAACCGATACTTTGCCTTACCCAAAACAAGCTAGCTCGTTTTACCATCTGAGTAAAGTTCATGATTCGAATAATATCGCGTTCACGTGTAAAGCTTGGGGGATACGAGCTACTGATTTGAACCAGGGGGTGGTTTATGGTGTGCGGACGGATGAGACCGCAATGCATGAGGAACTTTGTAATAGATTTGATTACGATGGAGTGTTTGGAACTGCTTTGAATAGATTTTGTGTTCAGGCTGCTGTTGGTCATCCACTTACTGTTTACGGCAAAGGAGGCCAGGTTAGATCTGTTAAATAAACGCTAACTGAATTGTACTAGTTACGTTATACATATTTTGAATGTCTACTTGAGATCTAATTTGGTGTTTTTCTGTTATGCAGACTCGAGGATACCTTGATATAAGAGACACGGTCCAATGTGTGGAGCTTGCGATTGCAACTCCTGCAAAACGCGGTGAAATGCGGGTGTTTAATCAATTTACGGAGCAATTTTCTGTGAACCAACTTGCGTCACTTGTTACGAAAGCTGGTGAGAAGCTTGGAATCGAGGTGAAAACAATATCTGTGCCAAACCCGAGAGTTGAAGCTGAGGAACATTACTACAATGCTAAACACACGAAACTCATTGAGTTGGGACTACAACCACACCTACTTTCGGACTCACTTCTTGACTCACTGCTCAACGTTGCGGTTCAGTTTAAGGACCGTGTGGATACTAAGCAGATCATGCCCAGTGTTTCTTGGAGAAAGATTGGTGTGAAGCCAAAAACTGTATCTGCGTAGACATGTAATAGTGAGCATGGTTTACTTGGTGAGTTATATTTGTGTTATGGCCTATGGGATATACTGTAATGACTATGATCCAGAAAATTTAAAAGACTGTAATGCAACATAAGTTGAATCTTATTTGTGAGGTTTTTAGGACAGTAAACAGACCGAACGAATTATATGATAGCGTTTGTTTCTTTAAGAAACACAAACATTGTGTATGGTCGTTTGTCAAAATAGTACTTTTGTTATAAATTTAGAAGAAATGAATCAAAGAATGTCTGGTCAACCCTGCTTGTCATTGTCACATAAATTTACAACCTTAAAATCATTGAAATTACATTGTTATAGATAGATACTATTCACAGTTACTTGATATATCATTTTCTATGAATACGATGACCAAGTAAATAGTGAGCTATTCCAGGCAAAATTCAGTTGAACCAAGTCATAGATGCTGTTCCGTCGGTCTTGGCTTATGGTGTTAAAATGATTATGGTGTAAAATATGTTTTGGCTCTGTCTCTCAATCTGGTTAGGTTGTCGGTTTTGAAATGGATGCTATATGCTTCAGCACTGCAGAGGCAAAGTAAAGGACGTTAATACGACGGTCCTGTCTAAAACCCGGGGAGTCTAATTTAACGAGTCTGAGATAGAATTTGGGTTAGGCTATGTGTGATGGATAACACTAGTACGTATATGCATAAGTTTGTAAAGATGGAAGAGTAATTCTTACTTACGTAGGTGCCTTGTCATCAACCAAATTTCCATCACTAGTGATAGAATTGTAGGAGGGGTAGAATCACTAGTGATGGAATTCTATCACTCCCATTTATTTTTAATTTTCATTTTAAAATTAGAAATTAAAAATAAAACACTAAAATTAAATATTTCATTAAATTTAAAACATACTACTTCAATTTAACATACTAGAAACATACAATTTAAAAAAAAAAAAAAAAAAAAAAAACCTAGTCCTCGTCCGAATCCGGAAACTCCAAGCCTAGAGAACCTACTAGTTCGATTAAATCGAATCTCAAACGAAAGTGAGTTTCTTCGTTACGCAATTGTAAATGGATATCTTGTGGAACGTGAATGTTTGCAATTTTTTGAACGCCTTTTCTTTAGCCTCGACAGGAAATGAGGGAGCTTTCACAAAAACAGACCAAGACGGGTAGATACCATCCACAAGATAAAAGCCTCGTCTGTAATGTCGACCGTTAACATAGAAAGGAGAGGAAGGTGCGGTACCATCCGTTACGCTTTGGAACAACGACGACGTGTGCAACACATTGATGTCGTTGTTTGAACCTGGAACACCGAAATACGAATGCCAAATCCATAAATCATTCGACGCCACCGCTTCTAGTATGATGGTTGGTTTTTTGATGTCTCCCCTCACATACGCCCCTCGCAACTCTCTTGGACAATTTTTCCACTCGATATGTGTACAATCGATGCTACCGAGCATCCCGGGAAAATGCCATCTAGCCTCGTGTGCGGCGTAAATACGTGAGATGTCGTGGCTCGTCGGTTTACGTAAAAACTCGTTAGTATACAACTTAATGACCGCGTTGCAAAAAAATTGCAAACATTCACGTGAAGTTCTTTCAGACATAGCTAGGTATTCATCATATTGATCGGGTGGGTTACCTGTCGCTAGTTGGCGAATGGCGGACGTGCATTTTTGTATCGTCGTGAAACTTGGTTTGCCCCTCGCATCGTAACCTTCTTGAAACCATTCCTCGCTTGCTTCGATGTCTCCAACAATCTTTAAAAATAATTCTTTGGGTAAACGAAACCGATCTCTAAACGTTTCGGCATTGTATAGCGGGTTTTCCACAAAATAATCGTTCATCAAAACTTCTTTGGCACGTATACGATCACGGTCGACCATCTTCTTCTTTGGGCGGGAGGACTCGGCATCAAGCTCGTTATACACCGACACAAAATACTTTAGGGTCTCGTTGTCGGAAGACGACTCGGTATCGCTGTCGCTAGACATCGGAAACGTCGAATCGGTAGGGAATTCCATTTGAGAAAGATATAAAATTTGTGAAATGGGTTTAAAAAGATATAGTTTGGTGTGTGAAAAAATGGTTAAAGTGTAGATATATTTATAGATAAAATGGATAATTTTTTTTTTTTTTTGGATTGAACCGTTTTAAAACGGTCGGATATATCAACGGTCGGATTTTTCAAAACTTCAACGCGTTGTGGGTGTAACGCGTTTTGTTTATAACGCGTGGAACTAGAGGTGGCGGCGGTGTTCCGTGGCCATTCAACGCGTTATGGTTGTCCATAACGGTACCGCCCCGAGTGGCCTTACTATCTATGGAATGGAAGTTAAGGTTCATGGTTATAGGCGAGGAAGCTATAGGCTATTTCTTTGTCCTCGCGTGTTGGGAACACGAGGAGATCTTAGTTGTTGAGTTACTCGTCATATGCTTTCTTTGAAAAGCAAGGAAGTTGACATGTCTGCCTGGTTGCGAGAGTTTGTACTCACCTTACTTTTCTCAATAGACACAAATGCGTTAAAATTCATATGAATTTGCTTTAGACAGTAAATGATCCATTGGCTTAACAGTTAATCTTCCGTTAAATCCATATGCATTTACTCTTTTAGCCATAAAGAAATAAAAAATCAAACATGTTAAAATCTAAAATAACTAAAGTGCCCTTAAAATTAACTAATCAGTTTAGCATATTTAAACAACAGTGTACACGGAAAGCTGTAAAAATCATAGGGACAATTGCATATTTCCCCATAAAAAACTACTTAATTGTGTATTTACCCAACTTAAAATTAAAATTGCATATATCCCCTTCCTTAACTAATAAAATTGCAAATTTACCCGTTTTAATTTATTTTATTAAAAAAAAGTTATATAATTGACTTTTTACCCTTATTTTTACTAAAACTTAAAAGAATATATATTTATTCATTTTTACTAGTTTTGTAGATTTTTACTAGTTTAGCGGTTTATTTCATTGTGTTTAAGTTTTAGTAAAATTAGTAAAAATGAATAAACATGTATTTTTTTTAAGAATTGTGAAAAATCCACAAAGACTAGTAAAATGAATAAATTTGTATTTTTTTAAGTTTTAGTAAAAATAAGGGTAAAAAAAGTCATTATATAACTTGTTTTTAATAAAATAAATCAAAATGGGTAAATTTGCAATATTATTAGTTAAGGAATGAGATATATGCAATTTTAATAGTTAAGGAAGGGGATATATGCAATTTTAATTTTAAGTTGGGTAAATACGCAATTAAGGGGAAATATGCAATTGTCCCAAAATCTTAACCTAGAGACCAATTTCGTAATTTGACTCAAACGATAAAAAATTACACCGTTGGTCCTTGTGATTTCTGCTAAGTTTCAATGACAGATCCTAATAGTTTTTTGTTGCAAAATCTGGTATTAACGTTTTAATTTGTCACATTGTTAAGTACTAATGTCAACCTTGTTAATTTTTTAGAAAGCTTTACAAGATTGTCCTGCAAGATAATAACGCAAGCTGGCTACATAGATGAAGCGTTATCAGATGGCAATGACAGAATACTCAATCAACGTATTTGAAACACACACACGAAGAGGGTGGTTCAAAAAGAAATATCAACTATTAAGGAACCAAAGAAAGAAAGAATCACTTATTGGCCATTGGAAGATAGTGCATAATAATTGCAAAGCAGGATCTTGATTTGTATACAAGTAGAATCATTATCATTATATTCTAGGTGACACTACTGGGAATCATAAAACAGACATGACGACACCTTTTGTTAATTCTGCTTGGCTAACTATGTATTTTGCTTGATTCATGCTTGTCACAAAAGAATGTTCATGCACAACATCATAAATGGTAACAAAATAATGATGATGCAGTCGGGTGTAGAGCGACCCATGTATAAAGACACTTTGGATTGCTGGAAAACAATTTTTAAAGCAGAGGGGATGTGGTCGTTTTATCGTGGGGCCCTTTCGAGGGAGCACGGGAGCTACGGCGATTTTGGTTTTGTATGATGAGGTTAACAAGTTTATGAATTGGAGTGGGTCATAACACAAGTTGTAGAAGAGAGTAGGGTAGGATTATTATGATTATAGTGAAGAAATACGAGGTCAAATGTATCATGGAACCATCATTTTGGTTTTATAAAGAAATTAATTGCGTGACGATCTATAATTAATGATGTAGAACTATTAAATCCAGGCAAGCAGCTTCTACCTCCACAGTATATGATCCTCGGGTTGGAAAGAAGGGTTTCAAGATCTTGCACACTAAAGGAAACCGTTAGTCTCGTCACAGGGAGGGGGAAGTCCCTGTGACCCCACTTCGGCTTGAGAGTAAGTTCTCCATTTTTAGAGAGAAATGTTTGTATTATAGTTATGTGTGTGTGGCCAATGAACTTGTAATGGAGTGGTAAGGGAGAAGCTTAGGTTTCCAAGAGACCCAAGTTCAATTCCTGCTTCTCCCCATTAGTTTTCAGCGGCACTTGGTGATGATGACAGACTAGGCGAGTAGGCGGCGATCGCTAGCTCGATCCTTGAATTGAATGGGTTTTACCTCACCGCACTGTCATGCCATTGGGCGATCATCAGTAACCCATTTGGAGGATTCGTTAGCCGTTCAAAAAAAATTATGTTTGTGTTTAATTGCCCTTACCTTTGGTGATAAATGCGTAAGCATCACTGGTGATTGATGTTTTGGATGTACTTGTTCTGCAGGCGGTCTTCTCAACCCGTAGGTTTTTCTTCACTCCTTCGGCATACTCGGACCTTCGTCCGGATCCCAATGTACGACTTTCGCTTACTATTTCCTTTATAAGGGTTCTACAACTATCTTTGGGGAGTGTGAGATCTTCTGGTGTTTGTTTTATGTGTATGGTATCTTGCTGACATTATCTACGGTTCACTTTGTAGGAAATAGGTTCATTTTTGATTAAAATATATTTCTAAAATAAATAATAATAACGAGACTCTCGTTATTTGTGGGAAATTCGATTAGTACAATACCAGTTACAAAATACTTAAATAAACTAAAAATAAAGTAAATAAATAATACCAAACTTGATTCAAGGTTAATGTCTTTCAAAACTTCAACTGCATCTATGAGAACGAAATTCCACTGAAGATGTAAGCAAAATTGTTAACGGTTTTTGGTTGAGGCACGTATAGAATACGCTTCCCTTAAAACAGATGCCGCGCCTACTCTCAGACGGTCTGTCTCCCAACCGGAACAGGTTCCTTCTGGTGTGTTATATTTTTCTGTTGTTCTTGCTCATTATCAACTGAAATGAATGGGCAGTATTATATGCATCATTCAGTAGTGCAAACTGCCACACGCGGGCTCGATTTTTCGGAACTGCATTCGTGTCCGCAGGTCGTGCGGGCACACACAAGTTCTAGCCAAATCCGGTTCCAATTTGCACCCCCCCCGCGCACGCGGGTAGGACTTGTGGTAAAACATGTCATAAAGCTATACTAGTAGGTAAATGAATTACCTTATAAATAGCTATTCCTTTTAGTCCCTACACCGATGTGGGACAAGATGTTTACCATATTTGAGACTTTCATTCACACCCAATATTTCCAATATTTCCAACACACTTTGCCATCTTGTCAGTTAGGTAGCATTAAATGTATAACAAACTCGTACTTAATGTCAGGTTGTCAAATCTCGTACTTTCTTCCCTTTTATGCACGTGGTTCGGCAAGTGGTGTGTTCGTCTCATTCGTCAAACAATGATCCGCCTTCGTTCTTTCGGTACATTCGCCCTTTGTTGTCCCCCTTCGGTTCGGTAGTCTGGTCTATGTATCCCTTCGGATGGTAGTGGTCCGGCCTAACATCAACAAATGATATGAGTTGTATCGTTTAATTAACGGAATAATTCATATAAGAATGAAACTGTACAAAACTGAAAACATAAAAAGAGCTTTGTGTGAGTAGGCATTTGTTCATTTTGAGTACCGATTAGATATTATGTAACATAATTAAAAAAAAATGTGGTATATTGAGTTTTTCCATCTTCTTAGCAGTGGCGGACCCAGGATTTTTTTCGTGGGGGTGCGGAATTTTTTTTAAAATCTTAGGCGTCTAGATATATACATAAAAAAACCGGTTCGGGTCGGGTCGGGTCTCTATGATCACCAAATTTGGACCTAAACAAGTAACAACATAAGCAAAACACACGATCCGATTTTATACTATACTCTAACCATCCCTTGTATTCCTTTCGGTCATACCATTCTTGTTTGAATTTTCTCGACTCTTTACCTTGAAACGTTGATGTTGGATATTGAATACCCGTTGGTTGACATGGTCCTCTTAGTAGGTATGCCCTTCTAATATCATCTCGTTGATTCACGTTGTATGATGCTATCGCCTTGCGATCATGAGGATCCGAGGGAAGATCATTCACATCAACAAAATCGGAAGATGATCCGATTTCATCCGCTTTCCTCTTGTTGAGAAATCGCGCCATAACATCTTTACTCATTGTCCCTGTCACATACAAAATAAACAATATTCCTTAATTTCAATTCCTTAGTATTTCTCCAGGAGCTCGTGTAATGAACATCCGTTTGAAATCCTCAATGATTTGCTCAAACCTTGTAACTTTCCCGTTGAGATCAGCTGTGAGTTTAAGTGCTTCTTCTTCAACCAACTTTGGTTGAGCAGCTATTTCCTTCACCAAACTTTATGCTCTATCAGTGTCGGCAAAGCTTTATCAGACAACAATATTCAAATGAAATGTTTATTGAACCTTAAGCATTTAGTGGGCTGTTTATGATTTCTTTTCTAACTAAAGCACATGGGCCAAATACTCAATACACCCTGATTGGACCTCCAATTTCACATTACATGTGCTGAAACAATCAGTATTGAAACACTCAAACAAAACACGTGAATACTGAATTAAAAACAAATATAATGGCCGATAACCATTATACTTCACATGCAAACTGATAACTTTCAACATTTTTATATAAATTCTAACATTTTTTTCTAAGGGGTGCGGTCAGAATTTTCCAAGGGGTGCGGTCGAAATTTTTCAAGGGGTGCGGTCGGGATTTTTCGCGAAAAATAACACTAAAAATTTTTTTTTCAAGGGGTGCGGCCGCCCACCCACGGGCATATGTAGGTCCGCCCCTGCTTCTTAGTGTGGAGATGAAGTCATCCACGGCCAACGGTTCCTTTCGGTGTTGTAATTTTGGTTATTCATTGTTGGGAATCTTACCAAACATCACACCTTAAACCAAATTATTAATTGTGTTACTTTTAGTTAATAATAAATAAAGTCACAATAAATTGTTATTTTTAAATTAAATATCGTAGCAATTATTTTATTTTATGTTTGAGCAATAAATAATGAAATAAAGGGATGGTTGATGTAGACCAAGTGAAGTGTGAAGACCCTTTGTGCACCAATGCCCAAACCACCCCATTAAGAAACTTGGATCCATTTTGCTTATATTATTTTTGAATGCGCTTTAAAGATTCATTATTAGATTCCTTTGATTATGACCTCCTCGACTTTATATCTTTACATTTTTAATTCTTATTTTATGAAATAAATATATAATTTTAAAAACATTAACACAACCATAAGTTCTATAGATTAACAAGTTTATATATATAGGGAGCCGCTAGAATGAGAACCACCACGAGTTATGAGAACCACCAGAACCGCGCCCCGCGGGTGGCCGTTGACCACGAAATTTTTTTTACACCTAGATCCGTATATTTTAAGATCGGGTGTAAATTTTGGGTTCAAACGGCGCGCCCGAGTGGGTAGTTTTTTACGCCCAAAGTTTGGTTAAAAAAAAAAAATTAAAAAAACCCAAACTTTGGGCGTAAAAAACTACCCCCTCGGGCGCGCCGTTTGAACCCAAAATTTACACCCGGTCTTAAAATATACGGATCTAGGTGTAAAAAAAAATTCGTGGTCAACGGCCACCCGCGGGGCGCGGTTCTCGTGGTTCTCATAACTCGTGGTGGTTCTCATTCTAGCGGCTCCCTATATATATATATATATATATATATAGGGTAAGGTTCATGCGAGAACCACCCTTATTGCGAGAACCGCGAGAACCAATGTGAACACAAAATAAAATCTAAAAAAAATCAAAAAAACACTCAAATTTTTTTTTTTTAATATTTTTTAATAAAAAATCGCTATATTTCGTTACTATAAAAAAAAATATTCGAGTAACAGTTATCCATGCACATGTGCATATGTATCATTACTTCAACAAATTCGGTAATACGTTATCAGGAATAGACAATTGCACTTTAATTTACAATACCATTAGTAATACACTACTTTTTACATTACCAATATTCAAAATGCACATGTGCATAATTAGGTATAACCATGATATAACGTGTTTTGGTACAAAAAGTTTGTGATTTTGAATGGAGAAGTAGGTCCATATACATGTTTTTTGGTTAGTTATATCTAGTGGTTGATGGTTTGGTTATAGTTGTCAATTTTTAATGTAATATGTTGATTGGATGGTATAAATGGTGTTTACATACATGTAATAAAGTGAAAATATTGTTAATGGTATTGTATTATGGATGGTAGGAGGTAATGGTATTGTATTATGGATGGTAGGAGGTAATGATAGTGTATTATGGATGGTATGATAGATGAAAGGGAAAGTGTATTCAAAGTGGTGTACCAAAACACCTTATTTCATGTTGATACATATAAATGCACATGTGCATTTCTAATATTGGTAATGTAAAAAGTAGTGTATTACATATGGTAGTGTAAATGAAAGTGCAATTGTCTAATATATGTAATGAATTACGGAATTTGTCAAAGAAATGACAAAAATGCACATGTGCATGCTTGTGTATTATGGATGGAATGATAGATGAAAGAGAAAGTAGTGTACCAAAACACCTTATTTCCTGTTGATACATATAGATGCACATGTGCATTTCTAACATTGTTAACGTAAAAAGTAGTTTATTACACGTGGTAGTGTAAATGAAAGTGCAATTGACTATTATTTGTAATGAATTACGGAATTTGACAAAGAAACGATACATATGCACATGTGCATGGATAACTGTTACTCGAAATTTTTTATTTTTTTATTAACAAAATATAGCGATTTTTTCAAAAAAAAAATAGTAAAAAAAAAATAAAAATTTTTGGGTGTTTTTTAGATTTTTTTAGGAATTACTGTTTGTGTTCACACTGGTTCTCGCGGTTCTCGCAATAAAGGGTGGTTCCTAACGGATCTTTGTCCTATATATATATATATATAGGGAGAAGATCATGCGAGAACCACCTTTTATTGCGAGAACCGCTAGAACCAATGTGAACACAACCAAAAATGCCTAAGAATAGCTAAAAATCACACAATTTTTTTTAATATTTTTTATATAAAAATCGCTAGTTTTCGAAGCAAAAAAAAATTAATTTTTTTAAAAAAAAAATTTTTGGCCACTAAAAGTAGCGATTTGAGCATAAAAAATATTAAAAAAAAATTAGATTTTTTTTAGGTTTTTTGGGGGTTTAGTTTTTAGCATTTTAGCTTGGGGTGGGGAGGGGGGTTTAGGTTTTTTTTTTTTGGGGGGGGGGGGGGGGGTGTTTAGGTTTTTTTTAGCTATTTTAGGTTGTGTTTACATTGGTTCTCGCGGTTCTCGCAATAAATGGAGTTCTCGCACGAGCCCCTCCCTATATATATATATCATTGAATCAAGCTCTAACGATAATCAAATATCAAACACAACAACCTTAACATCAAACTTGTTTTCTAGTATTATAATCACTAGGTTACAAACTTGTGTATTACACGAGTTAATAAATAAAATATTAAATAGTTAGTAATAAAAGCTTAGGAATTAATAAACGATATTTTGAGATAAAATATGAATAGCTTTTTATACAACTTTTCTAAATTAAGAAATAGAATACGAACGAGTGAAATAAGAGAGGAAAAAATAATCTTGGTCTCACATAATTGTGACACGTGACGTAACTAGTTACTATTATGTATAGATCTCAGTTTTTGGTTCCATGTATAGTTTTCATTAATAATAGGGTTTGATTTCAATAATAATCTTCATTTATAGGCATTACTTGGTGTTCTTGCTTATTGTTAATTTAGGTTTAATGTAATTATAGATTTTAGAAGAAAAAAAAAACAGGGTGGAAAGGATGAATGTTTTTATCATTTTAGGCCTACAAGGGAGTAAATTTGTAAGCATAACTTTAAAATAAAGACAGGAAATGGAATGCATAAAATGTATAAATGTTAAAATTAAATACATTCAATTTCAATGAATTTGTTTAAATAAAGCCATATTCGTTTTTAATGATATATTAGCTCTGCCATTAAAGAAATTTTTTAGATATTTATTTATTTATTTATTTTTGTTTAGTTATATCAAGAGAATAAAAACTTTTTTCTTGAAACAAGAAAGTAGTGCCATGATTATAGGTTTTGTGTTAATCTAACTATCGTTCATAAATTGCAACTAGTGGACCGGCCACTTCATCTAGTGAAGTCAATAGTTAAACATAATATCATATTATTATTTTCTTGGTATCTTAATAATAATGATTTAGGACGTTCGTGATATCTTAATAATAATGATTAAGGACGATCATAATAAAGTATCTTACACTTACACTTAACATTTTCATGATGACCTTTTCCTTTC
This sequence comes from Helianthus tuberosus, assembly GCA_030545235.1. Lineage (NCBI taxonomy): Eukaryota > Viridiplantae > Streptophyta > Magnoliopsida > Asterales > Asteraceae > Helianthus > Helianthus tuberosus. The sequence goes on along the minus strand of CM060382.1, from coordinate 38,139,884 downwards.
ATCAGTCATAATATTAGATGGCGATGTGTCTTCAATTTATGAAAGTTCAGATGTCAAAAATAGAGGTTGTAAGAGTTGTTAAGCAAGAAACAAAAGAACTGTTAAAGCAACAAGAGTATGAGTATAGTAGGGGGAAAGGTTCAGGATCAACTCTAAATGGCAGCTCCTTGGTCGGAATCTGCAATCAAAGAAAACCGTTAGTCTTAACGCGAGAGGTGGCCTCCCGCGTTTGGAATCCGGCATGAAAAGCGAAATGAAAGGATAAGAGTTTTAGAGTGAGAGAGATTGATTTACTTTGGGCTGGAATAAGACCCTCCTTTTATAGACAGGTTGATCTGCCCAAGGGAGCCTCATGCCAGCTTGTACCTTCTAGTCTTGGTAAGCTTATCCTTCCCCGATGTTGCTTGCAGGGTTAGCCTTGCCTCTTTGGGTAAGTTTCAGGTTTTGTGTGTCTTTTCTTTTCTTTTTCTTTTTTTTTAGGTTTTGTGTGTCTTGAAAACACATTTATGTGTTGTAGAGAGAGGTTTAATCACTTTGACATGTTTAGTTCAAGTTCCAAGGTTGTACATTAACCTTAGCTTACTGTCACCAGTTGTTGATGTATCAGCTTCTGGTCAGGAGCTTCCAGCTCCTGACTTTCAGCTTCTTTCTTTTAATTTATGTTTAGCGTCCTTTGTTATCTTTTTGCGATTGTTGTTGACTTTGTTGACTAGGATCTCCGAGTACCCACATCATCAGCCCCCCAATCATGAGTATCAATATTGTAAATAGCGGTGCTAATGACTCTAAGTCTAGGGGGTTTTGTTTCTTGATCTTACATTTTTCTAAAAAAGTTTTTAGCTATCTTGGTCATGCTTTTGTGGTGTGTTAGATAAAATGTGAGTCTTTCTGTAGGAAGAAAAGGGTTGCATTTTATCGAACTAGTGTACTAGAAGCATTAGTCTTTTAATTTTTCTGACCATGGGCTTCTCGTCAGAAGGTATTGGTCCATCCTTGGCCTTTTATTCTATGTTTCCTTGCTATTTTATCATGTGCCTTTTACAATTAAAGCAAATATGCCCACTTGCAAGTTTAGGCGGCCCGGAAGTGATTGATGTGACAGTGCCATAGGGTGGCCTTCGAGTACCCTAGGCTGCCAGCTGTGAGCGGTTAAATCCCTGCCTTCTATCTGTCTGTTTTTAGGGATTTGAAAATTTTTGAACTTGGTAACTTCTTTATAACCGTTCATACTTTATTTTCCCATTTTTATCACCTTTTTCCTTTTCAAATTCTCCTTTTATCCGACGGTTTTTTTCGGTGAGATTTTTTGGCGATCCATCTTTATAAACTTGGTAAGTTGTTCCTTTCTTGCTTTACTTTTTCTCATGGCGTCAAATAAGAATGATATGCTTGTCCAGTTTTCGAAACTTACCGAGTCGGAGAATGGTAAGTTCTGTTTGGATCATGGCATTGATCCTTCTCATGAAACTCAAGTTCCAGGGGGGAGAATTGCAAATCAATGTACGAAGGGTTTTCTTGTGTTTTATACCCGGATTCTTGATCAACCGAACTTGCCATACCCTTTTACAAACTTTTTTCTTGAAGTGTTGAAGTATTATCGTCTTTCTTTGGGCCAGTTAGCCCCTGTTGGTGTTGCTCGTATAATGCATTTTGAAATCCTTTGTCGTGCACTGAGTTATGAACCATCCCTGTTGATGTTCCGTCGTTTCTTCCGGATTGCCCAGAATGGCGATTGGTATACTATCGAGAAAACTCAGTGTGAGGCTCCCCTTCTTTCTGCCACTATTGGTTATACCAATGCTTGGAAAAAATCAGTTCTTTTTTATTTCCAGTCGATTGCTTCCTTTCACTATTGTTCCTCGTAATTTTCTGATGTTTTGAATGAAAAGGAGTCAGAAGTTCATGAACTTGAATGGGAGGTGCTCCTTAGGCTTCGTGCTAATCGTACCAAGTTAAGGGCTTACTAGGAGGAGCTTCTAGTTGAGATTGGGTTGATTCTGGTTTTGAACCGGTCTTTTTTGTTGATCAGAAGGGTATGTATTTTTTTGTTCATCTTGTTTTTATGTATTTGCCAAATACTCATGTTATGCTTGTTTATTTTGCAGAAATTAGTGCTTTGGACTACATTGGTTGAATAATCCGTCTGGTGTGGAGATTGAGCAAAAGGAGATTCCTGAGGGTGGTCCCTCCATAGTTCTTTGTACTGAGCATGTTAGAACCGCTGAGGCTTTGAAAAGTGTCCCTATTCAGCTTATTGTGGATAACTCCTCTACCAAGAAGCAACTTGCCCCGATTCGTAGGTATACCAGGGGAGCTTCATCTCCTAATGTTGCTCCTCAGTCTTCTGATCCTATCTCAGTTGATAGTTGTGATGAAGATGATGCTAGTGTAATTGCTTCTGTTACTAGTTTGAAACTTATTAAGAAGGAGGTTCCGAAAGCTTCTGGTGTGGCAGGTGATGCTCCTGTTCTGATGATATCAGTTGTGTTTGAAGAAGCTGAATGAGACCACGAGAAGTGTTCCTGAGAAAACTGTTCAGGTTTCTAGTGAAGTTAAGGCGTTAAAGATTGTTTTGAAAAAGAAAGTTAAAGGGGGTTCTTTTAAGCCTACTTCCCCTGTGGGAGGGGCTTCTAATGAGATTGAGAAGGAAACTGTTTCGTCTGTGGTTGTTAAGGAGAAAGAGAAGGAGAAAGTAAAAGGGAAAGTGGGGATGGTTGTGAAAGAGAATGTGGAAGTTGACAAGGAGAAGGGGCCTATTAAGGCTAATTTACCTGTTTTTGTGCCTCAAATGGAAGGTTCGCGTTTCTGACACTACCAAGAGTAGTGATGTTTGCCATGATATGTTGAAGAATATGGCTACTCCTGCCGAGAAAGAGGGCTTGTCAAAGTTGTCTGATGAAGATGCTGCCTACCGGATTATTACCCAAGTTGCTCGTCTGGACACTTCTCTTCCTGATAGCATTGAGCTTGGGCTGCCTCGGTTAGTAAAAACGATGAGCTTGCTGCCTCCTTGTAGAAGAAGGAAGAGGAGTTGAAAACTTCCCAAGAAGACCTGGCAGTTTTTCAGGTTAAGGTAAATGATCTTGAAGGTCAATTGCTTTCTTCCCCGTCCAAGATAGATGATGAAATGAGGAAGGTTGAGGTCTATGTTGGGCAGTTGTCTGACTTCAACAACCAGCTTTCCAAGGAAAGGGTCACATTTAGGATTGAAAGGGCCAAGTATAGGCAGGAGCGAGTTGCCGATGAAGCTGTTACGAAAGAGCTGAGGCAACAAGTGAAACAGTTGAAGGAGGACAGGAAATGGTTAATTGGATCTGGCATTTTCCGTTTTGTGACTTATCTCCTTAATAGCTGGTGTGCGTTAAGCGTGATATGATATTATTAATATTTTGAGTTCGTTTTACGCATTAGTCAAGTTTTAAATTCATAAAACACGATATGATACTAACACTAAACACACACTTGGACAAGTGCACCCATCACGAGCGTAGTATAGTGTTGGTAAGATACCGAGGTCGTCCAAGGACACAAGAGCTTTTAGTACTGGTTTATCGTCAACGTCTAATCAATCTAATTTTTTTAGAAATGAGTTTTTAAACATGAAAGTAAATCTAAAAATTAAAAGATAAATAAAATGAAAAAACAAATAGACAAGATAGAATCACTTGGATCCAACTTATCTTTAGTGTACCCTTTGATAATTTTGGCATTTTCGGACTTTTTAAGAGATTATCTTAGTTATAGTAGTAGGCCCCTCTTTTGAAGGCGATATTACACTCAACCCAGTGGTTTGAGTCAGCAGGGATACAATCTCAAAGGGTCGGAATATTGAAAGATAATTAAATAAGTTATTAATGCGAAAAGTGGTAGGCCCCTCTTTTGAAGGCGACGTTACCCTCGGCTAAGTGGTTTGAGTCAGCAAGGATACAATCCCAAGTATCCGGTTTAAAGTTTTAATAGTAGTTTACATATGAGGGGTTCTAGCTATTCGCACCCCCGCCATCCAATACCTTTGGGGCATTGAAGGAGGTCCTAGTAAGCTTGAACCAAGTCCTCGCAGGATCTATACACTAAACGAGACAAGAACTTTACCAAACCACCCTCCTAACTCCCTTCCAGGCAGTTAACGCGCTTTATATAGACCGTAAAGACATGAATGAGCTAATCAATGACATCATGAAGAAATGGTAAAGAAAATTCACTTTCAATATAAGAAACTAGTTATTAAAGTCATTAATACAAACCCAATTAAAAAGTGCCGAAAGATTAAAAATCAAAAGTAATACATTAAAGACTTGTCTTCACCAAGTGATGTAAGAGATTAGCCAAACATGGCCTTTGATTCACAAGACCTCTTACGATCAATCTTGGATCCTGAGACTACTACACACTCTAAAGATGATAGATGGATGATGGTGGTGGGTGTTGGTGTTGTAATGGTGGCAAAGTGAGAGAGAATTGATTTGCCAAGGGATGCCTTTGAAGAGAACCAAGCACCCCTATTTATAGTCAAACAGAGCCCCGGTCACGGCCCCGTTTCCATTAGGCACGACCCGTGGCCATCTTCTTCTCTTCCTTCATTAATTGCAGCTGTCAGTAGAGGGCCCCACACGACCCCGTGGCCTATGGACACGGCCCCGTGGTCAACTCTTTGTTGTACTATCAAGATTTTGTGAATCTTAGAGTTGACCACTGATGTGCACAAAATGTAACATATAAATTACATCAATTATGGCATAAAACTAACCCTGTTTTAGTACTAATGTTGGAAAAAGTGTGTTTTTGTCTTCCTTTTGTATTTTCAGGATTAAATAAGCTCAAATTAACAAAAGAAGCAAAAAGGCAGTTAAATCTAACATAAATACAAGAAAATGAACAAACGTGGCATGCCGGACCTCACCGACAACATCTTCCCAAGCAAAACAAGAGAACAGAAGGCTGAATACAACCCGTGCTCAGTGAACACGGGGGCGTGCCCAAGTGCCAGCATAAAAGACAAAGCTATAGAAGCTTCTATCGCCCACCACGGGGCCGTGCTCAGCGGACACGGGGCCGTGGTCAACTATAAGATTTGCAGAATCCAGGCAAATCTTGATAGTACAGATGCGCTTCTGCACACGGGGGCGTGCCCAGCGGACACGGGGGTGTGGTCAACTAATGCAGACAAACTGCAATTAATGAAGACAGAGAAGAAGATGGACACGGGGCCGTGCCCACTGGACACGGGGCCGTGCCCGAGCTACTGTTCAGGCTATAAATAGGGGTGCTTGGCTTATTTGCAAACCATCCCTTGGTACACCACCTCTCTCACACTTCACCCACCACCCACCACCATCACAACACCATCATCCACCACCATCATCCATTGTCCATCATAGAGTGTGTGAGTCGTCTCGGGATCCAAGATTGATCGTAAGAGTTCTTGACAATCAAAGGCCATGTTTGCCTAAGTCTCTTACATCACTTGGTGAAGACAAATGTCTAATGTAATACTTTTTATTTTTAATCTTTTCGCACTTTTTACTTGGTTATGTATTAATGACTTTAATAACTAGTTTCTTATGTTGAAGGTGATTCTTCCTTATCGTTTGTCCGTGGTGTCTTGGCATTATTTTACTGTCTGTATAAAATAAAAGATTTTCACCATTCATATCTCCACGGTCTATATGGAGGTATGTTGGCTACCTGGTCGGGGGTTAAGGGAACGGTTTGGTAAGAGTCTTTCCTTGTTCAGTGTATTGATCTTGCAAGGACCTGGGTCAAATTTAGTAGGACCTCCTGCAATACCCACCGGTATTGGATGGCGGGGGTCCAAACTCTTTGATCCCCTCATATGTAAGCTACTATTAATACTTTAACCCGGTGAAGAAACACTAGATAAATGGTCGGAACCGAGATATCTAGGGGGTTTGAATCCGCATAAAAGGTTAGTTTTCTCTCGTACGATTCGGGTGCAACTGATCTATTTCTCCGATAACTCTGCAAAAAAGAGCACCGTTAGCCTCGCCAAGGGGAGAAGAGGGTTCTCTCCTTGACCCGACTCCGGTGTGAGAATAAGTATGGGTAATGAAGAAGAAGATGTATTTGAGAAGTGTGTGTAACTTGAATTCATACCTGAGTAGTTTCTCATATTTATAGCCGGGAGTCGTTTGGGCGGGAAAACCAGTTAGTGAAAACTTGACGGAAGATGCTAACCCCGTAAGTGGTTATGTTTCCTTCCGTCAAGCTCCTTGATCCGTCCTGATAGCACACGGATCGTGGTTTAGATCAAAGGCTGGGGATTAGCCACGTGTAAAGTGATCAAGTGGAGATTACTCTCCACTTACATGCTTTCGTTGTGAATTCAGGGATGACTGAGATAGTGACACGTGTCCAGACGGTTATAACCGTCTTAGTGGTGCACGATTGTATTTCTTCTGGAAGATTACTGCTGTAATCTGGTGTGGCACCTTATCGTGTGGAGACCACTGAATAAATAAATCCCGAGTCTGGGTAAACAATATCCACGTCTGGATATTGGGCGGAAATGTCTAATGTAGGTTTTTTACCCTTTGATTTGTGGGAAGAAGCGCAAGGACTTATGATTTCCCTTTGGCGCGCAAGTGTTGACGGTTGATTGTTCTCTAAGTCTTCCTTTTGTAAAACCAGTGCGCGGCCGCGCAAGGTAAGGAGAACTTTAAAGATGAGGTTGTGGTATGGTCTTAAGCCCTTATTATGGGATTTTTGGGACCTTACCCCTTCACCCGGAGACTTAGGACTGTATCCCGATCTTTTTTCTATAACCGAAGTGACCGATAGGATATTAGAACACCTTAAAGTTATCAAGCGCTATATAAAAGAATCTCGCGCATGGGAAGAGGAGTCCCGCGCAAGAGAAGAATTAAATAAAGAAGAGATAATTGAAAGTGTAAAAATGGAAGAACAAATAAGTGAAAAACCGACACATGAGTTAAACAACGAAAAAGGTGAGTCCGACAACGCTAAAATTCAAAAAGAGTCTAATTTTGAAGAAATTAATCTCTTGTCACCTTCTTTTGAAAATCATTGTTTAGTTCCAACTCATGCTAAGTTTTTAAAAGAGTTAAACACTAACACTAAAATTGACGAAACGGTAAGTGTTAAGTTAACTAAAGATCAAACCTCGCTAATAAAAGAAGATCCATTTGAAATCAACATTACACCGGTTCCATGTTTTTTTCAAAATTCATTTATTAGTAATGTCACAATTGATAAAGATCTTTGTGTTAACATAATGCCCAACTACATTTTCGAAACATTAAGTATTAGTGATTTTTCTCCACTTCAAATACCCATTTTTTATCTAATCGGAAAGTAATAATATCAATAGGGGTAGTTGAGGATGTCTTGGTTCAAACAAATCAAATGGTAATCCCAACCGACTTTGTCATCCTTGATGACGCTCCTCTAGTGTTGGGACGACCTTTTGTGAAAACATACAAAGCTTTGATTAATCGGAAGAAAAACAACTTACACATTCAATTAGGGGCCTTCAAAAGGTGTGTCGATCTTGAACGATCAATGAAATATCCAATCGGCAATGACGACCCCCTAATTTTAGATGAGCCAGAACCACCGGATAAGGAGGGTCTAGCCAAGGACCCTTATAAACGTGGCGCACCACGGAGGCATTCCGCGGAACTATCTTTAGTTTTAGATTAGTTTAACTTTTATGTTTTCTTGTTTAGTTTTTAATTTTCAGGAATAAAACACACTCGGGATGGTGAAGGATAACAAGGGAAACTTGGACCAGCACCCCATGCACGAAAACAGGGCCATCCGACAAAATTTTCTTCATTGCATCAAATTCAGCACGGGCCGTGTCCGCCCAACACGGCCCCGTGCTGCACAGTCTGCAGAAAATGCCCAGCTCAGGTAAACTGGACACGGGCCGTGTTCACCCAACACGCCCCCGTGTCCAGGCTTCTGTTTCTTTTTACAACTTTTTGTTACTGGCGACTGAACACGGGGCCGTGCCCGGACACCACGGGGCCGTGTCCAGATGCCCAGTAACATAAAATTTTGCTTTTTCACACCTTTTTACACATTCATTCAACCTAAAAACTTATTTTTGGGACACATTGAGGACATTGTGTAATTTAAGTGTGGGGGGGGGGGATGCTAAAACTTTGAATCTTGCAAGTCCTAATTACAAGCCTTACACAAAACTCTATTGGAACCGCTAATCACCAAAAACAAATTCAAAAACTTCTCATTTTTTTTACTTGTCTAGGTTTAACTTGGGAATTTCAATTTCTAAAAAGGTTATATTTTTACAAATTTACAACCGATAGCGTCGTGATAAAAAGAACCAACATAAGAAAATTATGAAAAGGCATGACAAGTTTAGTTAAAATTTGATTATATATACTTGATCATATAAAAACCCATTCCCACAAAAGTGAGTTTTGAGCCTTTATTGAGCATACAAATACATATCTTTAAACTAAATGCTCATTTTTCGTTTCTTGTGTGAATAGCCGCTTGGTTCTTACAACTCTAGAACTTGCCACAACGATACATTCCCGGTCCTTACCAACTTAAACCCAAGTAAGTAAATGATGGAGGCATTAGGACTAACCCTTTTTATTTCTACACCATTATTTTTTCTTTTTTTTACCACCTACCCAAAATCCCCCTAGTTAACCCCTTTGAGCCTAAACCTTTTCATTTCTTAACCCAAACAACACACCCTTTCACCCACCAAAACCTTTTTTTATTTTAACCCTTTGTTTTAGTAACAAGCTCGGTTTTTCGTATGACTTTTCAATATATATATATATATATATATATATTGATGATGAAGTAAAAGAAATAAACAAGCAAGTTCATCAAAAAATAACTTTGTTTGGATAATGGCTTCATCAAAAATAAAAATTGCAAAAATAAAAAGTCTTACGAAAACCGATGTTTTTACGCTTTTCGCCCTTTTACTAACCACTAACCCAACCACCTACCTTTAACCCAAGCCTAACCCTTCACCCCAAAAGTCCTCTTGATATTTACAAAGGTTTATAGTTAAAAAGGAGGATGATTGATTGCTTGGCAAGCCTATGGTAGGAGTAAGTTCCAAGCCGCTCTCGAGTGATTCACTAAAATACATCTTCGGCCGAGTGTTGAGTGATCCCCTGTGAGGTATGTGAACTTGTATATAAGTGGAATTTTAAAAAGCCATGTTATGCCCTAATAAGTAATTTATCTTATGTAATGTTTTAAATAAATCATGACGAATATGATTGTAAATAAATAAAAATAAAAACTTAATAAAGAATCTTGGAAATCCCGACACTCTATGACAAACCCAAAAACCTTCTCTTCTACCCATTCCATTTGGGAGTGTAAAGCCACATTATAAAGAGTTTTGCTTGAGGACAACCTAAGATTCAAGTGTGGGGGTATTTGATGTGCACAAAATGCAACATATAAATTACATCAATTGTGGCATAAAACTAACCATTTTTTAGTACTAATGTTGGAAAAAGTGTGTTTTTGTCTTCCATTTGTATTTCAGGATTAAATGAGCTCAAATTAACAAAAGGAACAAAAAGGCAGTTAAATCTAACATAAATATAAGAAAAGGAACAAACGTGGCATGCCCGACCTCACCGACAGCATCTTCCCAAGAAAAACAAGAGAACAGAAGGCTGAACACGCCCCGTGCTCAGTGAACACAGGGGCGTGCCCAAGTGCCATCATAAAAGACAAAGCTATAGAAGCTTATATTGCCCACCACGGGGCCGTGCTCAGCGGACATGGGGCCGTGGTCAACTATAAGATTCGCAGAATCCAGGCAAATCTTGATAGTACAGATACGCTTCTGCACACGGGGGCGTGCCTAGCGGACACGGGGGGCGTGGTCAACTAATGCAGACAAACTGCAATTAATGAAGACAGAGAAGAGGATGGACACGGGGCCGTGCCCACTGGACACGGGGTCGTGCCCGAGCTACTGTTTAGGCTATAAATAGGGTGCTTGGCTCATTTGCAAACCATCGCTTGGCACACCACCTCTCTCACACTTCACCCACCACCCACCACCATCACAACACCATCATCCACCACCATCATCCATTGTCCATCATAGAGTGTGTGAGTCATCTCGGGATCCAAGATTGATCGTAAGAGTTCTTGACAATCAAAGGCCATGTTTGCCTAAGAAGTCTCTTACATCACTTGGTAAAGACAAGTGTCTAGTGTAATACTTTTTATTTTTAATCTTTTCGCACTTTTTACTTGGTTATGTATTAATGACTTTAATAACTAGTTTCTTATGTTGAAGGTGATTCTTCCTTATCGTTTGTCCGTGGTGTCTTGGCATTATTTTACTGTCTATATAAAATAAAAGATTTTCACCATTCATATCTCCACGGTCTATATGGAGGTATGTTGGCTACCTGGTCGGGGGTTAAGGGAACGGTTTGGTAAGAGTCTTGCCTTGTTCAGTGTATAGATCCTGCAAGGACCTGGGTCAAATTTAGTAGGACCTCCTTCAATACCCACCGGTATTAGATGGCGGGGGTCCAAACTCTTTGATCCCCTCATATGTAAGCTACTATTAATACTTTAACCTGGCTACTTAGGACTGTATCCCTGCTGACTCAGACTACTTAGCTGAGGGTAACGTCACCTTCAAAAGAGGGGCCTACATTAATATGCATTAATAACTTAATTAATTATCTTTCAATAATCTGACTCTTTCGGATTGTATCCTTGCTGACTCAAACTACTGGGTTGAGGGTAACGTCACCTTCAAAAGAGGGGCCTACTACAATAACTAAGATAATCTCTTAAAAAATGCAAAAGTGCGGAAATAATCAAAGGTTACACTAAACATGAGTCGGAGCCAAGTGATTCATCTTGTCTATCTGTTTTTTGTTTTTATTTTTATTTTTATTTTTATTTTTCAGCATTTTAGTTAGTTTTATTTTTCTTAGTTTAAAACCTTTTTTTCTAATTTTTGATTTGATTAGACATTGAGGATAAACCGGTACTAAAAGCTCTTGTGTCCTTGGACGACCTCGGTATCTTACCAACACTATACTACGCTCACGATGGGTGCACTTGCCCATATGTGTGTTTAGTGTTAGTAAATATCGTGTTTTATAAATTTAAAACTTGACTAAAAAGTGTAAAAGGGCTGAAAATATACATTAAAAACCATACACACTTCACACGCATCAAGTTTTTGGCGCCGCTGCCGGGGACACAAGGATTTTAAGAAAGTTTAAAATCGGCGGCCTAATCAGTTTTTCAAAACTTTTTCAAAACGCGCGCACATTTTTCTGTATTTTAGTTTAGTTTTGTATTTACAGTAGGTTGAACACGGGCCGTGCTCACTGAACACGGGGCCGTGCTGCATATTTTTCATAAAACACCAAGATATAGTAGCTTGAACACGAGGCCGTGCTCATTGAACACGCCCCTGTGCTCAACGAAATCAGTAACTTTAATTAAAACGCCCAGATACAGATTCTGTACACGGGGCCGTGTCCAGCCTCTGTCTCCGTTTTTATTTTTGTTTTCTGATCTCGAGACTTGGTTGTGGTCTGCAGAGTGATTCTTATGGATCAATACTCGGGAGGTTACAACTATACCTATGAGGAGGATGATTATAGGAGTAACTATTGCACTAATTGTGGTGACCCGCACTCGGTTCAATATTGTAACTTATATCAACCATCCATTTCATACACCTACTATGAGGAGCCCAGGTACGAGCCATCAACTTCATACACATCCTATGAAGACCAAAGGTATGAACCTTCTCCCTCATACTCGTAGTTTAATGAACCAATGTATGAGCCTTCATACTCATACTATGAAGAACCAAGATATGAGCCACCACCTTCGTATGCTTATTATGAGGAACCATGGCGTGAACAACCCACCTCATATGAGTATTATGAAGAACAAAACTACGACCCTTATCCATCATATGCTTACAATGAAGAACAATGGTGTGAACCATCTACTTCATATGGATATTATGAGGAACAAAGGATCGAACAACCGGATTCAAGCTTTGAAAATCCCGATCCTTTTTCTATAACCGAAGTGACCGATAGGATATTAGAACACCTTAAAGTTATCGAGCGCTATATAAAAGAATCTCGCGCAAGGGAAGAGGAGTCCCGCGCAAGAGAAAAATTAAATAAAGAAGAGATAATTGAAAGTGTAAAAATGGAGGAACAAATAAGTGAAAAACCGACACATGAGTTAAACAACGAAAAAGGTGAGTCCGACAACGCTAAAATTCAAAAAGAGTCTAATTTTGAAGAAATTAATCTCTTGTCACCTTCTTTTGAAAATCATTGTTTAGTTCCAACTCATGCTAAGTTTTTAAAAGAGTTAAACACTAACACTAAAATTGACGAAACGGTAAGTGTTAAGTTAACTAAAGATCAATCCTCGCTAATAAAAGAAGATCCATTTGAAATCAACATTACACTGGTTCCATGTTTTTTTTTCAAAATTCATATATTAGTAATGTCACAATTGATAAAGATCTTTGTGTTAACATAATGCCCAACTACATTTTCGAAAAATTAAGTATTAGTGATTTTTCTCCACTTCAAATACCCATTTTTTATCTAATCGGAAAATAATAAAATAAATAGGGGTAGTTGAGGATGTCTTGGTTCAAACAAATCAAATGGTAATCCCAACCGACTTTGTCATCCTTGATGACGCTCCTCTAGTGTTGGGACGACCTTTTGTGAAAACACACAAAGCTTTGATTAATCGGAAGAAAAACAACTTACACATTCAATTAGGGGCCTTCAAAAGGTGTGTCGATCTTGAACGATCAATGAAGTATCTAATCGGCAATGACGACCCCCTAATTGAAGATGAGCCATAACCACCCGATAAGGAGGGTCTAGCCAAGGACCCTTATAAACGTGGCGCACCACGGAGGCATTCCGCGGAACTATCCTTAGTTTTAGATTAGTTTAACTTTTATGTTTTCTAGTTTAGTTTTTAATTTTCAGGAATAAAACACACTCGGGATGGTGAAGGATAACAAGGGAAACTTGGACCAGCACCCCATGCACGAAAACAGGGCCATCCGATAAAATTTTCTTCATTACAGCAAGTTCATCACGGGCCGTGTCCGCCCAACACCAATATTTCCGACTGACAAATGTTTTTAAAACACGTTTCAGGTAACCCAATGTGACAGCCAATTAATAAAAAGCCAGCTGGAGAGCACTGAAGGCTTGGGGATAATGTGGCTATAAAAGTTACCAAATAAACGGTGTTTTAAATTTAAATAAAATAGGGTTCATCCCTATAAATGTATTGTAATAAGAAACTTGGGATTTACCCATGTGATTATTAATATTAAATAAGGTGGTTTTACTCTGATAAACATTTCCTAACTACGGTCCTGATGTGAATTCTGCTGCAAGATTAAATAAACCTGATACCACCGAAACTCTGAGATCGTGTCCGCTCGTTCCCGGGACTTAGGGATCGGGGGTTGTGACAGAAGGTGGTATCAGAGCCAAAGAAGTGTTTTGCTGACACTTAAATTCTATATTTTGTGTTAGGAAATAAATTACGGAAATACGTGTATAACTGTAATTATGTGTTATTTGACTATTTGTTAGTTTTCAGTATGGGTGATCAAGGACCATCAGACGTGAATCGTCAGTTATCTGATTCACCTAGGAGTGAGGGTACATCATCACAGCCTGCCCTTTCAGGGTATTCTGCTGATCAGGAGGAAGGAATATTTGCCTTTAGAGCTCAATCTGAAGAACCATTTCCTAATAAGAAACGAGGATGGTTCAGTAAAGAAGCTTTTGCTCGTAGAAAAAGAATGCGAAAATTGCAACAGCAAAGGGCTTTAGCAGCTATTAAGCGAGAGACGAATGCCCATACTCAAGATATGCTAAATAGAAGCCTAGCTAATTTTCATATCCTAGCTACAACTGCTGCTGACCCAAGTCTGGAACAATTAGTAGCCCCACAACCACAAAACCCAGAACAACCCATGGAGATAGAAAACCAGGAAAACCAAATGGAGATGCACGACTTTAACCCAGAAGAAATCCCTAGGGTATCTGCACCAAACCCCCTAGACCCGAATTACGACCCCTGGTGGGACGATAATAGGGACTTTGTGCAACGTTACCCTATCCAGGATTATCCACCCATATAGAACATAGAAGCCTACCCAGGTATGGACCCTCTAGATCCCTATTACCAAGATGATTATATTAGGGAGATATTAGAGGATCCTTATCAATTTCATGAATTGTCACCCCCATATCAGGAAAACGCACCCCAGATTCCAAACCCAGTCCGAGAACCTGCACCCCCAATGAGTGCAGAAAACGTTCAACAACTTGGGACTTTTGGGGAGGAAATTTTGGAGAGCAGTGAGAGAATGCGTCAGGTGGGAGAGCGTCTCGTATGGAAATACAATAACCGCAATATGGATTTTTGGATAAATCCGTATTCGTGAACGTATGAATGGAGGAAATGATAGTAGTAATAATAATAATAATAATAATAATAATAATAATAATAATAATAATAATAATAAAATATATGTGTGTACAGAGGCATATTACTATGATTCTATTTCTGTTGGTATTGTAATTTTATTTCAGTACTAGTATGTAATAGACGCATAAGTATATGAAAAGAGTATAGTAGCAATGATCTACGTTTTTGGCTAGATTGTGTGTCATGTGATTAACTATATTAGATATAAATTGTGATATTAATATGGGATAAATGTTTAAAAATTCAGATGGCCGACGAAGGAAATCAAGAAAATCTGAATAACGATAACCAGAGTAACATTAACGTGGTTAATGAAAATCCAAGCATCAATAACAATGGAAACCAAGTGGATAATAGTGTTATCCAACATATAGTGGCACAAGGAATTATAGATGCGATGCCGTTTATTCTTCAAAATATTAAAGATGCTGATAACAAAAGTAAGCATAGCAGTAAGCGACCTGTTGAACCAGAAAACAGAGTGAACAATGGACCTATACTTCAATTGCCTATTCCCAAAAGAAGAAGAACCATGCCTTATGGTTGTTCTTATAAAGAATTTTGGTCTTGTAAACCAATGGAATTCTCGGGCAACGAAGGGGCCATTGCTACCCTACGCTGGATAGAAAAGACTGAGGCAGTCTTAAGAATAAGCAAGTGTGCTGAAGAAGATAAGATATTGTTTGCTTCTAATATCTTTAAGAATGCAGCACTAGAATGGTGGAACACTATCCTCCAGACAAGAGGAAGTGATCAAACCTACAATATGGAATGGGAAGAATTTAAAAACAAAGTAGAAAGGAAATTCTGCCCACCCAATGAAAAAGAACAGATAGCAAACAAATTTCTAAACCTTAGAATGACTGGTGTGGATAGTAAGGGATACACTAAAATATTCTTTGAATATGCTAGAATAGTGCCAACTCTTGCTTCACCAGAACCAGTGTTAATCTCCCGTTATATTTGGGGATTAATTGGAGAGATTAGACACGTAGTCAAGGCAGCTAGACCTCAAACTATAGAAGAAGCTGTAGAACTAGCCAATACCTTGACAGATGAGTTAATCCGTACTAGAGAAGAAGATCAGAGGAGGAACTTAACCCAAAGACTTACTCAAGAATTTCGTTCTGGAAATTTCAATCGTAGGAATACGGGTTCTACCTCTGCACCATACTGCAAGGTCTGCAAGAAAAAGCATTCGGGAAAATGCTCCATTCTCTGCAATTATTGCAAGATGCCATGGCACAAGGAAGAAAATTGTAGGAATAAATCCAGTAATGGATTGTGCTACAACTGTGGAGAAAAAGTTCATATCAGGCCAAACTGTCCGAAATTGACCCCAGCTGCAGACAACAAAAATACTAAAAATGCTAGAGCATTTGTTCTGACTGCAGAAAAAGCCCAGATGATCCCAAACGTTATAGCTGGTACGTTTTTAGTTAATGATATATTTTCTAAAGTATTATTTGACTCTGGTGCGAACCAAAGTTTTATTAATACTTCGTTTTGCAAAATTCTAAATCAGTCATTAACTAAACTACCACAAGAATGTCTAGTAGAAACAGCTAATGGAGAAACCGTTAGAATTTCTGAAATCTTGCAGGGTGCAAGTATAGAAATTTCAAATCAGAAATTTATTGCAAATCTTTATCCCATGAATCTGGTAGGATTTGATGTTGTTTTAGGAATGGATTGGTTAATAGCCAATAAAGCCAATATTGTATGTGATCAAAAGTCAATTCAAGTAAATTCACCAAAAGGTAAAACGATCACAATTAAAGGAGATAAACCTTCTAGGTCCACTAAGTTCATCTCTGTGATGAAAACAACAAGTTGTATAAGAAAAGGTTCTATAGTGTATTTGATTTCCATAATCACTATCACTAAAGGAAAAGAACTAAAAGATATTCCAGTAGTATCTTAGTTTTCAGATGTCTTTCCAGAAGAATTACCAGGACTACCTCCAAACAGAGAAGTTGAATTCAGAATTCACCTGCTACCAAGAACATCACCAATTGCCAAAGCACCTTACCGTTTGGCACCTGCAGAAATGCAAGAATTGAAGAAACAATTAGATGAATTGTTAGAGAAAGGATTCATACAACCAAGTTCGTCACCATGGGGAGCACCGATACTGTTCGTTAAAAAGAAGGACGGATCAATGCGTATGTGCATCGACTACCGTGAATTAAACAAGGTTACGATTAAGAATCGGTACCCATTACCGAGAATCGATGATCTGTTTGATCAACTGCAATGAGCTCGATTTTTCTCTAAAATCGATTTAAGGTCAGGATATCATCAATTAAAGGTACAGGAAGAGGACATTCCTAAAACCGCATTCAGAACAAGGTATGGCCATTATGAATTTACTGTCATGCCATTTGGTTTAACCAATGCCCCAGCTGTATTTATGGACATGATGAACCGAATATGTAAACCATATTTGGATAAATTATAATTGTTTTCATAGATGATTGTCACACCCCGATATTTCCACGTATTACCGGTGGGCCCGGTGGGGAGTATCGTGACGTAGTTGATATCATCATAGTCAAACAACACAATATATAAATGCACAGCGGAAGCAAAAGATAATTATATTACATTCCGAATATAAAGTAATGTCAAAGTATTACAACGGAAAGTAAAAAAATCCACATGCGGATCAAATAAAAGAAAACTGTTCAGCAGACTTTAGGCATCTAGAACTTGCAAGATTCCCTATTGACGCCCTGAGCTCCCAGCCAATTACGCATAGTACCTGCCACTTAACCTTTTGGAAAATATGTCAGTTTACACTGGTAAATACAATTAACTGACTCGTTTTGAAAATGTTTAAGAAAATTGGTTTGAATGCACAAGGCACAAACATTCTTTCATAACCTGGGACAATTTTATTAATAAAAATCTTGTATCCGATTTACTTGGTTGTCCAACATTTAGGGCCGGTGATTATACAATACAAGTCGGTCAAGATTAATCGACACACCATAAATATAACTCACAAGAAGACATCCTTACGAGTGAGTATATCTTTTACATACGCAACAAGAGGTGTTATGCCTTCACCTTGTGCTTAAGTTATGGCCATTCATGTTTTAAATGAGCCAAGGATATCCAGGACACGGTCATTAACCCCCAATGTTATTTGTTATCAATCAATACAGATTAAAACGGGATTATGCAATTTAATCATCTCCGATTAAAAGGTTTCTACACCCGACCAAGCGGTATTTTTATAATACCGTATCCCAAGCCCGTATAAGGAAAAATAAGTTAAAAGTATTTACCTGAGCTAGCAAATGCAATTTATACTCAACCGTATATTCTAATCAGCAAGCACAAGTACTTCTACTGGGGCTCTCAATCTGGAATGAAGGTTTATTAACCTATTAGATTCCTAACGGGTCTTAATTAAGTTGTAACTTAGACCGGTTAGTTTTAAGGAACGGTTCACGGTTCAAAACGCACGATTAAGCGAAGACCGGAATAAAATGTGATTTAGACCCAACAAGTTTGGATACTTGTATAATATGGGTAAACTAAACACATTCTGGATTTTGATATAAAAACGATATGGTTTGACCCGCTTCGGCTAATATATGCAAACTAGTTACATAAGCCGATCCGAACGCGAAAAGTGCGTAACGAGTAACCAAATGAATCATATACAGGTTTCCTAAGTTAATATACCTTAAATATGTTGTGATATCAGTAGGATACCTTCCATTATGCCCAAAACGAGTTTACTCTCAATTTAAGCCCCGTAGGGGTATTTTGGTCATTTAAAAGATTATAAAAGAGGTTAATTAAAATTCTGAGATTCGGGTACAAATACATCAGTAGAATAACTTATTTTATTAGGTCATATCAGTTGGTAATAGGTCTTATATGCCAAAATGGTTTCAAACCCAAACTATGCGTTTAATACGCTTAAAAAGCCATTTTAAGCGATTTCCGGGTTACACAGGAAATCTGAGTTTTCTGATCAGGTTATAAAGTTCAAAATACTTTATTTATTATATAAAATTAGTAGCAATTGGATTGGTGTGAAAATACCATGTAAAACTCATTTTATACACAAAATGGGTATAATCGGTATTTACCAAATTAAGGCGATAGTCTTAGGTTATGATCAGTTTAAAAATCTTACATCAGTGGGTAAAAGGTTTGGTGTCAAAAATTGGGTTTAGATAGGCTTTATGCTAATTGCGCCGTTTAATTACTAAAAGGCGTTATAATTACGCTAATGAGCATAACTCCTAATCTAGACCTCCAACTGATGTGAAAATTTAGGGACAACTTTATAAATCAGTAATAAGGATTATTGTCCTTTCACATTTCCAAAATTCTCGTTTTATGGTCAAAAGAGCATATTGGTCAACATTAGGCAATTAACGGAAACGCGTAAACGAATGGGGCAATCAACGAACCAAGCACAGAGGGTTATACCAACATGTAACCTGGTCCTAAGGAAGCCCTAAGGCATTTCTAAACCTATCTAATTCGGGTCAGAACTGAAGTCAAAGCAAAAGTCAAAGTTTTGCGACTTTCGGTTACGAACCGGGTCTAAACAGAAAATTGTCGGATCAAACAAGCATAGGTCAGTTCTTATACTTATTACCAAGTTATATGAGTGATAAAATAGGTTACATGCCTTCTACATTGCTAATTACATGTTAATTTGCAAATTAAGCTTCTGTTGACTTTTTCTAAACAACTTTGACCCGACATTTGATCTAGTTAGAGTGGGAATCTGAGGGTGCCCTTTTAAGGGTTTATTGCCCACATAAATACCAACTTATAACTACATTCAATTTGACTAATCACTGGAGCATTAGTGATTAATCAATAAGTCAAACCTTAATTACGACGGTTTGACTTTTAAGCTAATAACTAGGTAAAACTCAATTAAGGAAGATCAAGGATGCTTACCAAGGTCTAATGCACGAACAGGAATGCTTAGAGAATGGCCTTGAGCTCCAGAAATGATCGGATGTTGAGTTGGAAATGAATGATCAAAATGTGCAAACATTGGGGCTTTTTATAGTGTTCTTGATCCATTAAGATCATGACAAATCATGCTATACATGATCCCTGATGATTAACAAGTGTCCCTAGGGCCTAAGAAATAGTTTAGGCGGCTCTTGGAAGTGTTAAAGGGCAATACAAGTCGCTTACATGGGCTGAACAGGAAATTTACAAGTTTCTGCATCTGGTCAACGCTTATGGACCGTAAGTTCCAGGTCTTACGGTCCGTAAGGACCTGGTCAGCATTCAGAAACTTTCATTTGTTGACAGTGTTAGCCCCTGCACCTTCAAATGCCATTTCCGACACATCCAAGGCCCGTTAAACCATTTTAAGGCTCTACAATGATGCCTAAGTATGGGGAACATGAAACATGCTCCAAAATATGCCGGATGTCGGTTCGTTTGGTCGTACGGTCACGTTGTTCGGTTAATTACGACGAAACACGGACGGACGTGAAAAACGAACCAATTGACGCGACGAATGGAATTTTATCAAGCCAAACACTAAAATAACATATTTTAGTGTTTACATAAATTTTTGGGTGTCCGGGGATATTCAGAATGTGAGATATGCGCGTAAACGCAAACTTGTGCGCTTTTTGACACTTTTAGTCCCTGCATGACTTAAAAGCTTATTTTTGCGCACCAAACACCTTTAAGCCTATATCTAAGCTATATTAGGGATAATTATGGTATGTTTATCTCATGGTCATATTCCAAAAGGTCCGATAACATACGAATCGGTATACTTTAGCAGTTTGACGCTTTAGGTCCCTCAAATGCGTAAACCTGCGTAAATCATCATTTAATAGCATTGAAGCCTCATCTAATCCATATTAGGCATTCTTGAAGGTATTATTAAACATCATAATGCTTCGGGCTCGATAAAAGGTCATTCAGAGGTATAATTAAACATATTGACACTTTTAGTCCCTTATACTTGCAAAGTTGCGCGTAACTTCACTTTTGGGCATAAAAGCCTTGGGTGGCCAATGATTAGCAAATCCCGAGATTATAATAAAATATCATGAGGCTCTCGGTTTGTTAAAAGGTCACTCAGAGGTAAGAATTAACATGTTGACGTTTTTAACCCTTTTCTACGCAAACTTTCAATTAATTACATAAACGGGTACACTTGATTAACAAGTGGCTCATTTGTGAATATAAAACCATAAAAGGTTATTTAGAAACTTATTTTAGGTATGATAATACTTCCAGTTCTTTCATAATCAAAGTTTTTGATTTTTTCGAAAAATTAGTCCTTTAATTTCAACGTTTGACTTCATTAGGGTTTATTACCCGTGTCAATACTTCATTGGACGTGATTTTTTGAGGTGTAACATCCTCACCCCCTTAAAAGAAATCTCGACCTCGAGATTTGCTTAAAGTAAAGGAAGTACTTTCTGTCGTATCAAGATACAAGGAGGTTACAGAGATTTTCCAAATCTCAGGCTCCAGTTCATCCATCCTTGCTGGTGTCAAATGAGTGACACATTTATGTTACGAGTCCACGGATTTCTTAATCAGAGACTCTTACTTAGACAATTCCATTCTGGATATCATCTTTGAATACCATTTGTTGACTTTAATACCGTATGACCATTGGCATATCTTTGTGGTTCCATGCATTAAACCTCCATACTGATCAGGCATGGAAGCAATCTATGGAACATATTAAGATACACTAATCCTCATATGGCACTTTTGTCATACCATCTGGTATTCGTAATCGATGGAGATCAAAGAGATGTCAATTTCATATGATGATGTACCTCATCTGGAGAGAGGGTACACTAGAATTGCACGACTGAAGATTTCTGACAGGAACAGAAGAAACGGTTCCTATGATTTTCGTCTGTAAGTTTTACCTTACACTTAATATCTAGGGTTCTCATGGAAGACTTTAAGTGTTTGTTATACCCACCATCTATGAAGGATTGATTGGTATCCGAATCAAAGCAGAACTCTTAGCGTTCATTCTACTTCATATTTTATGCTTAAGGTTCTAATAGGCAGATTTAAATACTTACAAAATTTATTCCACAAATGACTTATCTGTACCTGCATCAAACAATACCCTTGCATATACATCATGGATAAGGACGTACCGGTTATAATATTGTCATCTTGTATGGCTTCTTTTGCATCCATCTGAGAGGCCTTAGCGTCAGTCTTCTTATCTCCTTTAAGCTTCTTCGCATACCTTGGACAATTGGATTTGATATGCCCTTTCTCGTTACAGTTGTAACAAGTCGCATCTCCTATCATCTGGCATTCCAATGTTTTATGCTCACTAGATTTGCAGATCCCACAATGTAGAGGTTGAGGCTCAAATCTGCATTTCCCGTAATGGCGCTTCTTGCAAGTCTTGCATACAGGTTTCTGGTTGGACTTTTGTTTATTCTTTTTCTTAGAATTCTGGGAGTTATCTTCCTCCCTTTTCCTTTCTAGTTCATCCTTTGCATTAGAGGCATGAACGAGATCCTCCTTATTAGAGAGGAAATGTGGTCCTAGATAAAATTTGGGGCGTGTAGCATGGGGGTCCTTGAACTTTTTCACAGCCTTATTCACAGCTTTTCCAACAGCTGCGTCTATCATAGTTTGCAGAACATCACTGGAAATTCTAAGGTTCACAATTGTAGCATCATTGGCATGTGTCGTATCATCCATAACACGACCAACGGCCGTCTTATCTGAGTTTGCCATACTCGATATTGGTTCCTAACACCAATAAAACAATTTCTTAGTTGCAATCCAACAACTGCTATTCCTCATCCTGATGGCCTTAATATATACTAACCATGGTATCAATAACCCATACAGGCTAATATAGCACTAACATTCTTAATGAACGTTATTTAAAATATATATTAATATTACTTAGCCTAGGTCGCAAAAGACCATCAATGGCATTTAAGGTTTGGACCTAGTCCATCACTTTTCTGACAGAGGATCAAAACGTCACATCTGCCTTTATTATATTGAAGAATTTAGGTAACTTGAAAGCTTTCCATAGGAATATCAGAAAAGAGTGATTCCTAATAGATATAAAATATCCATCTAAGGTTCGTTGGAGTATTCTCTAAAGTATCATCGGCCAATTTCTATCTCGCGTTAAATGACCAGAGTCCTAGTCAGGCGGAGACAACAGTTCCCAACAGTTATCGTTCATTATAGAATCATATGAGCCAGCATCAAATAAATTTCTGCATAAATTGCTTGATAAGGAAAGGTACCTGCTATATAGTTATAATTCTGCACCATCTCCTGGGCGTTTATCCGGAAGACTCATGCGTTTGTTTTCCTGGCCTCTCCAGGCTTCTTTATAAGCTTTGGGTAGTTGGTTTTGATGTGCCCTTCCTCGTTACAATTGTAACATGTGGCGTTCTTTAACTCCTTGCAATCTAAGGTTTTGTGACCCTTGGTCTTGCAAATTCCACACAATTTAGCACGTGGGTCGATTGTACATTTTCCCGAATGTTGCTTTCTGCAGTTACTGCATTTGGGTCTGTTATTAGACTGACTCGAGTTTTTCCTAAACTCGGAATCTTTCCCGTGCTCAAAGCTTCCCTTCTTCTTCTTGTTATATTGATGAGAGTTTTCCTCCTCTCTTTCTCTTCTTCCCTCGCCAGAAGCCTTAACAGACTTATTTCTGATTGCATCTAAGGTGAGAGATAAGGATAAGTCCACTGCGGACCTATATGTGGTTCGCCTAGATGCTTTAACATTTCCTTTTATCTCTGGTGCTAGGCCTCCAATGAAACGCGCTATGCATTTAGGTTCAGGGGTGACTAAATAAGGAACTAGGCGGGACATAGTGTTGAAACTTGTCACATATGCCTGACAATCCAAATTCTCCATGACCAGAGTCAAGAAGTTTGATTCTATCTTTTCTACCTCATGCTGAGGGCAATAGTTTTCCTTGACTAATGCAACAAATTGATCCCAAGATAAGTTGTAGAGTAGAACCTTTCCCGTGGCTTGGAGCAATGATCTCCACCATGCCAACGCTTCTCCTTTGAATGATTGTGAAACAAATTTCACAACATCTTGCTCCGCACAACCGCTAATGTCAACAACAGCGTCCATCTCATCGAGCCATGTCATGCAATCGATGGCCCTTTTTTCTCCTGTAAACTCTCTAGGCTTGCAGGAGACAAAATACTTATATGAGCAGGTCTTAACTGGTGCCTCTTGATGAAGCACAACCTGTCTAGACGGAATACTCCTTTGATTTGACAAGTTATGAACATCGTCCTCCCTTGACTCATGTGTTTTAGAAGGGGGCTTACTACGAGCCACAGGTAGAGTCTTAGAGTGGGTATCATTTGATTCATCATACTGTCTGTCAAGAGCTCGAGTGACAGCATAATCTATTATTGCCTGTAGTTCTGCTCCGGTTACATTAATTCTGGTAGTATCATTGTTCTCCTTCATGTGGCTGTTAACTTCATCTAATCCAGCCATGTAGCTTGATGGCTACATAAACATTGACAATGATTTATTCAGAGGTTATTATGAAATTATCATTTTTGATAATTTATTAACCATGGTAATATAAACCATATGGGTTAATTTGTTAATTTTTATTAGTATTTTCATTATAATCTATCCTAGTGCATAAATCATTAAGGATATTTACAGTGGCACAACAGGCCTTGTCACAAGGACAGTTTTGAATTTACAAGCCATGATCGTTTGGGATCGAGGCATTTAAGGTTTGAGCATAGTTGGTTACTTTTCTTGACAGAGAGTCGACGACTACAACTGTCTTTTGTCTTCTAGGACAATAGATATAGCCCGTGGGCATTTCTCTTCTGAGGGATGTTTATGATATGATCATCTTTTCAGATGCTATTAGTCGAGATCGTATGGATCATACCGACTATTATGCTTGGACATGGTCCAACATTTTTAGACAGGAGGTCAAGACCACCACTGTCGTTGTCTTAACAGACAACAAGTTTAGCCCGTAGGCACTTCATCACTAATGG
Source organism: Helianthus tuberosus (assembly GCA_030545235.1). Classification (NCBI taxonomy): domain Eukaryota; kingdom Viridiplantae; phylum Streptophyta; class Magnoliopsida; order Asterales; family Asteraceae; genus Helianthus; species Helianthus tuberosus. The sequence continues at coordinate 38,115,324 of CM060382.1, read as the reverse complement.
ATGTTTATAATATGATCATCTTATAGGATGATATAAGCCATGATTTCTAGATCATTAGGCCAAATCAGGAAATTTGAAAAATTCCAATATAGGGATGACTATTGTGATTTTCTCAGATCACTTTTGTCAAGAGTGCTAACACGTTCTTAGGTGTTAACAATATGATCATCTTTATTTCATGATTTAAGCCATGATTTCTAAATCACTAGGCTAGACAAGAAAATTGGAAGAATCCAATATAAGGATGACTGTTGTGATTTTCTCGAATCACATTTGTCAAGAGTGCTAACACGTTCTTAGGTGTTAACAAGGATCTGAATCTCTTGAATATGTCTTACCATCTTGGCCATGTCTAAAAATGACACGTGGCTAGGTCTTGCATTCTTAGATTTTTGTCATTTTATTATAATGGTAGATCTTGTAAAAGGAATATTATTTTTCATTTATTTCATTTTTTCATGCTTAGAATGAAAATTTAAATTTAATCATTCCACTAAAAATTTAAAAGTACAGATGTGCCCTAGACGGGACTTGAAAGGAATAATGTTGTCCTCGAAGGGACTGAAAGATAAATATGTCCTTATAAGGACTATTAAAGAAACGATCTTTAGCAAAAGGAGTTTTCTTCTTCACTTTACTTTCGAATGTTCCCTCCCTGGATGCTCGTTTCATTCTAGCCGCGGTACGAAGCTCAGCAATTCTAGGCTCCGGATGTGAGGAATTTCTAATACGGCTTCTTCGCTTGGCGACATATCCAATATATATAAGAAATTGGAAGCAATAGTTTTCAGATTATGGTTGAGAGTATTCCTATGTTAAGTATAGACTCAGAAGGTCAAGGAATGTGCTACTGTGTCATTGAGATTAAACAAAAAGGCTAGTGTTTAATTCACTCAATGTTGGCTCTAATACCAACCTGTCACACCCCGATATTTCCACGTATTACCGGTGGGCCCGGTGGGGAGTATCGTGACGTAGTTGATATCATCATAGTCAAACAACACAATATATAAATGCACAGCGGAAGCAAAAGATAATTATATTACATTCCGAATATAAAGTAATGTCAAAGTATTACAACGGAAAGTAAAAAAAATCCACAGGCGGATCAAATAAAAGAAAACTGTTCAACAGACTTTAGGCATCTAGAACTTGCAAGATTCCCTATTGACGCTCTGAGCTCCCAGCCAATTACGCATAGTACCTGCCACTTAACCTTTTGGAAAATACGTCAGTTTACACTGGTAAATACAATTAACTGACTCGTTTTGAAAATGTTTAAGAAAATTGGTTTGAATGCACAAGGCACAGACATTCTTTCATAACCTGGGACAATTTTATTAATAAAAATCTTGTATCCGATTTACATGGTTGTCCAACATTTAGGGCCGGTGATTATACAATACAAGCCGATCAAGATTAATCAACACACCATAAATATAACTCACAAGAAGACATCCTTACGAGTGAGTATATCTTTTACATACGCAACAGGAGGTGTTATGCCTACACCTTGTGCTTAAGTTATGGCCATTCACTTTTTAAATGAGCCAAGGATATCCAGGACACGGTCATTAACCCCCAATGTTATTTGTTATCAATCAATACAAATTAAAACGGGATTATGCAATTTAATCATCTTCGATTAAAAGGTTTCTACACCCGACCAAGCGGTATTTTTATAATACCGTATCCCAAGCCCGTATAAGGGAAAATAAGTTAAAAGTATTTACCTGAGCTAGCAAATGCAATTTATACTCAGCCGTATATTCTAATCAGCAAGCACAAGTACTTCTACTGGGGCTCTCAATCTGGAACGAAGTTTTATTAACCTATTAGATTCCTAACGGGTCTTATTTAAGTCGTAACTTAGACCGGTTAGTTTTAAGGAACGGTTCACGGTTCAAAACACACGATTAAGCGAAGACCGGAATAGAATGTGATTTAGACCCAAAAAGTTTGGAGACTTGTATAATATGGGTAAACTAAACACATTCTGGATTTTGAGATAAAAACGATATGGTTTGACCCGCTTCGGCTAATATATGCAAACTAGTTACATAAGCCGATCCGAACGCGAAAAGTGCGTAACGAGTAACCAAATGAATCATATACAGGTTTCCTAAGTTAATATGCCTTAAATATGTTGTGATATCAGTAGGATACCTTCCATTATGCCCAAAACGAGTTTACTCTCAATTTAAGCCCCGTAGGGGTATTTTGGTCATTTAAAAGATTATTAAAGAGGTTAATTAAAATTCTGAGATTCGGGTCCGAATACATCAGTAGAATAACTTATTTTATTAGGTCATATCAGTTGGTAATAGGTCTTATATGCCAAAATGGTTTCAAACCCAAACTATGCGTTTAATACGCTTAAAAAGCCATTTTAAGCGATTTCCGGGTTACACAGGAAATCTGAGTTTTCTGATCAGGTTATAAAGTTCAATATACTTTATTTATTATATAAAATCAGTAGCAATTGGATTGGTTTCAAAATACCATGTAAAACTCATTTTATACACAAAAAGGGTACAATCGGTATTTACCGAATTAAGGCGATAGTCTTAGGTTATGATCAGTTTAAAAATAATTAAAAATCTCAAAATATTATATTACATTATTGGGTAAAAGTTTTGGTGTCAAAAATTGGTTTTAGATAGGCTTTATGCTAATTGCGTCGTTTAATTACTAAAAGGCGTTATAATTACGCTAATGAGCATAACTCCTAATCTAGACCTCCAACTGATGTGAAAATTTAGGGACAACTTTATAAATCAGTAATAAGGATTATTGTCCTTTCACATTTCCAAAATTCTCGTTTTATGGTCAAAAGGGCATATTGGTCAACATTAGGCAATTAACGGAAACGCGTAAACGAATGGGGCAATCAACGAACCAAGCACAGAGGGTTATACCAACATGTAACCTGGTCCTAAGGAAGCCCTAAGGTATTTCTAAACCTATCTAATTCGGTTCAGAACTGAAGTCAAAGCAAAAGTCAAAGTTTTGCGACTTTCGGTTCCGAACCGGGTCTAAACAGAAAATTGTCGGATCAAACAAGCTTAGGTCAGTTCTTATACTTATTACCAAGTTATATTAGTGATAAAATAGGTTACATGCCTTCTACATTGCTAATTACATGTTAATTTGCAAATTAAGCTTCTGTTGACTTTTTCTAAACAACTTTGACCCGACATTTGATCTAGTTAGAGTGGGAATCTGAGGGTGCCCTTTTAAGGGTTTATTGCCCACATAAATACCAACTTATAACGACCTTCAATTTGACTAATCACTGGACCATTAGTGATTAATCAATAAGTCAAACCTTAATTACGACGGTTTGACTTTTAAGCTAATAACTAGGTAAAACTCAATTAAGGAAGATCAAGGATGCTTACCAAGGTCTAATGCACGACCAGGAATGCTTAGAGAATGGCCTTGAGCTCCAGAAATGATCAGATGTTGAGTTGGAAATGAATGATCAAAATGTGCAAACATTGGGGCTTTTTATAGTGTTCTTGATCCATTAAGATCATGACAAATCATGCTATACATGATCCCTGATGATTAACAAGTGTCCCTAAGGCCTAAGAAATAGTTTAGACGGCTCTTGGAAGTGTTAAAGGGCAATACAAGTCGCTTACATGGGCTGAACAGGAAATTTACGAGTTTCTGCATCTGGGCAACGCTTACGGACCGCAAGGTCCTGGTCTTACTGTCCGTAAGGACCTGGTCAACATTCAGAAACTTTCATTTGTTGACAGTTTTAGCCCCTGCACCTTCAAATGCCATTTCCGACACATCCAAGGCCCTTTAAACCATTTTTAAGGCTCTACAATGATGCCTAAGTATGGGGAACATGAAACATGCTAAAAAATATGCCGGATGTCGGTTCGTTTGGTCGTACGGTCACGTTGTTCGGTTAATTACGACGAAACACGGACGGACGCGAAAAACGAACCAATTGACGCGACGAATGGAATTTTATCAAGCCAAACACTAAAATAACATATTTTAGTGTTTACATAAATTTTTGGGTGTCCGGGGATATTCAGAATGTGAGATATGCGCGTAAACGCAAACTTGTGCGCTTTTTGACACTTTTAGTCCCTGCATGACTTAAAAGCTTATTTTTGCGCACCAAACACCTCTAAGCCTATATCTAAGCTATATTAGGGATAATTATGGTATGTTTATCTCATGGTCATATTCCGTAAGGTCCGATAACATACGAATCGGTATACTTTAGCAGTTTGACGCTTTAGGTCCCTCAAATGCGTAAACTAGCGTAAATCATCATTTAATAGCATTGAAGCCTCATCTAATCCATATTAGGCATTCTTGAAGGTATTATTAAACATCATAATGCTTCGGGCTCGATAAAAGGTCATTCAGAGGTATAATTAAACATATTGACACTTTTAGTCCCCTATACTTGCAAAGTTGCGCGTAACTTCACTTTTGGGCATAAAAGCCTTGGGTGGCCAATGATTGGCAAATCCCGAGAGTATAATCAAATATCATGAGGCTCTCGGTTTGTTAAAAGGTCACTCAGAGGTAAGAATTAACATGTTGATGCTTTTAACCCTTTTCTGCGCAAACTTTCAATTAATTACATAAACGGGTACACTTGATTAACAAGTGGCTTATTTGTGAATATAAAACCGTAAAAGGTTATTTAGAAACTTATTTTAGGTATGATAATACTTCCAGTTCTTTCATAATCAAAGTTTTTGATTTTTTCTAAAAATTAGTCCTTTAATTTCAACGTTTGACTTCATTAGGGTTTATTACACGTGTAAATACTTCATTGGACGTGATTTTTCGAGGTGTTACAATGATATTCTAATTTACTCTAAGAGTAAAGAGGATCATGCAAAACATTTGCACGCACTTTTAAGTCTGTTAAGAAAAGAAAAACTTTATGCTAAGTTTTCTAAGTGCGAATTTTGGTTAGAACAGGTGCAATTCCTTGGACATCTAGTCAATCATGAAGGAATTCATGTAGATCCAACAAAGATTGAAGCAATTACTAAATGGAAAACCCCTGAATCACCAACCGAGGTTAGAAGTTTCTTAGGATTGGCCGGTTATTATAGAAGATTTATTCAAGATTTCTCTAGAATAGCCATTCCCTTAACTAAGTTAACCTGTAAATCTGTTAAGTTTGAATGGGGATTAAAACAAGAAGAAGCCTTTAGAATTCTTAAGCAAAGATTGACCCATACACCCATACTAGCATTACCAGAAGGAGCTGAAGACTTTGTCATCTATTGTGATGCTTCTAGATTAGGTTATGGATGTGTATTGATGCAACGCCAAAAGGTTATAGCTTATGCATCTAGACAACTTAAAAACCATGAAGAGAATTATTCAACCCATGATTTAGAGTTAGGAGCTATAATTTTTGCTCTTAAGATTTGGAGACATTACCTTTATGGTAGTAAGTTTACCATATTCACTGATCATAAGAGTTTAAGGTATATCTTTAAGCAAAAGGAGTTGAATATGAGACAAAGACGCTGGATGGAGATACTCAGTGATTATGATTGTGATATCCAGTATCATGAAGGAAGAGCAAATGTAGTGGCAGATGCTCTAAGCCGCAAATATCATGAAAAACCAAAAAGGGTACGTTCTCTTAAATTAAATCTGCAAGTAGATTTAAATGATCAGATAAGAGAAACACAAGAATAAGTAATCAAGGATGATTCTGAAAAGCTAAAAGGTATGTTGAAAGAATTAAAACAAGGAACAGATGGAATTTGGAGATTCCATGAAAAGAGAATGTGGATACCTAAATTAGGAAACCTGCGTAATTGTATATTAGAAGAAGCCCATAAGTCTAAATATACAATGTATCCAGGAAGTGATAAAATGTACCAGGATTTAAGGAAAAATTTCTGGTGGATAGGAATGAAGAAAGATATAGCAGCCTATGTTTCTAAATGTTTAACTTGTTCACAAGTTAAAGCTGAACATCAAAAACCCTCAGGTTTGTTACAACAATTAGAAATACCGGTGTGGAAATGGGAATTGGTAACAATGGATTTTGTTACTAAATTACCCAAAACCAAGAAAGGAAATGATACAATCTGGGTGATTGTAGATAGACTAACTAAGTCAGCTCATTTCTTACCAATGAAGGAAACAATTAGTATGGAACAATTATCTAAATTGTATGTAAATGAAATTGTTTCTTTACATGGCATTCCTTTATCAATTGTTTCTGATAGGGATAGTCGATTTACCTCGCATTTTTGGTCAAGTTTCCAAAAGGCAATGGGAACCAAGTTAAAATTGAGCACAGCTTATCATCCTCAAACGGACGGACAAAGCGAAAGGACAATTCAAACAATGAAGGACATGCTTAGAGCTTGTGTAATTGATTTCGGAGGTAACTGAGACGATCATTTACCTTTAATAGAATTTTCTTATAATAATAGTTATCACACAAGTATCAATGCTGCACCATTCGAAGCACTTTATGGAAGAAAGTGTCGAACCCCAGTCTGTTGGGCAGAAATTGGGGAAAAGCAATTATCTGGACCTGAGATAGTACAAGAGACAACTGACAAGATTATTCAAGTCAAGGAACGACTGAAAGCAGCACGTGATCGACAAAAGAGTTATGCTAATAACCGACGCAAGCCATTGGAATTTCGAGTAGGAGATAAAGTACTGTTGAAAGTCTCTCCTTGGAAAGGAGTAGTAAGATTCATCAAACGAGGAAAGTTAAGTCCCAGGTATGTTGGACCTTTTAAGATTATTAGAAGAATAGGACCTGTAGCCTATTAACTACAACTGCCAGAGGAAATGGCAGGTATACATGAGGTATTTCATGTATCAACTCTTAAAAAGTGTTTAGCTGATGAATCACTGATAGTACCTCTTAAGGATATAGAGGTAAATGAACAACTTAAATTTGTAGAAAGACCTCTACAGATTGAAGACAGGAAAGTCAAGAATCTCAAACACAAGAGACTAGTTTTAGTCAAAGTGAAATGGGAGGACCTGAGTACACATGGGAGCTCGAGTCAGAAATGCAAAGGAAATATCCGCATTCATTCCAGTAGATCTCGAGGACGAGCTCTAAATTAAGGTGGGGAGAATTTAACAACCCTCGGTAAAACCAACACCCTTATAATATTTCCAACACCCTATTATATATTAAAATACCCTTATATGTCTTGAAATACACCCCGTATGTGAAAACCGAGCCTGTATTATATTATAGCATATAAAATAAATTAAAAATAAGAAAAATGGAATTGAGGCAGGCCGCGTAAACCCACCTCAATAGTTCACGCGGGCGGTATCAGGGTTTAAACCTGATATCGTTGAATCCTTTAGTTCAAGCGGGCCGCGTAAGAGTTCTAGATAGTTGACGCGGGCCGCGAGAGATCGTTAAACGCGGAGACATCCGGTGCTGACACGTGTTGACATCGTGTCGAGTCTACTTGGTGACCGGACTAAGCTATTATGTTGACCAGGGTTGATGCGGGCCGCGTAACCCTGGCCTGTGTTTTACGCGGGCCGCGTGGAGACCAGAATCAAGCCCTATATAAGAAGGCCATCAGCTTTCGTTTTCCGTCGCTCACATATTTCTTTCTAAACGAATTTCTGAAGTTATAAGCATAATAGTTGGGTATTATACCCTTAATTAGCGAGGTTCTGCTCTGTTGTAAGTATATAACCCCAGTTTCGTAATAGTTACGCTGCCCGATTGATTTAGGGTTCCGTAACAACTGTCGTGGTTCTGCCCGACGTAGTTGTTGGAATGCCGTCTCGGGGAGGGTATCATTAATAATTTCAAAGGGTTATGATACTAACCAATGTACATTTGTATAAATTATAGACTATATCCAGGAAACCCTTACAAGAAGCCTAAGATAGCAATGTGAGTAATCCTTCTTTTTGTGTAAACCTTTTTGTGAGTTTATCCTGTTTTTGTTAATCTTTTTGGTAATGTTTTACCAAACCTTAAATGTTTTACTATGAAATTTAGCAGTGATTGAGTCTTTGTAGTTCTTCAATTACTGCCAGTATGTTGGGGTTTTGTATACAAAATGTACTACACTGTGAGTAGTAAGTCGAGGATGACAATACGTTACCATTGGACAATGAGTTAGCCAATGGGTAATATGACCCACAAGTCAGGGTTGACAGTACTAATAGAGTAATTGTGTAGACATAAACAATGTGATCGCACTCAATACTGTTCACTGTGACTTTTTATTGAAACTTGATTAAACTAGGATTCACTCACCAGTATTTCCGACTGACAAATGTTTTTAAAACATGTTTCAGGTAACCCAATGTGACAGCCAATTAATAAAAAGCCAGCTGGAGAGCACTGAAGGCTTGGGGATAATGTTGCTATAAAGTTACCAAATAAACGGTGTTTTAAATTTAAATAAAATAGGGTTCATCCCTATAAATGTATTGTAATAAGAAACTTGGGTTTTACCCATGTGATTATTAATATTAAATAAGGTGGTTTTACTCTGATAAACATTTCCTAACTACGGTCCTGATGTAAATTCCGCTGCAAGATTAAATAAACCTGATACCACCGAAACTCTGTGATCGTGTCCGCCCGTTCCCGGGACTTAGGGATCGGGGATTGCGACAGCCAAGTACAAGTTTGTTTCCATCATTCCATTAGTCATTCAAACTATGAATTTCTGAGGTGTTTTCCATTCCAATGTCTTGGTACCTTCTTGCCATCAGGTGTCTCAAGTTTGTAGGAACCTCCTTTGTGTACTTCACCGATAACATATGGGCCTTCCCATTTTGGGCCCATTTTTTCGAGATCTTCTTCCCTACTTGCCTAGTTGTTTCTGAGTACCACGTCACCAGGTTTGAAGGCTTCTTTCTTGACCCTTGTATTGCAGTAGGCCTCCATTTTCTATTTGTACCTTGCTTCTCGGATCAAAGCAGCTTCTTTGGCTTCCTCAAGTAGATCAAGGTTCAAAAGTATCTCTGAATCATTCGAGGTGTTATCTTTCCTTGAACTTCTTAATGTTTTAACTCCGATCTCTGCTGGTATCGCATCTTTTGAGTCGTATATGAGGCTATATGAGGTCTTCTGGTGGCTTGTCTTTTCTAACGTGCGAATGGCCCATAATACGCTGTGGAGCTCCTCTACCCATTGTTTGCCATATCTTCCTAGCCGAGTTTTCAACCCCTCTACAATGATGCGATTCATTCGCTCTACTTGTCCGTTTGATTGCGGGTTACAAACAGAGCTGAAGACCTGCTTGATCTGAAGATCTTGACACCAAGTACTGAATGGTTTTTCTGCGAACTGCTTCCCATTGCCCAAACCTGCACACTATCTGCCCCTGACAAAGTTGATAACATTTTTTCCTGATACTTTTGCTAATGGCTTAACCTCTGGCCATTTTGTGAAATAGTCTACTGCTACCAAGAGGAATTTTACTTGTATAACTGCCTTGGGGAAGGGTCCCACTATGTCTATTCCCCATTTATAGAATGGCCAGGCAGCTATGATGGGGACAAGGTCATGCTTCATGCTTGCCTTGACTGGAGCATGTAGTTGGCATGCTTCACATTTGTGGATGATTCGGCCATATCCTTGTGCATTGTGGGCCAGAAGTAACCCATATTTATTAGTTTTGCCATAATTGTTCTTACTCCCGCATGCGATCCGCAGATCCCCTCGTGGACTTATTTTATCAATTAGTTGCTTTGGTTTGGACCTACACAACGTAGTAATGGGGAGAGCTAACCTTTCTTGTAAAGCTTCCTCTCTTCTAGGATGTATTGTTTGGATTTTGTTTTGATCTTGCCAGCTTCTGCCTCTTCGGGGGGAGCTTTCCTTCTTATAAGAATCGCTGGATGGGCGTCATCCATGTGTCTTCATTTTCTATTACCACATCTTGGATCTCAGCTTTTTCGATGGATCTCACCTTGAGTACTTCGACAAGTACCTTCTTTGTAAGGTGTGCAAATGTTAAGGAAGCTAGCTTACCCAAGGCATCGGCTTGCTTGTTCTTTGTTCTTGATACTTAAGTTAGTGAGCATTCAAGGCTGCCCATCAGTTCCTTTACTTTCTCCTTGTACTTTATCATTGATGGTTCTATTGCTGTGTATTCTCCACCCACTTGGCTTGCTACCAATCTTGAATCGGTGAAAGCATGCAGCTCCTTTACCTTCACGGTTTTAGCTAGTCGCAACCCGGCCAATAATGCTTCATATTCAGCTTTGTTATTTGTGCAGGGAAAGTCAAGACGAAGTGCATAAGTATATTCGGTTCTGTGGGGGTCTGTGATGATGAGACCTGCCCGGGAACCTTCTATACTAGAAGCTCCATCTGAAAATAATGTCCACTTCCCTGGAATTATTGTTTGGCACCCCTCTTCTTTTATCTCATTTACCTCCTTGATTATTGGCATTTCTATAAAAAAAATCTGCCAATGGCTGCCCTTTATAGGCCTTCCTTGGTATGTACTCAATCTTGTGCTCCCATAGCCCTACGACCCACTTAGCCAACCTTCCTGAATCTTCAGGCTTTTGTAGGATGGGTCTTAGTGGCTGATCGATGATGACCTGAATTGGGTGAGCTTGGAAGTATTTTCTTAGCCTTTTAGCCGTGTGTACTAGTGCTAGTATCAGCTTCTCGATTGGGGAGTGGTTGACTTTAGTTGCTTTTAGAGCCTTGCTCACGAAATACACCGGTGTTTGTTCTTTTCCTCTTTCCACCGCAATCACAGAGCTTATTGCTTGTTGTCCAGTGGACAAACGTTTTTAAGGAGTTGTTAGTATATATGACGTTGAATATAGAGCTCATGGTTTATAAAGTAAATGAGATATTTATAGTCTTTGGACCTGCCAACAGGTATACTATGATTGTTTCTTCTTTCATGGGTGTTGCCATGGTTGGCAGGTAAGCAATGAGCTCCTTTAGTGCTAAGAAGGTTGCTTCTGCCTCCTCCATCCACATAAAGTTTTCTTGTCAGCACAGTCCTTCGATGTTTTGAAGAATGGCAACGATATTTCTGCTGACTTGGGGAGGAAGCGTTTAAGAGCTGCTATCTTTCCATTGAGGCTTTCAACCTCCTTTCTAGTTTTTGGAGACTTCATTTCTATGACGGCTCGGACTTTGTCTGGATTTGCTTTTATACTTTGTTTCCCCACTATGTAACTGTCACGACCCCCGGCCACACCTTGGACGGGAGCCGCGAGCAGTCAAGTGGTACCGGTGGTTATTTTGAAAATATTGCAGCGGAAAATTTCATCAGGAACGTGAGTTAGGAAAAATATCAGAGTTTAGAAAACACCGGATTTTATTTATTAAACAGATGAGAATAAACCCATCTTTTACAAAGGTAGATTTAATATGGAATAAACCCGAATATATAAAAATAACATTTAATTCATTTGATAAAATAAGCCACTTCTTTAAGTCGTTCGGTGTCGCGTCACAACTCTTATTCCAATCTACCGTAATCACCTGAAACGCGTTTTAAAAACATTTGGTCAGCAGGAAATACTGGTGAGTTCATTCATTTTTGTACAAAAACACATTTGTTATAATTCACAGCATTAAGGGTTTTTATATTTGTCCATGTCTTATAATTAGCTGGTTCAGCTGTCACTCGACCGAATCTATGACTGTGGACATATCACTAATTAGGCTAGCCCACCTAAAGTGATAAATCGTTAGTAGTAATGTGCACAAAACCCCCACATACTGCCAGTAATTAAAGATTAACAAAAACTTAATCACTGCAAAGTATAACTGGAAAACATTTAGGGTTTTGTAAAGCAATTTGATAAAAAGAGAATGACTCACCTTGTTAGCATATAGTCTTGATTTAACATGCCTCCTGATTCTAAGTCTTCTGATAACTAAGCATCTATTTTGATTGTAAGTGTATAGTGCAGAGTTTCTGGTAGTTAAACATTTAGTTTAACAGAGTGGAAAACGTATTAGTGTTAAACCCAATCAAACCTAACGATGGTCACGAGATCAGAACCTTAACGAAACTCACAAAGTATAGTCTTATTTAGACAGCACTTTGGCATTCGTTAGTTGGTTTCCAAATCGATGGGACAGAATATCGTATCGGTGATTTTTTGTTAGAACACCAACGTATAGAGAGAAGAATAGAAGGAATGAGCAAAGAAAAATGAATCCTACGCTTCCTATTTATAGGTAAGAAACATGAAATTTCTAGGAAGTTTCCTATATACTTTTCTAGGAAGTTACCTATACATTTTCTAGGAAGCTTCCTACTCATATATATATATCCTCTTATACATTCCTTGCACCTTCCTCATATATATCTATTTACATGTATATCTATTTAGGTGTTTAATTTACTTAGTTAATTAATCTTACTTAACTAATTAATTAATCTTACTTAACTAATTAATTAATCTTACTTAGCTGATTAATTAAGTAATTTACATAGCCGGTTAATTAATCTAATTAACTGATTGATTAACTTACTTAACTGCTAAGTTTCCTTTCTTGTTAATGTCTCCTTAACTGCTAAGTTTTACTTAACCATTAAGTTTTCTTAGTCACTACGTTTTCTTAATTACTAAGTTTACTTAATCGCTAAGTATTCTAGTTTAACAGTTTCCTGGTTACGAGTTCTAATACAATGGAACTCGTATTAGTGTATTAACTCAATTCAACTTTAACGATAATCACGAGATCGAAACCCTCACAACGAATGACAAAGTGTAGCCAGATATTGGCAGCACTTAAACATCCATTGGATCGGTTTTAATCGATCGGATACAGTATCATACAAGTGATTAGAGTTATTACCCTAATAACCGGCAGAGTTTCGAGTTTTAGAAGTTCTGACATTAAAATGACAGAACAAGAGAGCAAGAGAAAGAAAAGAATTGAACGAATTGAAATAAAACCATCAGCTTCTATTTATAGGCTGATATTGGGGCGCGTCGCGGCCCGCGAAGCTCATCAGCTTCTCCTTCGCGGGCCGCGAGGGATTCTAGTTCGGTGTGAATGTTGCTGAGTCATGGCGTAAGGTTGACACGTGTAGGGACACGTGGCATAACACATGTCTGGATTGAGATGAGTCTCCCGCGCCCCGCGAGAGATCTCTCTTCGTTGGTCGCGGCCCGCGAGAACACCAAAAATCAGAATTTTTGATTTCTCATTTGGTTTTCATCGTGCGCGTTTAGGGTTCCGTTTAGGTTCGTTCTAGGGTGTTTTTGAGGGTTGTTACAGTAACCGAGGAACTTGCCTTCTTCAAACCCAAAGGAACATTTGTTTGGGTTTAATTGCATGTTGATTGCTTTGAGGTTTTGGAACGTTTCTTTGATATTTGGAGCATATCTTCTTCCGTGTGACTTTTTATTACAAGATTATCGACGTATGCTTCCATATTCCTCCCGATTTGCTTGGAGAAGGCCTTATCCACGAGACGTTGGTATGTTGCTCCTGCATTTTTCAACCCAAAGGGCATCTTTTTGTAACAGAAGATCCATTTTTCAGTATGGAACGTTGTTTTCTCCTCGTCTTCTTTTAACATTATGATTTGGTGATACCCTTTATAGGCATCAAGGAAGCACTTGTACTCCAAAACCCGTGATTGAGTCTACCTTCCAATCAATTTCTAGCAATCGGTAACAATCTTTAGGACATGCCTTGTTGAGATCTTTAAAGTCGACACACATCCTCCAAGAACCATCGGGCTTCCTCACCATGACAGGGTTCGCTAACCAAAAGTGATATTTTACCTCCCTTAGAATGTCAGCTCCCACTAGCTTTTCTACCTCCTGACAGGCAGCTAAGCTTCGCTCAGGGGCTAAGCTTCTCTTCTTTTGTGTGACGGGTTTGTAGGTGGGAACTATATTCAGTGCATGCTCGTCTATTTCTCTTAATACCCCTACTATATCTTCCGAGCACCAGGAAAACACGTATGTGTTTCCTCGGTGGAGGTCCTTCAGCTTGTGTTTGATAATGTCGGGGAGGTGGTTGTTAATTTTTATCTTTTTCTCCTGGTAGGAGTCATTGATGCTCACCTCTTCAACTGGACTTTCATTTGACTTGTTGCATTCCCCTTCTTCCATTTCCATGGATGCAATCAAAAGAGCTTCGTGCGTTGGTACCAACGAGGCAATACCCCTATCCATTGGAAAATTCATCATTTCGTGTGTCGTAGACACTACAGCGTCAAATGGTGCAAGTCCTGGCCTTCCTATCAATGGGTTATAGTTCGAATGGGAGCTTATGACAATGAAAGTAAGCTCATCTGTTCTTGACAAGTCCCCGTCACTGAAACATGAGTTGAGTGTTAGCTTCTTAAGGGTTGTACCTTTTCCCAGTTAAAGTTTCTGAGGGATGTGTCAGTGGCTTGTAGACGAGCTTTTGTTTCACTTTTGAGTTGGTCGAAACAACTTTGATACATGATATTGGAGGCAGCTCTTGTAACCATATATACTTTGTCGAGGAGGGAACCTTCTATTTCGGCTTTCACGATGATAAGATGCTCTTACTTATCATTCGGGTCCGTAGGATGGAAGCAAATAAACTTTTGGTTCCATGGTGTAGTCCACCTCTTTTTCCCTTCTTGTTTGTTTTCTGACCATACCATGTTTATGCTGACCTCTTTCTTCCCCTCCTTTTTGTCTTTTATTTCTTTCACCAAGTGAGCCAGCTCCCCTGACTTGAGAGCTTCTTTTATCCTCTTTTTCAACTGGTAGCAATCATTGGTGTGGTGCCCTGTGTCGTTATGGAAGGCATAAAATTTTCTTGTGTCTCTTTTGCTAGAAGCTTTGGACATAGGTCTGGGAGGTCGAAAGTTGTACTTGACCTCCTCTATTGACAAGATTTCTTAGGGTGTCTTGGTGAGAAGGGTGAAGAGAAATTGACTTACTTTGGGCTGGAATAAGACCCTCCTTTTATAGGCAGATTGCTCTACCCAAGGGAGCCTCATGCCAGCTTGTACCTAGTCTTGGTAAGGTTATCCGTCCCTGATGTTGCTTGCAAGGTTAGCCTTGCCTCTTTGGGTAAGTTTCAGGTTTTGTGTATCTCGAGGACACCTTTATGTGTTGTAGAGAGATGTCTAATCAGTTTGACCTGTTTAGTTCAAGTTCCAAGGTTGTACAGTAACCTTAGCTTCCTGTCACCAACTGTTGATGTATCAGCTTCTGTTCAGGAGCTCCTGACTTTCAGCTTCTTTCTTTTAATTTATGTTTAGCGTCCTTTGTTATCTTTTTGCGATTGTTGTTAACTTTGACTTCGCTAATTGGGATCTCCAAGTACCCACGTCATCAAGAACTAATGTGAAAAAACAAGATGAAATTGGAGCATTTTGTGGGTTTGAAAGATATGAACCATCCGATAAAATGTATTTTTTTTATATGTATCTTATACGATTTTCTTTCAAATGCATTTTTTATTTATAAAAAAAGGTTTATTTCTTATTTATTAGAATATGTTTTTATTTATTTTATTCATTAAACGTTTTTAAGTTTCTTTTTTTTAATTATTTTTTATCTTTATAAAAAAAAGATTTCTAAATTAGGTGAAGTTAGTTTGCTTGACCAAAACCGCAATAAAAATAAGTTATTCTTATTTACCATTATGACATCATGTGTTTTTTTTTTTGTTTCGTTCTTCACTTCGTTTCTTTGTCTTCATGTTCATCAACTGCTTTTGTTGTTGTTAAACACTCGTTTCTTCGTCCATGTTTAAACCCTCGTTTCAAAAATGCACCACTGCTTTTGTTGTTGCTTTATGTTTATCAACTAGTCGTTTTTCTGAGTTTTCTTTCTCTTTGATGAAATGGGATTTGTTTCAAAGTAAAAAGAAAACTGAAACCAGTTTTCCTTGATAGTTAAAAGTCGTCTTCCGTTGGTCGGCGCAAGGGAAATTGGTGGAACCCAGGTGTTGCGGTCCACCATCTTGATTGTTGGTCAAATGAGATTTGGTGTTGAATATAGACTATTTGAATCTTGTTGGTGAAAGACGAGAATGGCTAGTTCTCTCTAATAGCCTTCTTTCCATAGCCACCGTTTCCAAGGAAATCGAAATTTGTGAATATTAAAAAGTAGAAAATTGAAACCCTAATTGTGAATTTTTTTTTTTTTTTTTTTTTTTTTTAAGGTAAAACAAACGATTGATATAACCAGAAAACTTGTTAAGTTACATCAAAACAGAAGGTAGACGGGCAACAAGCTGCGCCGCCAACCCTTTCTGAATTGCAAACCCCAACCTCCCGAACACAAACCCCTGCCCCCTTGGGGTCGAACAATTGCTGTGGATAACCCGTTGAACCCTCGATGTATACAAGGAAATTCGATGTATACAAGCCGTATAAACTTATACATCCCGTATAAAACAATCGTATACGTTGTATACGACCAAAGTTTATTTTTACATGGTATATACGGACCGTATAACCTTATACGATCCGTATACACCGTCTACCATCTGAAAATAAGAAATTATCATTTGTTATGTGTTATTATTAAGTCGTTGGAAATATCTAATCATAGAATCTGAGATGACATCATGATTGAGAAAAGGAAAAGGTGAAAAGAAAAAGAGAGAAAAAAAAAGAATTTTGACAAGAGGTGTGTGGTTTAAAGCCTTCCCCTCCTATTGGCATCTCCCATCACATCGTTTTTTCTTCATTTAGAAAAAAACACTCAACAGCCTTTCCCTTATTTACCTATAGTTTAAAAACAGTTGTAAACACTAAGGGTGAGGGGGGCACTCCCCTAAGAGGGGAGTCCCCTCTCTTACGCATAACCAATACTCGTGTGCCACGTCAACTCCCCTCTTAAACTCCCCTAACACCCTAAATTGATGGCACCACTCCCCTCTTAACTCCCTTTGTTTTTTTATTATTAAAAAAAAAAAAACTTTTGATTGGTTGGAAAAAGGCTGGGCCCACCACTCTCTCCTTCTTCTTCGCGGTGAACTCCCACCGAGCATGGTCCCCGATTTGCCTCACCGCACCAACGGCGGCGGTGTTCCCGCTAGGTGACTTGGGTCACCGAAAGGGGTCACCGCTTGTGCCCTGCTCACCCTAAACATACTCACAAATGTGTAAATTACAAGTTATGGAAGCATCTAGTTTTATATTTTATTCAGCATGGTTGTAACAATATTTTAACAATAGTTGTTACGGTATATAAATATATGAAAATCGTTTTCATTGAAACTCTAATAGGAATCATAATTAAATTTTCTTTGAGTTAACTATGACCATTAAAAAGTTTGGTGATTGTGGAGCAGTTGTGACTATGAGAGGTAAAATATGATTAAATAATGAAAAGTTAAGAGTTTGTTATATAAAGAAGGAGAAATATGCTTGGAGTACTTTATAAGAATTGTATTATATGAGATATTTAGATATTTTATAACATATTTCAAGTGTCACACTAACTTGTGTTAAATTTTAGATAAATTTTCTTAAAATAATAGTTTTACTGTGTTAGTCGAAACAAAAGAAACTCCGTGGTGGCAATGTTGTAGAAGGCGTTAGGCGCTAGTCAGGCGGTGATGTACCGCCTAGGGATTAATCGGGATTAATAGGGATTAATCGGAATAGACTTTTTATGTATATTTTTAAAAAATTATATAAATATATAGTTAACTTTATACTTTTTATATACAAATTTACAAGTTTGGGAGCCCTATGTAAAGTTGTGAAAGATAGAAGGGGTTAAATGTTAAAATACACAAACTTAATTAAA
The DNA here is from genome assembly GCA_030545235.1 of Helianthus tuberosus. NCBI lineage: Eukaryota > Viridiplantae > Streptophyta > Magnoliopsida > Asterales > Asteraceae > Helianthus > Helianthus tuberosus. The sequence continues at coordinate 38,097,606 of CM060382.1, read as the reverse complement.
CCTAACCCACCATCTGTTTCATTATACGTCGTTCTTCCCTCTCATCAGACACCGCTGTTCACTCCTCATCAGACATGGCGCACAAGAAAGAAACCCTAGCCCCAATTTTGGTTCAAATTTGGTTCCAAACAAGGTAAGAACTCATTCTTTTAGATCGATTTGGTCCAATTTTGACCGATTAGGTCCGATTTTTGACCGATTTTCCCTGATTTTGACCGATTTTGACCACTGCTGTCTAGTTTGACCGATTTGCCAAAATCCAGGCGGCAGACTTCCGATGAGCGTTTAATCAGCGCCTAGGCGACGCATGTTACACCCGTCTAAATAAAGTTGATTTAATAGTTCTTTTTAAATAATAGCGTATACTACTGTAATTAAACTTGCTTAATTAACATAAAATTTATACACGAAATTCATAAGTAACAAAAGGTTTAGTTAAACCCTACTAAAGAACATGTTTCAAAAGTTGTTTAACAATCATTTTCAAACCATACACAAAAGTACTAGGGATTTAAAAACGTTGCGGAAGCTCAAAATGTAGTGTTCGGTTCTTTATCCTGTGCTTGATCGCCATCCTTAATTTTCCCGACATAACCTAATGTCAAAACACAACAAAAGTTAGTTTTGACAACATATATAACATGAATAATTTACATCTAGGGTGATGGGTTGGTTAAAGACAACATTTCAAGATCATGGAAATAAACGGGATTTATAACGTACGACCGAATCAGGCGAAACGAGTCAGAACGTCGAATTTCAGAAGTGTGTAACAGGAGTGGCGTCGGAGACGCCACATCTGGCGTCAGTGACGCCTAACGGCGTCGACGGAGGGGTAAGTCGCGTCGACCAGAGGACCTTGGCGTCGATTATTCAATAGGCGTCGGCGACGCCACATCTTGCGTCGTCGACGCCAGCTCGTTTATCTGTTTTGGCAGATTTCATTTGTTTTCGTTTTGTGGGCATATCTTTCGATTCTTAAGCCCGTTTTATGTGATTCTTGTTCCCATTCGTCCGTAATTTCACTACCAACATGCCTATTTTATTTATCATAATGGAAATCTTATTTACGGACCGAGAAAACATAGGTCATTTCATAATTATTTGACCCATTCTACACTTACCCATTTTTACTATCTTTTAACTAATAACTTTATGGCGCCATACGCCCAAAATTTGTGGCTTGTTAACACCCACATGTCTTACCAAACTCTCGGTTTGATGCATGCGTGATTATGTCACCATTATCGATGTCTAGAATGCGTAGAATACAATTTTTCACAACTAACAAACCATTGGCTCATCTTGTGGAACCGTCCACTCATGAAGACTACCGAATGGTTCATTGACTACACTAAGTCTAACAATTCAAACATTCAACTATACCGATGCAATTTCAACGCGATGTCAATCTAATAGTGAGATTTATGAAACTTATCGACAATGCGCTTAATGTAACTGATCAAGTTACGTACCTTCAAAGTTTGCCCTTTAAACGTGGTTCGCCACCCGCTTGTCCACTCGACGCTCCTGCGTCCGTTCCTATAGAGTTCATTCATAATGCGTTTTAGAACTCTATTTAAATCATAATTCGCATAATACACCAAAACATCATGATTATGCGTTTAAACTCAGAATTTCGGTTTTAGGCCTTCATAGAGGCATTTCAACAAACACTTTGAAGGCAGATTTATCTCAAGATTATATGACAAGTTTCTAGCTTAACATTTAGCCCTAGTTTCACTTCAATCAACATTCTTTACTTTAATTAAGCAATTAGTACTCACTTGAACATTCAAATCACTGAATTTCTTCATAAAATTCAGCTTTTCTCTAGATTAAAATTCATAGTCCTAGTACTTGTCTAGTCTTTGCAATAACATAAATCACCTACAATTGTGATTGTAATTTGTTCAAGTAACATGCAATGATTTTTACTAATTATCATCTAGGGTTTAATCCTAAACAACATATTGCTTCAAGATTCGTTCATGCATGACATATCTAGGTTCAATTTCAGTTATTCACCATTAACCTAGAATTTATGGTGAATCAAAGTGTCAAAATTATACATACCTTTTGATCCCTATGGCGAGGTGATCACTAATTCATGTTTAGAATTCGATTTGAGTCAGATTTGAGGCTTCAATTTAGTAGATTTTGGTGTGAAGTTAGGGTTGGAGAAACCCCTGTGTCGCCGTCCTTCCTCTTGATCGACCAGACACACAAGTTTGTGTGTGTTTGGTTGATTTTTGTTATTATTAGTACTTAACTTTCAGTTTTAACAAGTTTAAACCCTCAACTATGAGACATCCTTTAAATTTAAATATCTTAACCATGTTTTGTATTATTTCAAGACTTGATTTTAACTAGGTTAGGTTCCTAGTTAGTAAATTCGTGTTTATTTATACTTTATATTTCAAATATAAGGTCTTATATTTTCGGGGTGTTACAAGTCCACCCCCCTTATAAGGGTTTCGTCCCCGAAACCGAATTACGTACCAAATAAAGTAGGGTGAAGACGTCGCATCTCCTCTTCGGATTCCCACGTAGTGTCCGAACCCTTCCTATGTTCCCATTTGACTTTGACTTGATCAATTTGTTTATTTCTTAGATGTTTGACCTTTCGGTCCAAAATCTCCACCGGTCTCACCGCATAATTCAAACTATTATCCACTTCGATATCATCGTAATGAATATAGTCCGTTTCGTCCGCTAAGCACTTTCTTAGTTGTGACACGTGGAACGTGCCATGGATTCCACTTAACTCCTCCGGTAATTCAAGACGGTAAGCTACCTTGCCAACTTTCCCGATAATTTTAAATGGCCCAATAAACCTTGGGCTTAACTTCCCCTTCTTTCTAAATCTAATAACGCCTTTCCATGGGGACACTTTTAGCATGACCATGTCACCGACTTGAAATTCAATTGGCCTTTTCCTTTTATCAACATACGCCTTTTGCCTGTCTTGAGCCGCTTTCAAGTGTGCCCGAACTTTATCGATCTTTTCGTTCGTGGCTCATACTATGTCTTGGTGGGCGAGTTCACGTGGACCCACTTCACCCCAACAAACCGGGGTCCGACACTTCCTACCGTAAAGCAGTTCGTATGGTGCCATTTTAATACTAGATTGGTAACTGTTGTTATACGAAAACTCAACTAACGGTAGGTGAACATCCCAACTGCCTCCAAAGTCGATTATACACGCCCGTAGCATGTCTCCCAATATTTGTATCGTTCTTTCACTTTGTCCATCCGTTTGGGGATGGTACGCAGTGCTAATGAACAATTTGGTCCCCATTTGTTCTTGGAAATCACGCCAGAAATTCGAAGTAAACCGGGTATCCCTATCCGACACGATGGACACCGGCACTCCATGACGTGCTATGATTTCATTGGTATAGACTTCTGACATCTTTTCTGACGTATAAGTCTCACGAATCGGAATGAAGTGAGCACTTTTCGTCAATCTATCCACCACTACCCATATGGCATCAAAACCACGATTCGTCTTAAGCAGCTTGGTTAACAGGTCCATTGTAATATGTTCCCATTTCCAAACCGGAATTTCTAACGGTTGGAGTTTACCGTATGGTTTCTGGTGCTCCGCCTTGACTTGTAAACATGTCAAGCATTTTTACACATATTTCGCCACGTCCCTCTTCATTCCGGGCCACCAATAATTTTGTTTCAAATCATTGTACATCTTGGTCGCACCCGGATGAATTGAATAACGGGATTTATGAGCTTCATCAAGTAGAAGCGCCTTTACTCCACAGGTATGTGGGACCCATATCCTTCCGGATCGAGTCTTTAACCCGTGATTCCCATCTGACAAGTCTTTCAACTGACCAATTATTCTTTCCTTCTTCCAATTCTCTTCTTTTACTGCTTCTAATTGCGTCTCTCGAATACGTTCAAGTATACCCGAGGTTACCACGAGTTGCATCGATCGTACTCGTATCGGGACATAATCCGCTTTTCTGCTCAGAGCGTCCGCTACCACATTTGCCTTTCCGGGGTGATAATGTATCTCACAATCATAGTCTTTCACCGTTTCTAACCACCGCCTTTGTCGCATATTTAACTCCTTCTGATCGAAGAAGTATTTCAAGCTCTTGTGGTCGGTGAATATGGTGCATTTTACCCCATACAAGTAATGCCTCCATATTTTTAATGCAAATACCACCGCTGCCAGCTCGAGATCGTGCGTGGGGTATTTCTTCTCGTGTATCTTCAATTGTCTCGAGGCATAAGCTATTACCTTGCCCCGTTGCATCAACACGCAACCGAGCCCCGATAATGAAGCATCCGAATAAACCACCATGTCTTCGACTCCGTCCGGCAATGTCAGTACCGGAGCTTGAGTTAGCCTTTCTTTTAGCGTCCGAAAAGCTTTTTCTTGATCGACTCCCCAGACAAACTTTGCTTTCTTTTGGGTTAGTCTTGTTAGCGGCGACGCAATCTTGGAGAAATCTTGAATGAATCTCCTATAGTACCCTGCAAGCCCCAAAAAGCTTCTAATTTCTGAAGGGTTCTTCGGGGGTTTCCATTTTGACACAACCTCTATCTTTGACGGATCCACCAGTACTCCGTCAGCATTTATAACATGGCCTAAGAATTGAACCTCTCGTAACCAAAAGGCGCATTTAGAGAATTTTGCATATAACTTCTCTCGCCTAAGTGTCTCTAACACTTCTTGTAAATGGTGTGCGTGTTCAGCTTCATTTTTCGAGTAAACCAAGATATCATCGATAAACACGATGACCGACTTATCCAACATTGGCTTGCAAACCCGGTTCATGAGGTCCATGAAAGTCGCGGGCGCATTTGTTAACCCAAATGACATCACGAGAAATTCGTAATGTCCGTATCTTGTGCGGAAAGCCGTCTTCGGTACATCTTCTTCTTTGACCTTTAATTGGTGATAACCCGATCTAAGGTCAATTTTTGAAAACCAACTCGCGCCTTGCAGTTGGTCAAATAAGTCGTCTATCCTCGGGAGCGGGTATCGGTTCTTTATCGTGAGTTTGTTTAACTCCCGGTAATCAATACACATGCGCATGCTCCCGTCCTTCTTTCTCACAAACAACACAGGTGCGCCCCAAGGAGACACACTCGGCCTTATGAATCCCTTGTCAAGTAAATCTTGGATTTGGGACATCAACTCTTGTAGTTCCGACGGTGCAAGTCGGTACGGGGCTTTCGCTACAGGTTTCGCGCCCGAAATCAATTCGATTCCGAACTCTACTTCCCGTTCAGGCGGTATCCCCGGTAAATCTTCCGGAAAAACATCTTCATAATCTCGTACTACCGGTACTTCTCCAATCTTTCGTGATTCTTTCTCGGTCTCATTTGCATAAATTATGAATGCCTTGCATCCCCGCTTCATGAGCTTGTGAGCTTTCAACATCGAACATACTATGGGGTTGCCTCGTTTTTCGCCATAAATGGTGACGTGTTTTCCGCTAGGAGATGTTAGTTTTATCTCTTTGCGAAAACACACAACCTTTGCATGGTATTGAGATAGCCAATCCATCCCCACTACTACTTGAAATTCTCCCATCGACATCGGGATTAGATTTATCAAATATTCTTCATCATCGATGCTCAGTTTACAATTTTCACATACATCACAAACAATAAAGCTTTTGTCATTACCTATCTCTACTTCTAAAGGCACAGGTAATTTTGTTAAAATAAATGAAGGATGTCGAATAAGTCCATATGAAACAAAGGATTTATTCGCACCCGTATCAAATAACACATGTGCAGGAATTGAATTTACAGCAAATATACCTGAGACCACGTCCGGTTCAACCTTTGCTTCTGCGGCGGTTAGTTGGAAAGATCTTGCTTTTGCTTTCGGGGCTTCACCTTTTGATTCTTGCCCATCCTTCTTTCCGACCAATTCCGGGCATTCCGACTTCTTGTGACCCGTTCGATAACAGTTGTAACAAACCGTCACTTTCTCCGGGCATGACATAGCCATATGTCCCGTTTTCTTGCATATGGGACAAGGCTTATCCTTGTAACGACATTCACCTTTATGATTTTTCCCAAAAATTTTGCAACCTGATGTACTACCTTTAGCACCTGATTTCTTGGCTGATTCATTCGTTCTTGCTTTCTTGGTAGGGCTTGGGTTCGCATCTTGTGCCCTTCGTTCACCCCGTTCTATACTCTTCTTCAATTCGATCTCCCTTTCCCGAGCGGCATTGACAATCTCGGTAAGGGTCTCGTACTTTGAAGGGGTTATGAACTCTCTATACTCCGTGCTTAGCATGTTATGATAATAATAGACCTTTTGCTCTTCATTCGTTATCAAATCATCACAGAACTTCATCTTGTCCATAAACATCCCCGTGATCTTGTCTATGGATTCACCTTTGTGTCTGAGTTGCATAAATTCCTCCTTGATTTTATTTATGACCGCCTTGGGACTATGGTGTTTAAGAAACGGCGTCTTAAACTCCTCCCAAGTCATGGCCTTAGCCGCTTCACTTCCAATCTCCTTCTTTTTGTTATCCCACCAATCTTTCGCTTGAATCCTTAGTTGACCCGTACCATAGGCTACGTAGTCTTCTTCGTCACAATGGGTTCTCTCGAATACCCCTTCGATGTCACTTAGCCATCGTTGGCACACTATTGGGTCAACCTCCCCATTATATATTGGTGGTTTACAAGCCATGAATTCCTTGTATGAACAAGGCTTTCGTCCTCCACGCTTTTCCTTTGCTACATTTGAATCATCTTCCAGCTTCTTGATTCTATCTTCTACTATTGATAAAATTGTGTTTTGAATTTTATCAATAAAGCCCGACAAACTGTTTTCGATCGCCTTACCAACCTCTTCGGCAATCACTTCCCTCACTTGTTCGGTGACTCTTGGCACCGCATTATCATTGCCTCCATCAGCCATCTCGATTTCTGAAATGTTTACATAGATTGTTAAACATTCCATTTATAACACATGCTTTACTTGTTTTGATTTAATCAAGTTCATAACTTGATTTAATCATTCTTGTTTCAATTCAATCAAGTTCGTAACTTGATTTAATTATTCTTGTTTCCATTCAATCAAGTTCGTAACTTGATTTAATTATTCTTTTTTTATGCATTTCTTGTTTTTGAGTGAGCTTACACACTCTTTTCATGCATATTTGTTCATTTCTCATGCTATACATAGTACATAATTTATTAACAAAACAAGTTAATTCTTACCGGACGACCGATCAAGCTTGAACCGAACACTTATTGACAACCTTAGGCTCTGATACCAACTTGTTACACCCGTCTAAATAAAGTTGATTTAATAGTTCTTTTTAAATAATAGCGTATACTACTGTAATTAAACTTGCTTAATTAACATAAAATTTATACACGAAATTCATAAGTAACAAAAGGTTTAGTTAAACCCTACTAAAGAACATGTTTCAAAAGTTGTTTAACAATCATTTTCAAACCATACACAAAAGTACTAGGGATTTAAAAACGTTGCGGAAGCTCAAAATGTAGTGTTCGGTTCTTTATCCTGTGCTTGATCGCCATCCTTAATTTTCCCGACATAACCTAATGTCAAAACACAACAAAAGTTAGTTTTGACAACATATATAACATGAATAATTTACATCTAGGGTGATGGGTTGGTTAAAGACAACATTTCAAGATCATGGAAATAAACGGGATTTATAACGTACGACCGAATCAGGCGAAACGAGTCAGAACGTCGAATTTCAGAAGTGTGTAACAGGAGTGGCGTCGGAGACGCCACATCTGGCGTCAGCGACGCCTAACGGCGTTGACGGAGGGGTAAGTCGCGTCGACCAGAGGACCTTGGCGTCGATTATTCAATAGGCGTCGGCGACGCCACATCTTGCGTCGTCGACGCCAGCTCGTTTATCTGTTTTGGCAGATTTCATTTGTTTTCGTTTTGTGGGCATATCTTTCGATTCTTAAGCCCGTTTTATGTGATTCTTGTTCCCATTCGTCCGTAATTTCACTACCAACATGCCTATTTTATTTATCATAATGGAAATCTTATTTACGGACCGAGAAAACATAGGTCATTTCATAATTATTTGACCCATTCTACACTTACCCATTTTTACTATCTTTTAACTAATAACTTTATGGCGCCATACGCCCAAAATTTGTGGCTTGTTAACACCCACATGTCTTACCAAACTCTCGGTTTGATGCATGCGTGATTATGTCACCATTATCGATGTCTAGAATGCGTAGAATACAATTTTTCACAACTAACAAACCATTGGCTCATCTTGTGGAACCGTCCACTCATGAAGACTACCGAATGGTTCATTGACTACACTAAGTCTAACAATTCAAACATTCAACTATACCGATGCAATTTCAACGCGATGTCAATCTAATAGTGAGATTTATGAAACTTATCGACAATGCGCTTAATGTAACTGATCAAGTTACGTACCTTCAAAGTTTGCCCTTTAAACGTGGTTCGCCACCCGCTTGTCCACTCGACGCTCCTGCGTCCGTTCCTATAGAGTTCATTCATAATGCGTTTTAGAACTCTATTTAAATCATAATTCGCATAATACACCAAAACATCATGATTATGCGTTTAAACTCAGAATTTCGGTTTTAGGCCTTCATAGAGGCATTTCAACAAACACTTTGAAGGCAGATTTATCTCAAGATTATATGACAAGTTTCTAGCTTAACATTTAGCCCTAGTTTCACTTCAATCAACATTCTTTACTTTAATTAAGCAATTAGTACTCACTTGAACATTCAAATCACTGAATTTCTTCATAAAATTCAGCTTTTCTCTAGATTAAAATTCATAGTCCTAGTACTTGTCTAGTCTTTGCAATAACATAAATCACCTACAATTGTGATTGTAATTTGTTCAAGTAACATGCAATGATTTTTACTAATTATCATCTAGGGTTTAATCCTAAACAACATATTGCTTCAAGATTCGTTCATGCATGACATATCTAGGTTCAATTTCAGTTATTCACCATTAACCTAGAATTTATGGTGAATCAAAGTGTCAAAATTATACATACCTTTTGATCCCTATGGCGAGGTGATCACTAATTCATGTTTAGAATTCGATTTGAGTCAGATTTGAGGCTTCAATTTAGTAGATTTTGGTGTGAAGTTAGGGTTGGAGAAACCCCTGTGTCGCCCTCCTTCCTCTTGATCGACCAGACACACAAGTTTGTGTGTGTTTGGTTGATTTTTGTTATTATTAGTACTTAACTTTCAGTTTTAACAAGTTTAAACCCTCAACTATGAGACATCCTTTAAATTTAAATATCTTAACCATGTTTTGTATTATTTCAAGACTTGATTTTAACTAGGTTAGGTTCCTAGTTAGTAAATTCGTGTTTATTTATACTTTATATTTCAAATATAAGGTCTTATATTTTCGGGGTGTTACAAGTCCACCCCCCTTATAAGGGTTTCGTCCCCGAAACCGAATTACGTACCAAATAAAGTAGGGTGAAGACGTCGCATCTCCTCTTCGGATTCCCACGTAGTGTCCGAACCCTTCCTATGTTCCCATTTGACTTTGACTTGATCAATTTGTTTATTTCTTAGATGTTTGACCTTTCGGTCCAAAATCTCCACCGGTCTCACCGCATAATTCAAACTATTATCCACTTCGATATCATCGTAATGAATATAGTCCGTTTCGTCCGCTAAGCACTTTCTTAGTTGTGACACGTGGAACGTGCCATGGATTCCACTTAACTCCTCCGGTAATTCAAGACGGTAAGCTACCTTGCCAACTTTCCCGATAATTTTAAATGGCCCAATAAACCTTGGGCTTAACTTCCCCTTCTTTCTAAATCTAATAACGCCTTTCCATGGGGACACTTTTAGCATGACCATGTCACCGACTTGAAATTCAATTGGCCTTTTCCTTTTATCAACATACGCCTTTTGCCTGTCTTGAGCCGCTTTCAAGTGTGCCCGAACTTTATCGATCTTTTCGTTCGTGGCTCATACTATGTCTTGGTGGGCGAGTTCACGTGGACCCACTTCACCCCAACAAACCGGGGTCCGACACTTCCTACCGTAAAGCAGTTCGTATGGTGCCATTTTAATACTAGATTGGTAACTGTTGTTATACGAAAACTCAACTAACGGTAGGTGAACATCCCAACTGCCTCCAAAGTCGATTATACACGCCCGTAGCATGTCTCCCAATATTTGTATCGTTCTTTCACTTTGTCCATCCGTTTGGGGATGGTACGCAGTGCTAATGAACAATTTGGTCCCCATTTGTTCTTGGAAATCACGCCAGAAATTCGAAGTAAACCGGGTATCCCTATCCGACACGATGGACACCGGCACTCCATGACGTGCTATGATTTCATTGGTATAGACTTCTGACATCTTTTCTGACGTATAAGTCTCACGAATCGGAATGAAGTGAGCACTTTTCGTCAATCTATCCACCACTACCCATATGGCATCAAAACCACGATTCGTCTTAAGCAGCTTGGTTAACAGGTCCATTGTAATATGTTCCCATTTCCAAACCGGAATTTCTAACGGTTGGAGTTTACCGTATGGTTTCTGGTGCTCCGCCTTGACTTGTAAACATGTCAAGCATTTTTACACATATTTCGCCACGTCCCTCTTCATTCCGGGCCACCAATAATTTTGTTTCAAATCATTGTACATCTTGGTCGCACCCGGATGAATTGAATAACGGGATTTATGAGCTTCATCAAGTAGAAGCGCCTTTACTCCACAGGTATGTGGGACCCATATCCTTCCGGATCGAGTCTTTAACCCGTGATTCCCATCTGACAAGTCTTTCAACTGACCAATTATTCTTTCCTTCTTCCAATTCTCTTCTTTTACTGCTTCTAATTGCGTCTCTCGAATACGTTCAAGTATACCCGAGGTTACCACGAGTTGCATCGATCGTACTCGTATCGGGACATAATCCGCTTTTCTGCTCAGAGCGTCCGCTACCACATTTGCCTTTCCGGGGTGATAATGTATCTCACAATCATAGTCTTTCACCGTTTCTAACCACCGCCTTTGTCGCATATTTAACTCCTTCTGATCGAAGAAGTATTTCAAGCTCTTGTGGTCGGTGAATATGGTGCATTTTACCCCATACAAGTAATGCCTCCATATTTTTAATGCAAATACCACCGCTGCCAGCTCGAGATCGTGCGTGGGGTATTTCTTCTCGTGTATCTTCAATTGTCTCGAGGCATAAGCTATTACCTTGCCCCGTTGCATCAACACGCAACCGAGCCCCGATAATGAAGCATCCGAATAAACCACCATGTCTTCGACTCCGTCCGGCAATGTCAGTACCGGAGCTTGAGTTAGCCTTTCTTTTAGCGTCCGAAAAGCTTTTTCTTGATCGACTCCCCAGACAAACTTTGCTTTCTTTTGGGTTAGTCTTGTTAGCGGCGACGCAATCTTGGAGAAATCTTGAATGAATCTCCTATAGTACCCTGCAAGCCCCAAAAAGCTTCTAATTTCTGAAGGGTTCTTCGGGGGTTTCCATTTTGACACAACCTCTATCTTTGACGGATCCACCAGTACTCCGTCAGCATTTATAACATGGCCTAAGAATTGAACCTCTCGTAACCAAAAGGCGCATTTAGAGAATTTTGCATATAACTTCTCTCGCCTAAGTGTCTCTAACACTTCTTGTAAATGGTGTGCGTGTTCAGCTTCATTTTTCGAGTAAACCAAGATATCATCGATAAACACGATGACCGACTTATCCAACATTGGCTTGCAAACCCGGTTCATGAGGTCCATGAAAGTCGCGGGCGCATTTGTTAACCCAAATGACATCACGAGAAATTCGTAATGTCCGTATCTTGTGCGGAAAGCCGTCTTCGGTACATCTTCTTCTTTGACCTTTAATTGGTGATAACCCGATCTAAGGTCAATTTTTGAAAACCAACTCGCGCCTTGCAGTTGGTCAAATAAGTCGTCTATCCTCGGGAGCGGGTATCGGTTCTTTATCGTGAGTTTGTTTAACTCCCGGTAATCAATACACATGCGCATGCTCCCGTCCTTCTTTCTCACAAACAACACAGGTGCGCCCCAAGGAGACACACTCGGCCTTATGAATCCCTTGTCAAGTAAATCTTGGATTTGGGACATCAACTCTTGTAGTTCCGACGGTGCAAGTCGGTACGGGGCTTTCGCTACAGGTTTCGCGCCCGAAATCAATTCGATTCCGAACTCTACTTCCCGTTCAGGCGGTATCCCCGGTAAATCTTCCGGAAAAACATCTTCATAATCTCGTACTACCGGTACTTCTCCAATCTTTCGTGATTCTTTCTCGGTCTCATTTGCATAAATTATGAATGCCTTGCATCCCCGCTTCATGAGCTTGTGAGCTTTCAACATCGAACATACTATGGGGTTGCCTCGTTTTTCGCCATAAATGGTGACGTGTTTTCCGCTAGGAGATGTTAGTTTTATCTCTTTGCGAAAACACACAACCTTTGCATGGTATTGAGATAGCCAATCCATCCCCACTACTACTTGAAATTCTCCCATCGACATCGGGATTAGATTTATCAAATATTCTTCATCATCGATGCTCAGTTTACAATTTTCACATACATCACAAACAATAAAGCTTTTGTCATTACCTATCTCTACTTCTAAAGGCACAGGTAATTTTGTTAAAATAAATGAAGGATGTCGAATAAGTCCATATGAAACAAAGGATTTATTCGCACCCGTATCAAATAACACATGTGCAGGAATTGAATTTACAGCAAATATACCTGAGACCACGTCCGGTTCAACCTTTGCTTCTGCGGCGGTTAGTTGGAAAGATCTTGCTTTTGCTTTCGGGGCTTCACCTTTTGATTCTTGCCCATCCTTCTTTCCGACCAATTCCGGGCATTCCGACTTCTTGTGACCCGTTCGATAACAGTTGTAACAAACCGTCACTTTCTCCGGGCATGACATAGCCATATGTCCCGTTTTCTTGCATATGGGACAAGGCTTATCCTTGTAACGACATTCACCTTTATGATTTTTCCCAAAAATTTTGCAACCTGATGTACTACCTTTAGCACCTGATTTCTTGGCTGATTCATTCGTTCTTGCTTTCTTGGTAGGGCTTGGGTTCGCATCTTGTGCCCTTCGTTCACCCCGTTCTATACTCTTCTTCAATTCGATCTCCCTTTCCCGAGCGGCATTGACAATCTCGGTAAGGGTCTCGTACTTTGAAGGGGTTATGAACTCTCTATACTCCGCGCTTAGCATGTTATGATAATAATAGACCTTTTGCTCTTCATTCGTTATCAAATCATCACAGAACTTCATCTTGTCCATAAACATCCCCGTGATCTTGTCTATGGATTCACCTTTGTGTCTGAGTTGCATAAATTCCTCCTTGATTTTATTTATGACCGCCTTGGGACTATGGTGTTTAAGAAACGGCGTCTTAAACTCCTCCCAAGTCATGGCCTTAGCCGCTTCACTTCCAATCTCCTTCTTTTTGTTATCCCACCAATCTTTCGCTTGAATCCTTAGTTGACCCGTACCATAGGCTACGTAGTCTTCTTCGTCACAATGGGTTCTCTCGAATACCCCTTCGATGTCACTTAGCCATCGTTGGCACACTATTGGGTCAACCTCCCCATTATATATTGGTGGTTTACAAGCCATGAATTCCTTGTATGAACAAGGCTTTCGTCCTCCACGCTTTTCCTTTGCTACATTTGAATCATCTTCCAGCTTCTTGATTCTATCTTCTACTATTGATAAAATTGTGTTTTGAATTTTATCAATAAAGCCCGACAAACTGTTTTCGATCGCCTTACCAACCTCTTCGGCAATCACTTCCCTCACTTGTTCGGTGACTCTTGGCACCGCATTATCATTGCCTCCATCAGCCATCTCGATTTCTGAAATGTTTACATAGATTGTTAAACATTCCATTTATAACACATGCTTTACTTGTTTTGATTTAATCAAGTTCATAACTTGATTTAATCATTCTTGTTTCAATTCAATCAAGTTCGTAACTTGATTTAATTATTCTTGTTTCCATTCAATCAAGTTCGTAACTTGATTTAATTATTCTTTTTTTATGCATTTCTTGTTTTTGAGTGAGCTTACACACTCTTTTCATGCATATTTGTTCATTTCTCATGCTATACATAGTACATAATTTATTAACAAAACAAGTTAATTCTTACCGGACGACCGATCAAGCTTGAACCGAACACTTATTGACAACCTTAGGCTCTGATACCAACTTGTTACACCCGTCTAAATAAAGTTGATTTAATAGTTCTTTTTAAATAATAGCGTATACTATTGTAATTAAACTTGCTTAATTAACATAAAATTTATACACGAAATTCATAAGTAACAAAAGGTTTAGTTAAACCCTACTAAAGAACATGTTTCAAAAGTTGTTTAACAATCATTTTCAAACCATACACAAAAGTACTAGGGATTTAAAAACGTTGCGGAAGCTCAAAATGTAGTGTTCGGTTCTTTATCCTGTGCTTGATCGCCATCCTTAATTTTCCCGACATAACCTAATGTCAAAACACAACAAAAGTTAGTTTTGACAACATATATAACATGAATAATTTACATCTAGGGTGATGGGTTGGTTAAAGACAACATTTCAAGATCATGGAAATAAACGGGATTTATAACGTACGACCGAATCAGGCGAAACGAGTCAGAACGTCGAATTTCAGAAGTGTGTAACAGGAGTGGCGTCGGAGACGCCACATCTGGCGTCAGCGACGCCTAACGGCGTTGACGGAGGGGTAAGTCGCGTCGACCAGAGGACCTTGGCGTCGATTATTCAATAGGCGTCGGCGACGCCACATCTTGCGTCGTCGACGCCAGCTCGTTTATCTGTTTTGGCAGATTTCATTTGTTTTCGTTTTGTGGGCATATCTTTCGATTCTTAAGCCCGTTTTATGTGATTCTTGTTCCCATTCGTCCGTAATTTCACTACCAACATGCCTATTTTATTTATCATAATGGAAATCTTATTTACGGACCGAGAAAACATAGGTCATTTCATAATTATTTGACCCATTCTACACTTACCCATTTTTACTATCTTTTAACTAATAACTTTATGGCGCCATACGCCCAAAATTTGTGGCTTGTTAACACCCACATGTCTTACCAAACTCTCGGTTTGATGCATGCGTGATTATGTCACCATTATCGATGTCTAGAATGCGTAGAATACAATTTTTCACAACTAACAAACCATTGGCTCATCTTGTGGAACCGTCCACTCATGAAGACTACCGAATGGTTCATTGACTACACTAAGTCTAACAATTCAAACATTCAACTATACCGATGCAATTTCAACGCGATGTCAATCTAATAGTGAGATTTATGAAACTTATCGACAATGCGCTTAATGTAACTGATCAAGTTACGTACCTTCAAAGTTTGCCCTTTAAACGTGGTTCGCCACCCGCTTGTCCACTCGACGCTCCTGCGTCCGTTCCTATAGAGTTCATTCATAATGCGTTTTAGAACTCTATTTAAATCATAATTCGCATAATACACCAAAACATCATGATTATGCGTTTAAACTCAGAATTTCGGTTTTAGGCCTTCATAGAGGCATTTCAACAAACACTTTGAAGGCAGATTTATCTCAAGATTATATGACAAGTTTCTAGCTTAACATTTAGCCCTAGTTTCACTTCAATCAACATTCTTTACTTTAATTAAGCAATTAGTACTCACTTGAACATTCAAATCACTGAATTTCTTCATAAAATTCAGCTTTTCTCTAGATTAAAATTCATAGTCCTAGTACTTGTCTAGTCTTTGCAATAACATAAATCACCTACAATTGTGATTGTAATTTGTTCAAGTAACATGCAATGATTTTTACTAATTATCATCTAGGGTTTAATCCTAAACAACATATTGCTTCAAGATTCGTTCATGCATGACATATCTAGGTTCAATTTCAGTTATTCACCATTAACCTAGAATTTATGGTGAATCAAAGTGTCAAAATTATACATACCTTTTGATCCCTATGGCGAGGTGATCACTAATTCATGTTTAGAATTCGATTTGAGTCAGATTTGAGGCTTCAATTTAGTAGATTTTGGTGTGAAGTTAGGGTTGGAGAAACCCCTGTGTCGCCGTCCTTCCTCTTGATCGACCAGACACACAAGTTTGTGTGTGTTTGGTTGATTTTTGTTATTATTAGTACTTAACTTTCAGTTTTAACAAGTTTAAACCCTCAACTATGAGACATCCTTTAAATTTAAATATCTTAACCATGTTTTGTATTATTTCAAGACTTGATTTTAACTAGGTTAGGTTCCTAGTTAGTAAATTCGTGTTTATTTATACTTTATATTTCAAATATAAGGTCTTATATTTTCGGGGTGTTACAACGCAACATTGTGTGGTGGACATCGTATATCTGACTATTCAACATCTTTTTTTAGTTGTGTATTAGAAAAATTATTTTCTTGGTTTTGTGTTTACAAAGTAGATCGCAAATAATGACTGGGCGAGAGTTTTGATTTGGTTGAGATAGCGCGTTCCAACAAATTTGAATCTACTTTATGATATTTTTGGTCGATGATTTACACTAATCCAATCGATTCATGGAGATAGTGGTAGTTTGGACGGTTTTCAAGGGTTGCCAAAAGTTCGAGTGTCCAAATGGCTTGAAGCTTGGACACAAGGTCTTCGGAGATGTAGAAACATAATATATGGTGTTCTTAGTTTGGACAATGGTGTTGCTTTGCTTGGTTTTTTGAGTCACCGAAAAACTGCAAGAAGACAGAGGGGGGTCTCAAACAAATCCGGAAAAGATCGGGAAAACATGGAGGTTTCAAACAGGTAGTTAGAAGGTGAGTGTCTTAAACAAGGGTTGTTGAAAGGGTAAAACGACGGTATCAAATGGGGGTCTTAGGTAGTGTTTGGTATGCAGGAATGAGAGGCGTAATGGAATGGTTGATTACGATGGAATGAAGAAAATTGTGTTTGGTTGGTCAATGGAATGGAATCACCCATTCCAAAAGCCATTTCATTCCCTCAAAATCATTCCATCCATCCCCCATGTTTTTTTTTTTCATTCCATCCCTTCTTTCACCATTTATCAACAACACCACAACCCACCACCTTCGCCACAACCCACCACCACCCATCACCGACGCCATCGCCGCCACCCGCCACCCCGACAACCACCTTTGCCGCCGCCGCCACCATTACCACCCACCGCCGTGACCAACCGCCAACGCCACTCGCTGCCATCACCCACCACCATCGTCGATGCCACCCCCACCACCACCAACCACAGGCCACCTCCGCCGCCACCCACCACCACCTCCGCCACCCATCACCAACGGCCGCCGTCACCGCCACCGCCACTCGTCGTCGTCGCCGCATCGCCACTCGCCGCCACCACCACCACCACCACCACCCATCACCGCCGCCGCCACCCACCACCGCCACCTATAACCACCCACAATCACTACCACCACCAACCACCACCACCACCACCACTCACCGCTAATTTTATTCCTTCGTTTTTCTTGCCACCAAACAATACACAATAATAATTCATTTCATTCACACATGGTAACCAAACAAGACATGGAATGGTAATGATCCATTGCATTCACTCGTCCATTCCATTACTTCGTCCATTCCATTCCTTCGTCTATTCCATTACCTCATACCAAACAGACCCTTAATTCTTAAACGAATCCATCTTTAGATTTTATAATGTTTACTTTTCTTATTATTTTTTAACTTGAAAAGGTAAAACTGTAATTTTGAAAATATAAACATTGGAAAGTTAGTGATAGATACCAAAGATGTTATGAAATAATAAATACATATCTTAAACATGTAAATTTTTAAAATTGATAAAAAAATGTATTGTTTTTTACAGAACACATGATCCTATTTGGTATTCATTTTATCATCTATTATTGAGGTTATAGTTAAATATAAATATGAAATTATTTCGAATGGTGAACTAGTGCATCATGAATGGCTAAAGATCCTGCAAAAGAAAAAAAAATGGCTAAAGAAATTATATATAAATGGTGCATCTTGAATGGCCTTTATGCTTTACAAGACCCATCGGTCCAAAATCTCCATGACCGAGGGAGGGATAAAGAAAGTGCCACGTGCCAGTGGGGGCACAAATTAACTCCTAAATATGTTTAGTTTCCTTTTTACCATAATCTATAGTATTTTACTATTTTTAACCGAATCATCTTAAAATATCTATATTATACATATATTAAGTTGCATCACTAAGACTAAAGGGTATGGGGCCGTCTAGGCCCGGCGCCAGTCCCCCACACCGCCCCCTGAGGGTCGGCTCGGCCCAATCGACTCCCCAGCGCCGATTCAGACGGGCCCCACTTTCACCATTTTCGAAATTTGAACGTTATCAACGGCTCTTTTTCAAAAAAAAAAAATTCTATTTTTCTATAAAAACACTCCCATTTTCACCATTTTTCCCCACTTTCAACCCACAACCCTCTCATTTTTATACCATTTTCTCTCCACTTTTATAAAAAAAATTTACCTTTTCATCCACAATGCCATCTAATTCTTGGTGGTCCTCGTCTTCGGATGAGGAAGAGGAGATGTTTATCGCGAACGCTGTGCTACGGGCGGCGGAGAATCTTATCCAGGAGGAAGAGGAAGACGTCTCGTCTGAAAGCGTTATTACCACACGAATACGGGTTAACAAAGACCGCCAAGGTTTATCATTAATAAATTTTATTATCCTTATTTCCTCGTATTTATATATTTTTTACGACAGGAGCGCACGAGAAATTGGTGAACGATTATTTTTCAGATGCACCCCTTTACAATGCCGAGATATTCAGACGCAGATTCCGAATGAGTCGTCGGTTATTCACACGGATTGCTGATGATTTGGCGGGGCTAGACCCGTTTTTCACGCAACGACCCGTTGCTCGAAATTATGAAGGGTTCACCACGTTACAAAAGTGTACTGCGGCCATTCGCCAACTGGCGTACGGGACAGTGGCCGACGCTTTGGACGAATACTTACAAATGTCGGCAAGAACTACGCGGGAATGTTTGTATCGGTTTTGCCGTAATGTGGTGAAACTGTATAGCAAAAAATATTTGCGTAAACCAAACGTGTATGATGTTCAGCAGTTGTACCAAGCTCATGAAGCACGGCACGGGTTTCCGGGAATGCTCGGTAGTATTGATTGTATGCATTGGGCGTGGCATAGATGCCCGACTGCGTGGCGCGGCCAATATACTCGCGGTGATCACGGCTATCCAACCGTGATACTTGAAGCCGTGTGTAACAACCCTCATTAAAAAGTCCTTATTATTTTATCCAATAGGAAACCCTAATTGAGAAACCCAAATGATTCTGCACAAACCCTACAAATTTCAGAACAATCAGAATCAGGATCAGGGCCCCTAAAACTCAGGGGGGGTATTTCCTACTCAACGATTATCCTTATAAGTTATTATAAAAATCGAATTTAATCAAATCGTCGACTCATCTGCACTCCAAACACACGTGGCAAGAATATGAGAAAAAGGTATCCCTTACGGACCGTAAGGGTTGATGCTTACGGTCCGTAAGCATGACAAATTTCGGGTATAAATAGCAGGCTTTGGGACTGGCTTCTGTGCGTTCGTTCGACGATAAAATTCGACTCTGGCACGGAGTTATCGTCTGATTACTACCAAAAATACAAATTAGTATAGCGGGGTGCTGCCGCAAACAGGGTATTAACTCAATCGCTGATACGATTCAATGTCCGATCGATTAAACTATCCAATGGATGTTTAAGTGCTGCTCAAACTTGGGTTATGCTTTGTCATTAGTCGTGATTCCGATAGGATGTTTGAGTACCACTCGAACTCGGGGAATACTCTGTCATTCGTTGTGAATCCGATGGATGTTTAAGTATTGCACTTTGTCATTTGTTGTGAAGGTTTTATCTCGTGAGTTATCGTAAATGTTGTATTAGTTACTTACCTAGTTTGTATGCATTAGGTTACAAGGCTAATTAATAGGCGAAGCTCTGCCTGTATAAATCTGCAATATAACAAGGCTTATCTGTAGACTAAACTTTGCCCGTAGAAATCTGCAATGTGAGTTCATTTCTCCTTTTCTCACCGTTTGTGAGTCCATTCTCTTTTCTCACAGTTTTATCACCTTTTTGTGATACAATTATATTTACAAATATTTTCCAACATCTTAAATGTTTACCTGTTATACTTACAGTGATTAAATTCTTATATTCTATAATAACTGCCGGTATGGGAGGTTCTATACATTATTTGATCCTCGTTACTATTAGCCAGAAAGTTAGCCAATACTAGCATGACCACAATCACAGTGGGAGTAGCCATAGCCTATAACTAATATTATTTTAACATTAAATTGTTAATAAACTTAATGTATGTTTGAAATAAATCTAAATAATGTATACCATAATAAAATAGTCAAGTATAATGTATTCTACTATACTAAGATTATATTTTAATCTTAGTCACGTTAATAGATTAAATAATGATATTACAATTATTTAATTAACATATTATATTTGATAAGTTATAGTAGTTTGACATAAAATGATATATGTTATTTTCTGAGTTAAATGGTTTTGTGCCATAAGTAATATATTTGACAAAGTAATGTCATGGGACACCACTAAGTCCAGAGTCACTAGTTGAGAGAATGATCAACAGTGACATGTCCAAAGGCACTAGTTGAGAGAATGATCAACAGTGTTATGACTAGAATCACTAGTTGAAAGAATGATCAACAGTGATATGACCAGAGTCACTATTTGAAAGAATGATCAACAGTGATATGATCACCGTCACAGGAATCGCCTAGTGATAGATAAATTGAATAATAGTAAAATATAATTACTTGGTAAATTCTGTGACAACCCTCACTAAACCAGGTATCCGTACGACTTAATTAATAATTAACTACTGCTTAATTACTGTGCTTGCTTGAACTTGTGAATAAACTGCTACTTGAATACTGATACATGTACTTACTTGCATCATACTTTACTTGCTGTCACTACATTATTTACACGCTGAACCTTAGTGACAAACATGATGCACAAAAGCACAGTAGCACTTTAACGGATAACCTATTGAACATGCTGATAGAGCCAGCATCAGGCAGACACTGCCTCTAAGGCCTGTATGAGCCAGAAATATTTTGCTACACTAGTGGTGAGTGTAGGGATACAAGGGTTGTAGAACTGCGTCTCTAGGAATAAGTTTCAATGACTGGATGTGCCTAAAACGTGCTCTAAGCACAAAATTCAGCACTTTACTTAATAATTCAGCTTTTAGCTAACTAATAAAGTGCCAAAACGTGAGAAAAATATTACTAGACACTTTCCAAAGTGTCAGAAATAAGTTGTGTCACTAAAAAGGGTATTAACGACACTTTAAAGCTTTGTTAAGCACTTTAACGGATTATTATCCAACCGAACAACCGGACTATACCCGGAACATGAAAATATTGTTATTTTCATTATTTATCTTTTTCTGAGCCAGTTATGGTCCCCGAATACCCTAACACCCGTCATAACACACTACGCACTACTAACCAGGTTAAGCACTTAACTAACTTACTTAACCTAACTAATATCCAACTAATTAGTTGGAATCGGACCAAGACCCCCCCCCCCCTTAGGAACCGTCCCCATCTAGGGGACACACATGGTACCATGAAGATTATTTTAATATTTCATGTCTAATATCAATTAGACATATTAACCCTTGGTTAATAAACTTAAACTTTGTCTATAAGATCTAGCCTAAACACACCATTCATTTCATCACCACACTTGATCACAAAACTCTCTCCCTCTCTCTAAAGAAGCTACGGCCGAACACCCCCTTGAGCACATCATCCATTTTCGATTTTGTTCAAGCAATTTCAAGATCATTCAAGTGTTAAGGATCCCGCATAAGGAGTCTTGGTGCAAACGGAAGGCGAAGGACCTCTTTACATTGCTTTTATCCACGCATTTTTCGCTTAGATTCTTCCCTAGCCTCGAGCTAGTAGTAAGTTGTTTTAATCACCTTCTCGAACTATTTTAAAGTGGTTAAAATGATTCGTAATGGTTAAAACTCGTAAACATACAAGATAATGCTTTAAAGTTTACTAAAAGCACTTAAAAAGATGGTTAAAAGCTTATAAGTTGTGTAAAACTTGTAGTATTTGATTTGGGTGATTATTTGGACCCGATCTATGTTGTGGTAGCTCGGATCATCATTTAACCCGGATTGGTCATGATCATGGATCATGACACAAGGTTGTGACGAAAGTAACAAGGGTTAAAGGGCGAAACTCTACCACACACATATCATGAACTTGTGTAAAAGCGATTTTGTTTGTGAAATAGTGTTTAAAACTAGTAGATCTACGTATCTACAAGCGGAATTTTCAAAGGACCACGTGTCAAGAGAAAACATATTTTTAAAGACGGATCTTACACTAACACGAATGGTTTTTAGAACACACAAGTGTGTAGACACTTGTGTAACCCAAAGTTTCGACAAAATAACTATTTTTGAAAATGATGACGAGAAGTTGTAAAGACGGAACTTCCATAAAAACGAGGTTTTTACAAAATCGGATAGCTTTATATAAAGATCCACTAAAAGTAATGGGATTTACTTCATAGTTTGAATAAATCACAAGTTCATGAAATTTATGCGATTCATATATATTTTGACTAGTTTGTGGTTTGAACATTGTTTTGATTGAATAAGAAGATTGTTGGTTTGATTTATAAAAGAAAATGATACGCTTGAAAGCGTGGCCACCTCCAGTTACAGAGGAAACTCTGGCGAAATTTTTCTAAAAACCTAACACTTAGAATTATTTTCACTATAAGTGTTAGAGATACTTTTTGACTTGTTTTCAGATTATAGTTTTCGCCACGACTTATTTACAAAATATCGGAGGTGGGATTTCACAAAATAAAACGTGATACATATATATATTTAGTATATATTTTTCACAACACCACTTGTATAAGTGTTTATGATTATTTTGTGAACTACGTAAATATTATTTTTAGGGTAAAAATAATATTACTAAGTATTATTTTGGGAAAATCACATGTATTAAAATATAATATTTTTGGGAAGAATATTTATATTTTGGAGTTAGAAATAAAATATATCTTAAGTGAGACTTAATAATATATTTCAAAATTATACGAACACACATGTATTAAATCCCCCATCCTTGGGAAGGAAAATGACTACCAAGTATATACAGAATGTAAACACGAAATAGTTGCCTAACTATTTCCCAAAAACTTAAACCTTAAAGCTAAGGCACGACCGTCCGTCTAATAGAGTTAGTACGTGTAGGTCGTCATACAGCTGATTGATTTGGAGGCATACTTGGTAGAGACGCACCACTGTGAGTTCATGTCTCCCTTTTCTCTTAACTGTTTTCAGTTTTTAACTGCGGGGGTGTAATACATGTTACTTTGATTACAAGTACTTTATACATGGTATGGTTAGCGTAAGGAGGTTTACTACTTAGATCATGTGAGTGGGTAGGCGGGAACTGGAGGCCATTAATCCTCATTGTAGGACCGAGGGACGTAAGCGGTAGATCTATCTGGGTGTAGCGAGCCCAACTCCAGGTCCAACAGTACGGACCTTGGGGTGACTTTGTGCCCAACGCAAAATCGCTAGGTTTGAGTCTTCCTACTTGCACTTCACACATATCAATGACCTTGCAAACCATTGGTGATATCTTTTTCCTTATTTGCTACATACCAGGAGTTTTACATATACAAAGGTTTATTTACTCACTTACACATGAACTCGCTCAACATTATTGTTGATTTTTCAACTTACATGTATTTCAGGAAATTAAAGATCTGGCGCGGTATGTTATGTTTTCCCGTTGCATATGGGTTCCGAGGTCATCCCAGTTTAGGAAATGTGACTTTTTCCTGGACGAGTCACAAATCTTAAACTGCGCGTTATTCATGTTGATGTTTATGTCTTTCAAAACAATGTTTTATGTTATGAGGTTGTAAGTCCCTGAGACAATGTTATGTTACTTCGGTTTTTAAAACTTAAATTTATGGATGATCTTGCATGATTTTATTTCATATAGCTTTGTTATGGTTAAGCTATGGTATTAAGAAGTCACACCAAAATAACCACGCTTCCGCAAAGCCAGGGTGTGACAAATTCACTATTGGATGAAAGTGAGCCAATAAGTGATATGATTACTGTCATATTGGAACTGCCACCATGTGACAAATACTGATTGAGTGGGTAAATATAAATGAATATAAAAACCTTAATGTTGTAAGGTATAATAATATATTTTATAAAAATAGAATGAACTCACTCAGTATTTCCGCTGACAAAACCTTTTTCAAACATTTTTCAGGTAATTACAGTAGATTGGAATAAGAGCTGGATACGACACTGAAAGGCTTCAAGAAGTGGCTTATTTTATTAATTAAATCAAATTAAGAAATATTGTTTTATGTAAACAAATTTATCTTATTAAAGCTACCTTTGTAAAACATGGGTTTATTCCATCTATTTAATAAATAAAATCCGGTGTTTCTAAACTCTGATATTTTTCCTAACTCACGGTCCAGATGAAATTTCCGCTGCAATATTTTATAAAATTAAATCACCGGTACCACGGGCTGTTCGCGACTTCCGATTCCGTCCAGGGTGGGTCGGGGGTCGTGACAGAAGGTGGTATCAGAGTCACTTGCTTAAAGCTATTTAGGTGTTCTTTTAATACCTAAACAATAAAGTTAGGAAACTGATACAAATTAACATATGTGTTATATATGAATATATATATATGTCAAGATGTACATATAATATACTGGAAAATATTGTTTTGTTCTAATTATTCTGTGATATTAATAAGTGAAAATGTTTGCAATTCAGATGACGAATGAAGTACCACATAATCCAGAAGTTCATGCTAATAATGAAAATCCTTTGGATAAAAATGCTATAGAAAATCTAATAGCTCAAGGAATAGCTAATGCTTTACCTTTAATAATTAAAGTTGTTAAAAACCCCGTAGAACCTACCAAAGTTGTGAGTAGCAAGCATACTCGTGACGACAGTTTTAACCATAGTGTCAATGGAGGTAATGATGATATTATCAAAACCCCATTTCCCAAGAAAAAGAAGGCGATGACTCTCGGGTGTACCTACAAAGAATTTCTAGCTTGTAAACCAACAGAGTTCGCAGGCAGTGAAGGCGTCACGACTGCTCTGCGATGGTTGGAAAAGACGGAAGATGTTCTTACAATCAGCAAATGTGCCGAAGAAGATAAGGTGATGTATGCATCTAACCTCTTCAAGGAAGAAGCCTTAGAATGGTGGAATACAATTCTTCAGGCAAAAGGAAGTAACATGGCTTATGCCATGAACTGGGAAAAATTCAAGGAAATGGTAGAAAGGAAATTTTGTCCTCCTTATGAAAAGGAACGAATAGCTAACAAGTTCCTAAATCATAAAATGATAGATGTGAATTGTCGTGAATATACGACAACGTTCTTCGAATATGCAAGAATGGTACCAACTCTGGCTTCGCCAGAACCCGTACTAATTTCTCGTTATATTTGGGGATTAGTTAGCGAAATCCGAGACATAGTCAAGGCCATTAGACCACAGACTATTGAAGAAGCAGTCGAACTAGCTAACATGCTAACAGATGGACTAATCCGCACAAGAGAAGAAAATAAGAAGAAAGAGTTAGCCCAGAAAATTTTCCAAGAATTCAAAAAGACAGGAACTGAATCGTCATTGGAGCAACCTATCTGCAGAAGCTGTAACAAAAAGCATTCAGGAAGATGCCGTTTTAGGAGAACATCCTACTGTGACTTCTGCAAGATGACCGGACATATAGAGGAAGAGTGTAGAAGGAAAACTAATGTTTGTTTCAATTGCGGAGAGACGGGACACATCAAACCATATTGCCCGAAACTAACCAAAGCATCCGACAACAAGGCCAGAACAACAGACGGAGCTAAGAAGAACGCGCGAGCATTCGTACTTACTACGCAAGAAGCAGAAATGATTCCAGACGTAATCGCTGATATGTAATATCTAAGTTAAGTTATTATTTAACCCTAATATAAATAGAAGTTTTTAAATAAATACACTCTGTCAAGTACTTCATCTATTCAAAACCATAACAGAATTGTTTGGTCTTCACTTTCATTAAATCATTTATTTGGTCACGATCACCTTGTGGTGACGTTTTCACAAATTTGAAGCTTGTGCTAATCTCGTTGCACACCTTATATACGGGTTTAATTACTTATTTCTATTGAATCCATTTTGTTGGTTTATTCTATAAAATCAATCTTAACACAATCATGTGCTAAGATAATGATACACAAATTCATTTCATATTTCAGTGTATCTCTTAATGATTTTTATATCAGCAATCGAGCGTTTCGTAATCTTTATTGTTTTATCATCTTTGATCGAAAAACATTATTATTTCAATTTCGATAAAAAATCCTACTAGATTTATTTGAAACATTCGAACTTACTTCATTTGATTTAAAGCATGGTGAAACTCATTTCATTCACCGCTACTATTTTCAATTACTATGACACCTTGTGGTGGCATTTTCTTTAATTTGAATCTTGAGATAATCTCATTTTCATTCCTGATGAACGAATTTTAATTTCTGTTGGTTCATTATCTTAAAACAGTCTTAATACAATTATGTGTTAAGATAAGAGTACACAAATTCATATTATATTCCGGTGTACCTCTTAACGTTTCTTTCATCATTGATCGAAAATTCTATAATATTCATCTGGTCTTTTCATTATCAATTGAAAATCCTATTCGAAATGAATATCCAAATTTACTTCATTAAAGCTTTCAGTTGATTAAACGGTGAAATTGTTCGGTCACCGTAATTATTGAATTATTTCAATCATTACGACACCTTGCGGCGTCATTATGAATTTGTAGCTTGGGCTAATCATAAGCATACGAATCATTTAAAAACCACGTATGTCTTTCATTTGACTCATCATTGAAAGTAGTCTTAATGCAATTATGTATTAAGACAATGATACACTAAACTCTGTTGTATTTCGGTGTATCCTTGCAAATTCAATAATGTCAACACACTGATTTTTCTCTTGTTATGATTCGATAGTTGACAATCATTTTCGTGCTTCTATTTCATTTTGAGCTTATTGATTCCGAGTCTTCCTCAGTTGCCAATCAAAGTAAGTTTTCTTTTGACAAAGAATTTTATTGATTCTAAAAAGTCCTTCACATTCATTCTAAATATCTATTGATCATATATCTTTTGGCTTGAACCTAGTCGCATTGGAAATTATATCATTTTATCTCATCCGTTTGACATCGATTTCTTGAAATAGTTCAGTTGAACCATTGAGTCCTATTTATTGTATAACTCTTATTCACAAAATTTGATATTTAATTCTGTGTCATTTTGTTGACTAAATTATGACATAAATCTAAAAGAAATATCGTAACCCAAATCTCGAGGACGAGATTTTTATTAAGGTGGGGAGAATGTAACAACCCTCATTAAAAAGTCCTAATTATTTTATTATTTTATCCAATAGGAAACCCTAATTGAGAAACCCAAATGATTCTGCACAAACCCTACAAATTTCAGAACAATCAGAATCAGGATCAGGGCCCCTAAAACTCAGGGGGGGTATTTCCTACTCAACGATTATCCTTATAAGTTATTATAAAAATAGAATTTAATCAAATCGTCGACTCATCTGCACTCCAAACACACGTGGCAAGAATATGAGAAAAAGGTATCCCTTACGGACCGTAAGGGTTGATGCTTACGGTCCGTAAGCATGACAAATTTCGGGTGTAAATAGCAGGCTTTGGGACTGGCTTCTGTGCGTTCATTCGACGATAAAATTCGACTCTGGCACGGAGTTATCGTCTAATTACTACCAAAAATACAAATTAGTATAGCGGGGTGCTGCCGCAAACAGGGTATTAACTCAATCGCTGATACGATTCAATGTCCGATCGATTAAACTATCCAATGGATGTTTAAGTGCTGCTCAAACTTGGGTTATGCTTTGTCATTAGTCGTGATTCTGACAGGATGTTTGAGTACCACCCGAACTCGGGGAATACTCTGTCATTCGTTGTGAATCCGATGGATGTTTAAGTATTGCACTTTGTCATTTGTTGTGAAGGTTTTATCTCGTGAGTTATCGTAAATGCTGTATTAGTTACTTACCTAGTTTGTATGCATTAGGTTACAAGGCTAATTAATAGGCGAAGCTCTGCCTGTATAAATCTGCAATATAACAAGGCTTATCTGTAGACTAAACTTTGCCCGTAGAAATCTGCAATGTGAGTTCATTTCTCCTTTTCTCACCGTTTGTGAGTCCATTCTCTTTTCTCACAGTTTTATCACCTTTTTGTGATACAATTATATTTACAAATATTTTCCAACATCTTAAATGTTTACCTGTTATACTTACAGTGATTAAATTCTTATATTCTATAATAACTGCCGGTATGGTAGGCTCTATACATTATTTGATCCTCGTTACTATTAGCCAGAAAGTTAGCCAATAGTAGCATGACCACAATCACAGTGGGAATTATGCCTCAGTAGCCATAGCCTATAACTAATATTATTTTAACATTAACTCGTTAATAAATTTAATGTATGTTTGAAATAAATCTAAATAATGTATACCATAATAAAATAGTCAAGTATAATGTATTCTACTATACTAAGATTATATTTTAATCTTAGTCACGTTAATAGATTAAATAATGATATTACAATTATTTAATTAACATATTATATTTGATAAGTTATAGTAGTTTGACATAAAATGATATATGTTATTTTCTGAGTTAAATGGTTTTGTGCTATAAGTAATATATTTGACAAAGTAATGTCATGGGACACCACTAAGTCCAGAGTACTAGTTGAGAGAATGATCAACAGTGACATGTCCAAAGGCACTAGTTGAGAGAATGATCAACAGTGTTATGACTAGAATCACTAGTTGAAAGAATGATCAACAGTGATATGACCAGAGTCACTAGTTGAAAGAATGATCAACAGTGATATGATCACCATCACAGGAATCGCCTAGTGATAGATAAATTGAATAATAGTAAAATATAATTACTTGGTAAATTCACTATTGGATGAAAGTGAGCCAATAAGTGATATGATTACTGTCATATTGGAACTGCCACCCTGTGACAAATACTGATTGAGTGGGTAAATATAAATGAATATAAAAACCTTAATCCTGTAAGGTATAATAATATATTTTATAAAAATAGAATGAACTCACTCAGTATTTCCGCTGAAAAAACCTTTTTCAAACATTTTTCAGGTAATTACAGTAGATTGGAATAAGAGCTGGATACGACACTGAAAGGCTTCAAGAAGTGGCTTATTTTATTAATTAAATCAAATTAAGAAATATTGTTTTATGTAAACAAATTTATCTTATTAAAGCTACCTTTGTTAAACATGGGTTTATCACATCTATTTAATAAATAAAATCCGGTGTTTCTAAACTCTGATATTTTTCCTAACTCACGGTTCTGATGAAATTTTCGCTGCAATATTTTATAAAATTAAATCACCGGTACCACGGGCTGTTCGCGACTTCCGATTCCGTCCAGGGTGGGTCGGGGGTCGTGGCATCACAAGATTTGTGGATCTGGCATTCTTTCTTTGGTCTCCCTGGTTCACTCAACGACCTCAATGTGTTATACCAATTGGCGATCTTTACCGATGTCGTTAATGGAACCGGTCCGGACACCCGTTTTATAGTTTCTGGGGTTGAGTATAGACGTGTGTATTATCTTGCTGACGGGTGGGATAAGAATTTGAGACTGATAGGTCCTGGATTCGATTCCCACAAAGAGAGATTTTTCCTAGATTATCGGGTTTTTCTCTTGAATTGATGAATAGGCATTATGCCTAGTGGACATGGATATGATCGTGTGGTTCCGCTTGTGGCGCGATAATACTTCAGTGATACGTCAGTGATCCAAATCTGCCGTTCAAAAAAAACTACAATAGCCATAATAGTCTTTATTTTGTTTTAATTACAAAAATGTCACTCATACTAATTATTAATTTTTCTTTTTATGGCATTTAAGTAATTAACTCATATTTGAGTGGCACTTCTTAGTATAATATAAGACAAAATCATCTTCTTTTTTATTTTATATTGACCACAGAGGTTTTGGTTTTTACACATCCCCTCAAATTTTGTTAGTTTTATCTTCTTAGTGTTTTGATGACAAAAGGTTTTCTTTTTTACACTTTAGCCACAAAAACCTATTTTTTTTTATTTTATAGTTGTAAACCAAATAGGAATTAACTAGTCATGAATTTTACACTCAAATACCTTTTTATTATGTTTTATTAAATATGTTCAACAATTTGTGTGTTATATATTTTTATACTTTTTTAGTTTTAGAAAACTATACTTTTATCTGTTTCTTTGTACTTTTATCTGTTTCTATTTATTAACTTTGTTTATTAATTGTAACGAATTTGAATGTGTCACGGTTTTACGCGAGTTTAATTTTCGATGTAACTTTTTGGTTATTTCCGAATATACCCTCACAAGTGTTTTTATCTACATTTCATCACGAGTCCTTTTTATCAAATAGTCTTAATCGAGATTAATTTATAACATGTCGTATTGTCGCAACGCGCGAGATATTCTACTAGTTATATTATAATGTATGAAGGAAGAACATTTTAATATATCTAAAAGTTAAGAGCTTTTTTTAATTAATGTATACAACCTTAAAATAAGGGTAAATTTCTTTTAAACACTAATTATACTTTAATCTCCTTGTCTTAATTTTACTTTAATTCCCTTAACTTTAACCAAATTATAGATAATTAATTGGTAACTAGGATTGAGACCCGCCGCAATGCGGCGGGGATTCTTTAGTTATAACTAAGTTGATATACGACCCGCACGTCATGTTAAACCTGTCAAACGGGGAAGAAATAGACGATGTAAAAAACGTTCACCCACAGACGCACGTTGCGTCGTGTTAACTCGCAAAATTTAGAACGAAACGTAAAAAAGGTTAAGCCAAAGACACAGTCGATCTAGGACCCGCCACGTTTTGTTAAACGGGGAAAAATAGACGATGTAAAAACGTTCACCCACACACGCACGTTGCGTCGTGTTAAGTCGCAAAATTTAGAACGAAACGTAAAAACGTTAAATCAAAGACGCGCGTTGTGATGTGTTAAGTCACAAAATTTAGAACCAAGCATAAAGCGAAAAATTTGCGGAAAATGAAAACTATAAAGGACCAAAGTTGAAAGTAAAAAAAGTTGTGAGAATAGATTGCAAAAGATAAAAAGTTTTGGGTTAAAAGTAAAAAAACAAATAGTTTTGGGTTAAAAGTAATTTATGAAATACTTTAGGGTGAAAAGTAAAAGAAAATCATTTTTTTTGGAAAACCCGCAAAGCCTAGGTTACCACAACTATATGCATAACCATTTTTTCTGTGGAAAACCCTCAAAGCACACCCCGTGTTGCGGCGGGACGTAAAACATTGTTAAATAGTACTAATGTCACACAACCGTTATTGACCACCAACACTGACTCGACCTAAGATCTGCGTGTTGCGACGAACCTGTCAAACATGAAAAAATATAGGTAAAAAAGTTGAACCACAGATGCACGTTGCGCCGTGTTAACTTGCAAAATTTGAAACAAAACATAAAAAAGTTGAACCACATTCGTACTTTGCTTCGTATTAACTCGAAAAATTTAGAACTATACATAAACCAAAAATTTGCCAAAGATGAAAAGTGTAAGTGACAAAAGTTGTAGAGTTAAATTGCAAATAATGAAGAGTTTTGGGTTAAAGTTAAAAAAACAAATTATGTAGGGTTAAAATTGCAAAAGGTAAAAACCTTTGGGTTAAAAGTAAAAAATAAAGTTTTTGTTTTTTGAAAAACTCTCAAAGCATAAGTTACAAGTTGTTATGCACAAAAAGTTTGCTTATTTATATATGGAATAATTACATTTTATCCCCCTTATAAAAAAACTAAATACTTCATGTTTTTTAATAGACCATAACTTTTACGTGCGTAAATATTTTTCAAAAATGATTACATCATAAAATTGAGCATTTTATTCTCTTTAATTTGAGTATAGTATTGCAATAGTTTTTTATTATTAAAAATTTTATATCTTACGTGATTAACAGTGTCTAAAAATGAGCAAAATAACTGAATTGTTAACCGAAAACAAATGAAACTAAACCGAAATCAACAAAAAATTGAATTAACAGAAAACCGATAGTCGAAAACCGAATTAACCAAAAACTAGTTATCAGTTTGAAGCCTTGTTTAACCAAAACTAACCGAACCGATTATTTATATTTTAATATATTTCTAGATTTTATACCTCCAGTTCAAGTATTTCATATTTTATACCTTCTCTCATGAATTTATATTTCCATTTCATGTATTTACACCTCAATTTCATGTATTTCTAAGCAAAACTTTTAGTCCAAGTTTGCTTTTTGCTATTAACTAAAATTAAACGAACAAAATAAAGACCGTCAATCTAACCGAATAAACTGAATTGATTAACCGAAAACCGTATGGTTAATAAAATAGACTAACCGATGACTTCGGTTCAGGATAATAACTAACCGAGCAAACCAGGCACACCACAATGAAATGAACTAACCCATGACTTCGCTTATGACCAAGGGTGCAAACGGGCCGAGCTTCCCTAGATTGGCTCGAGAAAAAGCTTGAAACGAGTCGAGCCTTATCGAGCCCGAGTCGAGCTTGAGTCTAAAATAAAGCTTGTTTATTTACCGAGCCTGGCATGTGAAGCTCGTTAGGCTCGTCGGGCCTTATCGAGCCTTAGTGTAACATTAGTTTTTATTAATATTTGATAACATTTACTCTTTATTTTAATTTGTCTAATAAACGAGCCAAACCAAGCTTGTGTAAACTTTTTTGTGAACCGAGCACGAACCTAAAAATAAGCTTGTTTAGTAAATTATCCTGAGCCCGAACTTCACTTATCGAACTCGCGAGCTTAAACGAGTCTATTATTTATATTAGAGTAAACTGCCATTTTGGTCCCTGTGGTTTGGGCACTTTTGCCATTTTAGTCCAAATCTCAAACTTTTTACATCTGGGTCCCTGTGGTTTGCATTTTGTTGCCATTTTAGTCCAAAATCCAAAAACCCTATTTTTTTTACTGTTGCAACCTCCTATTTTGTCTTTTAGTTCAGGGGCATTTTGGTCATTTTGCTTTTCATTTAACATTTTCTTAATTCAAAAATTAATATATATATATATATATATATATATATATATATATTAATATACAAATACATATACACTGCAGTTCATCATCCCCAACATAAATCAGTCTTCTCTCTCTCTCTCTTCTCTCTCTCTCTATATAACACCACCACCACCGCCACATCCTCTCTCTCTCTCTCTCTCTCTCTTCTCTCTCTCTATAGCACCACCGCCACCTCCTCCCCCTTTTCACCACCGCCACTCCGGCGTCGTCCCATCCAACAGTCACACCCACTCCGGCGTCGTCCCCCTTCTCACCACCGGTGTCGATGATGAAGATGATGAAGGCGTCGATGATGAAGATGAATCGCTGAAGTTGAATCGCTGATTCTGCTGATGAAGGTGTCGATTATGAAGATGAATCGCTGAAGTTGTCGATGATGAAGATGAACAGCTGATTGATTGATGCTGATGAAGGAGGTTCGAAGTTTCCCCAAATAAATCATCACCACCCCCAAATCTGAGTTTGAGTTGTATTTGTTGAGACATGAAAGTTTTAGATCTGAATTTGTGTTGATAAATTGCAAGATTGTTGTGTTCATCAATCTGAAAGATTTGCAGGTTTTTGTGTTGTTGATCGACTGGTTTTGCAGATTGTTGTTTCTGATTAAGAAGGAGTATAGTTTACAGGTTCGATTATTGCAGATTGTTGTTTGCTGTTGCAACGAAGAAGAACACAAGTTGCAGGTTTTGTTTGCGGCGATCTGGGGGATGATGTTCATCAACGCCGCCGCATATCATCTTCCCCCAAATCAAAGGTCCAGTTTCATGTGGGTTAATGGGTTTGATGCAAAATTAGGGTTTGGGTTTTGTGTGGCTCGGAGTAAAGAAAGAAGGTGAGATTGTCGGTTTGATTGTCTCCGTTTGATTGTCGGAGATTTTGAAGCCGATTTGATTGTCGGTTTCTTCACTGCCGATTTAACAACTTTGAGTTATGTGAGGGTTTTTGAGGGTTTTGGGTTTGGGAGGGTTAGCGACAGTGGGATGGTGGTGTTGGCGGCAGTGGGATGGTGGTGGGGGTGGGGTGGGTGTGGTGGTGGTGGTGGAGGTGTGGTGGTGGTGGTGCTTGTTGTTGTTCTGGCAGTGGTATTATTGTTGTTCTGGCAGTGACATTATTATTTATTAAATTTGAGTTATAATAAATCTAAATGACCAAAATACCCCTGAGGATAAAGCCAAAATAGGGGGTTTAAGTTAAGGAATCTGGCCAAATTTGAAATTTGGACTAAAATGGCAACAAAATGCAAACCGCAGGGACCCAGATGTAAAAAGTTTGAGATTTGGACTAAAATGGCAAAAGTGCCCAAACCACAGGGACCAAAATGGCATTTTACTCTTTATATTATTTTTATTTAATATACAATATTTAATAGATTATAAACGAGCTCGGGCTCGATAAATAAACAACCAATGAGCCGGGCTCGAGCCTAGTCGAGCTTGGACTCGGCTCGTTTGCACCCTTATTTGTGACATATATCCACCACAATAATTCTTCAACAAATATTATACGAATATAAAAACTACTAAAAACAAGTACCGCAATGTAAAGTGTGGTTCCCGTCGCATCACGCGATAACTATGCTAGTTATAATAATTCGATGCAATATTAGTTGTTAACATCATTTTAGTATTGCGAATAACCTATTTTATTTTATGCTCTTTTAGGAAGATATACATAGCCATAAGTGTATGATTCCTCCTAACATAGTTGCGAATAACCTATATACTTTATGCTCTTTAAGGAAAATATACATTGTGATAAAGCATATCATTCCTTCTAACATAGTTCTCAGGTTCGATACAACTCTGGTTTTTTATCACCCTCTCGAATACCACATGCTCGACATAAGTTGTGTTTTACTGACTCACGCTTTGGTTAATAGAATATTGAAAGAATCACATATATAATTGAAGGGGTATGGTCCCAAATCTCGCGTCAGCACGACCGCAAATGACCATTACCCTCACTAAAAACCTCCACCAGCAATAAACCCTAAAGTGTCCGCGTGCATACATGCGAACACTGCGGTCCAATCTGTCCATTGATGAGAAGAATTACCTTAAGGACGGAAACTAATGTAACACATAGCGATGCGGCCCTGCACCGCATCCTATGAACATTTTCGTCACGACAAGGGATCTGGACGTCACTCAGCAGGCGATGCGGCATAACACCACATCCCGCGTAAATCATGGATGGAACAACCAACGCGGGAACAACATCAGGGACCGCAACCAGCGATGCGGCTTGGCACCGCATCCTGCCTACAAGGCAAGTAGGTCTGACACCACAGTGCACGTGGCACTGGGAACAGTCGCCTACTGGCCCACGTATATACAACAGTCTGACACCACAGCAGGACGTGGCATCACCACAGTATCCGACAGGTCTGACACACCTGCAAATAGCTGTGCGATGTCAGGCTAGCTACTCAACTACCCTCCTCCACTCCTCGGCTATAAATACTAACCCCAAACCAGGTTTGAGGTATCACTTCTCAACTCTCTCAATACTACTACTATCATACTTTGCTTCCCAAGCAAATTACTGATTCTCACGCCGGAGAGTGGTAACAAGGAGCACCCCCAACCCCATCCTCATTGTTACGAGTCACGGTTTGTTTCCTTGTGCAGGAAACCCACCACCAGACGATCCAGCCAGCGATCCTCGGAAAAAAGGGATTAACCCTCTTGACGAGACCAGTGAGTTAACCCTACCCGGTTAACCATTGTTTCATCATTGGCGCCCACCGCTACTCTTAGCACTTTTTTCCAATCATCCTTTTCTTTCCAAAGATGTCTGATCGTCAAAACAACACTACCGGGGATAACCTAAACCCCGCAAACCAAGGGCCTGCGGGAACCATTCCCCTAGCCCCAAATGCCCAACACATTGGCACATCAACGCAAGGGGGCGCATCCCTTACGTTTGGACACGATCTGTCACAATACGCTGCTGTCATACCTCCAGGCATGAACCCTCATACCTGGTATGACCAACAAGCGGCCCTTCTGGCCGCAAGATACAACAGAGCTTGTGCAGACGAACAAGGAGGTATCGGACCTACCCCGATACCGCGTACACCTGCCGGTCGTATTTTACGATACGACGACAGGGCCCCCACACATCCAGCCTCCAGAAGCAGGCAGGAGGACCGCGGCTCCTCTTATTGTGATGTCCGCACACTCAATGAGGACGATTCCTCGTACGGGTCCCGCCGCAGGGACTCCGTACATAGCCGTTTAGGCCCCCACGAAGAAAGAAGGCGGCAATCTACAACTCGCCGCGACACAAACATTCACAGTCGTTTGGGACCACACTCCCACCGTGAAGGGTATGGCCATACCGATCCAGATGACAGTACATACCGCGGGGAGTCCCATTCCACTAACAGCAGACCGGGAGGACGCAACTATGTTCCTCCCACTCAACCCCGCACTACATACCTCCGCGCTGCAAAGCGCCACCAGGGCAAACCTTATAGGCCGAAATCTGCGGCCGAAAACTCTAAGTTTGTCCCAGAGATCGCCAACGCCGATGTCACCACCACAAAATTCCCATTGAACATTGGGAAATACAACGGCTCTACCGACCCAGATGATCACAACAACATCTTCGTCGGCGCTGGGTGCAACGGTAAGTAGGACGAACCTACCTGGTGCCATTTTTTCCCACAGACCCTAACAGGTCTGGCCAGGGCATGGTTCGATTCCCTGCCACCAGGGTCACTGACCTCATTCGAGGACTTACAACAAAAGTTCCTCGCGCACTTTAGCCAGCAACGACGCCATGAACGTGATTCAATGGACGTCATGAACATCTGGCGCAGAGACAACGAATCGCTTGACGCATTCGTTGTCCGTTACAATAAAGAGATCCTAGAGATATGCGACGTTGACAACCAGATGGCACGTAACCATTTCATTGTTGCAGTCAAAGACGAACAAATGGTTATGAATATTTCCGGCGGTAACGGCTTGCCTAAGAAGTGGGAAGATGTCATGGCTAAGGTCAAAACATATGCCCAAACTCAGCGGTCTCTCAGACCGCACATGTCAAAGGCACAACCCCTAGCGGAAGGCCAGTCTTCCCACCAAAAGCCCAAGCGCAGCAATAAGCGCAACAGGGACACATGGAATCGCGGCAGCGATCCCAGGCCATATGTCCCCCGGAACAACCAGCCCGACGCAAGGGCTACAATCAACGCCCAACGAGAAAACCGGGCGTCAAAGAAAGAGTCTCGGGACCGCAGCTGGACCGAGATCAACCAGTCGCCAAGCGACGTTCTCCTCACGGATGCGCAATTCCTGAGACCGGCCCAACCAATGAAGTCCAAAAAGAATCAAGATCCCGCACTCTACTGCGAGTATCACAAGGACTCGGGCCACACCACGAACAACTGCATCAGTCTCCGACTGGAGATTGAGCGAGCCCTAAAAGAGGGGAAACTGCAACACCTGTTGACAGGCGCACAAAAAGCTACCAAGCGCATCACTCCCCACAACGAGAGCACCTCCACAGGTAAGAGGGCCATGTACGTGGCCTCTACCCACATGATCAATGGAGGAAAAGGAAGATCGCGTAAGGCGGCGAGAAGACCGGACAATGACTGGAAGGACGAGCAAGTCGTCTTTCCAAAAGTCCGAGGCGGACCGCGCGATAGGCGCGCCGTTGTTATCACAGGGCACCTAGCGCACTACTGCACCGAGCGATTGTTCATCGACCCGGACAGTACGTCCGATATCATATACGAGCAATGCTTCAACCAGTTCGATCAAGAAGACAAAGATCGACTGCAGCCAGCGGACTACCCGTTGGCCGGGTTTTCAGGGGAAACCGTATTCCCCCTGGGACAAATTACATTCCCTGTGCGCCTCACCAACGGAAGGCACACAAGGACGGAGGAGGTGAACTTCATGGTTTTACCTCACACATCAAAGTATGACGTAATTATCAGGAGGGAGTCCCAAGGCGACTTCAACATGATAACATCCGTCCCCCACTCTGCCATCGGTTTTCCAACCGAAATGGGGATCGCGATAATATACGCCCAAAGAGAAGTCATGTCTACGGACGAACTGCGTCCGACGAAGGTAGCAAGGCCCACCCCTAAAACGCAACCAGAAAAATGGGTGCTTAATGCAAGGCACCCAGAACAAACGGTTACGTTAGGCCATGCCTTAACACCTACCATCAGAGCGCGCTTGAAGCAACTACTCTTCAGGAACCAAGATATTTTCGCGTGGACACCCGCAGATATGACAGGGGTACCACGCGAAATTGCGCAACACTTCTTGAATACCATGCCGGGTATCAAGCCCGTGATCCAAGGCCAACGCCACCTTGGATCAGCAAAAAACGCGGCGATGGAAGAGCAGGTACAGGAACTGCTCTCCGCAGGCATCCTGCGGGAAGTGAAATACCAGACTTGGCTGTCCAACCCAGTCATGGTAGAAAAACCAAGCGGGGGCTGGCGCATGTGTGTCGATTACAAAGACCTCAATAAAGCCTGCCCCAAGGATTGTTACGCACTTCCAGAGATCGACGAGAAGGTCGATAACCTCGCACCATTTCGATGGAAGTGCTTCCTCGATTGTTACAAAGGCTATCACCAAGTACAAATGGCAATCGACGATGAAGATAAAACGGCATTCCGCACTCCTATCGGGAATTATTGCTACACCAAAATGTCGTTCGGGCTGCGCAACGCGGGCGCAACCTATCAAAAGTTGATGAACGACACCTTTCGCGGTCAAATCAGCAAGAGTGTCGAAATCTATATGGACGACCTGGTCGTCATGAGCATGTAGGAAAACACCATGCTCGACGATATCGAAAGAACATTCCAAACTCTGCGAAGCGTCAACATGAAGCTCAACCCAGGGAAATGCTCGTTTGGAATGGAAGAAGGCAAATTCCTTGGATTCATTGTAACCAAAGATGGATTCAAGGTGAACCCGGAGAAAGTTCAGGCGATCGAGCGCATGCCATCGCCTTCTACGATGAAGGAAATGCAACGACTAGCCGGCAGGCTAGCTGCATTGAATAGATTCTTAGCCAACCATGCAGCTAAGTCTTACCCTTTCATCAAGACCCTGCGGAGCTGTATAAAAAAGGAACAATTCCAATAGACCGCAGAGGCCGAAAAAGCTTTCCGGGAAATGAAAGAGTGTTTGATCCAACTCCCAACTTTAACCGCACCACGAAAAGATGAGCCACTTATCCTATACATGTCTGCCGCAGACAACGCGGTAGGCGCGGTACTTATAGTGGAGCGAGAAGGAGTCCAAACACCCATCTACTACATCAGCAAAATGCTCAACGACCCAGAGACAAGGTACTCCATCATGGAGAAATTGGTACTGGCACTAGTGCACGCATCGAGACGTTTACGACGTTACTTTGCAAACCACGTCATCACAGTGTTAACCAACTATAGGATCGGCCCGATCCTATCCAAACCCGACATCTCTGGGAGGTTAGAAAAATGGGCAATTGAACTAGGCGCGCTTTCACTAAACTATAAGCCGCGCCCCGCAATCAAAGGCCAGGTCTTGGCTGACTTCGTTGCTGAAGTACCAGCAAACCGCATTCAAGAATGCGAAGAAGAACAAAACCCTGTATCACAACCATCCTCCGCAGAAACCTGGACACTATTTACAGATGGTGCATCCAACGAAGATGGCTCTGGCGCAGGTTTGCGACTTGTTAGCCCCGATGGCCAAGAGCTAACCTACGCAATACGCCTCGATTTCAAAAGCACGAATAACGAAGCGGAGTATGAGGCTCTACTGGCAGGGTTGCGTTTAGCAATTAAACTCGACGTCAAACATTTGGAAGCACACGTCGATTCACTACTAGTTGCAGGGCAGATACGCGGTGACTATGCCGCAAGAGGGGATAT
Organism: Helianthus tuberosus; assembly: GCA_030545235.1. Lineage (NCBI taxonomy): Eukaryota > Viridiplantae > Streptophyta > Magnoliopsida > Asterales > Asteraceae > Helianthus > Helianthus tuberosus. The sequence goes on along the minus strand of CM060382.1, from coordinate 38,057,288 downwards.
CATGATCCTCTACCTCGAACAAGCCTTGCAACTGAAGTCAAAGTTTATCTCCTTCAATATTCGCCACATCAACAGGAGTGATAATAAACCTGCGGATGCACTATCAAAACTCGCATCCACCAGCTTCCAACACTTGGCAAAAGAGGTACGCATCGAAATTCTGCAAAATCCCTCAGTACCCCTGCGCCAAGTCAATGTCATCAAGTACGGTACATCATCCTGGATGACACCGCTCATTTCATACTTACAATCAGGTGTTACTCCCGAAAACAAAGCAGAGGCACGCAAATTGCAATACAAAGCGTGTCATTACCAAATGGGAGACGGTATCTTATACCGTAAATCATACCTGGGGCCACTCCTACGATGCGTCAATCCCCAAGATGCCACATACCTTATCAAAGAAATTCACGAAGGGATATGTGGCATACACGCAGGACCACGCATGGTGGTGGCCAAAATCATGAACACCGGATATTATTGGCTGGGTATGCACCTGGACGCAGTCCAAGTCTTGCGCAAGTGTTTCAATTGTCAGCGACATGCTCCCAAGACCTTGCGTCCCAAGAACAACCTGATCCCTGTCACCACCGCATGGCCATTCCAGAAATGGGCAATTGATGTGGTGGGACCATTTCCAGACGCACCAGGAGCAGTGAAATTTATCATAGTCGCTGTTGATTACTTTACAAAATGGGTAGAGGCAAAGCCACTTGCATCAACCACCGCTATGATAACAAGGAAATTCGTGTGGGAACATATCATCTGCCGTTTCGGTCTACCAATGTGCATTGTCACCGATAACGGTACCAACTTCACTGCCGATGACTTTCAAAAATGGCTAAAAGAGCTAAACATTGAACACATATTCTCCTCAGTGGCGCATCCGCAAGGGAACGGCCAAGTCGAGAGTATCAATAAAAGCTTAGTCGAAGGCATCAAAGCACGGTTGGGAACAGCCAGACGCGGCTGGGTCGATGAACTCCCAAGTATTTTATGGGCTCACAGGACAAGCCCAAAAACAAGCAACGGCGAGACCCCCTTCAGCCTGGTCTATGGCACTGAAGCGATGCTCCCCGCGGAAGTAGGCCTCCCCTCACCTAGAATGTTGGCCATCAACAAGATAGACAACAATGAGGAACGCAGGGTTGACTTGGACCTCTTGGAAGAAAGGCGCGAAAACGCTGCCATCAACGAGGCCAAGTACAAAACCAAACTGGAAAAGTACTACAATGCACGCGTTCGCATTTGTACTTTCAACCCGGGAGACTACGTCCTTCGTGACAACGAAGCATCCAACGCGGAACGCCCAGGGAAACTTTTCCCCAAGTGGGAAGTACCGTACCTCATCCAAGAGGTCCTGGGCAAAGGCGCGTATAAACTACAAACATTAGAAGGCGAAACTATCGCACGCACATGGAACGCACAGCAACTTCGACGTTGTTATATGTAAGCCATGTTTTCTGCATGTAATCTATTGGGGCGCAGGCCATTTGCAAATAAATAAATAGACGATTCAATGCAATATTGTTTATTTATTTCTATTACAAATGCGTGTTCCACTCTGAGGTATACACAAAAACAGATTAGCAAAATCTTCATTCGTGATACCCACACAGAGTGGTAACCACACGCAACTATTGTAATAGGCCAGCAATAGCAATACTGTTTGTCCAACCAGAGACAAATCTTCATACTTGCATATCACCTAGATATGCAAAAGGCAATTACAGATTTAGTATTACTCACAGTAACACTAAGCGCGTACAAATTCAAACATGCAAGTAGTAAAAACACTTGTAAAAATTTAAACAACACTTCTTTATATTCAAAAAATTTCCTACACCTGCGCGGTGCACAAGGAATTTACATAAAGTTTTGTAACAGTTGCATAAGAAAACAAAAACGGCACGCAGGCCAATCTAATCTTCCTTTGTGCCACTGGGGCCCGCACCATCCTTGCCCTCAACAAATGGTTTTTCCTCATCTTCTTCATCACCGTATAACACTCGCAAGCGGTCCACATAGTCCTCCGCTTCTAAACACTTTTCAAGCTCCTCGAGATCAGAAATGGTTGTTTCGTTATACATCTCAACCGCAGCATCAAGAAGCGCTTCAGTATCCACACCGTGAAACCCGGATCGCTCATCAGTATGTCCGCCACGAGCCGCAACATTCAAATGACTGATACAGCGGTTATAGCCAGCTTTAAAACTAGCATCCCGGGCACGCTCCTTGATCTCGTTAACACCTGATACAGTCTCAGGTGCATCAAGGATGGATGCAACAATCTGCGATACAAAAAACACAGGTTATCAAAGGCAAACCTACAACAAAAATAACAAGGCGACGGATACTTACATGCCCGATCCCGTGCATACGCATCCATTCATGATCAGCCTTGAGCAACTCAAGTGAAGAAGCGTGGCTATCTCTAGCCTCTTCAGCCTCTCTTGCCCGCACTTCAGCTTCAGCAGCGCGGGTAGAGATTTCCTCAATAGCCACCCCCCGGGTCCGCACTTCAGCCTTTTAACAAGAAATCAAAAGTATACAAGAATAATCAACAAACTTGTGAGACGCAATTTCAAAGTTAGGATAAACTTATACCTGAAGGTCCAAGATAGTTTTGCTCAACTTGGTGCGGTCAACATTTGCCCCTTCAAGAGCCTTTGCAGCACGAGCCTCCGCCTCCTTGGCCTCTTCCAGAGCCTTGGCAAGACGAACCTCTGCTTCCTTGGCCTCTCGAGCAGCCGCAACGGCCTCAGCTTTCTCTTTAGCCAACGCAGAAATCGCTGCCTTGGCATTTATAAGCTCCTGACGAACATGAAAGAGAGTTTCATTCTGTTTACCCTAAGATTCTTTCCAAGTCTTGCGCTCATCAGATAGCGTCTTGCGCTCATTAGAAAGGGTTTCTTTCCAACGATTACGCTCATCAGACAGCAGTTTTGCAAGGGTACGAACCTGTTTAAGCTCAGCAGTTGCAGCCCACTCTTCAGTCTGCTTATGCTTCTCAAACACAGCTCTATCCCTCTCAAGCTGCTCTGCACCCTCACGTGCAGCCTTCACCAACTCCTCGGCCTCAGCCCGTAAACGCGCATTCTCCTCCTCCTTGCGCCCCAGCATGTAACACCTCGGAAATTCAGGTCCAATAATGTCTTGACACGTGTCACGGACTTTGAATATGCGAAAACATACTTTAGAGGGACTAAAGTTGACAAACAGTGAAACTATGTGATTACAAGGGTTCAAAATGTCAACAACTGATAAATAGGCCCTACAATAACCCTACATGGTGTTTATAATCTTAAACGGAAGAATCATGGATCATACGAAGCGAAAAATGAAAGAAAGTGAGGAATTTCAAACTACAGGGGCTAAACGTGTCAACATGTTAAATTTATACCTCTGAGTGATCTTTTGGCAAACCCGAAGCTTTGTAATAATAAAATATACTCATAAGAATATGTGATAAAAATTTCATGAAGTTTCGTGAACGTATGAGAAAGTTATGATTAAAACCGTACACGAAAGGTTAATTGCGTTATCGTAAATTTCGTGACTTTTCGGGTAAGCGCAAAGTGAACCGAGGACTTTGCCATGTTTATAAAAGTCCCAAGGTTCATAAAAATCAGATTTCAAGAGTTTAGAGTGCAAATAAGTAAGCTTAAACACGTATCATAAGTTCAGGGACTGAAATGCAAATTTTGAAAAACTTGTATAGTTGGTCGCCCCACACCCTCGCGCTGCGCGACGGGTCCTCGCGCTACGCGAGCGACTGCCCAGCGACAAACAAAACCCGCAGCTGCCAGTTATGTCTGTTTTGCGAGTTGTTTCCAGCTGTGAGCGACTCAGGGCCTCCCCAATGGGTATACATGCATTCTTAGGACCTTGGACACTTCATAAAACATCTGAAAAACCTCTGCAACAGCTCTGAATCTGATCATACTTGCTATAAAGTCTATTGAAGTAGCAACATTCAAGAACATTTGCATTTTCAAACTTCACAAGAACGTTTCTGAGGCATTCTGGACGACAAGGCAGACTCATAAGTGATCACTAAGCTTGTTAGGACCTTTGTAAGTGTTTATATCATCCTCAAATCCATTCTAGCTTAGTGTTTTTACTAAAAGTCAAACATATCGTAAATATAGTTTGACTTTGCAATTAAACGAAATGTGCTCTGTCATTTCTCAAATTGAAAGTACCTGCATGTTGGTATTTATGAGTATAACAAACCCCTAAAAGGGTATGTTCAGATTCACACTCTAAGTATGCTAATTGTCGAGTCAAAGTTCTTCATAAAAAGTCAACAGAATATGTTTTTGCAAATTTAAGCATAATCAGTAATGTAGGCTACATGCAACCTGTTTGATCATCAAAATAACTTTATAAATAATGTAAGAACATGTTTCAACTTGATCAACTCGACAATTTTCTGTATTACACCCGAATTGGAACCGAAAGTCTCATAAATGGACTTTTTCTTTGACTATCGGTTCTGATCCGTACATGCATGTTAAGATCTGAATTAGAGCATATTTTAGACCAACTTTCATATATGTTTAACTCTCTGGAATTTTACATCTTGGTTCCATGTTTAACCGATTCATATGCATGTTACCGGTTTATGCTTAAATATGACTATTTTGCCCTTTTTGCTATAAAACGTGATTTTTGAAAAAGTGAAAGAGTAGAAAAGTTTGATACTGATATATAAACTTGCACCGAAAATTTCATATCAGTTTGAGGTCCAGAATAAGAATTATGCTCATTATCGTAAATTACAAGCTTTATGTTACTTAAACGGCGTAATTAGCATATAACCCACTTAAACCCACTTTTTGATATAAAACTTTTTACTCACTGATATTATATAATATTTTAGGATTTTTAAAGATTTTTATTTTATTTTTGGCTGATCATAACATAGGGTTCTAAGTTTAATTCGGTAAATACCGAATTTGCCCTTTTAGGCCATAAAACGAGTTTTACAAATCCTTTTGACCCCAAACCTTTTTCTACTGATTTTATTTGTTAAATATGATACTTTGAGTCTTCTGGAAATATAAAAATATCAGACTTCTTGTACAAACCCGGAAACGGCTCCAAATCGCCTTTTTACGCATTTTTATCGCATAGTATGTACTATAATCATATTAAACCTATAAGGTTGATACCTACTGATGTTTTTAGTATATTTTTATAAAATAACAGTAAGTATAAGTTTATAAACTCAGATTCCCGATTTTGACATTTTAAGCCCTTGTAAAATTACCAAAATACCCCTAACGAGCATAGTTTGGTTTTAAATGATAATTTTCACTTATGGGTCATACCCTACTGTTATAACATGATAAATTAAGTATTTTTACTGTATGGACCAGACTTGTAACTCAGATTTATAAATAAACTCTTTTATAATCTTTTAAATGACCAAAATGCCCTTATAAGGCATAAATTGTGTTTAAATCTATTTTGGGCAATATAGGAAATGACTTACTGATATTATATCATATTTAGAGCATATTAACTCAGGGAACTTGCATATGACTCTTTTGGATACCCGTAACGCTCTTTTCGCGTTCGGTTCGGTTTATGTAACTAGTTTGCATAAATTGACCAAGACGGGTCAAACATTATCATTTTTGTCTCAAAATCCAGAATGTACTTAGTATACCTATATTAAACAAGTATTCCAACTTGTCGGGTCTAAATCACATTCTATCCGGTCTTCGCTTAATCGTGCGTTTAAACCGTTTCGTCCTTTTAATAACCGGTCTAAGCTTTAGCTTAAATAAAGACCGTTAGAAATCTAATAGGTTATTTATAAACCTTCGTTCCAGATTAGGAGCACCGGTAAAAGCTACCTGCCTTTTTGCTTGTTGAGATAAATACTTACCAAGGTAAATACTTTTAACTTATTTTCCCTATACGGGTTTGGGGTACGGTATATAAAATACCGCTTGGTCTAGCATTAAATTCTTTAATCGAATAGTGGTTAAATTTATTGAGATGCTATGTTTTGATTGTATGTTTTGTTTGCTTAAAGCCTTTGGGGGGTTAATGACCATGTCCCGGATATCCTCGGCATTATCTTACGAGATGGCCACGACCTGAGCACGGGGTGTAGGCGTACACCTGTCAAGTGTATAACTCAATATTGTGGTGTGTCTATTGATCTTTAACCCGGCACGAACCGGGCTACTGAACGCATAAGTAACATGTAAATCCTTTACAAGATTATATTACTTAATTATCCCAAGTTATAAAATATTTTGTGCCATGAGCATTCAAATCAATTTTCAATCATTTCAAAATGAGTCAGTTAATTTGTATTTACCAGTGTAAACTGACGTATTTTTCCCAAAAGGTTAAGTGCAGGTACTACACGTAATAGGCTGGCTGTCTTCTAGAGCGTCCACAATAAGTCTCGCAAGCTTGGACGACATTAAACTGTTGAACAATATCTTATTTTATTTTGATCCGCCTGTGGATCCGTTTCAACTATCAGTGATATTTATTATTACGTTTTATTAAAGTTGAAATGAATCTATCTTTGCTTCCGCTGTGCATTATTACATTGTGTTGTTTGTCTATGATGATACCAACTACGTCACTATACTCCCCACCGGGCCCACCGGTGACACGTGGAAAATAGGGGTGTGACACAGCACCTTGTACTTTTCCATAATGGCATTTGCCATTATGGAACTCCCCACAAGCATGGAGGAGAGTTGGTTCATCTGGACCTCAGTCGGTAAAGAACGGGCCCGGTTTACCTCAAAAGGAGTGCCCAAACCACTCAAAACCTCCCTACAAGCGGAGGGGTCAACGGTAATGTCACCCCCTTGCAATACAGTCCACGGGGGACGGTGATAGGCCGTAGCCCGATCTTGAGTATAGGTGCGGTAATAATACTCCAATTCAGACTCTTCAGGCTGAATGGGAGTCTCTACAAAACCCGCACCACCAGAAACGGAACCGGAAGCCTTCTCGGCAGCTGGAGACTTTGGCTTTCCAGTATAACCAAACTTCAAGTCAAGATCACCAGTATCCTCTGGGGTAATAACATTATCACCCGAATCAACTGTGTCGTAGATTTGAGCCGCGGGACCCTTCCCAGTGTCCACCTCCCGCACAGAGGCTTCAGGAGTAACAGCCTTATGAACCCCCACACCCGTAGCAGTGTCATGCGGAGGAGGGGGAGGAGGAGCATCAAAGATGGAGAACCCTTCATCTTGCGGTTCTTAAATCAAAACAAAAATACTTTAAAAGTACAAGTATAAGCACAAAATACTTATTAAAGAAATGCATCACATACCAGAAACAACCGCAGGCTTCTTTGGTCCAACAAAAGCCCTGCGCCTGGTCTGAATCTTCGGCTTCTTCCCCTTACCAGCATCAGCAGCTTCCTCCGCTTTCCTCTTCTTCTCATCACCAGGTTTGGAACCCGCAGTAGTTCCACCTGTGGCCGCACCAGCACCTGGAACACCCAAGCCCTCAAGGGTGTCAGATACTACCACGTAATCGGTATATCTGCGGAAATGAGAACGAGAGATACCTGTTGCATGCGGCACCAAAGGCGGAACAACATGAGCCTCAGGGTTTTTCTTACCGCGACCCCGCACGGCTTTATCTACGTGCTTCTTCTCAGCATGTTTTTTGGGAGCACCCCTTGACTCAAATTTGCCAAGGTTCCCAAGTGTACCTGCGTATAGAATATCAGCAACAAACCTTGTGAAGCAATAAAGAAGGTTATGGATAATACCTTTGCCCTGCGGCAGGGGTGCAGTCATTACATCGCGTGAAGCAACGCGAAAGTAATTAACAATCGCCAAATTAAAACCTTTACCTTCAGCAGTTTTAACAATATCAACCTTTTCAGTAAAGGTTGGATCAAATATCTTCCACACTTCCGCAATTACTGATAATACATATACAAATCAATAACGAACACGGGGATAAAGAAACAAGACAAGAGTGATAACACTTACCACCAGTTTTGTCCCGCACAACAGGCATGAAGTTCCTATTAGGCCGGGTCAACATCATCCGCAGCACCCACAACTCATCATTAGTTAGCTGCCTATGCTCAATGGTTTTCAGCCTTGAGAACCACTCCGCATTCTCCGCGGTAGGTATAGCAATATCCTCCGCAGGGATAGGCTCATTGACATTCCGCATAGTCATATTGACAACAACTGCGGCAGCTTTAACGTAGAAGAACTTGCACTTCCACTTGGTAATACCCTTCGGAGGGGTCATCAACTTGGTACTTCCGTACCATTCCCTGAAAGAAAAGAAACCGGTGTTCACCGTCAACTGATAAAATCCCCGGAAATTATCAACGGTAACCGGCAGACCAAGAGCACGAAAAGTCGATTCAAAATGCCTAATACGGATCATCCCAAAAGGACTCATCTGGGAGATATGGACCCGGTAATACTCTAAGACCTCAGCAACAAAAGCGGTCAATGGTAAACGAAGGTTACCATCGGTAAAAGAGTCAGCCCACATGGTGATATAACCGGCCGGAGCACAGGCACCGGTGTCACCAGTTTGGGGATAAAAAGCCCCAAACTCGTGAGGCATCTGGATATTGACCATCAGTTGGTCGAATGAAGCCCTCGTCCACTTCAATGGTGGTAGGCCACCACCAGGAACACTGCCACCATCATCTTCTTCTTCCCCGGCCACCGGAGAAGAGGCTTCAGGGTTTTCACCCTCCACATTATGTGGGTTAGATGGATCAGCCATCAGGAATATGAAGAAGAGAAGTTTCGAGTTACACAAACTCAGAAGATCACCGGAATAAAGAACAGATTGATCGGAGAAGATGAAGGGAATGCTCTCTCTCTCACCAGAAATTTTTCAAAGAATCTGAACAGTAGGGAAAACCACAAAAACGGTTGCCCTTTATATACTCATCGCAATAAATGCGATACAGTAAACCGCCTCAACACGTTCAAAATAGGCGAGTTACAAGGCGACACGTGTTCAGCGACCTTTCTGCTGACGGTTATCACGCGCGCGTGGCCGCCCACGCGCCTGACAGAGAAGACCTTTTTACTCCCTGCTACAGTGCAGTTATGACCTCGGTCAGTGCAAACGTCTTTTCAAATCAGCACATGTCAGAGTCCTACCAACTTCAACAACCAACACGTGCAATCGTGACGTAGGCAACAGAAAGCGACAACCTTATCCAAACACAAGCGGCATGCGGTTTCTCTGGTTTACCGCGCCATAACCCATACCGCATGTCGTTTTTTACATACCCCTCAAAAAAGGCAAAAATATATATCTTTAAGTTATATAAAGGGGTATAAGTCATAACCGCAGATATCCACGAGCACACGTGGAATATGCGGAGACGACGCAAACCAACCCGCACAGGTGTGTCAGATACTCAGAACCAGCACGGTTCTTTGGACTGCGAAAACCGCTTCTCAGGATGCGGTGAACCGCACTCCATGAAAGCTTCTTCAAGCTTCAAAACCCTCATTTCCGGTTCACAACCACAGAGGGAACGCAAACAGCTTCTCCTTAAGGAAAAGGACAAGTATGCTGAGCAACCGCACATCAGCAACCCTGTTCCCTGAACCTTCAAGAGCTACATCTAGGCTACAAGGCTTCTAGAAGCGAGTTCTTTGCTACAAACCGCAACTATGCGAACGGTAGCTACGGAAGAGCCACAACTAAGCCACCACGCGGAGGAGCAAAACTACTTTAAGGAAAACCGCTTTCCCACTAAGCGTGAAGGAAAGTGGCTACAAAACAAATGCGGAAGAGTTTCAACCAACTTCCCAAGTATCTAAGGAGATCCCTTCCGGCAACACTACTTACAGGAAAACTACTTTCCAACAAAGCGTGAAGGAAAGTAGCTCCAGAACAGCGGTAACAAGTCTGCCTATGACTAGTTACCCACCTATGGACCGCATAGAATAAACAATGGTGGGCACAACCCTGCCTATGACCATGTTTATCTGCCCATAGTCCAGATTCACATTGTTCGACCAAACAAGACCAACAATGGCGCAACTACCCCACGATCCTCAAACGAACATGACTAACAAGGTACGACAACGAGGTAACCGCAAAGAACATGCGGTTACTAGAGACCTAAGCCTCAGAGGATGTGCGGTTACTTGAGAGATAAACCGCAGAGTACGTGCGGTTACTTGAGAGATAACCCGCAAAGGACGTGCGGTTACTAGAAAACTAAACTGAAGAACATGAATACCCCACAAAACAGGGTTCATCATTACATGTCCAGTTGCTAAACATAGAGCTTGAGCAAAGTACGTACAACTTTGCACTAGCTGAAGCAGAGGTTCCAACTAGACTGAAGAACACACATCTTCAGTCACGATCTCAAAGGTTGGTTCGAACCCTGCTAACACCTTCAGTCACCGTCACAAAGGTTGGTTCGAAACACCAACAGGTGGCTGATGACATCAACAAAAGGCAGACTAAGAGACAAGTCCATGGCTGAGAATTCCGCATCAGACGGAACTTGCTCACCATGCACCCTTCTCAAAGGAAGAAACAATCCACTAGAAAGGCCTACTACTTAAGGAAGGTGCCATCTGCATGGCCCAAACTTAACCTTCTAGACAATATAGTCCAGTATCCCTCCCACATGCAACTCGCATACGGAAGGAACACTAGACTGGGGGGACTTGAAGGGGTATGGTCCCAAATCTCGCGTCAGCACGACCGCAAATGACCATTACCCTCACTAAAAACCTCCACCAGCAATAAACCCTAAAGTGTCCGCGTGCATACATGCGAACACTGCGGTCCAATCTGTCCATTGATGAGAAGAATTACCTTAAGGACGGAAACTAATGTAACACATAGCGATGCGGCCCTGCACCGCATCCTATGAACATTTTCGTCACGACAAGGGATCTGGACGTCACTCAGCAGGCGATGCGGCATAACACCACATCCCGCGTAAATCATGGATGGAACAACCAACACGGGAACAACATCAGGGACCGCAAGCAGCGATGCGGCTTGGCACCGCATCCTGCCTACAAGGCAAGTAGGTCTGACACCACAGTGCACGTGGCACTGGGAACAGTCGCCTACTGGCCCACGTATATACAACAGTCTGACACCACAGCAGGACGTGGCATCTCCACAGTATCCGACAGGTCTGACACACCTGCAAATAGCTGTGCGATGTCAGGCTAGCTACTCAACTACCCTCCTCCACTCCTCGGCTATAAATACTAACCCCAAACCAGGTTTGAGGTATCACTTCTCAACTCTCTCAATACTACTACTATCATACTTTGCTTCCCAAGCAAATTACTGATTCTCACGCCGGAGAGTGGTAACAAGGAGCACCCCCCACCCCATCCTCCTTGTTACGAGTCACGGTTTGTTTCCTTGTGTAGGAAACCCACCACCAGACGATCCAGCCAGCGATCCTCGGAAAGAAGGGATTAACCCTCTTGACGAGACCAGTGAGTTAACCCTACCCGGTTAACCATTGTTTCATCAATAATATATTTCAAAGTAATAGGTTCTGACGTCGGAAAGACAATGCTCATAATAATATATTGTTACAATCTATTATGATGATTAATAATTCTAATTTAAGGCCTCGTTTTATCATGTAAAAAGAGTGCTATAATAATTATATAATGAACAAGTTGTATTTGTTTTTGGATGCTGTATAATAAAATTATATGTGCTACTTGTAAGATTAAATATATTACGTATTAATATTTAATCTATAGCCATTATAATCATTTACATAATATAGATCAAAATATATAACAATCCTATTAAATAATTAGTTGGTAATTGTTGATGGACCATATTACCCTTATTAACTAATTAGGGTTTCCTCCTGGGTGCTTATATAAGGAGAATTATGTGGAGGTTAAGGGGTTAGACAGTTACACATTAGACACAACCCTAATAACACATAACATCATAATTTCGACCTCCATCTCCATACCGATTCCCTTATCGGTTTTTCTTAGCCACCATCATCAGTCAGCACCCTAAGGAGGAACCAGACCAAGATGACAATCATGTCAACCCTTAATGGATTCTTTGCTAACCTATGCTGATGCAACCAAAGGTATGTTTTCATGTTTTCCTTTATGTTCAAAACAGAACTGAACCAACATGTGGTATCAGAGCATATGTTGATTAGTCGGTTCTGTTTTCTATCCGTAAATCTGGATTAAAACTGGAAAACAGGTTTTAAAACAATAATTAAAAAATTCGTTTTTTTCATCATCCGAAGTTATTACTGTTCGATTTATGTCATCTCGGATCAATTTCGGATCATATGTTTCATCTATTTTACTGTACCGAAATCATAATGTTCAAGAATTTGTTTAAATGTTCAATAATTTATCAGATTTCGGATATATGGTTTAAGGTTATTTTTTTTAGGGTTCATCATGTTCTTAGATAAAATTCGAATTTCCTTTATGTTTTGGAATTTGATTTGAGTTGTTGAATGTTTTTCCAATTTTTGATCTAATTTTTTATCTAATAAGTTTTCGAAATCTGTTAAAAATATAAACAGATTATTTTTCGAAATTAGTGATAAAAATAGATCAAAGATAAAGTAGGAAACTATATCTCAATTCATAATTTTCGAATTTTAGTTATGTTATCACAATAAACAGCCTTAAAGAAGGATTCGAAATTATGTTCATGATCGCACAAGCCCCTTAAGATTCGCACAAGATCAGATCGAAAAAAAAAAAAAAAAAAAGGTCTGATCGCACAAGGCCTTAGTGGATCGCACAAGACTTGTGGATCGCACAAGACCTTGCTAATCGCACAAGGCATTACTGATCCATAAGTTTTGGGCCTTATTAATCGCACAAGTCTACTTGGGCCTTGTGGATCGCACAAGTCTACTTGGGCCTTATGGATCGCACAAGTCTACTTGGGCCTTATGGATCGCACAAGACTTGGGGCTTATTGATCGCATAAGACTTGGGCATTACCGATCGCATAAGACTTGGGCATTACCGATCGCACAAGTCATTACTGATCGATCCGCGCTAACAGGTGGTTTGCTATTAAATAATTGGTTTTGTAATTACTTAGCTAATTAATAAGGATCACATAATGTTTTACAAAACCAAAATAGCTTAACTTGAATGAGCTTCTGATATATCATTTCTGGCCAAAGCTGACTTGATACATCTACTTATTATTCAAGTATTACGAAAGCTATGTTGTGTATGCATCATAAGCATGAATGTCTTAATTCTGGCCAAAGCTGATTTAATTCATTCATAGATGGCATACTCAACAAGTGCACAACTAAAGTGATTGTTTCAATTCTGGCCAAAGCTGATTTGTTACAACCACTTTGCACATATGCTTAAATGATTACACTTCTGGCCAAAGCTGTTTTGTCTTCGTTTAAGTAGAATTTTTTAGCTAAGTCTATTATTTTGATGTTAGTAATAGACATATCACAACCTCTTCACATAATGATCCTTAGATTAATGATCCTTAATTAAGTTTTTATGATCATTTCGTCTGCCTTATTCTTAGTACCCATAATGTTACTCACTATAATTTTCTTCTATATATATCTAATCCACTCTAATTGTTTAAACCTAAAATGTTTGCTTTATTTAAAATTTCTATTAGAATTAGCTCTTAAATTAAATCCTTGATTATTTCTTAAGACACGATAATCCTATTGCTCTCTTCTGATAAAGATTATAAAGAAGAAAATTAGAGCATGATGAATAGGACAAATCGACCATGATGTCTATTATGATAATCAAGAACTCTCTAACGTAAATGCTGTCACTAAAGTTGTTCCAGATTAAGTCTTTCCTAAGACTAATCTATAATTATGGAATAATCACTAGAACTCCTAAGATGCATGCCTTAATTTGAAACTCTAAACTATAAAGTTAAGTGGTATATGTGAATACATTATAATGTACAAAACCATGACCCATAAAGTTAAGGGCTTACGCATGGAAATAAGTACATTTTTCCCAGTACATTACATACTAAGATTTTCACTTGTACAATTTGATGCATTACAAATCAACTACAACACTCAAAAATACCAAAGTATAACGAGTGTGTTGATAAGCAACATATGTACAAAGAAGTAAATGTTTCAAGCTGGAAAATAAGTTGTTATTCACCTTACAACCACTTAAAACGTTTAAAGAGGATTGTTCTAAGGTCCATAGACAAATTACAAGTGCTAATTCCAACTTTAAGGTTCTTCAAGGGAAAATCTCACTGCATAATTATGTCATTAGACTAGACATAAGCAACGAGACTATCCATTATTTTAAAGAACAGTTGGGTAAATAAACTAGATAGTCACTTACTAATGATATCTAAGTCTGATAATTTTAATATTCCAATTAACATATGATTAGTTGACTCTAGTTCTATACGTTTCCTTACCAGAATTCGACAAATAACTAACATGAGAGTTAGTGACAAAATTAAATGTTAACGCTATAAGAACCATAATGAAGCAGTCTTCTAACAAAGCTTTTCGATACATTATATTCTGATTATTAATCAGAGTACAGTATCATTAATTAAGCAATGTTATGAAGGTTGTGAGGTTTGCATAGTCAACATAAAGTCACACTTACCTTAAACTCTCATCTTATTTGTTCTAAATATCTGGATTGAAACATTACTAAAATGAAACTAGATGATACCTTACATTTTCACAACTTTTGTCATCATGCAAATGAGAATTTGACAAAAGAAAAATGAGACTTATAAATTTCATCCATTATAACCAAAATTCATGAGAAATTATGACATGGTTAATGAGGATGATTATTCAACTAATCTCATTCTAAGTGATTTCAAATCATGACGTTAAAGCCCTAAAATATTACTTGGCTTAAGGAATAAGTATGGGTCCATCATAAGTCATTCATTGACATTCGTGGAACTTATTCCAAATGGAGTATTCAGACATAATTTATTTATCATTTGAAAGACTATCAACTTGTAGCTAACTTTTGTCGCATATGGCCCACAGTCTTAGAAGAAATCTATTCATATGTTTACTTATTAGGATTTCTATTAAATATGTCCTTAAGTTTCTTATGACATTTGGACGTTAAGGAAGTCAAATAAAGTCTAACGTATATATGATAGGTTCCCACGTCACGTACCTCATTGAAACTTCTCTTGTAGCATTTCTAGAGATATCAAAGATCAGTGGGAGCATTAAGTGTCTTAATAACAACTTGCAATAGTTGCAAGAGGTGGGGGAGTGAAAATTTTACATTACCTAAAATTGCACCTCTTGTACAAGACACCGCTCCATCACGGCACTGTTTTATCATAACTTATCTCCTTAAAATCTAATGCTACTCTTACAAAAGTTTCATTGTTGCTTAATTGTGGGCACACTTAGATTTCTTACCTCAACTCACATAATCCTCAACAAGAGAAACTACAACGACTGACGTCATTAATTTGTTTTCTCTATTAGAATTTTGTTGGTCATTAAGTATTGACCCTAAGCATGCTGAGTTCCTAAAGATTTCTAAGGGCAGTGGGAGCAGTCAAAGTCCTTATCATGATTTGCACGGAATACAAGAGGCGGGGGGA
This sequence comes from Helianthus tuberosus, assembly GCA_030545235.1. Classification (NCBI taxonomy): domain Eukaryota; kingdom Viridiplantae; phylum Streptophyta; class Magnoliopsida; order Asterales; family Asteraceae; genus Helianthus; species Helianthus tuberosus. The sequence goes on along the minus strand of CM060382.1, from coordinate 38,041,682 downwards.
AGAGTGTCATTAAATTTCACTCCAAATTTAACTCCGATTACACCTCTTGTACACCATACTGCACCAACTCTTATAAACTTAGAATGAAAATGATAGCAACCTAATCAAGAGCTAATCCATAAAACTGAAACTTCTAATGAACCCAATAATCAACTCAGGAGGTCATCTAGGTTTAAAAGCCTACTAACTTTGATGATTACATAACCTCCCTAACTGAACTTGAAATGGATTTTGGAAATGTTTACTGATCCTATCTCTTCAAATTAAGCCATTAGTGTCAATCAATATTCTTAATGGAATAAAACAGTTTTCTAGTAAAACTGATTTTATGTGTACGTATAACGTTTGGGATTTGATTGAATTACATAAGAGTGTTCATAACAAAACCAAATCCTAATATAAGCGTTAAGATACGGAGAAGCATGATTGATTGTCAAAGGTTATACTCAGCAAGAGATAAGTTATGAAAGAGTCTTTCTTACAAAAGATTTCTTTAAGGATCATCATTGTTTTAGTAGCTTATAATAGTTTAAAGCTACATTAGATGAACATTATAAACAATTTTCCATAACAAATGGCTGACACATTTACATGTTCATTAGATAACAACCTAAAGTTTCAAACTGAAGGTTAAAGAACACTTTATTTGTAAGCCAATAAAATCCATGTATGGGTTAATGCAAACATCATAATATGATGAAATCTTAACGTAATTATTTTCATCAACAATCAAGTGGATTAATGTACCTACCTCAAGATGAGTGGGAGCAACTAAGATAAACCTGTCTATATAGATGATATTCTTTTGACAAGTATATGTTACATAAGTCAAAGCATTGTTAACACAAACTTTGATATAATAAATCTCAAAGATATCTCTTACGTGATTGATATCATAACATACTGAGATAGACCCAATGGGATATTAGTTCTGTTCCATAAGTTTAAAATTAAATGGGTCCTTACATATGTAACTAAACACTGCTCTCCTTTAGAGGATAATAGGATAAATGAGATTATTTTTTACGCTTCATTAATTGGAAGCCTTATGTAAGTGCAAGTCTATACTCGTTTAGATATTACTCACATTGTAACACACTAGATATGTCTAGATTATTGTGAAGCATCTAATGGAGTATTACAATATCTTTAAAAGAAACGAGAGGCTATTATTTGAAGAAGAAGTGAGAATTAAAACCGGTTTATTATTATAACTTTGAGATATTCAAAGATGATAAAATGTAATTTCGGGTATATCCTTATGTCAGCAGACAAAACATATTTCATGGAGGAGTCATAATGCACTGATATTAACAACCTAAGTTATAACGACATAATATAGTCACTAAATGTTGTTGGAAATTTATCAGTGGACTCATAAGTTTATTAACTCCATATAATTAATGTTTTGAAGAATTAGTGTGATAAAGTCAGCTACCATGACTCCTTGAACAGTAACAGTTCGAGAGGTGCTGCATTAAATTTCGATACGTAATTAATTATTCGTTTATGAACGAATTGAGGAAACTAAGTTTGTATCGAATACATTCATGATATGCTTAAGGATCCTATAACTGAAGGGCTATTACCCATAAGTCTTATTAAGAGAGCTCATAGACGGGTATTAGTTTATGGCCATGCGCAATTGCATATCGTACTATGAATGACTAAGTATTAGTTAATTTTTCCTCATCAGTTTGATTTTGTACGTCTCTAAGAATATGTCAAGTCGACATAATGGCATATAAGACAAATAAAGTTACAAATCAAACAAAGGGCTTACGCGTATTTTGATCATGACGATTAGGTTTTAAATTAAGGCTATAGTATGATTAATGGGGGTCCTGAGTCGCATAATGATTCAACGGCTGTATTTCTCTGCTATAGTACTTGTTTAAGGCTAAAATGAGTGTTAACCCCTGATCAGGCTTATCTAATACTCATAGTAAATGATTACTCGGCTAAGTGGGAGAATGTAAGATTAAATATATTACGTATTAATATTTAATCTATAGCCATTATAATCATTTACATAATATAGATCAAAATATATAACAATCCTATTAAATAATTAGTTGGTAATTGTTGATGGACCATATTACCCTTATTAACTAATTAGGGTTTCCTCCTGGGTGCTTATATAAGGAGAATTATGTGGAGGTTAAGGGGTTAGACAGTTACACATTAGACACAACCCTAATAACACATAACATCATAATTTCGACCTCCATCTCCATACCGATTCCCTTATCGGTTTTTCTTAGCCACCATCATCAGTCAGCACCCTAAGGAGGAACCAGACCAAGATGACAATCATGTCAACCCTTAATGGATTCTTTGCTAACCTGTGCTGATGCAACCAAAGGTATGTTTTCATGTTTTCCTTTATGTTCAAAACAGAACTGAACCAACACTACTTAAATAATTTTTATATTACTTTTGCAATTAGGTGAGTTCTATAGCCCACTTTTGTGTTTTTAATGTTTTGGGAAAATTTAAACGCTTTCAAATGATGTTAGGCTTATGTGTGTGGTCGAAAACAATTTGACGAGTGATTTATATGCCTAGATGTATTTTTAATGTGATTTGAAGTTTCGCGCGTGGCTAGTTGTTGTGGGTACAACATTTTATGGATGATGATTGCATGTGGGGAGTAACGCATTTGTTTTTGTTTTGGTAACATAACAAAGTATAAAAATGATATAAAAATAAAACAAACACTTATTTTAATGAATCTATTTATTGAGTTAACTGTCATTTGTGTCTATATGTTTTGGTGAAAAATGACACTTCAATCCAAAAAAAAATTTGGGCATGTTTCGTCCTCAACATTTTTGAAACGTGTCATTTCAGTCTAAAAAGATAATGCCTTGCGCAAGTTTCGTCTTCAATGTTTTAACGGCACGTTATCTTTTTAGACTGAAGTGACACTTTTAAAAAATGCTGAAGACGGAACTCGTCTGACACAATTTTTTTTTTAACTGAAGTATCATTTTTCAACAAAACTCAGGGACGAAAATGACGATTACCTCTTATTTATTCCATCACCTTTTTTTCTTTAAAAAAAAAAAGATAAGCAAAGTTTCCATGTGATTTGTTGTTTGATGGAGAGAAGAGTTGGGAGACGTAAGCGAGTGCTGTTGCTTTCGCTTTCAGCTGCGGGGGTGACGGAAGCAGGGGGATTACTTTTGCTGGCGTTTCCACGTTAGGGGTCTAGATGACGTCACCTACATTATGACTGGGTCCCACCATTTCCATGTGATTCTGACCCTACCCCTCCAACATTAACGGTTTTCACGCGCCCTTCCTTTCAACCCTCTCCTTCTAACGATCATCTTCTCATGGCCCCATGGTATTTTTTAGGCTAGAGGGTATTGTGATGTTCCTTCAAGTGAGGATGATCCGTCACGTAGGCGTCACGTCATAGTTCTTCCAAGGATGGTAAATCCCATAAAACTAGAGGGTATGGAGGATGGTCCTAGATGATCCTACCCCACCACTTTTATGTTTTTTTTAATCTTGTACTTTTTTTTAACATTTAACAAATAAACTAACACAATATTTTCATTAATATTTAAAAATATTACATAATCGGCTACTAGTTTAACGTGGACGGCTATAAATTTAAAACGAAACATAAATGAAATTTATATACTATCAATTTAGACAATATTTGTGCAATGATAGTTGTACACTATGCTTTGTTATTTGTTAATGCATTTGTGGGTTTTATTTTAAGCCAATTTGGTTTATTTATATACTATTAATTTTAAATATTTGTGTGCATATTTGGTGGTAAGTTGTGCTTAAATAGTTGTACCTTAATCAAATATAGGTTGTAAGTTGTGTTTAAGTGGTTGTAACTTAATCAAATAATAATGGTTTCATTACCTTACCAAATTCAATCTGTTTTGTATGCATGTATGGTTGTAAATTGTACTTAAGTGGTTGTATTCATTCGGTTTGATCCATTCAAAGTTGTGTTGTTTTATTTGTAAATTATTATTATTTATAATAATCTAATTAATTTAGCCAAAATTTTGTATAAATATAATTTGCAACACATTGATGCAATGGTTTTTGTAATGTATGCATTATTGTTTGTATAGTGGTAATGATATATATTATATATAGATTACGATGAACCTGTCAAACGAAAAAAAATTGATGCGGGTTCATCGTAACGCGCGAGTCCTAGATCAACTTAGTTATTTATTCTATGTTTTACATTTCGACGTTTCGGTTTGATTTCTTCGTATTAACACCGCAACTTAAGTGTCGGTGGTCACTGACAATAGTGTGGCATTAGTCCTCGCCCCCACCGCAACGCGGGGGGTGTTTAATACTAGTTAATTATAAAATACATTTTCAAATCTATATAAAACATAAGAAAAAAATAGTAAAGTACCTTCTTGGTCTCAGATTAATTTTGCTCGTCTAGTTAGCCGTTGGGACGACGCTTCATCACCCGCCATGAAGACCTGAGCTGCGTTCATAATCATGTTGTGCATAATAGTATCCTCTTCCGAAGATGATAAATACCATGTAGACGAAGATGATGAAGTGGTGGAAGAAATTGAAGAAATGGAAGAAGGTGAAGCCATGATAATTTTTGAGAGAAAGATGGGGTGGTAGCGGGTAAAAAATGATATAAAAATGATGAGTTTTTATAAAAAGGGAAGAGGGGTTATAAAATGTGAGAGATATATGAGATTGTAGTGGGTGAAAAGTTGTGAAAAAAGGTGTAAAACAGGTGAGTATTTATAAAAATGGGAGTGAATTGGGTAAATATTTCCCGTTATTAATAAATAAAAATTATGAATTTGATTTTTTTTAAACGGTCATCTTCAAATGGTCCCCACTTTTTTTTGTCATTTTGTGCGAGTCGCAAACGTCTAGTTGGTGCCGGAGAGGACGGGGGGCGGGGGGCGGGGGGGATGGTGTAGCAGCCGGCGACGATCCACAATGGTATGGGGACGTCCCCCATACCGCATAGCCTTACAATTATTACTCACTCGTACTGGAGTGATAAAGGAGAGATTTGTGTTTTAAGTGACTCAGTTTCGATTCATGCTCTCTCTATCAATATATGAGGCATCTTGTGATAATAAGAGAATAGGCAGCAACCGTTAGTTTAATCTTTGAACTGAGCAAGTTTTACCTCACTATACTACAGGGGCGGACTTAGAATGTTAGTAGGGGTAGCACGGGTCATGATAAAATACCCCTTAACTCCATTTATGTAGTGTAAAAATAACCATAAACTTCATCTCCGTTATACAAAGGATACCCCTGGTCTAAAAAATAAAAAAATTGGGATACCCCTAAATTTTTGGGCTATTTCCGCCGCTGCTGTACTGTCGTGTCTTCAGGCGAGTATTCACGTGCTTCGACCCTAGGTTATAGTTTTCCGCGGTTTAGGTGCGAGTGTATCTCGGTACAGTGAATTTTGCTATAAGTAATCTATTTAGAGGATTCCTTAGCCGTTCGAAAAAGAAATTTACAACTATTACTAAGAATTGTTATTATTCTTATCTTCTTGAACGGCATTTTTTTAACAACTAACAAAAGCTCGACTATCTGGGTAAATTTTGCGGTAAAACACGCCCACGTCCACAAACATAGAAGGCGTTGGTGACCCTGTCAGCTACCATTCCAGATAAAACCTATCGCGGAAGGCCCACTGTGGTAAAATCCATAGCTTAACCCGAAGCAATTTTTACTCTAGGCGAGACTCGAACACAAGACCTCCGGTTCTCATGAAAAAGGTCATGATGCTGTTGATGCTAAAGACTACCAAAGTGTTAGGCCAGAGGGTGTGGGGGGCGCCATACCCGCCACGTCACCGCCTATAGCGCCCCGGGCGCTATACACCCACACCGCCCGAATTAAGAAGGGGCGCTATAGAGGGGGCTCCATGGTGGTAACGAGAGAGAAGGGGCTTTATCAGGTGGGGCCCTCTTTTTTCACCAATCAAAATTTTTTTTATTATTTTGATTAATAGGGGGCTCCATCCCACACCGTGCAAATTAAAGGGGGCGTTATGGCCGACGTGGATCCTACGTGGCGCCTACGTGTCTTGATAAAGCCCCTAGGGGCTCCATCGCACACCCTCCAGCCTTATTGGTTGAACGACATTTAGTTGTTCTTAATAAACATAAACACATAGTATCTCATTTGGACCAACTGTACGTTTTGTTAATGTAATGATTAAATTTGATTTGACGCTAAAATCATACTCGATTTAAAGTTAAATTATAATTATAAATTTATCAAATAGAGAATGCTGAGAAGTCTAGGGCTGTAAACGAACCAAACGTTCGACAAACAGTTCGTGAACCGTTCGGCGGGAAGTTCGTTTGCGTTCGTTCGTTTATTAAACAAACGAACACGAACAAGAAATTTCGTTCATTTAGTTAAATGAACAAACATAAACAGAGGTCGCGTTCGTTCGTTTATGTTTGTGAACGTTCGGTAACATGTTCGCTTGTGTTCGATAGTTCATTAGTGCTTTAGTTTTTATATTTATTTAAATATATCAAAATTCTGACAAATTAAATATCTACTAAGTGTCAGTGTATTATATATTTTGTTCATGAATGATTGTTTGTGTTCGTTAGTTTTCATTTGTGTTCATGAACAGTAGTCTGTGCTCATTTGTGTCCGTCAATGTTCGTTGCCTAAAATTAACAAACAAACACAAACGAACACGAATAAGTTCATTTCCTTAACAAAAGAACACAAACATAAATTCCCGTTCGATAAGTGTTCGTGAACGGTTCGCGAACACATATATTTTTTAACAAACGAACATGAACAAGGTCTTGTTCGTGTTTGTTCGGTTCGTTTACAGCCCTACTGAGAACATTAACATTGTCCACAAGTTAGACATTGATTATAATATATATATATATATATATATATATATATATATATATATATATATATGTGATAAGGATCATGTGAGAAGCAGTAGACTAATTAAGAAACTTGAAAAACATTCTGGACTTCACATTTTTCCTAAACAAAAAAATGCAAAAAAATGTAAAAAATGTATTTTTTTGGAAAAATCGGAGCTTTTTCTTTAAGGTTTTGTTTTTTTGTTATTTTTTAATTTATTTTGGGGATTTATACACATGTGTATATTGTTAATCTTTTAACTATACATATATGTATATACATGTTTAAAATTGAAAAATAAATGTTATTTAGGGTTTAACATTAGTATTTAGGGTTTAGCATTAGGGTTTAACATTAATATTTAGGGTTTAGCTTTTGGGTTTAGCATTAGGGTTTAGTTTTAGCTTTAGGGTTTGCATTAGAGTTTAGCATTAGGGTTTAGCTTTAGCTTTAGGGTTTAGAATTAGGGTATATCTTTAGGGTTTAGCATTATGGTTTAGCTTTTGGGTTTAGGGTTTATAACACTTATTTTTTAATTTTAAACATGTATATACATATATGTATAATTGACAATATACACATATGTATAATTAAAATATTAACAATATACATATGTGTATAAATATCAAATTAAAAAAAATCTTAAATAAAAAGCTCCGATTTTTCCAAAAAAAATTTGCATTTTTTAACCTTTTTTTTTGTTTTGCATTTTTTGCTTAGTGAAAATGTGTGGTACAGAATGTTTCACAAGTTTCTCAAATATGGTGGACTTCTCTTAGGATCCCTTCCCTATATATATATATATATATAGGGGAAGACTATAGCGAAAACTCACTTGAGTTGTGTAAACTCAAGAAACATTTGTAAAATTCTCATGTAACATTTTTATTTTTACTAAAAAAATAAAAAATGTAGTGTACATACATTTGAATAGGGCTGCAAACGAACCAAACGTTCGGCGAAAAGTCCGTGAACCGTTCGGCGGGAAGTTCGTTAGTGTTCGTTCGTTTATTAAACAAACGAACACGAACAAGAAATTTCGTTCATTTAGTTAAATGAACAAACATGAACAAATGTCGTGTTCGTTTATGTTCGTGAACGTTCGGTAACGTGTTCGTTTGTGTTCGATAGTTCATTAGTGTTTTTAGTTCTTATATTTATTTAAATACTTCAAAATTCTGACAAATTAAATATATAATAAGTGTCAGTGTATTATATATTCTGTTCATGAACGATTGTTTGTGTTCGTTTGTTTCCATATGTGTTGACGAACATTAGTTGGTGCTCATTTGTGTTCGTCAACGTTCGTTTTTGTTTGTTGCCAAAAATTAACAAACAAACACAAACGAACATGAACAAGTTCATTTCCTTAACAAACGAACACGAACATAAAATCTCGTTCGATAAGTGTTCGTGAACGGTTCGCGAACACATATATTTCTTAACAAACGAACACGAACAAGGTCTTGTTCGTGTTCGTTTGGTTCGTTTGCAGCCCTACATTTGAACATTTTTATAAAAGAAAAACAAAAAAAAAACACCGAGTAGTTTTTTTTTTAAATGTTAAAAATTTCATGTTACATAATATATAGAGTTAATTATACAAATGGGTCCTGTGGTTTATAGCTAATTTCGCCTTTGGGTACTAACTTTTTTTTTAACATGTTTAGGTCTTATGGTTTCAGTTTTGTAACACCTTTGGGTACTAACTTTTTTTTTAACATGTTTAGGTCTTATGGTTTCAGTTTTGTAACACCTTTGGGTACTAACACAAAAATTAGTTAATTAATGACCAAAATGCCCTTGCATTTTTTTAAGTTTATCAATGTAACAAATTTGGGTACTAACACCTAATTTTATTTAAGTTTAAATCAATTTTATAAAATCTATTTATTTTTTTTATTTTCATCTTTTTATTATATTTCTTTATTAACATAAAGTCTATTTATTTTTTTATTTTCATATTTTTATTAAATTTCTTATTTAACATAAAATCTATCCAAAATTTATTATTATCAAAGATATTTATGAAAGATATTTATTATTATCAATTATATCTATCCAAAATTTATTATTATCAAAGATATTTATTATCAATTATTTTCATGAAAGATATTTATTATTATTAATTATATCTATCCAAAATTTATTATTATCAAAGATATTTATTATCAATTATTTGGATAGTAATAAATAATAAATATCTTTGATAATAATAAATTTAGGATAGATATGATTGATAATAATAAATATCTTTCATGAAAAAAAAATTAAGCCTTTATGTAATTAAGCCTTTACAATTAAGCCTTTACAAAATTAAGCCTTTATGTAACAACACGTTACAAAAAAAAAAACGAGTTAAAAAAAGGTTTAATTTTTTTCATGAAAGATATTTATTATTATCAATTATATCTATCCAAAATTTATTATTATCAAAGATATTTATTATCAATTATTTTGGATAGTAATAAATAACAAATATCTTTGATAATAATAAATTTTGGATAGATATAATTGATAATAGTAAATATCTTTCATATAATTAAACCTTTTTTTAACTCGTTTTTTGTTCATTTATATTTTACTATTTTAGAACTTATACAGCTTCTATATTTATTATTATCTATCCAAAATTGAAAACGAGTAAGGTTTAGATTATTTAAAACGAGTAAGATATTTAATTTACATAAAACTATATAGCTAGTAGATTTTACTGGTGTAACTAGTAGATTTTATGTTAAATAAGAAATTTAATAAAAATATGAAAATAAAAAAATAAATAGACTTTATGTTAATAAAGAAATATAATAAAAAGATGAAAATAAAAAAAATAAATAGATTTTATAAAATTGATTTAAACTTAAATAAAATTAGGTGTTATTACCCAAATGTGTTACATTGATAAACTTAAAAAAATGCAAGGGCCTTTTGGTCATTAATTAACTAATTTTGGTGTTAGTACCCAAAGGTGTTACAAAATTGAAACCATAAGACCTAAACATGTTAAAAAAAAGTTAGTACCCAAAGGCGAAATTAGCTATAAACCACAGGACCCATTTGTGTAATTAACTCTAATATATATGTCCAAAAAAATGTAACATAGAAATTTTGAACATTTCAAAAAAAAAAAAAACACTAGTAGGCGTTTTTTTCATAAAAATGTTCGAGTACATTTATATTACATTCCCTTTCTTTTAGAAAAAAATAAAAATGTTACATAGGATTTATTCGAGTACATTTATATTACTTCCGTCACTCGGTTGTGCGTTTACATTATTATCAAATATTTTGCTTATCTGATTTATTTGGGTACTTTTTAATTAGTCCCATTCACCCCGCCCTTACTACATCGGATGTAAACGTGTCCGCCATAAGAAGTTCATGGTACCATATGCCACTACTTACTTGGCCAGAGTAAGCGATTAACACATGACATACATGACCTTTTTATAGTTTTCACATCACGCCCTATGTAAGTAATGCCTCTATTTGTTTCTCTTGGAAACAATATCCCGAATACATTTTCTATTCGGTTTTCCAAGTTTCTAATTTACATATGCAACAATCATTCTCTACATGTTTGTTGCATATTGCTATTTGTGCGTTTACATTTAAAAGCGTGCACCTGGTAATGTTTGCCCCGACGGGCGTTCCTTGCCATTAACTTATTCGCAATCGTTGCGTGATTTAGGTCCTTGGTGAGCATGCTCCTCTTGTCATACTTCGGACCGTTCTTCTATCATATCCGTAATTTGTTCAATCCTCGTCCTCTTCAAATGCAAGTTTCCTCCAATTAAAACATTCATAAAAGTTAGTAATATCAACTTTACTAAATGCCCGTATCATAATACAAGGCTTTTCTATTATACGCGTCAATGCGCGCAATTTCGTCAACTATATTCATCATTTAATTTAGGTAACGTGTATCACACGATAGCCTTATGTGTTGTTTACAACACTTTAGCATGCTAAACTATTAACATACATGTACTTACCGGATTTGCGATCAAGCCACGAACCGAACACCAATCTTTATTAAGAGCATAAGGTTTAAGTCAAAGCATAGTTTTCCCACCATACTTGAATCTCTTAAACCAAGGCTCTGATACCAACTTGTAACACCCGTTCTTATAAATCAAGGTTTAGCGTATTATTTACGAAAACAATCATGTAATTAAGATTACATATCCATCGGAAAAACGGGTTTACTAAAACCTTTTACAATTTAAAAGTTTAGAACATAATGTAATTAAGTTCGTCACTTAAAAGAAACAATGAAACGATATTCGTTATTTAACATAATAACGATACATAGTGCGGAAGCTTATTTTGTGATCGTGTTCGGTTCTTGCTCGTCGCTTGATCTTCATCCGGGCACTCATGGCAATCACCTATGATCAAAACCAATTTCAAAGTTAGTTTTGATAGTCAAATACGAAGTTCAAACAAGTACAGGGGTTAAATATGAAGTTCAAACAAGTATAGGGGTTAAATATAACAAAAAATAACATTTTTCCGAGTTTGGGGGCGTCGCGTGACGCCAAGGGGCGTCGCGTGACGCTAGGCCCCCTTTTCAGCAGAATGTTGCTGCATATTCCATGTACGATCTGATTTCACGGAAACGGCCATAACTTCTTCGTTATTGATCCGTTTTACCCGATTCTTTTTCCTACGCGTCCGTAATTTAATTCTCCATCTAATGGTGTTAAAATCCAAGATATTTCATAATAAAATTTCAGACTTTAATTCTTCAGCTTATTACCCTTTTTACCGACTTTTGACCCATTCGTGATTTTATCACACCAACATGTTTTATTGACCTTTAAACTCATGAAATTCATTAATACAATATCTCATATCATATTAATCTCAAATCACGGGTTTCTCACTTAATAAAATCCCGTTTACACTTAAATGCTTGTTTTGACCCGTTAAGGGTATTTACGCATTTTAGTCTAGAATTTGTACCTTTCTTTTGTCGCTACAAAAGTTCCATATCTAGTTAACTACAATTATTCCACCACAACTAATTTGTGGTGGATTTATCATAACGAACCCCTTTTTCCCAAATTTTACCCATCGGTTGATCATTTTACGCAAATGACCACTTTTGAGCATTTGACTCGCGAATGTGCATTCCTATGACCTTTATACATGTCTAATGATTCCATAATCTTAATGTAAGTTTCTAAGCAACCCCTATGAGTCGTTTGCCCAATATACCCTTCAAGGGTATTTTAGTCAACTTTAGTCCCTCACTAATCGACGAAGGACTTTCGCTAAATATTTGACCAAATTGTATGTTTAACTAAAAGCTTGATTATACATACCTGGCTCGGGTCAAAGTATTGACCCGATTACATAACTTTTGCTTTAAATCTTTCTAGTTAAAGCGATGCAAGCTAAAGTTATTTCCTGTGATTACAAAACTCAACTAGTGATTGTCAAATGTTATTGTCAAATGGTGTTAACAACACCATTTGACCCATCTAGTCTAATCGACTGTTTGTCCGTATGAGATGGTATTTAATTGCCATTTCATCCCCTTAAACCCTTTTTCCGGTTTTCCTTTGAACTTGTTTCACTTAAGCCGTTTTTATTTATTCGTCATTACATGACCAATTTACCATTTTACTCCTTTTATTATAGTCATGATTTCTTACCATTTTCCATTATTCCGACTCTCATTGAATCATGTCGGAATATCATGTACTAACCATTTAGTAGCATCAATATTAATACTTGAAATTTAGTAACTTCGCAAATAGTGAAAAAGGGGCGTAAGTTCTACTTACCTCGCATCCGAACTACGCTTTTCCTTTCCTTCTTGATTCGTTTGACCCGCTCCCTCATCAAGCTTCCACCTAGCTTGTCAAGAGTCAAACTATCATCATGATTCGTAAGACGGTTAGATTAGTCATCATTATTATGACTATTTCATCTTACGGATTCTATGTCGAAACTACTATTCGACTTCATCAATTAGTTAACTTAACTTATCAAAGTCAACTTCTTTCAATCACATGATTTACAACATTAAGTCTAAATCAACATGATATTTAGAACTCTTACCGTTTTATATTTCGCATAATTTGCCATATTATTCGAATGTGCTTTTCACTCGAAAATTCAACATATAAACATTCACTTAGGCATTTTAACAAACACCTTGTGGGCATATTCTATAAAATCAAAAATCAATTTTTCATAACTAGTTATTTACCCAAGTTTTAACATCATTCACAAGTTCTTATGTCTAGCATGCATATCAACACCTAGACTTACTTCATGGAAGTCGAATAACACCAAATTGATGATCATGAATCTAGTGTTCATCATCTTCCCCCAAAACCCACTTAGCACTTACATAACTAGTTAACCGAAACACTAATTTATGGTGCTAAATTAACGAGTTTACATCTAGGGTTTGTTCCCAAGCATAAATTTAACACATATCACTCATACACTCCATTTTCATTCACGAATTTTGATCATGAGTGTTCATAAGAAATTCTAAAACATCACCATATTACAAAATTTAACATACCTTATGATCCCCTTGGCTTGGTGATCGTTTATATGTAATCATGCATTCGATTTCAGCTACTTTTGCCCTCCAATTTGGTGAAATTGAGATGAGCTAGGGTTTACCCCTTCTTGGTCGCCCCTGTAGATCGATCCACACACACAACGTGTGTGTGTGGTGTGTTTTTTTTTATTAAATAAAACTTGTTTCCTGTTTAACGGTTTTGGTCCCTCAAGTTTAATTCTAATTATTAGGGACTAGAACTCCATGTTTTATTACTTATTTGCACCTCAATAGCTAGGTTAATTATTCCTAGTTAACTTAATGGGTTCGGGAAACTATAACTCGTTATATTTTAAGTCCCATTAACTCGGGCTCTTATAAACTCAATTCCTTAAAACTTTGATTCGCGTGTATTTATTATTAGGATTTCTTATTTAAATCCAAACATTCACCTGATTATTTTTACTACTAACGGTACTTTACCCGTCTTTTAGTATTAATGGAGTTTGATTACCAAACCCATTTTCGGGGTGTTACAAACAAGCTTGTTCCTTAATGAACGAACACGAACATGGCCATGTTCGTGTTCGTTTGGTTCGTTTACAGCCCTAAATGCAGCATGTTTACGTTGACTTTGGGCCATGTTAATTAATCAATTTAACATGTTATGATTTATATGATAACCTTATTGGACCATGGTTCACGAGGGGATATATATGTCAGAGGGGGAACACGACTGAACATCAGGGAGCGGCACATCATTCTTTGGGGACGATCAGACCTTCGGGGACGAATTATAAAGCTTATTTGCAAGGAACAAGGCTCAAGAATTATTGGGGTTGAAGATCAAGAAGCTTGGAAGTCAAGGAATTACCGGTTTTTGTATTCGGTTTCTTTTATTTTCTAGTTTTTTTATTTTTTATGTCAATGAATTCAGATTTTAAACCTTTTTATTTGTTTTTAAGACTATGATACTTGGCTAAACTTCTTAAATTACCTAGGCTAATGACGATTGTTCGATAAAGTTTAGATTTTTATTTGTTATTAACGTTGGTTTATGGGTTTTCTTGAAAAGTAAACGACTTTGGAATCTTTAATTTGGTGTATATGCGTATCTTGTATTGATTTTCAATTAGTTGCTCGTTTCACATGAATCTTGATGAATTTCTTTCATAGAATAGGTTCGTGTTAATTATCTAATCTCACGGGTTTGGGTAATTTTTGGGTGAATTGATCAATAGCCTTAGAAACGGTAATTAAAAGATTATTGAAACTTGATATTCTACTAATCTTGTCGCTGTAAGTCTCGAGGTTATTAATAGGTCTCGGTTTGGTATATAGCTAGGATTAGGTTTTGTAAGAAATCGGTCTTAGTTCCCTAATCATACTTGTGTCTATTAAACCAAGTTAAAATCCATAGTTGCCTTAGACTTTCGCGCTGTAAGGTAGATTGTCATATTAGGGCACTTTTCAAGAAGTTAGAGGACTGTAAGGAAATCTAACAACCGGTAGTCGTAACAGCCTTGTAGAGTCTCACAAGTTTCTTCCTGAGAAGGGTCGGGAGGTCTTAATAGGGATTTCTTAGGGTTTAGCATTAAAAGATCCCGGTTCCACACCACGTTAATTTCGAATAGAAATCCATTCCTAGTTGAACATGAGTCTAGCGTAGGTAGCCTTCGTAATCGCTGAGTTAAGTCTTCGTCCAAATTCGCATCTAGTTAATTTAGTTTAATTTTTAATTACAAATTTAGGATTTTTTGAAACCCCCCCTCAATTATAAAAATAGTTAGAGTCCGTGTCTGTCTAAGTCTAGATAGATTCGTTAACGTAATTAGAGAGTCTCGTGGGTTCGATACTCGGACTTACTGTAGCTATACTACATTGATCGGTACACTTGCCGGTTGTGTGGTTTAGTTTTAGATCGAGTCTAAGTTTATAAATTTAAAGCTTAGAGTGTCTAGATTAGGTTAAAATTAGTTAGTTTTTATTGACCACTTTTAGCACATCAAGAAGCATGTGTACAAGCTCGTAATGAGGGACGCGATCTTGCTACTGAGGGTAATGAAATTATCCATGAGGCTACCAAATTGAGTCTTGAACTAGCTGCTGCGTGTGAAGTATGGAAGGCAATCAAATTTGAGTTCCAGGCAATGGATACTTTGGATACGGATAAGGATAAAGATAAGAAGAGATAACGCACGTTCTCTTAATTGAATTTCAATGAAACTCGGCCCAATGTATATATAAGGGCAGAATTTAGGGAAAACGATTAAAAGTGTGAAAACGGTGAGAACACCCCTCATCCGTTGGAACAATCTATGGATTAGAATGCCGAGATGGCGTTTTCGTAAATAACATCAACTATATTACTTGTACGTGCTTCATTAAGAATTTGAATATACTTCCGAGATCCGATATATACCTTGTATAACTTTAGCTTTACATTTTATCTTTAGTTAAAAAAATACAGTTAGGTTGGACGGGGCACCAAACTTAGATAACCCCGATTTCAATCGAGTAGAGCCAGGTCGGTGGGGTTAATGACCATAGGTTGGTTAGGCAGGGGGCCTGGGTTGGTGAAGATGGAAAAGGAAGGGGGATTGTTGGTGGCGAAGTAGTTTTGGTAGTAGGCTGAGCTAAGTCGTACAATATTATATTAATAGGGTGATGGTTAGTTAGTAAAGACAAACCCTTTAAACACCTAAGTTTGAGAGATGGATGTATTAGGTTCAAATCACACAGACGACGTGGATTAAAAGAAATTTGCCGTTAAAAATTCGTACAATATTATTAGATAAAGGGTAGTGGCTACTTGTAGATTAATGACCCCTCCAAATTGAGCACTATTTGGTAGAATTATATTAATTGAGGTGGAAAAATTCTATAGTATTTTTTAGCGTGTGAATTTTTTACATGACTTAAACCTAACACAAAGTTTTTCGGTTTGGGTTTAGTCTAAATAGATTCGGGTCAGTTTTAGGCTGAACCTGTGTACCCATTTAGCTAAATGGGTCGGGTTTGGGTCAACCTGGTCGGGTTGACGGGTTGACCCTTTAACCAATTTATATTATATTATATTTTTTTATAATATATTTTACATCATAAATTTTAGTAAGTGTTTATTTTATGCCATAATTATAACTTACAAAAAGAATTTGACATAACATTTTATGATTTAATATTTTTTTACAATATATTTTACATCATAAATTAAAGTGAATGTCTATTTTATGCCATAATTAGAACTTAAAAAGATAATTTGACATAACATTTTATGATTTAAATGTAATTGTTTAATATCCATTCACGTTTCTTTAGTAAATTTTAATTTTAATATATTTAATATACCAAAAAAATAAAAAAATTAAGTTGAATGGGTCATGTTTGGGTTAACCCGTGAATAATATTCAGGTTGATATATAACACGATTTTAAGGTTCGAGTAGTGTTTGATTCGTATAAAATTTTCCGATTTAGGAACGAACGATAACAATTTGTTTAGCACCCTGTTATTTTTGGGTCAATGGCCGCCTCCATCCTTAAAAGAAATAATAATAAAAAAGAATCAAGTGGTGTTACAATAAAAATAAGAGTTTGAGTTGACGTAAAAGGTTTATAGTGGCGCGTGCAAAACACACACCTCAAATAAAAGAATGAAAATGATAGTCTCTCTACGTTTACTTTATGATACGATACAAGTAGCTGTTTGTTTACCAATGAGGCTCTTAATAGTTTAGATATTTTACCTGGTTCAGCATTTAATGGTTCAGATTATTTGTTTCATAAGCAGATGTTTGAATGGTTCATACATTTATCTCTGAATGGTTAACATTTATACAGAGTCTGAATGGTTAAGATTTATACAGAGTCTGAATGGTTAAGACCTCTAATGTGAATTGGTCAGACATTTGCATCTGAATAGTTAAGATTTATACAAAGGCTCTTAATGGTTTAGACATATTACTGGCTCAACACTTAATAGTTGAGATCACTTACTGTTCAGCACTTAACCATTTAGATGTTGAGAAACAACCCCTAAATATGAATCACGCTACAATCTTCCATTTATAAGCAACCCCCCATCCCTCCCTCCACCACCCCTTCTCTCTCTCTCTCTCTAACCCTCACCGGAGATATGAACGGCGCCCACACCCACCGTCTCCGATCCTCCGGCGGCGTCCGCCTCGAACTCACCCCCACAACCACCTCTCCGCTTTCCATCGACACCTCCGAATCCACCGAAATGAGGATCCAACGCCTCATAACTGAAAATCCGGTGATAATATTCAGCCGGTCGTCTTGCTGCATGTGCCACGTCATGAAACGACTGCTTTCGTCACTCGGGGTCCACCCCACCGTCATCGAGCTGGAGGAGGACGAGATCCACGCGCTCTCCGTGTCGCTCCCCGACGGCGGAGCAGAGGCGGAGACCGTCGCTCCGGCGGTGTTTATTGGTGGTGCGCGTGTCGGTGGGTTGGAAAGCCTTGTCGGACTTCACTTGAGTGGCCACCTTGTTCCAATGCTTGTGGAAGTTGGTGTTTTGGTCTTGTAACTCAAAGGGTCATTTCGTAATTTTATATATAGTTTTCAACTTTTTTTTTGTTTTTTATAATTTCCCTATGCAATGATCTTATTTTTCTAATTGTAAAAATGCAAGATTAAGATCTATGGTACAATTATGTATGCACAATGTACATGTTATCAAAAATGGATGAAATATTGAAATCTCAACCTTATTGAGTCAATACGCATGTTATGTAAATGATTCCTTCAAAGACGGACACACATGTTATTGTAAAAAAGATTTTTTATAGGATCGCGGATCTTACTCTAAATGTAAATGCGTGTATTTTAAGAAGAATGATATTGGTGTTAATTTAAGTATACTTTGATTTTTTTTATTAGTCGAATAAAGTTTGGCGCCGTATTATTCTAACATTAAGGAAAATATTGTAAAGTTTTACACTTTTACCATGTGGTTGAGCATACGTTTGTAATGAGGTTACACATAATAGCAAGATTCATATCTAGTTGAAAATAATAAGAAGTGAATTTATGATGTAAATTTAGACAGCAAAGTAGTTTAAAGATCTTTTTATACTAGAAAAATTAAATAAGAACTATATTCTTTTTGTATTTTGATTTAAATGAAATGTTAGGGTTATGATGTAAATTTAGACAACAAAGTAGTTAAATATGTTTGAGTTAATTACTGTTTTCGTCCCTGTGGTTTGTCAAAAATTATTATTTCAGTCCATTAGTTTAAAAATTGCGATTTCAGTCCCTGTGGTTTCACTTTCGTAACCATTTCAGTCCACCAACTTAACTCCATCCATTTATTCTGTTAACTTTTGATGAAATTACCAAATTGCCCCTATGGTTTAATTAAAAAAACGGTAGTCACAGGTTTCGAACCTATGACCTTTGCTTTGAAATGTGATTGTTAAACCAATAGGTCATGTATCAAGATTGTGAATGAATTCAAATTGATTTCCTTATAACATAGCCTATTCATCATCATCTTCCCCAAACCTTTCATCTTTATCAATGGAGAAGCCAATAGATCAATAGATCTGTCACACCCCGACCGCGTTAAAACAACAAACCGCGGCGGAAACGTCGGGGAGGGTCGTAACAGAATCATTGTTTCACAACACATGGATTGAAGTTTCGTTTTACTGAATTAAGTTTATTACATTGTATTGTAACCAGAAACAAAACAAAACATGAACAATTGACTTTCATTGTTATTTAGTCACTAAGGCCTCGTCCATTATCGCAACCCCCGCCCCCTATCTGTCCCGGGAACGGGCGGCCGTGAAACCGGTTTTAGTGGTATCATTTGTTTATCATTTTGGCAGCGAAAATTTCATCAGGACCGTATTTAGGAAATGTTTTATCAGAGTAAAACCATCATATTTTATATTAATAACCACATGGGTAAAACCCAAGTTTCTTATTACAACATGTTTATAGGGATAAACCCTATATTATTGAATTTAAAACATCGTCTTTTAGTTAACTTTTATAGCCACATTTTTCCAAGCCGTCAGTGCTCTCCAGCTGGCTTTCTTCTAATTGACTTTTACATTTTGTTGCCTGAAACGCGTTTTAAAAACATTTGTCTGTGGGAAATACTGGTGAGTGAATCCCAGTTTAATCAAGAAGAGTTTTATCAATTAACACAGTATTGAGAGCGATTACAATGTTTATATCTACACAATTACTCATTCAGTACTGTCAATCCTGACTGGTGGGTCATATTACTCATTGGCTAACTCTTTGTCTAATGGTATCGTCTTCCACATTTTGTATACAAAACCCCAACATACCGACAGTAATTGAAAAATTACAAAGACTCAATCACTGCTTAATCATATTGTAAAATATTTAAGGTTTTGTAAAATAGTTCACAAAAAGGTTTACAAAAAGAGGATGAACTCACAATGCTGTCTTAGATTATCCTTTAGGGTTTCCTGGTGATTATCTATAATTTACACAAATGCACACGTGTTAGTATAATAACCCATTATTTATATTAATGATACCCTCCCCGAGATGACATTCTAACAACTACGTCGGGCAGAACCACGACAACCGTTACGGAACCCTGGATCAATCGGGCAGCGTATCTAATACGTAACTGGGGTTATAATACTTACAACGGAGCAGAACTTCGTTAATTAGAGGGGTATTATACCCGAAAATTATGCCTATTACTCAGAAATTCGAGAGAAAGAAAAGATTTTGAGCGATTGAAACTGAAAGCCCGAGCTCCCATTATATAGGGCCTGATTTTTGTTCTCTCGCGGCCCGCATAAGGTGAGACCTCGGGCTACGCGGTCGCGAGGCTCCCTAGACTAGGCCGTAGCCTTGCTGCGCCGACACGTAGCCTCAACACGAGTCCGACACGTGGCGGCCTGGGGTCTCGCCTGAGAATTGAGTTGTTGCGGCCCGCGTAAGTCAAGGGGGTGTCTTACGCGCCCCGCGAGAAACCTATTTTTCTTGTTTTTATTTTATTTTTATGAAAATAAAGGTATTCGGGGTCCGTTTTCGCGTATGAGGTGTTTTTTGAGACATATTGGGACATTTAAAATATATTAGGGCGTCGGAAAAATATTCAGGAGGGTTGTTATATCCTACCCACCTTGTTTTAGAACTCGTCAACACGAGTCCGACACGTGGCGGCCTGGGGTCTCGCCTGAGAATTGAGTTGTCGCGGCCCGCGTAAGTCAAGGGGGTGTCTTACGCGCCCCGCGAGAAACCTATTTTTCTTGTTTTTATTTTATTTTTATGAAAATAAAGGTATTCGGGGTCCGTTTTCGCGTATGAGGTGTATTTTGAGACATATTGGGACATTTAA
Source organism: Helianthus tuberosus (assembly GCA_030545235.1). Taxonomy (NCBI): domain Eukaryota; kingdom Viridiplantae; phylum Streptophyta; class Magnoliopsida; order Asterales; family Asteraceae; genus Helianthus; species Helianthus tuberosus. The sequence goes on along the minus strand of CM060382.1, from coordinate 38,020,891 downwards.
AATATATTAGGGCGTCGGAAAAATATTCAGGAGGGTTGTTATATCCTACCCACCTTGTTTTAGAACTCGTCAACACGAGTCCGACACGTGGCGGCCTGGGGTCTCGCCTGAGAATTGAGTTGTCGCGGCCCGCGTAAGTCAAGGGGGTGTCTTACGCGCCCCGCGAGAAACCTATTTTTCTTGTTTTTATTTTATTTTTATAAAAATAAAGGTATTCGGGGTCCGTTTTCGCGTATGAGGTGTATTTTGAGACATATTGGGACATTTAAAATATATTAGGGCGTCGGAAAAATATTCAGGAGGGTTGTTATATCCTACCCACCTTGTTTTAGAACTCGTCATCGAGATCTATTGGAACAAGTGTGGATATTTCCTTTCCATTTCTGATTCAAGTTCCCATGTGTATTCGGGTCCTCTTTTAGATTCCCACTTCACTTTGACCAGAACTAATCTCTTGTGCTTGAGGTTCTTAACTTTCCTGTCTTCAATCTGTAGAGGTTTTTCTACAAATTTTAACTGTTCATTTACCTCTATATCCTTAAGAGGTACTATCAGTGATTCGTCGGCTAAGCATTTCTTGAGATTAGATACATGAAATACATCATGTATTCCTGCCATTTCCTCTTGCAGTTGTAGCTGATAAGCTACAGGTCCTATTCTTCTAATAATCTCAAAAGGTCCAACATACCTAGGGCTTAGCTTTCCCCTTTTGATGAATCTTACCACTCCTTTCCAAGGAGAAACTTTTAATAATACTTTATCTCCTACTTGAAATTCCAATGGCTTTCGTCTGTTATCAGCATAACTCTTTTGCCGATCACGTACTGCTTTCAGTCGTTCCTTGACTTGAATGATTTTGTCAGTCGTTTCTTGTACTATCTCAGGTCCAGATAGTTGCTTTTCTCCAACTTCTGCCCAACAGACTAGAGTTCGGCACTTTCGTACATAAAGTACTTCGAATGGTGCAGCATTGATACTTGTGTGATAACTATTATTATAAGAAAATTCTATCAATGGTAAATGATCGTCCCATTTACCTCCGAAATCAATTACACAAGCTCTAAGCATGTCTTCCATTGTCTGAATTGTCCTTTCGCTTTGTCCGTCCGTTTGAGGATGATAAGCTGTGCTTAGATTCAACTTGGTTCTCATTTCTTTTTGGAAACTTGTCAAAAAATGAGAGGTAAAACGACTATCTCGGTCAGAAACAATTGATAGAGGAATTCCATGTAAAGAAACTATGTCATTTACATATAATTTAGCTAATTGTTCCATACCAAAAGTTTCCTTCATTGGTAGGAAATGAGCTGACTTAGTTAGCCTGTCTACAATCACCCAGATTGTATCATTGCCTTTCCTGGTTTTGGGTAATTTAGTAACAAAATCCATTGTTATCAATTCCCATTTCCAAACTGGCATTTCTAACTGTTGCAATAAACCTGAAGGTTTCTGATGTTTAGCTTTGACTTGTGAACAAGTTAGACACTTTGCAACATACGCTGCTATATCCTTTTTCATTCATATCTATCAAAAATTCTTTCTTAAGTCCTGATACATTTTATCACTTCCAGGATGCATCGTATACTTAGACTTATGGGATTCTTCTAATATACGATGACGCAGGTTTCCTAATTTAGGTATCCACATTCTTTTCTTATGGAATCTCCAAATTCCATCTTTTCCTAGTTCTAATTCCTCAATCATTCCTTTTAGTTTTTCAGTATCGTCCTTGATTACTGATTCTTGTGCCTTTCTAATCTATTCATTTAAATCTACTTGCAGATTTAACTTAAGAGAACGCACTCTTTTTGACTGTTCATGATATTTTCGGCTTAAAGCATCAGCAACTACATTTGCTTTTTCTGCATGATACTGGATATCACAATCATAATCACTAAGCATCTCCATCCAGCGTCTTTGTCTCATATTCAATTCCTTTTGCCCAAAAACATACCTTAAACTCTTATGATCAGTAAAAACAGTAAACTTACTATCGTATAGGTAATGTCTCCAAATCTTAAGGGCAAAAATTATGGCTCCTAGTTCTAAATCATGGGTTGAATAATTCTCTTCATGGTTCTTAAGTTGTCTGGATGCATATGCTATAACCTTTTGGCGTTGCATTAACACACATCCATAACCTAACTTAGAAGCGTCACAATAGACTACAAAATCTTCAGTTCCTTCTGGTAACGCTTTGTTTTGGTCCCCATTCAAACTTAACGGATTTACAGGTTAACTTAGTTAAGGGAATGGCTATTCTAGAAAAATCTCGAATAAATCTTCTATAATAACCGGCCAATCCTAAGAAACTTCTAACCTCGGTTGGTGATTCAGAGGTTTTCCATTTGGTAATTGCTTCGATCTTGGTAGAATCCACTTGAATTCCATCATGATTGACTAAGTGTCCAAGAAACTGTACCTGTTCTAACCAAAACTCTCACTTTGAAAACTTAGCATAAAGCTTTTCCTTTCTCAATAAACTTAAAAGTGCGTGCAAATGCTTTGCATGTTCCTCTTTACTTTTAGAGTAAATGAGAATATCATCTATAAAGACAATTATCCAAATATGGCTTACATATTCGGTTCATCATGTCCATAAATGCAGCTGGGGCATTGGTTAAACCAAATGGCATGACAGTAAATTCATAATGGCCATACCTTGTTCTAAAAGCGGTCTTAGGAATGTCCTCTTCCTGTACCTTAAATTGATGATATCCTGACCTTAAATCGATTTTTGAGAAAAATCATGCTCCTTGCAATTGATCAAACATATCATCTATTCTTGGTAATGGATACCGATTCTTAATCATGACTTTATTCAATTCACGGTAGTCAATGCACATACGCATTGATCCGTCTTTCTTCTTAATGAACAAAATTGGTGCTCCCTATGGCGATGAGCTTGGCTGTATGAATCCTTTTTTTCAATAATTCGTCTAACTGTTTCTTCAGTTCCTGCATTTCTGCGGGTGCCAAACGGTAAGGTGCTTTGGCAATGGGTGCAGTTCCTGGTATCAAATGGATTCTGAATTCAACTTCTCTATCTGGAAGTTGCCCTGGTAGCTCTTCAGGAAATACATCTGAAAACTGGGATACTACTGGGATATCCTTTAATTCTTTTCCTTTAGTGTTAGTGATTATAGAAATCAAATACACTAATAATCATTTTCTTATGTAACTTGTTGTTTTCATCACAGAGATGAATTTAGTGGATCTAGAGGTTTTATTTCCTTTAATTGTGATCTTTTCACCCCTTGGTGAATTTACTTGGATTGACTTTTGATCACACAAATACTGGCTTTATTGGCTATTAACCAATCCATTCCTAACACAACATCGAATCCTGCCAGATTCATGCGGTAAAGGTTTGCAATAAATTTCTAATTTAGAATTTCTATTCTTGCTCCCTGCAAGAATTCGGAAATCTTAATGGTTTCCCCATTTGCTGTCTCTACTAGACATTCTTGTGGAAGTTTAGTTAATGGTTGATTGAGTAATTTGAAAAATGAAGTATTAATAAAACTTTGGTTTGCACCAGAGTCAAATAATACTTTAGCAAAAACATCATTAACTAAAAACGTACCGGCGATCACATCCAGCATCATTTTGCTTCTTCTTCAGTCAGAACAAATGCTCTAGCATTTTTGGTATTCTTGGTGTTCGTGGCTGGAGCTAGGTTTGGATAGTTAAGCTTGATATGACCTTGTTCTCCGCAGTTGTAGCATATCCTATTGCTAATCTTTTTCCTGCAATCTTCCTCCTTGTGTCCAGATATTTTGCAAAAGTTGCAATATATGGAGCATCTTCCAGAATGCTTCTTTTTGCAATACTTGCAATAGGGCGCAGAGGTAGAGCCTACATTTTTCCCACGATTAGAATTTCCAGAGCGAAATTCTTGGGTAAGTCTTTGTGCTAGGTTCTTTCTTTGATCCTCTTCCCGTGTACGCACTAATTCATCTGTCAAGGTATTGGCTAGTTCTACAGCTTCTTCTATGGTTTGTGGTCTAGCTGCCTTGACTACATGCCTTATCTCCCCGATTAATCCCTAGATGTAACGGGAGATTAATACTGGTTCAGGTGATGCAAGGGTTGTCACTATTCTAACATATTCAAAGAATAACTTAGTGTATCCCTTACTATCCACACCAGTCATTTTAAGGTTTAAAAACTTATTTGCTATCTGTTCTTTTTCATTGGGAGGACATAATTTCCTTTCTACCATATTCTTAAATTCTTCGCATTCCATATTGTAAACCCTATCACTTCCCCTAGTTTGGAGGATAGTGTTCCACCATTCTAAGGCTGAATTCTTAAACAGATTAGAAGCAAACATTATCTTATCCTCTTCCGCGCACTTGCTTATTCTTAAGACTGCCTCAGTCTTCTCTATCCAGCGTAGAACTGCAACGGCCCCTTCATTGCCCGAGAATTCCATTGGTTTACAAGACCAAAATTCTTTATAAGAACAACCATAAGGCATGGTCCTTCTTCTTTTGGGAATGGGCGCTTGAAGTACGGGTCCGTTGTTTACGTTGTTTTCAGGTTCAGTTGGTCGCTTACTTCTATGTTTACTCTTATTATCCGTCTCCTTAACAGTTTGAATATTAAATGGCATTGCATCTATAATTCCTTGTGCCACTATGTGTTGAATGGCACTATTATTCACTTGGTTTCCAGTGTTATCATTGTTCGGATTATCGTTATTCAAATTATTGTCATTTTGATTTTTCGGGTTATTATCCAAATTCTCTTGATTCACTTGGTCGGCCATCTGAATTTTAAACATTTATCACGTATTAATATCACAAGATAATATTTAATATAACCAATCACATAATACTCATTTTGGTCAAAAAGCGTCGATCATTGCGACTTACTCTATTTATATATATATATATAGTATGCATCTATTACAAACTAGAACGGGAAATTAAAATTACAATACAACTGAAATAAAATTACACTACTAGTAGGCATCTATAGTTATGAAATTTTATTTTTCAACAAACACACATATTATATATTATTATATTATATTATTATTATTATTATTATTATTATCAACTCCACCATCACCTTCACTGATCTGGATTTATCCAGTAATCCATATTGCGCTCGTCATATTTCCAGACGAGTCGCTCTCTACCTGCCTCATCCTCTCGTCCATTGTCGCAACCCCCGCCCCCTATCTGTCCCGGGAACGGGCGGCCGCGAAACCAGTTTTGGTGGTATCATTTGTTTATCATTTTGGCAGCGGAAATTTCATCAGGACCGTAGTTAGGAAATATTTTATCAGAGTAAAACCACAATATTCTATATTAATAACCACATGGGTAAAACTCAAGTTTCTTATTACAACATGTTTATAGGGATAAACCCTATATTATTGAATTTAAAACATCGTCTTTTAGGTAACTTTTATAGCCACATTTTTCCAAGCCGATTGTGCTCTCCAGCTGGCTTTCTTCTAATTGGCTTTTACATTTTGTTACCTGAAACGCGTTTTAAAAACATTTGTCAGTGGGAAATACTGGTGAGTGAATTCCAGTTTAATCAAGAAGAGTTTTATCAATTAACACAGTATTGAGAGCGATTACAATGTTTATATCTACACAATTACTCATTCAGTACTGTCAATCATGACTGGTGGGTCATATTACTCATTGGCTAACTCTTTGTCCAATGGTAACGTCTTCCATATTTTGTATACAAAACCCCAACATACCGGCAGTAATTGAAGAATTACAAAGACTCAATCACTGCTTAATCATATTGTAAAATATTTAAGGTTTTGTAAAATAGTTCACAAAAAGGTTTACAAAAAGAGGATGAACTCAAATTGCTGTCTTAGATTATCCTTTAGGGTTTCATGGTGATTATCTATAATTTACACAAATGCACACTGTAACATCCCAAAAACGGGTTTGGTAATCAAACCACGTTAATAGTAAAGACGGGTAAAATACCGTTAGTGGTAAAAATTAACCCGGCAAATATTAGGACTCAAATAATAAACCTAATATTAATTAAAAAGGGGAATAAATACTTTGAGAAAACAAAGTATATATAAAAAGGCCAAATTAACGGGACTTAAAACATAACGGGTTATAATTTCCCGAACCCGTTAAAGTAACTAGGAGTAATTAACCTAGTTAGCAGCTTGTGATTAAGTACCTAATGGTGAGGCATAGCTTTATTTGATCAAAAGAAACTAGAGGGACCAAAAGTGTTTAACTTGAAACTAGTTTTAATAAATATGTTTTATTAAAACACAAACACTCCAATTGGAGTCTCCAGGAGATCGACCAGAGAACAGGGGGTGCGACCCCAAGTTCCTTCAAAACCTAGTTCATCACAATACTCACAAATTGAGGGCTCAAACCAAGTCAAAATCGAAAATCAAGCATAGATTAGTGATCCTCATAGCAAGGGGATTATCAGGTATGTAAAATTTGATGAAAATTCTCTACTTGAAATTCTCATGAATTTTGAGAACTTGAAATCTGATGATGCATGTATGAATTGTAGATGAATTAGGAACATTAAAATGTCTAGGAGTAAACCCTAGACAAGTACGTGTTGAAATTATACTAATTCTAGTGAAATCCATGGTCACTATTGTAGGTGACTAGTGGGTTATGTAGAACTTGATAAACACTAGGAAATTTGGGGTTGTTCTAGTGTAATTTGACATATGCGAAGTTATTTCAGAACTTTAAAGGCAAATATTTGTGTTAAATAGTTTGAATGATGAAAATTCGGGTTATATGACAAGTCATGAGCTTGTCAATGAATTATTTATAGGATATGCCCATAAGGTGTTCGATGTAATGCCTAAGTGAAATTGGGTATCTACTAGTTCGTAGATAGAACTTGGTTTGGATAAGTATTTGGATAAATGCCTAATAACATGACAAAACGGGTTTCACTTATAAAGGGAAAACCCGTAGATTTTGTGAGATAAAGAAATATAGTGTCTTCGATAATCAAGAGCTAGACTAACTTAGTGTTAACAATAGCATGAACTCGAGTTAAAAGATTCGTTAGAACGATGGCTTAAAGGAACGCCCACCGGGTAAATTGAAAATGCCTAAACTAGCTAATGAACATGAATGTGCATTTTATATATTAAGGGATGTTTGACTTTCAAAAAGTCAAACTGACCTATAATACGATAAATGGTAATTTTTGATATGAAATGCGTAAGGTGGAATAATCGTATTAAATTATGATTAAACTAACCACCTTGAAAACGATGATGATAGTTTGACGCGTAACAAGCTAGGTGAAAGCTTGGAGGAGGGAGCGGGTCAAACGGAGTAAGTACGGAAAGAAAAGCGTGGCGTGGATGCGAGGTAAGTGTAATTTACACACTTATGTAGAATACTCATTTATTCGATACGTTGTAAACGTGAAAACGATAATATTGGAAATACGGAAATTTGTCAAGTGTCGACTAATGTAAATTAAGGTTAAAAGGATACCCATGGCATAAGCCGAAATGGGTTGAACTTGTAAGAAAAGAGTGTAAAAGAAAAAGGGTATGGTAATAAAATCCGGGATGGGATGGATGCATGAATTGAAAATAAAAAAAATGATATTTTTGATTAAATAGATAACGTTGGGCATATAGTCCAAATGGGTCGAATGGTGGTGACAACACCATTTGACAATATCGACTAATGTTGTTGTCAAGTTTTATGATAACAGGACCGATTAGCAAATCGGATAATTGCGTCACCATTGATGGTGTGATAATGAAAATGAGGTATAAATCGGGTCTACTTGTTGATCCGGACCAGGTACGCATAATTACGTTGTAGTTAAAAGTGCTATTTTGGTCGAATAATTTGAGAGAGAGTCCTTCGTCGTAAAAGGACCAAAATCGACCAAAACGCCCTTGTAGGCTAAATTGAACAAACAACCCTTAAAGGTTGTTTGGAAACAAGTTTTATGATTAGGTAAATACTTAGAATAAGTATAGAATCTGAAAGAGGTATTGTAGTAGTCAAATGGCACTATTTGAGTTTTGCCGTAAAATAATGATTCGAGAGGTAAAATTTGGTGTATATTGATCACTACATTAAACCCACCATAAATACAGTTGTGGTGGGAGATTATAGGATAAGAAATGTGGTGATGGAATGCTAGAAGCAAATGAAAGAGATATCAAGTTTTAAAGTGCTTAAATACCCTTAACGGGTCAAAATAAGTAATTAAGTAAAAACGGGTTTAAGAATGTATGTAAACCCGAGATTTTGAATCTCTTATGATAAACATCAATGACTTTTTAGAATTTATGAGAAATTAGAGTCAAACAAACATGTTTGTTTGATAAATACACGAATGGGTCAAAATTGGGAAAAGGGTAATAATCCGAAGACTTAAAAGTCAGAAATTTTGTTAATCCGGATGTTGGGTTTTAACTCTGATGCGTGCGAAGTGTTACTTATATTAGGTGTATATTTTAAGCCCTTTTTAACACTTATTTTAGCCAAGTTTTAAATTTATAAAACACGATATTTCACTAACACTAAACACACATATGGGCAAGTGCACCCATCGTTGAGTGTAGTATAGCGTTGGTAAGATACCGAGGTCGTCCAAGGACACAAGAGCTTTTAGTACCGGTTTATCCTCAACGTCTAACCAAAATAAAAGTTTAGAAAAATGTTTTAAACTAAGAAAAATAAAACTAACTAAAATGCTGAAAATAAAAATAAAAATAAAAACAAAAACAGATAGACAAGATGAATCACTTGGTTCCGACTCGTATCTAGTATAACCTTTGATTATTTCCGCACTTTTGCACATAATTAAGAGATTATCTTAGTTATTGTAGTAGGCCCCTCTTTTGAAGGCGACGTTACCCTCACCCCAGTAGTTTGAGTCAGCAGGGATACAATCCTAAAAGGGTGGATTATTGGAAGATAATGAATTAAGTTATTAATGCATTATTGTGGTAGGCCCCGCTTTTGGCGGTGACGTTACCCTCGGCTAAGTAGTCTGAGTCAGCAGGGATACAGTCCTAAATAGCCGGGTTATAGTATTAATAGTAGTTAACTTATGAGGGGATCAAAGAGTTTGGACCCCCGCCATCCAATACTGTGAAGTATTGAAGGAGGTCCTACTAAATTTGACCCAGGTCCATTGCAGGACCTCTAAACGCTGAACAATGGCAAGACCTTTACCAAACCGTTCCCTTAACCCCCTACCAGGTAGCCAACATATCTCCATATAGACCGTGGAGATATGAATGGTGAAAATCCTTTATTTTATATAGACAGTAAAATAATGCCAAGACACCACGGACAAACGATAAGGAAAGATCACCTTCAACATAAGTAACTAGTTATTAAAGTCATTAATACAAAACCAAATAAAAAGTGCAAAAGATTAGAAATAAAAAGTATTATACTAGACACTTTGTCTTCACCAAGTGATGTAAGAGACTTAGGCAAACATGGCCTTGATTGTCAAGAACTCTTACGATCAATCTTGGATCCCGAGACGACTCACACACTCTACGATGGACAATGGATGATGGTGGTGGATGATGGTGTTGTGATGGTGGTGGGTGGTGGATGAAGTGTGAGAGAGGTGGTGTGCCAAGGGATGAGATGAAATGAATCCAAGCACTCCTATTTATAGGCTGAACAGAGAGCTGGACACGGCCCCGTGTCCGCTGGGCACGGCCCCGTGTCCGTCTGACACTCTCTCTCCTCATTAATTGTAATTCGCAATTACAATAAATGCGCCTGCTGTACTTTCGACACGCCCCCGTGTTCGCTGAGCACGGCCCCGTGATGGGCAATAGAAGCTTCTATAGGTTTGTCTTTTCTGCTGCTTCTTGGGCACGGCCCCGTGCTGGCTGAGCACGGGGCGTGTTCAGCCTTCTGTTTTCTCTATTTTGCTTTGGAAGGTGCCGTTGAGGGTTCGGGCAGTCCACTAATGTTCCTTTTCTTGTATTTATGTTGGATTTAGCTGTCTTTTTGCTTCTCTTGCGTTTTTGAGCTCATTTAATCCTGAAAATACAAAAGGAAGACAAAAACACTCTTTTTCCAATATTAGTACTAAAAAAGGGTTAGTTTTATGCCTCATTTGATGTAATTTATATGTTGCATTTTACACACATCAAACTCCATAAGATGGAGAATTAAATTACGGACGCGTAGGAAAAAGAATCGGGTAAAACGGATCAATAACGAAGAAGTTATGGCCGTTTCCGTGAAATCAGGTCATGCTGGGTATGTACAGCAACTGATTAAGCATCAGGCTGTGAAAACAGGGGCTTGGCGTCACGCGAATCCCCTTATTCCGGAAAAACCTTATTTTTTTGTTGTTTGACCCATATAACTTGCTTAAACTTGTTATTTAACTATCAAAACTAACTTTTAAGTTGGTTTTGATTATAGGTGATTGTCAAGAGTGCCCGGATGAAGATCAAGCTCGATGAGGAACCGAACACGATAAAATTAAACACTCGAGAGTAAAGCTTCCGCACGGCGTTACGTCATAACTTTTAAACGACGAACTTGTTTATATTATGTTGAAAACTTTTAAGTTGTAAAAGTTTTAGATTACTCGTATTTTTCTAAGGATACTTAATTGTAATCACATGTTTATTTTCGTTATTTATACGAAAATATTTAAAATAATAACAAGGGTGTTACACACACGTGTTAGTATAATAACCTATTATTTATATTAATGATACCCTCCCCGAGACGGCATTCCAACGACTACGTCGGGCAGAACCACGACAGCCGTTACGGAACCCTGGATCAATCGGTTAGCGTATCTAATACGTAACCGAGGTTATAATACTTACAACGGAGCTGAACTTCGTTAATTAGGGGGATATTATACCCGAAAATTATGCCTATTACTCAGAAATTCGAGAGAAAGAAAAGATTTTGAGCGATTGAAACTGAAAGCCCGAGCTCCCATTATATAGGGCTTGATTTTTGTTCTCTCGCGGCCCGCGTAAGGTGAGACCTCGGGCTAGGCGGCTCGCGAGGCTCCCTAGACTAGGTCGTAGCCTTGCTGCGTCGACACGTAGCCTCAACACGAGTCCGACACGTGGCGGCCTGGGATCTCGCCTGAGAATTGAGTTGTCGCGGCCCGCGTAAGTCAAGGGGGTGTCTTACGCGCCCCGCGAGAAACCTATTTTTCTTGTTTTTATTTTATTTTTATAAAAATAAAGGTATTCGGGGTCCGTTTTCGCGTATGGGGTGTATTTTGAGACATATTGGGACATTTAAAATATATTAGGGCGTCGGAAAAAATATTCAGGAGGGTTGTTATATCCACCCTATGTGAGCATGCATCATAACCATCATCAAACATCATCAACAATGGTACCTGAAACATATGTGAAAATACGTCAGCATAAAAATGCCGGCGAGTACATAGGTTTTGTGAGAGTATCGGATTCATGGCTCGTTTATATGTTGCAATACCTCGTTGACTACAAGAGTCGTTACTTGAAAACCTTGTATTGAAAAGAGTTTGGTATTGCAATATGAATAACCAGCTCAAAATGAGGTGGTTATAGTTTATGAAATCTCGTTGCCATGAATCTTAACCCAAAACATTTGTTTAAGTAAACCAAATTGTAAATCGTTGTTGAAAGTAAACAATGTATGGTTTATATCTTTAAGTAAACCTTGTAGTGTAACTTCGTTTAGAAAACATTTGTCCAAGTGATCTCAATAACGCAACGACATGTAATGTGTTAAAAGCACTTATATATAGGAAGTACCAGCGGCGTATCCACCATGCTTTTATCACATTACACCCGCCCCGTTACCCAATCACTTACCATAACCCAATTGTTCAATAGTTCAATTAGTTCCAATCATTCAAATAGTTCAAATAGTTCACATAGATCAAATAGTTCCAATGGTTCAAATAATTCATACAGTTCACATAGTTCCAGTGGTTCAAGTAGTTCACATAGATCAATAGCTCCAGTGGTTCAAGTAGTTCACATAGATCAATAGTTCCAGTGGTTCAACAGTTCATATAAATTAAATCGTTGTGTTTAATATAAACCTTAACACTCGTTTTAGGAAACTCAAAATCGTTTAGCACATATGAATCACCCCAAAAACATTTGAAAACGGTAAAATAGGGGAACTATGTACTGTCATATGGAGCTTACACTATATGGGTCGACAATGGAATTTTATCCCAGCAAAGCTTTCGGCCCCAGGACCACGAAAACAGATTGGGTATATTGACCGATTCTTCTCGGCAGCAGGTTTGGATATCTCAAGTCTGTTCAAAGCTCATGTGGGTAGCGGAGTAGAGGTCTCATTTTGGAAAGATAGGTGGGCGATGGTGGAACCGTTATGCATGAAGTATCTGGCTTTATTTGTATTAGAAAAGGCAAAAAATGTTACTGTGGCAGGAAGAATAAAGGTACAAAAATGAGTGAGATTTGTGTCTTTTGCTTGGACCCGCGCCCCTCGAAGCCCAGAAGAGATAAGCGAGCTGACAGAGTTGTCCAGGGTCTTAGACAACGTCTCCATAACCGGTAACGGTGATCGCTGGGAATGGAGCTTGGAGGCTGAGGGAAACTTTTCAGTTAGAAGCTTGAGGATGCGACTGCAAGAAATGTCTGTTTCGACAGAGGATTTAGAACTTTGGTGGAATAATTGGACTCCACTAAAAGTTAATTTTTTAGCTTGGAGAATTGCTTTGGATAGACTACCCACTTTAATAGCACTCGCCCGAAGAAACGTGAGCATCCCGTCGTCTCAGTGCCTATTGTGCGAAGAATATGAAGAAACAACCGACCATTTATTTGCTTCATGCACGTTCACTCAGCAGGTTTGATTGCAATTTTGGGGTGGTGCAAAGTCTCAAACTACTTTTTTGGTGCAAAAGATGTAGTAAATCTGCATGATCACCAAAGGGGGTCAAGGAAGTGGAAGAAAGTGCTATTTTCTGTCGTTCAGACTACTATATGGTGCCTGTGGAGAGCTCGAAATGAGCTAGCGTTTAATCAAAGGAGGCCAAATGTTGCTAGTGTAATAGACAAGGTCAAAGTTATGGCCTTTTTATGGGTCAAAAACAGGGCCAATGCTTAAGGGCTAGTATGGGAAGGGTGGAACAATTTTATGTTAACCAGTTTGGGTGTGTAATGGGGCACTAGTCTGTGCCTCTGTTTATTTTTTGCTGGTGTATGTAAGACTTGTTGGCTAATCTTTTTATGTTAGCCTGTATATATAAAATGATTTGTTGGACGCTAAAAAAAATATACCATGCTAACCTCATAAATAGATAAAAGTATTTAATGAAGTAGAAAAAGTATACTCTGCGTAAAGTCACTTTGTTTGTTGAGTTTTGTCAGAAATTGAAAACAATCAATTCCAATAAACAGAAATTGAAAACAATCAATTCAAATAAACCTAAAAATTACGATTTTGACCTTTATATCTTTTCCTATTGACTTTACAACTCATACATCTTCATCTTCATCCCTACAAGAACTGTTCCGCAACTCATGCCTTCTTGTTTGGCCGGATTTTTTTTCTGATCAAGCCCTTTACACTCTCCTTTCTCAGTTTCAAGGGGTGCGATTGCAAATTTTTATGGGGTGCGATCGAGATTTTGAAGTACATATAAAACTAAAAAATAAAAATTCAAGGGGTGCGCCCGCCCACCCACGGTAGGCCATAGGTCCGCCCCTGATGCATCCATTTGTTGTATGAAGTCAGAATGCGAGGGGCTGCAGACTCTTGGACATGGAACCATGGGTCGGATGGTGTATTTTCGGTAGCTTTAGCAAAACAATGAATTACCACTAAGGTGGCGAATGATAACTGGCATATTTATACGTGGAGTAAGTGGACGCCGAGAAAGTGCAATATTTTTCTATGGCGAGCGGAGCAAGATAGGATCCCAACAAAAAAAGGCTCTTAGGAGAAGGAATGTACTGGTGGAGGATATCAATTGTGTTATGTGTGGAGACTGAAGAATCGATTGATCATCTTCTAACTGGATGTGGGTTCGCTTCGGGGATATGGCAACTTATCTCAAATTGGTGTGGGATTCCTTCGATATATGCGTTTACAGTTAAAGACTTCATAGAGATCCATAAACATTTACACAGCTCGGCTATAAGGGGAGTGGGGGTGATATCACTTGCAAAAATTCGATCACTCACAAACATCCAATCAAGTTCCGCCATGTCATCAACCACTATTCTATCACTCACAAGCCTTTTTTAGTGGCGGTGGTCATCACTAGTGATGGAATTCCATCACTCACAACTTTTTTTTTTATTTTTTAAATTAGAAATTAACAATAAAACACTAAGTTATAAATTTAATTAAAATTAAAAAATAAATTACATAGCAAAATAAAAAACAACTAAACATTGGAGAAAAAAACTTAAAAAATTAAATGGGTGGCATCTCCCAACCCCACCTTTCGCAAATCTCGCGCTTTTGTTGAATTACGACCGACTTAAACGGTTCGTCGAGATGGGCGTGCGGCTCACACAAGAATTTTAAATCATTTTGTCTTTCTACCGTTTTCAAGTGTCCCATGTACGCGTGTTACGACCGCTTATTCATATTAATAAAAACGACAACCTTATCAATTTCAAGACCTTGTAATTAACATTGTTTATAAACTTTTTAACAAAATTTGGGCATGACCCGTCCGTGCAACGAGCATACCCCCTGTTTTTACACATAATAAACCATCATCCGTCTACGACCCTGTTAACATTTAACTACCCAAAACAAAGACAACAAGTTTTTAAGTGTAAGACTTCTAACAAGATGAAACAAAATGACAAGACATAGACCCAAAAAGTATGCATATAAACTAGCGGAAGCGTTCGGTATAACAAGGCATAGACATGTGCTCGCTCCAAGCTCCGGATCGCCTATAGTGAGGTTTTACCTACATTCAACAAGGATTTTAAAAGTTAGTCATCATACTAGTTATATATATATAACCCTTTCGTTTTAATTCAATCCATTATGAACATCATCTTTCTTGCGCATTAGACTACCCCAATACTTAGGTTGTGCATAAACACTCTCAATGAGAGTTAAGCATACATAAGACTACCCCAATTACTTGGGTTTGGCATAAACACTCTCAATGAGAGTTAAGCATACATATCCAACCCGTTTAACCGGGTTGATTGCTTTCAACATAAAATTCTTCATCCTATCCGTATAACGGATTAAGCTTCTAGCATTTAACATAGCATACGATACCACCCGTTCAAAACGGATGGAAGCTTATTCATGATCGACTTGTTCACTAGAACCGGTCGACTTGCATAACTTATCACAATTCTCATACTAGCCAACCCGCAAAGGATTTGCTAATTTGTTACTAATCACCGTAACATTTTAACAATATCTAATTATGATGTTATAACAAGATTATAAATAAGATATTTGTATGCAACGAAACATACCTCGGTCTTGTGATCCTTCCGTTTTCTTAGAATTCGAACCTTCTTCCTTCACACCTAAATCAACATATTCATTCATCCGTTTAGTACCCTAACTTCCATTCCATCACATTTCAATTTACACATAATTACTCTTTCAAGCATTTCATCAAACACCTAGTGTGCATTACATTAATAAAGCATAGTGTACAAGCATTTTAAGCATGATTTGCTATATCATCCTATATGTCATCACTAGACAATCTAATTCTTTCGATTCCTTTAATCTTCATCAATTTATCTAGCATTCGGGTACTACAAGCTGAATTACATGTCAATTACATACATTCATCACTCCTAAAATCTTCACATTCATAACATAACTTTCACAAAGTGGGTTTATAGAAACTTTCTTTCAATTGACCAAATTTAAGCATGATTTCTACCCTAGGGAGCATCCTTAACATCTAAACAACACAAATCATATCACAATTTCATGATTGGGTCAATACCCTTCTTCTACAATTCATCAAATCTAGTAATTCAACTTACCACTTGATTAGGTATGGGTGATTGATCGAGTTATCACCACATGCAACTGATAAACATTGATTCTTCTTTGTTAATTTGATGAATTTGATGAGAACAAGGGTGAACCCTTGCTCTTTCTTGGCTCCTGATCGATACACACACGTACTGTGTGTGTTTGTTGTGAGTTTTTCTTATTTAGCCCTTTTTACTAACTAATTACATCTTTAGTCCTCCCACTTGAGGGAGTATTTAACTTAAGCCTTTTATTTAACTAGTTATCATTAAATCAAATCTTTCCATTAACTAAGTTAAATTCTTTATTTATCATTTACCATAATTTTTGGGGTGTTACAAGTCTACCCCCCTTAAAAGAGGTTTCGTCCCCGAAACCTGATCATATGACAAATTTAAATATCGACATACCGAAAAGAAAAGGATAGTGTTTCCTCATTTCATCTTCTTCTTCCCAAGTGAGATCCGACCCCTTTCGGTGTTGCCATTGAACCAACACTTGTTTAACCGTTTTGTTGCGGAGATTCTTTACCTTGAAGTCTTTAATGGCTACGGGTCTTTCGACATAGTTCAATCCCTCGTCCAACTCAATATCATCGAGTGGTACTAGTGCTGTTTCGTCCGTAGGACTCTTCCTCAACTGCGACACGTGGAAGGTATTATGAATCCCGTCTAGAGTAGGCGGTAGTTCTAATCGATATGCGACTTTTCCAACTCGAGCCAAGACCTTGAACGGTCCAATATATCGAGGACCTAATTTGCCCCGCTTGTGAAAACGGATTATACCCTTCCATGGGGACACTTTCAACAGAGCGAAATCTCCGACTTGAAATTCAATAGGTCGCCTTTTCTTTTTCGCGTAAACTTTTTGCCGATCCTGGGCCGCTTTCAGTCGCGCTCTTACCAATTTTATCTTTTCATTTGTTACTGCTATTAGATCACTTGGCGCAAGCTCTCTTTGCCCCACTTCACCCCAACATACGGGAGTTCTACATTTTCTTCCGTACAGGAGTTCATATGGAGCCATTTTAAGGCCACTATGGTAACTATTATTATAAGAGAATTCCACTAGGGGTAGATGGTCAGCCCAGCTTCCCCCAAAGTCTAATGCACACGCTCTCAGCATATCGATAAGGGTTTGAATGGTTCTTTCTGACTGGCCGTCAGTCTGAGGGTGGTAGGCGGTGCTTATGTGTAACCTCGTGCCCACACTTTCGTGAAACTTTCGCCAATAACGTGAGGTAAATCTGGTGTCCCGGTCCGAAACGATTGACACAGGCACCCCGTGTCGAGATATGATTTCATTCATATATATATTTCTGCCATTATCTCGGAGGAGTAAGCCTCTTTGATAGGTAGAAAATGAGCGCTTTTCGTAAGCCGATCTACGATTACCCATATTGTATCGTGCCCTTTTTTCGTTCTAGGAAGCTTAGTTACCAAATCCATTGTTAGTTCCTCCCACTTCCATACCGGGATCTCTAAAGGTTGCAACTCCCCGTATGGTTTTTGATGCTCTGCTTTCACTTGAGAACATGTTAAGCATTTCGCGACATACTTAACGATATCACGTTTCATGCCCGGCCACCAATAATTGGTCTTCAAATCCTGATACATCTTTGTAGCCCCGGGGTGGACCGAATATCGTGATTTATGAGCTTCTTCAAGTAACGCAGTCTTGACTTCACAGAAACGAGGTATCCAGATTCGGCCGAATCTCGTCTTGAGTCCGGTCGAATTTTCTACTAATTTATCGGTCACACCTTTTAATCTTTCTCTCTTTTCATCTTCCGCTCCAAGCGACTTTATTTGAGAATCACGTATCGTCTCGAGTAATCGTGGCGTAACTATCATCTTCATGGATTTTACTCTAATGGGAGACGGATACTCTTTTCGGCTTAACGCGTCGGCTACCACATTCGCTTTCCCCGGGTGATAAAGGATATCACAATCGTAATCTTTGATAAGTTCTAACCACCTCCGTTGCCTCATATTTAAGTCTTTCTGCTCAAAGAAATACTTAAGGCTTTTGTGATCTGAGTAAATTGTGCATTTAACGCCATATAGATAATGCCTCCAAATTTTTAAGGCAAATACTACCGCTGCCAGTTCCAAATCGTGTGTTGGGTAGTTTACTTCATGCAGCTTCAGTTGTCGTGAAGCATATGCGATAACCCTTCCCCTTTGCATCAAAACGCAACCTAAACCTTGATGTGAAGCGTCTGAATAGACCACCAGGTCTTCAGTCCCATCCGGTAATGTCAAGACCGGTGGACATGATAACTTCTCTTTTAATACTCGAAAGGCCTCCTCCTGTTCTTTACCCCACACAAACTTCTCTTTCTTCCTCGTCAGCTTTGTTAGGGGCAAGGCTATCTTCGAAAAATCCTGTATGAACCTTCTGTAATATCCCGCAAGGCCTAGAAAACTTCTTATTTCAGTCGGGTTCTTCGGAGGAACCCATTTCATTACAGCATCGATCTTTGATGGATCTACTAAGACACCCTCCGAATTGATCACATGACCCAGGAACTGCACCTCTCTGAGCCAAAAGGCGCATTTTGAAAATGTCGCGTAAAGTTTCTCTTTACGGAGAACTTCAAGTACTTCACGCAAGTGTCTTGCATGTTCGGCCTTGCTTCGCGAGTAGACTAGAATATCATCTATGAACACGATCACAGATTTATCTAACATGGGGCGACATACCCGGTTCATAAGATCCATAAACGCAGCCGACGCATTCGTCAGCCCGAAAGACATGACTAAAAATTCATAATGCCCATAACGGGTTCTGAACGCGGTTTTCGGAACATCTTTTTCCCGTACTCTAACTTGATGGTACCCCGAACGCAAATCTATCTTGGAGAACCAACTCGCCCCTTGCAATTGATCAAAAAGATCGTCAATTCTTGGTAAAGGGTAGCGGTTCTTGATAGTTAGCTTGTTTAATTCTCTGTAGTCGATGCACATGCGCATTGACCCGTCTTTCTTCTTAACAAATAAGACAGGCGCTCCCCAGGGTGACACACTCGGACGTATAAAGCCCTTGTCTAACAAGTCTTGTAATTGTGTCATTAGCTCCCGCATCTCGGTGGGAGCCAATCTATACGGAGCCTTCGCAACCGGCTTCGCAACCGGATTCAATTCAATGCGAAACTCTATTTCTCTTTCGGGAGGAAGTCCCGGCAATTCATCCGGAAACACATCCGGAAATTCATTCACGATCTCTACATCTTCAAGCTTCAGAAAATCTCGTTGAGTATCTACCACGTAAGCTAGGTATGCCTTACCCCCGTTAAGTGTATACTTAGCGGCTTGAACGAGGGTACAAAGTTTCGCTTCCATCCTCCTCTCTCCTTGTATAGTTATTCGTTTTCCACTTGGGGACTGAACATGTACCGTTTTGGTTTCACAATTAATTCCCGCTTGGTGTCGGGCCATCCAATCCATACCCACTATCATTTTGAATTCTCCCAGAACCATAGGTATGAGGTCGATATCAAATTCTTCATCTTCTATTGTAAATTTGCAATTTTTACAAATCTCATGCAGCATATAAATCTTACTATCAGCTATCTCTACTTCTAAAGGCATCGGCATTCGTTCGATCTTAAATGAAGGATGTTGTATGATTTCATTTGAAATAAACGACATAGTAGCCCCGGTATCAAACAAGACATAAACCGGTATGGAGTTTAATAGAAAGATACCTGAAACCACATTTGGGTGAGACTTAGCTTCTTCGGAGGTGATTTGGAACATCCTCCCCTTCGCTTTAGAGCTTTCTTCGTTCTTTCCTTCCTTCTTTGATCCTTGTTGTAGTTTTGGACACTCCGACTTAACATGCCCCTTTCCAAAACAGTTGAAACAAGTCTTCGAGTTATCTGGACATTGAAAAGACGAGTGTCCTTCCTTACCACACTTGTAGCACCCCTTCTTGCCTAACAAACACTCCCCGGTATGAAGCTTTCCACAAGTCTTACAAGAAGGGATACCACTTTTCGACTTATCTTTCCTTCCTTGATCTTGATACCTCCCCTTTTTGGATGGACTCGAACTTGCACCTTTCTCGTTTGATCTTTTTTCCCCACGTTCTTCTTGTCTCTTAATTTCGATTTCTCTATCCCGTGCCAGATTGATGAGCTCATCTAGGGTTTCACATTTCGAGGGAGTAATGAACTCCCTAAATTCCGCCTTTAACACCCCGTAAAAACGATTGATCTTCATCCTTTCAGTCTTCACAAAGTCCCCACAGAACTTCATCTTATCCAAGAAAGTATTTGATATTTCATTTATCGACTCGTTTTTTCTGTCGGAGGCGCAAGAAATCCTCTTGGATCTTATCAATAGCCGACTGAGGGCAATGGTACCTCATAAAGGGTTCCTTGAATTCTTGCCAAGTCATCACTTGTAGTCTATCCTCCCCTATCTCCTTACTGTGTGCATCCCACCAATCTTTTGCCTGAAGCGTGAGTTGGCCAGTGGCGAACATCACCTTATCTTCAACATCACAACGGCTTCGAACAAATACTGCTTCTATGTTTGAAATCCATCTTTGGCATGCTATCGGATCGATCTTACCATCATACGTCGCGGGATTGCACGCCATAAAGTCTTTATACGTGCACCTTCGTTCCTTGCTTTTGTTTCGAGTTCCCTCTATCAGCTCCTTTAGTTCTTCAATCTTGCTAGTCATCATGGCATCCACAACTCCCAACACCCGACTTTCTACTTCTTGAACTAGTCGTGGAAGATTAGCTTGCATAACCTCTTCTGCCACTTTAGTGACTTTATTGTACATTGCTTCTTGACGAGCAGTATCATCGTCATCATTAACGTTTCTTGCATCAGCCATCTACACATTATCATGCTTTCGTTTAATATAAATCGCAAACTTTCAGTTTATCATTACTCATTAATCATCATTCACTTAATCCATTTCATGTCATTTGCTTCCTTTCTTTTGATTCTTACGAATCCATTTTTGTTGTAATCGCTAATTGTGATTACATGCACTTATTAGACCTTATATGGACTTTCCATGGTTATTAATTAAGTCTTCGGACAGCCCAACAACGTATCATGTGAAAAACAAACAAAATCAGCGGACTGCATTAGGCGAGCCGTCGGCGACGGGTAGCTTGCCCGTCGGCGACGGGCTCTTGATTTGGGCGTCGGACGCAAAACCCCGTCGGCAGTAGGTTAGGGCGTCGGACAAGAGGGTGCCGTCGGCGACGGGGAGCTAACCCGTCGGCGACGGGCTTCCGTTTTGCAAAAACGCTGCAGCTTTGTTTTGGCTGTTCCGACAACTTTCGGAGTCCGTTTTCAGCTTCCCGGGTCTCGGGATTTCTCATTTAGCTCATATTAACGCTTCATAACATAACAAATCTTAACTCTTTAACCGTAGTGCATTATACATGTTCATATTAAACGAGTGTTTAAAATTTTACCTCTTTGGCGATCTTGGAGCGAGCACTCTTTCGAACGAGCCATCGGTTTGAGTTCAAGCATCGCGTTTGACGCTCGAATCCCTCAAACCTTGGCTCTGATACCAACTTGTTACGACCGCTTATTCATATTAATAAAAACGACAACCTTATCAATTTCAAGACCTTGTAATTAACATTGTTTATAAACTTTTTAACAAAATTTGGGCATGACCCGTCCGTGCAACGAGCATACCCCCTGTTTTTACACATAATAAACCATCATCCGTCTACGACCCTGTTAACATTTAACTACCTAAAACAAAGACAACAAGTTTTTAAGTGTAAGACTTCTAACAAGATGAAACAAAATGACAAGACATAGACCCAAAAAGTATGCATATAAACTAGCGGAAGCGTTCGGTATAACAAGGCATAGACATGTGCTCGCTCCAAGCTCCGGATCGCCTATAGTGAGGTTTTACCTACATTCAACAAGGATTTTAAAAGTTAGTCATCATACTAGTTATATATATATATAACCCTTTCGTTTTAATTCAATCCATTATGAACATCATCTTTCTTGCGCATTAGACTACCCCAATACTTAGGTTGTGCATAAACACTCTCAATGAGAGTTAAGCATACATAAGACTACCCCAATTACTTGGGTTTGGCATAAACACTCTCAATGAGAGTTAAGCATACATATCCAACCCGTTTAACCGGGTTGATTGCTTTCAACATAAAATTCTTCATCCTATCCGTATAACGGATTAAGCTTCTAGCATTTAACATAGCATACGATACCACCCGTTCAAAACGGATGGAAGCTTATTCATGATCGACTTGTTCACTAGAACCGGTCGACTTGCATAACTTATCACAATTCTCATACTAGCCAACCCGCAAAGGATTTGCTAATTTGTTACTAATCACCGTAACATTTTAACAATATCTAATTATGATGTTATAACAAGATTATAAATAAGATATTTGTATGCAACGAAACATACCTCGGTCTTGTGATCCTTCCGATTTCTTAGAATTCGAACCTTCTTCCTTCACACCTAAATCAACATATTCATTCATCCGTTTAGTACCCTAACTTCCATTCCATCACATTTCAATTTACACATAATTACTCTTTCAAGCATTTCATCAAACACCTAGTGTGCATTACATTAATAAAGCATAGTGTACAAGCATTTTAAGCATGATTTGCTATATCATCCTATATGTCATCACTAGACAATCTAATTCTTTCGATTCCTTTAATCTTCATCAATTTATCTAGCATTCGGGTACTACAAGCTGAATTACATGTCAATTACATACATTCATCACTCCTAAAATCTTCACATTCATAACATAACTTTCACAAAGTGGGTTTATAGAAACTTTCTTTCAATTGACCAAATTTAAGCATGATTTCTACCCTAGGGAGCATCCTTAACATCTAAACAACACAAATCATATCACAATTTCATGATTGGGTCAATACCCTTCTTCTACAATTCATCAAATCTAGTAATTCAACTTACCACTTGATTAGGTATGGGTGATTGATCGAGTTTTCACCACATGCAACTGATAAACATTGATTCTTCTTTGTTAATTTGATGAATTTGATGAGAACAAGGGTGAACCCTTGCTCTTTCTTGGCTCCTGATCGATACACACACGTACTGTGTGTGTTTGTTGTGAGTTTTTCTTATTTAGCCCTTTTTACTAACTAATTACATCTTTAGTCCTCCCACTTGAGGGAGTATTTAACTTAAGCCTTTTATTTAACTAGTTATCATTAAATCAAATCTTTCCATTAACTAAGTTAAATTCTTTATTTATCATTTACCATAATTTTTGGGGTGTTACAAGTCTACCCCCCTTAAAAGAGGTTTCGTCCCCGAAACCTGATCATATGACAAATTTAAATATCGACATACCGAAAAGAAAAGGATAGTGTTTCCTCATTTCATCTTCTTCTTCCCAAGTGAGATCCGACCCCTTTCGGTGTTGCCATTGAACCAACACTTGTTTAACCGTTTTGTTGCGGAGATTCTTTACCTTGAAGTCTTTAATGGCTACGGGTCTTTCGACATAGTTCAATCCCTCGTCCAACTCAATATCATCGAGTGGTACTAGTGCTGTTTCGTCCGTAGGACTCTTCCTCAACTGCGACACGTGGAAGGTATTATGAATCCCGTCTAGAGTAGGCGGTAGTTCTAATCGATATGCGACTTTTCCAACTCGAGCCAAGACCTTGAACGGTCCAATATATCGAGGACCTAATTTGCCCCGCTTGTGAAAACGGATTATACCCTTCCATGGGGA
This sequence comes from Helianthus tuberosus, assembly GCA_030545235.1. NCBI lineage: Eukaryota > Viridiplantae > Streptophyta > Magnoliopsida > Asterales > Asteraceae > Helianthus > Helianthus tuberosus. The sequence goes on along the minus strand of CM060382.1, from coordinate 37,997,158 downwards.
CACTTTCAACAGAGCGAAATCTCTGACTTGAAATTCAATAGGTCGCCTTTTCTTTTTCGCGTAAACTTTTTGCCGATCCTGGGCCGCTTTCAGTCGCGCTCTTACCAATTTTATCTTTTCATTTGTTACTGCTATTAGATCACTTGGCGCAAGCTCTCTTTGCCCCACTTCACCCCAACATACGGGAGTTCTACATTTTCTTCCGTACAGGAGTTCATATGGAGCCATTTTAAGGCCACTATGGTAACTATTATTATAAGAGAATTCCACTAGGGGTAGATGGTCAGCCCAGCTTCCCCCAAAGTCTAATGCACACGCTCTCAGCATATCGATAAGGGTTTGAATGGTTCTTTCTGACTGGCCGTCAGTCTGAGGGTGGTAGGCGGTGCTTATGTGTAACCTCGTGCCCACACTTTCGTGAAACTTTCGCCAATAACGTGAGGTAAATCTGGTGTCCCGGTCCGAAACGATTGACACAGGCACCCCGTGTCGAGATATGATTTCATTCATATATATATTTCTGCCATTATCTCGGAGGAGTAAGCCTCTTTGATAGGTAGAAAATGAGCGCTTTTCGTAAGCCGATCTACGATTACCCATATTGTATCGTGCCCTTTTTTCGTTCTAGGAAGCTTAGTTACCAAATCCATTGTTAGTTCCTCCCACTTCCATACCGGGATCTCTAAAGGTTGCAACTCCCCGTATGGTTTTTGATGCTCTGCTTTCACTTGAGAACATGTTAAGCATTTCGCGACATACTTAACGATATCACGTTTCATGCCCGGCCACCAATAATTGGTCTTCAAATCCTGATACATCTTTGTAGCCCCGGGGTGGACCGAATATCGTGATTTATGAGCTTCTTCAAGTAACGCAGTCTTGACTTCACAGAAACGAGGTATCCAGATTCGGCCGAATCTCGTCTTGAGTCCGGTCGAATTTTCTACTAATTTATCGGTCACACCTTTTAATCTTTCTCTCTTTTCATCTTCCGCTCCAAGCGACTTTATTTGAGAATCACGTATCGTCTCGAGTAATCGTGGCGTAACTATCATCTTCATGGATTTTACTCTAATGGGAGACGGATACTCTTTTCGGCTTAACGCGTCGGCTACCACATTCGCTTTCCCCGGGTGATAAAGGATATCACAATCGTAATCTTTGATAAGTTCTAACCACCTCCGTTGCCTCATATTTAAGTCTTTCTGCTCAAAGAAATACTTAAGGCTTTTGTGATCTGAGTAAATTGTGCATTTAACGCCATATAGATAATGCCTCCAAATTTTTAAGGCAAATACTACCGCTGCCAGTTCCAAATCGTGTGTTGGGTAGTTTACTTCATGCAGCTTCAGTTGTCGTGAAGCATATGCGATAACCCTTCCCCTTTGCATCAAAACGCAACCTAAACCTTGATGTGAAGCGTCTGAATAGACCACCAGGTCTTCAGTCCCATCCGGTAATGTCAAGACCGGTGGACATGATAACTTCTCTTTTAATACTCGAAAGGCCTCCTCCTGTTCTTTACCCCACACAAACTTCTCTTTCTTCCTCGTCAGCTTTGTTAGGGGCAAGGCTATCTTCGAAAAATCCTGTATGAACCTTCTGTAATATCCCGCAAGGCCTAGAAAACTTCTTATTTCAGTCAGGTTCTTCGGAGGAACCCATTTCATTACAGCATCGATCTTTGATGGATCTACTAAGACACCCTCCGAATTGATCACATGACCCAGGAACTGCACCTCTCTGAGCCAAAAGGCGCATTTTGAAAATGTCGCGTAAAGTTTCTCTTTACGGAGAACTTCAAGTACTTCACGCAAGTGTCTTGCATGTTCGGCCTTGCTTCGCGAGTAGACTAGAATATCATCTATGAACACGATCACAGATTTATCTAACATGGGGCGACATACCCGGTTCATAAGATCCATAAACGCAGCCGACGCATTCGTCAGCCCGAAAGACATGACTAAAAATTCATAATGCCCATAACGGGTTCTGAACGCGGTTTTCGGAACATCTTTTTCCCGTACTCTAACTTGATGGTACCCCGAACGCAAATCTATCTTGGAGAACCAACTCGCCCCTTGCAATTGATCAAAAAGATCGTCAATTCTTGGTAAAGGGTAGCGGTTCTTGATAGTTAGCTTGTTTAATTCTCTGTAGTCGATGCACATGCGCATTGACCCGTCTTTCTTCTTAACAAATAAGACAGGCGCTCCCCAGGGTGACACACTCGGACGTATAAAGCCCTTGTCTAACAAGTCTTGTAATTGTGTCATTAGCTCCCGCATCTCGGTGGGAGCCAATCTATACGGAGCCTTCGCAACCGGCTTCGCAACCGGATTCAATTCAATGCGAAACTCTATTTCTCTTTCGGGAGGAAGTCCCGGCAATTCATCCGGAAACACATCCGGAAATTCATTCACGATCTCTACATCTTCAAGCTTCAGAAAATCTCGTTGAGTATCTACCACGTAAGCTAGGTATGCCTTACCCCCGTTAAGTGTATACTTAGCGGCTTGAACGAGGGTACAAAGTTTCGCTTCCATCCTCCTCTCTCCTTGTATAGTTATTCGTTTTCCACTTGGGGACTGAACATGTACCGTTTTGGTTTCACAATTAATTCCCGCTTGGTGTCGGGCCATCCAATCCATACCCACTATCATTTTGAATTCTCCCAGAACCATAGGTATGAGGTCGATATCAAATTCTTCATCTTCTATTGTAAATTTGCAATTTTTACAAATCTCATGCAGCATATAAATCTTACTATCAGCTATCTCTACTTCTAAAGGCATCGGCATTCGTTCGATCTTAAATGAAGGATGTTGTATGATTTCATTTGAAATAAACGACATAGTAGCCCCGGTATCAAACAAGACATAAACCGGTATGGAGTTTAATAGAAAGATACCTGAAACCACATTTGGGTGAGACTTAGCTTCTTCGGAGGTGATTTGGAACATCCTCCCCTTCGCTTTAGAGCTTTCTTCGTTCTTTCCTTCCTTCTTTGATCCTTGTTGTAGTTTTGGACACTCCGACTTAACATGCCCCTTTCCAAAACAGTTGAAACAAGTCTTCGAGTTATCTGGACATTGAAAAGACGAGTGTCCTTCCTTACCACACTTGTAGCACCCCTTCTTGCCTAACAAACACTCCCCGGTATGAAGCTTTCCACAAGTCTTACAAGAAGGGATACCACTTTTCGACTTATCTTTCCTTCCTTGATCTTGATACCTCCCCTTTTTGGATGGACTCGAACTTGCACCTTTCTCGTTTGATCTTTTTTCCCCACGTTCTTCTTGTCTCTTAATTTCGATTTCTCTATCCCGTGCCAGATTGATGAGCTCATCTAGGGTTTCACATTTCGAGGGAGTAATGAACTCCCTAAATTCCGCCTTTAACACCCCGTAAAAACGATTGATCTTCATCCTTTCAGTCTTCACAAAGTCCCCACAGAACTTCATCTTATCCAAGAAAGTATTTGATATTTCATTTATCGACTCGTTTTTTCTGTCGGAGGCGCAAGAAATCCTCTTGGATCTTATCAATAGCCGACTGAGGGCAATGGTACCTCATAAAGGGTTCCTTGAATTCTTGCCAAGTCATCACTTGTAGTCTATCCTCCCCTATCTCCTTACTGTGTGCATCCCACCAATCTTTTGCCTGAAGCGTGAGTTGGCCAGTGGCGAACATCACCTTATCTTCAACATCACAACGGCTTCGAACAAATACTGCTTCTATGTTTGAAATCCATCTTTGGCATGCTATCGGATCGATCTTACCATCATACGTCGCGGGATTGCACGCCATAAAGTCTTTATACGTGCACCTTCGTTCCTTGCTTTTGTTTCGAGTTCCCTCTATCAGCTCCTTTAGTTCTTCAATCTTGCTAGTCATCATGGCATCCACAACTCCCAACACCCGACTTTCTACTTCTTGAACTAGTCGTGGAAGATTAGCTTGCATAACCTCTTCTGCCACTTCAGTGACTTTATTGTACATTGCTTCTTGACGAGCAGTATCATCGTCATCATTAACGTTTCTTGCATCAGCCATCTACACATTATCATGCTTTCGTTTAATATAAATCGCAAACTTTCAGTTTATCATTACTCATTAATCATCATTCACTTAATCCATTTCATGTCATTTGCTTCCTTTCTTTTGATTCTTACGAATCCATTTTTGTTGTAATCGCTAATTGTGATTACATGCACTTATTAGACCTTATATGGACTTTCCATGGTTATTAATTAAGTCTTCGGACAGCCCAACAACGTATCATGTGAAAAACAAACAAAATCAGCGGACTGCATTAGGCGAGCCGTCGGCGACGGGTAGCTTGCCCGTCGGCGACGGGCTCTTGATTTGGGCGTCGGACGCAAAACCCCGTCGGCAGTAGGTTAGGGCGTCGGACAAGAGGGTGCCGTCGGCGACGGGGAGCTAACCCGTCGGCGACGGGCTTCCGTTTTGCAAAAACGCTGCAGCTTTGTTTTGGCTGTTCCGACAACTTTCGGAGTCCGTTTTCAGCTTCCCGGGTCTCGGGATTTCTCATTTAGCTCATATTAACGCTTCATAACATAACAAATCTTAACTCTTTAACCGTAGTGCATTATACATGTTCATATTAAACGAGTGTTTAAAATTTTACCTCTTTGGCGATCTTGGAGCGAGCACTCTTTCGAACGAGCCATCGGTTTGAGTTCAAGCATCGCGTTTGACGCTCGAATCCCTCAAACCTTGGCTCTGATACCAACTTGTTACGACCGCTTATTCATATTAATAAAAACGACAACCTTATCAATTTCAAGACCTTGTAATTAACATTGTTTATAAACTTTTTAACAAAATTTGGGCATGACCCGTCCGTGCAACGAGCATACCCCCTGTTTTTACACATAATAAACCATCATCCGTCTACGACCCTGTTAACATTTAACTACCTAAAACAAAGACAACAAGTTTTTAAGTGTAAGACTTCTAACAAGATGAAACAAAATGACAAGACATAGACCCAAAAAGTATGCATATAAACTAGCGGAAGCGTTCGGTATAACAAGGCATAGACATGTGCTCGCTCCAAGCTCCGGATCGCCTATAGTGAGGTTTTACCTACATTCAACAAGGATTTTAAAAGTTAGTCATCATACTAGTTATATATATATATAACCCTTTCGTTTTAATTCAATCCATTATGAACATCATCTTTCTTGCGCATTAGACTACCCCAATACTTAGGTTGTGCATAAACACTCTCAATGAGAGTTAAGCATACATAAGACTACCCCAATTACTTGGGTTTGGCATAAACACTCTCAATGAGAGTTAAGCATACATATCCAACCCGTTTAACCGGGTTGATTGCTTTCAACATAAAATTCTTCATCCTATCTGTATAACGGATTAAGCTTCTAGCATTTAACATAGCATACGATACCACCCGTTCAAAACGGATGGAAGCTTATTCATGATCGACTTGTTCACTAGAACCGGTCGACTTGCATAACTTATCACAATTCTCATACTAGCCAACCCGCAAAGGATTTGCTAATTTGTTACTAATCACCGTAACATTTTAACAATATCTAATTATGATGTTATAACAAGATTATAAATAAGATATTTGTATGCAACGAAACATACCTCGGTCTTGTGATCCTTCCGATTTCTTAGAATTCGAACCTTCTTCCTTCACACCTAAATCAACATATTCATTCATCCGTTTAGTACCCTAACTTCCATTCCATCACATTTCAATTTACACATAATTACTCTTTCAAGCATTTCATCAAACACCTAGTGTGCATTACATTAATAAAGCATAGTGTACAAGCATTTTAAGCATGATTTGCTATATCATCCTATATGTCATCACTAGACAATCTAATTCTTTCGATTCCTTTAATCTTCATCAATTTATCTAGCATTCGGGTACTACAAGCTGAATTACATGTCAATTACATACATTCATCACTCCTAAAATCTTCACATTCATAACATAACTTTCACAAAGTGGGTTTATAGAAACTTTCTTTCAATTGACCAAATTTAAGCATGATTTCTACCCTAGGGAGCATCCTTAACATCTAAACAACACAAATCATATCACAATTTCATGATTGGGTCAATACCCTTCTTCTACAATTCATCAAATCTAGTAATTCAACTTACCACTTGATTAGGTATGGGTGATTGATCGAGTTTTCACCACATGCAACTGATAAACATTGATTCTTCTTTGTTAATTTGATGAATTTGATGAGAACAAGGGTGAACCCTTGCTCTTTCTTGGCTCCTGATCGATACACACACGTACTGTGTGTGTTTGTTGTGAGTTTTTCTTATTTAGCCCTTTTTACTAACTAATTACATCTTTAGTCCTCCCACTTGAGGGAGTATTTAACTTAAGCCTTTTATTTAACTAGTTATCATTAAATCAAATCTTTCCATTAACTAAGTTAAATTCTTTATTTATCATTTACCATAATTTTTGGGGTGTTACAAGTCTACCCCCCTTAAAAGAGGTTTCGTCCCCGAAACCTGATCATATGACAAATTTAAATATCGACATACCGAAAAGAAAAGGATAGTGTTTCCTCATTTCATCTTCTTCTTCCCAAGTGAGATCCGACCCCTTTCGGTGTTGCCATTGAACCAACACTTGTTTAACCGTTTTGTTGCGGAGATTCTTTACGTGTATGCTAAAGTGTTGTAACCAACACATAGGGCTATCGTGTGATTCACGTTACCCCAATTAAAATGATTGATATTGTTGACGAAAATACGCGCGTTGACGCGTATAGTAAAAAAAGCCTTGTATTATAATACGGGCGATTATTGAAATTGACGTTACTAACTTTTGTGAATGTTTTAATTGAAGGACACTCGCGTTTGAAGACGACGAGAGTCAAATGAATTGTGGATATGATGATGGAACGGTCCGAAGTATGACAAGAGGAGCATGCTCACCAAGGACTAAATCGCGTAACGACCGCGAACAAGGTTAATGGCAAGGAACGCCCGTCGGGGCAAACATTACCAGGTGCATATTTTAAATAATCGCACAAATAGTAATATGCAACAAATATGAAGAAATTGAAAGTTGCATATGTAGATTAAAAACTTGGAAAAAAAAAACCGAATAGAAAATATGTTCGGATATTGTTTCCAAGAGAAACAAGTAGAGGCATTACTTACATAGGGTATGATGTGAAAACTATAAAAAGGTCATGCGTGTCATGTGTTAATCGCTTACTCTGGCCAAGTAAGTAGTGGCATATGATATCATGAACTTCTTATGGCGGACACGTTTACATCCGATGTAGTAAGGGCGGGGTGAATGGGACTAATTAAAAAGTACCCAAATGAATCAGATAAGCAAAATATTTGATAATAATGTAAACGCACAACCGAGTGACGGAAGCGTATTACATTAGGATAATGAGCCCGAGTGAAGGGACAAAGAAGCATGTAAAATGATTTAGACAAGTATTGGGAGGGAGTGTACTTACACTCGAACCCATAAAACGCAAGCAAGTAAAATGATTTAGACAAGTATTGGGAGGGAGTGTACTTACACTCGAACCCATAAAACGCAAGCATGTAAAATGATTTAGACAAGTATTGGGAAGGAGTGTACTTACACTCGAACCCATAAAACGCAAGCATGTAAAATGATTTAGACAAGTATTGGGAAGGAGTGTACTTACACTCGAACCCAGAAAACGCAAGCATGTAAAATGATTTAGACAAGTATTGGGAGGGAGTGTACTTACACTCGAACCCAGAAAACGCAAACATGTAAAATGATTTAGACAAGCATTGGGAGGTAGTGTACTTACACTCGAACCCGGAAAATGCGAATATGTCCCTTAACGGGTCGTTTTTGTAAAACGTCAAACGTAAGGACAAAGTCAGAAAATTCCACCCGGAAATAAACAAATGAAGCCTTAGACTACGGTCAAGGTCAACTAAGCTCATAAGCGAAAATATACAATTTTAAACATAGCAAGTCATGCTTTGAAGCTATATATGAATATATATATACAATTGAATGTAGATACAAATAAAAGATGATTTACGGGATCATCATAACCTACGGGATTAAACACGGTGTTAAGGTCTACGGGACCAGAATGACCCTTGGGTCACGTAAAGAAAAGGAAATGAACCTTAGTGTTTTCAGTAAAAAAAAAAAAGGGGTGAAGACCTAAGGAAATAGCCTACGAGGCTACGTGAAGGAACCTACGGGTTACTTAACAAAGCGAGAGAACTAGTTGAAAATCCCAGCATAAAACTAAGACTGTAAAAGAATAAATTACAGACTGTCAGTGTCCTGTTACGGATAATTGACGAAAGATAAAGAGAAGATCCTAAACTAAAACCTTGGTTTTAGTAAGAAATAACGTTTTTACGAATGAGAATCCTGATAGGAAAATTGAATATTAAGCATGAAAGGTTCAAGTCTTGACACCGATAGGCGCAAGACGTTATATTCAAAAAGTGATATTTCGGAAAGGAAATTTTGGATATAAATTAAACATGATGTTACACGATCACGGTCAAGAAAGGTAATGTGAAGTAGAATCACATTATTACCAAGCAAGCGGTAAAAAGTAACTGGACTAATAAGTCTAAGTAGTGAGACCGGTCAAGGTCATTTAAATAAATTTGGTTTGCTTGTAAGCGGTAGGTTCGGTATGACTGAATCGAATAAATAAATTTGAAGACAAAAGGAAATTTGCTGCTAAAAGTGAAAAGATTTCACTAAAGACCTTTAAACGGGTCAAAGTTACGGATTCATAAAGAATTCGATAGTATACGAAAGTGATGAATATCACTAAGTTAATTAAACTAGTGGAAATAACGAGATTGCGTTATTTCAAGTTACATTATGCCGTATATAATACGTAGATGATTATTAACCAAAAAGATATTACCATACTTCTCTGGTAATGCTAATAATTGGTTAAAGTATAAGTAATGTTTTAAAGATTCTTGGAACAGATACATTGAGTTAAACTCAATGAATTATGTAAGAAAAGGTTTCGAGGACGAAACCTCTTTAAGGGGGGTAGACTTGTAACACCCCGAAAATGGGTTTGGTAATCAAACCCGATAATAATAAAAGACGGGTAAAACACCGTTAGTGGTAAAATTTACCCGGTAAATATTAGGATTTAAATAATTAATCCTAATATTGAATAAAAAGTGAATAAAAGCTTTTAAGGAAAACAAGGTATATAGAAGGCCCAAGATAACGGGACTTAAAATAAAACGGGTTATGACTACCCCGAACTCACTAAGTTAAACTAGCAAAGTTTAACCTAGTTAACAAAACAAATAAATAGGTTGTAGCCTACTTATTAGTTAACAAAACTTGAGGGGCCAAAGGTGTAATAATCTAAAAGATTATTTACTAAAATCAAAAACAAAACACACACACACTTAGTGTGTTCGTGAATGACCAGGAGAAAGCTCCAAGGAGAGCCAAAACCCTAACTCCAACAAATCAACAAATTGAAGCTCAAATCAAGACCCAAATCGATGCATGAATGCATATAAATGATCACCTAGTCGTGGGGATCATAAGGTATGTCGAATTTTCAGTTTTGGTGATACTTTGAGATTATGATGAACAATCATAATCGAAATTTTGGAATGAATGTTGAATCTATGAATGACATTGTGATTATATCTTGGTTTAGGAACAAACCCTAGTAGAAATCTTGATGAATTGTTGTCAAACTAGGGATTTGATAATTACCCTATTATGAGCTAAGTGGGTTTTGGTTGAATTGATGAAATGGATGTTCTAATGGTGTTTATAAACATCACACTAATTCATATGAATGAACTACTTGAACAAATTAGAGATTTTGTTAAGAGTTCATAAGTAACTAGAAGTGGGTTTTGTTAGATATGATGAAATCATGAAGAACTTGAAGTAATATCACTTGTATGTGATTAACAAGTAAACTAGGAAGTGGGTTTTATGTAATAGTAAAGATGATGATAAGTTCATGTTTAAAATCATCATATTTGATAATAGAAACAAGGCACTCAAACAAATTAAGTGATTTGGGAACTTGTTCATACATGATTGAAATGGGTTTGAATGTTATGATGAAATTGGTAGCCATGTTCATGTAACTAAGTGTATAAGATCATGTTAGCTACTAATTGATAGATAGAACTTGAATGTGCATTTATATGCTAAGGGGCGTTTGACTTTTAGTAGTCAAACCGACCATTAATAAGATCGAATGGTAATTGTGATAGAAAATATGTAAGATGGAATAAGTCATAATTAATGATGACTAATATAACCGTCTTACGAATTATGATGATAGTTTGACGCTTGACAAGCTAGGTGGAGGCTTGGAAAGGAAGCGGGTCAAACGAAGCAAGAATGGTGGAAAAGCATAATTCGGATGCAAGGTAAGTATATCTTACACTAGTCATATATTTATAATATTCTTTCGTCGTATTAGTTACGAAAAATAAAATTACCTAATTGAGATATGATGTTCCGACGTGTGGTCGTACGGAACAAGATAATCAATTATGACAAGAAAACATAGTGATGGCTAAAAATGAGTTAAACCGGTAAATTCGATCATATTATGACGAATGAAGCATGTACTTTTAATGGTTATCATATAAGTTAAATCATAATAACCATTAAGGGCAAAATGGTAATTTTGACAATTTGACAATGGTAATTGGTCCTTTAGACCAAACGGGTCAAAAGGTGAAATTATCACCCTTTGACAATATCGATTAATGGGTTGTCAAGTTGCATGATTTTTAGGAAATAAATAGCACATGGATGCTTACATCGCTATCACTTAGTAGCAAACAAGGAAAGGTATTGAAACGGGTCAATATATTGATCCGAGCCAGGTATGTATAATAATACAATACACCATGTAGAATTTGGAGTTTTATAACAGTTAGACAAGGTTAAAATAAGATATTCGGTTATCTTTTAGGTAAGCGAATAAATTGAGTTATGATTATGGTGTTTTAGAAACATATTGGTTTCTAAACAAGAATATGGTTAAAAGGTCGGACTTGGGGGTTCAAACAAGCACTAATAGTCCTTCGTCGTAAAAGAATGACTAAAATCGACCAAAACGCCCTTGTAGGCTAAATGGAATAAACGACCCTTAGAGGTTGTTTGGAAACGAGTTTTATGACTAGGTGAATATTTAGAATAAGTATAGAAGTTGAAAGATGTGATATGTTAGTCACATAGCTCTATTTGAATCTTGCCGTAAAATAGCAATCCGAAGGGTAAAACTCGGAACATATAGATATACACATTTAAATCCACACACATATAGTTGTAGTGGAAGATTTCTTGATAAGAAATGTAGGAATAAGATGCTAGAAAAGAAGGAAGGTGATTTCAAGCTTTAAAGTGCTTAAATACCCTTAACGGGTCAAAATAAGCATACGAACGAAAACGGGTTTAATTTGTGTAATAAACCTATGATTAGAACCTAATATTGTATATAACATTTATTTGAAGATGTGTATGAAATATAGGAATCAAATAAATACGTTTGTTTGATGATATATATAATCGGGTCAATATTTGGCATAAAGGGTAATAAGCCGAAGACTTAAAAGTCTTAAACTTTGCTAAGCCGAATGTCGATCTTTAACTCCATATGATGGAGAATCAAATTACAATCACGTAGAAAGAAACGGTAGGTCAAACGGATAAGCGGTTTGAAAGATACGAAAGATTTCGCGTCAAATTACGGCAAAATGGAAATGCTGAATGCAGGGGCCACCGTAAATTACGGTGTCCACCGTAATTTACGGTGGAGCTGAAATGTGTTATGGTGATTCTCTTCTGATTTACGGTGGAAAAACAATGTTTCAGGGGATACCGTAAATTACGGTACCCACCGTAATTTACGGTGGGCCCTGTACAAAATTGTATATTTTTATCAAGTTTCGCAACCCGGACTCGTTTAGACACATTTTAATCTCCGTATGACTAAAGCATTTCATGTTTATGAAATGTAGGTACATTTTGGATGCCGAAAGACGATCAAGCTCAACGAAGAACCGAACACAATAAAGATACACGCTTCCGCACTTTGCCACGTTGTAAATTTTAAACAACGAATTTCGATCACGTTATGTAGAATAAACTTTTAATTTGTAAAAGTTTTAAGAAACCCGTATTTCCGATGTATATCTAATCATTAATTACATGATTATTTTCCCAAAATATACGTTAATCTTTGATTTATAAGAACGGGTGTTACAAGTTGGTATCAGAGCCTTGGTTTAAGAGATTCGAGTATGGTGGGGAGGAACCATGCTTGAACTTAAACCTTATGCTCTTGATAAAGAATAGTGTTCGGTTCGAGGCTTGATCGCAAATCCGGTAAGTACGTGTATGCTAAAGTGTTGTAACCAACACATAGGGCTATCGTGTGATTCACGTTACCCCAATTAAAATGATTGATATTGTTGACGAAAATACGCGCGTTGACGCGTATAGTAAAAAAAGCCTTGTATTATAATACGGGCGATTATTGAAATTGACGTTACTAACTTTTGTGAATGTTTTAATTGAAGGACACTCGCGTTTGAAGACGACGAGAGTCAAATGAATTGTGGATATGATGATGGAACGGTCCGAAGTATGACAAGAGGAGCATGCTCACCAAGGACTAAATCGCGTAACGACCGCGAACAAGGTTAATGGCAAGGAACGCCCGTCGGGGCAAACATTACCAGGTGCATATTTTAAATAATCGCACAAATAGTAATATGCAACAAATATGAAGAAATTGAAAGTTGCATATGTAGATTAAAAACTTGGAAAAAAAAAACCGAATAGAAAATATGTTCGGATATTGTTTCCAAGAGAAACAAGTAGAGGCATTACTTACATAGGGTATGATGTGAAAACTATAAAAAGGTCATGCGTGTCATGTGTTAATCGCTTACTCTGGCCAAGTAAGTAGTGGCATATGATATCATGAACTTCTTATGGCGGACACGTTTACATCCGATGTAGTAAGGGCGGGGTGAATGGGACTAATTAAAAAGTACCCAAATGAATCAGATAAGCAAAATATTTGATAATAATGTAAACGCACAACCGAGTGACGGAAGCGTATTACATTAGGATAATGAGCCCGAGTGAAGGGACAAAGAAGCATGTAAAATGATTTAGACAAGTATTGGGAGGGAGTGTACTTACACTCGAACCCATAAAACGCAAGCAAGTAAAATGATTTAGACAAGTATTGGGAGGGAGTGTACTTACACTCGAACCCATAAAACGCAAGCATGTAAAATGATTTAGACAAGTATTGGGAAGGAGTGTACTTACACTCGAACCCATAAAACGCAAGCATGTAAAATGATTTAGACAAGTATTGGGAAGGAGTGTACTTACACTCGAACCCAGAAAACGCAAGCATGTAAAATGATTTAGACAAGTATTGGGAGGGAGTGTACTTACACTCGAACCCAGAAAACGCAAACATGTAAAATGATTTAGACAAGCATTGGGAGGTAGTGTACTTACACTCGAACCCGGAAAATGCGAATATGTCCCTTAACGGGTCGTTTTTGTAAAACGTCAAACGTAAGGACAAAGTCAGAAAATTCCACCCGGAAATAAACAAATGAAGCCTTAGACTACGGTCAAGGTCAACTAAGCTCATAAGCGAAAATATACAATTTTAAACATAGCAAGTCATGCTTTGAAGCTATATATGAATATATATATACAATTGAATGTAGATACAAATAAAAGATGATTTACGGGATCATCATAACCTACGGGATTAAACACGGTGTTAAGGTCTACGGGACCAGAATGACCCTTGGGTCACGTAAAGAAAAGGAAATGAACCTTAGTGTTTTCAGTAAAAAAAAAAAAGGGGTGAAGACCTAAGGAAATAGCCTACGAGGCTACGTGAAGGAACCTACGGGTTACTTAACAAAGCGAGAGAACTAGTTGAAAATCCCAGCATAAAACTAAGACTGTAAAAGAATAAATTACAGACTGTCAGTGTCCTGTTACGGATAATTGACGAAAGATAAAGAGAAGATCCTAAACTAAAACCTTGGTTTTAGTAAGAAATAACGTTTTTACGAATGAGAATCCTGATAGGAAAATTGAATATTAAGCATGAAAGGTTCAAGTCTTGACACCGATAGGCGCAAGACGTTATATTCAAAAAGTGATATTTCGGAAAGGAAATTTTGGATATAAATTAAACATGATGTAACACGATCACGGTCAAGAAAGGTAATGTGAAGTAGAATCACATTATTACCAAGCAAGCGGTAAAAAGTAACTGGACTAATAAGTCTAAGTAGTGAGACCGGTCAAGGTCATTTAAATAAATTTGGTTTGCTTGTAAGCGGTAGGTTCGGTATGACTGAATCGAATAAATAAATTTGAAGACAAAAGGAAATTTGCTGCTAAAAGTGAAAAGATTTCACTAAAGACCTTTAAACGGGTCAAAGTTACGGATTCATAAAGAATTCGATAGTATACGAAAGTGATGAATATCACTAAGTTAATTAAACTAGTGGAAATAACGAGATTGCGTTATTTCAAGTTACATTATGCCGTATATAATACGTAGATGATTATTAACCAAAAAGATATTACCATACTTCTCTGGTAATACTAATAATTGGTTAAAGTATAAGTAATGTTTTAAAGATTCTTGGAACAGATACATTGAGTTAAACTCAATGAATTATGTAAGAAAAGGTTTCGAGGACGAAACCTCTTTAAGGGGGGTAGACTTGTAACACCCCGAAAATGGGTTTGGTAATCAAACCCGATAATAATAAAAGACGGGTAAAACACCGTTAGTGGTAAAATTTACCCGGTAAATATTAGGATTTAAATAATTAATCCTAATATTGAATAAAAAGTGAATAAAAGCTTTTAAGGAAAACAAGGTATATAGAAGGCCCAAGATAACGGGACTTAAAATAAAACGGGTTATGACTACCCCGAACTCACTAAGTTAAACTAGCAAAGTTTAACCTAGTTAACAAAACAAATAAATAGGTTGTAGCCTACTTATTAGTTAACAAAACTTGAGGGGCCAAAGGTGTAATAATCTAAAAGATTATTTACTAAAATCAAAAACAAAACACACACACACTTAGTGTGTTCGTGAATGACCAGGAGAAAGCTCCAAGGAGAGCCAAAACCCTAACTCCAACAAATCAACAAATTGAAGCTCAAATCAAGACCCAAATCGATGCATGAATGCATATAAATGATCACCTAGTCGTGGGGATCATAAGGTATGTCGAATTTTCAGTTTTGGTGATACTTTGAGATTATGATGAACAATCATAATCGAAATTTTGGAATGAATGTTGAATCTATGAGTGACATTGTGATTATATCTTGGTTTAGGAATAAACCCTAGTAGAAATCTTGATGAATTGTTGTCAAACTAGGGATTTGATAATTACCCTATTATGAGCTAAGTGGGTTTTGGTTGAATTGATGAAATGGATGTTCTAATGGTGTTTATAAACATCACACTAATTCATATGAATGAACTACTTGAACAAATTAGAGATTTTGTTAAGAGTTCATAAGTAACTAGAAGTGGGTTTTGTTAGATATGATGAAATCATGAAGAACTTGAAGTAATATCACTTGTATGTGATTAACAAGTAAACTAGGAAGTGGGTTTTATGTAATAGTAAAGATGATGATAAGTTCATGTTTAAAATCATCATATTTGATAATAGAAACAAGGCACTCAAACAAATTAAGTGATTTGGGAACTTGTTCATACATGATTGAAATGGGTTTGAATGTTATGATGAAATTGGTAGCCATGTTCATGTAACTAAGTGTATAAGATCATGTTAGCTACTAATTGATAGATAGAACTTGAATGTGCATTTATATGCTAAGGGGCGTTTGACTTTTAGTAGTCAAACCGACCATTAATAAGATCGAATGGTAATTGTGATAGAAAATATGTAAGATGGAATAAGTCATAATTAATGATGACTAATATAACCGTCTTACGAATTATGATGATAGTTTGACGCTTGACAAGCTAGGTGGAGGCTTGGAAAGGAAGCGGGTCAAACGAAGCAAGAATGGTGGAAAAGCATAATTCGGATGCAAGGTAAGTATATCTTACACTAGTCATATATTTATAATATTCTTTCGTCGTATTAGTTACGAAAAATAAAATTACCTAATTGAGATATGATGTTCCGACGTGTGGTCGTACGGAACAAGATAATCAATTATGACAAGAAAACATAGTGATGGCTAAAAATGAGTTAAACCGGTAAATTCGATCATATTATGACGAATGAAGCATGTACTTTTAATGGTTATCATATAAGTTAAATCATAATAACCATTAAGGGCAAAATGGTAATTTTGACAATTTGACAATGGTAATTGGTCCTTTAGACCAAACGGGTCAAAAGGTGAAATTATCACCCTTTGACAATATCGATTAATGGGTTGTCAAGTTGCATGATTTTTAGGAAATAAATAGCACATGGATGCTTACATCGCTATCACTTAGTAGCAAACAAGGAAAGGTATTGAAACGGGTCAATATATTGATCCGAGCCAGGTATGTATAATAATACAATACACCATGTAGAATTTGGAGTTTTATAACAGTTAGACAAGGTTAAAATAAGATATTCGGTTATCTTTTAGGTAAGCGAATAAATTGAGTTATGATTATGGTGTTTTAGAAACATATTGGTTTCTAAACAAGAATATGGTTAAAAGGTCGGACTTGGGGGTTCAAACAAGCACTAATAGTCCTTCGTCGTAAAAGAATGACTAAAATCGACCAAAACGCCCTTGTAGGCTAAATGGAATAAACGACCCTTAGAGGTTGTTTGGAAACGAGTTTTATGACTAGGTGAATATTTAGAATAAGTATAGAAGTTGAAAGATGTGATATGTTAGTCACATAGCTCTATTTGAATCTTGCCGTAAAATAGCAATCCGAAGGGTAAAACTCGGAACATATAGATATACACATTTAAATCCACACACATATAGTTGTAGTGGAAGATTTCTTGATAAGAAATGTAGGAATAAGATGCTAGAAAAGAAGGAAGGTGATTTCAAGCTTTAAAGTGCTTAAATACCCTTAACGGGTCAAAATAAGCATACGAACGAAAACGGGTTTAATTTGTGTAATAAACCTATGATTAGAACCTAATATTGTATATAACATTTATTTGAAGATGTGTATGAAATATAGGAATCAAATAAATACGTTTGTTTGATGATATATATAATCGGGTCAATATTTGGCATAAAGGGTAATAAGCCGAAGACTTAAAAGTCTTAAACTTTGCTAAGCCGAATGTCGATCTTTAACTCCATATGATGGAGAATCAAATTACAATCACGTAGAAAGAAACGTTAGGTCAAACGGATAAGCGGTTTGAAAGATACGAAAGATTTCGCGTCAAATTACGGCAAAATGGAAATGCTGAATGCAGGGGCCACCGTAAATTACGGTGTCCACCGTAATTTACGGTGGAGCTGAAATGTGTTATGGTGATTCTCTTCTGATTTACGGTGGAAAAACAATGTTTCAGGGGATACCGTAAATTACGGTACCCACCGTAATTTACGGTGGGCCCTGTACAAAATTGTATATTTTTATCAAGTTTCGCAACCCGGACTCGTTTAGACACATTTTAATCTCCGTATGACTAAAGCATTTCATGTTTATGAAATGTAGGTACATTTTGGATGCCGAAAGACGATCAAGCTCAACGAAGAACCGAACACAATAAAGATACACGCTTCCGCACTTTGCCACGTTGTAAATTTTAAACAACGAATTTCGATCACGTTATGTAGAATAAACTTTTAATTTGTAAAAGTTTTAAGAAACCCGTATTTCCGATGTATATCTAATCATTAATTACATGATTATTTTCCCAAAATATACGTTAATCTTTGATTTATAAGAACGGGTGTTACAAGTTGGTATCAGAGCCTTGGTTTAAGAGATTCGAGTATGGTGGGGAGGAACCATGCTTGAACTTAAACCTTATGCTCTTGATAAAGAATAGTGTTCGGTTCGAGGCTTGATCGCAAATCCGGTAAGTACGTGTATGCTAAAGTGTTGTAACCAACACATAGGGCTATCGTGTGATTCACGTTACCCCAATTAAAATGATTGATATTGTTGACGAAAATACGCGCGTTGACGCGTATAGTAAAAAAAGCCTTGTATTATAATACGGGAGATTATTGAAATTGACGTTACTAACTTTTGTGAATGTTTTAATTGAAGGACACTCGCGTTTGAAGACGACGAGAGTCAAATGAATTGTCTTGGAGGCACCCCGTGTCGAGATATGATTTCATTCATATATATTTATGCCATTATCTCGGAGGAGTAAGCCTCTTTGATAGGTAGAAAATGAGCGCTTTTCGTAAGCCGATCTACGATTACCCATATTGTATCGTGCCCTTTTTTCGTTCTAGGAAGCTTAGTTACCAAATCCATTGTTAGTTCCTCCCACTTCCATACCGGGATCTCTAAAGGTTGCAACTCCCCATATGGTTTTTGATGCTCTGCTTTCACTTGAGAACATGTTAAGCATTTCGCGACATACTTAACGATATCACGTTTCATGCCCGGCCACCAATAATTGGTCTTCAAATCCTGATACATCTTTGTAGCCCCGGGGTGGACCGAATATCGTGATTTATGAGCTTCTTCAAGTAACGCAGTCTTGACTTCACAGAAACGAGGTATCCAGATTCGGCCGAATCTCGTCTTGAGTCCGGTCGAATTTTCTACTAATTTATCGGTCACACCTTTTAATCTTTCTCTCTTTTCATCTTCCGCTCCAAGCGACTTTATTTGAGAATCACGTATCGTCTCGAGTAATCGTGGCGTAACTATCATCTTCATGGATTTTACTCTAATGGGAGACGGATACTCTTTTCGGCTTAACGCGTCGGCTACCACATTCGCTTTCCCCGGGTGATAAAGGATATCACAATCGTAATCTTTGATAAGTTCTAACCACCTCCGTTGCCTCATATTTAAGTCTTTCTGCTCAAAGAAATACTTAAGGCTTTTGTGATCTGAGTAAATTGTGCATTTAACGCCATATAGATAATGCCTCCAAATTTTTAAGGCAAATACTACCGCTGCCAGTTCCAAATCGTGTGTTGGGTAGTTTACTTCATGCAGCTTCAGTTGTCGTGAAGCATATGCGATAACCCTTCCCCTTTGCATCAAAACGCAACCTAAACCTTGATGTGAAGCGTCTGAATAGACCACCAGGTCTTCAGTCCCATCCGGTAATGTCAAGACCGGTGGACATGATAACTTCTCTTTTAATACTCGAAAGGCCTCCTCCTGTTCTTTACCCCACACAAACTTCTCTTTCTTCCTCGTCAGCTTTGTTAGGGGCAAGGCTATCTTCGAAAAATCCTGTATGAACCTTCTGTAATATCCCGCAAGGCCTAGAAAACTTCTTATTTCAGTCGGGTTCTTCGGAGGAACCCATTTCATTACAGCATCGATCTTTGATGGATCTACTAAGACACCCTCCGAATTGATCACATGACCCAGGAACTGCACCTCTCTGAGCCAAAAGGCGCATTTTGAAAATGTCGCGTAAAGTTTCTCTTTACGGAGAACTTCAAGTACTTCACGCAAGTGTCTTGCATGTTCGGCCTTGCTTCGCGAGTAGACTAGAATATCATCTATGAACACGATCACAGATTTATCTAACATGGGGCGACATACCCGGTTCATAAGATCCATAAACGCAGCCGACGCATTCGTCAGCCCGAAAGACATGACTAAAAATTCATAATGCCCATAACGGGTTCTGAACGCGGTTTTCGGAACATCTTTTTCCCGTACTCTAACTTGATGGTACCCCGAACGCAAATCTATCTTGGAGAACCAACTCGCCCCTTGCAATTGATCAAAAAGATCGTCAATTCTTGGTAAAGGGTAGCGGTTCTTGATAGTTAGCTTGTTTAATTCTCTGTAGTCGATGCACATGCGCATTGACCCGTCTTTCTTCTTAACAAATAAGACAGGCGCTCCCCAGGGTGACACACTCGGACGTATAAAGCCCTTGTCTAACAAGTCTTGTAATTGTGTCATTAGCTCCCGCATCTCGGTGGGAGCCAATCTATACGGAGCCTTCGCAACCGGCTTCGCAACCGGATTCAATTCAATGCGAAACTCTATTTCTCTTTCGGGAGGAAGTCCCGGCAATTCATCCGGAAACACATCCGGAAATTCATTCACGATCTCTACATCTTCAAGCTTCAGAAAATCTCGTTGAGTATCTACCACGTAAGCTAGGTATGCCTTACCCCTGTTAAGTGTATACTTAGCGGCTTGAACGAGGGTACAAAGTTTCGCTTCCATCCTCCTCTCTCCTTGTATAGTTATTCGTTTTCCACTTGGGGACTGAACATGTACCGTTTTGGTTTCACAATTAATTCCCGCTTGGTGTCGGGCCATCCAATCCATACCCACTATCATTTTGAATTCTCCCAGAACCATAGGTATGAGGTCGATATCAAATTCTTCATCTTCTATTGTAAATTTGCAATTTTTACAAATCTCATGCAGCATATAAATCTTACTATCAGCTATCTCTACTTCTAAAGGCAATTTGATATGTATGTTTCACAAAACCAAACATACATATCAAATTCATTTGGTTCGTCTTGCAACCTAAAGCGCGCCGGCTCGCCAAGATTCGCTCGAACCTTGGGTCTTACGGGATTTTTCTTTGTACCCGAACCTCTTTTTTTCGAACCCGCACCTTTCTTGCTTGAACCTTCCATGTGTGTTGTAAAAATTTTTGGATTGAGTGGGAGAATTTTTGAAATGAAATGGAGAATTTTTTGATTTTTTGAAGTGAGTGGGGGGAATGGTTTGTGGATTTATATAAAAACCTTCAAAAAAATAAAATCCCAACGTTCATAATTATGCCAAACGGTCAAAAAGCAAACGGTCATCTTCATTTTTCCACGCGTGATCCTTTCCACGCGTTGAAAGTTTCACGCGTTATAATAGGTGGTGGCGGCGGTGTGCAATGTTGTTTCACGCGTGATGGGGGTGTCTTCACGGACCACCCCCAGTCCCCTAAAGATGAAGGTTTTGCATGGAATTGTGATTATTATGGCTTGGCGGATTTGGAAAGCGAGGAATGAGAAGTATTTTTCCAACAAGCAGATTAACGTAGTGGAACTCGTGTCGGAGGTTAAAGCATTAGGATTCCTATGGTATAGTAATAGTTTTAAATCCGGTGTAGTAGATTGGGAGAGACGATGTAAGTTTGATGTATTGTAAGTGATGGTGTTGGTTCTGGCTTATATCTCTATCTTGGAGATTTTTTTTTTTTTTTTTTTTTTTTTTTGCGTTTAATGAAAGTTAATTTAAAAAAAAATTATGATAACAATAATATATTTGCTAAAACTTTGATCGCAAAGACACTGTCCTGTGGCTGTGGAGCTATAGCAACATGCATGTTGGTTTTATTACACCTTTGTGTATATAGGCAACTCCCAAGTGTTTTAAGTGACTCATGATTAATACAAAAAAATCTAACATATTATCATGTGACCCAATAATGTGCTAACCCCAACAATATCATTTTCTCATTCTTTGATTTATTATTTTCTTGTTTGCATATTTCATAATTAGAGTATATTTTGGACTTTTTAAAATGAATTGACTGTGTATCACGTAAGAAACCTTAACATGTGAACCCGACCCGATGTGTACAACAGGTAGAATAACTAATAACAACAAATAATGAAATACAAACATTACATGAACAGATTCTTTTTACAAACAAGTGAGAGGATATTAAAGCTTCTTGTAAACACCAAAGATGACAAGCAGAAGATACGCCATGGATCCGATGAAAGACAACCCCATCGCCACTGCCGCCTGGTGGCAAAACTTATCAAACACATTACACACCTCTCGCCATTGTACATGTGAGTTGCCGGTGTAGCCAATAAGGCCAACCGCACCACTAGCACCGATGGCTGAGAAGAGGAGCGCCACCATTACTAGATCTAAAACGGTTACCATCACTGACACGTTCTTCTTTCTACCTCTTGTCGCCAAGCTAAGGATCAAAGAGACTGTTGTATAAGAACATGCTATTGCATTTATGATCACAAAGTACCTACAATATCAAATAATAGAATTAAACCGGATAAAACTGATAAAGAGAATATAGTTGATCAATAATACACAATACTTTAGCGGTTTTTATTATTCCATTATTACTATATCACAAGTTAGGGAGGGGGGGGGCGTGCATACACAAAAGCGGACATCTGAATCCATTTTGCGGTGATTCGCATGTCGACTGGAGGTATGGAAGGGTTGATCTTCACGGGTATGGTCGTTGTTTGCTTATTTAATCCAAGAACAACGGCTGCAGCCAGAGTTAGTGCCAACGCTAAAAACCTCATGGCCGCATCCGTACGCCTCAGCCTTGCGCCTCCATTCGCCACCATCATCTCCTCCTTGTACTCCATCTCCATATTTGTAAATTAAGTAATTGAAGAGAAAGTGTGTTGTGTGTGTAAATGGAAGTCCACAGATACATGTATATATAGGGGATCCAAGGCCTCAAAACAAAAGACAGTTCTAATCTTCCATAAATGATTATAGTTAGAGAAATTAAAAATGAGATATAAATAGTTAGAAAATTTAAATCCATCTTATTATATCTACTTATGAACAACTGATTAGTCCAAATAGTATATTGTATTCACGTATATTTGTAAGATAATAAAGAGAGTATTTTGTTTTCTATGCTTCACTTTCATTGTTTTTGGTAATTATAACATGTTTTGATGTAATTATTAATTTAATTGTTATCAACAATACAAAGTTTTAGAGAGATACCAGATTAAAACTTTAGTGAGAAGATATGATTTCTTGTTTTCAGTTTTGTGCTAACCTTTCACCCCTACCTCCCCTTTTTTAATTGTGTGGAATATTCTGGAAAGGGAGTTTTCATATTCCACATATTTGATATTTGTTTGGCATGTTTGAGATATGATGATTTCAAATAAAGTTGAAAGCTAAATTCATATTCATATTTTTATCATTTAACATTTTGAGTAAATATGTTTTTCTTTAAAAAAATTATAATACTAAAAAACATCCCTCTGACTTTGTGTTAAGCCATGGATATTTAAGAAGGTTTGGTTCATAATTTTTTTAACAATTAAAATTTGAAACGATTAGAATTAGGGCTGTAAACGAGCCGAGTCAAGCCGAGCTTGGCCCAGCTCAAGCTCGACTCGATTAAAATTCGAGCTAGCTCGGCTCGATCTAGCTCGAACTAGCAAAGAACCTCAAAATTTATTACTTAAAAAGCCTAAAAAGATTAATCTTTTCATAGACTAAGGGACATAATTGCAATTTAATTTAACCAAATGGCTAAATATGCAAGTATAAATAGTTAACTCACTTTGTACATTTTCTTTACCTTCTTTTATAAGAGAGATACTCCCTTAGTTTTTGTCTTCTAAACAATGTGGGACAAAAAAAATGAAAGATGTAAACCTTATCGAGCCGGCTTACGAGCTCGGCTCGTTTACAAACCGAGCCGAGCCGAGCTGGTTCATTTACAACCGAGCCAATTTCGAGCCGAGCTCTTTTCGAACTTTTTTCGAGCGAGTTGCGAGCCACGAAATTTTTGAACACCCCTAATTAGAATTGACATGTGATGAGAATGTATAATTTTTTAAACTGCAAATTTTGGATCACTGAAGTATTATCGTGCCATCACCGGAATCATCCGAGCATATTCATCTCTATAAACATTTCAGGAAGAAACCCAATAAATATAGAAAAAAACTCTCTTGTAGGAATCATGGAATGAAATAGTGCATTTTACTCCGATTGTAGGGGCAATCTCAGTCACGTAATAATCTATAAGCAATGTTGAGGCCGGTGATAGTGAAGGTTGTGAGATCCTCAAAACCATAGACTTGATTTCACAATTTGCATACTATTTTCACTAAAATTACACATTAAACCACTTAAACAAACGGTTTTATTTTTTGTGACATTTATTTGTAAATAGGATCAAGATGATATGTAGAGATGGACAAAAAACAGTTAGAAAATAACCCGGCCTGATTTGCGCTACAAACCGGTTTAAACCCGAACCGGTTTTGAAAGTGCATTTTTTTCCAAACACAAAGCTGGGCCTCGATCCTTTTGATTTAGGCCCAAAAACAAAGTTCCACCATGAACAAGCGTTGTTAGGAACCGAGAGAGATCGTAAGGTGAAAATCAGGATCGAATCATGGCGTCAGGGTGGGGGATAACTGGAAACAAAGGCAGATGTTACGACTTCTGGATGGATTTCAGCGAGTGTATGTCTCGTTGCAGAGAACCCAAAGACTGTTCTCTTCTCCGTGAAGACTATCTCGAGTGTCTTCACCACTCTAAAGAGGTTGTTAAATCTTCTTCAAACTCAAACTTTCTTTCTTACTTTATTATATTCTTCACTTAATCTTTTTCATTTCAATTTCAAGATCGGTGTATGATTGATTGATTGATGTTGTAATTCAGCTGTTTTTTAAACCCTAATTTTTATGATTTGTGCAATGCGTATGTTGCTACGATAATTATTTCACAAGGAAATTTGCAGGTGTAGTAGCTTTGGATTTCAATTTGATTTTGATTTGCATCCTGTTTATGAATCTATACTTTGCTATGCTATGCACAAAGTAAGTGTGATAGTTTCGAAGATTATTTTAGTTATCCGGATGTAAACCCTAGGCAAATCCCTAGGAAAATGTAGCTATACTTTTGGATACGCGGTGTAAGTGTAACACTCTAGGCAAATCTTGCATCGGTTATGGACCGGAGAGATGTTGGGTTCTTAAGAAATGTTCTGCCTTAAAATACCACTCGCTTTTGTGCGGCTCTCGCTTTTTTTAAAACCAAGCTCGAGATACAGATTCACCACTTCAGCGACACATAGGGCGATTCCAGACTCAATGCAAGATATGGTTACACCACTTTGATCGCTTTTGGTTCCTAAGATCACCACTCAATTCAGCCAAGAATTGAGTTAGCATAGGATAACCGGGTTACTCGCATATAGCGAGAAACTCAAAAAATACTTTTTACTCAAAAACTCTCTGTCATTTTCGTTCTCACTATAGGTGCTTACATAGAGGGAATTAAAATAAACTACACCACGTTCCTAAACCTTTAGGGGAATTGAATACTATACAGTACTACATAAAATGCAGAAAATACAAATGGAAATAGCATAAAACAAAACAAAAAAGAATTAGCTGATTGCATTTATGGTGGACATGGAGTTCATGAGTTTGCATGGTACTGGAATGCAATTTTCTAGCTGGAAACAAAAATTCATTGCCCATATGGAAGACTGGATTTGACCCGGATCCAAATTAGTGCCGATCTGTTTGTTGCTTCCGACCCGTCTTCAATTGCAATTATTCTTGCGGGTTGGTGATTCGATATACAACATGACCTCTCGTATCCACACCCAAAACTGGAATTGTTTTTTATTGCAACTACTTTGCTTTCATTTTTTTGTTTAATGATATGATATGATGCTTATTAAATTAGTGACCAGTCATTGAGCGTGGTTGCACCAATTTTTTCGCCTATGGGGCAAAGTTTGATGGTTTATTGAATATATGAATAGGGTCACTGCATAATTTTGTAGTGTTGAATCTGGTGTGTATCAAGTTTTGTAGGATTATTATGATTTTGTTTGAGATGATCTAAGTTGGAACTCTATATGCAATAGTTCATACCAATCAATTTGCCTTTACGATTCTGTTCTAGATCACTGGTTCTATTTTAACATGTAATTTTATTGATGAAGTATAGTTGCTAAAACATCTAATAGCTTAATATTACTAATGCCTATGCTTGGTAGATTAGTGTCAAGTTCAAAAGGTAATTGATCATTCAGGCACCTTATTAAGTGTAATTGTTTTTTTCTTCAAAATCTTAGCAACCCTACAAAGTTCCTCAAGTTATACATTGGGGATGATATTAGAAATCCTTGAAGATAGAAAGAATGGAGTTGAAACTCGCCTGTTAATCTTGACAAACCTACACACTATACGTGTCAAGTCATGTAATAATAGTGTTATGTTGATTATGCGGTTTAGGATGGCTTCACATAGATTTTTAGAGTATTTCACTGGAATTTTATGTAATTATATCTTGATGGTATTAATCAATTAGTTTTGTTATTTACATGTTTTGAGAAGAAAAATATTTAGAAGGAAGCTAACCCCCACTAGACCCTATCGGTTTCATTAGACGAACCTCCTCAGCCACCTATTATCTTGTTGGTGACATGTATTTTCCATCATATATGTTATATACATATTTGCATATCTTCGTAATGCTATGTAAAAAAAAATAATAACATAAATGTTGGATGTGGTTTCGCATGTGTTTCTGAGAAAAAGGAACATGTATAGTCAGATGCAAAATGGCATGTAAATTATTAGTATAAAACTATTAATGTATAATTATAATATGTACTTCTTGAAATATAAGTGACGATTTTTTTTGCCAACTTACTCGTTATATAACCATTGTGAGAATTCTAATTCTTTATTGATATATTAAAGTTTGAATTTGGTATCTGAAACAGTTCCAAAGGCGAAATCGGATCTACAAAGAGGAGCAGCGCCAGATAAGAGCTGCCGCACATAAGGCAAAAGGTGGAGATGGTGATGGAGTTCCTCATCATTAGTGTAAAACTCTCAAAATTTCTGGATTTTTAATAAGGATTGAAGTGTGCAATCTAATTTATTTCTGGAGATCTTGTTCCAGATGGTTGAGTACCTGTTTTATCAGCAACATGCTCATGATTTGAATGTTTGAGCACATTTTGTTATAATGTTAATCATAGACCCTTTTTGTTGTATGTATGAGCCACACATATGGGTTGATCATATATAGTTAGAAAGGCATAAACAACCTGCAAGTTAAACGATGATGGTCACCGGTGATGTGCAGTGCAATTCATGTTGATGTTGGCAACAAAGGCCACATGGACGCCATGTGTTCGCGTGTATGGCACGTTACCAACGATAATCATTTTCGGTCACAAAAGATTATTGAGTCGCGAAAAGTTATAGACATGTCATTTGATGGTTTCGTTTACAAAATATATTGTAATAAGACACTAGGCCACGAATGTTCGCGTTACTGATGTCTCAAAGGCGAAACCCGTGAATAGAATGCTCATAGAAATAAAAGAGGTCAAGCCTCAATATCTATGAACAAATATTTAATTATGTTTTTTATTTGTTGAAATTAGATAAATAATTTGTTACCAAAACTATTGACTTTTACTTATATAATATTTTTTTATTATAAATAAATAATCTATTATAAAATGTTTGTGTGAGAGGTGAGACAACCATATATACCAGAAAAAGAAAGAGTGTCAGAAAAATAAAGTCGTGCCTATACCAGAATGTCAAGAAAATGAATTTAAAGACGCTTGCGCATTCATTTTTTTTTAACTAACGAATACAAGTAATTAGAGAAAAATCAAAATAAATGAAAACTAAATGAGTTAAATGCATATATTATTCAAAGAATAATGGTTAAATAACTTTAAAATATATATTTTATAATAAAGTCACTATTCGTAATCCGTTCTAATCCCTTGTGTCCACAAAATCCCACCACGTGAGACTTAAATTTCTTTCAAGTCTACCAAAAACCTTTGATCTTTAGATCAATCGATTGTAATGATAGAAAAACCTCAACCGATTCAAGTTTTATATTGTAAAATTAATGAAACCATGATTATTCAAAATTTGTTTTGGAACCTAAAAGACCACAAAAACACGTTTTTAAATTTTTAATTTCATGTTCTCAGATAAAAATCTGTTTGGGTTTTGATCTTTAATCCCTAAAATTCAGGTTTCAGCTTTGAAACTAGTTGTAATTTTAACAGAATTCAGTCTAGGTATAGGTGAGTCAAAGATAAAAGTTACTTATATCAAATACCAACTGCAGTACAAAAATAAAACCAAACATGCAAAAAAAATGCAGATCCATATCTTAATAGAACAAAAACCAAACTTAATGCAACAACTACAGCAAGCGCCTCAACTCTTTGCGGGCTGCGGTCACTGGCTAGAGATAATATTTCTCAACATTTAACCTCCTTCAACCCCACACCAAAATACAAAAATGTCGGGTCAGCTGCACCATCTTTGTAGTAAGCAAACACTATTGTACTGTCATCATGCATGCTCTCACCGACAAAACTGCAAAACAAGAAGCCATTATCACAAACAAGATCTTTGTTTTCAAAGATTAAAAAACATATGAACACGAGACTTACAACTGAAGGTCACTGAGCTTTGAGAGGAGAAACTTTGTTGCAGCCTCGATGTTTTTCTTGAAGAATTCTTGCTTCTCTTCATCAAGCTTGGGAGTAAGAGTTTTGATGTACTTCTTGATGTAAGCGACAAACGTCTTCTTGTCAAAAGGGGGTTGCTCCTACATGTGTGCATCGTTTTACAAATATTTATGAATATTTTAAAACTTGTTTAATATCATCATATATTCATAATCAGATGAAACTGTTTACCTGGAGCCTAAAGGTATCGACAATGTCGACCACCTTCACTGCTTGATCATCAACACCTTCATCGTCATCGGCTCCTTCAGCAGAAGGGTTTGCGCCAATGTCAACAGCCACTGCTCCTTGTACCACCCACTGCAAATTCATATAAATGTATTAAGTTAAAATCAGAGATTATTAAACATAAGTGTATATACAAAATAAATAACGGTGCAAGATATACCTTTCCTTCAACTTCCCATAAGATCCCATTCAAGAGTTCCTTGTAGGGGAAAGAGTCTGAAAGAAGCTCATCACCTAAAATTACAAAACACAATTTGAATTAGATATGCAACTCGAGTAGTCGAAGACTCGAAGCATCCCTAAAATTACAAATAATTTAGTCAAAGCATCTCATAAAAAAACATCAAGATTTCAAAGCATTCAATTAATTAAAGTGATAAAAACCATTGATTTAAGCAACTAATTACAAAACAAAAATTTCGAAATTTTTAATTTTAATTTAAAGTAGTATTACTTTTTTCTCTGTTTGTGTTTATCAAAATCAACTTAAAATCTTTTCTAGGTTAATATTATCAATGGAATAATGATATTAGTAAGAAATTATTCAATCCACTGCATAACAATTAGAAGATAATAATTAATAAAACAGTAAATAAAACCTAAAAACAGCTAAAAATATATAAAAAGAATTACAGATTCGAACAAAAGATTAAAGCTTCAAACATCAGTCACATGACAAATAATAAAAAGATTAAAAACAAATTAACAAAACCTAAAAAAGCTGATAAAAACCATAAAAAAAAAACACCTAAAAAAAACAATCTTCAGATCTAAAAAACTTCACATCAAACAATAACCTAATGGATTATGTAACACCTAGATCTAGACGATTACAGCCATATTAAACCTAATCAATAACCAAAAACGCTAAGATTCGCAATCAAAGAGCTAAGAACCCTAAATTCATAATAAAGAATGCATACAAAATATATGTGAGATTGAAAGGAAAAGATTACCAGTAATTAAATCTTGATAGACCAACATGATGATGATGCTTCTGGAAATTGATGAAAACAAAGAGAGCAAAAAGAAGGGTAGCAACTTGCGAATGAGGGTTCGGGAAGTAGATATGCAGCGAGCATATATAGGGCGATGGATGGGGGGTTTTGGGGGATGATGATGATATTCGATCGAAATTACGAAAATGGGTCTCTGCTTTTTGGGAATTTCCGAATTTGCCCTTTATGAATTATTCGGTTTTTAGATCACTTGATTGTTCTTTTGTTTTTTCAACTCTTGTCTTTTCAAATACCAGAATTTTTACTCTAGCGTTTTGTCGTGGGAATGTTGAAATGTTGAGCTACGTAGACTTGTTGTGGTGTGTTAACGTGTAAAAATTAGATTGAAATGTAAAATATAAAATGAACAAATAATTAAGTCTACTTAGGACCCGTACATTACGATAAAGCCATTATATGAGAAAATAGATCTAAAAACGTCGAACTACATACGCGCATTACAACGTGTTAACTCGCAAAATTCGAACCAAAACGTAAAATAAAAAATTTATAAAATATAGAAAGTATATGGGACGTAGAAAAATGTTGGGGTTAAACATTGAAAAGTGTTTTGTGATAAATCTTAAATTTATAAAAGATGAAAAAGATAGGGGTTAAAAGAAAAATAAATGAATGGTAAAAATTTGAGAGAAATGAAAGATGGTAAATAATATGTGTATGGATTGTCTTTTAAATAAGTTTTAGAGAGTTATGTATTATTTGGTTTAATACGATACAAAGCTAATATAGTTTATGATGTTGATTATGTAATGAATATTGTTTTTTTTAACGGTAAATTTGGATCACTAACGGACCACTGTAGAGAAGGGTGTTCAAAATCGGATAACCGAAAATTCGGATACCTGAAAATTCGGATATCCGAATTTCGGATACCTGCTTTCATTATCCAAATCCGTATTCGAAATTTCGGATATCCGATTGGATAGTGAATCAGATATCTGAATATCCAATTTTTTAGTTAATTATTATTATTTTTTTAATATTCGGAACCGGATAGTTTCGGATATCCGAATATAAATTCTCGGATATATTTCGGATATTCGAATATCCGAAAAAACTAAAAATTAAATTTTCGGATATCCGAAATATCTGATTTTTTTTAAAATCACTATCCGAATCCGAATTTTCGGATAGTTCGGATTCAGATATCAGATAATTCGAATCGGTTTTCTGGATACGAATAATTTTGAACACCCCTAACTGAATTATCATCGAGCAGAACCATTCGCTCATATTCATCTTCGTTAGGCATAATGTCTAGACATTAATTTAGAAGGAAACTCAATAAATCTGGAAAACTCCCCTTGTGAGAATCGAACACAAAACCTAATACTCTATAAGTCTTATCCCACCCATAAAATGTCTATCAAATATTGTTTTGAATTTAGGTTTGTAATTAAAGTAATACTCCATAACAATTTAGATGGATTCTATCCCATACGAGATAAGTAAATCTGATTTTACAATTTAGATGAATCTATCTATCTATTATAATAAAATAAAGAGTAAACTGGCATTTTAGTCTCTGTGGTTTGGTCACTTTTGCCACTTTATTCCAAAACTTAAATCTTTTGCATCTGGGTCCTTGTGGTTTCAGTTTTATTGCCATTTTGGTACAAAAATGAAATCGGGTCATATTTGTCTTATAAAATCGTGCTATTTTGTCCTTTCTGCAGGGGCAAAATGGTCATTTCTTTTTTATAAATATATACTAGATTTTATAAGACATATATGACCTGATTTGCCCCTGAGAAAAAGGACAAAATTGCAGGATTTTATAAGACAAATATGAACATATTTCATTTTGGAGCAAAATGGCAATAAAACTGAAACCACAGGGACCCAGATGCAAAAGGTTTAAGTTTTGGACTAAAGTGGCAAAAGTGACCAAACGTCAGGGACCAAAATGGCAATTTACTCTAAAATAAATCAACTTTTGGACTCGTGTCATTCATTGAAGGTATCCTCAAATCTATATTTATCTTATATTAACTAAATAAATTAATATTAAATCTTATCATACTTTAATAAAACTAGGTTTGAACCCCGTGTATTACACGGGCTGCATAAATATAATTTTATATAATAAATAATAAAAAAATATATCTTTAAAAAAACTCGTGTTGAATAAAATATAATGTTATATGTTCACATACAATCGGCAATATTTATCTTTTAAAAATGAACTTTGGTGTTCTATTTACTTATTATAACATTTTAGTTTGTTTTTTTATTTTAGTTAGTTTTATGCACCTTCATGCTTATTTGTTTATTTTATTCATAAAACACTCGTTTCAAATTTGTATTCAAGAGGGTTTACGGTACAAAAAGGTGGAGATCGATCCCAGCGTTTTTAAATATTTCATTATTTTTATGAATTATATCGTAAAATCGAGAATTAAGTTCTCTTTGAATGGAGTATAGAATTGTTATATTCAAAAATAGTGTTCTTTCTAAACATTGATGCAATGTGGATAAATGATGGGTTTAAACCAATTATAAAAGTACGCCTAACATTTTAGAGGTGAAACTAAGTAGTCAAGATTTGACATTTGAAAGAATTATGCGACTATAATGGTGGGTTCAAACCATTATAGCAATGCATCTAAAATCACGTATAATTTGATAGAAGCATATGCCCCGAACCTAGAATAATTATTTATTCTATTAAAAAAACAATAATACAGTTATTTAGTATATACCAAACGGGAACCTTTGATTCCTAATTTACCATAATTTCAATTACCGAACTCCAAAGTATATATATCTACTCATAATACTCGGAATTTAACTTTATAATTATATAAAAAAACAAAGTTTTATCTTTATTTAAATATTTGTTTAAAATTATTTATAGAAAAACAAATATTTATTCTTATCTAATTTTTGTTTTAAATTATTAATTATTAATATTTAATATAAGAGATAAATAGGAAAATAAGGTGAGAAAGCACCAGAGTGTGACACGTGTCCAAAAAAGATTTTCATTTATTAGTATAGAAAGATATTATCCTCAAATCTAAATTGTTAATCTTTCTATATTTTTAAAACAAATATTTCTCTCTCCTACTTATCTTATATAAAAAATATATATAAATAATAAACTAATATTAAATGTTATCCTAATTTATTAAAAATATAACTTTTTTATTATTTGCTATACAAAATTATATTTATTCAACTCGTGTAAAATACGGAGTTTTGAAAAATATAATTTTCATTATTATTTACTATACAAAGTTACATTTATATAACCCGTGTAATACACAAAGTTTTTAAAGATATAACTTTTTTATCATTTGCTATGTAAAATTAGATTTATTCAACACGTGTAATACATAGGGTTTTTAAGGATATAATTCTTTTATTATTTGTTAGATTTTTCAACCCGACTATACACGAGTTTTTTGAAGATACGACGTTTTTAGTATTTAATATACAAAATTACATTTATTTAATATGTGTAACACACATGGTTTTTAAATATATAACTCTTTTTCAGATCTATTCAACACGTGTAACATACGATGTTTTTAATAATGTAATTTTTTATTATTTGGTAGATTAATTCAACCCAATTATACACATTTTTTAAAGATACGACATTTTTAGCATTTAGTATACAAAATTATATTTATTTAATCTGTGTAATACACATGTTTTTTAAAGATATAACTTTTTTATTATTTGATATATAAAATTACATTTATTTAGCTCGTACAATATACGGAGTTCATAAAAATATAACTTTTTTTATTATTTAATATATAAAATTACATTTATTAAACTCATGTAATACACAGGGTTCTAACATAGTTCTATCTATGAGATAAGTAAATCTGATTTTATTAATTTTTATTAATGATATAAATATTATGTATTTAAAGTAATTATTTGATTTTAATTACGAATACTTATCTTCTAATGATAATCATCATCCAACAAAATTTTACTTGCAAGACAAGTAGTTCCAAGAGATTTTCATGAGATCGAAACGTAAATAAAATACTTACAAAAATAGATTTTTATGAGATCGAAAAATAAAACATCATCCAACAAAATTTTACTTGGAAGACAAGTAATTCCAAGAGATTTTTATGAGATGGAAAAATAAATAAAATACTTACAAGAAGAGATTTCTATGAGATGGAAAAAATAATAATATACTTACAAAAAGTATTCTAATTATGGGGAGAATTTTATATAATTCTTAGACCACCGGTAGTAGGGCGGTATTTTTTAAAAAAAATTGAAAAAAAACTCCCCAAAACGCCCCCCACCCCATTAAGCTAGGCATTATCCGGCGTCGTTTTTCAAAAAAAATGCATGTAAGCGTTATAATTAAAACGCTGAAGTTGTTGGGGGGATTTTGCATGTGGCCAATGGGATTTCTCCAATGTTTGACTAACCACTATTTGCTTTATTTATTATTTTTTTTAATGATTTAAAGGGGCATTATTAGGTATTATTCTCACTACACCACTTTCGCAATAACGCCCCATACTGACTGGGATGACACGTGTCGAATACTATCCCATGGTGGGGGCATTATTTTTCTCTACCACTACGCATGGTCTTACAAACTTTTAAAATTTCACCTCCTAACTTTAAACACTTCCTTTGTTGTTTGTAATACTTGAGTGATTCCTAACCATCAAATTATGTGAGGAGAGGTTTTTATATTATAAAGAGTATAAAAAGTGGTTGTGAGTAGAGGAGAGAGAAAATGTTACTGTTCATCTGTATATTTGGGGGGACACTGTTCACCCGTTATAATTTTTTAATATATTTTAAAAGTGGTTGTGAGTGGAAGTGAGAGAAAAATGTAATGATAATATTATTTAATTGAAAGGAGAGAGAAAAAGTATTTGTTTTTAGTGGAAATGTATTGATATAGGAGTTGTTTTTTAGTGGAATGTATGTATAATTTGATGGATTGGATGTGAATGCTCTTAGTCTGATACGTATATTTGTTTATTCTGCACACATTTATTTTTTGCTTATATATATTAAACATAATATAATACTATATTTTTTAATATATTTAGGCATAAGGTATTGTACATTATGCTTTGGATGTTTTAAAAAAAAATATTTTTTTACTTTTAACCTAAAACTATTTAGTTCTTTACTTTTAACTTAAAACTATTTGATTTTTTTACTTTTAGCACAAAACTTTTCATCTTTACTTTTAACCCAAAACTATTTTTTTTTACCTTTAACCCCAAAACTTTTCATCTTTTGCTATTTAACCTCACAACTTTTTTACTTTCAATTTTGATCCTCTATACTTTTCATTCTTTTGCAAAATTTTCATTTTACGATCCGTTCTAAATTTTGCAAGTTAACATGGCGTAACGTGCGCGTGTGGTTAAACGTTTTTACGTCGTCTTTTTTTCCCGTTTGACAAGTTCATCATAACGCGCGGGTCCTAGATCGACTTAGTTATTCTTTTATATGTTTTACGTTTCACTTTAATTTATTCGCATTAACACGCCGCAACTTCAGTGTTGGTGGTCGCTAGCAGTAGTGTGCCATTGGCTTCCCCCCCGCCGCCGCAACACAGGTGCTTAATACTAGTTTTGATACAAAAAGAGGTATTTGTCGATATTTAAGGGGATAACGTGTTTTTAGATTTTATTTTGAAAGATTGGGACTTGTTTAGTGTTTTTTTGTCGATATTTAAGGGGATAACGTGTTTTTAGATTTTATTTTGAAAGATTGGGACTTGTTTAGTGTTTTTTGAGTTAACGAGTTCTAAATTGACAAAAACTATAAATTCAATAAGAAATTTTCATTTCTTTTCAAGCGTTTTTAAATGTTACAAATTTATAAAAATATATTTAAGAGTAAATTGTAATTTTAGTCCATGTGGTTTATGTGGTTTGGGCAAACCAATAACTCCATACAAAAAGTCAGTTAATTTAGAGGTGACGTTTTGCCTATTTATTTTTGTTTTCTATTTTTTTGTTTCTCTTTACTTTTAAATAAAAAATTAAGTATTTATAAAATCCACCCCCTTCTAGAATTCAAGAGCGGTATAACAAACGCTAGAACCTACTCCACTACTCAATGCCACCAACTTAATTAAGTCCACTCATAATTGCCGTTGTCGGAGCATGGTCGTTCTCGTCATAACTGCAAGGACTCTCACTGAAATCACCCCATTGTTGATCACCATGTAAACCCTAGTCGTTGCATGCCCATATCTAGTCTTGGACTATAACAACCCTCGGATAAGACCCATAACAGATCATAATCAAGACCCCGAACACGTAAACTGAAACCGGCACGATAAACGAAGAAAACCCAGTTGGGTCACGTCGCGCTACGCGACAGTGATTTTAGAATATGGTCGCACGATGTGACGGCTCTTTGACCGCTAGCTGACACATGGCACCACGTGGCATGCCTACGTGGTAACTCATGCCACCTATGCCCTAGTTACCTCTTTCGCGCTACGCAAAGATAAACTGTCACACCCTAACCGATGGCGGAAATATCGGGATGAGACGAAAACGAGATTGCAAGAGACTTCATAACACTATGTGACAATATTAATTAAATTCAATTTTCATTTCAAGACTAATTGTCATATAAGTTTCAAATAAAAATAACAACATTGTTTCAAATTGTAACATAACAATAAAAGATAGATTAATCTAGGTGTGTATCTATGTCCACCTAAATTGCATTTCTTCTTGAACATCATCTCATCAATCAACCTGCAACATGTATTAAAATAGAGTTCAATGCAAAAGCAAAGGCGAATATACAAGGTTTTGTTACATAGCATTAGGGGTGTGTAAAAAACCGAATTAACCGAACCATAACCGAATTAACCGACGAAACCAAACCGAAAAAACCGAACCAAATAAAAAACCGGTGGGTCGGTTAATGGTTTTTTTGAAAACCGAATGTAGCGGGTCGGTTATGGTTATCATTTTTTCCATACCCACCATAACCGAACCGAACCGACATGTAATAAATCCTTGTAGGATTTAGAATTTTTCACCATATTTTTAATATTTGATGTTTTTTATAGAAGATTTTTAGTACTTATTGGTTTTTCATATCATTTTGTGATTTTGGTTGAATGTTTATTTGAATTTAAGGAATATATCATATCAATTTATTTAAATATTCGATAATAATTGGTATTAATATTATAGATTATATGTATTTTTTAATACTATGTAATATACTAATATATACATATATGCAATAACAATTTATTCCATGTTAAAAAAATTAAGCTATTTTTAGCTAAGCTAAATACACGGTTAATCACCCATAACCGACCCACTATAACCATCAAAACCGAATAACCATAACCACCATAACCGATCGGTTATGGTTATGGTTATCCAATAACCGACATCGCGGTTATGGTTATGGTTTTTGATCAAAACCGACCCAAACCGATCCATGCACACCCCTACATAGCATAATATAGCATAAAATAGTTTAAAGTGCTCATATCCAACATGAATCATATTAAGCAAGTTTACAAGCATGTCGAAACGGTGTATTTATATGTTCAAACCCAAGATTCCAATGCGTTAAAATAGCTTATCCCAAATAGAATAAAGGGAGGTTAACATGTTTGACTTAACAATACCCCAAGAATCGTGGGCGGTGCATTACTCCTATAGCGCTATAATTGTTAAGGCAGACTAGCAAAGTTAATGAAGCATATATCGACACAAATAGTTTACATTAGCATAACAAGTCTAAACAAGCATCATTGTCACACCCCGATATTTCCACGTATTATCGGTGGGCCCGGTGGGGAGTATCGTGACGTAGTTGATATCATCATAGTCAAACAACACAATATATAAATGCACAGCGGAAGCAAAAGATAAATATATTACAATCCGAATATAAAGTAATATCCAAGTATTACAAACGGAACGTAAAGGATCCACATGCGGATCTTAAAACATAAACATTGTTCAACAGACTTTAGACGCCTAGAACTTGCAAGATTCCTTATTAACGCCCTGAGCTTCCAGCCAATTACGTTCAGTACCTGTCACTTAACCTTTTTGGAAAATACGTCAGTTTACACTGGTAAATACAATTAACCGACTCATTTGAAAATGTTTAATAAAATTGATTTGAATGCACAAGGCACAACATATCTTTTATAACTTGGGACAATTATATAAAAATAATCTTGTATACAGATTTACAGGTTCGTTATACGTTCAAGGCCCGATGTAGAAACCGAGTCAAGATTAACAGACACGCCACAAGTATAAGCCCACAAGAGAGTGAGATACCGTTTCCCTTTAAGCAACTTTCAGTGTATGCCTACACCCCGTGCTTAAGACGTGGCCATTTTATAATACAATGATGTCAAGGATATCCGGGACATGGTCATTAACCCCTAAAGGCTTTTATTTCAAACAACACAGATTAAAACGAGTTACCTTAATAATTTAATCAGAATACGATTAAACATTCAATACCCGACCAAGCGGTATTATTATAATACCGTATCCCAAGCCCGTATAGGGAAAATAAGTTAAGAGTATTTACCTGAGCTAAATATAAATTCAATCCCAGCCGTATATCAATTTAGCAAGTACAGATAGCTTTTACTGGGCTCCTAATCTGGAACGAAGGTTTTTTAATAACCTATTAGAATCCTAACGGGTCTTTAATTAAGCCTTGACTTAGACCGGTTAGTTTTCAAAGGAAGATACGGTTCAAACGCATGATAAGCGAAGACAGGTTTAGAATGTGGTTTTGACCCGACAAGCTTGTATGCTTGTTTAATATGGGTAACTTAAACACATTCTGGATTTTGAGACAAAAAAAGATAAGGTTTGACCCGTTTCGGCTAATAAATGTAAACTAGTTACATAAGCCGATCCGAACGTGACAAGTGCGTAACGAGTAACCAAAATAGTCATATACAGGTTTCCTAAGTTAATATGCCTTAAATATGTTGTGATATCAGTAGGATACCTTCCATTATGCCCAAAACGAGTTTAATCTCTATATAAGCCCCGTAGGGGTATTTTGGTCATTTTAAAGATTGTAAAAGAGGTTAATTGAAATTCTGAGATTCGGGTCCGAATACATCAGTAAAATAACTTATTTTATTAGGTCATATCAGTTGGTAATAAGTCTTATGTGACAAAATGGTTTTAATCCCAAACTATGCGTTTAATACGCGTAAAAAAGCTATTTTAAGCGATTTCCGGGTTATACAGGAAATCTGAGTTTTCTGATCAGGTTATAAAGTTCAAAATACTTTATTTATTATATAAAATCAGTAGCAATTGAATTGGTGTCAAAATATTATGTAGAACTCATTTTATGACCGAAAAGGGTATAATCGGTATTTACCGAATCAAGGCCATAACCTTAGGTTATGAGCAGGTTAAAAATAATTAAAAATCTTTAAAAATCCCAAAATATTATATTACATCAGTGGGTAAAAGGTTTGGTGTCAAAAATTGGGTTTAGATAGGCTTTATGCTAATTGCGCCGTTTAATTACTAAAAGGCGTTATAATTACGCTAATGAGCATAACTCCTAATCTAGACCTCCAACTGATGTGATATTTTAAGGACATGTTTATAAATCAGTAATAAAGATTATTGTCCTTTCACATTTCCAAAATTCTCGTTTTATGGTCAAAAGGGCATATTGGTCAACATTAGGCATTTAACGGAAACTTGTAAACGAATCGGACAATCAACGATCCAACCACAGAGGGTTATACTTATACCATCATGTAACCTGGTCCTAAGGAAGCTATAAAGCATTTCCAAACTTATCTAAATCGGGTCAGAACTGAAGTCAAAGCAAAAGTCAAAGTTTTTGCGACTTTCGGTTCCGAGCCGGTCCTAAACTGAAAATTGTCGGATCAAACATGTTTAGACATATTCTTACATTAATTACTAAGTTATAAGAGTAATAAAACAGGTTGCAAAGCTTCTACGTTGTTACTTATGTTTTAAATCGCAAATTAGGATCATGTTGACTTTTTATAAACAACTTTGACCCGACAAAAGTCCTAGTTAGAACGGGAATCAGTGGGTGCCCTTTTAAGGGGTTATTGCCCACATAATTACCAACTTATAACTACTTTCAATTCGACTAATCACCGGACCATTAATGATTAATCGCTAAGTCAACCGTTAATTACGACGGTTTGACTTTTAAGCTAAAACTAAGTAAAAACTCAACTAGGAAAGGTTAAGCATACTTACCAAAGTCTAATGCACTATTAGAGATGGCTTGGGTCTGCTCTTATGCTCCAGGAAGCTCCAAGAAAGCAGATGGAATGAATGATCACAAAGTTGCAACCAAAGGCCTTTTTATAGTGATTTTGATTGCTTAAGATCATGACACATAAGGCTATACATGATCCCTGATGATTAACAAGTGTCCCTAAGGCCTAAGAATTAATTTAGGCAGCTCTTGGTGGTGATAAAGGGCATATATGACGTTTACATGGGCTGAACAGGCAACATAAACGAGTTTCTGCATCTGGGCATGCTCACGCGGGCCGCGTAGACTCTTAAGGAGTCTTACGCGGGCCGCCTAGCCCCGGCTGACCTGAAATCCAACTTTCAATAATTGCCATTTTGGTCCCTGGTCCTTCTACACTTGATCTTAACATGATTTCTTGCACTTTGAGCCCTCTAACTTGACTTTTAAGGGCCTTAATGTAGGATCGTGATCTGACCCAAATGAGTCGTTCAGAGGTGTTCTTCTCTATTTCAGGTGCGGAATAACAAGAAACAAAGGTAGATACAGTTGATTCTTCATTTTAACTACTGTTTGTATTGATTATAACACGAATGCAAGTAGTTCTTCACACCGGCAGCACCTCGGTATGGAATTGTACAACGTTACAAATGATTTCGTTCAAGGGCTATATATAGGGACTAGGTTTCGCTCATATGGACATGTCCACAAAAGCGAAACCCCCCCATTGTACATATAAGCGAAACCATCTACTAGGTTTCCCACATACGGACATGTGATTTCCCACATATGAACATCAGTGATTTCCCACATATGGATATGTCCATATATGTGAAATCAACTTTCTCGGGAAATCACCACTACTACTCTATATTCCCGAACAATGTACAATCAGCCCTAAACTAAGACACGAACTAAGATGTAGTCGACAGACAACTGCACCAACAGACTCCCCCCTTGAATGTTGACGGAATCTTCAGTGAGAGTCTTCAACATGACAGGTCTTCAATCTTGATCGGTCTTCTTCAGAAACTTCTTCCTGGAATCATGTACCTGGATCTTTCTCTGGTTCTAACTCTCGTCAGACTCCCCCTATCATTGAGTTGGAATCGCTGTCTGGAATTTGTTATCACCTTTGAAATCAAATCCTGGTTTTTACAATTTAAGCTCTTCTCAGGTTCTGATGTATCTCCTGGCTTTCCGTAGCAACAGGATCAGAAACCTACACATCTCAAACATACTATTATAACAAACATAATTGTGATTCAAATAAATGAATCAACTAAACATTTGAGAATCATTTTCATTAAAAATTGATCAAGAATTTAAAACATTCCAAATTCTGATTCAACTTAATGAATCATTTTAAACATTTCAAATCAATTAACCAACCCATCTGTTCATCATGTTTAGCCGTTGAGATTTTGAATATCAGCTTTCCAACATCAGTTGTCGAAAATCTTTTTGGATTTTTCAAAATATGAAACATAAATGCAATAACAGAAATTAAATGCGGAAATGAAATATGTACAAACACTATTTTTGTGAGTTTGTGCAAGAGGATCATATCAGTTTCTAAGA
Organism: Helianthus tuberosus; assembly: GCA_030545235.1. NCBI lineage: Eukaryota > Viridiplantae > Streptophyta > Magnoliopsida > Asterales > Asteraceae > Helianthus > Helianthus tuberosus. The sequence continues at coordinate 37,955,591 of CM060382.1, read as the reverse complement.
CATATCACCAACACCATTAAGCTTGATTACATTTTAAGTTCTAAACGATTCACGTAGATTGACGATATTGTTGTCCACATAAACTCAAACTAAAAACTTTCGAAATGCTTACCGATACGTTAAGGTATATTAATTTTGCACTAAGTACTTATGGACCCCACGATCTCAGCATATCCCCTCATCATGCAATACACTGACTCAAGTAATGCCTTTAAACTTTTATCAACTGTGATTTGTGCGAAAAACAAAGCAGAATGTTTAAACATTAACAATCAGGTTGATACTTCCGTATACGTAGAGAAAGTCCAATGTTTAAACAAAATAAGAAAATAAAAACAAGTTGAAGTTGTTTAGGCTTTAACCACCAGGTCGATACTCCCGTATACGCAGAGGTGATCCAAAGCTTAAACGAAACACAAAAGAAAATAAAGCAGAACGTTTAGGCAACAACATCCAGGTCGATACTCACTTATACGCAGAGGATGTCCGATGCTTAAACAAAATAAAGAAATAAAACAAGTTTAAATCTTTGCAAAATGAAATGCACAATCACAGTGACTTTTCAGCAAAGTTGTGAAAGTTCACAAACTTAACCAGTTTTATGTCTTTCGACAATCAGCGATTACTGAGCAGGCACACAATCAAGAAGGACAAAACTAAGTACTATGCTTTTGATCGTGTTTTCCACTAGAACTAGGCTTTTTGCTTTAGGTTTGTATCGTTATTGCAAATCTACTAGTCTAGCTGAGCCTACCGTCACATCTTTAGTGAGACCGTTTATCACATTTAGACTTTTCATTTCTTTAGCATGCTGTGATAGTCCACTGATTTTCTATCATTTCCTCTTATTTCAGCAAAACTCATTTTGAATTTTTCATGTTTTTGACATTTTCAAAATTTCAAAATTTTTTTAAAATTTTTACTCCCCCTAAAATCAAAATATGTCTCAATTTTGATTTTCTGGGAAAATTTGAAACAAACTGTACAAACTTGACAACATGATGAGAATCACTTCAATTCTCCATCCACCTGGCATAAACAATCAGAACTCCCCCTTACAACAAACTATTTTCCCATTATGATTTCAAAACACTTAAGTTTGTTTTAATCAAAATGGTTTTTCCGGAAAACAAGTTTTGTGTGTCTTTTCACAAATTCGGGGATCTTTCATCACTTTGTTTTCTTCAACCACTTGTAAAAACTAACATTTGTAAGATCAATCCACAAACATCACTTGTAGAAAATCAAGTACAATTTAATGTCCCTGATTTACCACTTTTAAATCGAAATCACTTTCGTGAATTTCTCAAGAAATATGCCGATTTATGTTCCACGCTTACCAACCTGGGAACTCCGGCAAGTCAGTTTTTTCATTTAAACAGATTCACCCAAGCCTGACGGTCCTTGGGTGATTTTGAATTCTTGTTCAACAATGGTGGAAAATTTGCATCATCCATTATTAAACCTGAATTCTCCATTTTTACCTCAACCAAAGGCTCCTCTGGCTTTGACGAACCAGAATCATTGCCTGCACATGGCTTGTCTGACTTTGACACGTCAGATTCATCGCCTGAAGGTGGCTTGTCTGACTTTAACATGTCAGATTCATCGCCGACCATTTTCTTCTTCTTCTTTTCTTCTTTCGTCCTCAGATTTGTATCCGATGAATTCGTCTTGCTTGACTTTGCCATCGAAGGAGTCGATTCATCAGAACTCTTATTTTTAACAGATGAACCCGAGGACAAGATCTTCTCGAGATACTCTCTCGCCTTCTTCCTCAGTCTGTCTTTCTGCCCCTGTGAAAGTTTAACTTTCTTTTCTTGAATTATCTGTTCTTGAACTTTAGGTTCTTTGGGCTTGACGTTGACTAGAATCTTTGCCAATTTTTGAGACTTAGCCCTCAATCTTTCATTTGATCTCCTTGGGCAATCTTTGGCAATGTGACCTCTAATTTGACAGTTAAAGCATCTCCTCGTCTCATAACTCCAACCTTGGCAGTTAACAGCAATGTGTCCTTGATAACCACATCGGTAACACACTCTGTTATCGTACCGATCACCATTATCAGCCCAAATGCTCAAATCATAGCATTGTTTGGCTTGGTGATATTCCTTCCTCATGTTTGCTGGATTTGGCTTTTGAGCACTGTGGTCCAACCTGCACCACTTATTGCCAACAATTTTTGAATTTTCATTTTTTACTTTTTGTAATTTTTTATTGCGATTAGATGATTGAACTGATGAGCTTTTATTTTCTTTTTGAACATTTTTTGATTTTTTATCCTTTTGTTTTTGTTCCACATTCTTCTTTACAGGTTTTTGCTTTGAGCATTCACCTTTCTCAGTAGAATGTAGAACAGTTTCTTTAAACATTTCTTTTAATTTCAAAAATGTTTTCTTTTTCTCATCATCATCATCATCAGTTTTCTCATCACAATCTTCAACTTTGACATTGTCAAAGTTTGTGACATTGTCACTTATTGGAATTGAATTAATAGGTTTTGGACAAGGAATAGTTGAAGTATTCACAAACACCTTCAACTTTTCTTCCCATTCCTTGATTTTCTTTTGAGCACACTCTGCTTCCTTTTCAAGTCGAATAAGCTTTTCAAGATGAGAATTGATTGCAATTTGTTTTTCAAGATTGTTTTTACCAAACAAATCTCTCTCATCTTCTAAAATTTTTATTTGACTTTGAAAATCTTTCTCAATTTTTACTTTTTCATTTTCCAAATTGTGATCTGACCCAAATGAGTCGTTCAGAGGTGTTCTTCTCTATTTCAGGAGCGGAATAACAAGAAACAAAGGTAGATACAGCTGATTCTTCATTTTAACTACTGTTTGTATTGATTATAACACGAATGCAAGTAGTTCTTCACACCGGCAACACCTCGGTATGGAATTGTACAACGTTACAAATGATTTCGTTCAAGGGCTATATATAGGGACTAGGTTTCGCTCATATGGACATGTCCACAAAAGCGAACCCCCCTCCCCCCATTGTACATATAAGCGAAACCATCTACTAGGTTTCCCACATATGGACATGTGATTTCCCACATATGAACATCAGTGATTTCCCACATATGGACATGTCCATATATGTGAAATCAACTTTCTCGGGAAATCACCACTACTATTCTATATTCCCGAACAATGTACAATCAGCCCTAAACTAAGACACGAACTAAGATGTAGTCGACAGACAACTGCACCAACACTTAAGACATAACCAAACTTTGTTAAGTCCTTGGGTAACTTTATGGTTACCCGAAAAGTCATAAATTTCAACGTTGACGCTTTTAACCCCTCGTATACGAATATTGTCATAACTTTCTCATATGATAACGAAACTTGGTGAAATTTTTATCATGTATTCTACTGAGCATAATTAATCGTTACAAAGCTTCGGGTTTGCTAAAAGGTCACTCAGAGGTATACTTTAAACATGCTGGCACATTTAATCCCTGTAGTTTGTAATCTCTCACTTTCTATCACAATTAGCTTCGTATGATCCATGAATCATTCGTTTAAGGGTATAAACATCATGTAGGGATATTGTAGGGTATATTTATCCATTGTTGACATTTTGAACCCTTATATTCACATATCTTCCATGTTTGTTAACTTTAGTCCTTCTAGAGTATTCTTTCACACGATCAAGCTTATGACACGTGTCAATACATTATAGGACGTGAATTTTTGAGGTGTTACATCCTCACCCCCTTAAAAGAAATCTCGACCTCGAGATTTGTTAAAATGATGGAAGCACTTTTTGTCGCATAATGGACTTAACTTCTATGACATATCTGGAGTCTTCCCAAGCTCCCAAAGTGACTCCTATATTAGGTACATGTATCCTTTTGGAGCTTCTTAACCTGTCGATCCTCAGTCGATACAGGACGCTCATCACGTCATAAATCTGCATATCATTATGTGATAGTGTTTCTTGACTTATTGGCGAAACACATCCTTCAGTCACTAGTGTGCAATGTAATGCGAGCTCTGCTAAGCTCCTTAAATAGGTTTTAGCTTATAAGCTACTTGATCTTGTTACATTCGATTTCCTTCGAATGATTCTATATACTCATGTAGGTCCCGAAATCTGAGGATCGATAACGAACCGAATCACTTGTTTATAGTAAACACGGTTACGTGTGCGGAATCCACGTAACTATGCCAAATCAAACATATAAAGCAATAATAACAACGGATTAATCAATGATACACACTCGATTGATTAACGGGATGAGAACCGATTACAACTGATACAAACACAGTTCAGACAGAATTTCGGCAGAGTTTTGTTACTATGGTTATTATCTCATCTCTGGTTCATAATGAAACATAATGATGTTTATATAGTCCCTGGGCCAAGATATCGACGAAACACAAGGTGTTTGACGAATCTGAACATGGGCCAGTCATTGGGCCTGAAACAGCCCAGTACATGACGAATCAGGGTGTGATTCGTCATGACCTTCAACGAAACAGAAGCTTGAACACTGGTCTGTTTCGCCATGATGTGATCCGACGAAACAGATCTGTTTCGTCGAGGACTGCAACTGTTGTGGTTGTTCCTGTTAACAGACAGCAACAATCAGCAACATATAAACATAGTAATGACCAAACTACCCTTTAATGCAACATGCATTGTTCATTATACTTTACATATCAAAAGAAACAAACAAGTTGTACACAAGTAGATAGGAGGATATCTGACTTGGTCAACATAACATACAGACTCGATAATTAATAAAAGACCATACAAAATACATCGTTAAACAAGACTAGTCACAGACACTAAAAAATGCATCAACAAACTCCCCCTTGTCTGTTACTCGTCTTTGGTCTTCTAAATCTTCCATCAGTGTTGTTCGGACCACGAACTGCCCGAATGTATGCCCCTGTAGTAGCAAAAACACGCTACTCGCTGAAACTTTAACGCTTGACGTGCATCTTGATCTTCATAGAAAATATCATGACGATATAATCTGCTAATATCAGCTTCAGACATGTTGACGATCCACATCGGATCCAACATCCGGTAATTTGCTCGATTGTCTCTAAACACAATTACAGCTTCATGAGTATCCGAGTCGTAGCACCATAATGCCATGTCTTCAAGAAAATCCTGCTTCATAGGCATCAATGGGATTTTATCTACAACCCTCAGAGGCTGGTACACAAGTTTATATCTGCAAGTGTTGGTGTCCGGATCAAGAGTAAACTTGATCGGTTGATAAACAGGAAATTGTGGCTTGTAGGATTCATCCTTCCAGCCTGACTTCTTGTTTACTTTCACCAGACGCTCAAATAACGTAGCACCATCGTATTTTGATCGATTGATAAGCTCAAGCCTTGTCAACGCAGAGACATCATAAAATGGCAAGGAAAGAATGCTCAGCAGTGAATTGAAATACAGAATTCCATATTCACGTTTAATAGCAATGCAGTGAATATCTTGAACAAACATCCAGCATAGAATCCTTCCACTTGGCTTCTTTTCAAATTGCAAATAGTCTACTTGAGCTTTTTCAGGTACAGGTTTGGACACTTTAGATAAAAACTGTTTTCTCCATTCAGAAAATGCATCTGTGTCTTTTTCAGACGAATTCCGATTCTTCAAATGCTCGTCTATGTCATCAATGTTTTCTTTCATCCAATTTTCATCAAACGATGCAAATTCAGTACCATCTTCTCTGACATATGTTGATTTTGGTGCTTCACCTTCAAACACAATCTCATCAATCTCTTCAACATTTGTTGTATCAGTCTCAGTAGACATTTTGTCTATCTCAGCATCATCTATTTCTCTCATAGACTCTAAAATACTCAATTGCTCCTGAGAAAGATCTTCTATTAACTCCCCTTTTCAAGCAACTCTCCTGTAAATGGATGAATAGCCTGTAGAGCAATATCAGCACTGCTAACTATAGAAGAAGTACCTTCTATCTGTTGAAATTTTCCAGTAGAAGTTCCCTGAGATGATTCAACAACTGTAGTTTGAACTGCAACAACTTCAGAAGCAAGTGCGGTTGGCTGCTTCTGTGATGTACCAGAGGTATCAGGATTTCCTTGGTCTTCCGTATCATCATCCTTTTTCTTTAGTACCTCTTGTTGTTTGCAATGATAGTCCCACAGAATGGCAAGCCTTCTCTCTTTCTCTTCATCAAGAGCCTTCAAGCGAGCATTTTCAGCTTTAAGCAAATCAATTTCAGTTTGTTGTCGCTCTATAACTGTTTGCTGTTGACCAACCGTTGACTTCAATTTGTTAATTTCCACTGATTGTTTAAGTTGATCATGCTTTGTGAGATTACCAAAATGAGATTGCCTTTGAAGACGATCAGCAGCTGCTTCAAGTGTAGAAAACAGATATTTGATCTTTTCATCTTGAGAAAATCCGGAAAATGTCCTATGACGTTCAGCACTGATTTGTGAAGTGGTTGCCCGGATTGCTGAAGCCATAGTTCTTTCAGGAACTGCCTGAGGAATAACAGATGGAGTAGCAGTAGCTGATGTAACAACTGGAGCAACTGGAGTTTCTGTAGCTGAAGTAACTACAGGAGCTTCTTGTACAGGCTCCTGAGGTACAGATTGTACAGATTGAGCTGGCTCCTGAGGAATAGATGAAGACTCTTGAGGCACAGATTTTCGAGTATAAGTACTCAAATATCTCCTAGACTTCTTCTTTTGTACTTCAACAGCTTTTTCTGCTCTTCTTTTTGTTCTTCTTTCACCTTCAGGATCCTCTGGAACATATTCTGGATCATCCTCTGTTCTAATCTTTCTATACCTTCTTACTCCACGTATATCAATATACATTTCGTAACCAGGTTCAACTATATGATCACTAGAACTCGAATCAGTTCCATCATCACCACTTGCTGACGAACTACTAGCTGATGTACCAGAAACAGCACCTTTGCTTGATGTACCAACAGCACCTGCATCACCTGTATCACCTGCATCACTATCTCCACTACTTTCATCATCATCACTACCAGATTCATCTGAATCAACTAGGTCAGGACCAAATTTTTCTATCCTTAACCTTTCCAACTCAGGTTCTTCATTGTTTGATTGGCTGTCTTCATGACGCCATTTGTCATTTGCTGGAGCAACATAATCATTATTCACTAGTGCGCCAAAAAGCTTCCTTGGAGGAACACTTTCTGTGTATCTTTTGGCCGCCATCGTCTTGATTAGCCGTAAAGAGTTGAAATTCATCGCCTCTATTTTCAAAAGATCATTTTCAGCTTTAGGAAGGTCTGGATGCTGAACATTCATAATCATTTGCAGAAACCGTGGATACATCCAAAACTTGTTCCCGGTGGTTCTACTACCAGTCCTTGTCATATTCTCTTTCATGTTGCTGAAAATATACTTTGAGATGCTAAACGGTTTGTTTAACACCAAAGCAACCATGAAACCAACTAGATCATCTCCAGCCATATCATATCCAGATCGTCTATTGCTGAGACACTGAATAAGAACATGCAATAAAAACTTGTATCTTAATGGAAGATCACCTTTGTTGATTTGTTTGACGAAAATATCTCCTTTACATTTCATCCTTAGCAAACAGCCTCGCGAACACATGATTGGAATTGAATATGGAGCATTCGGTTGATCTTGTAATTGAAGAACTTCATTCAATATCTCCGGAGTAACAACGACATACAGATCATTCACACGACCTCTGATAATATCCTTTCCATCGATTTGGACGACGCTTGCAGAATCCCAGAATGCTTTAATTAGAGATTTGTAGACGGGTGTCGAGTATGTAACAGCATGATTGATACGTGACTCCCTGATCCACTTCGTCATATCTTTAAATTCCGTGAGCTTGTCTTCCGGATCCAAATATGCAACTTGATTATGGCGTTTCTCTGACATAATCTCTTCTTCAGTTTTGTTTTCTTTCTTTATCGCCTTCTTGCGTTTTCCTTTTTCTTGCGGTGCTTTAGGAGCCATCTGTACATGAAAATGTCCAGAATAAGTCATATTTGATATAACATTGCATTTAGACATGTATGAATACACTTTCATGTATTCACATAACAGATAACCTATCTAACATGTCTACTGTGAACAAACAGCAACATCAGAAAACTGCTAAGGCATGTACGACGAAACAGAAGATCAACGACGAAACAGAAGTTTGAACGACGAAACAGAGGGTTGACCATTGACTGGTTTGATTCGTCGACTTTTTGATTCGTCGAGTCTATTTCGTTCCTTTTCTGATTCGTGATCTTTGATTCGTCGTCTGATTCGTCATATGTTTGATTCGCCGGAATTAGGGCTAATTTTGATTCGTCAAATTGGGGGTTTTTCTCAGTTTCGCCGTTTTGGGTTTAAACAAAAATCAGAATTAAACACAAACACATTCAATCATCTTTGTTTATACCCAAACCATTTATAACAAACCATAAATGATTTCCGAACAAAAAACCTTGTAAAAACAGTTGATAAATTTAACAAATACAAACCCCTGTTTTTGTTTATAAAAACCCACATTCAAATCAAAGCAAAACAAACATCATAACTTAAATCTATCAGATTCAGAAGGAAAAACACAAAACATGCAATATCAACACATATATAATCAAAGAAAAAACAAGGTTTCAAAGGGTTTCGGATGAAAAACCGAACGGTTCAAAGTGTTCGGAATGTGAATCAGAACATGTTAATACCTTTGAAGTTTGTAAAATTTTGATTAAAAGCAGATGTTTTGAGCGATTTGCGAGAGTAACCGTAGGTATGGGTTTTTGGTTGTGTGAAGAAGATGAAAACAGATGTTTTGAAAAAGTGAACAAGTGGGACCTATATATACACCGCCCTGTCTCGACGAATTAGTGAACTCGACGAAACTGAAATGGGCTCGGCGAAACAGAAACTTGGGCTTGAAATTGGGCCTAAACTTTAGCCCATGACGAAACAGATTTGGGCTACTGTGATTCGTCGTCTGTTTTGACGAAACAGATTTGATTCGCCGTCTATGGTCTGATTCGTCGACTATGGTCTGATTCGTCGACTATGGTCTGATTCGTCGACCATTCTGTTTCACCAACAGATTTTTCAAAACAGTAACACAGGGCTGGAAATATTTTGCAGTCAAAACAGTGGTAATATTTTGCAGTCTAAACAGATTATGAACACCTTTCCATTCAGTTTGAATTTTCAAATGCAAGAACGTTTTTATAAAGAGGGTTTCAGGCTTCCGGTAGAAAACACCAAGCAACAACTTCGGCTTAATCAAAAACGAACTTTACACAAATATACTAAAAACAAATTTAAAGCACGGTAAACTAAATGAAAATGCGGAAAACTGTTAAAAACACTAAACAACTGTACAAGTGCAATCTTTTTGCGAATCTCAAGGACAAGGAATCATACCAGCTTACGGTCTTAGTCAACATGATTTTGTTTCCTGTTTAAAGCTCTGGATAAGTATACTACCTCGATTATCGGTATCGTGGTCCACATAAGCTCAAACTAATCAGACATAATCATAATTTAAGAGATACGATTAACGGTAAGGATTATACTTACAAGTCGATGTAAATCCACTCACGACACATTCCCGTATCAAGGTATGCACGAGAATTCATCTTACCGGTGAGTATACCGATTATCATCTGTTTGACCGTATAAAAATGTGAGAAACTCACTTATTTGATTGAAAACAAGCCCTATGTGATAGAATCACTTATTGATGAGGAACTTGATTTTCAGATGCATGAGGGCACAGGAGCAAGTCCGTGAACAGGTCAGTACTTTCGTACAGCAGAGAGACGAACTTGACTCCCGCAAAGAATCTGTGATATATAATCACTTATTTTGATTGGACATGTGATTGTTGATCACTTATTGAGGTCGAATGCAGTATGTACACGTATGTATAGTATCATGGAAGATCTTAGACTTCGTCTCCGTTATTTTTACGGTTTGATACAACCATGATACCCAGATGATAAGCAGCATAAAGACCGAATATTTCAGATCTCGGCAATCTCTCAAACGAGATTTCGGTACTAAGACCATATGCCAATGAGCGGTTCCCACCTGACTTGAAGTCTGTTAGGTTTGTATCATCCTGCACATTTTAGTCTGATTGTGAGCCTATCGATACATCGTTAGTAGAGATACTTATCATTTTTCTTTTTATTTTGCATTTTGAGCACATTGACCGACCACACCAGTGAATTTCATCATTTTCCTTTATCCAAGAAACTCATTTTTTTTGTTTTTCTATTGTTTTTGAATTTTTCAAACGAAAACGACAGAACATAAAGACATCTTTTTGGATTTTGAACTTTTGCAATGTTTTTGTATTTTCTTGAAATATCTCCCCCAAAAATTCGCAAAGTTTACGAAAACTAAAATCTTTTTGAATTTTCAAAGTTTATAAAGAAAATATTTACAAAAACGATTAGCCAAAGAAGTTTACTCAGGTATCACCTTAATGCCATTGACCAAAAGTAGATAATCAAAACGTGATTTATCAAAAGCTTTTGTAAACAGGTCGGCACGTTGGTGATCAGTGGGGACATGAACGACATCGATTAACCTCTTATCAAAACAATCACGGATAAAGTGATATTTAATGTCGATGTGTTTAGTCTTAGAATGTTGCACAGGATTTCTAGTGATCTGTAAAGCAACATTATTATCAACAAAAATACGAGTAGATAGGAATTCTAAACCGTAGTCGCGCATTTGTTGTTGTATCCAAAGAACTTGGGAGCAACAACTCGAGGCAGCAATGTATTCTGCTTCACATGTTGATGTAGCAACACACGTTTGCTTCTTGCACTGCCACGTGACCAGGCGATTTCCTAGGAACTGACATCCTGCTGTTGTCGATTTGCCATCGATTTTGCAACCACCGAAATCAGAATCACTGTATGCAATTAATTCAAAACTATCATCCCTAGGGTACCAAAGACCGAGGTCTGGGCATCCCTTCAAATAGCGTAAAATCCTTTTGACAGCTGACTGATGAGAAGCCTTCGGGTTTGCTTGATATCTTGCTAGCAAGCATGTTGGATACATGATATCAGGCCTCGAAGCAGTAAGATACATGAGAGATCCGATTATGGCACGATAGTACGAGGAGTTGATGCTTTCTCCCTTCAAATCCGGAGTAATCCCGTGATTCTGCGGAAGTGGGGTACCAATGGGCGTTGCATCTGACATTTGGAATCGGCTCAAAATGTCACCAACATATTTAGTCTGATGGATGAATATCCCAGACTCTGTTTGTTGAACTTGAAGACCCAAAAAGAAATTCATCTCTCCCATAGCGCTCATTTCGAACTTTTCTTGCATAACACTTTCGAATTTCCTGCACAAAGAATCATTAGTAGATCCAAATATTATATCATCAACATATACCTGCACCAGCAGAAGATCTTCATCTTGTTCTTTGATAAAGAGTGTGCAATCAATAAGACCTCGTCTAAATCCATTCTCCAGAAGATAGTTTGATAAGGTTGCGTACCAAGCCCTAGGTGCTTGATGTAGACCATAAAGAGCTTTGTTGAGCAACCAAACCCGATCGGGGTGAATAGGATCTTCAAAACCTGGAGGTTGTTCGACATGCACCTCTTCTTGAACAACACCATGAAGAAAAGCACTTTTAACGTCCATCTGGTAAACTTTGAATCCTTTGAAAGAAGCATAAGCTAAGAAGATCCGAATAGCTTCCAGACGTGCAACAGGTGCATAAACTTCATTGTAGTCAATGCCTTCAATCTGACGAAAACCCTGAACAACCAGTCTCGCTTTGTTGCGAATAACAACTCCACGATCGTCTTTCTTGCATTTATAAACCCATCGTGTTCCAATTTTCTTGTAATTCTCCGGTTTTTCAACAAGCTTCCAAACACCAAGCTTTTGAAATTGCTGCAGTTCGTCCTGCATGGCTTCAACCCACGAATTATCTTTTAAAGCTTCCTTCCAAGATTTTGGTTCTTCTTGTGAAACGTAACACACGAAAGACCAATCATTTTGTAGACCAGATTCTCTAATAGCTGAATACAAACCAGCACTCTTGTTGTTTCTCAGCTGATTACGTGTCTGCACACCTTGTTGGACATCTCCTATGATATTCTGCTGTGGATAGGTATCGTGTATCCTCATTTCAGGATTTTCAGGAACACGAGCATTAACACCCAAATTGTTAATATTAAGATCAACAACCAACTCTACACCTGGAATATGCGTAGAAGTGGATGCATTTCCTTCAGCAGTATCATCGACTTGAACATGAGGAGTATCAACAGAAATACCCTGAACTGGAACAACTGGAGATTTAGTGCCTTCAGTCGCATCCAAATTTTCTTCATCTTCTTCTGATGACTCATTGTATTCATTAGCATTTTCAACTTCCTCATTTTGAACTGTGTTGTTAGACGAATTAGAACTTTGTGAGTTAACAACAACAGGTCTAACTAATGACGACTCAGCAGCATTGTCACTATCAAATATCATTCTAGCAGCTGCGGAATCTTCATCAAAGATTGGCAGATCAAAGGAGTTGAAAAGCCCATCATAATCGAACATCCAAGGATCACCTGGAGCTTTAACAGGATTTGTATATCTCTGAACCCTTACTTCACTCCATAGTTCAATCTTTTTGGTAGTCAAATTCCAAACACGAAAATTTGGTGTAGCATATCCAAGGAAGAAACCCTCGATAGCTTTCACTCCAAACTTTCCATCCGGATCAATCATAGTGCATGGACCACCAAAAGGTTCTAGAATTGAAAGATCAGGTTTCCGTTTCTGTAGAAGTTCGAAACAAGTCTTGCCATGTCTTTTAACCGTAAGAACTCGGTTTAATGTGTAGCAAGCAGTCGACACAGCCTCTGCCCAGAACTGAACAGGAAACGCCGACTCTACCAACATTGTTCTTGCAGTTTCAATTATTGTCCGATTCTTCCTCTCCGCGACACCATTTTGTTGTGGAGTGTAAGGAGAACTGTATTCATGAAGAATGCCTTTAGAAGTACAGAACTCATCCATAACACGGTTTTTGAATTCAGTTCCATTGTCGCTTCTGATCCTCTTAACTTTCAACGAGTAGAGATTTTCCAACATTGTAAGAAGATCCTTGAGAATGCCAGGAGTATCACTCTTGTGTGCCATAAAAGCTACCCAAGAAAATCTAGAGTAGTCATCAGTAACTACTAAACAATACACATCTCCGAACGTTGTTTTGTGTCTCATAGGTCCAAAGAGGTCCATATGAAGACGTTCGATAGGCATGCCAACAGTGTTGATTTTCTTCAAAGGGTGAGACTTCTTTGTTTGTTTCCCTTTCTGGCATGAAACACAGATATCTTGTAGATGAAAACTTCTCACGGGCACGCCATTCACAAGATTGTTTTTCACCAAATGGTTCATTTTTCTCAAGTGAATGTGTCCCATTCTTCTGTGCCAAGATATAGACTCCTTCTCCGTGGCTTTCGAAACAAAACATGTGACTTGTGCAGAAGTCGTAATCGCTTGACTCATATCAAGAACATAAAGATCATTGATTCTTGGAGCCGATAAGAGAATCCATTCATTAGGAATTTTGAAACCAGGTTTAAGCACATAACAACCGGCATCATCGAAATGCACGGTGAACTTTTTATCGCAGATTTGCGACACACTGAGAAGATTATGATCAATTTGACGAACATAATTGATCTTATCGAAACATACCACACCATTAGAGATCATTCCCTCTCCAGTGATGTAACCGCCTTTGTCTCCAGCGAAAGCGACATAGCCTCCTTTAATGTTTCTCACATCATATAGAAGCCGTAAGTCGCCCGTCATGTGCCTGGATGCCCCACTATCAACAATCCAATGACTATTGATAATTCCTCCTGGAACATCCTGCACATATCATCCAATGATTAGTTAAGGATGGGGACCCAAGCCAAAGTGGTCTTGGGTCGTCCCTGAGCATCACAAATAGTGATCTCGATTTGTTGATGGCTTTCCAAACAAACAGCTCCCCCTGAACTTTCACCCTTCCTAGGTTTCCAAGTTTGTTTTTGTTTACCAGATTGAGTTTTGTAAACAAATTTTGAAATTTCTGGTTTTACAGGTGAACTTGATTCCCTTGGAACAGAATTGACCTTAGGTTTTAAAGCCTTTTCTATTTTCTTCACATTTTGATGTCGTTGTTTCGATTCCTGTTCTTTAATAGTTCTTTTATCATGTTTAGGTGAAACAAGACGACATTTAGGGTGAATCGATTCAGGTGATGCTCTTTCAACAAATTTCGCTTTCGGAGTGTCAGCACAATCTTTGATGATGTGCCCAAACTCTCCACATTTAAAACACGTTCTCCTTTCAACAAACTTAGGAGAACTGGATCGACGATCAGATGTCGAATTTGTATAACCCGAGGTACTAGCTTTTTCATCACACCCGTTTGAATGTTGAGTGTAATTGTTTTGACTATCACGTTTTAAAATTTTGACTTGTACAAAATCAGTGTTTGACTTGTTAGCAAAAGTCTCAATTTTATCTGTACCCCTCGATTCCACAAATTTGACATTGCTGTTTTTCTTCTGATAACGAGCCCCTTTTGTTTCAAATTTTGATTTAGAAACATTTGGCAATTTAGCTCGTTGATCTGATTGTTTACCCTTAGAAGCAATAGGTTGTTGTTTTGAAGGTGATTTCTGATTTCCAAATTTCTTTTTGATTTCAGCTTTAGGAATTGGATTACATTGAGTCACAATAATTCCCGGAATCGGCTTTTCCAAAAACTTACTTGAATTATTTTCAAAAACATTATCAATCGATGATGGATTGACATTTTTAATTGGAAAATCATTATCTGAATAGATTTTAGAATCACCAACCAAAGTGTACAACACAATTTTACTTTTAACGGTAGACACAGGATCTATCACTTGTTGAACCACAGGTTGAACATCAGGGGTAGGAGGATCACACAGAATATGATTCTCAATTGGAACTTCTACTCCTTTAAGTTTGTCAAGTGATTTATCCTGATTACTCACATCTGATTCAGGTTCATCATCCGACGACTCATAGTCCTCAATGGTGGGAGGACCTTGTTTCGTAGATGTTGAATCTTTTTGCTCAGAATTTGTACTTGGAGAATTGTCCGATTTGAACCCTAGGCCAGTAGTAACTTCCTCATAATCAAGAGGCACACTGGATTCAAACCGTGGCATTTCTTCTTCATCAGGCATATAAGCATAATCATGTCTCAAAGGGGGCGGACACTTCTTATACCCAACACCTTTCTTGTTTCCCTTTAGTTGTTGAACATCAATAATGTGATCGAGCACAAATCGGGAGTTAGAGTAACTCTCCAATTTTTGGTTGATTGCATCATGCTCACATTTGGCAATGGCTAGTTCCTTTTTGGTTTCCTCAACAATGTTAATGTAATCATTTATACTAACTTGTTTATGATAAACAGTTTTTGTCACTTCGGAAACATTTTTCTTTAGAGTTTCAATCATAGATTTAAATTCTTTTTCGTTTCGAACTAAAGCCATATTCGCTTCTTTGCATTTAGCCATTTCAACAACTAAACTCTGATTGTGAATATGAATCGAATCACAGTGAAGCTTTATTCTATCAAATTCATTTTTCATATACTCACAATCTCTACAGTTGATAAGAATTTCAGATTTTACCTGACTTGTAGAATCTGAGACATTTGCCATAAAGGCAGTCTGATAAGAGAAAGATCCGTCTTCAGAAAAGAACTTCTCCATTTCTTTAGATACTACCTCAGCCTTCTTAATCAGAACTGATTTCTGACATTTCAACTCTTCTGCTTCATTCAATAAGTCATCAAGATTAGAACTTGCTTCTTTGCTCACATCAAATTCAGAACTCGAAGTAGAACTTTCTTCGTCAGAACTCCCGGTATTACCAGAACTGTCGTCACTTTCAGAAAATTCTTCCTTATGAACGTGCTTGATGTGATTGATTATCTTAGCATAACACGCTGTTCCTCCTTTATCTTGATCACTTTCCCCAAGTTGTAAAGACCAATTAAACCCTTCATCAGCTTGTACGGTTAAAGCACGACTTTCGTTTGATGGTCCAGACTGATTCTGGTTAGTGGTGTTGTTTACAGCCACTATCCCTTTTCCACGATTGTCTTGATTAGCATTTGAAGTACTCGTCTGATTACGGAATGGGTTCTGATTGCCTTGTCTGCTTGGTCGAGTGCACTCACGTTTGAAGTGACCCTTTTCACCACAATTGAAGCATGTAACTGCTTCTTTATCAAAACCGTACTTTGTATCTTGTTTGCTTTCCAAAGAACTTCTTCCTGTTCGAACCATAAAGTCCTTCGCCCTTCTAACAGCACTTGCGAATGCCCACTTTATATCCATCAACTCCATTTCATCACGGTTGATTTGTAGATAGTCTTCGTTGGTTAAATTGATGTTTCCAATTTGACCTGCGACCAAACCGCAGTAAGCACTGACCATGGTATTAATAAGTTCCATATGTTCCTTTGCTACTTCAATGCTAACATTTGAGAGGTTTGATGTATCAACTTTGACTGTGTTAGGGTTTGGAGTTGGAGGATTGTTGGTATAATGAGCTTGCTGTTGTTGTTGTGGTTGGACTTGTGGTTGTGGTAGGGATGGAATAAAACCTCCTCCAGAATATGCCTGAGGTTGAGTAGTGGAAACTGGAGGTATAAAAGGAATAAAACCTTCTCCAGAATAAGCCTGAGTTTGTTGAGGAAACGGAGAAGAGTTTGTATTTGATACAAACGCCGTTTGTAACTTTGGTTGCCTCAGACTAGCTGACGGGTCAAAACCTCCACCACAATACATTTCGATATTCTGAGGAGCAGCAATGCGTTTTGCTTTCCGGATTTCTTCATCATTCTTATGTTCCAGCTTCTGTACGAATTCATAGATAGTTATAGTGTCAGCATCTAGAATACCTGTATGCTTTAGAAGCTCAATGTATGGACTCCACTTTGGTGGTAGAGAATCAGCAAACCGTGCACAAACTTCCTTTTCACTTGCAACAACACTATAAGCAAACATTTCACTGATCAAATGATAAAAACGTGTAGTCATATCATTTAGAGTTTCATTTTCTAAGAACTGAAATGACTCAAACTCTTTCTTCAATAGATCATGCCGTGTCTTTCTGGAAGCTGCATTTCCTTCTCCTCTTGTTACCAAACAATCCCATAAGGATTTCGTGTCCTTACAATAAGAAAACTGATGATAAATATCTTTGTGAAGTGCTTGAGTAAGAACAACAAACGACTTTTTCTCAAATTCATAGGCTTTCTTGTCATTTTCTTGCATGTTAGAAAAACCTTCGGCCGTTGAGGCTGCTACTTCGAGAGCATCATTGCGTGGAGTAATGAAACACCTCCAAAGATCAGTGCTTTGACCTTGAACATATGTATGAAAACGACCTTTCCATGATGGAAACTCGTTCATATGATTCAACTTTGGCGGACGATTGTTGCTTCCCGTTTCGCTCTCGCTAATCAAAAGATTTTGAATGTTTTGGTTCTGATTGGATGCCAAAGCCCATTGTCCGGCACTTATAGTAGGTTGACCAAAAACACTCTTCACCCACGCTGCTGCGGAAGTCGGATCTTCACGTGGTCTCGAGTCCATACTCCAATCCCATGGACTAGTACAACTCATATTTGATGTATGTATGATAGTACCTGCACAAATTCTTGAAAACAAACAGTAAGCAAGCTGTTACAAGTCCTCTGTGTAAAACAGATCTGTTCTCGACGAAACAGATTTCACGAAACAGGTTTGTTTCGTCTAAATGAATGATGACGAAACAGACTTGTGATAATAGTGATTTGTGGCGAAACAGAATTTGTTTCGTCAAAGATGTTGTGGCGAAACAGACGCTTGATTCGTCAAAGATGTTGCGACGAAACAGATGTGATTCGTCGGCTGCTTGTTTCGTCAAAACTGGGTAAGAGACAGTTGATTTAGATATTTAAAATATCTACTGATCAGTCAAAGGATAAGACCAGACAGCAAGATATTTAAAAACTGACACAAGTAAGTTTGTAACACCTTATTTTCAACGAAACAGACTGAAACCAATTATCAACTTTTACACGAAAGTCAAGTTATTATTTTTATAAGTTGCAACACTTGTTTCTTGTTTCTTTAATAATTTATCAGATCAAGATTACAGTTTTTATAAGAACAACTATGAAGATTTTCAAGAACACATCCAAGAACATGAGTTTTCCGATGAGTTTTCCGATCACCGATAATTTTCCGAAACACGAAAATACACTAGATTTTCACTAAAAACCCGGTTTAAAGCATAAACAAACAATCTAACTTAGGTTTTTGATAAAAATCTTTAGCAAACAACACTAAAACAGCAGATTTATGAATATTTTTCCAGAAAATATAATTTTTCAAGAACAAATTTTCAGAAAAACACACACAAAATACTTGATAAAAACCGAACAAGTTTGATTTTAAACAAGGATAAGAGCCAATGCTCTGATACCACTTGTAGGTCCCGAAATCTGAGGATCGATAACGAACCGAATCACTTGTTTATAGTAAACACGGTTACGTGTGCGGAATCCACGTAACTATGCCAAATCAAACATATAAAGCAATAATAACAACGGATTAATCAATGATACACACTCGATTGATTAACGGGATGAGAACCGATTACAACTGATACAAACACAGTTCAGACAGAATTTCGGCAGAGTTTTGTTACTATGGTTATTATCTCATCTCTGGTTCATAATGAAACAGAATGACGTTTATATAGTCCCTGGGCCAAGATATCGACGAAACACAAGGTGTTTGACGAATCTGAACATGGGCCAGTCATTGGGCCTGAAACAGCCCAGTACATGACGAATCAGGGTGTGATTCGTCATGACCTTCAACGAAACAGAAGCTTGAACACTGGTCTGTTTCGCCATGATGTGATCCGACGAAACAGATCTGTTTCGTCGAGGACTGCAACTGTTGTGGTTGTTCCTGTTAACAGACAGCAACAATCAGCAACATATAAACATAGTAATGACCAAACTACCCTTTAATGCAACATGCATTGTTCATAATACTTTACATATCAAAAGAAACAAACAAGTTGTACACAAGTAGATAGGAGGATATCTGACTTGGTCAACATAACATACAGACTCGATAATTAATAAAAGACCATACAAAATACATCGTTAAACAAGACTAGTCACAGACACTAAAAAATGCATCAACAACTCAGAGCTTAACTAGCCTGATAATTTAACAAATTTGGCACACCCCTCTAGGGTGTTATCTTTTGTTGAATTTTATTCCTTTAACAAGAACTTAGGAGGTTTGCTATTTTCATAAATCCTTGATTTTCTGCCGAATACTGGCATCTTACAAATGGTTATGAATTTTCGTGATCTTATTTGTTGTTTCTAATGCAACTTTCAGATCCTGATAATTGGACTTACCAATCTATTGTCCTAACAATAGATGTTTAACATTCCATCTATACAAGGTCTCCAAGGGAGCAGCCCTGATACTTATATAACAACTATTATTGAAAAGCTTATTTTAAGGTGAGATGGTTAATCCAACCACTGCTCTAAACTAATCTTAAGGAATAGCTAATCCTTGTTGTTAGTCGAATAAATCGATGATCCTGGGCAGCTGATGGCAAATTCTTAATTGTTGCCTAAATAGGGTTGCGGTAACTAATGCATAAGCAAAATGAACCGTCTTTCTTAACTAACAATACTGAATTCTCAAAATATTGAGTTAGGCTTTATAAATCTATATCTTAAAACTTACTTAATCAGGGTTTCCGATTCTTCCAATAATGGTACTAGCTGTCTTGGAGATTTCATAATGATGCAGCCCTAAATGGGATATAAATCTTAACTCTACTTGCCCCTCGGGAGGTAAACAGGTTAGTCTTAGTAGAAGATCATCAAGATACAAGGAGATTACAGAGATTTTTCCAAATCTCGGGCTCCAGTTCATTCATATTTGCCTAGATAAGTGGCATATTTACGTTACGAGTCCACAGATTTAATCAAAGACGCTTACTTGGAAAATTCCATTCTAGATATCATCTTTGAATACCATTAGTTGACTTTAATACCGTATGACCATTGGAATATCCTTGTGGTTCCATGCATTAAACCCCCATACTGATCAGGCATGGAAGCAATCTATGGAACATATTAAGATACACCAATCCTCATATGGCGCTTTTGTCATACCATATGGTATTCGTAATCGATGGAGATCAAAGAGATATCAATTACATATGATGATGTACTTCATCTGGAGAGAGAGGGTACACTAGAATTTCACGACTGAAGATTTCTGACATGAATAGAAGAAATGGTTCCTATGATTTTCTATTTGTAAGCTTTACCTTACACTTAATATCTAGGGTTCTTATGGTAGATTTTTAAGAGTCTACTATACTTTCAATTTATGAAGGATTGATTGGTCTCCGAATCAAAGCAGAACTCTTTGCGTTCTATTCTACTTCATATTTTGTGCTTAGGGTTCTAACAGGCAGATTTAATAACTAACAAAATTTAATGACTTATCTGCATCTGAAACCATGGTTGTAGAAATCGGCCTAGGCGGCCGATTAATCGCCGCCTAGGCGCTAGTCGGTAGTCCACTGACTAATTTTAACCTAGTCGGTCCAATTAATCGGTAATCGGTCAAAGTCGGTCGTAGGCGGTCGTAATCGGTGAAAACCGGTCCTAGGCGGTCAAAAATCGGATTAATCGGCCTATATTAATCGGTCAAAATCGGAAAAAATCGGATAAAATCGGTCCTAGGCGGTTCTAGGCGATCAGAATTGGTCAAAATCAGTCAAAATCGAACCATACTATCTGAAACTTGAAGTATTTATGTGAATTTTGAAGTATTATTTTTATATTATTGGGTATATATATATAATTTTGAAAAAATACATATAAAAATCCCATTCCGATTAATCCCGATTAATCCCTAGGCTGTACCTCACCGCCCGACTAGCGCCTAGCGCCTTCTACAACATTGTCTGAAACAAACAATACCCTTGCATATACATCATGGATGAGGACGTACCGGTTATAATATTGTCATTTTGTGTGACCTCTTTTGCATCCATCTGAGAGACGTTAGCGTTGGTCTTCTTATCTCCTTTAAGCTTCTTAACATATTTTGGGCAATTTGATTTGATATGTCCTTTCTCGTTACAGTTGTAACAAGTCGCATCTCCTATCTCCTGGCATTCCAATGTTTTATGCTCACTAGATTTGCAGATCCCACAAGCCCTAGGCTGCGACTGGGATTTTGATTCGAACCTGCATTTCCCAAAATGGCGCTTCTTGCATGTCTTGCATACAGGTTTCTCGTTGGACTTTTGTTTGTTCTTCTTCTTAGAGCTCTGGGAGTTATCTTCCTCCCTTTTTCTTTTTAGCTCATCCTTTGCATTTGAGGCATGAACAAGATCCTCCTTATGAGTAAGGAAATGTGGTCCTTGATAAAATTTGGAGCGAGTAGCATGGGGCTCCCTGAACTTTTTCACAGCCTTCTTCACAGCTTTTCCAACAGCTGCGTCAATCATAGTTTGAAGAACATCTTTGGAAATTCTAAGGTTCACAATTGCAGCATCATTGGCATGTGTCGCATTATCCATAACACGATCAACGGCTGACTTATCTGAGTTTGCCATACTCGATATTGGTTCCTAATACCAATAAAACGATTTCTTAGTTGCAATCCAACAACTGCTATTCATCATCCTGATGGCCTTAACATATACTAACCATGGTATCAATAAACGATTATTCCTTTCACGAAGCTTCTGAATCTCATTATTTTAAGAGTTTTAACTAGTTTAACAAGTATCAAGTGTCGATAAATAAAGAATCAAGAATCCTTGAATAATATTTCGTTCAAACGAGAAATTGATTAACAGTTGCACATAAGTCTAATATAAATACACAAAATAGCTTTGTTTTCATTATGATCAAGAGTCTCGAATTACAAATGAAACAAAGAGAGTACAAGTGTCTAAATATAGAAAGTACAACACGTAATGCTAAAATAAGAACGTGCGAAAATGCGGAGCATTACATAAACCATGATCTCCGTCGCGTGACGCGGTGAGGTTAAAACTTAGGTATAAAAGGGACGTGATTTTGGACATCCAGACTCTCTCAAACTCTTTTCTTTTCTCTCGTAACATGGGTATTATTCCCGAAGCCCTAAAACTCTGCTCCGTTATTAGCGTGCTAAGCCAAATCACTGGTACGATACCCTGTCCGATCGATCTAAAACCAAATCAACGGATGTTTAAGTGCTGCCCGAATAAGGCTATCCTTTGTCATCTACGTTGTGGTTTTGATCTCGTAATTATCGTTAAGGTTTGAATTGGATTAATACACTAATACGTGTTGCATTGTGTGCTTAATTAGGAAACAAAGACTTCGACCAGAAGGATATTACTGAAACCCTAGATCTGCAAAGTGAGTCATTCTATTTTTATCAAATGCTTTCAAAACCCTAAATGTTTTCCAAGTTGTACTTATAGTGATTAAGTCTTTGTATTATGAAATTACTGCCGGTATGTGGGGTTTTGTATACACTACTAGTCTAACGTTGCTATTGGACGAAAAGTTAGCCAATAGTATTATGACCACAACCATCTAGTTGGATAGGTGACAAATACTGCTTGAGTAATTGTAAGATATAAACAAATGTAAAAACTTTTAATACTGTAATTACAATATTGTCTTTTACAAGAATTGAATAAACTCACCAATATTTTTCGCTGATCAAGTGTTTTTAAAACGCGTTTCAGGTTATTTACTGTGAAGAGAAGAAAAAGTGTTATGAGGCACTCAAGATTAAATAAGTGGCTATGTAAACCTGAATAAAACGTGTTTTGTAATCAAGGGTTATGTAACGCCCTGTGTTTCGATGCTCCTATAATTCTAAGAAAGTCTTGTTGGTGCATATTTCGTACGTCTGCCACTGTGCGAATAGTTGATAGAGCGTGTGTTGAATATTGTATAGAATAGAGAAGTTGGACAGGTTTTGTAAATGTCAAAGTCCATCTGGACGGATGACCATCCGGTCAGATGGCAATCCGATCGGATGGACACATAGTGTAGGTGATGTCTATAAATAAGGACTTGGGGTTCCCATTTGGATAAGCTTTTGGTTCCCAGAGGGGAAATGCTGTCCAACTGGTTTCGCGGTGCTGTAACGTTGTATAATCAATAGAGACCAGATTGAAATTGACTGCTCGGTTTCGTATTCTGTTTCTACTGCTTTCTTAGTCGTAATAATTGCACCGAACATGTCGGATCTGGACCGAAGCTCCGTCAAACTCGCCGGTTCCTGGAATCAGCGGTGGTATCAGAGCTACGGTATCTTTTTAATCGATCTAACAGTCGGTTAAATCACCCAAAGCTCATCAATTTTGGGTTAAACGAGAGTTTAGACGTTAAACAGAGAAAATCATCAAAATAAAGGTCAATTCACGGATGGATTTTGGAATTGAAGACATCATTCTGTTCAAAATTGATTCGCGCACAATCCTGTGAAGTTTCATCATGAAATTCACACAAATGAAGATTCTGGATCGAAAAACCGTGATTCGGAGTGTTCTTAAGCTGTTAGAATATATCCGATCGAATGGTAATCCGATCGGATGACCATCCGATCGGACGACCATCCGATCCATATCACTATCTTGCTTGAAGTCTTATTGAAGGTTTATATGCTTTCAATCGAATGGCAATCCGATCGGATGACCATCTGATCGGACGACCATCTGATCCATGTCACTATGGGGTGTTTGAAAGATCAGTTGTTTTCAATCGAATGGCAATCCGATCGGATGACCTTCCGATCGGAGGGCCATCCGATCCACAAACACATGTTTGCCCACTTTGTCCTTCGATCGAATGACAATCCGATCGGATGACCATCCGTTAGCATGTCATTCGACCAGATGATCAAATGCCTAAAAAAAGGCATTTTTTGATCTCAATGACAAGGAGAGTCTCCAGAAAAAATTGGTGATTGACAATTTTTTCAGATTTTTAACAACCAAGCTGGGTTGTTCGGGGACACCGTCTGGGGCTTCAGTGAACAGATTTGATGATGCGATCACGGATTGTGGAAATTAAGTGGGGTGGTCATGATAATGGTGCAGAATGTTTATTATTCAGATTATCTGACTATTTATGGGCCAAAACGTAAAATCCGTAAAGACGAAAAACTGACAATTGTGGCGAATGTTGTGGTATTCTAGTTTGGTCAAGTTTTTCGGAGAAGAGAATTAAAAACGGAATTCAGTTTGAGGGGGAATTCAGTTATAGATACGTCAGAATTTTCAAAAATGAGGGGGAATAAAAATTTCAATGTCGTATGTTGAAATTCTGGCATTTTTGAAATTCGTGACACTACAACAGTATTCGGGTAGTTTCGACTTCAGATTGTAAGGGGGAATGTGAATCTGATCGTGGGTGAAAGCTTCCGAGATCAAGATGATCCAAGGTGTTGATATTTTATCGTGGACGAAAGCATCGAAGATCTGAGAGTGATCGTGGATGATAGCTTCTGAGATCTGGATTATCTGAGGAAATGAATCTGATTGTGGACGAATGCTTCAGAGATCGGATTACATTACCAGATGATTTGTTTTCCAATGAAGATTTGCTGATTGTGGAGAATACCGTTTACACGAATCTGTCATTCTTAGGGTGCGTTAACGTGGATCACAGTAAACGGGATATCAGATCTTCAGGGGGAATCACGGATTTGAAGTTAACCAGTGGGATATTTGAAGTTTCTATCATTTGCCGGTTGATTTTTTGTACATTCTTAGATCGAGCAGGCGGAATGCGAAGATCGTGGTGCTAACTTGTGATATCAAAACCTGAGCTCGGATGCGGTTAAAGTTGAAATAGAGGATGTTGCATTGATTAGTTTCAAGTTGGTGATTGCTCGTGAAGGCTGCAGTTTAGCAAATCAGAGGAGAGTCGTGAACTGTGCAAAAGACCTGAAGATTCATTTAAGGGGGAATTCGTGCTTTACTTTGACAAAAGCAAACCCGAATCATCAATCGAGGGGGAATTTGGATAGTCAGATTTCAAAATACCTGATTGAAGTTGTAGAAAAGTTGAAGATTACAGAATATTCTAACACGGCTCAAGGTTCTCAAAGTTTTAAAGACGATTCGACAGTGACATCCGAGGGGGAATCTGTTGGTGCATATTTCGTACGCCTGCCACTGTGCGAATAGTTAGATAGATCGTGTGTTGAATATTGTATAGAATAGAGAAGTTGGACATGTTTTGTAAATGTCAAGGTCCATCCGGACGACGGATGGCCATCCGGTCGGATGGCAATCCGATCGGATGGACACATAGTGTAGGTGATGTCTATAAATAGGGACTTGGGGTTCCCATTTGGATAAGCTTTTGGTTCCCAAAGGGGAAATGATGTCCAACTGGTCTCGTGGTGCTGTAACGTTGTATAATTAATAGAGACCATATTGAAATTGACTGCTCGGTGTCGTATTCTGTTTTTACTCCTTTCTTAGTCGTAATAATTGCACCGAACATGTCGGATCTGGAAGGAAGCTCCGTCAAACTCGCCGGTTCCTGGAATCAGCAAGTCTTGTTGTACTTCCTATTTTGTTAAGCTTTTACTGTAACAACCCGTGTTTTGAAGTCAAAGTACAAGTCAAAGTCAAAGGAATAAAAGATTGCTAAATGCGACCTATCACTCCTTGCTTAACCATTGATAGTACTCCTTAACTTGTAATCAATACACTAGGACATGTTACTTTAGTTGTATTATGTGGGGGTAAATGCTAATAATCGCAGTTAATCGCTAACCAACTCAACGCTATCTCATCGTTATCGCACCGCAATACGAATTATGAGTTCTGGATATTGTTTTACGTGTGTGTGTTATTATGTGTTACTTGTGCATGTTTATATTGTTTGAGGTGATGTTAATCGCAAACGCAATCGCAACTCTATCACAACACAATCTCATCGCAACAGAATGGGCATGTTTAGGTTTATGACTGTTAGTTAGGTTATTTGTGAAATTAATGGGTAATACTATCTCATCACTTACTCGCAACGCTCAATGCACGAAATGAAAAGTTGAAAACTAACCCGCTAAACCCATCCGATCGAATGACCATTTGATCGAATAGTCATCCGTCCGGATGACCATCCGATCGGACGACCATCCGATCGGACTGCCCTCCGATCACACCACTACACCGCCTTTCTCCTCTCTTTGCCTATAAATATCACCTGTCACATCAACAATCATTGATGTGACAGCTCCTCATCCGACCAACATGTTCCAGCCCTATTTTCTCTCGATTCCTTGCGATTCTTGTAAGTTTTCAACCCAAATCTTGTACTTCTTTGATCTATGCATACTTCTTCATCATTTTCACCAATAAATCCTAACTTTTCACCATGAAATCGGCTGATTTGGGCTGTTCTAGGATGATGTCACATGGGTTCTTATGAACTTCAAAGTGTGACCTCATTCCACCAAGAACAACTCAGATCTAAGAGATTTCAACATGATTAAACACTGATTTCGTAATAATCTAAACATTTTCCAACTGATTTCCCCTTTTCTTCAACATTCTCAACTTTTCACATAAAACTGATAGAATCTGAGCTCATTCAGGCCTCCTACTCATTCGATAGTGGAATGTCGGTCTGAGAACGGGTTTCTATCAAAGAGACAACCGACGTAACGGGTTGAACATGAACAACCGTCAAGAACAGTGACTGATCAGACGGGGTGATTCCCATCCGATCGGATAACCGCAAAACTTTCCGAACTTAACAAATTTTCACAAGTCTCGGGACGAACTGGTTGCTGAACGGACTGCCGTCCGAACGGATTGCCATCCGATCGAACGATAATCCGATCGGATGACTTGTGACGTTCAATGCTTGTGATATTTTCCAACGTTTAGACATTTTCACAAAATTACAAAAGAAGTTAGTTTCAAACGAATCGCCATTCGATCGGACGACCATCCGTTCGGATGACCATCCGGCCGGATAACCTAAATTGTAGAAACACTTCTTGTTTTATAAAATGCTACAACGAAAACTTCAAAGTTCCATCATACACAAACACATCCATCCCAAACGGACAACCCTCAGAGCTAATGGCCATCCGTCCGGAAGGCCATCCGATCGGATGACCATCCGTCCCACAATTCACTTGCCTTGTTTTACACATCGTT
The DNA here is from genome assembly GCA_030545235.1 of Helianthus tuberosus. Taxonomy (NCBI): domain Eukaryota; kingdom Viridiplantae; phylum Streptophyta; class Magnoliopsida; order Asterales; family Asteraceae; genus Helianthus; species Helianthus tuberosus. Next base: position 37,928,286 of record CM060382.1, on the reverse strand, counting down.
CAACGCTTATACTATCGTAACTGTGTTCAGGCTAATCTCTCAGTACCCCCTTCAGTCCAAGAGAGTGTTTATTTACTAAACACAATATGTGAGTATACTCGATCCCTTCTTGCTTTAAGCACTTTTGGGTGTTACATACGTTACCTATATCAAATCACATCAATCACACAACGCAAACACTTTTTATACGCTAACCGCTCTGCATGTTATACGTGTACTCAATGAATGCTTGTATGTAATGTTTGCACAGTGATTGTTGCCTGTCACCTTAGCAACGATAGTACTATAGTTTGGACTCAGCACCTGTCGTGGACGGGGGTTGCTAAGGGTATTTCTTCACGTGTCACAGTGGTGATATGTGTTGCGTACTCTACAACTTGCAGTCACGTCTGTGCATATTTCATTGTCGATAACCTACTTGCTTCACATTATGCATGTTACATGCTGGTTATGCGTAACTCGCTTTCGCTACTATTATACTACTAAACTTGTATGCTCACATTTACACTATGTGTATTGACTGTTATTTTAACGTATGTGACAGGTGTTTAAGATGCTAGGATTGCTTGCTATCATGGAATCAAGTCTAGGGGAGTCTAGAAACAAACAATTAATATTTGAGTTGTCGGAACTATGATTTATCTTTGAGATAACTATGTCTGTAATAACTGCTTTATTTGATAAGTTATGGTATGGGACATAATATTAATCATCTGGTAATTTAGTTGTTATGGGATTTATCCTGGACAATCTGTTTCGCTCAGTGCCGCACCCCGATGATTCCGCCATCGGTTGGGGTGTGACAGATTGGTATCAGAGCCATAACTATAGAGAATTAGGCAAGACTCGACCTAGTCCGGGTCGATGTCTTAGAAACGACCTAGTCTATAGTCTAAGTACCAACAGACCGACTTGTGCGTACCCGGTAGGGGTTTTTGTACGAGCTTAGTTACTATTCTCGCTCGAACATGCTGAACATTCCACTCTAGTGGGAACGTTGCATACTACCGTTTCGCGCAAGGTCAGCCTTTCCTAAGGCTAGCAACTCGCACAATTTTCGAAATTTCTTGTGTAAGCAAGGGATCTAGTCGAGACTAGGTATGAAAGCCGCAAACTCTCGATGAGATCACTCGCGGTCGTGACTTTTTGCTATATACATGAGAATTTGCGTTGAATCAGGAGTGAAATCCATACTTCGACGCAATTCTCTCTCTATCTCGTGATTCTATCACAAACAGGAATGCAGTTGTTGAGTTAGGGGTGAAACCCGAATCTTGATGACTCGTTCTACTCTTTATTTTGGTTTACGGAAACTCTCACCAAAGTCTCGATGAATTCCAACGACTTGAGCGGCGAGAATGACCGAAAGGACGCGTGCCATTCACCGTATGCCAGTGATAGAGCACAGTCTATTAGGCCAACGCGCGTACTCCAAGTCTTTGTAAACAGTCGGACCATTTTGGGTAGCCGATGTCTACCACCCAAGACAATCCAATGGCTGATTTTATGTGTTTCGATTCTGAGATTGCAAACCGCTGACTCTGTGATTTATCGCTTTTATGTATGATTTCATGAGAATTATGTGTTTTATGTGGTTTTATATGTTATTTGTTAGCGCTTTGAGGTAAACAGTGCTGTGACACTGATGGTTTCGATTCCACATTTCTCGCTCCGCCAAAACACACACAACTCACACCACGCAAACAAATCGTACGCTATACTACACGCTATGTACTCGCAATCACTACTTCTCGCACTCGCAACCCTCAATCGCTCTACGCAGCTGTGAAAGATAGGTGAATATGTGCAAAATATAGTGTACAACGTGGTTGTGTCGAACTATGTGCTTATGTGCCTACGTGATTATGTAACTATATGATTAGATGTGTTCATGTGCTTTATATAGAGTAGACTTGGGTAATTCGATTGGCTATACTCAACTTAATCGAAATCGCGTCTGAGTCTTATGACGATGTCTGTTGCAGACAATGTCGTCATCTTATTCCCGAACTGTACGACGAAATCACGCTGACAAACGCATCGCATCGCTAGTCGCTAAGCAAATGGCCAAGGTCATTCTGCAAATTGTCAGTGAAATCAATGAAGTCGCTAGCAAGTCCTCTGAGGAATCAAAGACCGACTCACCACGTGCCACTTTTAGCTTCAAGCAGTTTAAGGCCTGCGGCCCCAAAGAATTCACCGGAGAAAACGGGCCTACTGCCATGTTTCAATGGTTTGATTCAATTGACTGTTATTTTAACGTATGTGACATGTGTTTAAGATGCTAGGATTGCTTGCTATCATGGAATCAAGTCTAGGGGAATCTAGAAACAAACAATTAATATTTGAGTTGTCGGAACTATGATTTGTCTTTGAGATAACTATGTCTGTAATAACTGCTTTATTTGATAAGTTATGGTATGGGACATAATATTAATTATCTGGTAATTTAGTTGTTATGGATTTCTCCTGGACAATCTGTTTCGCTCAGTGCCGCGCCCCGATGATTCCGCCATCGGTTGGGGTGTGACATTTACACACAAGACGATCGATCATAATGGGGAATAAACTATTTGAATCTTAATTACGTAAAACTATGTGAAGCTTTTACTCCATGTGACGCTTGTGATCCTTCTCCTATATGAACAATGTGTTGCTTAACTCATGTGATACTTTTATATAAACAATATGATTCTTAACTCTTAATTCTCGACTCTTGTGATGCTTTATATATATATGAATGATGTGCATATTCTAGAAACTTGACACTTGTTATGCTACTTACTGAACGAGAAACTAGCTTAAACGCAAACTTGAAACACGGAAAATCATTGTGCAAATTTATGACATAACAATAATCTATGCAACGCTTAACCTAACTCGCAAAACGAACCAAAGTCGGAAAACTAGCAAACGAGAATCGGATGTCCGCTCGGATCCGATCGGATGGCCATTCGACCGGACGCCATCCGATCAGCTGCCATACTTGCACCGACTTAACCATTCGACTAGCCCTGTCACTGTCACCTATAAATAGAGCACTTGACCTCCATTTTCACCTTTCATTCGGCTCATTTGCTCTCAAGCTCCTAGACCCTTCCAATCACGATTCGAGGCCTTTTCGTAAGTATTTCATCTCAAATCTTGTACAACCTTCATCCTTAATCACTTCTACACCACATTCTTCCTTAAAATCACGCGAACACTTCAACATTTTCTCGAAAACCAACTGATTTGGACCTTTTTGGAGGTGGTTTTCACTCGGTTGCTCATGAAAACTGTGGTGGAGCACCGTTAGACCAAGATTGGTGCTAGATCTAGTAGACTTTCACAACTTTTAAACAAAATCTAAAGGAATCTCATACTTTTACACCAGATCTGACGGAATTTCACATGTTTCCGGCTCAGATCTGATAAACTTCGCATTTTACAACTGATTTTCAAACTTTTCTTCAATTTTTATACAAAACATTGGTTAAATCAGACTCAAACAGACTCTCGACTCGTTCCTTAGTCGGAAGTCGTCTTGAAAACTGAATTCCACCGGAAACCAGACCGATTGACGGGTCCAAACATGAAATTCCATCTTAAACAGCTAGTCGGTTCGAAAGGGGTGATACCCATCCGATCGAACGAGCTGGATTTGATAGGTTTCCGTTGTTTGACGCGTTGTCACACCGTCTCCGTTAACTCAAAACTTAAAAATTTTACGAAAACTTCACACACTGGCCATTTGTTCGAATGGCCATCCAATCGGATGACCATTCGTCCAGATGATCTGATTATGATAACACTGTTGTTTATTTTACAGGACACAATGATCAAACACTTAAACAAGTTCACAGACACCTACACACTGTTCGAATGGCCATCCGTTCGAATGGTCATCCGCTCGGATGACCATCCGAACGGATGAAATGGTCATCCGTCCGAATGGTCGTCCTTCCGGATGACCATCCGCTCAGGTAGTCTGCCAGACACTTTAACTAGATTTTACATGATTCGACACTATGTTCCCGACCGGGTCAGCACATAGAGGACTTACGCTCTGTTCCCCGCCCGCAGGCTGTTCCAGCGCTCCATTCGATCCAATTAGGCAGTGTTTGGTTCTAAGCACCCACTGTGAGTATACTCGATCCCTTTTTGTTTTAAACACTTTTGGGATGCAACATTTATTCTATATCAAGACACTTGACACTTGAAACTTATTTGAAACATACTCTATCTGCATTAAACATGAAAACATGATACTTGTGATACTTGAGACTTTTATGCTATGTGAACGCTTGATTCTTATGTGTAGCTCTCCTTAACAATTATAGCGTTATAGGGGTAACGCACCTCTCCTTGAGTCTTGGGGAGTATTGTTAAGTTTTTGATTCTTTTACCTCATCTTCGATGCGTCGAAGTAGGAAAGGCACGTTAACGCGTTGGAGACTTGGGTTATCATATGAACCACATTAACTAGCATGTTGAAACTTGTGATATGTTACGTGATGTCGTGGTCACAATCAAATTAAATCCAAATACAACTATTAGATAGCGGTAAGTGGGTATCGAACACAGGGAGTTTGTGGAATATGTGTTATCTAGATGTATGTCTAAATTAACTGCAAGAAAAGTAACTTTTAATGATTTGGATTGTTTGTTTTTGAAACCTAAAATTAACTAAATAAATTGCAAAAGAAAAGTTTGGTTTGTAAACAGTAGAGGAACAAATGACCATCCTAAGTCTCTGGTTTACTTTGACATTCATGTTAAAATTCACTAGAAAGAACCACATAGACATGGTTCGTGTGTTGTTACTTGTTGTGATGAAAGGAAACTAAGTACTCGGATTAGAAGTATGCGAGGTTGTTACCCGATGACCAATTAATCAATACCCAATCCTAATCCCGCCCATGATATCTCGATTGCCAACGGCACCAAGAACGTATGGTTTAGACTAAGATTAACATACAAATTAACAATTTACGAACAAGCAAACAACACACCATAATAAACAAACAAAAGTTGCAAGTCTATTATTCTAGAAATAAGAATCAAAACACAAATGTCTTAGACAAACCTTCAACCTAGGATGATCACCATAAGCTTAGCCACTCATGACTTGGACAATCATCATCACATACATATCAATGTTCATAGGAATTAAAAACACTAACAAGATGTTTAGAAATTGTTTCAAGCTCTCAAGAACACCAATAATTCGCCCCTAGACTGCTGGTAACCGAATGGGATTGATTTGATTTGAAAAGACACAATAAAACATCATAAATTAGGGCAGTTACACATTTCTCGCTGGCCTCCACCGTAAGCTACGGTGGCCACCGTAGCTTATGGTGGCTTGGAATGGCTTACGGTGGGTTTCTACTGCCTTACGGTGGAAGAAAAATGCTGGGGGCTACCGTAATTTACGGTAGGCTTCAGCATGCAATTTTGTTTTCAGCATAACTTTTTCGTTTCAACTCCGTTTTCTTCACCGTTTTCGCCTACGTTCTCGTAATTTCATCCTCTATAATGATATCCTCTTAATTCTTCCATACCAATAATTGATTTTTTTTCATTTATTCTCCGTCTTTCAATCTCCAATCCAGTTGCGCCTATTCGAAGCTTCATTTCCACACTTTTAAGCCCCAAATGTACCTGAAACACAAGCAACCATAGTTATCTAATTCTAGACAATTACCCGATTAAATATGGGATTTTAATATCATTTATACCACTTAAGGGTTGTCCTACGGACTACCCGTCACATCCCCACACTTAACTGGTGATTGCCCCAAGCAACCCGTTCAACAAAACACAATTTATTCAAGCGATCAAGCACAAACCAAGCAAACAAATGTCCTCATTTACTAACTCTTTCTTAAAATTGCACATGACACACCCCTCACAAAACTCTCCTCTCGGCGACAAGCAATAACTAGCAAAGATAAGCTAGAACACACTTAAAGCAAACGGGTGGTTGCACGACAATAAGCTTGTAATTAAATCGGTCCTTCGCCTAAATGATTTGCTAAACATGCCCGTGAATCAAAGGAACTTAGAGGTTGAAACGTGGCAAGGCAAATGGGTAGGAAATGGAAATACATATGCGAGGTAGCTAACGATTCAACCCAGTCTTTTATTTCTAACTAAAACAAAACATAAACAACTATATACAAACTATATCATTCATTTTTTTCATTTTCATGGCTTTTTTTTTTCATTTTCATTGCTTTTTTTTTCTATTCTTTTCATATCTCTTTTTTTTCTTTCGATTTAACAAACATAACAAACAAGCATACTGGAACAAGATGATTATACTAATAGACCAGGTCAAATACGGGTTAATTTTTTAAGAGAAAGTAGGCACGGGTTAACAAAAGATCTGCTCAAAGCTCAAATGGGCTACTAAATTCCAAACCCCCGCCCCTCTCGCTACCATGCTCATATATATAACTTATGAGGTCCAACCCCCCAAATCCCACACTCGCATACACCAAGACGAGGCAACCTAATTGCCCTTATCCTTTTCACATGCATATCAAGCTAAGGCCTCAAACCGCATTCAAGCAAAAGTTCTAATGCACCACCACCCATTGCCACTCTCATTAAGAAAAAAATGTATTCTAATAAATTCAAGTAGTGGCTCAACTCTCACCAAGAAAGAACAAGGGGATATGGGTTGCCGGTGTGTCATGCAATTTAATACTCAACTGTTCAATTTGGACCATTTTTCGCTTGATTTTTAAAAATTTCACAATTTTTTCAAAATTTCCCCTCATCCCCACACTTGGGATACATTGTCTCCAATGTATGGTTTTAAAGGGAAGATCGCTTAAACCACTACAAAATCAATTGTAGCTTTTCCACTCAAACCCAAATTTCTTTTTTATTTATTTTTATTCTTATTACTAAAAACACCACCAACTTTCACAACCCATCACTAAACATATCAAAACACCACCCATCCACCCAACCATGAACATAAACATGAATATATAAAAAGGTGCACACAATAAGAAAAAGATACGACCTGATCATTAAATCAGCAGTGTTGGTAGTGATGCAGCTGAGGTAATCGGACAGGAACATAAACATCTCTTGGATTCACCGATATCTCAATGGGGATGTTGCCAAACATCCCCACACTTGAATCATTGCATCCGCGAGAATCGAAACGTAGTAACCTACCAAAACACAAACACAACACCAAAACAAAACAAAACAAAACACGAATACAATACTCTACATCCTCGGGCGGCCTCTTGAGAGCGCTAAGTTTAAAGGTCTTCAGCCAGACCATACCTGATAAGTGTTACGGTGGTCTCAATGCACACTTACCCAAAACATTTCCAACAAATGCCCGGAAATTTACATGCCATCTCCATAGGTTTGTTAGTATAATTGGCATGTTCATACTGCACTTGCGGGTTTCTCTAATCCACTTCATGATGTATACCCTGATGTCTTGTAGTTTCACCCGTCTCATCTTCTTCCTCGAACCCTCTTCCCCACACTTATTAATTTGAATGATTGATATGGGAAGAGGTTCGGTACACATATTCATCTCCTCAGACTGTTCAGCCTCATAATCTGCACACACCTTCTGATCCACCAGTGACTCTTCATTAGATAAAGGACTCATTGGTGTGGTATTATCCTCCACAACCTCCTCCTTCATGTGAGAATAATCTCTAATATCATCAGGTAATGGTGAGAGGCGTTGTTCTATCTCTATCTTCATTTTTAAATTCTGACACTTAGAAACTAAACAGCTGATTCGATCTTCATCGGAAAGGTTGGGTGCTGATAAATACTTCTCGAGTTTAGACAAATTTACTTCCAATATAGCAAGCTCTTTCTCCTCCTCGGTCTGATAAGCATAAACACCCTCGGGCTCAGAATATTCCTCAGGATGGTACTGTCGATATCCCTGATACAGTCTTAAGATGTGCGCATCCATCATTTTTTTATTCCAATACTTTGGGTTTTCCGAATACACGGTGTACACATCATAATCATAAGTATGAGCATGACCGCAACAGAAACATTGACCATCTATCCTTGTCTCATAATAAACATCCTCGTCCCGATCATATCCATCCGAGTAATAATCATCCTCCATTTCTGATTCATAATCAGCAACGTATGATGGAGGTGGAAGCTGTGAAACATAAGACACCGGTTTTCTATGCGCCCTCCTGTAGTGGGCCTCGTGGCAACCAATACACGGATGACGTGGACCCCCGCACAATATACACGTAGAAAAGCTGAAATCTGTGTAATGCTCTGTCATTCTACACAACACAACTCAACTACCAAGTGTAAATCACGAACATCAAAGAAAATCTTTTTGGGATTTTTATTTTTTTTTATTTTTTATTTTTTAACTAATACACAAGATAACACATGTTGCGCACTACTCCCCGGCAACGGCGCCAAAATTTTACGTGATGTCGTGGTCACAATCAAATTTAATCCAAATACAACTATTAGATAGCGGTAAGTGGGTATCGAACACAGGGAGTTTGTGGAATATGTGTTATCTAGATGTATGTCTAAATTAACTGCAAGAAAAGTAACTTTTAATGACTTGGATTGTTTGTTTTTGAAACCTAAAATTAACTAAATAAATTGCAAAAGAAAAGTTTGGTTTGTAAACAGTAGAGGAACAAATGACCATCCTAAGTCTCTGGTTTACTTTGACATTCATGTTAAAATTCACTAGAAAGAACCACATAGACATGGTTCGTGTGTTGTTACTTGTTGTGATGAAAGGGAACTAAGTACTCGGATTAGAAGTATGCGAGGTTGTTACCCGATGACCAATTAATCAATACCCAATCCTAATCCCGCCCATGATATCTCGATTGCCAACGGCACCAAGAACGTATGGTTTAGACTAAGATTAACATACAAATTAACAATTTACGAACAAGCAAACAACACACCATAATAAACAAACAAAAGTTGCAAGTCTATTATTCTAGAAATAAGAATCAAAACACAAATGTCTTAGACAAACCTTCAACCTAGGATGATAACCATAAGCTTAGCCACTCATGACTTGGACAATCATCATCACATGCATATCAATGTTCATAGGAATTAAAAACACTAACAAGATGTTTAGAAATTGTTTCAAGCTCTCAAGAACACCAGAAATTCGCCCCTAGACTGCTGGTAACCGAATGGGATTGATTGGATTTGAAAAGACACAATAAAACATCATAAATTAGGGCAGTTACACATTTCTCGCTGGCCTCCACCGTAAGCTACGGTGGCCACCGTAGCTTACGGTGGCTTGGAATGGCTTACGGTGGGTCTCTACTGCCTTACGGTGGAAGAAAAATGCTGGGGGCTACCGTAATTTACGGTAGGCTTCAGCATGCAATTTTGTTTTCAGCATAACTTTTTCGTTTCAACTTCGTTTTCTTCACCGTTTTCGCCTACGTTCTCGTAATTTCATCCTCTATAATGATATCCTCTTAATTCTTCCATACCAATAATTGATTTTTTTTCATTTATTCTCCGTCTTTCAATCTCCAATCCAGTTGCTCCTATTCGAAGCTTCATTTCCAAACTTTTAAGCCCCAAATGTGCCTGAAACACAAGCAACCATAGTTATCTAATTCTAGACAATTACCCGATTAAATTTGGGATTTTAATATCATTTATACCACTTAAGGGTTGTCCTACGGACTACCCGTCACATCCCCACACTTAACTGTTGCTTGCCCCAAGCAACCCGTTCAACAAAACACAATTTATTCAAGCGATCAAGCACAAACCAAGCAAACAAATGTCCTCATTTACTAACTCTTTCTTAAAATAGCACATGACACACCCCTCACAAAACTCTCCTCTCGGCGACAAGCAATAACTAGCAAAGATAAGCTAGAACACACTTAAAGCAAACGGGTGGTTGCACGACAATAAGCTTGTAATTAAATCGGTCCTTCGCCAAAATGATTTGCTAAACATGCCCGTGAATCAAAGGAACTTAGAGGTTGTAACGTGGCAAGGCAAATGGGTAGGAAATGGAAATACATATGCGACGTAGCTAACGATTCAACCCAGTCTTTTATTTCTAACTAAAACAAAACATAAACAACTATATACAAACTATCTCATTCATTTTTTTTTCATTTTCATTGCTTTTTTTTTCTATTCTTTTCATATCTCTTTTTTTTCTTTCGATTTAACAAACATAACAAACAAGCATACTGGAACAAGATGATTATACTAATAGACCAGGTCAAATGCGGGTTAATTTTTTAAGAGAAAGTAGCCACGGGTTAACAAAAGATCGGCTCAAAGCTCAAATGGGCTACTAAATTCCAAACCCCCGCCCCTCTCGCTACCATGCTCATATATATAACTTATGAGGTCCAACTCCCCAAATCCCACACTCGCACACACCAAGACGAGGCTACCTAATTGCCCTTATCCTTTTCACATGCATATCAAGCTAAGGCCTCAAACCGCATTCAAGCAAAAGTTCTAATGCACCACCACCCATTGCCACTCTCATTAAGAAAAAATGTATTCTAATAAATTCAAGTAGTGGCTCAACTCTCACCAAGAAAGAACAAGGGGATATGGGTTGCCGGTGTGTCATGCAATTTAATACTCAACTGTTCAATTTGGACCATTTTTCGCTTGATTTTTAAAAATTTCACAATTTTTTCAAAATTTCCCCTCATCCCCACACTTGGGATACATTGTCTCCAATGTATGGTTTTAAAGGGAAGATCGCTTAAACCACTACAAAATCAATTGTAGCTTTTCCACTCAAACCCAAATTTCTTTTTTATTTATTTTTATTCTTATTACTAAAAACACCACCAACTTTCACAACCCATCACTAAACATATCAAAACACCACCCATCCACCCAACCATGAACATAAACATGAATATATAAAAAGGTGCACACAATAAGAAAAAGATACGACCTGATCATTAAATCAGCAGTGTTGGTAGTGATGCAGCTGAGGTAATCGGACAGGAACATAAACATCTCTTGGATTCACCGATATCTCAATGGGGATGTTGCCAAACATCCCCACACTTGAATCATTGCATCCGCGAGAATCGAAACGTAGTAACCTACCAAAACACAAACACAACACCAAAAAAAAACAAAAAAAAACACGAATACAATACTCTACATCCTCGGGCTGCCTCTTGAGAGCGCTAAGTTTAAAGGTCTTCAGCCAGACCATACCTGATAAGTGTTACGGTGGTCTCAATGCACACTTACCCAAAACATTTCCAACAAATGCCCGGAAATTTACATGCCATCTCCATAGGTTTGTTAGTATAATTGGCATGTTCATACTGCACTTGCGGGTTTCTCTAATCCACTTCATGATGTATACCCTGATGTCTTGTAGTTTCACCCGTCTCATCTTCTTCCTCGAACCCTCTTCCCCACACTTATTAATTTGAATGATTGATATGGGAAGAGGTTCGGTACACATATTCATCTCCTCAGACTGTTCAGCCTCATAATCTGCACACACCTTCTGATCCACCAGTGACTCTTCATTAGATAAAGGACTCATTGGTGTGGTATTATCCTCCACAACCTCCTCCTTCATGTGAGAATAATCTCTAATATCATCAGGTAATGGTGGGAGGCGTTGTTCTATCTCTATCTTCATTTTTAAATTCTGACACTTAGAAACTAAACAGCTGATTCGATCTTCATCGGAAAGGTTGGGTGCTGATAAATACTTCTCGAGTTTAGACAAATTTACTTCCAATATAGCAAGCTCTTTCTCCTCCTCGGTCTGATAAGCATAAACACCCTCGGGCTCAGAATATTCCTCAGGATGGTACTGTCGATATCCCTGATACAGTCTTAAGATGTGCGCATCCATCATTTTTTTATTCCAATACTTTGGGTTTTCCGAATACACGGTGTACACATCATAATCATAAGTATGAGCATGACCGCAACAGAAACATTGACCATCTATCCTTGTCTCATAATAAACATCCTCGTCCCGATCATATCCATCCGAGTAATAATCATCCTCCATTTCTGATTCATAATCAGCAACGTATGATGGAGGTGGAAGCTGTGAAACATAAGACACCGGTTTTCTATGCGCCCTCCTGTAGTGGGCCTCGTGGCAACCAATACACGGATGACGTGGACCCCCGCACAATATACACGTAGAAAAGCTGAAATCTGTGTAATGCTCTGTCATTCTGCACAACACAACTCAACTACCAAGTGTAAATCACGAACATCAAAGAAAATCTTTTTGGGATTTTTATTTTTTTTATTTTTTAACTAATACACAAGATAACACATGTTGCGCACTACTCCCCGGCAACGGCGCCAAAATTTGACGTGATGTCGTGGTCACAATCAAATTTAATCCAAATACAACTATTAGATAGCGGTAAGTGGGTATCGAACACAGGGAGTTTGTGGAATATGTGTTATCTAGATGTATGTCTAAATTAACTGCAAGAAAAGTAACTTTTAATGATTTGGATTGTTTGTTTCTGAAACCTAAAATTAACTAATTAAATTGCAAAAGAAAAGTTTGGTTTGTAAATAGTAGAGGAACAAATGACCATCCTAAGTCTCTGGTTTACTTTGACATTCATGTTAAAATTCACTAGAAAGAACCACATAGACATGGTTCGTGTGTTGTTACTTGTTGTGATGAAAGGGAACTAAGTACTCGGATTAGAAGTATGCGAGGTTGTTACCCGATGACCAATTAATAGGGCTGTTCAAAAAACTCGCGGCTCGCAGTTCGCTCGAAGTTCGCTCGAAAAAAGTTCGGAAAAAGCTCGGCTCGAAAAAAGCTCGGTTCGAAATTGGCTCGGCTCGAAATTGGCTCGATCTAAACGAGCCGAGCCCGAGCCAAGGTAGGTTCGGTTCGTGGCTCGCTCGATAGTTGGCTCGTTGGCTCGCTCGTTTGGCTCGTTATCATTATATATATATATATATATATATATATATATATATAAAAGAAATAAAAACTAATATAGATGAGACTGAATGGAAAATTGGTTATATGAGGATAGCTTAAAATATTCACATTCAATTAACTAAAATATAATATTATATAACTAATTCTATCCATTTATTACTTGCACAAACAAACAAAGCATAGCACGTGAAAACTGAAAAGGCTTCCCAACGCAATTCAATATGATTTTGGGTTTCCTTCACGTCCGCTCCTCCACATTTCAGGATTTCAAATCAAAGTTTACTTACATCCCTCTGAAACCGGTAACATTACTCTCTCTCTCTCTCTGCACTAAGGAGACCCAACGACACCGCCATCGGAAAAAGAAAACAATCTGGCCGAACTCCCGTCGATGTTGCCGGAAAATAAAAAAGAGTTGGACGCCGGTGTCATCGGCATACGAGTTGCGACGTTGGCCATTACTAGTGGTGGAACCCTAGGTCGCCGATTGTTTCGTTGTGGATCATCAGCCTCATCACCGGAGTTGCAGGACTGTGTGTCGGAGGCCATTAAAACCGAGCTGGCTCGTCGAGCCGCGAGCTGGCTCGAACTTTTTACGAGCCGAACTCGAGCCCTTATTTCCGGCTCGCTACAATTATCGAACCGAGCCCGAGCCGGCTCGTTTAACTTCGAGCCCGAGCCCGAGCCCACACTGGCTCGGCTCGTTTACACCCCTACCAATTAATCAATACCCAATCCTAATCCCGCCCATGATATCTCGATTGCCAATGGCACCAAGAACGTATGGTTTAGACTAAGATTAACATACAAATTAACAATTTACGAACAAGCAAACAACACACCATAATAAACAAACAAAAGTTGCAAGTCTATTATTCTAGAAATAAGAATCAAAACACAAATGTCTTAGACAAACCTTCAACCTAGGATGATCACCATAAGCTTAGCCACTCATGACTTGGACAATCATCATCACATGCATATCAATGTTCATAGGAATTAAAAACACTAACAAGATGTTTAGAAATTGTTTCAAGCTCTCAAGAACACCAAAAATTCGCCCCTAGACTGCTGGTAACCGAATGAGATTGATTGGATTTGAAAAGACACAATAAAACATCATAAATTAGGGCAGTTACACATTTCTCGCTGGCCTCCACCGTTAGCTACGGTGGCCACCGTAGCTTACGGTGGCTTGGAATGGCTTACGGTGGGTCTCTACTGCCTTACGGTGGAAGAAAAATGCTGGGGGCTACCGTAATTTACGGTAGGCTTCAGCATGCAATTTTGTTTTCAGCATAACTTTTTCGTTTCAACTCCGTTTTCTTCACCGTTTTCGCCTACTTTCTCGTAATTTCATCCTATATAACGCTATCCTCTTAATTCTTCCATACCAATAATTGATTTTTTTTCATTTATTCTCCGTCTTTCAATCTCCAATCCAGTCGCGCCTATTCGAAGCTTCATTTCCACACTTTTAAGCCCCAAATGTACTTGAAACACAAGCAACCATAGTTATCTAATTCTAGACAATTACCCGATTAAATGTGGGATTTTAATATCATTTATACACTTAAGGGCTATCCTACGGACTACCCGTCAATATGTTGTCATGTTGGATATGAGTTTTATACATTTAAAATATTACGCTACGTATTCAAACTTGTATACTCGCCAACATTTTTGTTGATTGTATTTTAATACATGTTGCAGTTTGATAAGCGGAGGAAACAAGAAATCAAGCTAGGATGACCTTAGAAACTCATCTTAGATAAACAATGTTTTGAGACATGTTAAATTTCGATGGAACTTGATACAATTTGGGTTATGTGGTGTTTTATATGACAATTTAGCCTTTAATGTACGAAATTTTGATTAATCTATATCGAAACAAATAGTATTATGGATTCACTTGAGCAATCTGATTCGCTTAGTGCCGCGCCCCGATGTTTCCGCCATCGGTTGGGGTGTGGCAGGTTATCCCGGTGAAAATCCTTTATGTAAATATGAGTTTCATCCCACAATTTATGAAATGAAAACTACGTTGTTTTGAAAAATCTGATATTTTTCCTGACACCCGGTCCTGATGAATTTTCCGCTGCGATAATTTTAATAAACACAAGTACCACTTGTGATCTGCTCACGACTCTCGTCTAGGGTAGGGTCGGGGGTTGTGACATGGACCATCTATTGTTGTCACTACTCGCCCATCTAGCAAAACCTTAGCCTTGTATATGAATATTACGGACATATTCCAGGAATCCTCTCTCTAAACCGCTGCTACTGACATCGGAATTCATGGTGTGGTGGACTGGCGGTGGTTATAATGGTGAGGTAGTGGTCGAATGATAGTGTTGTGTTCGAGAGAGAGATGGCGAAGTTATAAATACTTTAATCTTTATTTAAAAACCAATAAAAAATATTTAGAAAACAAAAACAAATAGGTAAGAGTTTCAAAAATACCTTTGAAAAAAATCATTACTGATGACGGGGGTAGCCCAAATCTCAATAAAATGACTAATATACATAACAACTTAAAAGGTTAAAAGGTTGAGAGGTTCAATATGTGCGAACTCAGGTGAACAGTAAAAATGACAAGCACAGTGTCTGGTCACATCAACACTTAACGTGTGAACCATTTCTGCACAGACAGAACATGTGCACAGAGAACAACCTTTTATCCGCAGGTCTAAAGCCTCCAACCCCCAAACGGGTAATTCCTCCACTGTAGCTTTGGATCCATGGTCACGAGCTTCCTCTTATAGAATACATCTTATCTATAAGTACCAGCTCCAACAACCATATCAGGGACACCAGATCAGTTGGGCTAACACATACTCTCTGATCTTCTCTCCTCTCTTGAGAACAAGTTTCATACTTGCTTCTCTTCTTCACTTCAAACAGCATTGCTTCGCTAACAACTTCATTCCGGCTTGAATTCCCTTCAAGCTGGAATCAAAAGCGATCAATAAACAAGTGATCCAACGCCACGTGCTACAAACGTGGGAGGACCCCACGACCTGCGTTAGGCTAATCGAAACCCTTGAACCCTTTTACCCGGAGATATCGCTACAGGCCTTGGTCTTGTATTTGTTGTATCAACAAGTTGGCGCCCACCGTGGGGCTACGCCGCTAACTTTATCTTAAAGACCAGTTGTGTAGCTCCATTTTCTCTTTACATCATGTCTGAAAGCGAGTCTCTCGGTCAGGTAAATCAGGTGCCTAACAACACCGATTTAACACCAAGTTTCGGTCGGATCTCACCGGTTAGATCTACACCTCTTTCTACTCCCGGAAGTACTCCAACAGGAACTATGTTCCCGGAGTTCTCTTCTTTTCAAACACCAATCCCATCTCGATCAGGGGTTGCATCTCCTCAAATCGATGCAATGCGTACATCGAAACACATAAGATCTAACACCCGAGGGAGTAGCTAGAAATTTCTTATAACTGAGATCTTTTCTCAACTAGCATGTGAGCCTAGAAAGGAAAAAAAAAGATGAGAATAAGACTAAATTATAAGGAGTCTGAACCCTCATTATCACCTGGCCCCCCATCTCTTACTTTTAGCAGCTCATGTTCAGCCATATCTTACATTGAAGCTGGTCCTAGTGTGACAGACCAACCACTCAAGCCCTTGAGCTTTTGGGGAGGACAAGTCCAACCGCTTTTCCTTTATTTACCTCCCAACCCGTTACAAGCGGTACAACTATTGGGCATGAAACCACTATTGATCAATTATGGCAGTCACCAGCTTCAAGTGTTCCTCCTCTCTTTGTTATTTCGTGGGAACAAGTCATGGTCACCTTGCCTTATACAGTACCATCAGAAAGCATTCAAAGCTTTAACCTTATGCCCCAGCTGATGATACAGATGATGGCATCTTTTATGAGTACCATTAGAAAGCCTTTAAGGCTTTAACCTTATGCCCGAGCTGATTACATAGATGATGGCACCATTTCCTTTGCAGCACGTGAAAGCTGGATGATGACACAGAAAACCTTCGAGGCTTTAACCTTAATTTCATCAACCAAGTGCCAACCACTCACCAGGGTACCTCAAGCGGTAACCCGGCTTCAAGGGTAATAAAATACCTCTTAAAACCTTACAAGCCCAATGACTTATCTTGCTTCTCCCAACAAATTGTTGAGTACGAGTTTCAAACCCAGATAAAGATGCCATCATGGTACTGAAGACTACTTCCAAATCTACGCCGGGACTACAAGAATTAAAAAATGACCCAACTCCGAATATTGTCTCATGTTCAGGCAAACCCTTGAAGGGTCTTCGCGCATATGGTTCAATGACCTTCCTGGACGAAGCGTTCAGAGCTTTGACGATCTTAGCAAAAGTTCCCTATAAAAACATAGGTATGTCAAGGGGGCCATGATAATCTTCCAGATCAAACAACATGATGATGAAAGTCCCAGAGACTTCATCAAAAGTTACAAGAAGGAAGGTTTAACTTACGCCGATGAAAAGATTAGGGTTGCAGGGTTCATGAATGTTATAAATTCCAAATATCTCACAAGAGACTTCAATAAATGCCTGCCCAAAACCCTTGAAGAAACATTCGAAAGGGCCGAAACCCACATTCGAGGAGAATAAGCTGAAGACATCAAAGAAAAAAAAAGAGAGAACTCTTAACTGGAGCTTCCAGTATGGCTCTTATGACAAATGGTTCAAAGGTTCGGATTCCTGAGGGCCTGAAGGACGGAACCCTCCAAGCCAAGAAAAAACCATAAACTTTACAGCCTTAACCAAGGCTCCATAAGAGATCTTGGCAACTGAAGAGGTAAAACAAAGCTTCCGCTCTCCTCAACCTTTGCCAAAAAACAAAAGATTGGAAAAATCAAACCAGTATTGTGAGCTTCACGAATAGAAAGGTCACCATACTAATGATTGCTCCCAATTCAAAAAGAGAATCGAAAAAGCCATCAAGTCCGAACTGACTCACTTAGTTAAAGGGGTCAAGGACAAGATGGTTGAAAAAAAAGTAGGAAGTGAACATGGTCGACCTTGAAAACAAAGCTTCCCACAAACGCCATCATTTCAAGGCATGGGAACGTCAATATGTTTGCTTCCCACCACCAAAAGGAGAGTTGCGTTCAAACCCTCTGGTGATGGAAGCCAACATAGGAACCATCAAGACACAAAAGGCTTACATTAACACCGGTGCAACCACCAAAGTCATACTTGAGAAATGCTTTAACCCTCTCAGCGACGATGAACATTCAAAGCTTCAACAGTCTGAATCCTCCATCGAAGGTATCGCAGACATACCTATCATGCCTTTAGGCCAAATAACCGATAATGTTTGTTCAACGAGAGAACAAAAGGACGAACCAAACAACTCACTTTCGCGATGATCAATATCCCTTCCGACTATGATATTATCACAGGAAGGCCAGGGTAAAGTGTGTTCGTAATGGTAGTTTCAGTTGGTCAATGCACTGTGAAGTTTCCCACTGAAAACGGGATAGCAACCCTTCAACCTACCCAAGAGGCTTTTGTGGTTGAAGGGGAAAGCTTAAGAAAGGACGAAGATGATGAATAAGGGTTGGACATAAACCTAAAATATCCTCAACAGGGGACAAGGGTAAATACTAACCTTTCCAAAGAAACCATCTCATACCTTAAAAGGCTGCTCTTGAATTATGTCTTTGCTTGGTGCCCAAAAGATTTGACCGGCATCCCTCGTAGCATTATTGAAACATGAATTATGGATCCCACCTGATAATAAGCCCATCATACAAAAGATGGAAAAGTTTGTTCTAGCCGGAATCCTTCGAGAGGTCAAGTATCAATCATAGGTGGCCAATCCCGTAATGGTTCGAAAACCTGACAAGTCTTGGAGAATGTATATCGATTTTAAAGACTTGAACAAAGCATGCCCAAAGGATTGCAACCCGCTGCCCCAGATAGACCTCAAGGACAACTCGCTCACAGGCTTCCCATTCAAGTGTTTGCTTGACGCCTAAAAGGGTTACCATCAGATCCTAATAAAAAAAGGATATGAAGAAAAAACCACATTCCACACTGATAAAGATATATCTTGCTATCAAAAAATGCCTTTTGGTTTAAGAAATGCAGGTGCCACTTATCAACGTCTGGTTGACAAAGCGTTTGCCGGATAAATCGGCAAGAACATTAAAGCTTATGTTGAGGATTTGGTGATAAAGAGCAAAACGGAATACCAAATGCCCGATAACATACAAGAAACCTTCCAAAACTCGAGAAAGATCAACATGAAGCTTAATCCAGTCAAATGCTCGTTTGTAGGGCATATCATGGGGAAACAAAGCATAAAAGCCAACCCTTAAGGGATGTGCTAACAAGAAATACTTTCGATGGAAAGCTTACAGCTTTGAAGCGTTTTACCTCAAAAGGAAGCCTTCAACCAAATGAAGCAACAATTGGCTTCACTCCCAGCCATTTTGGCTCCGGAAACAGGAGGAACGATCTCTATCTACATTTCGAATGCTGAAAAGGCTACAAGTATGGCTCTGATCATTGAACGAAACAAAGTTTAGATACCCGTTTACTTTTTCAAAACTTCAAAATTAGCAGAAATCAAATATTCTTCTTCGAAAAAACTTGCTATAGCCCTAGTCCAAACGACTAGAAGGCTTCGAAGGTACTTTCAGTCACACCCGATACAAGTGGTCACTAACTAACCTATTAAGAATGTGCTTGAAAATCACCTATGTCCCGAGAAAAGCTGTTAAAGCCCAAGTCTCAACTGATTTCATCATAGAAGTCCCTAAAGAAGTCACAACGGAAGTCAATACAGCCTCCACTGAACCCTCCGACCCCCATACCTAGAAGCTCTTTACCGACGAAGCTTCTAGCATTGAAGGGTCAGGAGCTGGGTTAGTTCTAATCGATCCTAACGAATTGGAATTCATGTATGCCATTCATCTTAAATTTCAGAATACAAACAACGAGGCTGAGTATGAAGCATTGATTACTGGGCTCAAGTTTGCAAAAATATTGATGTCAAAAGGCTTCAAGTCGTCACAGACTCGTTGCTTGTTTCAAATCAAGTAAGTGACAACTACATAGCCAAAGAAATGGGGGTTCAAAAGCTTCAAGTCCTCACAAACTCTCTCAAGCCAAGTCAATAACAGTTACCTAGCAAAAGAACCCAACATGAATAAGTACTGAGAGAAATCAATGAACGCATTTCAAACATGTGCCATCAAATAAATTCCAAGATCTCAAAACAAGAGAGTTGATGCACTAAGCAAGCTTGCATCTCTTACGTTTACCCACCTCACCAAGAAGGTACTAGTTGGGGTATTAAAAACCTCATCCATCCAAAAACTTGAGGTTCAATATGTGATCACTAAAAAAGGGCCAAATTGGATGACTCCCATTGAAAGGTTCCTCAAAATGGTGAATTACCTAATGACCAGACTGAGGCTAAAAGGGTTCGTATCAAGTCAAGGCAATATGTGTTACACCTTCTAACAACTGCGAAAATGTGAAGCTTGTCAGTTACATGCTCCGGTACCCAAAAGCCCCAAACATGAACCCGTTCCCACCTCCTCGACTTGGCCATTTCTTAAGCGGAGAATGGACATTGTTGGACCATTTCCACCAGCCAAAGGAGGAGTCAAGTTCTTATTGGTAGCCGTGAGCTACTTCACCAAGTGGCCAAAAATAAAACTATTGGCAAAAATCTCAGGGAAACAGGTCATTGATTTCGTTTACGAAAACATAATCTGTCGTTTTGGGCTCCCAGGGACACTAGTCACGGATAACGGGAAATAGTTTTCCGAGAAACCTTTTAGCTCCTGGTGTAAGGAGTTCAGAATAACTCAAGTATTCAGCTCGGTAGCTTACCCATAATCCAATGGCCAGGTTGATAGAACAAACCACAACATTGTTGAAGGGATTAAATCTCGATTGGGAAGATACGACAACAACTGGCTCGAATAGCTTCCCAATGTGCTATTGGAAATTCAAACAACCGAGAAAACGAGCCACAAGAAAATACCCTACAGCCTAGTGTTTGGATCAGAGGCTGTAATCCTAGCTGAAATCGGAGCAACAACACAAAGAACAATTAACATCGACCTCAAGCCAAATAAGAAAGAGACGATGTTGAATTTGGAACTCCTCAAAGAGCCTGTGATCAAGCAGCCATACAAAAAGCAAGGTACAAGCAAAACATGGAATTGTATTACAATACACGAGTGAAGCATGAACGCTTCAAGCCTGAGGACCTTGTGCTTCGAAATAATGAGGCCTGCAAGAAAGAAAGAAAGCCAAGGAAAGCTTGGCCCTAAGTAGGAAGGGCCATACACTATCCTTAAAGCCTACAAAGGGGATCATACAAGCTGGCAAGCCTGCAAGGCAAAAAGCTTCCCCACTATTGGGATGGCAAAAACCTTAAAATGTTCCATGTTTAACCAAATCGTGTTACAAATAGTTCCAAAAAGTTGTTCTATTCCCCTAGTAATCAAAGTACTTTGAAATGAATGAACAATGAATTTGTCTTTCTATCCTATAATTAGGTTGAGAACCTAGCAAGAAAATCCATGGCAAGGGCCATGTAAGGTGATGAGCTCCCAGGCCACATCGCTCAATAGGTTCAAGGGTTGAATGGACCTATATAAGGGGTGAGTTCCTAAATCAATACAACTCCATGAGACTCATAGAAATCTTAAAAAACATGTCTCATAGACGGGTTTGAACAGCCTACACCAAATGTTCCTTAAGCCCCAACATTGGCTTACAAACCAAAAAGACTCTAAGTGAATGTCATACATAGGATAGAGGTTGTATCTTCTTATTAAAAATATCCTAAGGCTAAGTGACTGCAGCACTGAACCCTTTAAGGTATAAATAACATAAGATGCACCACCCAAAACAAAGACAACATACAAAACCAATGAAAACACCAGGGAGTAAACAGAACAACACAATAAACATAGCAAGATAAGTTAAAGATAGCAAGGGCCATACTGGCCATCAAACATAAAACATTGTCCACAAGCCTTCCAGGCTTTAACCACCAAGGGACCTAAACGGTTCCCTTAAAATAAAAGGATGTTCAAACAAACAATCCATAACATTGTTCGACATGCTAAGAAAGCTATGAATTAAGGTTTCTTTTTCACTTGGCAGCATCAGAGATGGTAGACTTTGTTGCATCATCCTTCTTCGAAACCCCATCATCTTGGGTGTTTTTAGCATTTCTCTTTTTCCTCCCTACGACACCCGCTATCTCGGAGGCTTCAAGGCTTGAACCATTTGAGCCCTCACCACCTTCAGAACACGTTTCCTCGCTATCTCCGAAGCAAGGCCGTTTCTTCGAGAAGGACTTCAACACTTCATTACAAACAACCTCATTAAGGCCCTGGGGTTTTAGCTCCTGCAAGACAGGCAAAGATTTACCAAAACACTTGGAGACTTCACCCACATAAGGGTAAACCATATGCTCAATCTTAAAAATTGTTCCCTTGAAGACTTTGAAGGCTTTGGGTTGAAAAAGAGAAGACTTTTCCTAAGGCTCCCCAGGTTCACAAAGCTTTGTAACCCGCAAACAAACCTTCGTGTCTCACATGAGCAAGAAGCTTGGTGTACACATCACCCAAGACTTTGTTGAACTCCGACAAATGGAGAAGATAGGTAACCACTTGCTGGAATCCATGCTCAATGAGCCGTTTATTATCACCAGTTGCCAGGGAAAGTGAAGCCTTTAACCCTTCTTTCTCCTTCAAGGAGGCTACTTCTGAACCTCCAAAGCAGCCCTATCAACCCTGACTTGAACCCTGTTAGCTTCCAAGCGTTTTTCCAACTCAACCATCTCAGTCTTGTGCTGGGAAGAAAGCTCATCAATCCTCAACATCAGCTTTTCTCCCTCCCAGCATAACCCTCTGTCTCCTTCTTTAGAGTAGCTAGTGAAGCCTTCATCTCATCCCTCTTCTTCGAGAAGACATCATATTCTCGCATTCTCTTGAAATCGGGATACACCCTCTGGAAGAAAGCCAACAAGGTTACAAGCACCCATTACCATTTTTCAAAATCATTAGGTCATCATCCATAGATGAGCAAGAACCTCGAACAACAGGAGAATCAAAGTGGGTAAGAACATCCACACAAACGGATGAAGGCTTGAAGCTGTCACCAACTGTGACCTTCCAATCCGGCACATAAACCTCCCCTAGATTAACATTGGTGGAACCTTCATCACCCTTCCCAGAACCCTTCAAGCTCACAACCTTTTTACCCGCCAAACCACCAAGGGCCGTCCCTTGTCCCTTTTTTATTTTCCCCAACCCCAACTTCTAAATCATCTGAAGCCTCTATGTCATTACTTAGTTCCACCGGCTCAGAAGTCGATGGTTGGTCAGCAGTCTTTATCAAACAACAGCTCGAACGACGAGTAGAGAATTTGCAAGCAAAAACTTTGGTGAAACCTTTGACATTTGGAACGTTCACATAACCTGAACCCTCGAACCTGTGTTCAACACCTCTGGCAACAACATCTTCACCGGGGGTAGCCTCAGCATCCCCAAACACAACATCAGAGGTATCATCACTCTTGATAAAGCTTAAGGCAAAGCATCATACCCTGATCATCCCTCATGAGCACAGGGCCACGATCCGGCTTGTCCCACTAAGTGCTCACACCCATCAACACTAAAAAGTGTTTAGGAAAGGGACGAAGCCTCGAAGGACACTTCCTAACGACTTTTAACAACCAACTATCTAGTTCAGACTCAAATGGTTCAAGCTTGTTTCACACAGCATCAGGGTGCCTCCAAACAAGCTTGAAGGGAACAATGGACTCAAAAATCCTGAAAAATCGGTCCTTCCAAGAATCAAAGGTAGTAACCATTGAGGAAATCAAATAAACATCAACTGGGGATGTATCAAACGTGAATCTTCGTTCTTGGTCAACCGGAAGAAACATCGGAACAACAACGATGGGCCATACCCTATCACAAAACCTCAAAGTGTAAAGTCCCAACAAGACCTTGAGGACGCAACTGACCAAGAGACACATGATAATACTATAAAATATTCAGAACAAAGATCGAAAACGAATTACACAAGTTGGAAAACTCAAAAACTCAGCAATAAAGAGCAATCGAACCAACGGGACACTAATCGATCGATTTGCCAAAACCCAGAGCCACCGGATTAAACTTTAGGCCGATCCCCCATTCTTTACAAAAAGCCTCAACTTCCTCTTGAGTGAGACAAGTTGAAGCCTTTAAGCCTTCAAGCCTTAAAACCTTGAAGTCGATCACATCTACTATCATTCCGAAACTCAAATCCCAAAACTCAAACGCCTTAAAGCCTTGAAGCCTTTAAGCAATAAAAAATAATGTGTAAAAGTCGGAAGCATTTGAGCTTACATCCCAAACACCTCTGACTTGGGGGGCTGATGACGGGGGTAGCCCAAATCTCAATAAAATGACTAATATACATAACAGCTTAAAAGGTTAAAAGGTTGAGAGGTTCAATATGTGCGAACTCAGGTGAACAGTAAAAGGACAAGCACAGTGTCCGGTCACATCAACACTTAACGTGTGAACCATTTCTGCACAGACAGAACATGTGCACAGAGAACAACCTTTTATCCACAGGTCTAAAGCCTCCAACCCCTAAACGGGTAATTCCTCCACTATAGCTTTGGATCCATGGTCACGAGCTTCCTCTTATAGAATACATCTTATCTATAAGTACCAGCTCTAACAACCATATCAGGGACACCAGATCAGTTGGGCTAACACATACTCTCTGATCTTCTCTCCTCTCTTAAGAACAAGTTTCATACTTGCTTATCTTCTTCACTTCAAACAGCATTGCTTCGCTAACAACTTCATTCCGGCTTGAATTCCCTTTAAGCTGGAATCAAAAGCGATCAATAAACAAGTGATCCAACCCCACGTGCTACAAACGTGGGAGGACCCCACGACCTGCGTTAGGCTAATCGAAACCCTTGAACCTTTTTACCCGGAGATACCGCTACAGGCCTTGGTCTTGTATTTGTTGTATCAACAATTACAAAATAAAAAACGCCAGGGCCCACGTAAAAAAATGGATTAAAGTGCTAAATATGTCTAATACATAGGGGCTAAAATGACAGTTTACTCTAAATGAACAATAAAACTTTTAAAATATGATGTTTTTCAAAAAATTCCGAGCATGTCGTGGCGATGTGTTTATGTCACTCAAAACCGATTTGCAAATTGTGATATATAGGTAATCAAAGCATAAGCGAATTATTTTATTATTATAGTCAGTACCGTTTCTGTGCCACTACAAAGCAAAATGATTATGACCAAACAACATTTGTACAAGTATCAGTATCATTAAAAGGGTTATTGGATTTTAATAATCCTAAATTTCACTTGTTGGTCGATAATAATCCCAACTTTAAAAATTCCCTTCAACGATCCCAACTTGTAACAATTTGCCCCCCATTAATCTTTTTTCAACATATACGAATTTGGCTTCCTTAATAGATTCAAGTGCACCTGCAGACTCCTTAAATGGTTTAAGTGCACCTATGTTGAAAAAGTATCAATGGGGGTCAAATTCTTACAAGTTAGGATTGTTGGAGAGAATTTTTAAAGTTGCGATTATTATCGGCCAACAGGCGAAACTTATGTAAGGACCTGCAAAAAATGTCCCAAAATAACCCGTAAGTAGACATCCGGACCCCTAAAACCCCAATCCTTGTTGAAAATCAGGAAAATAAAAAATCATGGACTTCTCGCGGGTCGCGTAAGATTTAGGCTAGGCCTACGCAGGCCGCGACAGCACAACAGATGATGGGGACACGCTTTAGGCCACGTGTCAGCCACGTGGCGGACCTACGCGTGACACGCTAGCCCTAATTGTAGAATAGGTGGCCCTCGCGGGCCGCGTAAGATTGTTGTGAGGGTTTACGCGGGCCGCATAAAACCCAAATTTTTGCTATAAATGGGGCATGCATGGGCAGTTTGTCTGTGCTCGAGAAAATTATCAAAATCACTCTTTTTCTGTTCGAAAATCACGTTTAAAATAGGAACACGCTGCTACGATAAAGGGTAATAACTCGATCACCGCTACGATACAATGTCAGATCGATTAAAACCGATCCGATGGATGCTTAAGTGCTGCCCGTATTTGGGCTATACTTTGTCATTCGTCGTGAGGGTTTTGATTTCGTGAATTTATCATAAATGTTGTATTAAGTTACTAACCTATCTTCGTGTGCATTGTTATTTAACTAGGTTACAAGGCTAAATCAGTAGGCATGGTTCTGTCCAATTAAACTTGCAATGTGAGTCATTCTGTTTTTATTAAAGTGCTTTACAAAACCCTAAATGTTTTCCAGTTATACTTTGCAGTGATTAAGTCTTTGCTAATCTTTAATTACTGGCAGTATGTGGGGGGGTTTTATGCACATTACTACTAACGATTTATCACATTAGGTGGGCGAGCCTAATTAGTGATATGTCCACAGTCATAGATCCGGTCGAGTGACAGCTGAACCAACTAATTAAGATAGGGGCAAATATAAAAACCCTTAATGCTGTAAATTATAACAATGTGTCATTTTGTGTAAATTGAATGACTCGCCAGTATTTCCCCGCTGATAAAAATCTTTTTAAACATGTTTCTGGTGATTTACTGTGAATCAGGAAAAAGTGCCGCGTAGCACACCAGCTTGAAGAATGTGGCTCAGTAAATAAAATACATAAAAATGTTTTTTTGTATAATCCGGGAATTTCCCCGTGAAATTTCCTTTATTGTAAATTACGGGGTTTGTCCCAAAAATGTAAAATAAATAATTGGGCATTTTCAGTTTAAAAAGATCCTGTTAAAAGTTCCGCTGCCAAAATAAACATCAATACCACGGATTTCTGTCCCGCGGCTCCTAAAACGGGTAAAACCGGGTCGGGGGCCGTGACAGAAAAAGGTGGTATCAGAGCCACTGATTCAAGCCCATTAAGTATTTAGAAATAATTAATTTTTCAAATTGCTATTTTGTGATTCTGTGAAAAATTTAAATTGATAAATAAAATATTAACTTAAGTTGGTGTGTGTTCTTTATATTTGCTGACAGCATGAACGAGCTGTCAGAGGCACTCCGAAATTTTACTAACCATACCACTGATATGGATACCATAGGAAACCTATCAGGCTACCAGGCGGATACGGAGGAACCACTAACATTCCAGGCTCAGGCCCAAGAGAAACCAAAGCCGAAAAAGAGAAGGAGAATCTTGGACTGGAAACGTGGGCGTAGGAAGAAGCCAGATGCACAGAAGGTTAAAAAGACCGAGGATCCTTAAGACAAAGGAAAAGAAAAGGAGATCGGAGAAAATTCAAGGCAAGCACAGGAAATGCCACCATGGGAGGAGCTTGATCATAAACTGGCGAATTGTGACCTCATTGGACCTGCCAATGAAAACCTCTTCAATTACCCCATTGAATCACAACTTCCAGTTAACATGCAGCCTGTTATCCCAGATCCTATTGTCAACCACCAACTTCTACCCGGAGAATTGGAGGAATGGTGGATGAGTGACTGGCAGTTTCAGAATTTTATGAATAACCCCAACGTCTATTTTCCCCAGTTTGACCCGGAGCCTGCACCAAACCCACCTATGAGCACATAAAACTTGGCTGAACTCCGCCGCTATGGCGAGGAGCTGGTGGACGCAGGAAATAGAATTCAGGAAGTAGGGGAGAAAATCACGTGGAAATTGTTTTGGTAAAAAATTACCTAAGCAATTAAGTGATCAAATTAGTTAAGTGAGGTAGTGTGCTAGAATTATGTGTAAAAAATGTGTTAACCAAATTAGATATGAAAACAGTTTCAGGATACGGCTCGGGATATAGAGCTGTATCGATGATCAAACAATGAGCAAAAAAGTAAAGGTTGACACGTGATGTACGAGGAAAGCCCTTGATCAATCTAGATCGCCGAATGGGTTTGCTTTTTTGCATATCCCTTTTCATTAGGGCTTCAATATCCATTTTCTCCCTTCATATCTCACTTCTTTGAGCTTACCGGTCTTAGTTTCGCCCAAATCATGCCTATGGTTTGGCGCGTGTTAGTCACCCTGGAGCAGATTAAGGCTCGTCATATGCCTGATCTATGCATCGAAGACCTTCCGACGGCCTACCGTCTAAGGTCACATAGTTCCAGCCGGTTTCTCCTTTTTTCTATTTCCAGCGATCCTCTCATTCTTAAGGCCACCAAGAATGAGGATAAATGGACAAGAAAATTCTTCTTTGTGAAAAGAGACTCCATTGATAAGGGTTTTGACCTCCCTAAAAGATGGTTGACTTCTGGTAGGACTTAGGGTTTTAGGAATATCCCCAATCATATCCTGAACCTCCATCCTGAACCAATATCCTGATGCGTTTATTTCCTTTCTTGCAGCAAACTTCAAGGAACTAGCTCCCCCTAGTGCTGAATCAGAAGGAAGAATAAAAGAAATCTACAAGCTTCCGGAGGGTGAAAGAACCTTTAACCTGCTACTCATAAGCCCAAGTCAAAGATCAAGTTCCAACATGTTTGGTAAGCATATTTTCAGGAATTATTTTTATTTATTAATCCGATTATTTTTCAAAAGTATAATAAGCCTAAAACATCTTCCCTTGTGCAGTGCCAGTTATCAACCTCGAAGGCTTCCAACTCGATGAGCTGGACAGTTATTCCAGCCTTGAACCTGTCAAGCAAGAATCTAACCCGAAGTCATCCGTTACACCAAAACTTACCAGTTCAAAGATCGCCACTGCTCCCAAAGCTCCCCCAGCATCCAGGACCCGAGCCTCCAGCTCCCGGAAAAGAAAGGAAGTTGAGCCCTCAGCTCCACCCCACGTGTTCCCATTCGAGAACCACGGGTTCACAGAATCCAGCACATTTATGACCGGCTTCCTTAACCAGGTTAGTATCCTGACCTATATCCTGTACCATATGCTAAATAGAAATGTTCATTTAGAATAATGCCTGTTTCTTTACCTTGCAGGGCCTTGAACGCCTGGTTTTCCTTTATGAAGACGCATGTGGCTCCAACGTCATGCTTGAAAGCCAGCTAAAAAAGGCCAAGGCCACCATCGCAGATCAAGCAGCAATTGCCACCGCTAAATCGGAACACTACGAAGCTAAGTATAAGGCTATGACTCAAGATCACCAGTCCGTCATCCAGAAGATCACCCAGGAGGCTCAAGCTAAGTTTGATGCGGCCCAGGTTCAACACGAGCAGGCCATGGCTTCATACCGAGAGAGCCTCAAGAATTCCGTCGTGATCTCCCTTCTTCAGGCCAGGCTGAAAATGGCTTACGAGGCGATGGCTTTGGGTTTACAATGCCCTTCTTGGAACATCAAGGCCTGGGAGGCGAAGTTAAAAGATCTTGGGGGAAATCCTGTGGAGCCTCCTGCCAAATCTGCTATGGAAGAGTCCGCCAAGATAATGGATGCTAGCGCTTTAAAGGATGTTTCCGAGAACGCTGGGGCAAATGCTGGAAAGAATGCTGGTGGAGAGGATGCTGCTGCAGATGCTGAGAAGAATCCCGAGGATGATGCTGGTACAGATGCCGGGAAAGATGTTGTTGTTCAAGAAGGTGCTGCCCCTTAGGCAGTGGAGTGGGCGATGATGGATATACGTGCTGAGGCCGGAGCCCACTTTTTTTTAAATTTCATGGTTGTGGTTGTGAAAAACAATTTACATTTCCTGTCTTTGAATAATTTATATTTCCTGCATTAGAACAACACGATGACCAAAGGTGGATGGGTCCTAGGTTTTAGGATGAAGCCCTTGGTCATCAGCTAGTATAATCTGTTTTGAATTTCGTAGCGGTTGAAGGTGGACATGTTTCGTTTTGAGATAAAACCTTCAACCGTTACGTAGGCATGGTAAAAACTAATCGTGCTTTTGGCGGATGGGCCTTGGTTTAAGGTGAAACCAAAAGCACAACTTTTGACTTGTTAATAATATAAGTATCTTTTGACTTATTTGTTATTGCCTTGCATTACTTAATGTAACTCTCAGCTTTGTAAAAATTTTGTATTGTTATCTTTTGAAAATATCCTGATCAACATACTTAGTGATATATTATGAAAACTTTTATTAAACAGAATTTCCAAAAATTCAATCACTTTTAGAGAAAATTAAAAGATAGTCCATTTTCAAACCTATTATGACGATACTTAATTAAAGTTTCAAACTAGTACCAGTTTCATATATCTTAATCAAATATCCTGAAAAGTATTTTGAAAATATACTTCAAGAATATATCCAGAGAATTTATCTTAATCAGGATGTTTGACCTTTTACCAAACATAGTGTTATCAAAAACTTAAACGATGCTTACAAAGGAAAGATCATACCTGGGATAGGGTACAACCCTATTATTAAACCTCATTCCCTTTGCAACTTTTCCAATGAAGATGTCCCCTGACTGAGACATTTAGGGCATTAGTTCCAAGCTTCATCCTTTAAGCTTTACTCCATTGCCTTAGTAGGATTGTCCCATGTGTACAATGTCTTCAAATACTTAGAAATCTCCTGGATATCAGTTCCCATTGTATAGACAATTTTTCATGTTACAGGGGTAAAACCCAAGAATGTACTGGAGATAAATTCCTTATATCCTGGGGAAAATCCCAAATTTTCGTGCGCTACAGGTGGGAGTGTATAAACTCCAAGACTTAGAAAGGTGAAAACCTTTAAACCTTAGAGAGTATGAAAATACCCTTTCGTGAGAGAGGGTGATCAATCCTCATATACCTTTAGGATTCAGGATATAGCCAACAGTAACGAAATTGTCAGTCACTTTTACATGGACTGGTCCCGCCACCTTGAACTATCCCTGAATAACTTGCGCTCCAGGCGGAGTGTTTAAACTCAAATCGGAAGAAAGGTGAATACCTTTAAACCTGTGAAGGGATCAGGATCCCTTATACGTGAGAGAGGGGGCCAATCCTCTAATCTTGCAAAGTATCCTGAGTGAACATCCTGGAGCTATATCCTGGAGCATATACTGCAAAACATCCTTAGACTAAGGTGGGTGTTAGCTTGGCTAACACCCCTCCGATGCTTAAGTTAGTATTGGGTTCAAAGCAATAAATAATATTAAACATATTAAAAGAGATAATATTCATACCATCCTGAGTTAGAAATTAAATTCCTAACTCACTTGAAATAGAGCTTCAAATGTATAGCATTCCAGGATCTCGGTAACATATCCCCTTTCATATTCTTGAGTCTATATGCTCCTTTCCCTGGTTCTGATTCAACTTCATATGGTCCTTCCCATTTTGGAGCTAGCTTGCCATCGGCAGGATTAGTAGTATTCTGAAAAGCCTTTCTTAACACCCAATCTCCAACCTTAAATCTTCTGGTCCTAATAATTTTGTTATATGCCCTGGATATTCTTTGTTGATATGCTGCCATCCTTAGCCTTGCTGCATCCCTTTTTTCCTCTATAGTATCCAAATCCTGACACAAGGCTTCAGGATTCTGTTCAGGATCCTGTAGGGTAGATCTTGCAGTAGGTATTGCCATTTCCGTTGGAATCATTGCTTCTGCTCCAAATACCAAGGAAAATGGGGTTTGGCCTATTGCATTCTTTACCGTTGTCCTATCAGCCCACAAAACAAAGGGTAATTCTTCTGCCCATCTTCCTTTTTTGGCCCCAAGTCTCTTCTTTAAGTTATTGACAATTATCTTGTTTGAGGATTCTGCTTGTCCATTCGCTTGAGGATGTACCGGAGTAGATGTTATCATTTTGATTCCCCAACTCTTGCAAAAGTCAGTAGTTCTCTTGCTTATAAACTGAGAACCATTGTCACAGATTATCTCGGCTGGTACTCCGAATCTGGTCAGGATATTTCTCTTTATGAAGGATACTACTTCTTGATCCCTGGCTTGGACAAATGCCTCGGCTTCAACCCATTTGGAGAAATAATCTGTCATTGCCAACATAAAAACCTTCCCTCCTGGAGCCTTTGGAAGCTTTCCCACTATATCCATACCCCACTTCATAAATGGCCAAGGGGAAACAATAGGATATAATGGTTCAGCAGGCTGATGCAGTATGTTACTATGTCTTTGACATGCATCACATCTTCGAGCATATTCTGCGGCATCTTTTCTCATTGTCGGCCAATAATATCCTGTCCTTAATACTTTTGAGAATAATGACCTGCCCCCAGTATGGTTACCACAATCCCCTTCATGTATATCCTGAAGTACTTCTTTGGCTTCAGGATCCTCCAAACACCTCAAATACGGTCCTGTTTTGGTCAAAAATTAACGAAGTAACTTAGTGATCAAATTAGTAAAGTGAGGTAGTGTGCTAGAAAGTGTGTTGAAAATATGCTTGTTAAGTTACTTGGAAAAACAGTATTCAGGATACGGCTCAAGATACAGAGCTGTATCTGTGATCAAACAATGAGCAGAAAGTAAAGTAAACGACACGAGATGTACGAGGAAAGCCCTTGATCAATCTAGATCGTCGGCATAAAACCTCGGGAGCTGACAATCGCAGCTGCCTTGTTCTTCTATTGCTTCAAAAATCAGGATACAATGCAGGATGTGGTACGGATCGACTAAGTGTTACAACGAAACTTGAATACAAGTGTGGTGTTTGCAATGTGCTAGAGAGTGAAAGTGTACGAGAGTGTTAGTGAGAAATTGTGTGTTCTAAGCTGATCCGCCCCCATCTATTTATAGTAAAGATAAAATAACAAACTACCCTAGACTTGCGGGATCCACCGAATATTCCTTCTTCGAACGTTGTAGACCTGGTCTTTCGGGCTCAACGTCTCTCCCTCAACAAATTCGTCCGAGTCTTGAGGAGAAGAAGTCCTCTTGACCGTTAGCAAGTCTCAGCCTTTAACCTGCACGTGGTTAATTCAATAAGCCTCAGGATATCACCCAAGATGTTAGCAATATCCTCTTCCAGCATCCTGATCACAAATAAACAAACAAAGGCAGGATATTGGTCAGGATACGTATGTTAAGAAAATGACCCCTAACAATTGTCCCCAAATATATCGGTTGGTATACCAATCCAACGGATATATTTCAAAAATCTTATCCCATAACTCAAGGCATTTAAAACGAAGCGACGATCAAGATCACATCGTAACTTCCAACGCGTTTTTTACTCAATGGAGATCCACGATGCCCCTATATCTTCTCTTTTCTTGTTTGAAAAACAGATATCTTCAACAGAACCTTCAGGTAATTCTCCATTTCTGATTTTCTTCCTGTCAATTTACTTCATCTTTCTTGCAATGGACGCCGAGACCTTCACCCAGCAGAATCTTCTTAAAAATCCCGAAAAGGAGATCTGCGCTTTTGACAACACAGACATTGCAGCTTTAAGAGCCTCCGGCGCTTTCCCCGACAGCACGGTCTTTAGGCCATTCGATCGGTCAATCCGATCGGATGTTTCTTCTACCGAATGGATCTGTTTTCCAGCATATCCTTTTTCATTAGGTCTTCGATACCCTTTTCCTGAATGCAATTCTTTCGTATTACTGGCATCTCTTTTGCTCAAACCATGCCCATGGTTTGGAGAGTACTAATTGTACTCAACCAAATCAAAAACCTCCATTGCTCTGACCTCTGCATCGAGGATTTACCTATTGCTTACCGCCTCCGATCCCATGGCTCTAGCCGGTTCTTGCTCTTCTCGACCTCCAGCAAACCCCTGATTCTCAAAGCCACCAAAAACGAAGACGGATGGCAACGCAAATTCTTCTTTGTCAAACGAGATTCCATTGCTGAGGGTGCCAACCTTCCGGTGGAGTGGTTAACCACCGGTAGGATCATAAATATCCTCATAGACGATTTGATTGTTATCTTTTATTAATATTCTTGTTTTTTATCTTTATGCAGTGAACTTCAAGGAAGTTGCTCCCCCTACCGCTGAGTCGGAAGAGAGAATCAATACCGTTTACCGGTTACCTGCAATAGACAGGACTTTCACCACACACGTCCCGAGTTCAAGTCAATACTCATCATCCGAGATGTCTGGTAAGAATTTCTTTCAAAATAATTAGACAAAACAATATAATGATAAAATAAAGAGTAAAACTTTTCCCTTTATGCAGCACCAGCTAAGATCCCCGAAGTCTTTGACCTTGACGAATTGGATAGCTATTCTGACCAGATCCAGGTCAAGAAAGAACCTAGCCCCAAGACCACTGCTACATCCAAACCCAGTAGCTCCAAAGCCATCATCATTCCTAAACCTTCACCGGCTACCAAGCCCCGGAGTTCAAGTTCCCGCAAAAGGAAAGACCCCGATTCCCCTGTCATTTCTGACACCTTTCCTTATGAGAAACACGGGTTCATTGAAGCCAACGGGTTTATGACTTCTTTTCTTAACCAGGTTAGTATCCTCACACCATATCCTGCAACTTAGATTATTTTCAAAGATTTAACAACGTTAACCCCTGTCCTCTTACCTTTGTAGGGTCTTGAGCGTTTAGTTCATTTATACCAAGAATCCTGCAAGCTTAACAAAACACTTGAATCTAAGTTAAAGGAAGCAGAAATCACAATCTCTGACCAAGGTATGATCGCGGCCGCTAAATCTAGTCATTACGAGGAGAAATACAAAGCTATGACCCAAGAACACCAAGTTGCTCTCAACAAAGCCACTCTTCAAGCCCAGGCCGATCTGGAAGCTGCCCATGTGCAGTACGAACGGGATATGGTCAGTTATCGAGAAAGCCTCAAAAGTTCCATCGTCATTTCTCTTCTCCAGGCTAGGTTGAAGATGGCTCATGAAGCCAAAGCATTAGGCTTCGAATGCCCTTCTTGGGACGTTGGTGCTTGGGAGACCAAGCTGAAGAATCTTGGCGGTACCTCTTCCAAATCAACTGTCGATGAACCTTCTAAAGCAGCCGAAAAGGCAACCGATGCTGAGAAGGATGCTGAGGCGGATCCCAAGATGGATGTTGCTGAAACCGCTATG
The DNA here is from genome assembly GCA_030545235.1 of Helianthus tuberosus. Lineage (NCBI taxonomy): Eukaryota > Viridiplantae > Streptophyta > Magnoliopsida > Asterales > Asteraceae > Helianthus > Helianthus tuberosus. The sequence goes on along the minus strand of CM060382.1, from coordinate 37,893,380 downwards.
GACCAAGAAGGCACTACCCCCTAGAGCTTATTTTCTTTAAATCATTCGAACAATTTTATGTTTTTATGAACAATTTTTATTTCTGTATCTAAACAATTTGATAGCCGAAGGTGGATGGGTCCTGGGTTTCAGGATGAAACCTTCGGTTATCAACCAGTATTGATTGCATCAAGAATAACTTCATCTTTTTTAAGTATAAATCTTAGCTTTGCAAAAAATTTCATATTGTTATCTTATAAAATATCCTGATCAGTATGCTCAGCGGTATACTGTAAAAGCCTCTTATTAGATAGAACTTCCAAACCTTCCTTCAACTTTGTAAAAATTTCTTTAGAAAGTGAAAAATAGTCTATCTTTTCAAAACCAAGTTTTGATAATATTTAAATGATCAGAGTTCCAAACTAATACTGGTTTCAAACATCCTAATCAAATATCCTGAAAAGGACTTTGAGAATATATCAGGATACTTAAAATAATGTTACAAAAAATTTAGACGACGTTTAAAAAGGAAAGATCATACCAGAAATAGGGTATAAACCGATTACCAAACTTTAGTCCCTTTGCAACTCATCCAATGAAGATGTCCCCTGTGCAAGATACTTAGTGCATAAGTTCTGAGCCTCATCCTTTTAATTTTACATCACCATCTTGGCAGGAATGTCCCCAGTGTACAATGTCTTCTAACACTTTGGAAATCTATTGAATGTCAGTTTCCATTGCACAGGCAATTTTTAAGTCCCAAGGGTAAAACCCAAGGATGTACTGGAGATAAATCCCTTGTATCCTGGGGAAAATCCCAAATTTTCATGCGCTACAGGCGGGAGTGTATAAACTCCAAGACTTAGAAAGGTGAAAACCTTTAAACCTTAGAGAGTATGAAAATACCCTTTCGTGAGAGAGGGTGATCAATCCTCATATACCGTTAGGATTCAGGATATAGCCAACAGTAACGAAATTGTCAGCCACTTTTACATGGATTGGTCCCGCCACCTTGAACTATCCCTGAATAACTTGCGCTCCAGGCGGGGTGTTTAAACCCAATTCGGAAGAAAGGTGAATACCTTTAAACCTGTGAAGGGATCAGTATCCCTTAAACGTGAGAGAGGGGGCCAATCCTCTAATCTTTCGAGTTATCCTGAGTACATATCCTGGAGCCATATCCTGAAACATATCTTGCAAAACAATTGTAAACTAAGGTGGGTGTTAGCTTAGCTAACACCCCTCCGATGCTTAAGTCAGTATTGGGTTACAGAGAACAAATTAAACCAAACATATTTAAAAAAGGTAGAATTCATACCATGCTGAGTTAGAAATTAAATTCTAAACTCACTTGAAATAGAGCTTAAGGTGTATAGCATTCCAAGATCTCAGTAGCATATCCCCCTCCATATTCTTGAGTCTGTATGCTCCTTTCCCTGCTTCTGATTCAACTTCATATGGTCCTTCCCATTTTGGAGCTAACTTGCCATCGGCAGGATTAGTAGTATTCTGAAAAGCCTTTCTTAACACCCAATCTCCAATCTTAAATCTTCTGGTTCTAATATTCTTGTTATATGCCCTGGATATTCTCTGTTGATATGCTGCCATCCTTAGCCTTGCCGCATCTCTCTTCTCATCTATAGTGTCTAAATCCTGAATCAAGGCTTCAGGATTCTGCTCAGGATCACTTAGGGTAGATCTTGCAGTAGGTATTGTCATTTCCGTTGGAATCATTGCTTCTGCTCCAAATACCAACGAAAATGGGGTTTGGCCTGTTGCATTCTTTACCGTTGTCCTATCAGCCCATAAAACAAAGGGTAATTCTTCTGCCCATCTTCCTTTTTTGGCTCCAAGCCTTTTCTTTAAGTTATTGACAATTATCTTGTTTGAGGATTCTGCTTGTCCATTTGCTTGAGGATGTACCGGAGTAGACGTAATCATTTTGATTCCCCAACTCTTGCAAAAGTCAGTAGTCCTCTTACTTATGAACTGAGAACCATTGTCACAAATTATCTCGGCTGGTACTCTGAATCTGGTCAGGATATTTCTTTTGATGAAGGATACTACTTCTTGGTCTCTAACTTGAACAAATGCTTCTGCTTCAACCCACTTAGAGAAATAATCCGTCATTGCTAGCATAAAGACTTTTCCTCCCGGAGCTTTTGGTAGCTTTCCCACTATATCCATACCCCATTTTATAAACGGCCAACAGGAAACAATAGGATATAATGGTTCAGCAGGTTGATGCAGTAGGTTACTATGTCTTTGACATGCGTCACATCTTCGAGCATATTCTGCTGCATCCTTTCTCATTGTTGGCCAATAATATCCTGTCCTTAATACTTTTGAGAATAACGACCTGCCCCCAGCATGGTTACCACAATCCCCTTCATGTATATCCTGAAGTACTTCTTTGGCTTCGGGATCCTCCAAGCATCTCAAATACGGTCCTGCAAGAGATTTCTTGTATAAAATATTATTTATAATAGTGAATCGTGATACCTTCATCCTAAATTCCTTAGGATTTTCATTTCCAGGGATGTGTCCTTCTTTGAGATATCTCATGATTGGAGCCGTCCAGGATTTAGGATCCTTCTCAGGATGTTCTGCTCCCGGATCCTGAATACCCGCTACTTCTTTATCCTGAGGATTCGTTGCAGGATATAAGACATGTAATATTGGTATTTGGGTCCCTTCAGGTATCCTGATCGATGATCCTAAATTTGCTAAGGCATCCGCTTCAGCATTATCCTCCCTCGGTACCTGTTCAAGTATAAAAACATCGAAATATCCTGCTAATTTTTTGAGAATATCGAGATATTCGATTAACTTCTCACCCTTAACTGCATAGGATCCATTAAAATGGTTAGTAATTAACAAAGAGTCAACATATACTTGCAATTTTTTGACACTCATGCTCTTAACCAATTCTAATCCTGCAATTAAAGCCTCATACTCTGCTTCATTATTAGTAGCAGGAAATTCACACCTAATAGCCTGGGGTAATATGTCCCCCTGTGGCGATTTTAGTAGTATTCCTAATCCTACTCCTCTTACATTAGATGCACCATCAGTATATAATGTCCAGGATCCTGAAGGTTCTCCTAACTGTTGAACTTCTAGGTCTACCTCGTCCTGAATGTCACTACTAAAGTCAGCCACAAAGTCAGCTAAAGCCTGAGATTTTATGGCATTTCTTGGTTCATATACTAAATCATAAGCACTTAACTTTACTGACCATTTGGCCATCCTGCCTGACATCTCTGGTTTCCTAAGCACATTTTTGACAGGATAATTTGTCTTAACATGTATCCTATGTGTCTCGAAATAATGTCTAAGCTTCGTTGATGCCATGACTAATGCTAGTATTAATTTTTCTAAGTGAGAATACCTAGTTTCGGCATCTAGCAAACTTTTACTAACATAATAAACAGGATATTGCTGACCTTCATGGTCTTTTATAAGAACGGCACTTACAGCATTCCCTGATACAGCAAGGTACAGGGATAGTGGTTCACCATTTTCAGGCTTCATCAATAGAGGTGCGGTTGAGAGATATCGTTTCAAATCCTGCAGGGCTGCTTCTTGCTTTTCCCCCCATTCGAATCTTTTGTTCTTCTTCAGGATATCATAGAAGTCTTTGCATTTCTCTGAGAATCTTGAGATAAACCTGTTTAGAGCTGCTACTCGTCCTGTCAATATTTGTACGTCCTTCATATTTGAGGGTGATTTTATGTCCAGGATAACTTTGATCTGCTCTGGGCTTGCTTCTATCCCCCTTTTTGTCACCATATATCCAAGAAACTTTCCTGCCCCCACTCCGAAATGGCATTTAGCAGGATTCAGCTTCATGTTGTATTGATCCAGGATATCAAATGCTCCCTTGATATCCTGGAGGTGATCCTCAGCCTTTTTAGATTTCACCACCATGTCATCGATATATACCTCCATGGTGTCCCCCAGTTTGTCTTTGAACATCATGTTCACCAATCTTTGGTATGTTGCACCTACATTTTTCAAACCAAAAGGCATAGCTGTATAACAATAAATACCTGTTGGTGTCATGAAGGCGGTATCCTCCTGGTCAGAAGGCTCCATTTGGATCTGTTGAAATCCTGAAGATGCATCCATGAAGGTCAGCATTTCATGCCCGGCAGTGGCATCTACCATTGCATCAATGTGGGGAAGAGGAAATGGGTCTTTAGGACAAGCTTTGTTCAAGTCTGTGTAGTCTACACAAACTCTCCATTTCCCATTCTTCTTCTGTACTACAACCACGTTTGCTAGCCACCTTGGGAACTTAACCTCTCTGATCATTCTGGACTTTAATAATCTTTCAACTTCCTCCTGGATAATCGTGTTCCGCTCAGGAGCAAACTTCCTTCTTTTTTGTTGCACAGGCTTGAATGACTTATCAATTCCAAGCTTGTGAGTGATAATATCTTTGGATATGCCTGTCATATCCTCATGCTTCCATGCAAACGTCGACATCCTGCATTTTAAAAAGTTAATTAACTGCTCTTCAATATCCTGAGGGATATTGGTTCCTACGAGCACCGAAATATCGGGATTATCCTGGTCTAGGATAATTTTCTTCACATCCTGCTCTGGATCCTCCACGATATCCTGGGCCCTCGTCTTTAATTGCTATGCTGCACTAGGTTTAGTTGAGGATTTCATCGAGGATGAGTAGCATTCTTTCGCCTCCTGCTGATCACTATCAACCTTGACAACTCCCCAAGGGGTAGGTATCTTGATGCATTGGTGATATTTTGATGGCACGGCCTTTATATCGTGAATCCATGGTCTTCCCAGTATGATGTTATAGCAGGATAGAGAATCCATTACACAAAAACGTTGTATCGAGTTGACTCCTTCAATGTATACTGGCAACTTTATCTCTCCCACTGTGTTTCTAGCCTCTCCACTGAATCCAACAAGCACGGTAGACTTTGAAGTGATATCCATTGGAGATACATTCATTCTCTTCAGAGTTTCTAGTTGGATTATGTTGACGGATCTGCCATTATCAACCAGTATCATGCGTACAAAATGGTTAGCCACATATAACGTTATTACCAGAGCATCATGGTGAGGATCCTGGACAGTATCCCTGTCATCTGCATCAAAAGTGATCAGTTTGTCAGTTGTGAGGGTAGTCATCCTGACAGGTTTCTCTCCCCTTTCAGCCTTAGCTTCCTTTGCATGTCTCTTTGCTGCCGAATACGAGGTCCCACAAATGTCGGATCCTCCTAAAATGAAGTTGATTATCTTGGCATCCGCAGGAGGTGATGCTGCTCGTTCAGGATCCTTCTCAGTATCCTGACCCTTATTATTCTTTCTTCCTAAGAGATCTTTCAGATATCCCTTGCTTAGAAGATAGCTTATTTCTTTCCTTAGAGCAATGCAATCCTCAGTTACATGTCCGAAATCTTCGTGGAAAGCGCACCATTTTGACTTATCTTTCCAGTCAGCCTTTTGTTGATTCTTTCGAGGCCACCTAGCCTTGTCTCCTAGACCCTGCATGGCAAACATCAATTCAGGAATGTTTATAGAAAAGCAATATTCAGACAACTCAGGATACTCTTCAGGATCCTCATCTTCGACAGCATTCACTCACTTGTTTTCATTTCTACCATATGGCTTAGGCCGATATGACTTAAATGAGGATTCTGACTTCCTGTTAGTTGACTCATAAGTGTTAGATGAGTTCACCCTTTCTTGCATCTTCCTGTCATCTTCCAGACGGATATATCTCAAAGCCCTATTACGAGCTTCGTCGAGATTCCTGCAGGGATTCATTACCAGATCCTAATAAAACTGTGAATCCTTTTGTAATCCCATCTTGAAAGCTTGCACAGCTGTTGCAACATCAAGATGTGGGATATCCAAGGATTCTCGGCTGAATTTGTTCACATAATCCCTCAAGGATTCCTGAGGCCCTTGAGTTATCCTGTAAAGATCACTGGTTAGTTTCTCAAAACTCCGACTACAAGAAAATTGACTGTTGAATAAATTAACCAAATGAGCAAACGAAGTAATTGAGTGTGGAGGAACATTTAACAGCCATTTTAAAGCTGATCCTGTTAAGGTAGAACCAAATCCCTTGCACAAGCACGCTTCCTTGAGCTCCGGAGGAATAGGGTTAATCTCCATTCTTTCCCTATACTGAGCAATATGCTCCTCAGGATCCGTAGTTCCGTCGTAAAGCTTCATGTTGGGGGTTTGAAATCTCTTTGGGATCTCAGCATCACAGATAGGATATGCAAAACGAGATATCTTGTGGCTGTCCTGGGACACTTCTGGGATCGGCTGGACCACCCCGGGTACACTAGATATCATGTCCTTCAACTTCTGAAGTTCCCTAGTAAGTGCTGATGTTACACCTGTATCCTGCAAAGATCCACTATTGTTAGTAGCATGAGTATTATTATTATTTGACACGTTACCTGTTGGAGGATTTTGCCCATATCCTAAAGCATATCCTGAGCTCCTTATGGTCGACATCCTGACCGAGGAGGGTATTTCAGGAGTATGATTCTGAGGAAGGCTGGGCACAATATTCCCCCTGTTATCCTCAGTATACACAGCTGAACTGAAGTTCAACGTTCTGGGATGTAATGGAGTGACAATATCCTCAGCAGATCTGCTCGAGCCAGACTTCAGGAGTTGTATTTCCCTCAAAAGCATTTGGTTTTTTTCCTGTTGCTGCCTCATTTGTTCCTGCACACTTCCAAATAAGGTTAAAATTTCATCATTAGAAGCTAAAACAGGAGCAGATCCCTGGACACTCCGAGTAGGGATAACATCTTGAGGTTGTGTAGAGGCTGGCATCCTTGGAGGAGGTGGTGGAAGCACCGAACCGGTAGTAGCAGAAGTCATAGCAGACACAGTGGAGGAACTCATGTTTGATCTTGAGGCCATTATGGACAATGTGGCAAAAAGTTTTGAAAATAGAAAACCAATTAGCGATTTGACAAAAAATTTTAGTAAAGAGAGCACCACTTGCCCCACGGTGGGCGCCAAATTGTTTTGGTCAAAAATTACCGAAGTAACTTAGTGATCAAATTAGTAAAGTGAGGTAGTGTGCTAGAAAGTGTGTTGAAAATATGCTTGTTAAGTTATTTGGAAAAACAGTATTCAGGATACGGCTCAAGATACAGAGCTGTATCTGTGATCAAACAATGAGGAGAAAGTAAAGTAAACGACACGAGATGTACGAGGAAAGCCCTTGATCAATCTAGATCGCCGGCATAAAACCTCGGGAGCTGACAATTGCAGCTGCCTTGTTCTTCTATTGCTTCAAAAATCAGGATACAGTGCAGGATGTGGTACGGATCGACTAAGTGTTATAACGAAACTTGAGTACAAGTGTGGTGTTTGCAATATGCTAGAGAGTGAAAGTGTACGAGAATGTTAGTGAGAAATTGTGTGTTCTAAGCTGATCCGCCCCCATCTATTTATAGTAAAGATAAAATAACAAACTACCCTAAACTTGCGGGATCCACCGAATATTCCTTCTTCGAACGTTGTAGACCTGGTCTTCCGGGCTCAACGTCTCTCCCTCAACAAATTCGTCCGAGTCTTGAGGAGAAGAAGTCCTCTTGACCGTTAGAAAGTCTCAGCCTTTAACCTGCACGTGGTTAATTCAATAAGCCTCAGGATATCGCCCAAGATGTTAGCAATATCCTCTTCCAGCATCCTGATCACAAATAAACAAACAAAGGCAGGATATTGGTCAGGATACGTATGTTAAGAAAATGACCCCTAACAGGTCCTGCAAGAGATTTCTTGTATAAAACATTATTTATAATAGTGAATCGTGATACCTTCATCCTAAATGCCTTAGGATTTTCATTTTCGGGGATGTGTCCTTCCTTGAGATATCTCATGATTGGAGTCGTCCAAGATTTAGGATCCTCTTCAGGATACTCTGCTCCAGGATCCTGAATACCCGCTACTTCTTTATCCCGAGGATTCGTTGCAGGATACAAGACATGTAATATAGGTATTTGGGTTCCTTCTGGTATCCTGATCGATGATCCCAGATTTGCTAAGGCATCTGCTTCAGCATTATCCTCCCTGGGTACTTGTTTAAGTGTAAAAACATCGAAATATCCTGCTAATTTTTTGAGAATATCGAGGTATTCGATTAATTTCTCACCCTTGTCTGCATAGGATCCATTAAAATGGTTAGTAATTAACAAGGAGTCAACATACACTTGCAAATTCTTGATACTCATATCCTTAGCCAATTCTAATCCTGCAATTAAAGCTTCATATTCTGCCTCATTATTAGTAGCAGGAAATTCACACCTAATAGCCGGGGGTAATATGTCCCCCTGTGGCGATTTTAGTAGTATACCTAAACCTACACCTCTTATATTGGATGCACCATCAGTATACAACGTCCAGGATCCTGAAGATTCTCCTAACTGTTGAACTTCTAGGTCTACCTCGTCCTGAATGTCACTACTGAAATCAGCCACAAAGTCAGCTAAAGCCTGAGACTTTATGGCATTTCTAGGTTCATATACTAAATCATAAGCACTTAACTTTACTGACCACTTGGCCATCCTGCCTGACATCTCTGGTTTCCTAAGCACATTTTTGACAGGATAATTCGTTTTAACATGGATCCTATGTGTCTCAAAATAATGTCTAAGCTTCGTTGATGCCATAACTAATGCTAGTATCAACTTTTCTAAATGAGAATACCTAGTTTCGGCATTTAATAAACTTCTACTAACATAATAAACAGGATATTGCTGACCTTCATGGTCTTTTATAAGAACGGCACTTACAGCATTCCCTGATACAGCGAGGTATAGGGATAGTGGTTCACCATTTTCAGGCTTCATCAATAGAGGTGCAGTTGAGAGATATCGCTTCAAATCCTGCAAGGCTGCTTCATGCTTTGCTCCCCATTCAAATTTCTTATTCTTCTTGAGGATATCATAGAATTCCTTGCATTTTTCCGAGGATCTTGAAATAAATCTATTCAAAGCTGCTACTCGGCCTGTTAACCGTTGTACGTCCTTCATATTCGAGGGTGATCTTATATCCAGGATAGCTTTAATCTGCTCCGGGCTTGCCTCTATCCCCCTTTTCGTCACCATATATCCAAGAAACTTTCCTGCCCCCACTCCGAAATGGCACTTAGCAGGATTCAGCTTCATGTTATATTGATCCAGGATATCAAATGCTCCCTTGATATCCTGGAGGTGATCCTCAGCCTTTTTAGATTTCACCACCATATCGTCAATATATACCTCCATGGTGTCCCCCAGCTTATCTTTGAACATCATGTTCACTAATCTCTGGTATGTTGCACCTGCATTTTTCAAACCGAAAGGCATGGCAGTATAGCAATATATACCTGTTGGTGTCATGAAAGCAGTATCCTCCTGGTCCGAAGGCTCCATTTGAATCTGCTGAAATCCCGAGGATGCGTCCATGAACGTTAACATTTCATGTCCAGCAGTAGCATCCACCATTGCGTCGATATGAGGGAGAATGAATGGGTCTTTAGGACAAGCCTTGTTCAAGTCCGTGTAGTCTACACAGACTCTCCATTTCCCGTTTTTCTTCTGTACCACAACTACGTTTGCTAGCCATCTTGGAAACTTGACTTCTCTGATCATCCTGGACTTCAACAATCTTTCAACTTCTTCTTGGATAATCGTATTCCGCTCAGGAGCAAATTTTCTTCTTTTTTGCTGAACAGGCTTGAATGATCTGTCAATTCCAAGCTTGTGAGTGATAATGTCTTTGGATATGCCTGTCATATCCTCATGCTTCCATGCAAACGTTGACATCCTGCATTTCAAAAAGTTAGTTAACTGCACTTCAATATCCTGAGGGATATTGGTTCCTACGAGCACCGAGATATCAGGATTATCCTGATCCAGGATAATTTTCTTCACATCCTGCTCCGAAGCTTCCAAGGTATCCCGGGCCCGCATCTTTAATTGCTATGCTTGATTAGGCTTGGTTGAAGATTTCATCGAAGATGAGTAGCATTCTTTCGCTTCCTGCTGATCACTTTCAACCTTGACTCCTCAAGGGGTAGGGATCTTGATGCATTGGTGATATGTTGATGGCACAGCCTTCATATCGTGAATCCATGGTCTTCCCAGTATGATGTTATAGCAGGATAAGGAGTCCATCACACAGAAGCGTTGTATTGAGTTGACCCCTTCAACATATACTGGTAACTTTATCTCCCCTACGGTATTCCTAGCTTCTCCACTGAAACCAACGAGCACAGTGGACTTCGAAGTAATGTCCATCGGAGATACATTCATCCTCTTCAATGTTTCCAGCTGAATTATATTGACAGAACTACCGTTGTCTACCAGTATCCTGCGTACAAAATGGTTAGCCACATATAATGTTATTACCAAAGCATCATGGTGAGGATCCTAAACAGTATCCCTGTCATCACCATCGAAAGTGATCACTTTATCAGTTGTGAGGGTGGTCATCCTGACCGGTCTGTCTCCCCTCTCACTCTTAGCTTCCTTTGCATGTCTCTTGGCCGCCGAATACGAAGTTCAACAAATATCGGATCCTCCTGAAATAAAGTTAATTATCTTGGCATCTGCTGGGGGTGATGCTGCTCGTTTAGGATCCTTCTCGGGATCCTGACCTTTATTCTTCTTTTTTCCCAGCAAGTCCTTCAGATACCCTTTGCTTAACAGGTAACTTATTTCTTTCCTTAAAGCAATGCAATCCTCGGTCATATGTCTGAAGTCTTCGTGGAAGGCACACCATTTGGATTTATCCTTCCAATCAGCTTTCTGCTGGTTCTTTCGAGGCCACCTAGCTTTGTCCCCTAAACCCTGCATAGCATACATTAACTCAGGTATATTAACAGAAAAGCAGTATTCAGATAAGTCAGGATATTCTTCAGGATCCTCGTCTTCAACAGCATTCACTTTCTTGTTATCATTTCTGTCATATGTCTTGGAGCGATATGGCTTATATGAGGTTTCTGATTTCCTGTTAGTTGATTCATAGGTTGAGGTAGAATTCATCCTCTCCTGCATCTTCTTGTCATCTTCCAAACGGATATATCTCAAAGCCCTGTTACGAGCTTCATCGAGATTCCTGCAGGGATTCATTACAAGATCCTGATAAAACTGAGAATCCTTTTGTAACCCCATCTTAAAAGCTTGCACAGCTGTTGCAACATCAAGATGTGAGATATCCAAGGATTCTCGACTGAATTTGTTCACATAATCCCTCAAGGATTCCTGAGGCCCTTGAGTTATCCTGTAAAGATCACTAGTTAGTTTCTCAAAACTCCGACTACAAGAAAATTGACTGTTAAATAAATTAACCAAATGAGCAAACGAAGTAATTGAGTGAGGAGGGACGTTTAGCAGCCATTTTAAGGCTGATCCTGTCAGGGTAGAACCAAATCTCTTGCATAAGCATGCTTCCTTGAGATCTGGGGGGATAGGATTGATTTCCATCTGTTCCCTATACTGGGCAATATGCTCCTCAGGATCCGTAGTCCCGTCATACAGTTTCATGTTGGGAGTCTGGAATCTCTTTGGTATTTCAGCATCACAGATAGGATATGCAAAGCGGGATATCCTATGACTGTCTTGGGATACCTCCGGAATTGGCTGGACCACTCCAGGTACACTGGATATCATGTCCTTCAATTTTTGGAGCTCCCGGGTAAATGTTGACGTCATACCTGCATCCTGCAAAGAGCCATTGTTGTTAGTAGCAAGAATATTATTATTTGACACATTACCGGTCTGAGGATTTTGGCCATATCCTGAAGCATATCCTGAACTCCTCACAGTCGACATCCTGACCGAAGAGGGTATCTCAGGGGTATGATTCTGAGAATGGCTTGGGATGATATTCCCCCTGTTATCCTCGGTGTAAACTGCGGAACTGAAGTTCAAAGCCCTGGGCTGTATAGGAGTGACAGTTTCTTCAGCAGGTCTGCTCGAGCTAGCTTTTAAGAGTTGTATTTCTCTTAATAGCATTTGGTTAGTCTCCTGTTGCTGCCTCATTTGTTCCTACACACTTCCAAATAAAGTTAGAATTTCATCATTAGAGGCTAAAACGGGAGCAGATCCCTGAACACTCCGAGTAGGGATAACATCTTGAGATTGTGAAGAAAATGGCATCCTTGGAGGAGGTGGTGGAAGCACCGAACCGGTAGTAGCAGAGGTTGCCGCAGACATAGTGGAGGAGCTCATGTTTGATCTTGAGGCCATTGTAAACAATGTGGCAAAAAGTTTTGAAAATAGAAAACCGATTAACGATTTTACAAAGATTTTTAGTGAAAGTAGCACCACTTGCCCCACGGTGGGCGCCAAATTTTTTTGGTCAAAAATTACCTAAGCAATTAAGTGATCAAATTAGTTAAGTGAGGTAGTGTGCTAGAATTATGTGTAAAAAATGTGTTAACCAAATTAGATATGAAAACAGTTTCAGGATACGGCTCGGGATATAGAGCTGTATCGATGATCAAACAATGAGCAAAAAAGTAAAGGTTGACACGTGATGTACGAGGAAAGCCCTTGATCAATCTAGATCGTCGGCATAAAACCTCGGGAGCTGACAATCGCAGCTGCCTTGTTCTTCTATTGCTTCAAATATCAGGATACAGTGCAGGATGTGGTGCGGATCGACTATGTGTTACAATGTAATTCGAATACAAGTGTTGTGTGTAGTGTTTGCGATGAGCTAGAGAGAAAGTGTTTGAAAATGTGTAAGTTGAGTGCCTTAATCTGATCCGCCCCCATCTATTTATAGTAAAACAAATGTAACTAACTATCCTACATAACCGGGATCCAACGAATATTCCTTAGTCGAACGTTGTAGACCTGGTCTTTCGGGTTCAACGTATCTCCTTTAACAAATACGCCCGAGTCTTGAGGAGATTAAGTCCATTTGACCATTAGCAAGTCCCAGTCTTTAACCTGCACGTGATAAATTCGATATACCTTAGGATATCACCCAGGATGTTAGCAATATCCCCGTCCAGTATCCTGATCACAGATAAACAATTAAAAGCGGGATATTAGTCAGGATATGTATACTCAGAAAATGACCCATAACAGAAATACGACGAGAGGGAACGTCGTTTCTGAAGGGCCGGATAACTATGGTGGTGATGGTTGTGCTTGTATAATAATAATAAAAATAACAATAATAAAAATATAATTATGTAAAATAACTTAAAATAAAACTTTTGTAAAATAACTGGTGTGTATCGATGCATACTAATATATATAAAAATATAAAAGTCGCAAAGTCGACAATTTTTGGCTATACGTGTTAACATGATTTTTGTGAATGCCTTATTGTGGTTGGTTGTTATCTATTTTGTGACAATAATTTGCATACATTGCTAATTATTCAGATGGAAAACGCGGAAAACCCACCAGTCAACGAAGTTAATCAATCTGAACAAAACAATGAGGATCAATTTCTTAATAGGCAAGATATAGAAAATATCGTTGCCCAGTGAATAGCTAATGCTATCCCAGCAATCATCGCTGCTGCAAGAAATCCCGTTGAACCTTCGCAAGCCAACCGCATCAAACGTACTCTCGACGATAATTTCAGTAACAGTGTAAATGGATGCGGCAACAATAATAATAACAATAATGTGGTTCAAGCCCCATTTCTTAAGAAAATGAAAGCTGCAGCACCTGGGTGCACTTATAAAGAATTTCTTGCTTGTAAGCCAGTCGAATTCGCAGGAAATGAAAGGGCAACTGCCGCACTGCGATGGTTAGAGAAAACCGAATCAGAAATTAAAATAAGTAAATGTGCTGAGGAAGACAAAGTTATGTATGCGTCACACCTTTTTAAAGAAGGAGCGTTAGAATGGTGGAACACGGTACTACAAGCCAAGGGAAGTAACGAGGCTGATGCTATGAATTGGGAAGAATTTGAGAGATTGGTGGAAAGAAAATTTTGTCCCGAATATGAAAAGGAACAAATGACAAATAAGTTCCTGAACCACCGAATGGTGGATGTTGACTGTCGAGGATATACTTCGACATTCTTCGAGTATGTTAGAGTTGTACCTACCCTGGCTTCGCCAGAACCGGTACTGATTTCTCGCTATATTTGGGGTTTGATTAGCGAGATTCGTGATATCGTCAAAGCTACGAGACCCCGCACAATTGACGATGCAGTGGAATTAGCCAACACCTTGACCGACGGGCTGGTACGTACACGAGAAGAAAACAGGAAAAAGGAATTGGCCCAAAAGATTACCCAAGGATTTCGTGTGGGTAATAGTTTTAAAAGAAAGGGACTGGGTCATTTTCCACCCCGCCATTTTGCGGGAATTGCAAAAGAAACATTTTGGAAGATGTCAGGAAAATTGTAATTTCTGCAAAATTCCGGGCCACCGGGAGGAGGAATGCAAGAAGAAATCAAAGATCTGCTATAATTGCGGAGAAGCCGGACATTTCAGACCAGAATGCCCTAAGCTGGTCAAGCCAGCCGATAACAAGGCTAAACCTGCTGAAGGAACTAATAAGAAAAATGCAAGAGCCTTCCAGCTGACTACCCAGGAAGCAGATCTAATTCCCGATGTAATAGCTGGTACGTTTCTGGTACACGACATTTACGCGAAAGTATTATTCGACTCTGGTGCAAACCAAAGCTTTATAAATACTGCATTCTGCCAAGCTCTTAACTTACCCTTAACCAAACTTAGGCCGATTTATACGGTAGAAACCGCAGATGGTAATTCTGTTAACATAAATCAGGTTCTTCAAGTAGGGAAGATAGAACTTTCAGGCCATAAATTTTCGGCAAACCTGCTACCCATGAATTTAGCTGGATTCGATGTCGTAGGAATGGATTGGTTAGTAGCCAACTATGCTCGAATCCTCTGTGATAAGAATTCCATAGAAATTTATACACCCACAGGAGAGATAATTGTGGTTACAGGAGATAAGCCACGAAAGCCAATGAAATTCATTTCAATATTGAAAGTGGCCAGTTATTCAAGAAAACAAGGAATAGTGTATATGATTTCGGTAATGATTAATAGTAAAAGTAAGGAACTCAAGGAAATTCCAGTAGTATCAGAATACCCGGATATATTCCCAGAAGAACTACCTGGATTACCACCCGATAGGGAAGTAGAATTTAGAATTCATCTAATTCCTGAAACTACACCGATAGCCAAGGCACCTTATCGATTAGCACCCACCGAAATGCAAGAATTGAAAAAGCAGTTAGATGAATTATTAAGCAAAGGATTCATACAACTTAGTTCATCCCCTTGGGGAGCACCAGTGTTGTTTGTGAAAAAGAAAGATGGTTCGATACTAATGTGTATCGATTATAGGGAATTATATAAGGTAACAATTAAGAATCGATACCCATTACCTAGGATTAATGATCAACTTCAGGGAGCTAGATATTTTTCTAAGATAGACTTGCGCTCCGGGTACCATTAGTTGAAGGTACAAGAAGAAGACATACCTAAAACTGTTTTCCGAACTAGGTATGGTCACTACGAGTTTACAGTCATGCCCTTTGGACTAACAAATGCCTCTGCAGCATTTATGGACATGATGAATAGAATCTATAAATCGTATTTGGATAAATTTGTAATTGTCTTCATTGACGATATACTTATTTATTCCAAACGCCAGGAAGAGCATTGTGAGCACCTGCATGCACTCTTAACTTTGTTAAGAAAGGAAAAACTTTATACCAAATTCTCGAAGTGTGAATTTTGGCTACAGGAGGTGCAATTTTTAGGACATATGGTGAATCACGAAGGTATACACGTAGATCCTTCTAAGATAGAAGCAATCATAAAATGGAAAGTCCCACAATCAGCCACGGAAGTTAGAAGTTTTCTAGGATTAGCTGGATATTACAGGCGTTTTATAAGAGATTTCTCTAAAATAGCTGTGCCATTAACTAAGCTAACCTGTAAAACAGTTAAGTTAGAATGGGGATCCAGGCAAGAAGAGGCCTTTAAGATTTTAAAGCAAAGGTTAACAAACACCCCAATTCTAGCCTTGCCAGAAGGAACAAAAAATTTTGAAGTTTACTGTGACGCCTCTAAGCTAGGATTAGGATGTGTGCTGATGCAATGCAAGAAGGTAATTGTGTATGCCTCAAAGCAATTGAAAAGGAACGAGGAAAATTATACGACTCATGATTTAGAATTAGGAGCCATAATTTTTGCCCTTAAGATTTGGAGACATTATCTGTATGGGAGTAAGTTTACTGTTTATACGGATCATAAAAGCTTACGGTATATATTTGGGCAAAAAGAATTAAACATGAGGCAAAGAAGATGGATGGAAATTCTAAGTGACTACGACTGTGACATTCAATATCACGAAGGAAAGGCAAATGTCGTAGCAGATTCCCCAAGTCGTAAGTATCATGAGAAACAAATACGAGTTCGTGCTCTTAGATTAAGTTTACAATTAGATTTAATGGAACAACTGAAGAATGTTCAGGAAACCGCAATCGAGGATAATGCTAAAGGAATGAAAGGATGAATTAAGGAATTAGAACAGGGGACTGACGGAATTTGGAAATTCCATAAGAAAAGAATTTGGGTACCTAAGCAAGGAGACTTAAGAAATAAGATTCTGGAAGAAGCCCATAAATCTAGATATACCATGCATCCTGGTAATAACAAGATGTACTAAGATTTAAGAAATAATTTCTGGTGGATAGGAATGAAAAAAGACATAGCTAGATACGTTTCTAAGTGCCTAACTTGTTCACAAGTTAAGGCGGAACACCAGAAACCCTCAGGTCTACTGCAACAATTAGAAACGCCCATATGGAAATGGGAACTGATAACCATGGACTTTGTTACTAAGTTACCTAAGACCAGAAAAGGTAACAACGCAATCTGAGTGATTGTGGATCGATTAACTAAATCAGCCCATTTCCTACCCATGAAGGAAACCTTTAGCATGGAAAGGTTAGTAAAATTATACGTAGAAGAAGTAGTATCCTTACATGGAGTCCCACTCTCTATTGTGTCAGATAGAGATAGTCATTTCACTTCGCACTTCTGGACAAGCTTCCAAGAAGCAATGGGAACCCGACTAAATTTAAGTACTGCATACCATCCCCAAACAGATGGACAAAGTGAAAGGACGATCCAAACCCTGGAAGACATGCTCAGAGCGTGTGTCATAGATTTTGGTGGAAACTGGGATGACCACCTACCTTTAATTGACTTCTCCTATAACAATAGTTATCATGCGAGTATCGAAGCTGCCCCATTTGAAGCACTGTATGGACGGAAGTATCGAACTCCAATTTGTTGGGCAGAAATAGGAGAAAGTCAATTATCAGGTCCCGAAATTGTGCAAGAAACCACCGACAAGATCACTCAAATCAAGGAAAGACTAAAGACGGCTCGAGATCGCCAGAAAAGTTATGCTGACAATCGACGCAAGCCGTTAGAATTCAAGTTGGAGACAAGGTACTGTTGAAAGTTTCCCCTTGGAAATGAGTAATTCGATTCAGTAAAAAGGGAAAGCTAAGTCCAAGGTACATAGGACCATTCTCAGTAATCCAGCGGATAGGACCAGTTGCCTATCGCTTACAGCTACCTGAAGAGCTAGCCGGGGTACATGACGTATTTCATGTATCCAACCTCAAGAAATGTCTATCTGACGAATCCCTGATAGTACCTCTTCAAGACATAGAAGTAAATGAAAATTTGAAGTTTGTGGAGAAACCGCTCCAAATAGAAGACAGAAAGATCAAATTCCTCAAACACAAAAGACTGGTGTTGGTCAAAGTCAAGTGGGATTCAAAAAGAGGACCTAAGTACACCTGGGAGCTGGAATCGAAAATGAAGCTAAAGTATCCTCACTTATTTCAGTAAATCTCAAGGACTATATTTTAAATAAGGTGGGGATGATGTAAGGACCTGCAAAAATGTCCCAAAATGACCCGTAAGTAGACACCCGGACCCCTAAAACCCTAATCCTTGTTTAAAATCAAGAAAATAAAAAATATGGACTTCTCGCGAGCCGCGTAAGATTTAGGCTAGGCCTACGCGGGCCGCGACAGCACAACAGATGACGGGGACACGCTTTAGGCCACGTGGCGGACCTACGCGTGACACGCTAGCCCTAATCGTAGAATAGGTGGCCCTCGCGGGCCGCGTAAGATTGTTGTGAGGGTTTACGCGGGCCGCTAAAACCCAAATTTTTGCTATAAATGGGGCATGCATGGGCAGTTCGTTTGTGCTCGAGAAAATTATCAAAATCACTCTTTTTTTTGTTTGAAAATCACGTTTAAAATAGGAACACGCTGCTACGATAAAGTGTAATAACTTGATCACTTCTACGATACAATGTCCGATCGATTGAAACAGATCCGATGGATGCTTAAGTGCTGCCCGTATTTGGGCTATACTTTGTCATTCGTCGTGAAGGTTTTGATTTCGTAAATTTATCGTAAATGTTGTATTAAGTTACTAACCTATCTTCGTGTGCATTGGTATTTAACTAGGTTACAAGGCTAAATCAGTAGGCAAGGTTCTGTCCAATTAAACTTGCAATGTGAGTCATTCTGTTTTTATTAAAGTGCTTTACAAAACCCTAAATGTTTTCCAGTTATACTTTGCAGTGATTAAGTCTTTGCTAATCTTTAATTACTGGCAGTATGTGGGGGTTTTGTGCACATTACTACTAACGATTTATCACATTAGGTGGGCGAGCCTAATTAGTGATATGTCCACAGTCATAGATCCGGTCGAGTGACAGCTGAACCAGCTAATTAAGATAGGGGCAAATATAAAAACCCTTAATGCTGTAAATTATAACAATGTGTCATTTTGTGTAAATTGAATGACTCGCTAGTATTTCCCCGCTGATAAAAATCTTTTTAAAAATGTTTCAGGTGATTTACTGTGAACCAAGAAAAAGTACCGCGTAGCACACCAGCTTGAAGAATGTGATTCAGTAAATAAAATACATAAACATGTTTTTTTTGTATAATCCGGGAATTTCCCCGTGAAATTTTACTTTATTGTAAATTATGGGGTTTGTCCCAAAAATGTAAAATAAATAATTGGGCATTTTCAGTTTAAAAAGATCCTGTTAAAAGTTCCGCTGCCAAAATAAACATCAATACCACGGATTTCTGTCTCGCGGCTCCTAAAACGGGTAAAACCGGGTCGGGGCCGTGACAACTTAGGATTATTAAAATCCAATAACCCTTATTAAAACATGTATCATTATTCTTTTTATGGTCTTTGATCGATGTAAAACACATATCGATATTCTTTTGGGATATCACGACCTTTATTTTTTAGGTTTTATCTTTCGATTGCTACACTAAGTGCTGGTAACTTATCGATACTCTAACTAACTTTATTAATATCAATTGAATTCTAAAAAAAAATTCTTATTATCGTAAACTATAGTGAGTGTTGGTACTGTATCAACGGCTCCAACCAAAGAATCTTGAAAACATAGTTGCCTTCAAAGTAGAGGTACTTTTAGTGTTGGTACCATATCAGTGCCATTAAGAACCAAACTACATTGGTACCTGTGTATCAATATTCGTTTTTCTATGGTTTTCGTTTAAGGTATTTTTATTCTACCATAACGAATCGATACCGACCGAATTTTCGTCGCAGTAGTTTTCTCGATACCGGTTTTGTTTTAATAGTTTTCTCGATGTCCCGGAGTTCTATTTCCAAAAGAGTACTTTATTGTGTATAGTAAGCTATATTGTGTGTCGATATCGTGACAAACTGAGCCGATACCATCCGAAAAACTTTGCTACTGCTACCAGCATTCGCTTTTATAGTTTTTAATTGTTGTAAAATGTGTCGAATGCTAATATCGTACCAGTAATATAATAGACGAAACCGATACTGACTGAATGCCCCTCACAATGCACAAACAATCCCATTACTTTTGTTTAAAAAAAACTAGTAGTATTCATTGTCGCGTATTTCTATGTGGAATGCAGGTGTTGGTGATGTAATAATGAAATCAAAACTTGCCCATTAGCTGCAGTTCACATGTCCCCTCGGGGACATCCGATAAAATTGAGACGATATAGAGAAGATTAGCATGGCCCCTGCGCAAGGATAACACGCACAAACCGAGAAATGGACCAAATTTTTAAAAGGCCAAGTGGGGCTAGCTCCCTTGGTAGGGTCTCTTGACTCTTAGTGGGAGGTCTTGGGTTCAATCCCAAGCAAGGGTGATTTATTTGTAAATATAGGAGTTTGGGAGAGTAACATATCAATCAATCAATCAATCATACCCAGTAAAATCCCCCAAATAGCAGAGCTATTGGTAGGGTCTGGGGAGGGTGGGATGTAGGCACACCTTACCCCTATCCCTAGGGATAGAGAGGCTGCTTCCAGTGAGACCCTCGGCTCCAAAATAACCAGGAAAAAAAATAAAAAATAAAAAAAAATAGGACATGAGGTGTGTGTGTATGGATCTATCAATATAACATGGGTGGTAAAAGAGTGCATGGTAAACAAGACAAATATAACAACACAGAAAGCATATACAAATAGATACAAATCTACGACTATACACTACCCCTAAAAACACAATTGAACCCTCTCCTAGAAATCTTTAACCTTAATCCTCCGTCTCCACAAACTCCTATCATGGACCATGTTCTCAGAGAGGTGCGATTTTTGAAAATCCTGCCTAATCCGCTCATCCCAAGTGATTTTGGGTCTGCCTCTACCCCTCCTCCCCTCCACCACGAGAGTTTCAACTACTCTAACGGGCTCTATTGTCTGCCTCCTCTTCACATGCCCAAACCATCTCAATATTCCCTCATTTATCTTATCTGATAAACTAGCTACTTCTAACCTCTCCCTAAAAACATCATTTCTTATCTGGTCTAACCTTGTGTGCCCACACATCCATCTTAACATTCTCATCTCTGCCACCTCCATCTTGCGTGCTTGTACTTCCTTAATGGCCCAACAGTCGGTTCCGTATAACATAGCAGGTCTAATTGAAACTCTATAAAATTTCCCTTTCAATTTTGTTGGGAACCTTCTATCGCACAATACCCCAGTGGCAGCTCTCCACTTACACCATCCAACTTGGATGCGGTGGGCGACGTCACAATCTATCTCCCCATCCCTCTGAACAAACGATCCTAGATACTTGAACTTATTAACTTGCGGAACCACTTGACCGTCAATGGTGATCTGAATGTCCTCAACGTTGTCTACTCCACTAAAGTCACAGTATAGGTACTCAGTCTTAGAACGACTAATCCTTAAACCTCTGCCCTCTAAAGCTGCTCGCCACTGTTCTAACCTCACATTCAGGCTATGTTTACTATCAGCAACTAACACAATATCATCTGCGAAAAGCAGGCACCACGGAAGAGCCTCCTGAATTGACTTAGTCAACTCATCTAGGATAACTGCAAAAAGAAAAGGGCTCAAAGCAGACCCTTGGTGTAGTCCTACCTCCACCGGGAAAGGCCCAGTATCCCCTACAGGCGTTCGTGCAGTAGTCTCGGTCCTAACATACATATCCCTAATTAAGTCTATATACTTCCCAGAAACCCCTCTACACTCCAAAGTATCCCAAATCAGTCTACGTGGCACACTGTCATAGGCCTTTTCAAGATCAATGAACACCATGTGAAGGTCCCGTTTCTTCTCCCTGTACTTCTCCATCAATCTCCTTAGAATATGTATTGCTTCCGTAGTCGATCGCCCTGGCATGAAACCAAATTGGTTTACTGTGACTTGAGTTTCTTTTCTGATTCTCGTCTCAATTATTCTCTCCCATAGTTTCATAGTGTGTCCTAGCAGCTTAATCCCCCGGTAATTCCCACAACATTGGGCGTCCCCTTTGTTGCAGTTCACATTTAATACCCTAATAAGTTTACTAACGTGAGATACCCTAATGACATCAAAAGGCATTAAGTGCAATACATATTTACTAACACAAAATGCTCTATGGGTTGCCTGCTCTTTATATTTACAATGCAAGTTTCAGGAGTTTGATAAACCCATTTCTTTGGTAGTTCAAAATGTTTTTCTTCCTGGTACATGCTGGTCTGGTACACCGAAAGTATTTTGTTTTTTTTTTCTTGTTGCAAAATAGTGCTTCATGTTCTAGCTGTCGGTGCCCTGGTTTTTGCTTTTTCTGGATGCTTAAGTTCACCTACTAATGCGTAAAAATAAATAAAAAACTGATATGTATTGCCCTTTCCATTTGCGACATTGATTTTGTTACAATCAGATGGCGATAAACTCCCAAATAATAGAAATTGGAAAACCACATACTAAACACATACCTGCATGCACTTCTCAAATCCCCCTTTGCTATTGGAATCTCCAAAGACCTACTAAACCTATACAAATTAAAAATGTCACTAATAGTCTAATACCACTTGATCCAGTCAACAATTTTTTTAGTTAACCTATTTTCAAGTATCAAATCCTAAAGTAGGAAAAAAGATTATTAAATAAATTCTCTCAAACTTTGCACATCTGGTTGCTAATTAAGAAAGTTACAGCACACAAACATTAGTTAATTCAAGGCCGCTACACAATTAGACCAAGAAAAATCCAGATGATCATCAACGTCTATAAATGGGTTCAGATATAGCAATAACAAAGTGTACTTGTGAAACAAAGTGTGTTCTTACTTGAAATTGAAAGGAAAAAGAAAAAAACTGGTAAACATACCTGGTGATTTTTTTATATTGTGAGCTACATCTGTGCTAAAAACATGATACATAAATTCTTCAAACATCAGACTTTTTATGATTCTCACGTCTGCCACCTTGGCTTTCGGGACCTATACGTGCCTCAGAGCGCCTCTTGCTTATTGAAAGCAGGCTTGACATCTGTGCTAAAAACATGATACATAAATTCTTCAAACATCAGACTTTTTATGATTCTCACGTCTGCCACCTTGGCTTTCAGGACCTATACGTGCCTCAGAGCGCCTCTTGCTTATTGAAAGCAGGCTTGACAGTTTCTTTTTCTTCAAATATCCAAGAACATGCATCGATTTTATATTATAACCAAAAAAAAAAATTCAAAACCAACCACTTGATTTCAAAAGCCAAAACATAAACATCATCCATTCAAATAGACCCATTTCTTATCTGAAATTCTAATGTAAATTTCAGATTAATGAATCAAAAAAGTTAGTTAGAAAAAGCTTTGCAATCTCATGAACATAAATTAAATCGACAAAAACTGAATAAAAACCCTTCATGATCCTTCTCTAGTGGAAAACATACTATAAATACAAGCTTAAGAAAACAAAGTGCCTAAGCTTTTATGGCAAAAGTCTTTAAATAATTGAACATCCAACTTTGCTTCTAATATTAGATGAAATAAGTTCTAATGTCACTTCATATATAGTGGAGAGTTTTATGATTAAGGTTGTAGATTGGAATTCACATATACAAATGTGCCTATGCTTTGTTATTTAGGAGCTGAAATATAAAACGGATCAATGTGGTTGGTGTATTGAATATGTGATAGGCACTTGATAGAAATTGCATACTTATTAGTATATTGTAATTGTAAAGGGGATTAGTGTAATTACTACTTCTATAAATAAGGCATTAGTCATTATAGAAAGTAGGAAGAGAATTAGTTAGTTGTTAAGGCTCATTGCCATGTGCATGAGAAGGGCATAGCCCTAGGACCACTTGTGGTTATCTTCTTCTTCTTGTAGATCCTTTTGGATCATCTTTCATCATTTTCACTATAATATTCAGTTTTCCTCCATTGTTATATATTTTAAGCTTCGATTACTGTCATTACCTATCATTGGTCCGACATGCCTTACCTCTTCTCATCAATTTCACTGTTCTGCTTCAATTTCAGTTTTCGATTTCAGATTCAACTTCCGAAATTATCGCTTCAATTTCAATTGCTCGATTCTAGTTTTTCATTCCAGTTTGTTATTTCTCCTTGTTTCTTTTTCACCATGGAAACATGTACAAGTGCTAGAATTATTGCTCAGGACATTCAAATCAAACAATTACAGAGCGATGTTACCAAAATCAAATCCAAATTGAAATCGTTAGAAGAAGAACGTGATGAGTCGGCTGAATTTCGTAAAATTCTGCTCAACTGGATGACACAACATGAGAAGAAAGGGGAAGAAGAGTCGTTGGGATCTGGTTTTAGATCTGGATCGGTATTAGCTCAACTGGAGACGATAGTTTCCAGATCTGAAGACCACTTGAGTGGTTGTGGACAATTGATGTCGACGGGTCATACAGATTCCCGCTCTATAGGTTATGATTCTAAATTGCCTACTCCAGGTACGCCAATTGCTTCCGTCAGATCCAAATCTGACAAAATTCCGATCAATACTTCATAATCCGATGTGTTTGGCGCTGTTAATATGCGATCGATTAGCTCTTCTTATGGATCTTCATCTCCTGTGGCTCAATTGACTGTGCTCATCTCCGGCTCTGAAGATAAGTCGTCTGGTCAGGGAAGTTTGATGTCGACTAGGGCTAATTGGGCTATATATGATATTATATACTGGAAATTCGGCTCTAAACCAGTGATGGGTCACGATGTGGGGTTGTGGATCTGGATTTTGTTGATCTGGGTCGTGGTGTGGGCAGAAAATGCTTGTGGGCCTGATTTTTTTTCTTTTGAAATTGCATGAGACGGGAAAAGCTCCATTTGACAGGGGAAATGCTTCATTGTCTCACCGTCTTTTCAATGGAATGCGATTGACATTTTCGGCTACGTGGCACTTATGGGTCGTGCATGGGCAGCCTCGACCGCCAGAAGACTTATCGGAGGAGGTCTTTACGGGGATTCCGGGACACACTTCTGATCAAAGTCTTGAGGACAAGAGTTTTTTAAAGGGGGAAGTATTGATAGGCACTTGATAGAAATTGCATACTTATTAGTATATTGTAATTGTGAAGGGAGTTAGTGTAATTACTACTTCTATAAATAAGGCATTAGTCATTATAGAAAGTAGGAAGAGAATTAGTTAGTTGTTAAGGCTCATTGCCATGTGCATGAGAAGGGCATAGCCCTGGGACCACTTGTGGTTATCTTCTTCTTCTTGTAGATCCTTTTGGATCATCTTCATCATTTTCACTATAATATTCAGTTTTCCTCCATTGTTATATATTTTAAGCTCCGATTAGTGTCATTATCTATCAATACGGTAACAGAATTAAACAAAATGAGCAAACTAATTAAATAACAAAGTGGTTGGTGAGAACGGGAGTTGCTGTTTCCGCACAGCTGCCATAAGCTGTGGATAATTGGATAAACTGTTAGTGTTTACACTAAAAGTTACCGTGCATAAAGGTAATGCGTTTGGTTTCAAAGTAATAGAAAGATAATCCAGATAAAACCCTAGGGTACTAAAAGTCTGTCAAGTTAAGATATTGCTCAAATATTATGGTGATCGTGAAGCTTTGCCTAACCATACCCATATGTAACAGTTTAAAGAAAACTAAGCTATCAAACCCCAAGACTCAATTTATGAGAATAAAAAAAGAAAGAAATCTCCCCAGCTTTTGAAAATCCTCAATCAGGACTTTCATCCTACACCTTACTTACACAACCGAACCCCATAAAAAAGAACCAACCCGATTCACATAACATAATGAAGAAATTACAAGTGTTACCTGGTCGTTGTGAACAGAAATTGGAGCCCTAATTAGACGCCTACCTTCGATTGGAACCCTAACCAGGCCAGCGATTGGAGTGGCAATCGGCGGCAAAACCCACCGCCGTTCATCTCCCTCGTTTCCGGCATTCCAGATCTGTGTTTATGCCTGTCGTCTGTTGGTCTCAGTTGTAAACCTTAACTGTTACCTCGCATCCACCATCATCGTTGTCATCAGCAACCAACAGAACTTGTTCCTTCGTGCGCTCTCTAAAATCTGCACCCACCCACCGTCCTCACTCATCTCCTTCAAAAGCAGCGGCAGTGGAAGGAGGAGACTGTAACATCCGTCAAAAACGGATATCCAAAATCCGACCCGTTTTGAAACCCAAATTTTGTGATCTTAAACAATAGTGTTAATAAATGCTTTTTTTTGTGTGTTCCTATAGTAATTTTATTAATTTACGACTCACATAACAACATAAGTTCATTATTATGTAATACAATCTATGGAAGGGATTTTATTGAGTTAATGATTTAAAAGGAAAATGTATCTTACAAAAAAAATAGGATTTAATAGAAAACAATTTATTCTGACACTAAATGGCTACCAAATTGCTTGTGGGTTCTTTTCCATAAGACTAAAGGGTATGGAGAGGATGGGCTCGGATGGGTTGAGCCGCCACGTAGGCGCCACGTAGGAGTGGCTTGGATGGGATGAATCTAGGGAGGTGGGGGATGAACCCCTTTATATATATATATATATATATATATATATATGTATGTATAGATGTATGTGTGTATAGAGAGAGGAGAGAGGATCGTCTCATTCGGCGGTGGTGGGCCGTTTGGGCCGAGCCGAAGCTGAGGGGGATGGTGTGGGGGCTCGGCGCCGGACCGAGCCGGGGCTAGCCGACCCCATACCCATTAGTCTAATTACTCATTTAAAGAATTGAATGATTATTTTTGACTTTTCATTTGGGAAACAACAATACTGCCGCCCAAACTATTAACAACAAACTTACAGTCACGCCTTCCTTTTCTTCTTGTATATAGTTTGCCGCCAAAAGCACATTGACAACCATATATGCTTTTTAAACATGCGCTGATTTTCAGTGATTAAATACCGTTCCCGCGTTGCCGATTTTACTATCAATCACGAATTCAGCCTTGATCTAGTGTCCACACATTCACGTTCCTTAAAAGCCTCACGATACCATCGACGGCTACATTCTAGCAAACACACCCACACCCATTCTTATATAACCCGCTGCGAGTTCTCCGATTCGTTTCACACCACCTCTTCATCTTAGAGATAACAACTTACCCGGAGAAGAACCTGCACGTCGCTAGAACAAGGAGTTTTTTTTAAAAGTGGTGTATTTTGAGAATATTTTTAGGATAATGGGGAAGTCAAACAAAAAAAAAGGTTTTTGGTGTATCCGCTATTGCTAATAGCGGATTAGGAAGGAAAGTAAAATGTGTTGCAGGCATGCTCAGGTAGGTGTCAGATGTTTTTCTAATCCTCTATTCTCAATAGAGGATGAGGAGGAAACACTCAACCATGGTTCCAGTGTTTCCTCCTAATCCTCTACTCTCAATAGCGGATTAGGGAGGAAAGTAAAATGTGTTGCTGGAACCATGGTTAAGTGTTTCCTCCTAATCCTCTATTCTCAATAGAGGATTAGAAAAACATCTGACACCTACCTGAGCATGCCAGCAACACATTTTACTTTCCTTCCTAATCCGCTATTAGCAATAGCGGATACACCAAAAACCTTTTTTTTTGTTTGACTTCCCCATTATCCTAAAAATATTTTCAAAATACACCGCTTTTAAAAAAAATTCCTAGAACAAGACGCATCCTCTGCCCGAGTTCGGAGCATTCGCCGGAACAACATTCCTCGTTCACGCCACTTGTTCGATACTCAAGCTTTGTAATCGTCACCGTCACTCAACCAACCTCCTTCGGGCCACCTACACATCCGCCGGAATGGAAACTATCTCGCCGGAGTAAACCGAACTCACCGGAGTTCGACAGAACTTTCAAATCAACGCTTCGGTATCGATTCTTTCCTTTACTTCGTTTCAATCTATTCACGCATTATCTTTCGTTAAACTGCCGAAAACATATGAATCAAAAATGAAATATAGTACAATTGTGTTACTGTTGTTCCAGGCTCTGTTGTATGTCTTCTTATTCTTTTGAAGAAGGTAGTGAAACATAAAAGAGTTATAACATGAATGGAAACTATTTGTGTATTTAGTACTATAGCATGATATTTTGACAAACATATAACATATGTACTGTTCAAAGTTAACAAACCTTTCATGTTATATGTTTTAAAAAAAAAGCTTAAGTTTTTCTTTAAAGTAACTACTTTTGTAAACAGTATTCTATTGTTATTATTTTATGCAAATTTCAAATGGTGTGCATACGCTTTTTCATTCAACTTTCATTTGGAGAAACATAATTTCCAAATCAATCAAACTACAATCCTTGGTTTCCATGTACAGTGGGTAGTATTATATAGACAGCTGTTATTAGAGGTTAAAAGAATTCTTTTATAACAATACCAGCTAATGAAAGTGACAAATTTTAATATCTAACTAATTAATTTATAACTTTATATAAGGAATTATATTTGACCTATAAATATTAACGGGATGTAATATTCTAAAAATATAGGGTAAACGTTTTCGTTCGTTCTCTTAGATTTTCTCCATCTTTACTCGTGCGTTATCTCAAGGAATCTCCATACGCAACCATATTGAGTATACTCGTATTTTCCCCTCTTTACTTTTACCACTTTTGGGGTGTAACATGTTTATCTATCAACAACTTACACATGAACTTTTTGCTTAAACACATGAACATTCTTATTAACATGCTTGTATACGTGATGGCTTGATACTTTAAACTTTGATGAATCTTATGTGTTGAACTTATCATTAACTTGTACGAGCCAAACCGTGACATATGTAGCGCTATAGGATTAACGACCCGCCGCCCGTAACTTGTGGTTATGTCATGAGCATATTGCGTTTTCTTGGTTTGATATGTTAGACACATACCATGTTTTTATGTTTATCTTGAATCACATGCTTGCTATGAGGAATTGTTCGAAACTTATCTTTTGCTATGTATGTACCAAACTTGTATACTCGCCTTTGCTTTTGCATTGAACTTTATTTTAAACATGTTACAGGTTGAGGATGATGATGCTATTAAATGAAGTAGCGTTGATGCTTAGATACACATATAGACGTTTAGGTCAAATACATTGTATAAATGTCATATTTGTTGTCGTATTGTTTTTCTTGTATTTAACATGTTGTATTTCAACTTTCATGTATTGTAACATTTATTTATGAAAGAAATCAATTTATCTTTAATTCTATTGTCACAATTAGCGTTATGATGTCTCGAGCAATCTTCACACTTCGTCTCATCCCGATGTTTCCGCCATTGGTTGGGGTGTGACAGATTGGTATCAGAGCCATAACTATAGGGAATTAGGTAGAACTGCCATGCTTTTTACCTAGTTTATAGTTCTAGAGCCTTATTCTTATGTTTTAATTGAAACTACATGCATGCCACTTTATGTGTTTCTTATGCATTCTCTTTGAGCCTTTTAAACATATGTGTCACTTATCCTCATGTAACATACTTGACATGCTATTCTTATGTGTTAATACATGTTTTATTATGTGTTAATATTTGTTTTAATATGTCATCCTTTTGTGCCACTCTTGGCATGTTTATACTTGTTTGCGTGATCTTCAACATACGCTTTTCCTCATACGTTTTACTCGACTATTCTAAATTCATGAACACTCGTATTATACAAAAGAGATGGGTTTACCAAAATAGGCGTGAAACCACAATTTGGTGAATAACTCTCAATCCTTTTACTTTTCTTTTACACGAAATTCACCATCAAGTTAGGAGTGAAACCCTCACCTTGATGAAGAAATTCGAATTTCAAATTCTAGTGGACCCTCGCCAAAGTGTCGAAATTAACTTTTGACCCGACGAGTACCAACCACACTTAGGATACTAAATCGCCAAGTTAGGGGTGAAAGCCGCACCTTGTCGACTAGTTCCACTCCTTGATTTTCATTAATCCCGCCAAGTCTCGAAATTTCTATTGAATTGGGGACATGTAGTAACTGGAAGGGTAAATACCGTCAACCGATTTGTCGGCGAGAGTATTTCACCTATTAGGCCAAAGCATGCTCCTCAAGTTTGAAAGACTTTTCGACTACTTTGGTTAGTCAAAGGTTCCGTTTTGGAACCATCCGAATTTTAATCAAACGTGTTTTACTATTTATCTTACGCGATGCAATCTTTCAAATTCGAATTTACTTTCGATATTTTCTTCTCACACACACAACATATTGAATCTTTTCCATACATTTATACATATGCAAGATTTCATATAATTTAAATTCATAATCCTTGAAACGATAAGTGGAGACATATCATCGAGATAGGAGTGATTTCCTTACCTTGACGATTAACTCCACTCCCCTTTTCTTAAAACGACCTCACCAACGAGTTATGGGTGATTCCCTTACCTAGGTGATCGTTACCAAAACGCCTCTTCAAAATATCTTATTATGCAAACTCGGTCATGTTTATACCTAAATTATTTATCATTATTCAAAATACATACGTATACGATTTCAAAATACATTGTTTCGTCAAGCATACTTTCTATCCTGCAACCTATTTTTTACCTGACTCACATACACGGATTCTTAACTTAACTTAAACGTTTTACTACACAAATTTCCAAACCTTACGAAATGCTACCTATCACTTTAATCGGTCAAACAAATCTCTTGCCCATGAACTTCATATTCGACTTAATCACTAAAACGCACTCATGATATATATCACCAAACTAAATACTTTCATTCTCAATCGGAGGATCAAACCAACCTTTCTTTTACACCTATAAGATCTTATGGATGTTATATGATCGTTTTACCAAAGATTCTTTTCACATCAACAAATCATTTGTTAGAACTTTTAACAATCTCAAAGTCCTTTTGCTAAAATTCTTTTCTAAGAACCCTCGTTTTCATAAGAACCTCCTAAATTCATAACTTCTTGTTTGATGAAATGAAATTACTTTTGATTGAAAACCTTTTTACACCAATTTACAAAACACGTGGGCAAGAAGACTTCTTGGAGACCGACCACCCTTGGATTTCGTAAACCCTAACCAGGCCAGCGATTGGAGTGGCAATCGGCGGCAAAACCCACAGCCGTTCATCTCCCTCGTTTCCGGCATTCCAGATCTGTGTTTATGCCTGTCGTCTGTTGGTCTCAGTTGTAAACCTTAACTGTTACCTCGCATCCACCATCATCGTTGTCATCAGCAACCAACAGAACTTGTTCCTTCGTGCGCTCTCTAAAATCTG
Organism: Helianthus tuberosus; assembly: GCA_030545235.1. Classification (NCBI taxonomy): domain Eukaryota; kingdom Viridiplantae; phylum Streptophyta; class Magnoliopsida; order Asterales; family Asteraceae; genus Helianthus; species Helianthus tuberosus. Next base: position 37,862,349 of record CM060382.1, on the reverse strand, counting down.
CACCCACCCACCGTCCTCACTCATCTCCTTCAAAAGCAGCGGCAGTGGAAGGAGGAGACGTTGTCCCTGGTTCAGGTCCAAACCACCGTCGTCGGAGTGAAAGGAACTGTCTGAAGTGCCACCAACGTGCTCTGTGTCACTCTATATTTCTTTTGTGCAAATCTAGGGTTGATATTTGTATTGTCCATGTGAAAGCACCATAGGCAGTGGTTTTTTGTGGGTATTGTCGGGTATGCCAGATGGGGGGGCGAGGTTATTTGGTGGTGAAACCATCACCGCCCAAATGGACCAATTGGAGCTAAGCACCACATTATTACCCAATGAATAGGTGCCAGACAAGCACCTGGCACTGTTCGTTACTGTTTATTCACTTCAAAATTTAATCTAACTTATAATAAAAGGCTCCAAAATAATGTCACATAGCATTCTCTTCTTCAACCTCATAAATTTTATTTATATTTGTTTAATAAATTTCTTTTAATATTAATATGAATTAATAATATCCCTTATTTTTATTCTTATCTTTATCTAAAATTAATAAATAACTTCAATTTAGACCCTTTGTTTTTTTTCTTTTAACCTAAAGTTTTTCATCTTTTAAACTATATTTCTTAACTGAGGATTACCAATGTTGTCTATCTCATACAACAAAACATTATTGATTTTAGCATGATCAATAATATTAATATTAATATTAAAAGAAATTTATTAAACAAATATAAATAAAATTTATGAGGTTGAAGAAGAGAATGCCATGTGACATTATTTTGGAGTCTTTTATTATAAGTTAGATTAATTAATAATATCCCTTATTTTTATCTTTATCTAAAATTAATAAATAACTTCAATTTAGTTCCTTTGTTTTTTTTATTTTTAACCCAAAGTTTTTCATCTTTTACAATTTAATCCCAACTCTTTTTTATTTCAATTTTGGTCCACCATACTTTTCATCTTTCCCAAGTTTTTCGTTTCGTTCTAAATTTTGTGAGTTAACGCACCGCAACATTTTTTCGTATATTTTTTTCCCGTTTGACTGGCCCGTCGCGTCACATCTATTTTTCTGCGTTTGACAAGTTCGTCCAACACGCGGGTCCTGGATGGACTTAGTTATTTTTTTCTATGTTTACGTTTCGGTTTAATTTCTCAGCAACGAGTGTGCGTGATTCAAAGATTTTACATCTGCTTTTCGCTCGGCGTTATTTTTTTCCCGTTTTTATTTATTTTGATTTTACGAGCTTTTCCGATGTTGGTGGTCGCTGACAATGGTATAACATTGCTACTACTTAACACGGTTTTATGACAACTGCTGCAACACAGGGGTTTAATACTAGTTTAATATCTATATAATAATATTCCCAAAGAAAAGTGATATTTAAAAAAATATATATTTAATCCGAAAGAAAAGTGATATTTAGAAAATATATTTGCAACATAACACATTACACACGTTTGACATGAAATGCAACAACACTTATCAAGATATTTCCCGTAAATTCATAAAACATCAACAAACTTAATATCTCTTCCTTCGATCCCTTTACTTATATTTATATTTATTTATTCACTCCCCTGCCACACGCTGAACGCACCAATCGCACGCGACTGAGTACGACGCTTTCCTCCGTCGCCTTCCACCGTCTACGGCGGCGCTGTTTTCTCAACGGTATCACTCTCTATAATCTTTTCATTCTGTTAACATCGTAGATACCAATTGTTTTCAACATCGTCTAAAGAGTGTTATGTTAATTTAATATTATTTATGTGAATAAATAAACATGTTATGTAATCTCACGTGTACGAATTGAAATTCCAGATAAATTAGTTTGAATTAGTTACTTGTGTATAGATGCTAAGAATATTTAGGGTTTTTTTTTTCTCATTTTTGAAACCCTAATTTTGAGAAATAGACTTTGTTGTTGATGTGTTTTAAGTATGTGTTGTGTGTCATGATTTATGGTGTTTTGTTACTTTTCTGGATGTATGATTCACTTGCTTGTAGGTATGTGGTTATGATCTTTTGACATTGATGAAATTTGTTGGATGATATGTTAAAGTATTGTTGTAGATGTAAATTATAAGTGAAGATGGTTGGGTGATTATTATGTGATTGGTTTTGCATTTGAATTTCATATTTTGTGGAGGAATTTTGGGTTTAATCTGTTATTAATGATGGGAGTTGTGTGGGTGAATTTTGGTTGAAGTAAAAGTGTATTCTTTTACATTTATCAGGGTTCATATCATGAAAAAAAAATTAATTTCTTATATTTAAGGAAGAAGTTTCTTAATTTATGCAAATATCATTTAACTTGTTAAATCCGGTTATTGTACAAAATGCCTTAACGTACGCTGCGTACGAGATTCAGTATCAACATGCGAAATATGATTTATAACATGCGATTTCCCTTTTTTCTTTTTCACATGCGATTTCAATTTTTTCTTGTAAAAGCGATTTTGGGTTATTTTTAAACATGCGATTTCCTTTTTTCTTTATGTACATGCGATTTCCAGGTTTTTTGAAACATGCGATTTTCAATTTTTGGTAACATCTGATTTTGCCATCGCGTACGCAGCGTACGTTAAGGCATATTGTACGATATACTTTTTCTATATTATATACAGCCTTGTGCGTTTATTGGTAATAGGCGGTTGCTTGTACTTGTGGCACTTAGGCAGTGGCTTGCACAAGTCTGACATGTAACATACGTTGCACACACGCACATACACAATAACACAAATACGCACACAAATAATGAGGTCACACCTGTGAACACGGACATATATACTAATCGATTGGATGGGAAGAAACTGAGGTTGTATGTTGGATAAACTGGTGAGGAAGTCTACATAGCGTCCACATCACCCGCCTTTGTACTACAAGTGCAAGAAAGCAGTTATTACGATTAATTTCATAGGTTGTATATCTTTAACAAGTTCATGGACTTTAATATTTAAAAGTCTATCAGGTGATTTACACATTATACATTCTTAACAACTTTATGTATTGGTGATATGTGTATTAGGTTTGACTTGCAATGGCTAAAGTCAACAAGGTACCACAACGATCTGGATCAAGGGTGACAGGCCCAAATTCTTTACGGCCATTCCAATCAAAGATTACGAAAGATTCCCGTCGCAAAAAACAAAAGAACGCATCCGAAAAGAAGGAATGGCGAGATGCAAAATGTTCGGTTTGTCTGGAATACCCGCACAACGCTGTTCTTCTACTGTGTTCTTCGCATCACAAAGGCTGCCGCTCATACATGTGTGCAACCAGTTACCGTTATTCCAATTGTTTAGACCAGTACAAGAAAGCCTACACCAAAGTCAACGGGTCAATTGATGACCCTAGCTTTAGTTCAGGTTCAGATGAGCTTTTATGCCCGCTTTGTCGTGGTCAGGTAAAAGGGTGGACTGTGGTGAAACGGGCCCGTAAGTTTCTGAATTCCAAGAAGAGGAGTTGCATGCAAGAGAACTGCTCGTTTGTTGGGTCGTATAAAGATTTAAGGAAGCATGTTCGGGCCGATCACCCTTCAGCCCGCCCTCGAGAAGTTGACCCGTCACTTGCAAAGAAATGGAAGAAGCTTGAAAACGACAGGGAGTTAAATGATGTGATGAGTACGATTAACTCAACCATGCCCGGGTCGATCATAATGGGGGATTATGTAATCGAAAGGAATTTTCATGACGTGGATTATAATTATCTGGATAATGTTATTTTGCAGTTGGAATCAAGAAATTCTATATTTGGAAGGGGTTATGAATCGTTCGATGATGATGATGTTGAAAGCGAGGATGAAATTGTGGAACGTATTCACATTCCTCGAGTTGCCCGCCGCCGCCAAGGTAGGGTGCTTTATGGCGGCTCGAGGAGGCGGCGTGATGTGTAATGGATGCGGGTTGGGTGTTTTATGGCGGTTTAAGGAGGCAGCATGATGCATAGTGGAGGGATTGGATGTTATTTGAAACTATAGTTATTGGATGGCATGGTTTTGTTTCTTGTTTTTGTAAGTTATGGTTTTTAGGTATTTATTCTGCTTATTTAACATCTTATGAGTATAGACATTAAAAATTTCCGACCCACTATAATCGACTGCACAGCGTAAGAATCATGATCTTGGTTGTTTTTACGGAGAATGTTTACATTTAGAATAGGGCTGACAATTCAGACGTGGACTTGTTAACATGACACAAAATGACACGTTCTTGAAAGGTTTTGTGTTTGGGCTTAACAGGTTCCGTATCTTAAACAGGTTGACACGTTTAGGACACGATAAAATTTATGTCTAAACAGGTTTAAACATGTAGGACATGTTTATTTTGTAATGGATGTTATGATTTGACTTTTATGGATTTTTGTTTTAAATTTGCTAAAGATTAGATGTTAAGGATTATTATTGTGTTAGGGATTATAGTTAAAATTTTAATCAACTTTTGGCAATTAAACAAATTTATTGTCTACTAAAACAAATTTGTTAACTAGTCGATTCGTGTTGACCAGTTTCTAAAGAGGTTGTGTTTGAAAAAAATGATACGATAAGTTTAAACAAGCTGTGTTTCAAAAAAATGATATGATAAGTTATTGTCTTGTTCATGTCTAGTATCTTAGATCATTGTGTCTTGCTCCACCTGTTATGTCGGCCCTAATTTAGAATGCATTTGCTTGCATGCATATGGTAGCCAATTTTACAAGTCATTTAGTTGGCGTTTGGCCTTATACAAAACATATTAGTATGTCTTAAACAAGTTGAAATTTGTGGTGGTGGCGACTCCGGCAACAAATGCAGTGATGTTGAGGGTGTGAGAGATTATGGTTTCTTTGGATGAATTTCTTAACACAATAAAAATGAGATCCATAGCGATGGCAAGCGTTTGAAACGCCAGGTTTGTTATGTAAACGAATCAAAACATTGGATAACCTAGAACAGCAATAATATTCATGCATATAATATTCTATCCAAACGTAGGCTTTTGCAAAGAGGTTTTTTCTATAATTCAAACTAGCTAGAATAACCAAACATAGTAAACTAACCAAACGTCATTAACTAACGAAACTCGCAACTACTACATTTGTCATATTTGCGGCGGCTTGATGAATATAAATCAGGGGAGATTATTATGTACACCACATGCTTAGAGCATGACAGATGTTTAATCGGCTCTCAATCTCAATATCTCCTTGGCAGTCCTCAACCTAAAATACGGCATGTGTTCCTACACCAAAGATCATTTAGTCCGTGTTTAGCTTAACCTCACAAATAAGATTGGATGATTCTCGTACAGAATACATATAAAATAACTAACCTGCTTGAAACAGAGGCCAATGTCCCTGCTATAAAAGTCCGCGTATTTGATCATAAATACACCACAGTCAAACCTGGTTAACAAAACAAATCACCGTCAAAAGAGAACATATAACAGTATCGAGTCTTCAAAAACAAAAGGTTACACACCCGTTCTGCTGATTAGGAAGATCTGTAACGTATTCTTGCTGCCAAGAAGTAACATCAATGTCTTCCCCGTTCTTATCTTTCACCTCATCCACAAAGTATTTGGCCTGGACCCACAAATAAGCTACATATATCATGAAATGCATATGCATATAAACAACTGTCATATTAATAATAATAACAATAACAAAGCCTATTTGTGATGTATACAACTAGACAAGTCACTATGATACATACCAATACCCTCATTACTTGTTTATCAACACCTCCAAGAGAATCAAGATACTGGAATTTTTCTTCTTTTTTGTTGATTACAGCCAAACACCAATGTATTTCTTTATGAACAGGGACAAATATCTGCGTAAATATATGGTCAGGGCTCCAAATTTAAGCAAGAATAGAATGATAAGTTGAAAAAAGAGAAGTTATATATATACACATATATAGCATTACTTTGTCGCACTCAAGAAGACTGTATCCCAACTTCCTTTGGGTAGTCCATCTTCTAACCGACTTGTAATCATAGCCCGTTCTTCCACTTATCAACTATTGTAGCAACAAAGAGACAAAATAAGGATCATGAAAGGTGTCACATATAAGATTCAGTCTGTACTCTGTAGTTTGCTCATCATTACTAAAAAAATTGCTGATTCTATAATCAAAGGAAATACTGATTTCGAGACTTAATACACATTTCAGCTATTTGTATCCATTTACCCAGGATTTAGAAATCAGTCGAGTTTAAGCCTCATACTGTTTTCCAGCCAACGCCTAGGTGTCACGAACGCAAATGACATCTGAATAAGTACAAACCTTAGTCCATTTCAACAGTACACATCAGTATATAAAAGAAAACAAATTTCTTATAATTTAGGGGCAACCACACAATTATAACATGCTGATTACTCCAATGTACGCCTCCACTGTTTGATACTTCACTTATTGCTAGAGATTGCAATTTATATAGAAATAGTAAAACCGAAGTTTCCACTCATAGTCACCATCGACTTAAATACTTGATACTTTAAGCGAATTCATCTATGACATTTATTAAATGCGACCACCGGTAAATCAACTTTCACAATTTCCTTAATGATATATATCTTAGAAACAAGATCTTTCCAAAATATGTGGGACGTAAAGAGGATTTATATAAATCCAATAAGGAGAAGACAAGGGATAAATTAAGTACTCAACTAACCTTCTTGTAGAAAAAGGTGTTGAAGAAATGACATTTTAGAAACTTTTTGGGTTCCTTCTTTTCCCTCTCTTTCAGCAATTCAAGATACAAATTAATAACCTATATTATGAAAAAATCAGCACCTAGTATATTGCTTAACAAGTTATGTTGCTCACAAATATAACATGCCAAACCATAAGTTACCTCATCATTTAACCATGCCCCGGGTCTTAAACACCGTAAAACTTCTCCAGTTATTGTAATATTCGAATTATCGTGAGTGACCAAAACCTTCCCTCTACAGAATCAGAGCACAATTTTATACCAAATCAGACAGTAAAAACATAAATAATTCATTCTTAATTTATATATGAAGTATACTAGACATACATATACTAGCTACATATTTACATATAAATCATACCGACTAGAACTAGACAACGCATCAGCAACCATTTCCTCGTCATCCTCGGTAAGTGGCCGGAAAGGCTCAATCAACACATCCTGAAAAACAAAACAATTCAACATCAGACACAAAAAACCAACACAAGTTCCATTTTCCAATACACACCGGACATAAACCATTCACCTCATCTTCCTTCGTCTCGTCTTTCTTAGCAGGAGTCAACTGTTTAAACAAAGCCCTCCTCTCCTCTTGTAACTTGATATCAAAATTCAATCTCTGTAACCGCATATCATGCTTCCGGGCCGACTCAATCAACAACTTTTTATGATAAGGCAGACCCGCATCCACCCTCGGTTCCAACGACAAAGATTCTAACCCCTTCCCATCCAACAACTCCAAAACCGCTCCCGAAGAAGTAGAAGGCTGCAATCCAACATTTTCTTCAGCCTTTACATCCAACTCCCTATATTTATCTCTAATATCCTGCAACTCTCCTAACTTATTAACAACATCTTCTCTCTCACTCTCCACCACTGCAGAACCATCATTTTCATCGTCAACTTCAATAACCTCTACAACCTCTTCATCCTTTTCAAAACTAACAAACCTACAACTACCTTTCGCGTCTTCTTTCGCACGAAAATACTTGGTAAACAAATCCATTCTACCACCCGAATTACCCAATTTAGCCCTAGAATTTCCACTACAGCTATAACCAAAACCCCTAACAACTACACAAGGAGCTTGAATCTCCCTCACAATAGGAGTCACCTGATTCGGATACAACCGGAGCCTCGAAACACTCGAAACAGTAGAAACAGAACCGGAGGCCCAACCGGATGGTCTCAGCTTCTTGGAAACGTGAATTTGATCATAACCGAAGGCAGCTGGTGATGAAATTTGAGAATCTGAGTGGCGTTTGAAGCGACTGGACGTCAAGGCGCCCATTAGGGTTTGGGGGAAGAAATTAGGGTTTGAGGAAAAGCATTGAGAGTGAAATTTGGGAGGTGGTGAGTGTGTAGTGGCATGTGAATAGGGGGATTGTTAAGGTTGTTGAGTGAATTAGGGTTTGAGATTGGGGATTTTGGTTGAATGATTTGGGGGTAGCTGGGTGGTGAAAGTGCAGATCTGTTTTGACAGAAGAAGAAAAGTGTCAGGTTTGGGTGTTTCTGTGAGATGAGATGAGAAGAGGGTTTTGGATCATGAAAGTTGAAATGGTGAAATGTTTGTTTTGTGTTTTGGGTTAACATGTGTGGTTGTGGATAAGTTTTTAACGGTGAAAAGTTAAAACAGTGAAGGTACAAAGTTTTTTTTTTTTTTTTTTTTTTTTGAGTTAAGTGCCATTTTAGTCTGGGTGTGGTATACGTCATTTTGTCAGTTTAGTCCAAATGTTTCATTTTTGTCTGTGGTTCCAAAAATGTTTCACTGTTGTCACTTTAGACCCACAAACAAAAAATGAAACATTTAGACTAAACTGACAAAATGACCTAAACCACAAGGACTAAAATGATATTTAACTTTTTTTTTTAAACTTTTTTCATATAAAAAAGTAAAATTAAAATTAACGAAGTGATGTAAGGATAAGTTCGGTACTAGTACTGAAAATCGTCAAATATGGGTATCGATACCAAAAATGTTTGGTACGCTACGGTATCGGTATTTGCGTGTAAAATTTGGTAAAATACTGGTACCATACCGAAAACGCCAAAAAATGTATCAAATCGGTACCAAAGTATTTTGACACGGAAAATTTGATACCGGTACGGTACCAATTAGGTTAGTAACTCGTGTATTACACGGGTTGAACAATAAAGAAAATATTATGAAATTAGATACAACTCAAAATTGACATAGATAAAAACTTTTATTGATAAACTAATAAGATTGAAAAGTAAAAGTATATACATATGACTCACAAATCTCGAAAGATTTCTTTGTATATATCATTTGCTGTTCTGTTGGTAAACTTACCATCCTTATATAAAACTATTAACCTTAAACCTTGAGTGTGTAGCTTCTGAGTAACGTTATTTAAAGCCATTGAACTGTGGATGAGAAAAAAAAATCAATTCACATATTTAATTAGATTATATAAGATCTTAATTAAACAATATACAAACTGATTGTTCTTATTTAAACAACCATGGTAGCAAGAAGACTGGGTTCTTAGTTCATGATTTAAACAAACTAGACTCGCGCGCCTTGCGGTGCGGGTACCACGCAAATATCGAACGGATTAGTCCAAGCGCTATGTGATGTGTTAACCATATGAAAACGCACGTTTTGACGTATCTGATCGAACTCAATGTATCCTGTAGTTGCATTGCGATTGGATCAAAACATAACGTAAATCGAATTTATATCGTACAATCATAACGTATTATACGCAACCCGACTTACTCGAATTTATGTTGTCAAGACAAAAACTCTCGAGGGGGTCAAAGTGGCATTTACAAAGTTCATAAAAAGTTAAGTGGTTAAAAATTGCATTTTCTAAACTTAAGTGCTAAGAAAGAGTAAAGATAAAATTTGATAAAGTTTTAAGGAAAATTTGATAAAGTTTTGGGGTAAGAAGGAAACTATAACAAAGTTGGGGCTGAAAAGAAAACTACCACAAAATTGGGGTGTCAAAAGCAAACTATTTGTAAAATGGATTAGTAGTTTAGGGACTAAATTTGGCATTTTATAAAACTTTGAAGATACCAAATTTAAGGGGATAAAATTGCAACATCCGTGAAAGTATGGGGGGGGGGGGAGGCAAAGCCGGTGTCATCAAGACAAAAACTCTCGAGGGGTGAAAGTGACATTTAAAAAATTCATAAAAAGTTAAGTGGTTAACAATTGCATTTTCTAAACCTAAGGACTAAGAAAGGGTAAAGATAAAATTTGATAAAGTTTTGGACTTTTGGGTAAGAAGGAAACTACCACAAAGTTGGGGTGTCAAAAGCAAACTATTTGTAAAATGGAGTAGTCGTTTAGGAACTAAATTTGTCATTTTATGAAACTTTAAAGATACCAAAGTCAAGGGGCTAAAATTGCAACATCCGTGAAAGTATGGCGCGGGGGGGGGGGAGGCAAAGCCTGTATCGTCAAGAGAAAAACTCTTGAGGGGGTCAAAGTGGCATTTACAAAGTTCATAAAAAGTTAAGTGGTTAAAAATTGCATTTTCTAAACCTAAGGGTGAAGAAAGGGTAAAGATAAAATTTGATAAAGTTTTGAGGTAAGAAAGAAACTATAACAAAGTTGGGCAGAAAAGGAAAATACCATAAAATTTGGGTGTCAAAAGCAAACTATTTGTAAAATGAATTAGTAGTTTAGAGACTAAATTTATCATTTTATGAAACTTTGAAGATACAAAGTCAAGGGACTAAAATTGCAATATCCATGAAATTAGGGGAGGAGGAAGTCAAAGCCGGTGGGGTTTCCACCGACTTTGTCCTTTAAGATTTAGAAGAATGTGAAAACTTATGATATATTAATGCAAAATTGGAAAGAATACATAAGCCTAAGAAGGATACATAAGAACTCGTAAATTCAATAACGGAACACCCTTGGGCGTTTAAGATAGATATCACCTTTAGCAACTTCCTCTTGCTAGTTTATTACATTTTGGCTCACAAAACACTGCTTCTCTTGCTAATTTATGAAGATGGTTAAAGAACTATAGATAACTTAGAAGTGTATTTGAAATTTGAAGGTTGCAAGAGGTTAAGTCAAGTGTTGGTGGAATGGTTGCTTAAATAAAAATGACACGATATTGGAAAAAAGTTCAATGGGAACAACATAAGCATCACTTTCCATTTGTGGTCACGTCCTGATCCTTTTGGACATCACTTTTGTTTTTCAAATAGTTGGTTGTATTATTGAACAAAACACCACTCCACATACTATTTCCACCTTAGATAAGTAATATATAACACTTGGGAACAATCTACCAAACAATTTATATTTGAAATTTGTGTAAGATTAAATATATTATGTTTAATATTTAATTTAGTAGCCATTATAATCATTTATATTATATAGATCAAAATATATAATAATCTATTAAATAATTAGTTGGTAATTGTTGATGGACCATATTACCCTTATTAACTAATTAGGTTTCCTCCTGGGTGCTTATATAAGGAGACTTATGTAGAGGTTAAAGGGTTACACAGTTACACACTTAGAGATAACCTAATAATCATAACATCATCATCGACCTCTTCTCCATAACCGAATCCCATATTCGGTTTAATCATCACCATCATCAGTTAGCACCCTAAGGAGGAACCAGACCACACTGACAAGTATGTCGAACTCCATAGCTTCTTCCATCACTGGATTATCTACTGCACTGTCTGCTGTGACAGGTATGCTTTCATGTTTTCCCTTACGTTTAAACAGAACCGTTCAACATGTGGTATCAGAGCATATGTTGATTAGTCGGTTCTGTTTTGTATCCGTAAATCTGGAATAAAACTGGAAAACAGAATTGAAAACCATAATAAAATCTGTTTTCTGTCATCCGAAATACCATCTCGGATGCATCACGGATGGGTTTTTTCAAATAATTACATCCGAGATGCCATTCCGGATCATCTCGGATCATATATTCATTCATTATAACTGTTCCGAAATCAACAGTTTGAGAAACATGTTTAAATGTGTAATAATTTTCAGATTTCGGATGAATGTTTGAATATTTTGATTTAGGGTTCATCATAAGTTCATGATTAAATTCGAAAAATTCCCTTAGTTTTGGAATGAATTTAGGATTTTTTGGGTGTTTGTTCCTGTTTGATTTATTTTTATCTAATTAGAATTTTCGAAATCTGTTATTTTATTAATGGATATAATTTCAAAATCAACAGATAAATATAATTAGCAATTAAACAGGAAACTTAATCACATAATCCCTGAAATTTCGGATTTAAACCTTATCAATTATTAACTGCCAAAATTAAGGATTTGACAGCTTGAGGAACACATTTCGGATGATCATTACGAACCATCACGGATCATTTCGGACTAAGCATCCATTACGGATCAACATCTGGCTGATCATTACGGACCATCACGGATCATTTTGGACTAATCATTTCGGACTAAGTATCACCATTTCGGATGATTCCAAGACATAATTCATCTGAAATCATTCGTCTCGGACACATCCGAAATCATCCGACTTACGCGTCTTGAACACATCCGAAATCATTCGAAATCACTCATCTCAGACAATCCGAGATCATTCGAAATCATTCATTTCGGATGAATCCAAGACATAAACCATCTGAAATCATGAGTGTTCATAAAATGTCAAGACTTGTCCGAAATCTCATTACTTTATTAAGCAGTTAATATGAACTAAAATTTGGCTCGGGGCTCCGCCCCGAACCCCGTGCGGGGGCACGCTGTCCCCCTGCACCCTCCAGCGAACTCACGCACAAACAGGTGGTTTGCTATTAAATAATTGGTTTTGTAAATACTTAATTAATTAATCAGAATCAGATAATGTTTTACAAAACCAAAATAGCTTAACTTGAATGAGCTTTTGATGTATCATTTCTGGCCAAAGCTGACTTGATACATGTAACGCCCGGCTCTTTTGTACTTTCCATTTATAGAAAGTTTTGTTCGTATTTCTATTTTTGGAAACTTTGTATTCTTGTAATCGTCCTTTCTTTGTAATCATTGTAACACCGAGACTTGGATCATTAATGAAACTTGTATTTTGTTACAAATATGTTATACACACTTTATATATGCTCATACATTCAATTTTGTGGAACAATTGGTACTTATTCGTAATCCTTGGAAACTATGTGCTAAACTTGTAAATACATGAAACTTATGCATAAAACGTGTTTGAACGTGAAACAACACTTGATTTCGATGCTCATACGATTAATCATATTTGGTTTATACTCCTCATACTTAAATGTACCTCAAACTATGCCTTGGTGGCAAGAATGGTCCTTAAAAGCCCTAAAATCATCAAATAAACAAGTCTGGGGGCTAAATTGCAATTTTTGAAACTTATACACGAATCAGAAGGGGCGGGCGGCCCGCCTGAACTTACCCCTATCTCGTACGCCGGCCGCATGGCCTCCATGTTCGCAGAAAAACTCAGCAGCTGCATATTGACGAGAATTTGGCACAAAATCCCAACACTTAAACTCACCCAATCACCTCTAATCCACCTCTAAACACCTCCAATCACCATCAACCTCTTCCACTATAAATACAACCCTTCTCCTCACCATTTTACACTTTCACAACTCAAATCATCTCACAAATTCACTCTCAAAATCACTTGCAAACTCAGAATTCGGGCAGATTCATACACTTGCACTAAAGTGAGTATAACTTGCTCATTTCTTGACGAAATCACTCGATTCTTCTTCCTACTTGCTTGGATAATCATAGGGTATGATTCCTTGACTTCTCCTTGGAGAAATCAAACCTGGAAATCCCCTGAAATGATCCAAAAACTTTCTGTTTTGATTTATGTTCTTTCAAACTTGTTTAAACTTCAACAAACTTGTGTCTAACACATCTCATACCTATGTCCCAATGCTTACAACCCCTTCTATGGTTGGTTAGGCTTAAAAACAAGGTTGAGACACTTGAAATCAGAGGATTAAACCTCAAATACTTTCTGTTTTGTTAGGGTATTTAACCCACAAATCATGTCGAGCTTAGATCTTGATGAATGAGTGATTATTGAACAACTTGGGTTGTCCTACATACAATCCTCACATGATTTGATGATTTCTCATAGATTAGATTATTTATATTATTGTACTAATCCTAGTTCGTGACCCTCCTTGGTTGTTTTTACATCAAGTGAAGTGGTGAACATTCAAGGGGTTCCTAAACGGAAGCTAGTTCTTCCTACCCCATACTTGACATCCATGACTACTCGAGGTGCCTAAATGAAGATTCTAATCTTCTACCTCCTACATGAATTATTGGACTAAGTAATATGTAATACTTAACCTAAATATGTACATACACTCATTCGAACCTTTTAATATTGAACTTGTGTTTATATGTTAAGAGTAGTAGAATATCATCTAAGACTTTAAAACCATGGTATGATTCTAATGGGTATACTACCCATGAAATACAAAATAACCCTAGTGGTTACGTAGTGTCATACAAAGGTTACTAAGTAAAAGATGACTATTTTTCGTATCATATTTTATACTTTATGCTATGTTAAATTCCGAATTTATAATCTTCCGTTAACGCCAAACTCACACACCTATGTTTCCTCATGTAGAAGGACTAGGTGCTCCAAACTAATCCATCCACCATCTCACTCGCGGGATTTCAAGTAGGAAAGCTTGCAACCACCGTGAGTATACTCGTATTTCCCCCTTTTTACTTTTACCACTTTTGGGGTGTAACATGCTTACTTATCAACAACTTACACATGAACATTTTGCTTAAACACATGAACATTCCTATAACATGCTTGTATACGTGATTGCTAGATACTTTAAACTTGGGTGAAACTTTATTTGTTGAACTTATCATTAACTTGTACGAGCCTAACCGTGACATATGTAGCGCTATAGGATTGACGACCCGCCGCCCGTAACTTGTGGTTATGTCATGAGCATCTTGCGTCTCTTTTGGTTTGATATGTTAGACACATGCCATATTTATTGTTTATCTTGAATCACATGCTTGCTATGAGGAATTGTTTTAAACTTATCTTTTGTTATGTACGTACCAAACTTGTATACTCGCCATTGCTTTTGCATTGAATCGTATTTTAAACATGTTACAGGTTGATGATGACGATGCTATGAAAAGAAGTAGCGTTGATGCCTAGATACACATATAGACGCTTAGGTTTAATATGTTGTATCAATTTTTGCTTATGTTGTTATGTATTACTTTTGGAACTTGTTGTTATTTGAGTTTATGTAATGTTGACAATTTGAAGTTATGAAATGAAATGGGAATTATTTAAATATTGTCACAAATAGCGTTATGATGTCTCTAGCAATCTTCACACTTCGTCTCATCCCGATGTTTCCGCCATTGGTTGGGGTGTGACAGATTGGTATCAGAGCCATAACTATAGGAAAATTGCCATGCTTTTTGCCCTAGTCTATAGTTTTAGGAACCTTGTCTCTTATTTGTTGTTTAAAACTTATGCATTCTACCTTTCATGCTTCCTAGCTACACTTCTTGTTGTTAAATTAACATGCCTTTCCTAAGGCTAACACAAACACACTTTTGATTATTTGTATACTCTTGTAACACAAACGAGACAACCTTACCAAAATAGGCGTGAAACCCACAATTTGGTAAACGACTCTCATTCTACCTTGAACTATTTTTGCACGAAATTTCACCATTAAGCTAGGAGTGAAATCCACAACTTAATGGTAATTTCCTTTTCAACTCTAGTGGACCCTTGTCAAAGTGTCGAAATTTTATTTTGACCCGACAAGTACCAACCACATTTAGGGTACGAAATCTTCAAGTTAGGGGTGAAACCCGCACCTTGTCGATTAGGTCCCACTCCTCGATTTTCGATCTCGCCAAAGTCCCGATTGTTTGATCGATTAGAGACGTGTAGTAACTGGAAGGGTGAGATACCGTTAATCGCTTCTCGACGAGAGTATCTTACCTATAGGCCAAAGCACGTTTTCTCTAATTCGAAAGGACTTTCGACCCATTTTGGAATAGTCGACGTTTCTCTACCCGAAACAATCCAATGTTTTATCGAGCCTCTCTTTTATGTATCTCAATTTATGTGTAACTTTATACTTGAACGTTCTTCATTTCAAACTTTTAAACTCGCTTCGCACGTCATCGCAACCAAAAACAATAATAATCCTCATGAACAAACTAAATTTATATACCCTTACGCAATCATATGTGTTATACTTGTTGAATACATGTTGGAAACTTATGCCCTATGTGAACTTTACATGATACATGAACACTTACTTGTTTTTACATGCAAAAAAAAAAAAAAACCTTGTTTTAAAATTATGACCAAGTCTCATCCTTTCCTTCTCTTTCCATCTTTAGATGTCGTCCAACGGTGCGTCAAAGAGAACCAAGTCAAAGAAGGGTTCGACTTCCAACACCATGTCACAAAAGGATTGCATGAGATTCATGGCCAAGCAATTTGCTAAGGTCCTACCCGACATTGTTAGCAAGATTCATACGAACCCCGATTCACCTCATGGCTCTGTCGACTCGAAGGCAGACAAACCCAAATCGACCTTCCAGTTTAAGCAATTCATGGCTTGTAAACCCTTAGAGTTTACTGGCAAAAATGGCGCTACCGCCATGACGAACTGGATTGATGCAATCGAGCATACCTTCCTGCAAAGCGGCTGCCCTAATGAACTAAGAACCTTGAATGCCACTGGGGTGTTTCGTGAAAAGGCACTCGAATGGTGGACAACAGAACGCAACAAAAAGGGAAACGAGGTTGCACATGCTATGCCTTGGGGCGAATTCAAACAGCTTATGAAGGATCACTTCTGTCCTCCCCACGAACTCCAAAAATTGGAGAACGAATTTTGGAACCTCACTCAGAAAAGGGAGTGACATGGATGGCCTGATTACGCGCTTCAAACAACTCAGTGTCCTCTGCCCCGGACAAGTTGAGACCGTCCCCAAGACCATAGCCAAATTCGTTCGTTGTGTTGCACCTTCCCTGACAAACCACCTTGCCTCTGCCAACCCCCAAACCCTTGAAGATGCTTTTCGTATAGCCACCGAACTTAACAACAACTGTGTTCTTCATGGAACCTTTGACAAGGCTTCAACGAAGAGTGCACGCCAAGCTACCATTGACACTACTACTGACGAGCCCTTACCCTCCCGATCGTCCAAGAAAAAACCAGGGCAAGAAGCGGAAGGCTTCAAGCCAAAATTATGCGGTTGTCACTCCGCCAAACCCACAACCCCTACAAACCATGCCTGCTAATGCCAACGAGGGAGCTCCGCGCGGAAATTACGTTGGAACGCAACCAAAGTGTGGTAAATGCCAGTATCATCACCCTCCAAATGCTCAGTGTCGAAAGTGCGACAAGTGTGGCCGAGGTGGGCATACTTCTCCATACTGCCGCATCCCACCACATGCCTATCTGACTCCAAACCAAGCCCCTTTAGCTCCAAATCAAGTCGCTCCTGTGCGAGCATGTTTCACATGTGGTGATACTAACCATATGGCCAACTACTGCCCTCAACGATACCAACCGCAACAGCCTCGAAAACAACAACCACAGCCACAGCAACAGCCACAACAACAACAACAGGCTCTACAACCCGCTCGAGGTCGAGCTTTTCTTCTCACTACTGCGCAGGCTCAAAACGCGAACGACGTCATTACTGGTACGTTTCTTGTTAACCATATTTATGCTTCATGCCTATTTGATACTGGTGCCGATAAAAGTTTCGTATCGTTAGAATTCGAGTCTTTGCTCAAGTGTAAACGCTCTAAGTTGCCAAAATCTTTCGCTGTCGAATTCGCTAATGGTAAAACCGTCGCTGTTGATTCCGTTCTCTCCAATTGTTCTTTAATCCTTAACGATCATACGTTTTCAATCGATCTCATACCTATGCAAATGGGTAATTTCGACGTCATAGTAGGTATGGACTGGCTTAGGCGAGTTCGTGCTGAAGTTGTATGTTCTGAAAAGTTTATTCGCCTACCTCTTCCAAACGGTGACTCCCTACACGTCTATGGTGAAAAGCCTTCTCAAGGCCTTAAGCTTATGTCGTGTATCAAAGCAAACAAGTGCTTACGCAAGGGTACCTTCGCCTTTCTCGCCCATATTGTGGAAAAGAGGGACAAAGGCCCAAGCATAAGCGACGTTCCTGTTGTACGTGACTTTCCTGATGTATTTCCTGACGATCTTCCTGGTCCGCCTCCTGCTCGTTCTGTTGACTTTCGCATCGATTTAGTGCCTGGCGCAACGCCTGTCGCTAAATCCCCTTATCGTTTAGCACCCTCCGAGATGCAAGAGCTCTCAAGTCAACTTCAAGAGCTTCTTGATAAAGGCTTTATACGCCCTAGTACTTCTCCTTGGGGCGCTCCCGTTTTGTTCGTCAAAAAGAAAGATGGGTCATTCCGAATGTGTATTGACTATCGTGAGCTCAACAAGCTTACCATCAAGAACCGGTACCCTCTTCCGCGCATCGATGACCTCTTCGACCAGTTGCAAGGCGCGACCTGCTTTTCAAAAATCGACCTTCGCTCTGGGTATCACCAACTTCGAGTTCTCGAAGAAGATGTGCCTAAAACCGCCTTCCGTACACGTTATGGTCACTACGAATTCGTGGTCATGCCCTTTGGCTTGACCAACGCACCTGCGGTATTCATGGACTTGATGAACCGCGTGTGCAAAGCATATTTGGACCGTTTCGTGATCGTTTTCATTGACGATATTCTCATCTATTCCAAGACTCGAGAAGAGCATAAACAACACTTGCGTCTTATCCTCGAACTTCTTCGTGCTGAACGTCTATACGCCAAATTCTCCAAGTGCGAATTTTGGTTAAAAGAAGTTCAATTCCTTGGTCATACTGTCAACGAACTTGGTATTCACGTTGATCCCGCTAAGATCGAAGCTGTGAAGAATTGGATCACACCTAAATCTCCATCTGAAATTCGTTCATTTCTTGGTCTTGCTGGTTACTATCGTCGCTTCATCTCCAACTTTTCAAAAATCGCCGTCCCTTTGACCTCCTTGACTCAAAAAGATAAACCTTTTGTTTGGGGTCCCGAACAAGAGGAGTCTTTTCAAACGCTCAAGGACATGCTATGCAATGCTCCTATCCTTACACTTCCTGATGGAAACGACGACTTTGTCGTATATTGCGATGCTTCCCGCCTTGGTCTTGGTTGTGTGCTTATGCAACGAGACAAGGTCATCGCTTATGCGTCAAGGCAACTCAAAATACATGAGAGAAACTATACTACTCACGACCTTGAACTTGGCGCCGTTGTTTTTGCGTTGAAGATTTGGCGACACTACCTTTATGGTACTAAGTGTGTGGTCTTCACCGACCATAGGAGCCTTCAACACATCTTCGATCAAAAAGAACTGAACATGCGTCAACGTCGTTGGGTGGAACTATTAAACGACTACGACTGTGAAATCAAATACCACCCAGGTAAAGCGAATGTAGTAGCAGACGCCCTTAGTCGTAAAACTCATGTCAAAAGTACCCGTTGCTTCCACCTCGTCCATGATCTTCAATGCCGTATACGTGAAGCTCAGTACGCCTCCATTAACGAAGGTAACCTCTCTGTTGAGGTACGAGGCGCTAAGGAACATGAACTCGTGTCTAAGTCTGATGGTATTTTATACTATCTCAATCGTATCTGGATTCCTGATCGCGATAATCTCCGCAAGTTCCTGATGAAAGAGGCACATAATACGAAGTATTCTATTCACCCTGGTGCCGACAAGATGTACCATGACATGCGTACGTCCTATTGGTGGCCTGGAATGAAGAAGGATATAGCCACTTTCGTCTCGAAATCTCTCACGTGTTCAAAGGTGAAAGCTGAACATCAACGTCCCTCTGGATTACTCGAACAACCAAGAATTCCTATCTGGAAATGGGAGAGCATTTCCATGGATTTTATCACTAAGCTTCCCCGCACTTCTTCTGGCCATGACAGTATTTGGGTGATCGTTGATCGATTAACCAAGTCGGCTCACTTCCTTCCCATCCGTGAAGATTTCAAAGTCGCTAAATTGGCTAAAATCTACACTGATGAGATCATCTGCCGCCATGGTATTCCCGTTGACATCATTTCCGATCGTGACGCTCGTTTTACGTCTCGCCTTTGGCAAACTTTTCAAACTGCTATGGGTACTGAACTTAACCTTAGCACCGCCTTCCATCCCCAGACAGACGGTCAAACCGAGCGTACTATCCAAACCTTAGAGGATATGCTTCGTTCTTGCGTAATAGATTTTGGTGGCAACTGGGATAGACACTTGCCCTTGGTCGAATTCTCGTACAATAACAGTTATCACACGAGTATTAAAATGGCACCTTTCGAAGCATTGTATGGTCGCAAGTGTCGTTCGCCTATTTGTTGGCACGAGATTGGAGACGCTCAAATCTCTGGTCCCGAGCTCATACAGGAGACGACGGACAAGATTTTACAGGTTCGAGACAACTTACTAAAAGCCAGGCACCGACAAAAGATCTACGCCGATGAGGATCGTAAACCAATGGAATTCGAGACAGGTGACTTCGTGCTTCTCAAGGTATCCCCTTGGAAGGGCGTGGTTCGTTTTGGCAAGAAAGGGAAACTCGCACCTCGCTACGTGGGTCCTTTCAAAATTCTCGAAAGGATTGGCAAGGTTGCGTATAAACTGGACCTGCCTGAAGAACTCAATAATGTACACCCTGTCTTCCACGTATCCAACTTGAAGAGGTGTCTAGCTGACGAAGGACTACACGTCCCTCTCGAAGACTTACAAGTCAACGAAACACTTCACTTTGTGGAGAAACCGGTCGAAATCATGGACCAAGGAGCCAAATTATTGCGCCGCAGTAAAATTCCTATCGTTAAGGTTCGATGGGAAGGTAAGCGTGGCGCCGAATTTACTTGGGAACGCAAGAGCGAAATGAAGGAGAAGTATCCACATCTCTTCCCTACGTCTGCCTAAATTTCGGGACGAAATTTCCTAAAGGAGGGGAGACTGTAACGCCCGGCTCTTTTATACTTTCCATTTATAGAAAGTTTTGTTAGTATTTCTATTTTTGGAAACTTTGTATTCTTGTAATCGTCCTTTCTTTGTAATCATTGTAACACCGAGACTTGGATCATTAATGAAACTCGTATTTTGTTACAAATATGTTATACACACTTTATATATGCTCATACATTCAATTTTGTGGAACAATTGGTACTTATTCGTAATCCTTGGAAACTATGTGCTAAACTTGTAAATACATGAAACTTATGCATAAAACGTGTTTGAACGTGAAACAACACTTGATTTCGATGCTCATACGATTAATCATATTTGGTTTATACTCCTCATACTTAAATGTACCTCAAACTATGCCTTGGTGGCAAGAATGGTCCTTAAAAGCCCTAAAATCGTCAAATAAACAAGTCTGGGGGCTAAATTGCAATTTTTGAAACTTATACACGAATCAGAAGGGGCGGGCAGCCCGCCTGAACTTACCCCTATCTCGTACGCCGGCCGCATGGCCTCCATGTTCACATAAAAACTCAGCAGCTGCATATTGACGCGAATTTGGCACAAAATCCCAACACTTAAACTCACCCAATCACCTCTAATCCACCTCTAAACACCTCCAATCACCATCAACCTCATCCACTATAAATACAACCCTTCTCCTCACCATTTTACACTTTCACAACTCAAATCATCTCACAAATTCACTCTCAAAATCACTTGCAAACTCAGAATTCGGGCAGATTCATACACTTGCACTAAAGTGAGTATAACTTGTTCATTTCTTGACGAAATCACTCGATTCTTCTTCCTACTTGCTTGGATAATCATAGGGTATGATTCCTTGACTTCTCCTTGGAGAAATCAGACCTGGAAATCCCCTGAAATGATCCAAAAACTTTCTGTTTTGATTTATGTTCTTTCAAACTTGTTTAAACTTTAACAAACTTGTGTCTAACACATCTCATACCTATGTCCCAATGCTTACAACCCCTTCTATGGTTGGTTAGGCTTAAAAACAAGGTTGAGACACTTGAAATCATAGGATTAAACCTCAAATACTTTCTGTTTTGTTAGGGTATTTAACCCACAAATCATGTCGAGCTTAGATCTTGATGAATGAGTGATTATTGAACAACTTGGGTTGTCCTACATACAATCCTCACATGATTTGATGATTTCTCATAGATTAGATTATTTATATTATTGTACTAATCCTAGTTCGTGACCCTCCTTGGTTGTTTTTACATCAAGTGAAGTGGTGAACATTCAAGGGGTTCCTAAACGGAAGCTAGTTCTTCCTACCCCATACTTGACATCCATGACTACTCGAGGTGCCTAAATGAAGATTCTAATCTTCTACCTCCTACATGAATTATTGGACTAAGTAATATGTAATACTTAACCTAAATATGTACATACACTCATTCGAACCTTTTAATATTGAACTTGTGTTTATATGTTAAGAGTAGTAGAATATCATCTAAGACTTTAAAACCATGGTATGATTCTAATGGGTATACTACCCATGAAATACAAAATAACCCTAGTGGTTACGTAGTGTCATACAAAGGTTACTAAGTAAAAGATGACTATTTTTCGTATCATATTTTATACTTTATGCTATGTTAAATTCCGAATTTATAATCTTCCGTTAACGCCAAACTCACACACCTATGTTTCCTCATGTAGAAGGACTAGGTGCTCCAAACTAATCCATCCACCATCTCACTCGCGGGATTTCAAGTAGGAAAGCTTGCAACCACCGTGAGTATACTCGTATTTCCCCCTTTTTACTTTTACCACTTTTGGGGTGTAACATGCTTACTTATCAACAACTTACACATGAACATTTTGCTTAAATACATGAACATTCCTATAACATGCTTGTATACGTGATTGCTAGATACTTTAAACTTGGGTGAAACTTTATGTGTTGAACTTATCATTAACTTGTACGAGCCTAACCGTGACATATGTAGCGCTATAGGATTGACGACCCGCCGCCCGTAACTTGTGGTTATGTCATGAGCATCTTGCGTCTCTTTTGGTTTGATATGTTAGACACATGCCATATTTATTGTTTATCTTGAATCACATGCTTGCTATGAGGAATTGTTTTAAACTTATCTTTTGTTATGTACGTACCAAACTTGTATACTCGCCATTGCTTTTGCATTGAATCGTATTTTAAACATGTTACAGGTTGATGATGACGATGCTATGAAAAGAAGTAGCGTTGATGCCTAGATACACATATAGACGCTTAGGTTTAATATGTTGTATCAATTTTTGCTTATATTGTTATGTATTACTTTTGGAACTTGTTGTTATTTGAGTTTATGTAATGTTGACAATTTGAAGTTATGAAATGAAATGGGAATTATTTAAATATTGTCACAAATAGCGTTATGATGTCTCTAGCAATCTTCACACTTCGTCTCATCCCGATGTTTCCGCCATTGGTTGGGGTGTGACAATACATCTACTTATCGTTCAAGTATTACGAAAGCTATGTTAAGTGTGCATCATAAACAAGAATGTCTTAATATCTGGCCAAAGCTGATTTAATTCCTTCATAGATGGCATACTTAACAAGTGCATAACTAAAGTGACTGTCTCAATTTATGGCCAAAGCTGATTTGTTACAACCACTTTGCACACATGCTTAAATGATTACACTTCTAGCCAAAGCTGATTTGACTTCGTTTAAGTAGAATTTTAACTAAGTATATTATTTTGATGTTAGTAATAGACAATATCACAGCTTCATAATGTAAAATGGTCATTATTTATGCCTGCCTTAGTTTAACGTGCCCTTAGATCACATTAGGACTTCTTCCTTAGTATCATAACTTTCTCATCTTATTTCCACTATCAGCACCAAATTGCGGTATTCCACCTTTGACTGGTGATAACTTTGCTGCATGGAAGGATGCTCTCATGCTTACTCTTGGGCTGCTGGATTTAGATTATGCCTTAAGAGAGAATAAGCCAGCGGACCTTACTACTCAAAGTACTACTGCTGAGCAGTTGACTCATGAAAAGTGGACTAGGTGTAACCGCATGTCTCTCATGTTTATGAAGCAGTCCATCAGCAATGCAATCAGAGGAGCTATTCCTGATTCTGAAGATGCTAAAACCTACTTGGCTTCTGTGGAGGCGCAGTTCAAGGGGACGTCTAAAGCACACGCTAGTACCCTTATTCTCAAGCTGGTGACAACTAAGTATGATGGGAGGAGCGGCATTCGCGAGCACATCATGATGATAAATGACATGGCCAATAAGCTGAAGGGGCTGGAAATGGAAATCAGTGATGGTTTCCTCGTTCATTTCATCATTACTTCACTTCCTTCGTCTTTTGAAGCATTCAAGATCAATTGCAACGCTCAGAAGGACAAATGGATGATGAGTGAGCTGGTCGCTATGTGCGTACAGGAGGAAGAGCGTATGAGGATGGATCGCACTACTGATGTTGCTAACTTCACCACCTCCAACTCTAAGAAAAGGAAGAACAATCATCAGAGGAAGGATGCTTCTAAAGTCCAAAGGCCCAATCCTAATACAAGTGCACCTTCCAGCTCTAAGAACTCCTTAGGCAGAATCCACTGCAAGTTCTGTAAAAAGACAGGACATATGCAGAAGGAATGCCCTGATTTTAAGGAGTGGCTGGCTAAGAAAGGTAACGATTGTTTTATGATACTTGAGTCCTATAATTTAAGTGTTCCTGCTAATTCTTGGTGGTTTGATTATGGTTCTATGGTTCATGTTACCAATTCAACTCAAGGATTCCTTACAATCCGGAAGCTGGAAAGAAACCAAAGAACGCTTAAGGTTGGGGATGACCGAGAATTAGAAGTGAAGGCCATTGGAACATTACAATTATTTATAAAAACTGGTTTATGTATTAAACTTTATGATACCTTATATGTTCCTGAGGTAACTTGGAACCTTGTATCAGGACCAAAGTTAGACATGGACGGTTTTATTGTTTCCCATGGTCATCGCAAACTCTCTATCCTCTATGATTATGTTCTTTACGGTACTGGTATTCTGGATGGTGGTCTCTATAGATTATAACTAGATGATAATTTTTCCAAATCTTTGTTGTCATATAACATTAATGAATCAATCACAAAGATGAAAGAGAAACGAGACTTAGAGACTTCATCCATGTTGTGGCATCAGCGTTTAGGGCATATCTCAAAAGAACGATTAAATCGTCTTGTAAAGGATGAAGTCTTACCTCCTCTCGAGTTCTCTGATTTTGGAACATGTGTCAAATGTCTTAAAGGTAAAATGACATTAGCGAATAAGAAAGGAGCCACTAGGAGCTCTAATTTATTAGAACTCATTCATACTGACATTAGTGGTCCCTATCAAATCGCTGGCATAACAGGACATACTTCATTTATCACTTTTATTGATGATTATTCTCGTTACATGTACTTGTATCTTATTAAGGAGAAATCTGAATCTCTTACAACTTTTAAAGATTATAAGACTGAAGTTGAAAATCAATTAGATCGTCAGATTAAAGTTGTGAGATCAGATAGAGGCGGTGAATATTATGGAAGACATACTGATGTGGGTCAAGCTCCTGGTCCATTTTATGAGTTTTGTAAGGGCCAGGGGATTGTGAACCAATACACCAAGCCTGGTACACCTCAGCAGAACGGTGTCGCTGAGAGAAGAAACCGTACCCTTATGAACATGGTGCACAGTATGTTAGCCAACACTAATTTACCATTATTCCTCTGGACTGAAGCGTTAAAAGCAGCTGTTCATATACTCAATAGAGTTCTTTCTAAGTCTGTCCCTAAAACTCCTTATGAACTTTGGACAGGAAGGAAACCGGGTCTTAAATATATGAAAGTATGGGGCTGCATTGCTGAAGCAAAACATTACAATCCTTTCCTAAGGAAACTTGACCCGAAAACAGTTACTTGTTTCTTTATCGGGTATCCTGAAAACTCAAAGGGTTATCGTTTCTATTGTCCTTCCCATGTCACCCGTATTGTTGAAACCAAGCGTGCTGCATTCCTGGAGGATTTCAAGGTCAGTGGGAGCAGTACCAACCCTTACGAAGAATTGCAAGAAGTACAAGACGCGGGTGGGGGGGGGGGGAGACTCGTCGCTTACCATTACTCCAATTACTCCTCTTGCACCCAATGCAACTACTGCACCTGAAGCTACTGCACCAACTCCAAATTTACCACTACAATTAGAACCCATTATACCTCATGACGAAGGCACATCAAACGCTTAACACCAAGACAACGCTGAACCCGATAATCCACTCAGGAGGTCATCTAGGCAAAGAAGGCCTACTAATTGGGATGATTATGTTACCTACCTGACTGAAATGGATCCCGGAAAGCTAAATGATCCTATCCCTTACAATGAAGCCATAAGCAGTGATCAGTCTTCTGAATGGAATAAAGCAATGATTGATGAGCTTGAATCCATGAAGAAAAATGACGTTTGGGATTTGGTAGAATTACCCAACGGTGTCAAACCAGTAGGATGTAAATGGGTGTTCAAAACAAAACTGGATCCGAATGGGAACGTTGAATGCTACAAAGCGAGATTGGTTGCAAAGGGCTACACTCAGAAAAAGGGAATTGATTATCAAGAGACGTTTTCACCTGTCTCTCGTAAAGATTCATTAAGGATCGTCATGGCCCTAGTAGCTCATTTTGATTTAGAGTTGCATCAGATGGACGTTAAAACCGCTTTCCTTAACGGAGACTTAGACGAAGATGTTTACACGAAGCAACCTGAAGGCTTTAAACCTGAAGGTTAGGTGCATCTAGTCTGTAAGTTGAAGAAATCCATTTACGGGTTAAAATAAGCATCACGTCAATGGTACCTCAAGTTTGATGAAGTCATGAAGAAGCAAGGTTTTATGAAGAATCAAGTGGATCAATGCACCTACCTCAAGATGAGTGGGAGCAACTTTACTATACTTGTCCTTTACGTAGATGATATTCTATTGGCAAGTAATAGTTTAGACATGTTGCAGGAGTCGAAACGGTTACTCTCGCATAACTTCGACATGAAGGATCTCAGAGATGCTTCTTACGTCATTGGCATCGAAATTCACCGAGATAGACACAAAGGCATCTTAGGATTGTCCCAAAAGGCTTACATAGATTGTGTCCTTACACGTTACAACATGCAACAGTGCAAACCCTCCGTCGCTCCAGTAGTTAAGGGAGATGTTTTCGGTTCATTCCAGTGTCCGACAACAGAGGTTGAGAAGGAGCAAATGAGCCAGATACCTTACGCGTCAGTAGTCGGGAGCTTGATGTATGCTCAAGTCTGTACTCGCCCAGATATCGCTTATATTGCTGGAATGCTAGGCCGTTATCAGACTAATCCTGGCCTAGATCACTGGAAAGCAGCTAAGAAGGTACTTTGATATCTGCAAGGGACGAAAGACTATAAACTGACTTATAGAAGAAGTGATCATTTAGAAGTGGTGGGCTATTCTGATTCTGACTTTGCCACGTGAAAAGATGACAAGAAATCCACTTCGGGCTATATCTTTATGTTAGCAGGCGGCCCTATCTCTTGGAAGAGTCATAAACAACAGTTGACCACAACTTCCACAATGATGGCAGAGTACATTGCTGTTTACAACGCAACCTGTCATGTAATGTTGCTTAGAAATCTAATCACTGGACTCAAAATTGTTAATTCCATTTCTAGACCATTGAAGCTTTACTGTGATAATTCAGCTGCCGTTAGTTTCTCGAACAGTAATAGTTCGACTGGAGCTGGTTTATATCTCGATACAAAATATCTGTTCGTACGTGAACGAGTTGAGGAAAATAATCTTTGTATCGAGTATATTAGTACTAAAGATATGCTTGCGGATCCGATGACTAAAGGTCTTCCTCCTAAGGTTTATGAAGAACATGTTCGGAATATGGGATTTAGTAAATACCTTATTTAAGCATATTGTACTAGCTTATGTTTTATGTTAATGAAATTTCCTCAGTTTGATTTTGTATGTCTCTTAGAATATGTTCAACCGGTATAATGGCATATAGACAAATAAAGTTACAAATCAAACAAAGGGCTTATGCGTATTTTGATCATGACGATTAGGTTTTAAATTAAGGCTATAGTATGACTAATGTGGGTCCTGAGTCGCATAATGATTCAACGACTGTATTTATCTGCTATAGTACTTGTTTAAGGCTAAAACGAGTGTTAACTCCTGATCAGGCTTATCTAATACTCATGGTAAATGATTACTCGGCTAAGTGGGAGAATGTAAGATTAAATATATTATGTTTAATATTTAATCTAGTAGCCATTATAATCATTTATATTATATAGATCAAAATATATAATAACCTATTAAATAATTAGTTGGTAATTGTTGATGGACCATATTACCCTTATTAACTAATTATGTTTCCTCCTGTGTGCTTATATAAGGAGACTTATGTAGAGGTTAAAGGGTTACACAGTTACACACTTAGAGATAACCTAATAATCATAACTTCATCATCGACCTCTTCTCCATAACCGAATCCCCTATTCGGTTTAATCATCACCATCATCAGTTAGCACCCTAAGGAGGAACCAGACCACACTGACAAGTATGTCGAACTCCATGGCTTCTTCCATCACTGGATTCTCTACTGCACTGTCTGCTGTGACATGTATGTTTTCATGTTTTCCCTTACGTTTAAACAGAACCGTTCAACAATTTGATCTTGAAGGTTGGTTTCTCAATGAAGAAAGCATGTTTGTCGCTTTTCTATTTTGGAAGATGTTTTCTCTTTTCGTTCAAGGTGTTTTCAATAAATAAAGAACTTGGGTTATTTTAGCAAAATGCTACTATGTCACAAAATTGTCACAATCGCAACCTAAAATCACACATAAAAAAATAATAATAAAGGAACTGAAAGCTGGATGATACAATTAATATTGGGAACATTTGTATTATTGGCTAGAGAATAACTCAAACACCCTAAAGTGATTGAACCATATTAAATAGGATAGATACCAAGTCTCATATGCATCTCTAGATGTTCTCTGAATGTGATGGAGTGATGGTAGCAAAAGTATTTGCTGCTATGTTGGTCTATTTTACTATTTATTTTAGGAAAATTGGTTTTTAATAAACAAACCTTTGTCCCGTTGGTAAATAATAATCTTACCTACGTAATTGGTATATAATAATCCTACCTATCAACATGTTGGTACTCAATGAACTTCCGTTAATTTTTATTAACTGAAGTTAGTTTTTAAGTTTTATTTATTACACAAACAGTCCCTCTAGTTGTAATTTACAAGTTTTAACTATTTTAAAACTAGTAAATTACAGTCCCTTGAGGTTTTTTTGTTTTATAAAATAGTTAAATTAATTTACAACCTTTACCTTCATGTTTTGTTACATTTATAATAAAAGGTTGGAAAATTTGTATGCATGTTTGGTTGTAATTTATGGTTAAGTGGTTGTACCTTAATCAAATAATGGTTTAATTACCTTACCAAATTCAATATGTTTTGTATGCATGTATGGTTGTATATTATGCTTAAGTGATTGTACACTAATCAAATAATGGTTTCATTATATTACCATATTCAATCGGTTTGATCCATTCAAAGTTGTGTTGTTTTATTTGTAAATTATTATTATTATTTATAATAATCTAATTAATTTAGCAAAAATCTTGTATAAATATAATTTGCAACATATTGATGCAATGGTTGTTGTAATGTATGCATTATGTTTGGATAGTGATGAACCTGTCAAACGAGAAAAAATAGACGCGGGTTCATCGTAACGAGCGAGTCCTAAATCAACTTAGTTATTTTATTCTATGTTTTACGTTTCAGTTTAATTTCTTCGCATTAACACGCCGCAATTTCAGTGTCAGTGGTCGCTGGCAGTAGTGTAGTATTAGTGCTCGCCCCCGCCGCAACGCTGGGGTGCTTAATACTAGTTTCAATATATTTTTTTCAGCGAACACATTAAGGATGTTTTTACTTATTTATTTACCGAACTCCTTAAATTTTTATTTTTTTTCAATCAGCACATGTCAGAAATATGAACAATAAGGTAGTGTTTGGTATGAGGTAATGGAGGAAGGAATGGAATAACCCATTCTTGAAGAATGAAAATAGGATTGTTTGGTTGGTTACCGGAAAGGTATTAAGCATTACATACACCATTCCATTCCCTCTAAATCAGCCCTTAACTATTCCAGCGCCCCACCTAGTTTTTTTTTCATTTCGTTCTTCTTCTCCTCCTTTCTCGATTTTGCCCTTGATTTTTTCACAAACTCCCTTTCCCCTCATTTAATTATTAAACCAGTAAAAAATAACACGCCCTTCTCCTCTTTCAGTTACTCAGACGGCCTAATAGCAATCAGAATCTCATCGTGCATCGCATTCAATAATCAACGCTCTATAAAGTTCATCTTCTCCGTTGAAGAATTTTGATCAGATGTCTATGTAGCTGTGAGGCGGTTTTATAATCGAGAGGCTTCATCATTGACGAACTTCATCGGGAAATTCCATGTGGGGTCGGAATACCCGTTTTAGTCCATACAAGCTTTTTGCTGTTGAACCTTCCCCGGTGGTGCCGGAGATGTAGATAAGCTCCAATTTTCCCATCTCAAAATGTTACGTTTTATGGCTTACATGTGTATTATGTGATTTTGTTGTTGTATATTCTGTTTTCTATGTATTAATTAGACGCAAAACTCATTTCATCAATGGTTTGTTGATTATATCATAAAAACATGGGTAAAACATAAACCCTAATGATGTAAATTCAATCATGAACAATAAAATAAGAGGTGTGTACCTGATTAGCCAGTCACCACACGAGAGAGGGAAATAGACGTCATGTTCGTCAGATTGGTCTGGTTCCCCTTTAGGACGTATCTTCTTGATGGTAGTACCGAGTTCTTTAGGGTTGAAGAACTCGTAGGAATAGAGAGAGAGGAGGGGCGATTTTAGTATTGATGTTATGAATGTCTAACCCTAATCCCTCTCTAGTAATCTCCTTATATACACCCAAGGGGAAACCCAATTAGTTAATTAGGGTAATCTGGCCCATCAACAATTACCAACTAATTTATTATAGGGTTTAATATATTTTGATCCGTATTATATAAATGATAATGATGGCTACTAGATTAAATATAAATAAATAAATATTTAATCTTACATTCTCCCACTTAGCCGAATAACCATTTATTATGAGCACTAGATAAGTCTGATCAGAAGTTAATACTCATTTTAGCTTTAAACCAAGAACCGTAGTAGAGAAATACAGCCGTTGAGTCATTATGCAACTCAGGACCCCCATTAGTCATACTGCAACCTCAATTTAAAACCTAAAAGTTATGATCAAAATACGCAAATAAGCCCTTTAGCGTTTGATTTGTATTTATAGTTGTCTATATGTCATTACACCGGCAGAACATATGTTAGAGACATACAAAATCAAACTGATGAGGAAAATTAATTAATAATTAGTCATTCATAGTACGATATGCAGTTGTACGTGGTCATCAATTAAAACCCGTCTCTTTTATGAGCTCTCTTAATAAGACTTATGGGTAATAGACCTTCAGTTATAGGATCCTTAAGCATATCACGAATGTATTCGATACAAATATTTAGTTTCCTCAATTCGTTCATAAACGAATAATTAATTATGTATCAAAATTTAATACAGCACCTCTCGAACTGTTACTGTTCAAGGAGACATGGTAGCTGACTTTATCACACTAAGTCTTCAAAACATTAATTATATGGAGTTAATAAACTTATGAGTCCACTGATAAATTTCCAACAACATTTAGTGACTATATTATGTCGTTATAACTTAGGTTGTTGATATCAGTCCATTATGACTCCTCCATGAGATAGATTTTGTCTGCTGACATAAGGACATACCCGAAATTACATTTTATCATCTTTGAATATTACAAAGTTAGAGTAATCAACCGGTTTTAGTTCTCACTTCTTCTTTAAGTTATAGCCTCTCGTTTCTTTTAAAGATATTGTAATACTCCATTAGATGCTTCACATTAATCTAGACATATCTAGTGTGTTGCAATGTGAGTAATATCTAAACGAGTATAGACTTGAACTTACATAAGACTTCCAATTAATGAAGCGTAAGGAAATAATCTCATTAATCCTATTATCCTCTAAAGGAGAGCAGTAATTTGTTACATATGTAAGGACCCATTTAAGGTTAAACTTATGGAACGAAACTAATGTCCCATTGGGCCTATCTCGGTATTTTACGATATCTATCACGTAAGAGATATCTCTGAGATCTATTATATCAAAGTTTGTGTTAACAATGCTTTGACTTATGTAACACATACCTGTCAAAAGAATATCATCTATATAGACAAGTTTAATTTAGTTGCTCCCACTCATCTTGAGGTAGGTACATTAATCCACTTGGTTGTTGATGAAAATAATTACGTTAAGATTTCATCACATTATGATGTTTGCATTAACCCATACATGGATTTTATTGGCTTACAAATAAAGTGTTCTTTAACCTTCAGTTTAGAACTTTCAGGTTGTTTTATGAACATGTAAATATGTCAGCCATTTGTTAGGGAAAATTGTTTTTAATGCTCATCTAATGCAGCTCAAAACTATTATAAGCTACTAGAACAGTGATGATCCTCAAAGAAATCTTTGATAATTTATCTCTTCCTAAGTATAACCTTTGACAATCAATCATGCTTCTTAGTGTCTTAACGTTTATATATTAGGATTTGGTTTAGTTATGAACACTCTTAGGTAATTCAATCAAATCCCAACCGTTATACGAACACATAAAATTAGTTTTACTAGAAAACAGTTTTATTCCATTCAGAAGATTGATTGACGCTAATGGTTTAATTAGAAGAGATAGGATCAGTAAACTTTTCCAAAATCCATTTCAACTTCAGTTAGGGAGGTTATATAATCATCAAAGTTAGTAGGGTTTTAAACCTAGATGACCTCCTGAGTTGATTATTGGGTTTGTTAGAAGTTTCAGTTTTATGGATTAGCTCTTGGTTAGGTTGCTATCATTTTTAGGATTCTAAGTTTGTAAGAATTGGTGCAGTATGGTGTACAAGAGGTGTAATCGGAGTTAAATTCGGAGTTAAATTTAATGACACTCTTCCCCCCGCCTCTTGTATTCCTTGCAAGTCATGAAAAGGACTTTGACTGCTCCCACTGACCTTAGAAATCTTTAGGAATTCAGCATGTTTAGGGTCAATATTTAACGACCAACAAATTCTAATAGAGAAACACAAATTAATGACGTTAATCGTTGTAGTTTCTCTTGTTTGAGGATTATGTTAGTTTAGGTAGGAAATCTAAGTGTACCCACAATTAAGCAACAATGAAACTTTTGTAAGAGTGGCATTAGATTTTAAGGAGACAAGTTTTGATGGAACAGTGTCGTGATGGAGCGGTGTCTTGTACAAGAGGTGTAAATTGAAGTAATATAAAGTTTTCACTCCCCCACCTCTTGCAACTTTTTTTACAAGTTATAATTAAGACACTTAATGCTCCCACTGATCTATGATATCTCTATAAATGCTACAAGATAAGTTTCAATTAGGTATGTGACGTGGGAACCTATCATATATATGTTAGACTTTACTTGATTTCCTTAATGTCCAGATGTCATAAGAAACTTAGGGACATATTTAATAGAAATCATGTTAAGCACATATATGAATAGATTTCTTTAAGACCATGGGTCATATGAGACTAATTTAGATACAAGCAGATAGTCTTTAATTGATAAATGAATTATGTCTGAATATTCCATTTGGAATAAGTTCCACGAATGTTAATGAAATATAACTTATGATGGACCCATACTTATTCCTTAAGCCAAGTAATATTTAGGGCTGTAACGTCATGATTTAAAATCACTTAGAATGAGAGTAGATAAAAAAAATCATCCTCATTAACTATGTCATGATTTCTCATGAATTTTGGTTATAATGAATGAAAATTTATAAGTCTCATTTTCCTTTTGTCAAATTCTCATTTGCATGATGACAAAAGTTGTGAAAGTGTAAGGTATCATCTAGTTTTATCTTAGTAATGTTTCAATCCAGATATTTAAAACAAATAAGATGAGAGTTTAAAGTAAGTGTGACTTTATGTTGACTATGCAAACCTCACAATCTTCATAACATTGCTTAATTATGATACTATATCCTGATTAATCTTCTGAATATATAACGTATCAAAAGGCGTTGTTAGAAGACTGCTTATTATAGTTCTTATAGCTTTAACATTTAATTTTGTCACTGACTCTCATGTTAGTTATTTGTTGACTTATGGTAAGGAAACGTTTAGAACTAGATTCAACTAATCATTTGTTAATAGGAATATTAAAATTAGCAGACTTAAATATCATTAGTAAGTGACTACCTAGTTAACTTATCCAACTGGTCTTCTGAATAATGGATAGTCTCGTTGCTTATGCCTAGTCTAATGGCACAATTATGCAGTGAGATTTTCCCTTGAAAAACCTTAAAGTTGGAAGTTTTACTTGTAATTTGTCTATGGACCTTAGAACAATCCTCTTCTAAAGTTTTAAGTGATTGTAAGGTGAGTAACAACTTATTTTCCAGCTTCAGACATTTATTTCTTTGTACATATGTTGCTTATCAACACACTCATTATACTTTGGTACTTTTAAGTGTTATAGTTGATTTATAAGGCATCAAATTGCACAAGTGAAAATCTTAGTATGTCATGTACTGAAAAATTGTACTTATTTCCATGCGTAAGCCCTTAACTTTATGGGTCATGGTATTGTACATTATTATGTATTCACATATACCACTTAGCTTTATAGTTTGTAATTTTAAATGAAGGCATGCATCTTAGGAATTCTTGTAATTATTTTACAAATAATAGATTAGTCTTAGGAAAGACTTAATCTGGAATAACTTTACTGATAGCAATTATGTTAGAGAGATCTTGATTATCATAAGAGACATCATGTTCGATTTATCCTATTCATCATGCTCTACTTTTCTTCTGTAGTACCTTTATCAGAAGAGAGCAGTAGGTTATCGTGTCTTAAGAGATAATCAAGGATTTAATTTAAGAGCTAATTCTTATAGAAACTTTAAGTAAAGCAAAACATTTTAGGTTTAAAAATTAGAGTGGATGAGATATAGATTTATAGAAGAAAATTACAGTGAGTAAAATTATGGGTACTTAAAAATAAGGCAGACGAAATGATCATAAGATTAATGAAGGATCATTAATATGAGGATCATTATGTGAAGAGGTTGTGATGTGTCTATTACTAACATCAAAATAATAGACTTAGTTAAAATTCTACTTAAACGAAGACAAATCAGCTTTGGCCAGAAGTGTAATCATTTAAGCATGTGTGCAAAGTAATCGTGACAAATCAGCTTTGGCCAGAAATGAGACAATCACTTTAGTTATGCACTTGTTAAGAATGCTATACATGAATGAATTAAATCAGCTTTGGCCAGAAATTAAGACATTCACGTTTGTAATGCATACTCAACATGGCTTTTATTATACTTGAGCAATAAATAGATGTATCAAATCAGCTTTGGCCAGAAGTGATACATCAGAAGCTCACCCAAGTTAAGCCATTTTGGTTTTGTAAAACATTATCTGATTCTGATTGATTAACTAAGTATTTACAAAAACCAATTATTTAATAGCTAAATTTTAGTTCACATTAAACAACCTAAAATAATGAGGTTTCGAGTGAGATCTCGACTCGGTTATGAGATCTCGAGTGAGGTCTCGAGTCAAGTCTCGAGTCAGGTCTCGACTGAGTTATGAGATCTCGAGTCAGTTATGAGGTCTCGAGTCGCAACCTTGGTCTCGAGTCGTAATCATGGTCTCGACTGTTGTGTTTTATGAGATCTCGACTCCTTGATGAGGTCTCGAGTCGCAACCATGGTCTTGAGTTGTGAAGATTGAAGTCCTTAGTCGAAACCTTAGTGGTCTTGAGTCGAAACCTTATGGTCTCGAGTCGAAATCGTTGTCTCGAGTTATAAAGATTTGAGAACACTTATGATTTCGAGTCGTGACCTTGTGGTCTCGAGTCGAGATCTTGGTCTCGGCTCGTTAAAATTTATCTCGAAACTCCTGTTACAGCTGATTAATGTGATAAGTTTGAATCAGCTAATTTTAAGGAATTTTGATTATAATTTCAAAATATCTCTATCTATCCAAGTTAATTATTCGATTAAAAAATAATATATATTATTCGAAACTTGGAGATAAAGTTACACAATTTTAGGAAATATAATCAAAATCTAACTTATCCCTAAAGAAGGTAATTAACCAATTTATGGTCATGAAATTATCATTGAATTAATAAAATCAATTCAAAATTAATATTATAACTAAGTCAGATCAACATGCAATATTTCAATTTATAGTTAAATCATATGCTTCGTTGAATAATTAATATTCTTTCTATTCAAAAGTAGAGAAGATAACCATGATTATATTGGATAAATCGATGGTGTTGCAATTTAAATGGTTAAAGATCTTAAACTAATAGATCAGAAAATTAAAACTATTTGTTGCGTACCATCTCAAAAAACCAAGTAAAAGCCAATGATTCAATTAAAGTTCCTAAAAGTTTATGGAATCTTCCAATTCTGACAACAACTTTGAGGTTTGCGAATTACGTTAATATCAATAATACTAATCGATTCTTTTAAATTTCTAAAATCATAAATTAGGTTTCAAGATTGAATTGATATAACCAACATTGCTCTGATACCACATGTTGATTATATCATAAAAACATGGGTAAAACATAAACCCTAATGATGTAAATTCAATCATGAACAATAAAATAAGAGGTGTGTACCTGATTAGCCAGTCACCACACGAGAGAGGGAAATAGACGTCATGTTCGTCAGATTGGTCTGGTTCCCCTTTAGGATGTATCTTCTTGATGGTAGTACCGAGTTCTTTAGGGTTGAAGAACTCGTAGGAATGGAGAGAGAGGAGGGGCGATTTTAGTATTGATGTTATGAATGTCTAACCCTAATCCCTCTCTAGTAATCTCCTTATATACACCCAAGGGGAAACCCAATTAATTAATTAGGGTAATCTGGCCCATCAACAATTACCAACTAATTTATTATAGGTTTTAATATATTTTGATCCGTATTATATAAATGATAATGATGGCTACTAGATTAAATATAAATAAATAAATATTTAATCTTACATGGTTCTGTTGCTTGAATTGAAATATCATTGGGTTTTGTGTGATGATTCTGATTCCTGTTGGTTTGATGTGGGTTGTATCAGCTCAAATTGATGTTGTATCAGTCCTTTGTTTCATGGGAATGGGATAACCATTTGATTAGAAAAATTATTTATGACTTGGTTTTTTAATTAACATCAAAAGTATATATTATGTTCTAATTTCTCATATATATTATTTACTTTTGAAATTTGTGTACTGTGAGTTGTTTAGCATATTGTATGTTGTGAATATTGGTCAATTTTCTTTATTCAGAGGTGGGGGTATTTTTGTCATATTTAATAATCCATTTCATTCACATACGTGTAACTAAACAGGACAATGGAATGGTAATGATCCATTTCATTCCATCGTCCATTCCATTCCCTTGTATATTCCATTCACTCACCAATTCCATTACCTTATACCAAACAGTAAGAATCATCCAAAATGAACTAAAGCAATGAAATAAGAACTATAGAAAAGCTAATCAAGAATTAAAAGTTGACCGGACACCGGACTCAATATTATATAACCTTACAAATTCAAAGGGCATGTACAGTAGTTGTTGTCTAGGATTGGTTATTTTGGGTGGTGCCACTAATAGGTAGCTGCCATGTGAACAAGGTTCAATTATATACATTTCAAGCGGATATTTAACAATTTAAGGTTAGTGCTATGATGGAAGAAGCCTTATATTCCAGACACTTGCACACGAGTTTGAGTATGTTTTACATCAATTTTCCAATCTTTTTTTAAAGGCAAAACTAAAATTTTTTGCACTGGGAATCTACCCAGGTATATTCCGATGAGTAATCAAAATTTAAGTTGTAACCACTTGAGCTTCGTGGACTTTTTTTCTATAAGCCAAACCTTCGTTTAGTATAAATTTGTAGGATTTCCAAACATATAT
This sequence comes from Helianthus tuberosus, assembly GCA_030545235.1. Lineage (NCBI taxonomy): Eukaryota > Viridiplantae > Streptophyta > Magnoliopsida > Asterales > Asteraceae > Helianthus > Helianthus tuberosus. The sequence continues at coordinate 37,824,421 of CM060382.1, read as the reverse complement.
AAAGCCAAACCTTCATTTTGTATAATTTTGTAGGATTACCAAACATAGTTTTTATAAACTTAAACATGCTTTTTTTAAGGCAAATTGGATTTAAATAATCCCAACTCATTGTTATTGGCCAATAATAATCCCAACTCATTTAATCACCAATAATAATCTGAACTATTCACTTTTGTTTGTAAAATACTCCCAGTTAAAAAAACACTAACTAGGTTAAAAAATTGCTGATGTGGCATCTGATGTGGCCCTTTTAGCTGATGTGTCATATGACGTGGCAGTCTACGTGGCATTTTTCGATGACGTGGCAGTCTGCGTGGCATTTTTTATTACGTGGCAACTGATGTGGCAGGTGACGTGGCAAGCCACATCAGCAATTTTTTAACCTAGTTAGTGTTTTTTTATCTGGGAGTATTTTACAAATAAAAGTGAATAGTTTGGATTATTATTGGTGATTAAATGAGTTGGGATTATTATTGGCCAATAACAGTGAGTTGGGATTATTTAAATCCAATTTGCCTTTTTTTAATAATAGTATTTAAATAAATACAAATTATAGGAAATTATAACAAAGCATTATTTCTTTAATAACTTTTTTAAAGAATCTTTTTTCCAAATAAAAAACTATACGTGCCACATACCATCCAATGTAAATTTCTTTCAATGATTTTCCATCGATATAACATAACCGATACCGACCGAACTCCTGCCGAATATGTGCAATTGGTATCGTGACCGAAGCCCCGTTGCGTAGCGCGGGTGTTTTTCTAGTTAAAATACACAAGAAAATGTTGATAAGCTTTTTAATTATGTTAATTTTTTTTTTGATATAGGAACACTGCATGGTTTGGTGGTAATGGGCTTGTGAATGGTTTAATTTTTTTTTGATAGAGGAACACTGCATGGTTTGGTGGTAATGGGCTTGTGAATGGTTTAAATTCTAAAACAACATAACATGTACACGACCATGTCTATAAAATAAAATAAAATTAGTTTGCCTTTAAGAGAAAAATTAAATATATTTAAACTTTTTTTAGTGAAATTATAAAATAATAATTTCAAATCAGCTTAACAACCTTCTTAATTTTTTTTTTGTTATTTTCAAACATGTTACAGGGTTTCAAAATGAGACAACATCCGTAAGTTCAAAGTCAAGGCGAAATCCAAAATATAAGTATACCACAAGGACATTCATGTTACTTATACGTTAACGGTACCATACCATACTGGTACCGACGAACGTATGTTGTAAGGTATTCAGTTTTGATTTTGGATAAATTTTGGTATCGGTACTATACGGTAGGGTATTAGTTCGATCTCATCCCTACACATAAGTAGTGTTTATAAAAGCCATCTGGGTTTTCAACAAGTTGATCTTAATCATAGACACTTATGTACATTATGTAAGGAAATATATTATGTATACAGATTTACAGGCATATGGTAATTTTAAAAATCAATTAGTAAATAAGGACTGGAATACTATATACTAGTTTCGATTAACTATGTGTAAATTGTATCTGAACTGAAAACAAGTATTCAAGTTAACATCTGTTTTGTATACATTATTCGTTTGTGTAAATACAATGCAAAAGAATATATCAACTTATGTTAACAACAAAAGCAACATCACCATTTTAAATGAATATATGGTTAAAATTCTCAGTATCCTCCAGATATCTCAAGCTTATGTGTATCATCATCACCTAGAAACTCAGATCTTAACTTCATAAGTAACCGCCCTAAGTAGTTGAGACCTTCACCATCACGACCCCCACCCCAGAAGAGATCATGAGGTGAAGCTTCAACCAATATACAACCCGAAGTTGATAAAAGCATCGAATTCAAGTGTGGGTAAATTGAGAATTTGCATTTTAATGCTTTGTACATCACCTCTATTTTCATGCTTTCCCAATCAGCCCGTACCTGCATAACCAATTTGTTCTATTAACTTATTGCCTTTTTAATAACCGTGAAAACCCATCACCAAAAGACTCACGGGGCTCCACCAACTAATAGTGTTCGTATGAAATTGTCGAAAAAAACTCGGATAGCATCGTTAACTAAGCGAAGGGTATACCATATATGGGTGCTCCCTTTGCGTTCTCCTTCCCATGCGCGCCGCTTCTTCAGGACTTTTTGCTGAACGTATTGCTTCGATGTAACTTCTTGCATTAGGATTGCTTGACCCCACAAACTTGTGTGCCTGCATATTAGAAAAGAATATACACCTCAGATCGCATCATATGTGGGAAGCTACAACTAGTTCAAAAAATCACCTGATAATAGTGCTCTACGCTTGACCAAGTAACATAGTCACCGTTTTCATCAGGTAATCTGATTGGATGAGGAGAAAAGTTGGAGAAACTCCCGTATGGGTCCCATGTCTTGTAGAAGAATATGATTGGTGAATCATAAGGAGATAAAGACGGATCAATGGCTGAAGTTTCATCAACCGATGGAATCACAGGCGTCATATCAGGAATAGGTTGCAGATAACCACTTATAAGCACATCAGATCCTATCTGCCATTTCAGTCAACATTTTAACATACAAGACATGAACAATTAGATTTTTTCAGTGCATACTTTATAATTTATTGATAAGAGTAAAGTGCCATTTTTGTCCCTGAGGTTTGGCCAGTTTTGCGACTTTCGTCCAAAGGTTTGTTTTTTCGCATCTGGATCCAAAAGGTTTGAAATCTTGCCATATTCATCCAGCTTGTTAACTCCATCCATTTTTCTCCGTTAAGTCGGGGGTATTTTTTTTGTTAACTTAAAGGGCAATTCGATCTTTAGAATACTTGTACATTATGCTAAATGCTTGTGCATAAAGTGAAAAAGACCGAATTGCCTTTTAAGTTAAGAAAACGGAAATACCCCTGACTTAACGGGGTTAATGAGCCGGATGAAAATGGCAAGATTTCAAACCTTTTGGATCCAGATGCGAAAAAACAAACCTTTGGATGAAAGTCGCAAAACTGGCCAAACCTCAGGGACGAAAATAGCATTTTACTCTATTGATAAAATCAAACATAAACGGTCCCTGTTGTTTAGTCTATTTATACAAACCTGCTCATAAGAAACATCAATTAACTCCAAAGCCTGTGTCATTTCAACCATTCCAAGTTCCCCAACTGGAGAAGGCGCGTTCTTTCCACCGATTATTTTAGGAGCAACAAATGCATGCACCTGCATAAACAAACCATGAATTTTTACGTGGCGTTTCGTTCGTAATCAGAAACCACTATGGGTATGGGTTTGTAGCAGTCTGGTATGAGAATGGGAATCAATTTTTAAAATGACCTTATGTATGACACCGGCAGAAATAGCGGATGCAGATAACGTCCCGCCACATTCCCATAAAATTGATAAATATCCACGATCATAAAGGTAATCTACAACATCTTTGGGATTCAAGATATCAAACTCCACTACTTCAACGCCTTTTGATGCAAGAAACTTCTGGAAGCTTCTTCTTGCACCTCTTTGAGTAGCGACTATCGTAGGTACTTCTCTGACATCCCAAAGATTTGCAACTTCGGGAAGATTAAGCGTTTGTGACATGACAATTCTCATAGGTAAATGTCCACCTCCGTGTCTCGGAGTTAAACGTGGATCTGTATTTTAAATGAAACGAGATTCAGTAAAAAAAAATCCAGAATCTGCAAAAATTATGAAGTTAGCAGACAATAAAGTTGCATACTATCTTTGCGTACAGTATTTCCTCCGACAATAACTGCGTCACTTCTACCACGTAATTCAAAAACACGAGATCTTGACTCTTTGCTACTTATCCATGATGCGTGCCCGCTAGTAGCAGCAATTTTTCCTATCAGAATATAAAGAAACAATGAATACGTTTAGTTTAAGATAAAATTCAATATTATTATGAGTGCATGATACTAACCGTCAAGGGTCATTGCATACTTGAGAACAGAGAATGGGACTCGACAAGCTGATCTATATAGCAAAGGAGCATTGACAACTAGACATGATTTTAGAGCGTCCTAAAAAAATTAATAGATTTAGTTAACAAATGCATGACTCGCCATCAAAAGCAGGAAAACAAAGAAACAGAGTGCAAATGTAATACTTAAGAAAAGAATGTAAAGGTGGTATACTATCACCGTATCAATATTTTGTAATCATAATTAACACATTAACCATTTAGCGAAATGGACAAAAAGTTTTGTGGGTGACCCAAACCGACTGGTCAGCTTTGACCTATACTTAAAGTTAACATGTTTCAATCCGAACCAGTTTTGAACGGTTACTGAACGTGCCTGGTCCACGTATTTTGCGACCTACAATTCAAAGCATACCTCGATGGAGATACTTTGTATGTCTTCCCCAAGAACATCAACCTGCAAACCTTCTGTTCTTAATGTTTGAATAGCTTTTCCTCGAAGATGTGGTAAGGGATGTCTGATCCCGATAACAACTCTAGTGATTCCTGCCTAAGAATTAAGCTTTAGATGCATGTAAATTTGAAGTAATTTTTTTTCATTAAGTTTATAAACTCATTTGATAACAGAGAGAAAGCAAAGATATCAAGTATCAATAATCATCATATTTCTTTTATGAAACTGAATCAACTTGCTATTTCACATTATAAAGTGAAGGTTATTCCAGGATGATAATACAAGCCATGTAAAGGCCCTGTGTCCACCCATAACAACTCATGTATAATCAATTATTTCTGTAGCTTTAACTTTCTAGTTTAATTAAAAAAAAAACATTTATTACACTTTAGAAGGCAAAGAAAGGTTTCATCAACATCACAAAACTTTAACAGTCACCAACTTCATACCTTTTAAGCCAAGTGACAGTCACCAAATCTAGTAATACCTTTTTAATACCAAAATACCACAATACATGTGTACTCTCATGACTTCATATGCAAGCATAATTTTGGAGGGAGGTTCAAACTTCAAAGAAACCACTTTTTGGACCTTGAATCATTTTTCAAATGGACAGCTAAGCTCTTTCACTTCATGAATCACAACCAAACCTCCTCATCCGTTCCATAATCAAGGACCAAAAAGTTTTCCTTTGGTTCCTAACTATTTAACGATTCTCAATCGAACCCACCCCCTAAATTGAATGGGTTAGCTGGCTAGTCTGGGACTTTATCATGGACGGCCTCAGCGGATTAAGATCATGTACATGCCTAGACGTGTCTCTCCGAAAAGCGCATCACTGGTCAAGAGTTTTTGCCGCTCTCCTGATGAGTCCAAGGCAGGACAAAACCAGTGACCAAGATCATGAGCAGGATAAATTGGCAGCTTATCCCCGTGCAACTGAGGATGCCACACGGAGCCTTGACGTGACACATGCCAGTCTTCTTAACCTCTGATTCCAACTTAGGCTTATCTAATCACTTAATTAGAGTATCCTAAATCAAATTATTATAAGCATCTAAATCACCACACAATAACAATCACTTTAGTAACTTACAACTTCCACACAATTCAAGTTTCCACAACAATCATCACATGCAATATTCAAATAAATAAAGTAATCACGCAAATGCGAAAACCTTTATAAAAGCAGAAACAGCAGTAAAATCGCCATGACAGTCTCCAGGTTCCATATTAACATACGCAGTGGCGCCACGGCAGAACTCTCCGGCGGCCTCCACCGCCTGAACCTCCGCAGGCTTCGTACCTTGCGCGTAAAGGTAACCTTCGCCGACGACGTTTCTGGCGGTTGCTATGACGCAACCGAAGTTAGGGTGTGGCGAGGTGAAACAGGCGGACTTATCAGATAAATCGGCGGCGCGTTTGACGTAGGAGGCGTCGAGCGCGTGGTGATGGTTGTAGGTGCAGTTGATGATGGAGGTTGGGTGGCGCGTGAATGGGGGAGTGAACCACATTGCCGCCGTCATGGCGGATTAGAGGTTCTGTGGCGATCGGAGGGGTTAGGATTCGTTATGATTTGGGTTTTTAGATTTGGACCAAAATGGTCCTCCAACTATTATTGTGTTTTACTTTTTATAAATTTCATATATATTAGGGATATTGACCTGTAATAATCCTACCTAGACCTTATTGGCATTAATAATCCCACCTCAAAATATTCCCACCACCGGTCCCACCTTTCACATATTTTTCCTACAATGGTCCCTCGTTAAAAAATCTTAACGGTGTTAAGCTTTTTTCCAAATTACAAACGGATTTTTTAGGGCTTTTGATTAGAACGACGATACGAGTCCATTGATGTAAAACTTGCCTCGAAACGGTGCTCCAAACGATGAAAATGACGCTTCAATTTGGGTGTTTAAATTTCCAATTAACAAAAATCAAGTCACTTAGAGCACCATTTCAAAGTAAGTTTACATCAATGGACTCGTATCATCGTTCTGATCAAAAGCCCTAAAAAATATGTTTGTAATTTGGAAAAAAGCTTAACTCCGTTAAGTTTTTTTAACGGGGGACCATTGTAGGAAAAATAGGTGAAATGTGGGACTGGTGTGGGGAATATTCTGAGGTGGGATTATTAATGGCCAATAAGGTCTAGGTGGGATTATTATAGGTCAATTCCCCTATATATTATTGTGTAACATTTTCGTTTACTTTTAGGTTCTCGCAATATTTAGTGTTTTGCGTAGAACCTTCCTTCCTCTCTATCTATATGAAGAAACACTAGATAAATGGTCGGAACCGAAATATCTAGGGGGTTTGAATCCGCATAAAAAGGTTAGTTTCCACTCGATTGATTCAGGTGCAACCGATCTTCTTCTCCGAGAGCTCTACAAAAAAGAGCACCGTTAGCCTCGCCAAGGGGAGAAAAGGGTTCTCTCCTTGACCCGACTCCGGTGTGAGAATAAGTATGGGTAATGAAGAAGAAGAAGTATTTGAGAAGTGTGTGTAACTTGAATTCATACCTGGGTTGTTTCTCGTATTTATAGCCGGGAGTCGTTTGGGCGGGAAAACCAGTTAGTGAAAAGTTAACGGAAGATGCTAACCCCGTAAGCGGTTACATTTCCTTCCGTTTAAGTTCTTTGATCCGACGTGAGAGCACACGGATCGTGGTTTAGATCGAAGGCTGGGGATTTGCCACGTGTAAAGTGATCAAGTGGAGATTACTCTCCAATCGCATGCCTTCGTTGTGATTTCAGGGGTGCCTGTGGTAATGACACGTGTCCAGACGGTTATAACCGTCTGGGTGGTGCACGATCGTATTCCTTCTAGAAGATTACTGCTCTAATCTGGTGTGGCACCTTATTGTGTGGTGACCACTGAATAAATAAATCCCAAGTCTGGGTAAGATAATATCCAAGTCTGGATATTTAGGCGGAAGTATTCATCTCAGGATTTTTACCTTTTACTAATGGGAGAAGGCGCAAGGATTTATGATTTCCTTTGGGCGCGCGACTATGGATTGCTGATTACTTTCTTCCTTTTGTAAGACCAGTGCGCGGCCGCGCAAGGTTAAAAGGTTAAAAGGCAAGGTTATGGTATGGTCCCAAATACTTATTATGAGGTTTTTGGGACCTTACCCCTTCAAGTCCCCCCAGTCTAGTGTTGTACTTATGCAAATAAGTGGAGCACTGGACTTATAAGAGGGAAAAACTTTTGGGCGCGAGAAATAAGGAATCTTCTATGAGAAGATTGAATTTTTTATTAGAAGGGTTTTTTAGAAGGAACTGTGACTGTTTCTTCTGCAATCATTTCTTGACGTGTGGTGACGTCAGTTTGAAATAAAAATTTATATTTTGCCTTCTTGCATTGGGATATCAAATGGCGCTTGTCAGTCTTCATTAATGGAGATATGACCCTGGTTCCTGTAGCGCCGTTTTGATGGAACGTTTTTCTGACAATTAATCATGATGATCTATTTTCCTTTTCCCGGAGTTTTGCTCCCCTTTATATATTGTTAGAATGCTTATTTCACTTCCTTATTTGGAGAGTATGAAGATGAAGGGTTCTACCCGTACCCGTCGCCTTCTTGATATCTTGAAGTTCTACGATGCTGCCGAAAGCCTCTTACTGCTTGCTAACTCGGCACCGCTGACTATTACTGGAACTGGAAAAGTGATGTCTGCCGTTGATTCTTTCTCTGGAGTTAGTGCTGAGCCTTACCTACCGGAGACTGGGGAAGAAACCGTTGTGCTGTCGGCTGAAGCTTTAATGGCTCGATTCCCGACTCTCCGTCCTGGTAAGTGTGAGTTGGTGTATCGTCGTCGTCGGAAGTGTCGGACTGGTCCTGCTCCGGTTGTCGAGGAAGATGTTTCTATTGAATAGGGTAGGTTTTACTGTCGTAATGGTTGTCGTTTGAACGTCCTGCTACTAGTTGAAACAAGATTTCCTTTTGTTTTTGTGAATATTTCAGTTCTTTGGAACTAAAATTTTGAAGATCATTGCCATGATCTTGTTTATGAAGTGTTTTGTTACACTTAATGATATGTACACTTATTATGTGCTGTACGATTTTACTTCTTGCATGTTTGGATTACAATATGTTGCATGTGTTTAATTGCTTCTTGATAGGTAAAGCGAATGAGAAATGGTACTGTGCTCATATGTGAACGTTTGTCCAAAAGGCGTGACAGCTTGCCTGGTTTAGACTGTTCATGAGGTGTACAGTGTTTTACCATTTTGTTTTCGCGTAAGCCCGAAGAATTTCATGCAATTTGTAACAAACAGAAATAAGTATGAAAATAATTTTTGTATTGATAAAGCGCAAGGCTTGTAATACAAGTGTAAATAGGAAATACATTGCCTGTGAATGATTTGACCTACATGTAACACCTGCGCAGCTGCTGCACGTTCCAGGTGCGTGGGACTAGAGTCCCATCCAATCTTTTCAGAGAATACGCCCCTTTGCCTAGGACCTCGTTAATGACATATAGTCCTTCCCATCTTGGCGCTAATTTTCCTGGTTTTTCAGCGTTTGAAGCTTCATTGTCGCGCAACACAAAGTCACCGGGGACAAAGGTACATACGCGGACGCGCGCGTTGTAATATTTTTCGAGTTTGGATTTGTACCTTGCTTCTGTTATGGCGGCGTTCTCGCGCCTTTCTTCAAGAAGGTCTAAATCCATTCTTCTCTCTTGTTCATTGTTTTGTTTTTCCATGGCTATCATGCGCGGTGATGGTAAACCGATCTCGGCTGGGATGACGGCCTCAGACCCATAGACTAGACTGAACGGAGTTTCTCCCGTGCTGGTTTTTGGCATTGTTCGGTGTGCCCATAAGATGCTGGGAAGTTCGTCAACCCATCGACGATCTGTTTGTTGACGCTTTCAACTTGGCCGTTTGCTTGTGGGTGCGCCACAGAGGCAAAGTTGTGTTCAATCTTCATTTCTTTAAACCATTTCTGAAGATCTTCTGAGGCAAAGTTTGTGCCGTTGTCGGAAATGATGCGCAATGGTAATCCGAATCTACAAATGATATGTTCCCATATAAATTTACGAATTACCATTGCTGTTGTTGAAGCTAGCGCTTTGGCTTCGACCCATTTTGTGAAATAGTCGACAGCTATAATGATGAACTTTACCGCGCCTGGCGCGTCGGGGAATGGACCGACGAGATCGATGCCCCACTGTTGAAAAGGCCAGGCGGAGGTGACTGGTACGAGTGGGTTCTTTGGCCGGAGTGTTTTTGGCGCATGGCGTTGATAGGCTGCGCATCTCCTCAATAAGTCAACTGCGTCCATATGCATTCCCGGCCAGTAATATCCGGCGTTCATAATCTTTGCCACGACCATGCGCGGTCCTGCGTGTATTCCGCATAATCCCTCGTGGATTTCTCTGACCAGGTATTGGGCATCTGTTTTATCAACACATCGTAATAATGGTCCCATAAATGACTTCCGGTACAGGACGCCATCCGCCATTTCATAATTTATCGCTTTGTGTTGGATTTTTCGAGTTTCTGCCTTTCCTTCCGGAAGTTTTCCGTGTTGGAGGTACAAAATAATTGGAGACATCCAGGATGGATCTCCCATTTCTATGACGTTCACTTGTTTGAGATGAATGGAAGGGTTGGATAGTACCTCTATGCGTACTTCCTTTGCTAGGTGCTTGAAGCTGGTAGCGGCTAACTTGCTTAGCGCATCCGCGTGCTTGTTCTCGCTTCTGTTTATATGGTTAACTTTGAACGTTTGGAATTGGTTGATTAGTATCCGCGCTTGTTCAAGGTATAATGCCATAGCTTCTCCTTTTGCATCATAATGGCCATTAACTTGCTCAGCCACCAGTTTTGAATCGACGTTAGCTTCAAGATTTCTTGCCCCCATTTTTAGTGCTAAACGGAGACCTACCAAAAACGCTTCGTATTCTGCTTCGTTGTTGGTGCTTCGGAAGTCTAAGCGTATGGCATATGTGAGTTCGTGATTGTCGGGGCTAACTAGTCGGAGACTGCCCCTGCTCCGTCGTCATTGGAAGCGCCATCTGTGTGTAAGGTCCAGACTCTATCGTCGAAAACGGGTATAGGGTTCTGGATTGCTTCGCATTCTTGAACTTTGTCGATGGGAACTTCGGTGGCGAAATCTGCTAGAACTTGCCCTTTGATTGCTGGCCTTGGCCTGTAGAAGATATTGTACCCTCCCAATTCAATGGCCCATTTAGCCAACCTTCCCGCTATGTCGGGTTTGGATAAGATTTGGCCCAAATGATAATTGGTGAGAACTGTGATGACGTGGCCCGAAAAATATCTGCGTAGGCGCCGTGATGCGTGTACTAGTGTGAGGACTAGCTTTTCTATCATCGAGTAACGAGTTTATGGGCCGGTGACCATTTTGCTTATATAGTAGATTGGGGTCTGAATGTTTTCGCGTTCTACCATCAATACAGCACTAACCGCTACTTCCGCAGCAGATAGATATAAAATCAGTGGTTCTTTTTCTTTTGGCGCAGTCAGCGTTGGCAGCTGGATTAAACATTCTTTCATTTGCTTGAATGCTGCTTCTGCTTCAGATGTCCATTGAAAGTTGATTTTCTTTGCGCAGTTTCGCAGCGTGCTGATGAATGGATAAGACTTTGCCGCGTGATTAGCCAAGAATCTGTTCAAGGCTGCTAAACGCCCGGCGAGCCTTTGCATTTCTTTTACTGTTGCAGGTGACGGCATTAGCTGGATGGCCTGCACTTTTTCTGGATTAACTTTAAAACCGTCTCTTGTGACTATAAAACCCAAAAATTGTCCTTCTTCCATGCCGAAGGAGCATTTTGTAGGGTTAAGTTTTAAGTTCACGTTGCGCAAAGAGTCGAACGTGCGCTGAATATTGTTGAGCATTGTGTCTTCCTCATGGCTCATGATGACGAGGTCATCCATGTATACTTCGACAGTCTTGCCAATATCCCCGCTGAAGACTGTGTCCATTAAGCGTTGATAAGTTGCGCCTGCGTTGCACAGGCCGAAAGGCATTTTGGTGTAGCAGAAGATGCCCTTACCTGTGCGGAATGCTGTTTTGTCTTCGTCTTCTTCCTTCATCTGGACCTGATGATAACCCTTATAACAGTCGAGAAAGCATTTCCATCTGAATGATGCTAGAGAGTCGACTTTCTTATCTATCTCCGGAAGCGCGTAGCAATCTTTTGGGCATGCTTTATTCAGGTCTTTGAAGTCGACGTACATTCTCCATCCGCCACTATGTTTTTGTACCATTACTGGATTGGCAACCCATGTATGGTATTTTACTTCGCGCAAGATTCCCGCATTGAGTAGCTCTGTTACTTGCTCGTCCATAGCTTTTGCTTTTTCTTCGCTAAAACTGCGCCTTCCCTGAGCAACAGGTTCTGCTGTTGGCTTGATATTCAAGCAATGTTGCGCTATGTCGCGTGGAACCCCAGTCATGTCTGCTGAGCACCATGCAAATATATCTTTGTTGTTGGTCAACAATTCTTTTAGTTGTATCCGTGTTGCTGGTGAAATGGCATGTCCTAGTAGGATGGTCTGCTCTGGGTATTCGTTGTTTAGGACCCATTTCTCCGGTTCGTTTGGTGCCGAAGGTTTGACTATTTTTGCTGGTGGCTCGTCGTCCACGTACATGACTTCTTTGCTCGAGTATAGAATTGCAACTCCGGTTTCCGTTGGAAATCCGCATGCAGCATGTGGGATAGAAGTGATCATGCTAAATTCTCTTTGTGACCTTCTTCCGAGCAGGACATCATGGCGTGATGTTGCCGGCATGACCATGAAATTAACTGTGACGGTTCTTGAATGCTCGCCATCCGATAGAGTCACAGGAAAAGCTATTTGCCCTAATGGGAATACAGCTTCATTGCAGAATCCGGTGAGGGGAAAATCGACCGGTTCTAGACGTGCTTTGTCTTCTGGGTCCAGCTGTTTGAAACATTGCTCGTATATGATGTCCATCGAGCTTCCCGGATCTATAAACATATATTCCGTCCGGTAATGTCCGAAGATGCCAGTAATAATCACTGGTCGTTCTTCCTGAGGGCCCCCAGGAACAACAGGAAACACAACTTGTTGTTCCCTCCAATGTTGATCATAGTTTCGTTTATTTGGCCTTCGTGACGGACCTCCTTGAATCATGTTCATTTGTTTGGTTTTCTGATAGCTGCTATGTCTGGATTGTATTTCAATGGTACGACGAGATTGGATGTCCCCCCGACATGGTGTTGGTGGGTCCGATACTGTAGTGACGATTTCTTCTCCAGATCTGATGTTTGGGAACTCAGATCTGGTGATTTGCACAACGATTGTGTTTAAAGCAGCTTGGCATCTGTTGAACCAATGTTCTGGAGATCTTTCTATGATTAGATCTGAGAAATTCTCCCTTTCTGAGTGACTGTTATCTCTGTTTTTTCTCATGATTTCATTGATCTGAGTGTTTTGGGTTGTAGAACCTTTGAATTCAGATCGAGGATCTGATAAGTGAGATAATGAATTTTCTGCCATGTGCAGAACAGAGAATGAAAATAACTGAATCGAAACGAGATGAAAACTAGAAAAACAGAGGAATCGGTGGGCGCCAATGAAGAAACACTAGATAAATGGTCGGAACCGAAATATCTAGGCGGTTTGAATCCGCATAAAAAGGTTAGTTTCCACTCGATTGATTCAGGTGCAACCGATCTTCTTCTCCGAGAGCTCTGCAAAAAAGAGCACCGTTAGCCTCGCCAAGGGGAGAAAAGGGTTCTCTCCTTGACCCGACTCCGGTGTGAGAATAAGTATGGGTAATGAAGAAGAAGAAGTATTTGAGAAGTGTGTGTAACTTGAATTCATACCTGGGTTGTTTCTCGTATTTATAGCCGGGAGTCGTTTGGGCGGGAAAACCCGTTAGTGAAAAGTTAACGGAAGATGCTAACCCCGTAAGCGGTTACATTTCCTTCCGTTTAAGTTCTTTGATCCGACGTGAGAGCACACGGATCATGGTTTAGATCGAAGGCTGGGGATTTGCCACGTGTAAAGTGATCAAGTGGAGATTACTCTCCAATCGCATGCCTTCGTTGTGATTTCAGGGGTGCCTGTGGTAATGACACGTGTCCAGACGGTTATAACCGTCTGGGTGGTGCACGATCGTATTCCTTCTAGAAGATTACTGCTGTAATCTGGTGTGGCACCTTATTGTGTGGTGACCACTGAATAAATAAATCCCAAGTCTGGGTAAGATAATATCCAAGTCTGGATATTTAGGCGGAAGTATTCATCTCAGGATTTTTACCTTTTACTAATGGGAGAAGGCGCAAGGATTTATGATTTCCTTTGGGCGCGCGACTATGGATTGCTGATTACTTTCTTCCTTTTGTAAGACCAGTGCGCGGCCGCGCAAGGTTAAAAGGTTAAAAGGCAAGGTTATGGTATGGTCCCAAATACTTATTATGAGGTTTTTTGGACCTTACCCCTTCACTATATATAAAGCCACCGGGAATAGTGTCAGGATTCCTCATTGGCCATGGCTTTAATTTTTTGTTTTAAATATTTTGTATTCTACTTTTAAACCTTCAATTTCACTAATATATGTCTTTAGCCCATTTATTATCAAAAAGCTTTCTTTTTATTAATTAACTTTGTGTAAATACGTGCTTAGTCACTCTACTTGACTTTGGTAGTATACATGTTTAGTCTATCTACTTTTATTTTTTTAGTATTTCATCTTTTAGCATTTTTCCCTTCCTACTGTGACGAACCAACCTGGGGTAATAGTGATCGTTTGCAATTTGTGGACAAACGTTGCTCCTCCTGGACTTTAATAAAGTTACTCTATAATTCCTAAACTTAGTTAAAAGAAAATTCTTTGACGCTCTTATTTTTATCTACGTCTTAATGTATTATGAGTAGTATGTACAAGTATCCGAAACACATGCGCACATGTTATCATCTTGAGAAATATTCGGCTTACCGCCCCACTACACGAGCGAGACACAAACCTAGTATATTAATTTATGACAAAAGATCAAATACAAATACCCTTATCATACAAAACGTATGAATATGGTGAAAAGGTAAAAAACACGGTGACATTTTCGTAATTATTTACCCATAGAGTAATTATCAAAATTACCTTACAAATGATCTTGTAGGGTAATTTTGTAAAATGTTCTTGTAGAGTACTTTTGATCTTGTAGGGTAATTTTGATCTTGTAAAGTAATTTTGTAGAGTATCATAATTACTCTACAAATGATCTTGTATGGTAATTTTAATCTTGTAAGATAATTTTGATCTTATAGGGTAATTTTGTAGAGTATTATACGTACTCTACAAGTGTATCAAAATTACTCTCGAAGTTTCAAAATGACCCTACAAGAACATTTTACAAAATTACCTTACAAGATCAAATTACCCTACAAGAATATTTTACAAAATTACTCTACAAGATCATTTGTAGAGTAATTTTGATAATTACCCTACTAGCAAATAATTACGAAAATGCCACTGTTTTTTTTTTGCTTTTTCATACCTTTCGTACGTTTTGTACGACTAGTGAAGAACCCGCGCGTTGCTGCGGAGTCGACAATTAATAATGTCGTACTCATTTTCCGTTAACTTTTCAATTATTTCATTTTATGTTTGGTTGGCCAAAATTGCAGGGCCCTAACTATTCATGGATCGGTTGATGAAATTCTCAATGTTTCACTAATCAGTCAAAATGTATCCACCCAATAGTTAAGAGCAGTTGTAACGTTTTCATTTTTTTATTAAAATAAAGTATATAAAACTTATATTATTAAGAATGTTAGAAATATGAGATATTTAGACGAACATATGATCCGTTTAATAATTAAATTATAAAATACATTTTATTTGAACTTACTCCGTTTTTAATGAAACTTGGGTCAAAATGTAGATACAAATATTCTCGTTCTAATGACATATTCATCGTTTTATAAAACATCATATTTTAGAAGTTATAAGCGCCAAGTAAGTGAAGCAGCTAAATTAATTATAAAAATAAAATATTAAATCTAAAATTTGCAAATAAATGTAAAGAATGTACGTGGACTATTGCATTTAATATGTGTACGAGAGCCTTGCTCTCCAAGTCTAAATCTAAGTATAAATCAGAGATCACATGAAACAATTGTTTGCTCACTGCCATCTCTCGCCCTTTCTCCCTCTATTCTATATATTTTTTTCACCTATTATACTCTAAAACTCTGCCCCGTTTAAAGTGTTTTAACCCCTGATTACTGGTTCGATATCCTGTCCGATTGATCTAGAACCTAGCAACGCATGTCAAGGCTTTGCCCGACTAAGTACGTTGGGGTTCTGTCTCGTGATGTATTGATAAAGTTGAATTGGGTTATTATACTTAACGCGAGTGCATTATATATTTTATTAAATAGCTCAGGAGTTATACCCAAGATTATACTAGGAGAATTCTAGTTGAACTCTAAAGTTACAAAGTGAGTCGTTCTTCTTTTTATCACCTTTTTGTTATACATTTATATTTAAAAATGCTTTCCAAAACCCTAATTGTTTATCAGTTATACTTACAGTGATTAAGTTTTTATATTCTGTAATAGCTGCCAGTATATGGGGTTTTGGATACATTACTTGACACTCGATATTGTTGGCCAAAAAAGTTAGCCAATAGTAGCATGACCACTAACACGGGGGAATTGTGTCACAGTAGCAATACCTAATAACTAATATTATTTTTACATTACTATATTAAATTATTGAGTATATCCTATAAATTTAATATACTATATTAATTTTTGTAGGATTTTAGTTGGGTGTATACACTGTAACCCCTATACAAATATATATACACTAGGTTATATACCCGTGAGCTTCACGGGTTATGGGTTGTTTTAAAAAAATTATATTTACAAAAGAATTTTTTTATATGATTTCTTATAAGTGGATAACCATTCATGTTTGGCAAACATTACAAATAAAAAATAACAGTCGTAGTTGAGATAAATTTTAACGTAACTGACAAAATATGTAAAAAAACACGTATTAAACAATGTTTATTGACATAATAAACGGAAACGTATAATATATTGGAATACCAACGGAGACATAATATGCAAGCCTCTAAGTACACCAAACAAAATAACAAATTATCCAAAATCTAGACCATAGAAGAGAACGATGCCCAATTTGTTATATCGGCACCAGAGATATTTTCGAAGCATCCACCAAAGAGTATTCTCCTTTATATCTTGGAACATTCTAGATTGAGATGTGTTCGTACATTTAAAAACAGCATGAATAACCTTTTTCTTTTTGGCTTGCACGTATAGACTTAGGCTGAAATCGAGGATTTGCTTTAGTGATTCAAATGGGTTGTCATTGGAAGGTTGAGCTATATGCAAATCTGCCACCACAAACTATCTTTCAGGAACTAATCCCTATCAACTTGGTTGTTGTAGGTTGTTGTACATGTTATTGAGATCCATGATTATAAACTTTACATAGACCAATGCTCTGCGTAGACCTTTAAGGAAATATCAAACAAAAAAAAAGTTAGTACTTTTTTGTTCATTATTGTTAATAGAAAAAAAATACTCGGTTTGTAATATAAATTGACCACAAAGCTGGCAAAATGGGTGGGTTGAATGGGTTGTAACGCTGAAAAACGGGTCAAAATGTAGATACAAATATTCTCGTTCTAATGACATATTAATCGTTTTATAAAACATCATATTTTAGAAGTTATAAGCGCCAAGTAAGTGAAGCAGCTAAATTAATTATAAAAATAAAATATTAAATCTAAAATTTGCAAATAAATGTAAAGAATGTACGTGGACTATTGCATTTAATATGTGTACGAGAGCCTTGCTCTCCAAATCTAAATCTAAGTATAAATAAGAGATTACATGAAACAATTGTTTGCTCACTGCCATCTCTCGCCCTTTCTCCCTCTATTCTATATTTTTCTTATTTTATTTTTTTATTTCACCTATTATACTCTAAAACTCTGCCCCGTTTAAAGTGTTTTAACCCCTGATTACTGGTTCGATATCCTGTCCGATTGATCTAGAACCTAGCAACGCATGTCAAGGCTTTGCCCGACTAAGTACGTTGGGGTTCTGTCTCGTGATGTATTGATAAAGTTGAATTGAGTTATTATTGTTGGTGCATTCATCTGTCGTCTTCGTCTTATGTCGAGTCTCAGGTTCGTTGCGGGTTTGATCAAGCATGATGTCATCATATCAAATGATGACATCATAATGGTGACACAAATAATGACATCATCTACACTAAAAGACAAGACTTGCATGAAATCAGATTGTGTATTATGTTTTGTCGATTTCGCTTGAATCGGAAATTGTGAAGTTTTCGCTTGAACATGTTAAGTCATAGGTTTCGCTTGATATGTCTTCAAGCGAAAGCATGAGACTATAAATAGGCTAGTGTTATATTTCATTTGTAACAGTTCTGAAATTCCATACCGAGGTGCTGCCGGTTTTCCTTTCGAGAGAGAGTAGGAGATGTCACACCTCGACCGCGTAAAACAACAAATCGCGGCGGAAACATCGGGGCGTGGTGCAACAGAATTAATGTTTCATAACCATGGATATCAAAAGTGTTTCGTTTTATTAAACATTGAATAATTACATCGTCTGGAAATCTAAATATACAATTTAAACATAATCTATCATTGTTATTGAGTCACTAAGGCCTTGTCCAGTCCTATGTGAGCATGCATCTTATCAATCGATATCATTCAACAATACCCGAAACATATGTGAAAACGAGGTCAGCAAAGAAATGCTGGCGAGTACATAGGTTTTGTAAAAATAAGATTCATGACTTCTGTTTAAGAAAATGTTTAGTCATGTACCTTGTAATTTGCTTTGTCTTTGTAAATCATTTGAAAAATAATAAGTTTAGGTGATATGTATAAATAAGAGAATAATGCATGATTAAATGAATAACCATGTAAAATGAGTTTGTATAAGATAAGTTGTTTGTAAATAAATGTCTTGTGAAAAGTATGTTACTTGTATAAAATGTTCTATGTCTCAAACTGAAATGATTCAAATAACGCTACAATATGTAATACCATACAAACACTTATATATAGGAAGTACCAGCGGCGTATCCACCATGCTTGTATCATATTCCACACGCATTGTTACTTAATCACTTAATCCAAACCAAACCACCAAAGTAATGTTCATGCCCAAATGTAAATCATGTAATATGTATAACCAATGTCAAAAGTGTTTTTGTGTCAAATGTAAACCATGTAATATGTAACCAAAATAATATCGTATATCGCTTTGAAGCCAATCGTTTACCCAATCGTTAAAACATCGTGTGAAAACCTATCGTTTACCCAATCGTTTAATTCGTTTTAGGTCGTGAAACTACTTAAATGATCGTCTCGCTAATAACATTCAAACCTTCTTGACTTTCGTCGCTTCTCGTTTTCGTCGCTTCTCGTTTTCGTCGCTTCTCGTTTTCGTCGCTTCTCGTTTTCGTATTAACAAACCTCCATAGGGTAAGTTAACAATTACAGATTCAGTCGCTACCTACCATACCCACACATAACCACGGGTGTAGTAAATAACGGGATTTGTCAGATCCTATGGTACCATAACCTAATACTGGTCGGCTTGATCATTGCTAATGAATGTCATTTGTTATGTAACTACAACCAACAAGTTTGTTCACTTTATGAAATCGTTATTAGTTTTGTATAAATCGTCTTAATCGTTTTTGAAACCATCGTTATAACATCGAAAACATTTAGCACATATGAGTCACCCCAAAACAGTTGAAAACAGTAAAAGAGGGGAATAATGTACTCGCCTGAGAATGCTTGTAGGTCTTGAACAACAACCAAACAAAGCTAGAGAGAGCATGGAATCAGTCGGCAACCTAAAACTATATAAATAAACCGGACTTAAATCGGGAGATCGGATAGGATGAGGCTTGGTAAACCAAATGAGTGTTGGAACTCATATGATATGGTTTAACAAGGCCTACATACTACAATGAAACCAAACCTAAGTGCTTTCGACCCATCGCGACCCATTAAGGTAACATATGCTACTTTAACGTGTCGTGCGCGTGAAACGCGTTCGGACCGTCTAACTAGTCCTATGACAAGTGTTATATGCCTAAACATGTTACATAATCAGTTATGTGACAAAAGTTTAGGTTACATATGCTTAATCACCAATTATACATGAAAAGGGTATTATGGTAATTTACCTAAGGCATATAAACTACCTATCATACAACTACTTAAACGATGTGACCATAGGGTATAACCTCGGAAGGTTATTCCCTACCTACTATGGTCACCTAATGTATTTGGTCGGATCCTAATGATCGACCAAACTGGGTCGGGTTCGAAGGTATAGGCGATTTATTAGATCGCCTACCCTACGACCCTAGACAACGTGGTAATCAGTGGGCATAGTCCCAAGGGACTATAACCAACGTGATTACACTCACGTTGCGAAGTTCAAACGAACTTCGCATTGACCATTACTGGTCAACGCTGAAAGTCAAACAAAGTTTGACTTTCTGACTCGAAAAGCAATAAAATAAGGAAAAGAACGAAAGAATACTTACGAAGGGTCCCCGAATGCTAAACCCGATTAAAAAATCTCAGGTATGAAACAAATGTTTCAACTTAGAGTTTCTCAAATCAAGTTTCTTGTAAGTTTAGCAATGGGGGTGTTGGGGTATTTATAGGAATACCCGAACCGCTAAGATCGTTTCATGGAAACCGTGCCTAGATCTCACCCGTACACTTGTCGAGATGTTATGGTGACTAAATTCCATCCTTATCCGCTGACTAAGCAAGTTTAGAATCTGTGGTTGTGAATTAAACAACGGCTAATACATCGAATCTGGTCCCGAATGCGAAAAACTGAGTTTCTGCATGTTTTCTGTCCAGCATAGGCAGTCGCGTAGCGCGACTGGTAAGGCTACATGCAGTGGCGCTACGCCACTGCCCCCTTGTTTCAGCAAACTTTCAAAATTGGCAGAAATGGTCCCTGCAGCCCGTTTAAGCGATTTTCGATGCGTTTGAACCCCGTTAACCTCATTTCAAGGCTCTAAAATGAAGTTAAAGTATAGGGAACTCAAAACATGCTCAAAAATATGCCGGAGGTTGGTTCGTTTGGTCGTACGAACGCGATGTTCGCTTAATTACGACGGAATGCGCACGAGCGCGAAAAACGATCCAAATGACGAAACGAATGGATTTTTCTTATGGCGAACACTAAAATATAATATAGTCATGCTTACATAAATTTTTTGGATGTCCGTATGTATTCAGAACGTAAGTTATGCGCGAAAATGCAAACTTGTGCACTTTTTGACACTTTTAGTCCCTGAATGACACAAAAGTTTATTTTAGCATACCGAACACCTCAAAGCCTATTTCTAAGCTATGTGAAGGGTATTTATGGTATGTTTAACTTATGGTCATGCTCCGGAATGTCTGTTACAGTTCGAATTGGCATACTTTCGCAGTTTGTCAACTTTAGTCCCTGTAAGCGATTAAACTTTGATTTCACCACACCAAACCTTCCAAAACTTATATCTAAGTTATGTAAAGGTTATTTAAGGTATGTTAAGCCTATTTCACTATTCCGGAGTGTTCGTTGGATTAAACTGGTTATATTTACGCATCAGAGCGCGTATAACCCTCCAGAAAGCGATTTAAAGCTTAAAATCAAACAAGAGTTGATATGTGTAAAAGATACACATAATTTTACAAATCCCAAGTATGAAATATAATATTTCATTGGTTTGGTATTTGTTTGATGGCCATGGAGGCACAGGTGTTACAGTCTCCCCTACTTTAGGAAATTTCGTCCCGAAATTTATTTAGAGGAAACTTGTGAGAGCTTGGAAATATGAAGTTGAAAAGATCGAACAACATTGGTTAGGGTTCTTGAACTTCTAGTAACCTTAATAACATTATGTTTGCAATGTAAGAGGGACACTTATATACAAGTATATGAAGCGTCATTGGTGCGTCCACCGTACCTCCATTACATCGTTCTCATTTCGTTATTTTTGTCACTATCGGTTCTTACACATAATAAATCTTACTGGGTTTCTGTGCACTAAATTTCATAATTATGTACGCGTCCATAATCAGACAATTCCTTGCACAGTTCACACAGTCTATTTTATAGTGTGTAGGGGAAAACCAATATGAATGAACCTGTGATGAGCGTGACTGGACCACCATAGGGTCCTTTCAGCTGTATCATCACATGCTATTCTTAACCAGATCTTGAATCAATCTTTAACTAGACCACTCAAGGGTCTCTCATCGAATCATGGAATGGTACCATATAATCCCAAGGGTCTTTAACTACAACGTAGAAGCCCATTAAGGATTTAAGGTAGTACCTTTTTGAATATCCTACTATGAATCCCTCATATAAAGATACGAAAGATTCTATGAGGATTTGAAAATTGGATCACACAAAAACATAGAGGAGAACACATAACACATAAACACATAATTGCATAATTGTATAATCGTTTAATCGCAAAATCGTTTAATCGCAAAATCGTTAAATCGCAAAATCGTTTAATCGCAAAATCGTTTAATTTGTTATCTTTGGACATGGGTATTTAAAGCATACTAGGAATCCAATCCGTGGATTTCACTTGGCACTTTAAATATTTTCAAGAATCTAACTATGAAAATAGGAAGATCTAAAAAGGAATTCGGCTTGTCCTAATTGAGTTGTAATGTACATATTAAGGTGTACCAGGAATCCAATCAGGCTCCGAAATCAACGAAGGTGTTGATCGTGGTCGGCTCGGGACTTTGAATAGATCAAGATGTCATCAATAAAAACAATGACGAACTGATCCAAATAAGGCTTGCAGACCCTATTTATTAAGTCCATGAAGATGGCTGTAGCATTTGTCAAACCAAAAGGTATGACTGTAAACTCGTAATGGCCATACTTCGTGCAGAAAACCGTTTTGGGAACATCTTCTTCGAGAATACGAAGTTGATGATACCAAGAACGCAATTCGATCTTGGAAAAGCATGAAGTACCCTGCAGATGATCGGATCATTGATTTAAGGTAGGGAATATCGATTCTTGATGGTAAGCTTACTAGGCTTACGTTAATCGATATACATTTGAAAAGATCCATTTTTCTTTTCACAAAGAGAACAGGAGTTTCTCCAAGGTGAAAAGTTCGGACGGATGAATCCTTTATCAGACAACTCTTGAAGCTGTTTTGATAATTCTTGCATCTCGAACGGTACAAGACGATAAGATACTTTAGATTTAAAAGAAACAAGTGTTTGAGGTTCTTAGGGAGATCACAAGTGATCATAAAAATGACAGAACCACACGAGTAGTTTTGTCTTTGTGTTAACATCATAAGGTTGGATCAAACATTCATACAATTGCATTAGTTAGAAATAAAAACCACAAATTTTTATTTATATAGCAACCGCATTGTCTTTAAATGTTACAAGATAACAACCAGAGGAAATACAAAATACTAAAAGTTCACTTCTTCATCATCAATTGCCTCATTGATGTTAAACACTCGACCACGTGCTGGATTCACATTGACGTGAACGTTCGCATTCGGGTTTGCGTTAGCATTTGCATTCACCAGTCTCGGACAGTTGGGGCGGAAATGACCAAACTCTCCGCAGTTGAAACATGAACCCAGTGGGAATCTCGCAGCATTCCCTTGAACCGGAGCTTGAACCTGAGCAGCCTGATTTTGTCTCAGACGACAAGTATTGGCCAAATGCCCAAGTCTACCACACGTTGTGCATTTCTTGCAATCTTGTTGTGCAACGTGATGACCGTTGCAACGGGCACAATGTGGTGCGGTACCAGCATATGCCTTCTTTGCATGTGGCTGAGCCGGTGGATTCTGCAGGTTCTGAGCAGTCTGTGCTGTAACAGCAAAATTTTGGGCACCCTTCCGCTTCTTCGATTTCTTCGACGTCTCACCTTCCTTACCCTTCCCCTTATCCTTCTTCTTGTCCTTTCCAGAATCGGTTGCCTTCTTTTTATCACCCTTGCGGGTGAGTTTACCCTTTCTGACTTGAGACTCAGTCAGGGTAGCTGACAACTCGATTGCTTGACGAAGGGTGGTAGGATTAACACCGATCAAAATATCCATAATAGAATCGGGTAAACCATCTATGTATCTCTCGATCGCTTTCTCCAGAGGGGTAACCATGGTGGGACACAATAGACTGAGTTCTTCAAAACGATCCGTATACGCACGGTGTTCAGCCCCATCTTGCTTTAAGTCGTCAAACTCTCGTTCCAAAACTCGAATCTCGTGACGGGGACAAAACTCCTTCATCATGAGAGCCCGAAGCTCTGCCCATGTTTGTGCCAACGCCACTTCGGCACCCCTATCTCGCATAACACCATTCCACCAAGTAAGCGCTCGCTTTTCAAACACACTTGAAGCAAATTCCACCTTACGCGCATCCTGACACTGCACATGTCTGAATGTGCTCTCGATACTCTCAAACCACTGCAGGAGCGCAGTTGCTCCTTGAGACCCAGAAAACTTAAGTGGCTTCGCAGAATTGAAGTTCTTGAAATTACACGGTGCATTATTGTTGTTGTTGTTGCCGTTGTTGTACATCTCGTGGACTTGGGTTACAACACCGGGAACCACAGCAGCCACCTGTTGAGAGATCAGGGCTGCGAGTTCTTCAATAGTAAAAGTCCGAGTATCGGTTCGGGTATCGCGTCGAGGAGGCATTGTCTGACAAGGAAACGAGTGAGAGAATTAGACGAAAAGAATGAGATGAAACAAATCTGATGAAAGCAAGGATAATGGTCATTTGTTTGTTACTACAAAGCAACAAACGACCTCGGTGATTTAATCAAAGTAAATAGGTCAAAAATAATGTATTGCGAAGACATGCTCGCCTATAAGTGAACACTCATCCCAAGAATTCCCAGGTAAGCACAACTGGTCTCGCGTCTGATGAGATGTATACGAAGTGCTTGCCTAGACAGAAAACCCAGAATACAGGCATTCACCCTTCCAGTTTGCACGTGTTCACATTATTTAAGACCCAAAACCTTGACGAGATTTTTGAAAACTCAAAGGGGTTCAAAACCATATAACAGAGGGTTCAAAACCTTAAAATAGAGAGTTCAAAACCTAGAAATCAATCATCCTAGAACAGATGATTAGTTTTCAAAGCGGTTTTGAAATTTATATTCTTGTCGTGATCGTCGCCTAAGGATAGGTGACGGTATTGTTTTATGACTAAACGCAAATAAACTCGCGTTAGGGTCCTAGAAAGGTTATAGACTAGGTCAAAGCATTACTAATAACCTAATTCCCTATAACCATTGGCTCTGATACCATCTTTTCTGTCACACCCCGACCGCGTAAAACAACAAATCGCGGCGGAAACATCGGGGCGTGGTGCAACAGAATTAATGTTTCATAACCATGGATATCAAAAGTGTTTCGTTTTATTAAACATTGAATAATTACATCGTCTGGAAATCTAAATATACAATTTAAACATAATCTATCATTGTTATTGAGTCACTAAGGCCTTGTCCAGTCCAGTCCTATGTGAGCATGCATCTTATCAATCGATATCATTCAACAATACCTGAAACATATGTGAAAACGAGGTCAGCAAAGAAATGCTGGCGAGTACATAGGTTTTGTAAAAATAAGATTCATGACTTCTGTTTAAGAAAATGTTTAGTCATGTACCTTGTAATTTGCTTTGTCTTTGTAAATCATTTGAAAAATAATAAGTTTAGGTGATATGTATAAATAAGAGAATAATGCATGATTAAATGAATAACCATGTAAAATGAGTTTGTATAAGATAAGTTGTTTGTAAATAAATGTCTTGTGAAAAGTATGTTACTTGTATAAAATGTTCTATGTCTCAAACTGAAATGATTCAAATAACGCTACAATATGTAATACCATACAAACACTTATATATAGGAAGTACCAGCGGCGTATCCACCATGCTTGTATCATATTCCACACGCATTGTTACTTAATCACTTAATCCAAACCAAACCACCAAAGTAATGTTCATGCCCAAATGTAAATCATGTAATATGTATAACCAATGTCAAAAGTGTTTTTGTGTCAAATGTAAACCATGTAATATGTAACCAAAATAATATCGTATATCGCTTTGAAGCCAATCGTTTACCCAATCGTTAAAACATCGTGTGAAAACCTATCGTTTACCCAATCGTTTAATTCGTTTTAGGTCGTGAAACTACTTAAATGATCGTCTCGCTAATAACATTCAAACCTTCTTGACTTTCGTCGCTTCTCGTTTTCGTCGCTTCTCGTTTTCGTCGCTTCTCGTTTTCGTCGCTTCTCGTTTTCGTATTAACAAACCTCCATAGGGTAAGTTAACAATTACAGATTCAGTCGCTACCTACCATACCCACACATAACCACGGGTGTAGTAAATAACGGGATTTGTCAGATCCTATGGTACCATAACCTAATACTGGTCGGCTTGATCATTGCTAATGAATGTCATTTGTTATGTAACTACAACCAACAAGTTTGTTCACTTTATGAAATCGTTATTAGTTTTGTATAAATCGTCTTAATCGTTTTTGAAACCATCGTTATAACATCGAAAACATTTAGCACATATGAGTCACCCCAAAACAGTTGAAAACAGTAAAAGAGGGGAATAATGTACTCGCCTGAGAATGCTTGGAGGTCTTGAACAACAACCAAACAAAGCTAGAGAGAGCACGGAATCAGTCGGCAATCTAAAACTATATAAATAAACCGGACTTAAATCGGGAGATCGGATAGGATGAGGCTTGGTAAACCAAATGAGTGTTGGAACTCATATGATATGGTTTAACAAGGCCTACATACTACAATGAAACCAAACCTAAGTGCTTTCGACCCATCGCGACCCATTAAGGTAACATATGCTACTTTAACGTGTCGTGCGCGTGAAACGCGTTCGGACCGTCTAACTAGTCCTATGACAAGTGTTATATGCCTAAACATGTTACATAATCAGTTATGTGACAAAAGTTTAGGTTACATATGCTTAATCACCAATTATACATGAAAAGGGTATTATGGTAATTTACCTAAGGCATATAAACTACCTATCATACAACTACTTAAACGATGTGACCATAGGGTATAACCTCGGAAGGTTATTCCCTACCTACTATGGTCACCTAATGTATTTGGTCGGATCCTAATGATCGACCAAACTGGGTCGGGTTCGAAGGTATAGGCGATTTATTAGATCGCCTACCCTACGACCCTAGACAACGTGGTAATCAGTGGGCATAGTCCCAAGGGACTATAACCAACGTGATTACACTCACGTTGCGAAGTTCAAACGAACTTCGCATTGACCATTACTGGTCAACGCTGAAAGTCAAACAAAGTTTGACTTTCTGACTCGAAAAGCAATAAAATAAGGAAAAGAACGAAAGAATACTTACGAAGGGTCCCCGAATGCTAAACCCGATTAAAAAATCTCAGGTATGAAACAAATGTTTCAACTTAGAGTTTCTCAAATCAAGTTTCTTGTAAGTTTAGCAATGGGGGTGTTGGGGTATTTATAGGAATACCCGAACCGCTAAGATCGTTTCATGGAAACCGTGCCTAGATCTCACCCGTACACTTGTCGAGATGTTATGGTGACTAAATTCCATCCTTATCCGCTGACTAAGCAAGTTTAGAATGTGTGGTTGTGAATTAAACAACGGCTAATACATCGAATCTGGTCCCGAATGCGAAAAACTGAGTTTCTGCATGTTTTCTGTCCAGCATAGGCAGTCGCGTAGCGCGACTGGTAAGGCTACATGCAGTGGCGCTACGCCACTGCCCCCTTGTTTCAGCAAACTTTCAAAATTGGCAGAAATGGTCCCTGCAGCCCGTTTAAGCGATTTTCGATGCGTTTGAACCCCGTTAACCTCATTTCAAGGCTCTAAAATGAAGTTAAAGTATAGGGAACTCAAAACATGCTCAAAAATATGCCGGAGGTTGGTTCGTTTGGTCGTACGAACGCGATGTTCGCTTAATTACGACGGAATGCGCACGAGCGCGAAAAACGATCCAAATGACGAAACGAATGGATTTTTCTTATGGCGAACACTAAAATATAATATAGTCATGCTTACATAAATTTTTTGGATGTCCGGATGTATTCAGAACGTAAGTTATGCGCGAAAATGCAAACTTGTGCACTTTTTGACACTTTTAGTCCCTGAATGACACAAAAGTTTATTTTAGCATACCGAACACCTCAAAGCCTATTTCTAAGCTATGTGAAGGGTATTTATGGTATGTTTAACTTATGGTCATGCTCCGGAATGTCTGTTACAGTTCGAATTGGCATACTTTCGCAGTTTGTCAACTTTAGTCCCTGTAAGCGATTAAACTTTGATTTCACCACACCAAACCTTCCAAAACTTATATCTAAGTTATGTAAAGGTTATTTAAGGTATGTTAAGCCTATTTCA
This sequence comes from Helianthus tuberosus, assembly GCA_030545235.1. NCBI lineage: Eukaryota > Viridiplantae > Streptophyta > Magnoliopsida > Asterales > Asteraceae > Helianthus > Helianthus tuberosus. The sequence goes on along the minus strand of CM060382.1, from coordinate 37,796,559 downwards.
CTATTCCGGAGTGTTCGTTGGATTAAACTGGTTATATTTACGCATCAGAGCGCGTATAACCCTCCAGAAAGCGATTTAAAGCTTAAAATCAAACAAGAGTTGATATGTGTAAAAGATACACATAATTTTACAAATCCCAAGTATGAAATATAATATTTCATTGGTTTGGTATTTGTTTGATGGCCGTGGAGGCACAGGTGTTACAGGAGATTAGTTGAAAAAAGTTAGAGTGAAGGAAGGTCAAAGAGCTGAATGATAAGAAGCAAGCAGATGATAAACAGATTCTTGGTTTGAAAGAAACATGTGTAAAGCTGAACTCTGAAAATGACAAACTGTTAAGTAAATTGAACAGTTTGACATTGGAAAATCAGAAATTGAAAGAAAAAGCAAATGTTTTTGAAGAAAAGATTAAAAGTTTTGAAATTGAAAATTCAAGAATTGAAAAAGCTTTTCAAAATCAAATAAAAATTCTTGAAGATGGGAGAGATGTGTTTAGCAAAAACAACATCGAAAAGCAAAAAATGATAAATTTCCATATTCAGAAAATTATCAAACTTGAAAAAGAATGTGAATGTGCTCGAAAGAAAATCAAAGAGTTAGAAGAAAAGGAGTCGAATTCAGAAAATGAAGATTTCTGGATAAAGCTTGAGAACAAAAATCTGAAAGCAAATGAGACAAAATTTCAAGAACAGATAAATGTTTTGGAAAATGAAAAGTCTGTTCTTGAAAACATGAAGAATGAAAATGAAATGACAATCAAGTCTCATTTTGAGAGAATATCCCAGCTTGAAAATGAAGCTGAGAATTCAAGGAACAAAATTGATGAACTTGAAAAGAAATTGAAAGGTTTTGTGACTTCATCTGAGTTCCCCTGTCCAAAACCGATCAATTCTGTTCCAATAAGTGACGGTGTCACAAACTTTGACAATGTCAAAGTTGAAGATTGTGATGAGAAATCTGATGATGAAAAAGATAAAAGTGAAAAACAAAAATTATTTTTGAAATTAAAAGAAAAGTTTAAAGAAACTGTTCCACAATCAACTGAAAAGGGAGAATGCTCTAAGCAAAAACCTTTGAAGAAGAAAGTGGAACAAAAACAAAAAGAGAAAATTTTGAAAAATGTTCAAAAAGATAATAAAAGCTCATCAGATCGATCATCCAATCGCAATGAAAAATTACAAAAAACGAAAAATGAAAACTCTAAAATTGTTGGCAATAAGTGGTGCAGGTCGGACCACAGTGCTCAAAAGTCAAATCCAGTAAACAAGAGGAGCAAGGATTATCACCAAGCCAAACAGTGCTATGATCTGAATGTTTGGACTGAAAATGGTGATTGGTACGATAACAGAGTGTGTTACCGATGTGGTTATCAAGGACACATTGCTGTTAACTGCCAAGGTTGGAGTTATGAGACGAGGAGATGCTTTAACTGCAACATCAGAGGTTACATTGTCAGAGATTGCCCAAGGAGATCAAATGAAAGATTGAGGGTTAATTCTCAGAAGATGGCAAAGAAACCAGTCAATGTCAAGCCCAAAGAACAGAAGGTTCAAGAACCTAAAGTTCAAGAAAAGAAAGTGAAGCTTTCTCAGGGACAAAAAGACAGACTGAGGAAGAAGAGAAAGAAGGCGAGAGAGTATCTCGAGAAGATCTTGTCCTCGGGTTCATCTGTTGGTAAAAATAAGAGTTCTGATGAATCGACTTCCTCGATTGCAAAGTCAAGAAAGACGAATTCATCAGATACAAATCTGAGGACGAAAGAAGAAAAGAAGAAGAAGAAAATGGTCGGCGATGAATCTGACGTGTCGAAGTCAGACAAGCCACCTTCAGGCGATGAATCTGACAGGTCAAAGTCAGACAAGCCATGTGCAGGCAATGATTCTGGTTCGTCAAAGCCAGAGGAGCCATTGATTGAGGTAAAAGTTGAGAATTCTGGTCTAACAATGGATGATGCAAATTTTCCACCATTGTTGAACAAGAATTCGAAATCACCCAAGGACCGTCAGGCTTGGGTGAATTTGTTTAAATGAAAAACCTGACTTGCCGGAGTTCCCAGGTTGGTAAGCGTGGAACAGGAATCGGCACATTTCTTGAGAAATTCACAAATGTGATATTTCGACTTACAAGTGGTAAATCAGGGACATTAAATTGTACTTGATTTTCTACATGTGATTGTGTTGTTAAAATTGATAAATGTTAAATCTTACAAGTGGTTAAAGAAAACAATGTGATGAGTTTATCCCCTAACCTACAAGTGGTTGTGAAAATCAACAAAACTAATTTTCTGGAAAAACCATTTTGATTAAAACAAACTTAAGTGTTTTGAAATCACTATGGGAAGATAGTTTGTTGTGAGGGGGAGTTCTGATTGTTTATGCCAAGTGGATGGCGAATTGAAGCGATTCGATATCAGTTGTCACGTTGTTTGTACAGTTTGTTTTCAAATTTCCTAAAATGTGTTTGCATTTTAGGGGGAGTAAGAAATTTTCAGAAAATCCAAAAACATTTGAAAATTTGAAAAAGCCAAAAACATGATAAAATGAAAAAAATGAGTTTTGTTGTCAAAAAGAGGAAATGATAGTAGATCAGTTGGACTGTCACAGCATGCTAAAGAAATGTAAAGTCAAAATGTGATAAGCGATCTCACTAAAGATGTGACGGTAGGCTCAGCTAGACTAGTAGATTTGCGAGAACGATACAAACTTAAATGAAAAAGCCTAGTTCTAGTGGGAAACATGGTCAAAAGCATAGTACTTAGTTTTGTCCTTCTTGATTGTGTACCTACTCAGTAATCGCTGATTGTCGAAAGACATAAAACTGGTTAAGTTTGTGAAATTTCACAACTTTGCTGAAAAGTCGCTGTGATTGTGCATTTTATTTTGCAAAGATTTAAACTTGTTTTATTTCTTTATTTTGTTTAAGCATCGGACATCCTCTGCGTATACGTGAGTATCGACCTGGATGTTGTTGCCTAAACGTTCTGCTTTATTTTCTTTGGTGTTTCGTTTAAGCTTTGGATCACCTCTGCGTATACGGGAGTATCGACCTGGTGGTTAAAGCCTAAACAACTTCAACTTGTTTTATTTTTCTTATTTTGTTTAAACATTGGACTTTCTCTGCGTATACGGAAGTATCGACCTGATTGTTAATGTTTAAACATTCTGCTTTATTTTCGCACAAATCATAGTTGATAAAGTTTAAAGGCATTACTTGAGTCAGTGTATTGCATGATGAGGGAATATGCTGAGATCGTGGGGTCCATAAGAATTTAGTGCTATCTAAATATACCTTAAACGTATCGGTAAGCAGATTGAAAGTTCTTAGATTGAGTTTAAGTGGACAACAATATCGTCAATCAACGTGAATCGTTTAGAGCTTAAAATGTTTAAAGCTTAACGGTGCTAGTGATTGGTCACATAAACTGATATGATCCTCTTACACAAACTCACAAAAATATTGTTTGTAAATATTTCTTTACTGCATTTCATTCTATTTCATAAAAACTCAAAAAGATTTTCGGAGTGTTTTAGCATAAATTTTGAAAAATCCAAAAAGATTTTCGACAACTGATGTTGAAGAGCTGATTTTCAAAATTCTGAGTGCTGAACAGGATGAACAGGTTTGGGAGTGAGTGAGTGTTTATCAGAAGAATTTTGATTTGAAAAAGAAAAGTTTGATTAGTTAATCGAGATCATTAATTTGAACTTGATGTAACTATTACTAGTAAGTTTTTCTTAGTGATTTAAGTAAAAACTTATGTTGTGATGAGATAATGTGTGCAGGAGATGAGCTGATCAGAGATAAAGCCAGGAATTGATCTCTAGGTGATAGCTAATTCCAGACGGCGATCCCATCATGATGAGAGGGGGAGTCTGACGAGGTTAGAGCCAAAGAGAAGATCCTGGTTTATGCTAAGAAAGAAAAAAAACCCGATAAAGACTGAAGATTGAGAATACTCGACATTTAAGACTCGTCAACATCTGAGGGGGAGTCTGTTGGTGCATTCATCTGTCGTCTTCGTCTTATGTCGAGTCTCAGGTTCGTTGCGGGTTTGATCAAGCATGATGTCATCATATCAAATGATGACATCATAATGGTGACACAAATAATGACATCATCTACACTAAAAGACAAGACTTGCATGAAATCAGATTGTGTATTATGTTTTGTTGATTTCGCTTGAATCGGAAATTGTGAAGTTTTCGCTTGAACATGTTAAGTCATAGGTTTCGCTTGATATGTCTTCAAGCGAAAGCATGAGACTATAAATAGGCTAGTGTTATATTTCATTTGTAACAGTTCTGAAATTCCATACCGAGGTGCTGCCGGTGTGAAGACTGATTGTAATCGATAGTATATCAATATAATCAGTGTTAAAGTGATACGCAAGCTGTTTATAGATCCGTTTCTCTGTTTCCGCCTTTGAAACGGACTAGAACTCTTCCAAACGACTCGTTTAGGTCGGAATCCGATCCTACAATTATACTTAACGCGAGTGCATTATATATTTTATTAAATACTTCAGGAGTTATACCCAAGATTATACTAGGAGAATTCTAGTTGAACCCTAAAGTTACAAAGTGAGCCATTCTTCTTTTTATCACCTTTTTGTGATACATTTATATTTAAAAATGCTTTCCAAAACTCTAATTGTTTATCTGTTATACTTACAGTGATTAAGTTTTTATATTCTGTAATAGCTGCCAGTATATGGGGTTTTATATACATTACTTGACACTCGATATTGTTGGCCAAAAAAGTTAGCCAATAGTAGCATGACCACTAACACGGGGGAATTTTGCCATTGTAACTGTAGAAATTTGAGATTTGGATGAGTTTGGTTCCTGGTGGGTATGGGTGGGTGAGTGTGGTGGAGTGATGGGTATTTCTGTTTCGGTTTCTGATTCACTTGACAAGAGTATGTCTTGCCAAATGTTGGTGACCGGAGGTGAAGATATAGAGGATGAGGAGCTTGCTAACTTCTTACGTTGTTTTGCTTGCCTCCTTAATCTCTTTGATGTTTTCTCGATCTCTGGGTTAATCTCGAGTGGTGTACCTGTACACAAAGATCTTGGCATAAAACGATTAAATTTGCCGTATCCCCGGCAACGGCGCCAATTTGTTAGGTGTCGAATCCAGCAAATAAAATAATAAGAAAACTACTAGTATGAGTGGAAGTAGAGTTCGTGTCCGCAGGAATACAGGTTAACTAATTATGCCAAAATGTTTTAGACACAGATACAGTTGTTTTGAAAGGGGTGTTTTTAGTTTAACTAAAATGTAAAAACAATTTATAATTTTAGACTAAAAAGAAAAGTAATTAAAGTGGTTGGAAAATTCACATGTTAAAAACTAATTTCAACACCAGGGCAATTTCTTGATTCGGTTCGACTTACGATCATTAACGGTCATGGTGCAATGATCATTTTTAAATAATAGTTTGTATCGACACTAGACGTCACGCAGTTCGAACATCCACTCTATCTAATGTCTAACCAAACGTCGTTCGTTGATTAGAGCCAACCCGCTACTCTAAGCTCACGCCGTTCGGATTTTAGCGTGCGGGTTGCGGAATAGAAGTATCAATTACAATCAAACACTCACGCCGTTCGGAGTGTTTAATTATATTATATAATTCTATAACAGTTTGGGTTCATAGACAAACTCAAATTATTATTTTGTTCCTAGTATCAAAAATTAAAACTTTATTAGAGTTCTAAACATTGATTGAACTTTATTAGAAAAATTAATAAGTTGATCAGGTTTATTAACAATCTAATATTTTCCGGATCGAATCAAAAGTAAAAACAAGAATCATATAAACAAACCACTAAAATAAATTGAATCAAACGTGATCGTTTCACATAAGTTCTTGAACCAAATTAAAGAAAATAAACCCAATGTCGAAACTATAAAAATCTAGCCGGACATGGTGGCTAATTCAATCAATACAAATAAGAAACAAAACATCAAAGTTTGAAACTTACGAAAACCAAAAACAAACTTTTTGTTAAAGACTAAGAGGAATGCTTTCTTTTTTTCTTCCACTTGCAGCCGTCCAAAAGATGGATCCTTGTGTTTTCTTTTGCCAATTCTCCTCCAGTTTGTTGATGAAGAGATTTTTATCCTCCTATCTTTTTTTTTTCTTTTTCAAATCTCTACGTTTTCAAAAAATCTTATCATTGGGCTCTTTAAGTTTTGGCCCACTTGATTAAATATGAGCCCATATAATAATTTTGCATCTGGCCCATGTACTAATATGAAAATTTCATGATCCCTTCAGCTCGTTTTCGTTCCTGTCTTGAAACATTTGCCTTCAAAAATCCTTCCAACTCCTATGTCGTCCTTAGCAAGCGCTCCGCACCTACAATATCAACCAAAATACAACCAAAGTAGATTCCATTCCACAAAACAAGTGTTTCGCAAAAATAATAAGGTATAACTATGAAATATGCATGACATGTAACGAAATTTAATATTAACATGTTGTAAAAACGTGCCTAAAAATGCAACTAACACATGTCGGCCAAAAAACCTCAGTTTTCTTAATGTTGAGGTAAAGCCCTAGAGATGGCCCCTCCTCGTTGATGATGTCTAAGGCCCTAGCAACCTCAATCGCGTTGCCAATAATCGTCCCATCATCCAAGTACCAAGCATGAAACGGGATGTTACAGTGGTCCTGCACCCGGAGAATGAGGAGGTGTAAGTCAAGGGCAAAGAGAAGGTGTAACGCTCCGCATTTTCGAACTTTCTTATTTTAGCAAGTCGTATTGTACTTTCCATATTTAGACGCATGTACTCTCTTTGTAATCTACTTTCGTTCCGCTTGTAATTCGAGACTATTGATGTTGGGATTGAACCCTAACAAAGGAACAGATAATGTAAAGCCAAAACCAGGTCACAACAGAGGATTCACAATAAGCAGTAGTTTATACTTTGCTCTCCCTTTGAAAGTGAGTTATAACATCTGATGGTCTCTAACTGCTGCTCATAATCAACTGCTGTGCCCTTTCAACTGCTGATATGATCCTAAAGACTGCTGAAGACAAACTCTGCTGCTCTATCTACTGCTGTCTCTTAAGTGCTGCTGAAGACACAAACACTGCTCATTCAAGGACTGATCACCTTTGAAGAAAGCACTGATGTTGTTGTTAAGCATCAGTGCTTAGGCTACAACAGTGGAACGTGAAGCAGTTGTTTCCTCATGTTTTGTATTATTATTACAATCAGTTGTTAGACATCAGTAGTTTGTGTAAGGACAGTAGATATAGTTTGTTAGGCTGTTAGACGTCGCTTTCATGGTGACGTCAGCTGAGATTCCTCAGTGGTTTGGTTTGCCTATAAATGTAACAGTACCCTGTACTGTTACATTTGATTGACTGAGCGGGTTCTTCTCCTCATGTCTAATCCTTTCATCTTGTGTGCAACCAACCTTGGGGCATCAGGCTGAGGGGGAGTATAGTTTGTAAGCATTTCTGTAATCTTTTGCTTTGATTTGTAAATCATTCGACTCTATGAGAAGCAATTGTTTGTCAAACTATTTTCTCCTTTGATTGTGTTTACAAAGTGTGTTTTCATTTCCGCTGCACCTAACATGTTTTCATATTCGTTGATCATTAATTTTAAACAAACAAACACTATCATGAGAGCCTCCGATCCTAACAATTGGTATCAGAGCATGGACAGTCAAATTCGATCTAACAATCAATTTGGCATAACAGTTCGGCTCAAAATTCATTGATACTAAGGTTGGTTGTATTTTGTTGAAAAACAGAGTAACGAGTAAATCATGATCAAAATGGTTATTCAAAAACTCTGTAAATCAACCAAGATGTCATATGACACACAAATTTCACACAAGTAAATTCATGCACAAGACACTCATGGTTTCTAGATCTGAAAGCTATATCTGTTAAACCAGGAGACTATTTTTATTTTCTAAATTGATTTAAACTGTTGATGTGTAATATGTGATGTTTTCATTAAATACTAAAGTACAAACCTCAGATTAACAAAACTTATGTTCATATAAGCATTGTTGTTTTGTTAACACAAAAAGAGGGAAATTAAAACTTTAGTTATTTAGATCTTATGTGTTGAAACAGGTTGAGTTCCTAAAAAGGACAAAATCAACTATGCTCAAATACATTAAGAAAACAGGGGTCCACATAGTCCGTATCATATGTAATGTGAGATTGGGTGAAAAACTTGTGAAAACATGACCAAGTCTCTCAAAACATTACTGCAAAATGATTTTGGACTAATATTCACAAAAACTCAGAAGTGTGTTTATCTCAAAACTTTTGAAATCAAAAGAAAAGAGTATAAACATAAAACACTTACGAGTCAAAGTTTAGGGTAATAATGGTCATTAAGCAGCTATGTGCATTCATCTGTTCAGGAAAAGGTTTTGATTCCAGTAAATGAACTCCAAGAGGACTAGACAAATGTTTAAAAAAAAATATATATATATATATCCATGTGTCCTCAGGTTTGCAATCAACTAACAAAGAAAATGGTACCAAACAGTGGTCAAAATGTTGTAAAAATATTCTACCACTGCTGTCAAACCACTAACCATTTTCATAAAACTTGAGAATGATATGATTATGTTTTCTATTAAAGATACACCAGATCCTTTTTGATACTGTTTTCAGAAAATCCTTTAACCATTTTTTTTTCAAAGGATTTTCTCAAATAACCAGGATATATTATTCATTTTTTTTTGGAAAAATATATTTGGAACTCTTGCTTGTTTTTGTTGGCAATAATTCCAGCTCCTGTCAGGATGTAATACCTTATTTTTGGTGGTATCTGTGTCCTCATAAATGGGTCAAAAGGAAATGGTACATATGTCATGATCATGTCATACTCAGGCTTGCTCCTAAATTTTCATCAAAAATTGATTGCAAACTGTACTTGAATTACTAGGGTGCTTATGTTTTAATTGAATATTAAACGAAAATGAGTTGCCTTAGTAAAAAGTTTTCATCATCTGGGGTACTAAACCACTGTCCTTCAAAATTGACATGTGGCAAAACCTTGAATGAAAATCCTCAAAATTGTTGCTGTAACATCTGTCTTTCAGATATTTACCATTTACCCTAACCACTGTTTGTTCCAAATTCTGATTCCTAAACACTGTCCACTGCTGAAAGTTAACCACTGATCCCTCATTTTCTTGAAAAGCACTGATGCTCAAAATTAGTGTCTTATCCACTGATATGCTATCTACTGATAGTTAAAATCATCCACTGCCAAAATTTTTACCGTTGTAACCACTGATGATTGATACGTCAGTGGCTCTGAAAACAACTGTTCTCCATACATCATCCGTTTCATCAGTGTTTGACACGTGGTCAGTTTTTAGCCCTCAGATTTTAATAACCGCTGCCACATCAGCGATCATTTTTAAATAAAACCCTGCCCTAAACCCCAAACAGGGTTTTACACTGTCGAATTGAATTCCAAAAATTCTCTTCTCATAGCAGTTTCTAACCCTCCTTCTCAAAATCTCCAAAATCTTCCTTCGTTGTTCTCCGTAACAATGACAAAATCAAAATCAAAACCCAAATCACCATCGCCTTCCAAAGAGGTCGCTCAAACGGCCGAAGAACCCATCGAAATACCATTCAAACAATCTCACAATTATCTGGGTTTACTCACAAAACCTACCGATAATCACACCTTTGACACCATCATTGATGCAATAACTGGATCAAAGTACAAAACTTTGTTGACGGTGAATGCTCCCATATATCTGCAAACCCAGAGAGAGTTTTGGAAAAAGGCGACGCTTGAAAAACAAGACGGAAAAGTCATAGCCATAAACTCCTCGATACAGGATAAAGCAGTTCAAATAACCCCACAATCGATCTCCGAAGTCTTTAATCTCAACGATCAGAAAGGTAAACTCTCATTTGAAAAAGTCGAGATGAAAACTGATTTCGTGAAAAGGGGTTATGCAGAAGAACCAAAGGTAGATACCCTACAAAAGGGTTATTTTCCATCTGCACCCAGGTTTTTATTTCACACACTCTTGATGTGTGTTTCAAATAAAACAACATCGTTCAACGAAATACCATTGAAAATTCAAAACCTGGGTTACGCTATTTTGAATAATAAAGACTATAACTACTCCCAGGAGATTTTCAATGACATGGTGAAAAACGTTGAAAGTAAAGCATTTTTACTTTTTCCAAGATTTTTGAGTTATTATTTTGAACAAAAATTTGAAAAGAAAAATGTAAATTTGCTCAAACAAGGTGTTCATTGTCAAATAAAAAGCATAACAAAAGAAACATTTTCAAGGATGATGGCACCAATAAAAACAAAAGCAGGGGTACCTGAGCAGACTTTAGCGATTACAACTGCTCCTCAGGTATCAGCTGCTGAGCCCACTGCTCCAGGTGATCATAGCAGAACTCCCACTGCTTTGAAACCCACACCTGCCACCACAAAAAGGACCAAAAAGAAAACATCCAGAAAACCCACCAATCCCAAAACAAAGGCAACTCTGGAAGATGAGATCCCAGAGGAAATGCCTATGACAACACAAAAGTCACCACAAACCACTGCTGCTACTTCCTCACAGCAGTTGGAAGAAAGATCTCAACCCATAACCGAAACTCCTCCTGCATCCTCACAAAAGGATCAGGTTGTAAGCACAGGGACACCACAATATGAAGCTCTGAATCCACTCGGATCCATCTTCCTCAGTCCTGATCCCAAGGACATGTCTCTTTCAACCCCCATCCCCTCACCAATAATAATGCCACAATCCATGCTACCTCTGTTGCATGCAGCTGCTATTGCACAGACACAAACCAGTTCCTCTCTATCACCTATCACTGAGAGTATACATCCACAAGTGACTGGGTCTGATGCTTATACCACTGCTATCCCAGCAACAGTTGAGGAGGTTACACTGCAGGAGTTACAAGTAACTCATGTCAGTAGTTCAAGTGGAGCAGCAACTACAACTGGTGGATCAACAGATCCTCAGTTGGACAGTTGTTTCATAAGTAAGACTCCCTTGAAGGCAATTTCTTCCATGGCAACATCGGTGACCACCAGTGAGTTGGATCTAACCACTGGTACCATCAAAGGTTTATCGAGTGCCGAAGAAAGAAGTCCCCAGTACCGAGAACAAGGGGCATCAATGGATGATTTTTGGGACTCTGTTCCTAAGTCACACATTGATATAACCACCAAAGGTGGGGATTCAGATGATCTCAGTAAAATGAGTGATGATTCAAAATATCAGGAATTGACGGGTAGAGTTGACAAACTTGAAGAATCAGTTGCTGAAATAAGAGAGATGGTGCAAGAGATTTTAAAAGCTCAGAAAGCACAAGCCTCTGCTGTTCCTGCTCAAGCATCTGCTCCACAACAAGCACCTGCTGCAAATGAGCTTTGGAATATTTTTCAACCCATGCTTGAAGCACAGCAACTTATGGCTGACAAAAAGCATGCCATTCAAGTACAAATGCTGACCAACATGGTTGAATCAAGGTTCAAGGATACTCAAGCAGATATCAAGGCTATTAAGGCCAGTATCCAAACTGCCACTGGCAAGGCTCCTTCAACTTTGCTATTCTTTGATGACCCTCTTGCAGATAATGCCAAAAAGGGGGAGATATTGAAGCAAATGAAGAAAAAGGGAATTGAACATGGCATTCATATTGAACCTGAAAAAGAAAAAGAAAAAGAAAAACAGGTCTCAAAACCTGTTAGTCAAACAGCTGATACAGCAGCAGTTACAAAAACTGTTGCAGCAGCAGTTTCAAAAACTGCTGTCATATCATCAACACTCACACCCTCAACACACACCACTCTACCACACACCACCACAACTACTGCTCCACCATCATCATCTACAATCACACCATCACCACTGCCTCCTGTCATAAAACAGAAGACACCAGATGTTACAACATCTGTTGTAATGACAACAGTGATTGAAACACAAGTTGTTTCAACCACTGTCAGTCAATCACTGCCACAAACCACTGATATCCAATCTACCACCACTGATTCACCCAAAACATCATCTGCTTCTTCTTCATTAAAAAGGAGAAGAAATCTCATATCAGATGATGATTCACCACCATCACCACCAACATCACCACGTCCATCCCCTGCTCAAAAGCAAAAGACAACTGCTGACATATCAGCAGTTGTAATGACAGCAGATGTTGAGACACCAGTTGTCTCAACAGCTGTTAGTCAGTCATCCACCACTGCTCTCACCTTTCATACTTCACAACCAAAGCTCTTCAAGAGAATAAGAAAGCCAATCTCTGTCGATGAGGGTACACATGATCCTAATGCTGCAAAATATCCACTGGAACTTGAAGCTATAAAAAATGAGATGAGGCAATTCTATACAGAAGAAGATCCTTCAAAAAGGAGATTCTCCTCACTCATAGGCTACTTGCCACCAGAAGATATGGATGATTACCTCAAACTCAAGGCAAAGCAGGCCAAAGTAAAAGCCAAGGTTGATAGTGAAAAGGAAAGGTTAAGCGAAGATGGCACAGCTGAAAGACTGGAGTTCTACTTCACAAAAGTAAAGCAGATAGAAGAATTTGCACAGGAACTAATCAAAGAAAAGGCTGAACAACGGAAAAAGCTAAGAAAACAATATCTCGCCTACATTATGAAAGAAAAATTCTATCCTGCTGAAGAAAAACAGTTTGAAGAATGGCCAATAATCGCTCTAAAGCATGAGGCTGAGAGGATTGACAGAATCAAGAATGATTCCACAAAGAAGAAAAATCCTCCAAACTGGAACAAATTCAAAAAGCTCATTGCTGATTTCACTGCTGAGTATAAAAGGAAGAAAGAGGAGCTGGTGGATGCAAAAATAGACTCTGCTGAAGCCATATCAAAGTGGTCAAGACAGCAGACTGATGAAGCCTACAAAAGGCTGAAGAAAAGAAAGACAACTGTTTCAAGCACTTCTAAAAAGCAAGAACAAATGATGAAGCTTGAACAGAAGATGGGAAACCTCGACACACTGTTCCGGTCTACTTTTGCAACAAATCAAGATGAGGGAGAACAGTTGACTGAAGAAGAGGTAAGAAAAAAGGAAGCAGAGTACTTCAAAGATACCATCACAAAAATGGGTCTAAAAGAAGAAACCTCAACAAAGCTTCAAAGCCTTTTTAAGGCGTTAAACAAACCTGCGACTCCAAACACTGCTGAAGACAGGACAGAAACTGAACGACAAGAACTTATTGAACAAGAAACTTCAGAAGATATAGCTGCAGTTGACAAAGTATTTGAAGAAGCTTTCAAAAGAATGTCCGAAAGTCTGCAGTTGTTTTCAAGGCCATTATCCCTCAACTCATCATCTAATAAGTCTCTCCCAAGAAACCCACTTGGCTTAAAAATACTAAAGTGGATGTCTGATCAAAAGACTCACGTATTGACCTTGGTCAGAGCTAATGGCGATGTGAAGCACATATCAAGGAAAGAAGCACTAGGCCTTAGTGTTCAAGATTTGCAGGATCTCCTTGGGCTTTCACTGTGTAGGGATGAGGATGACCAGAGTGCAAAGGAATTTGAAGCTGAATTCAAAGAACAAGCTAAGGCACTCTTGATGAGTAATAAAGGTCCTGAATAAAGAAAGGTTTTGGCATTATCTGTTCCAGGGGGAGATTGTTGGGATTGAACCCTAACAAAGGAACAGATAATGTAAAGCCAAAACCAGGTCACAATAGAGGATTCACAATAAGCAGTAGTTTATACTTTGCTCTCCCTTTGAAAGTGAGTTATAACATCTGATGGTCTCTAACTGCTGCTCATAATCAACTGCTGTGCCCTTTCAACTGCTGATATGATCCTAAAGACTGCTGAAGACAAACTCTGCTGCTCTATCTACTGCTGTCTCTTAAGTGCTGCTGAAGACACAAACACTGCTCATTCAAGGACTGATCACCTTTGAAGAAAGCACTGATGTTGTTGTTAAGCATCAGTGCTTAGGCTACAACAGTGGAACGTGAAGCAGTTGTTTCCTCATGTTTTGTATTATTATTACAATCAGTTGTCAGACATCAGTAGTTTGTGTAAGGACAGTATATATAGTTTGTTAGGCTGTTAGACGTCGCTTTCATGGTGACGTCAGCTGAGATTCCTCAGTGGTTTGGTTTGCCTATAAATGTAACAGTACCCTGTACTGTTACATTTGATTGACTGAGCGGGTTCTTCTCCTCATGTCTAATCCTTTCATCTTGTGTGCAACCAACCTTGGGGCATCAGGCTGAGGGGGAGTATAGTTTGTAAGCATTTCTGTAATCTTTTGCTTTGATTTGTAAATCATTCGACTCTATGAGAAGCAATTGTTTATCAAACTATTTTCTCCTTTGATTGTGTTTACAAAGTGTGTTTTCATTTCCGCTGCACCTAACATGTTTTCATATTCGTTGATCATTAATTTTAAACAAACAAACACTATCATGAGAGCCTCCGATCCTAACAATTGATCATAATGAAAATGAAACTATTTTGTGTATTCATATTATGTGCAACTGTTAATCGGTTTCTCATTTGAACAAAATATTATTCAAGGATTCTTGATTCTATATTTATCGACACTTGATACTCGTTAAACTAGTTGAAACTATTAAAATGATAAGATTTGGATCCTAAATCTCGAAACTCGAAAGCTTTGTGAAACGATTAAACGTTTAAAGATGTTTATTCGTTATAAATATGGTCATTATTCAAATTATTTAAATTAATTAAAATAATTAAATTTATTAAATTAATTAATTTTGTTATTTAAAAGTTCATTTTTTATAATAATCTAGTTTGTCCCATTAGATTTTGAATTTAGAAAATAACCTAGTTAGTAAACCAGGTTAAATTACTTAAGCAATTACTTAAAAAAAACTAATTAGTTAAAAGATTATATAACTTAGTTAGTTTAAAAGTTAGTTTCCTTTTTAAAACTATATAACTTGGTTAGTTAGTTAAACCACAGGGACCGTCAGTGCAAATTCACCAAACTAAACTTCAGGGACTGATTCTGCAATAACTGAAATTGTTAAAAAAACCAAAACAATAAAAAGGGGATGCCAGGACTCGAACCCGGGTCACCCACCTCTCAAACACACGTGCAGACCAGCTGAGCAGGGACTTCCTATCGAACAAACTCAGCATCTTAAAACCTTTAAACTCTCGTTCAAATCAGCAAGTTCAGCGCGCAAAAAGAAGGATCGGGTCTGTTTGAGCACGATTTTGGTGACTTTTCTTGAGTTTTAAACAAGTTTTAACATTAATTACACACCTAACACCTAACCAAACTCTTCCCTATAAATACCAAGCCATTCCCAAGCTTAAATCACTTTGCAAACTCATCCAAATCACTCTCAAAATATCAAAAACGCAGCTGAGTTTCCAGATTTGAGCAGATTGCTACCTCTTCACTAAAGTGAGCATAACTTCTTCGTTTCTTATCCGTTTTGCCTCATTCTTTTTTCTATGTGCTTGGATTGACCTTAGCTTCGATTCCAAGGGTTTTCACAGTAAATAAGTCCCTGGAACTCCAGCAAAAGGGCTCCAAAGTTCACTGTTCGTTTTTGTTTTGATTCAAACTTTACTAAACTTGTTCAAACTTGAGTCTAACTCATCTCAAACCTATGTCTTAATGCTTATAACCTCATCTATGGTTAGTTAGGCTTAAAAACAAGGTTGTGATATGTTAAATCAGAGGATAAAACCTCACAAACTTTATGTTTTAGTTAGGGTTTTACCCACAAGAAGTGTTCAAGCTTGAAGCTTGATGAAAGTGTGATGGTTAGACTAGCTTGGGCTATCTTTCATAAAAATCCACTCACTTCTTGATGTTTTCTCATAGATTAGTTGTTGTATTTCATTATTTCTTGTAAGTTCATGATCCTCCTTATTGTTTATAACAACAAGTGTAGTGGTGAACAATAGATGTACCTAAATGGAAGCTTTGATCTTCCTACCTCATGTATGATTTCTATGATACTTAGAGGTGCCTATATGAAGACTTTGATCTTCAACCTCATGATTGACATATATGATGTACTATACTCTATGTAATACTTATGTAATATTCGAACAAACCGAACCTTTGACGATGAACAAGTGGACATTGTCAAATTAGTAAGTTATCATCTAAACATCATATGTGATGGATGATTATTTTTCATATTACTATGTTAATGATTATTTAAATTCCGAAACCTATAATCTTCCGTTATTCCCCAAACTCATACATCTATGTTCCTTTATGTAGAAGGACAATGTGCTCCAAACTAAATAACCAACACCACTCGCGGGATTTAAGTAGGCAAGCTTGCAAAAACCGTGAGCATACTCGATCCCTTTTACCTTTTAATCACTTTGGTGCAACATGTATATTATACAAACTACACATCACATTGAAACTATTTTAAACGAACTCTATCCATTGTTGAAACATGAAACTGTGTGTGATGCTTGTTAATCTCGTATGCCATGTATACTATTTGTGTTGATATATGCTCATTAACTTTGCTAGCCTACCTTAATAATTATAGCGCTATAGGATTAACGCACCGCCTACGATACTTGGGGTATTGTTAAGTTAAACATGTTAACCTCCCGCGATACTATGGGATAGGCAAAATTAAACGCGTTAGATACTTAGGTTGAACATATTGTTACACAATCTAGGCATACTAGTAACTCGCATATTATGATTCATGTGGATATGAGAAACTTTTAGTCTATATTATGCTGTGTGAAATTTGAATTTGAATTTTAATTATATTGTCACATAGTGTTATGATGTCTCTTGCAATCTATTTTGTCTCATCCCGATGTTTCCGCCATCGGCTGGGGTGTGACAGATTGGTATCCGAGCCATAACTATAGGGAATTAGGAATAAGTAGGAATGCTTTGCCCTAGTCTATAGTTCTAGAAACTTTGTCTCTTATTTGTTGTTTAAAACTTTTGCATTCTACCTTACGTTTCCTAGCAATACTTCTTGTTTGTTAAACTTACATGCCTTTCCTAAGGCTAACACGAATACACTTTTGATTCTTTGAAGACACTCGTAACATAAACGAGATGACTTTACCAAAATAGGCGTGAAACCCACAATTTGGTAAACGACTCTCATTCTACCTTAAACTATTTTTGCACGAAAGTACACCATTAAGCTAGGGGTGAAATCCACAACTTAATGGTAATTTCCATTTCAACTCTAGTGGACCCTCGTCAAAGTGTCAAAATTATATTTTGACCCGACGAGTACCAACCACATTTAGGGTATGAAATCGTCAAGTTAGGGGTGAAACCCGCATCTCGTCGATTAAGTCCCATTCCTCGATTTTCAATCTTGCCAAAGTCCCGATTGTTTCAATCGAATAGAGACGTGTAGTAACTGGAAGGGTAAGATACCGTTAATCGCTTCTCGACGAGAGTATCTTACCTATAGGCCAAAGCACGTTTTTCTCTAATTCGAAAGGCATTCGACCCACTTTGGAATAGTCGACGTTTCTCTACCCGAAACAATCCAGTGTTTTATTGAGCCTCTCTTTTATGTATCTTAATTTATATGTGATTTTTTATACTTGAACGTTCGTTCGTTTCAAACCTTTTACTCATTTCGCACGTTTATCGCAATAAAAAACAATAATAATCTCTCGTGAACAAACTAAATTTACGATGCTTTCATTATTCATGTTATGCCATGTGGAATTCATGATTATGCTATGTGATACAATTTGAATCTTATATGCTATGTGCTACAATTCGAACATTTTATGCTATGTGAAACTTTATGCTATGTGATACATTTCGCGAAAACGATTTTTCTTAATAAAAAATTATGGTCAAGTCTCATCTATTCTTGTTTTGAATCTTTTAGATGTCGTCTTCTCGTCACCAATCCAACTCGACTAAGAAGTCAAAGACCAGCTCTCAAAAGAAGATAATGGCATTCATGGCCAATCAAATTGCGCGTATCGTCCCTAAGATCGTCACTGAGATTCGAGCTTCCGATACTCCAAACTCCTCCTTCGATTCAAAGGTTGAAACACGCAAGCCTGTGTCGTTTAACTACAAGAACTTTCCGTCTTGCAACCCCAAACCATTCACTTGTAATGATGGCGTGACTGCTATGCTCGAGTGGTTTGACAGCATAGAAGTCACGTTTATCAACAGCGAATGCCCCGAAGAGCCAAAACGCGTAGTGCGACTGGGGTATTCCAAGCCCGAGCTCTTGAATGGTGGACGAACAAGAGGTATCTTCGTTCTAACGAAGTTGCTTATGCCCTGCCTTGGGGGGAAGTTAAGACACATATGATGGAAGAATTTTGCCCGCCGCATGAGCAACAAAAGTTGGAAGAAGAATTCTGGGCTCTAAAGTAAGTTGATGATGATAACCAAGCCTATACTACCCACTTCAAACAGCTTAGCTTCATTGTTCCCCATCTCGTCTTGACCACCGACCGTAAGATAAGGAAATACATCAATGGGTTACCTTCTAGCATATGCGATGCGATCGAGGCAGCCAAACTCGACAATATCAAAGTCGTTTACCGTTTGGCCGCTTCTCTGAACAACAATCGCATTCGCGATAAAGAAGCGGCAAAACCTGTTACTTCTAAGCCAGCCAACCAGATTACCAAACAGTCAAGTGGCAATAGGGGGAAGAAGCGAAAGCATCATAACACTGTTTGCAACGTGATTGTACCTCCCGTTAACCCAAACCTCGTGGTCCCCGATAACACACAAAAGTCGTACGTCGGACCTCATCCCAAGTGTACCACGTGTAGCTATCATCACCCGACCAATGTCAACGGTCGACACTGCACCATTTGCAACCGTTATGGGCACAATGCCACCCACTGTCGTAACAATCCACAACCGCAAGCCCAACAAGCTCAACCCGCTCCCCAAAATGCCAAACCAGTCAGAGCTTGTTTCAAATGTGGTGACACCAATCATCTTCGTCCTCAATGCCCGCAATGGAACCAAGAGCAACAACAACCTGCTAGAGGTCGAGCTTTCAACATTAATGCGAACCAAGCACGCAACGACAATGAAGTCGTTAATGGTACGTTTCTTGTTAACAACCTTTATGCTTCATTGTTATTTGATAATGGTGCGGACAAAAGCTTTGTGTCCGTTGAATTTGAACCCTTGTTAAATGTTACACGCTCTAAACTACCTAAGTCGTTCTCTGTCGAAGTTGCCAATGGCAAATCCATTTTAGTCGATTCCATTCTTCGCGATTTTCTTCTTACTCTTAACGATCATACCTTCACTATTGATCTTATACCCATGCAATTGGGTAGTTTCGACATCATCGTAGGCATGGATTGGCTTCGTGAAAACCATGCTGAAATTGCTTGCTACGAGAAGTATGTTCGTGTACCTCTTCCATCTGGTGACATTTTACGCGTTTATGGAGACCGACCTTCAAAAGGACTAAGGTTAATGTCCTGCACATAAGCGAACAAATATTTACATAAACCGTACTTTGCCTTTTTAGCCCACATTGTGGAAGAAAAGGGAAAGGGAAAGAGCATAAATGATGTTCCAGTTGTCACACCCCAACCGATGGTGGAAACATCGGGGCGCGACACTGAGCGAAACAGATTGTCAAGAGAAATTCCATAACAACTACTTTACCGAATAGTTAACATTATGTCCCATACCATAACCTATTAAGCAAGTAAATTATTACAGACATAGATATTCTCAAAACAAACATATCCCGACAACTCATATTCAAATAAAAATAAACTGTCTTTGTTGGTTTCTAGACTCTCCTAAGCTCGGTTCCATCAAGTGGCAAGCAAGCATCCTAAACACCTGTCACATACGTTAAAATAGAGGTCAATACACATAGTGTAAAGGTGAGCATACAAGTTTAATAGTATAATAGAGTTCAAATTCGTTTACGCATAACCAGCATGTACAACGTATAACGTGAAGCATGTAAGTTATCGACAATGATCCTATCAATACCAATGACTGCGAGTAGCGAGTGCGCAACACATGTTCACCACTGCGAACACGTGAAGTATTATCCTTAACAACCCCTGAATGAACAGGTGCTGAGTCCAAACTATAGTACTATCGTTGCTAAGGCAGGTAGACAACAATCAATGTGTAAACATAACAAACATGCATTCATCGAGTCACATATAACATGCATTAGCGGTTAGCGTGTAAATAGTATTGCATTGTGTGTTCGATGTGATTTAGAATAAGTAACGTATGTAACACCCAAAAGTGCATAATGCAAAAAGGGATCAAGTATACTCACAGCGATGGATGATAATGGATTGAAGGCAGCGCTAGAGTTGGATTAGCCTGATCAGAAGGATAGCATAAACGATGAGCGGCGCGTAAAACGGTGCAAAATGAACAAGTGATAAGTGGTCATCCGGCCGGATGGCAATCCGAACGGATGGCCATTCGATCGGATGTCAATCCGTGTGGATGGTCATCCGTTCGGATGGCCATTCGTTCGGATTGACACTCGTTTGGGGATGGATGTGTTTGTGTATGATGGTTTGACCTTTGAAGATTTCGTTGTAGGATTTTGAAAACAGAGAACTATCTCTACCCTTCAGGTCGTTCGATCGAACGGCAGTTCGATCGGGTGGTGATCCGTCCGGCGAGGTATTTCTCAGAGAACAAGTTCACAGCAGGATCAACATCCAGTGGGATGGTCTACCGATCGGGTGACGGTCCGTTGGAATTGACCATGCATTGAACATGTTGAAAATTGTTTAAGTAAGAAATCCTCGAATGCAATCCGATCGGGTGGCAATCCGATCGGATGGCAATCCGATCGGATGGCACCCCGTCCCGCGATCTGATCTTTGCAACCTGGAGATTCGTTAAGTTTGAAAAGTTTTGCGGTCTGATCGAGACGTTGTGATAACGTGCTAAGCAACAGAAACCCCATCATGACCCAAGTCATCTGACCGAACAGGAATCACCCTAGTCCGACCAGTTTACTGGTTCGTGGCGGTTGTTCATGTTTAACCCGAAATCGGTCGTCCCTTTGGTAGAAATCGGATCTTGAACCAATACTTCACCAAGAATGAGTAGAAGATCAGAACAAGCTCCGATTCTATCAGTTTTGAGTGCATTGAGTGTAAAAGAGTTGAAAGAAAGTTGGAAAACCATCTTTCAATCCTTCTAACCTTGGTTATGTTCAGATCTATGCAAGATCTTTGTTTATTCATGTGGAAATCCTTCAGATCTGAGTTATTCTTGGTGGAATGAAGCCAACTCTTGAAGTTCATAAGAACTCCATGGTGACCTCACCCTATAACACCTCAAATCCACTGATTTCACGGTTAAAAGTTAAGATTCAAGGGTGAAAAAGATGAATAAGTGCGTGTAGATTATAGAAGTACAAGATTTAGGTTAGAAACTTACAAGGATCGCGAGAAATCGAGAGAAATGTGAGCTTGAGTGCGGCTGGTCGAACAAGGAGCTGTCACATCACAAATGATGTGACAGGAGAGTATTTATAGGGTTTCCATAAAGGGAAAGGTGCAATGGTCGAGTGGGTCACCGATCGGATGGCTGTCCGATCGGATGGCAATCCGATCGGATAGCTACTCGATCGGGTGGCCATTCGTTCCAAGTGTTTGCCTTTTCGATTCGCGTGTTGAGCGTTGCGATGCGTTTCGAGTGAGCGATGCGATAGTATTACCCATTAGTTACACAATTAACCTAACTACTATATCTAACATACAATCACTATAAATAACTTGTGTTTAGCGTTTGCGGTTAGATTGCGATGCGATAGAATTGCGATTGTGTTTCAATTAATCATCATACAAAATATAAACATGCACAAGTAACACATAATAAGCACACAGACGTAAAACAATATCCAGAACGCATAATTCAGGTTGCGAATGCGATTAGCGATAAGTCGATTAGCGATTAAGTCGATTAGCGATAAATATGCGATTAAACCTCGATTTATTAACATGTACTCCACATAATACAACTAAAGCGTTTTAACTAAACAACTAGTTATAAGTCAAGGTGGTTAAATCCGTAGTTAAGTAAGGAGTGACAGATCGCAATTAGCAATCTTTTCTTCTTTTGACTTTGACCTTGACTTTGACTTCCCGAACACGGGTTGTTACAGTCTCCCCTACTTAAGGAAATTTCGTCCCGAAATTTAAGAAGTAGTCGTAACAAACAGTTGCGGGTACTTCGCCTTCATGTCACTTTCGAGTTCCCAAGTAAACTCGGCACCGTGTTTGCCTTCCCAGGGAACCTTCACAATGGGAATAAGTGAGCGTCTGAGTACCTTAGTTTCTCGTCCCATGATCTCGACAGGCTTTTCCACGAAGTGTAATGTTTCGTCTACTTGTAAATCCTCGAGAGGGACATGTAATTCCTGTTCGGCTAGGCATTTTTTGAGATTCGAAACGTGGAAAGTCGGGTGGACGTTACTCAGTTCCTTCGGTAGTTCGAGTCTGTAGGCCACTTTGCCAATCCTTTTCAGAATCTTAAAGGGTCCAACATATCGAGGCGCCAGCTTTCCTTTCTTGCCGAATCTGATCACCCCCTTCCAAGGTTCAACCTTTAAGAGTACGTGATCGCCAACGTCAAATTCAAGGGGCTTGCGGCGTCTATCGGCGTAACTTTTCTGACGACTCTGAGCTTTCAGTAGATTGTCTCGAATTTGGAGGATTTTGTCTGTCGTTTCTTGCAACAGCTCAGGACCGGTAAGTTGCGCGTCTCCGATCTCATGCCATACAATAGGCGAACGACATTTCCTTCCGTATAATGACTTAAATGGTGCCATTTGAATGCTAGAGTGATAACTGTTATTGTACGAGAATTCGACTAAAGGTAAGTACGTGTCCCAATTACCACCGAAATCTATGACACACAAGCGAAGCATGTCTTCGAGGGTACGAATCGTTCTTTCAGTTTGACCATCGGTCTGTGGATGGAAAACGGTACTTAGATTAAGTGTAGTATCGAGAGTAGATTGAAACGTTTCCCAAAGACGCGAGATGAATAGACCATCGTGGTCAGAGATGATGTCATGAGGTGTCCCGTGTCGACAGATAACCGGTATAGATTCGTGCTAATCGTTCCACCTTATAGTCTTCTCGTATCGGTAGAAAGTGAGCGGACTTAGTCAAACGGTTAACGATCACCCAGATACTGTCATGACTTGATGGCGTGCGCGGAAGTTTCTTTATGAAGTCCATAGCTATACTCTCCCATTTCCACATAGGGATCTCGGGTTGTACGAGTAAGCCAGAGGGTCTTTGATGTTCGGCCTTGACTTTCGAACAAGTCAGGCACTTCGAAACATAGATAGTGATATCCTTTTTCATACCCGGCCACCAGTACTTGTAGCGCATGTCCTGGTACATCTTGTCAGCACCGGGATGAATAGAATATCGAGATTTGTGGGCTTCGTCCATTAGGAGTTGTCGTAAATCGATACACTTGGGAATCCAAATTCGGTCTAAATATTGAAAGATACCATTCGATTTGTTCTCGAGTTGAGCATCGTTGTTGAGAATTCTTTCCTTCTTCAAGGTTCGTTCGGTAAAACAAGCATGTTAAGCGTCGCGTATGAGGGTTTCGAGATTATGCTGGGCTTGAACATTACGAACGCTATGCAGATAGCTTCGTCGACTGAGAGCATCGGCGACTACATTTGCTTTGCCTGGATGGTAACGGATCTCATAGTCGTAATCGTTGAGGAGTTCTACCCACCGACGTTAGCGTATATTCAGTTCCTTCTGGTCAAAGATGTGTTGTAGGCTCCTATGATCGGTGAAGATCGTACACTTAGTACCATAAAGGTAGTGTCGCCAAATCTTTAACGCAAAAACAACTACTCCAAGCTCGAGGTCGTGTGTGGTATAGTTCTTCTCGTGGATCTTGAGCTATCGAGAGGCGTACGCGATGACCTTGTCTCGTTGCATGAGAACACAACCAAGACCAAGGTTCGAGGCATCGCAGTAGACTACGAAGTCGTCGTTTCCGTCGGGAAGTGAAAGTACGGGAGCATTACAAAGCATTGCCTTGAGGGTTTGAAAGGCCTCCTCTTGTTTGGTTCCCCAAACAAAAGGTTTGTCCTTATGCGTAAGCGAAGTAAGCGGTACAGCGATTCTAGAGAAGCCTTCGATAAATTGGCGGTAATAGCCTGCTAGTCTGAGAAAAGAGCGGACTTCAGATGGATTCTTGGGTGTAACCCAGCTCTTAACTGCTTCAATCTTCGCAGGATCGACGTGTATACCTTGACTATTGACAATGTGACCCAAGAATTGGACCTCCTCCAGCCGGAATTCACACTTGGAGAACTTGGCATAGAGACGGTTTCCCTGGAGTAACTCAAGAACCAAACATAGATGCTGCGAGTGTTCATCTTTTAACTTAGAATAGATCAGGATATCATCGATGAACACGATGACGAAGCGGTCAAGGAAGGGTTTGCACACACGATTCATTAGGTCCATGAAAACTGCAGGAGCGTTGGTCAAACCAAAAGGCATGACGACAAACTCGTAGTGACCGTATCGGGTTCGAAAAGCGGTTTTGGGTATATATTCTTCTTGGATTCGCAGTTGGTGGTAGCCTGAACGTAAATCAATCTTTGAGAAACACGTAGCGCCTTGTAGCTGGTCAAACAAATTATCAATTTGAGGTAAGGGATATCGATTCTTGATGGTAAGCTTATTCAATTCCCTGTAGTCAATGCACATCCGGAACGACCCGTCCTTCTTTTTAACGAAAAGGACTGGTGCGCCCCACGGAGAGGTGCTAGGGCGAATAATGTCACACCCTGACTTTTGTGGAAGCGTGTTTTGGTGTGACTTGCTTAATATCATTGCATTCAACCATAACAAACAACTATATGATAAATCCAAGATGTTCATCCATTGATTAAGTTTTGAAACATTACAACAACATTGATTTAACCTCACAGACTTCATATTCAGAATACAACACCAACAGGTCTTAAGTTCTATAAGGACTTTTCAAAAGACACTAATGATAACCAAGCTTTGAAACATGTATCCTATCCAGGATAGGGTACACACTCTAAACCATTCGACACCGGATGACATCTTTTATTCCAGACAACACTTGAAACTTTAATGCCCGCCAGATCCATACTTAGTTTCCTGAAATACATGTAGTTTGAAAACATCAACAAAAGTTGAGCGAGTTCATGTGTGTGTTTGTGAATAAACCTTTGAAATGTTTGTAAGTATGTTTGTATGTACTTGAAATCCGGTATGAAAGCAACAAGGAAACAGATCAATTAATGTGTAGCTAATACATTAATATTTGTGACGTGAAGCAGGAAGACTCAAACCTAGCAGACTTTGTCTCCGGCAACAAGACATAGTCACCACATGATCCACTCGACGGACTCATGGGTGGGACTCGCTACACCCAAATAGATCTATCACTGATGTCCCTCGGTCCTACTACGAGGATTAATGGCCTTAAGAGTGCGCCTACCCACTCACATGATCCAACAGTATTTTTCCTTAGCTAACCATACCATTTGTAATTGCTTGTAAATAGTTTGTAACATGTACTTCACCCCCGAAGTTATAAAACAAAACATTTAAGAGAATAGGGGGACATGAACTCACAGTTTTGCGTTCCTTGTATCCAATGTAACTCAAAGCTTCTTCTAGAACGCACGACTACCTACATGCGTACTACGGTCCATTAGACGATCGGGCCGTGCCTTGATTTAGTATTAGTTAGTGTCTTTGAGTTACGTTTCTTTGTGTCATCAATGTTATTCCAAGTATATAATTATTTGTTAAAATATTAATTATTTTAACTTAAATTATATTTATTAAATTTTTGGAATAATAGTTAACACAACATATTTTAACTTGATACTTTTCAAGTATTTATTCACGTATTTCCTTCCCAAGGATGGGAGTTTTTGTGTTCGTATTCTCATTCTTGTATATTTTTGCCATGTAACGGTGTCGTATTCCGGAGTGTATTTATACGTACGAAAATACGTATCTTTATTGTATTCATTAAGTATTCTTATACTTAATTTCGTATTAATTTTTCCGGAATATTATCTTTAATAAAAGTTCACCAATATATATTTCCAAAATACATATTGTAATAAATATTATTTAGAAAAGTTACTTATAATTTTTCTTTGGCAAAAATATTTGTATCTTTTCATAAGTTTAAAAAATAATATATTTTCAAGTCTAACTTGGAAAATATATATAAACTTATTCTTCTCCAAAAATGATATATTTCATATTTATTCGAGAAAATATATCTTCCACCTCAAAAATATTGTATTTCGTGTTTGTGTAACAAAATATATATTTCTTAATAATATATTTTCTAAAAATCTCAAGAAAACTATATATTCATACATGCCAAAAATAATATATTTTTTCCCTTGTCAAAAATATGATATAACTTTGTAGTAATTGTAAAAATCATATTTTTGTTTCCTTGGCGTCCAAAATATTATTTACCAAAAATATACTTGCGAATAAATTTCCGGAATATTCTTGTGAGCTATATTCCTTGGTTTGGTTTCACCAATATTTTGTGTATAACCTGTATATTTATTCCTTGGAATTTTGGTAATATTTTGGATTGTAATTCTTGGTATTTTGATGTGTTATATTATTTCAAGTCCTAAAATAATATAACTAATACACAAAGTATACAAATAATCACACACATGGTGTCTTCTAAATATATATTTCTTAAATACATACTTAGTCACTTTTATTTATAAAAACCAACCTCCAATATTTATATTTTTGTGATAAAAAATTATGGCAAAGTCTTTGTAACAATTTATGGTTTAAAATACACTTGTAAATACTTGTTTAGAAATATTTTTCTAAGTGTTTAAATTTTTAGAAAATTTTACCATAGTTTCCCCTAAAAATGGAGGTTTCCATGCTTTCAAGTATATCATTTTCTTTTGTAAAAATCATCACAATCAACCAATAATCAACAATAACCAAACTACACTTACCAATCTTGCCAAATAAAGCACTATCTAACACTTCATGAACTTGAATATTTGTAAAAATTTGTAGTAACTTACTAGTGTTCTTAGTAAGCCTTGTTACCTTCTAAAGTGTGATTGATTCTTTGAAAACTTCATTTTTAAAGAATATGGATCTTTACAACTTGTATTTATATTTTTCAAAAATGTTTCTTCTTTGATTTTTCTTGTTAACAACATATCTCTACACTTGTTTTAACACTAAAAATAAGGTTTGTTTATGTAAGAATAAAGAGTTAGAAAAAAACTTATATTTTTAATTTGGTTTCTTTAGAAATCATCCATAAATATTTAGATCTACAAGTATTACAACTTACTTTGATCATTATTTTTCAAGAAAACCACATTTTCTTTCAAGTTCATGTTCTATGTGTGGATGATCTATTATCCTACAACATTTCTATTCTCTCATCTTGCTAGATTATGTTTTTAATCATGATCTAGCAAGATCATATGATGATCTACATCATATACATGAACAAACAACAATCATCAAGCAAATCAACACATAAACACATGATTCCTTCATGATTTCTTATAACTTTAAGCTTATGTTCGTGTTTCATCTTCTTGTTTCTTTAGTGTTCTTCGTGATAATCATCTTGTATCATCTTTTAACCACTTAAAATAGTTGTAAAATAGCAAGATCAAGGTTCTTACCACTAGCATAAGGCTAGGGATGATCAAGAGAAGAAAACAAGTGGATAAAAGCAAACGGTGAAGGTCCTTGAACTTCTGAAAGCTCCTAGCTTCTCTATGCACCTTCTAACATCTTTGTATATGTGTGAAATGTATGAAGAATGATTGATGATGGTGATGGTGTTTGTGCTTGATCTCGGCCGAAGGGAGGCAAGGGAGAAGAGAGAAAAATGTGTGTTTTAGTGTGTGAGAGATATGATGTTCATGTGCTTATGGTTATACTTATAACCCATTCATAGCATTCCTCCATTGTATAATATGTTTTAAAAAGTAGTAACAAGATCTAATATAATATATAGATAAAATCTTGAAGTGGGGCCCTTGTTGGCCGATCATAGGTGGGGGGGAGGGGTAGTAGACTAGGTTCCAACCAATTAGTTAGGTTATGTTTAGATTGTCACACCCTGGCTTTGCGGAAGCGTGGTCAATTTGGTGTGACTTCTTAATACCATAGCTTAACCATAACAAAGCTATATGAATTAAAATCATGCAAGATCATCCATTTAATTAAGTTTTAAAAACCAAGTACAATAACTTTGTCTTAACGGAAACGCATCCTAACGGCATAAACATTGTTCAAAAACATAAATTTCAACATAAGCATAGTTTAAGGACTATGACTTGTCCAGGAAAGAGTCACATTCCCTAAACCCGGATGACCTCGTAACTAGTGCAGCGGGAAAACGTGTCATACCGCGCCAGATCCTTTAATTCCCTGAAATACATGTAAGTTGAAAAATCAACAATAATGTTGAGCGAGTTCATGTGTAAGTGAGTAAATAAACCTTTGTAAGTATAAAAATCCTGGTATGTAGCAAATAAGGGAATTGAGATCACCAATGGTTTGCAAGGCCACTGATATATGTGAAGTGCAAGTAGGGAGACTCAAACCTAGCAGATTTTGCCACGGCATTAGTATGTGGACAAAGTCACCCCGAGGTCCGTTTCTAGTTTGGCCTGGGGCTGGGCTCGCTACACCCAGATAGATCTACCGCTCCTGTCCCTCGGTCCTACCATGAGGACTAATGGCCTCATGTTGCTCCTACCCACTCACATGATCTAAGTAGTAAACCTCCTTACGCTAACCATACCATGTATAAAGTACTTGTAATCAAAGTAACATGTATTTCACCCCCGTAGTTTAGAAAACTGAAAAACAGTTAAGAGAAAAAAGGGACATGAACTCACAGTGGTGCGTCTCTACCAAGTATGCCTCCAAATCAATCAGCTGTATGACGACCTACACGTACTAACTCTATTAGACGGACGGCCGTGCCTTAGCTTTATGGTTTAAGTTTTCGGGAAATAGTTAGGCAACTATTTCGTGTTTACATTCTGTATATACTTGGTAGTCATTTTCCTTCCCAAGGATGGGGGATTTAATACATGTGCGTTCGTATAATTCGGATTACTCTATTAAGTCTCACTTAATATATTTTATTCCTAACTCCAAAATATAAGTATTCTTCCCAAAAATATTATATTTTAATACATGTGATTTTCCCAAAATGATACTTAGTAATATTATTTTTACCCTAAAAATAATATTTACGCAGTTCACAAAATAATCATAAACACTTATACAAGTGATGTTGTGAAAAATATATACTAAATATATTTATGTATCACGTTTTATTTTGTGAAATCCCACCTCCGATATTTTGTAAATAAAGTCGTGGCGAAATCTATAATTTGAAAACAAGTCGAAAAGTATTTCTAACACTTATAGTGAAAATAATTCTAAGTGTTAGGTTTTAGAAAAATTTCGCCAGAGTTTCCTCTGTAACTGGAGGTGGCCACGCTTTTAAGCGTATCATTTTCTTTTATAAATCAAACCAACAATCTTTTCGTTCAATCAAAACAATGTCCAAAACAACAAACTAGTAAATAAATATGTTCATCGCATAAATTACATGAACTTGCGTTTTATCCAAGATTATAAAGTAAATCCCATTACTTTTAGTGGATCTTTATATAAAACAATCCGATTTCATACAAACCTCGTTTTTAAAGAAATTCCATCTTTACAACTTCTTGTAAAATTTGACAAAACTAGTTCTTTGTCGAAACTTAGTGTTACACAAGTATTTACACACTTGTGTGTTCTAAAAACCATTCGTGTTAGTGTAAGATCCGTCTTTAAAGTATGTTTTTCTCTTGACACTTGGTCCTTTGTAAATACCACTCGTAGATCCGTAGATCTACTAGTTTTAAACACTATTTTACAAACAAAATCGCTTTTACACAAGTTCATGATTCGTGTGTGGTAGAGTTTCATCCTTTAACCCTTGTTACTTCTAAAGCAACCTTATGTCATGATCCAAGGTCATGACCAACCCGGGTTAAATGACGATCCGAGCTACCACAACATAGATCGGGTCCAAATAGTCACACAAATCAATTACTACAAGTTTTACACAACAAACAAGCTTTTAACCACCACTTTTAGTGTTTTAAGTAGACTTTTGTGTGTCATCTTGTATGTTAACGAGTTTTAACCGTTACAAATCATATTAACCACTTCAAAATAGTTCGAGTAGGTGATTTAAGTAACATACCACTAGCTCGAGGCTAGGGAAGAATCTAAGCGTAAATAGGGTGGATAAAAGCAAGAGAATGAGGTCCTTCAAGCTCCGAGTGCACCAAGACTCCTTATACGTGATCCTTAATGCTTGTGTGCCCTTGGAAATGGTTGAACAAAATCGAAAAATGGTTGGGTGTGGGGGGATGTCTTCGGCCGAGAGCTCCAAGGAAGAGAGGAGAGTGTGTTTGTTGATTTGTGTTGAGTGAAAGTGATTATGTGCCATAACATGAACTTATAGACAATTAGTTAGAGTATTAACCAAAGGATCATATGTATGCAAGATACTAAACATGTTAGATTAAAATATTCATCACAAGGACAAGGGTGTCCCCCCTCTTGGGGACGGTTTGTAATGGGGGGGGGGGGTCTAGTTCGATTCCAACCAACTAGTTAGACATTAGTTAGGTTAATATAGTTAAGTTTAGGGATTAACCCGGTTAGTTGTGTGTTGTGCTTAATGGCGGGTGTTAGGGTATTCAGGGACCCTAACTGGCTCAGAAAAGATAAACAATGAAAATGACAATATTTTCATGTTCCGGGTAAAGTCCGGTTGTTCGGTTGGATAGTAATCCGTTAAAGTGCTTAACAAAGCTTTAAAGTGTCGTTATTACCCTTTTTAGTGACACAACTCATTTCTGACACTTTGGAAAGTGTCTAGTAATATTTTTCTCATGTTTTGGCACTTTATTAGTTAGCTAAAAGCTGAATTATTTATTAAAGTGCTGAGTCTTTGTGCTTAGAGCACGTTTTAGGCACATCCAGTCATTGTAACTTATTCCTAGAGACGCAGTTCTACAACCCTTGTATCCCTACACTCACCACTAGTGTAGCAAAATATTTCTGGCTCATACAGGCCTTAGAGGCAGTGTCTGCCTGATGCTGGCTTCATCAGCATGTTCAATAGGTTATCCGTTTATAGTGCTACTGTGCTTTTTGTGCATCATGTGTGTCACTAAAGTTCAGCATGTAAATAATGTAGTGACAGTAAGTAAAGTATGATGCAAGTAAGTTCATGTATCAGTAATCAAGTAGCAGTTCAGTAGTAATTTCAAACAAGCACAGTAATTAAGCAGTAATTAATTATTAATTAAGTCGTACGGATACCTGGTTTAGTGAGGGTTGTCACATTCTCCCCCCGTTAGAAAAATTTCGTCCCGAAATTTTAAGTTCTGCTTGTAGATGCAGGGTTCTTAGGAAATAGGTGGGGGTATTTCTCTTTCATCTGGTCCTCACGCTCCCAGGTGTATTCAGGACCATGTCTGGCATTCCAACGAACTTTGACGAGCTTGACACTGCTCCGGCGGGTCTTGTTTACTTTCCAATCTGTAACCTCAACCGGTTCTTCAACGAAATGGAGCGTGTCGTCAACATGAACCTCGTCGATGGGAATGGCAATGTTATCTTGAGTTGGACTTTTCTTCAGGTTGGATACATGAAAGGTATCGTGAACTGAATGAAGTTCAGCAGGTAAGTCCAGCTTGTATGCTACTAGTCCTATTCTTTCCAAAATTCTGAAAGGACCAATGTAGCGCGGATTTAACTTCCCACGCTTTCCGAAGCGTGCCACACCCTTCCAGGGTGAAACTTTCAATAAAACCATTTCTCCAACTTGAAATTCCAAGTGTTTCCGGGTTGGATCCGCATAGGCTTTCTGTCTGTGGCGAGCTGCTTCAATGCGTTTTAGAATCTGCGCAATCTTGTCTGTCGTCTTTTGGACGATTTCGGGACCAGCAAGCTGTCTATCACCTGCGTCAGCCCAGCATAGGGGTGATCGACACTTGCGTCCGTAAAGGGCTTCAAATGGCGCGACACCAATACTGGTGTGGTAGCTGTTGTTGTATGAAAATTCGACCAAAGGCAAATGCTTGTCCCAGCTACCGCCCAAATCCATAACACACGCTCTCAGCATGTCTTCCAAAGTCTGTATCGTTCGCTCGCTTTGACCGTCAGTTTGCGGATGAAACGCAGTGCTCAGATTCAATTGCGAGCCAAAAGCTTCTTGGAAGGATTGCCAAATCCTTGATATGAACCTTCCGTCTCTATCAGAGATGATTGAGAGGGGCACTCCATGACGTGCGACGATCTCTCTCATGTATATTTCGGCCAACTTTCTCGTATTATCCTTCTCTCTGATAGGTAAGAAGTGTGCTGACTTCGTTAATCGGTCCACTATTACCCAAATAGTGTCATGGCCTCTTGGCGTTCTTGGCAACTTTGTAACAAAATCCATTGAGATTTGTTCCCATTTCCACTTGGGAATCTCGGGTTGTTGCAGAAGTCCTGAGGGCTTCTGGTATTCCGCTTTCACCTTAGCACACGTTAAACACTTGCTCACATAAACAGCAACATCGCCTTTCATCCTAGGCCACCAATAATAATCTTTGAGATCCTGATACATCTTATCCGCTCCAGGATGGATAGAGTACCGCGACTTGTGAGCTTCATCGAAAATAACCTTCCTTAAACCTCCAAACAAAGGAACCCATATCCTTTTCTCAAAACATAACGTTCCTTCCTCGTTTGGCACCAATAGCTTCTCCATCCCATGGAGATATTCTTCTTCAAGGTTTCCTTCCTTGAGAGCTTCTTTCTGCGCGGCACGAATGCGCAAGGAAAGATTGGTTCGGATAATCATTTCTAAAGCCCTAACCCTTATGGGCTTGATCCTCTCCTTTCGACTTAGGGCATCGGCGACCACATTCGCCTTCCCTGGATGATACTTTATCTCGCAGTCGTAGTCATTCAGCAACTCAACCCATCGTCTCTGCCTCATATTCAGCTCCTTTTGATTGAATATGTGTTGTAGGCTCTTGTGATCTGTAAAAATTGTACACTTTGTACCATAAAGGTAGTGTCTCAAGATCTTTAATGCAAAAACCACTGCGCCAAGTTCCAAATCATGTGTGGTATAGTTCTTTTCGTGTACTTTCAATTGACGCGATGCGTAAGCAATAACCTTTTGGCGTTGCATCAACACGCAACCCAATCCTTGATGCGAAGCGTCACAGTATACCACGAAATCATCTGTACCTTCTGGTAGTGCTAAGATTGGCGCATTGCAGAGCTTATCCTTCAATATCTGGAACGCTTCTTCCTGTTTGATTTCCCAATCAAACTTCTTATCTTTCTGCGTGAGGAGCGTCAATGGCTGAGCGATCTTTGAAAAATCCTCAATGAATCTTCGATAATAGCCAGCCAAACCCAAGAACTGTCGAATCTCGGTTGGCGTCTTTGGCGTTTCCCAATTCCTGATCGCTTCGATCTTGGTTGGATCCACATGGATTCCATCTCCATTTACCACATGTCCAAGAAATTGGACTTCACGTAGCCAAAACTCGCACTTAGAGAACTTGGCATACAACTGTTCTTTCTTCGACAGCTCCAAAATAGCTCTTAAATGCTGTTCGTGCTCAGCCTTTGTTCTTGAATAAATCAAGATGTCGTCGATAAACATAATCACGAACTTGTCCAAGTACGGCTTGCAGACTCTATTCATCAAGTCCATAAAGACAGCAGGTGCGTTTGTCAAACCAAACGGCATAACAAGGAACTCGTAGTGTCCATAACGAGTTCTGAAGGCTGTCTTCGGGATACTTTCCTCTTGTATCCTTAACTGATGGTATCCAGATCGAAGATCGATCTTTGAATAAAAGCTTGAACCTTGCAGTTGATCAAACAGATCATCAATCCTTGGCAGAGGGTATCTATTCTTGATCGTCAGCTTGTTCAACTCCCGGTAGTCGATGCACATCCGAAAACTACCGTCCTTTTTCTTGACAAACAGGACCGGAGCTCCCCAAGGCGAGAAGCTTGGTCGGATAAATCCCTTGTCTAACAACTCTTGAAGTTGTGTCGACAGTTCTTGCATCTCAGACGGGGCAAGTCTATAAGGTGCCTTAGCCACAGGCGCGGCGCCTGGAACTAAGTCAATGCGGAACTCTACTTGTCTCTGAGGTGGCAGTCCAGGTAAGTCCTCTGGGAAGACTTCTGGATATTCCCTCACGACAGGGATGTCTTCTATTCTCGGCTCAGCAGCCTTCTTATCCACAATGTGTGCCAGGAAGGCAACACATCCCTTCTGCAAACACTTTCGCGCTTTCAGGCAGCTGATAATCCTTAACGGCATCTCACGCTTCTCCCCGTGAACCACAATTATTTCGCCATCTTCGGTTGGGATACGAACGACCTTTTCGTGACAAACTATTTCTGCCTCGTTGCTTGATAACCAATCCATTCCTACCACCACGTCGAAGCTTCCCAACTGGACTGGTAGTAGATCCAAAGCAAACTCACGCTCTCCCAATTCGATCACACAACCTCGGATAACTTCATTGGCTTCTACTAACTTCCCATTGGCCAATTCGATTGAGTATGGAATATCTAACTTATTAGCGGCTAAACCAAGCATATTCTTAAATTCTAACGACACGAAGCTATAATCGGCACCAGTATCAAATAAAACGGATGCATAGCGTTGATTTACAGGGAACGTACCAGTAACGACATTGGGATCCTGGCACGCTTCCCTCGCTTCGATTTGGAACACTCTTCCGCGGGCTTGGTTCAACTCTGGGCAGTTCTTCTTAAAATGCCCAATATCACCGCAGTTAAAGCATCCAAGTCTTTGCCCGTTTCCACCTCCATTTCCAGCTTGGTTGTGGTTTTGGTTCGTATTACCAGCCTGATTCGCATTGTTGCCTCGATTACCATTTCCTCCATTGTTCCCCTGTGGGCGATTTCCATTACCACCACGATTATTATTTCTATTCCCAAATCCTCCTTGGCCTCCCCGGCCAGCACTAGCCCAACAAGAATCCTTCAAGTGGCCCGGCTTTCCACATGCTTCGCATACTTTCACACTACAATGGCCAGTATGGTGGCGTTGACAGGTATTACACTTGGGCTGGGTGCCCTGATATCCTTTTCCTTTCTTTCCACTACCAGCTGTAACCTGAGCTGGCGTGCCTGATCCTCCTTTCTTAACCGCCACACTGGCGCCCTGTTTGAAGTTTGAAAACTTCCGTTTGTTACCTCCTGATGACTCGACGTGAGTCTCTTTCTTCTTAGGCTCAGCATCATCAAACTTGTTCAGGCGAATGGCCTCCTCTGTGAGAGCCACGCTCAAATAGATTGCCTCAGTAATTGTCGCAGGCTTGGATGAGGTCACCATGCTTATGATTTGAGGAGCTAATCCCCAAATGAAACGTTCAATCCGCTTGAACTCCGGAGTGACCATGTAGGGTACCACATGCGATAAGTCATGGAACCTTTGAACGTATTCTGCGATCTTTGGGCCTTCCATTTTCAAATTCCAGAACTCGGTTTCCAATCTTTGGATTTCCGCGCGAGAGCAGTACTTTTTGCGCATAAGTTCCTTCAGCTCGGTCCAGGTTAGCGCGTAGGCAGCAGCTTCACCAAGTGTCTGTACTTGCAAATTCCACCAAGAGAGGGCTCCATCCAAGAATAGCCCTGAGATATAGGTGACTTGCTGATCTAGTGCGCATTTGCTCATGCGAAGAACAGATTCAGTTTTCTCAGCCCAACGAACAAAGGCGATAGCTCCTCCTGTGCCATCAAAGTTGACCGGTTTGCTGTCT
Source organism: Helianthus tuberosus (assembly GCA_030545235.1). NCBI lineage: Eukaryota > Viridiplantae > Streptophyta > Magnoliopsida > Asterales > Asteraceae > Helianthus > Helianthus tuberosus. The sequence continues at coordinate 37,760,614 of CM060382.1, read as the reverse complement.
AGAAACTGCTTGTAGGTGCACCCTGCACATACATTGTAACACGTGAACGGCATTAGCATCTTTGCTAAAGATATCCAATTAGGTCATGGTATGTCTAAATGACTCAGTATTACCATGAGGTGGATTGTTGTTGCCATTGTTGTTGAGCTGCTTCCGCTAGGTCCTCCTTGCGAAGCGGCGTATTGTGCGATGGCAGCAACGATGATTTGCTGGAGTTCTTCCTCATTGGTGGGCATCGGTGTTTGACGTCTCGGCGGCATCTTCTAAAAGATGGGTTCACGTCGGTCAGGCCATAATAAAGATCCCATATTATAAACATACGCTTTATAGTAATAGTACATAACATCTCATGTTATATTCACATCAATTACACAACATCCCATGTCACAAACATCAATCACACAACATCCCATGTCACAAACATCAATCACACAACATCCCATGTCATAGAATATAAATAACCAAATCAAGCATCAAATATGATGAGAATACTGCGATTGCCATATATTGAGACCACATAGTAAGCGTACAAGTACATCACAGTGTCATGCAACATCAGTCGACTAAGGGCTACATCACCCTAGTCCAAAAACTATATCAAATCAGTGTCAATACATCAAATACATGTCAACAAAAGTCAGAATCATAATGTAGTCTCCAAAAATGCTGTGCAGTCAAAAGCAATCGCCGTCTTCTCACCAATGTCTACCTATACGGTACTGAAGAACTCTACACGGATGGCGGTGGGGGAGGGGGAAAGTGAGTGTAAAACAAGCGACGCAAATGGAGCCAGTCCTCCTCCATGGCTCTCTGGGTACGTAAGAATGAAGCAACCTGCTGCTCAAGGGCAAAAAGGCGTGCAGCATAGTCTGGTGGTAAAGGTCGAGGGTGCTGCAACGGAGAGTGGGTCTGACCCTGGCACTGACACAGCGGTGGCTGAGCTCTCTCAAGCTCCTGAATGCGCTGCGTGTGTGCCTCGTGCTGGGCGACAAAAGACATCAAAACGTCCTCAATAGTATACCCCATGTGGAACGAATGGTAGGGGTCGGTCGGTGGCATAGCAGAAAGGGACGACCAGAGAAACGGCTCCCTGGTGGGATCAAAAGGTGCCACATGAAATGGAGAAACAGGGGGAACAGTAGCAGACGGTGGTATAACAGGGATAGATACCGGTACATGTCCAAATGGGTGAGCCGAAGAACCTTCTCCAGGCCGCGCTGGAGGTGTGTACTGTGCGAATGAAAAAGAGAAATCAACGTGACGGGTATCAGTGATCTGAGGGGGAATAGGTGGGACCTCGTCATCAGCAGGAATCCACCCACACTGGGCGTGCTCGTCTCGTGGGTCCACCTGTGCCTCAAAAAGTGCTCGATCAAACTGAACTGGCATAGGATCATGGTGAGGTGCAACAAGAGGGTCAACTGGTGCATCAGCAATAAGTGGGGGATCAACAAGATCAGCAGCAATGACATGATCGCCCTCCAACAACGGAGCATCTATAGGATGATTATCAATAGGTGGGTCAACAAAGACAGGCTTAATAAGCATGCCAGCATGAGCAGGGTCATGCTCAAGTACTGGGTCAGGAGCAGCCACTGGTTCAAGGGCCATGGCAGGCTCGGGATCATCAAAAGCCATCTCAAAATCAAACTCGGGATCGATGGGATCAACTGGGTCAACTGGGTCGACTGGATCCTCCATAGGCTGATCCATGGGGTATAAACTCTATATCCTCATCTAAGTCGAATCCTGGGGGAAAGACAGGATCGGAATCCTCCACATCATCGTGGTCGAAAGTAAAACTAGGAATAGGGGCAACAGAGGATGCCTGGTCGGGATCTGATCCATGAGAAAAGTGCTGCGCACTCTGAGTGTGTGAAGGTGCGGAAGCCACAGACTCGAAGGAGTCTGGGACCGGAGAGTGAGCAGGTGACTCCTCGGCGGGAGCATCTGCGATCATCAAGAGATCACCAGCAGCAAGAAGGGCCTCGCCCTGAACATCCTCCTCTAAGGGCTCATCATCAAACAGATCGACGCCGTCATCATCGTCGGCGTCGAGAAGCAGATCGTAAGCAGGATAAACAGCTAAGGGTATGGGAGCAGGGATCTCCACTAACGGTAGGTCCCCGGCCAAAGGGCCATCAGCGAGCTCATCAGCACCATCAGGTAAAGCAAAGGGCTGAAAGTCGTCCTCGTCCGTGCTAGTAACGTCGGATGTGTGGACCTCATGCTCTGAAGACTCTAGGTCATCTGATACTATAGGTCTAGGTCCTGTGGTGTCTGAATCACCTGTGCCAGAGGTGTCCATGGTGTCTGTAACATAAACACAAACATGCACAAACAGTCAATCATACTATCAAATAATCACATAAGTCACCAAGTAAGCATTCAAATAATTCTCCTAGTCCCACTAGCCTCCCAGCCTCCCAGACTGCTCTTCCTAGTCCCACTAGCCAATTCTCCTAGTCCCACTAGCCAATTCTCCCAGCCTCTCAGACTGCTCTTCCTAGTCCCACTAGCCAATTCTCCCAGCCTCTCAGACTGCTCTTCCTAGTCCCACTAGCCAATTCTCCCAGCCTCTCAGACTGCTCTTCCTAGTCCCACTAGCCAACTACCTCGGCCTCTCAGACCGAGCCTCAGCCTCTCAGACTGAGCCTATAAATAATAAATAAAATGTGCTCAACATTTGTTTATAAAAAGTTTTGGATCTGGACTTAAGTGGTATGCAGTAAAAATGTTTTCGTGAGAGCCCTAGTGATCATAGTCTAGACTCGAGAAAGAATCCTAGTTCGCTATGATCAGAGCTCTGATACCAAGCTGTCACACCCTGGCTTTGCGGAAGCGTGGTCAATTTGGTGTGACTTCTTAATACCATAGCTTAACCATAACAAATCTATATGAATTAAAATCATGCAAGATCATCCATTTAATTAAGTTTTAAAAACCAAGTACAATAACTTTGTCTTAACGGAAACGCATCCTAACGACATAAACATTGTTCAACAACATAAATTTCAACATAAGCATAGTTTAAGGACTATGACTTGTCCAGGAAAGAGTCACATTCCCTAAACCCGGATGACCTCGTAACTAGTGCAGCGGGAAAACGTGTCATACCGCGCCAGATCCTTTAATTCCCTGAAATACATGTAAGTTGAAAAATCAACAATAATGTTGAGCGAGTTCATGTGTAAGTGAGTAAATAAACCTTTGTAAGTATAAAAATCCTGGTATGTAGCAAATAAGGGAATTGAGATCACCAATGGTTTGCAAGGCCACTGATATATGTGAAGTGCAAGTAGGGAGACTCAAACCTAGCAGATTTTGCCACGGCATTAGTATGTGGACAAAGTCACCCCGAGGTCCGTTTCTAGTTTGGCCTGGGGCTGGGCTCGCTACACCCAGATAGATCTACCGCTCCTGTCCCTCGGTCCTACCATGAGGACTAATGGCCTCATGTTGCTCCTACCCACTCACATGATCTAAGTAGTAAACCTCCTTACGCTAACCATACCATGTATAAAGTACTTGTAATCAAAGTAACATGTATTTCACCCCCGTAGTTTAGAAAACTGAAAAACAGTTAAGAGAAAAGGGGGACATGAACTCACAGTGGTGCGTCTATACCAAGTATGCCTCTAAATCAATCAGCTGTATGACGACCTACACGTACTAACTCTATTAGACGGACGGCCGTGCCTTAGCTTTATGGTTTAAGTTTTCGGGAAATAGTTAGGCAACTATTTCGTGTTTACATTCTGTATATACTTGGTAGTCATTTTCCTTCCCAAGGATGGGGGATTTAATACATGTGCGTTCGTATAATTCGGATTACTCTATTAAGTCTCACTTAATATATTTTATTCCTAACTCCAAAATATAAGTATTCTTCCCAAAAATATTATATTTTAATACATGTGATTTTCCCAAAATGATACTTAGTAATATTATTTTTACCCTAAAAATAATATTTACGCAGTTCACAAAATAATCATAAACACTTATACAAGTGATGTTGTGAAAAATATATACTAAATATATTTATGTATCACGTTTTATTTTGTGAAATCCCACCTCCGATATTTTGTAAATAAAGTCGTGGCGAAATCTATAATTTGAAAACAAGTCGAAAAGTATTTCTAACACTTATAGTGAAAATAATTCTAAGTGTTAGGTTTTAGAAAAATTTCGCCAGAGTTTCCTCTGTAACTGGAGGTGGCCACGCTTTTAAGCGTATCATTTTCTTTTATAAATCAAACCAACAATCTTTTCGTTCAATCAAAACAATGTCCAAAACAACAAACTAGTAAATAAATATGTTCATCGCATAAATTACATGAACTTGCGTTTTATCCAAGATTATAAAGTAAATCCCATTACTTTTAGTGGATCTTTATATAAAACAATCCGATTTCGTACAAACCTCGTTTTTAAAGAAATTCCATCTTTACAACTTCTTGTAAAATTTGACAAAACTAGTTCTTTGTCGAAACTTAGTGTTACACAAGTATTTACACACTTGTGTGTTCTAAAAACCATTCGTGTTAGTGTAAGATCTGTCTTTAAAGTATGTTTTTCTCTTGACACTTGGTCCTTTGTAAATACCACTCGTAGATCCGTAGATCTACTAGTTTTAAACACTATTTTACAAACAAAATCGCTTTTACACAAGTTCATGATTCGTGTGTGGTAGAGTTTCATCCTTTAACCCTTGTTACTTCTAAAGCAACCTTATGTCATGATCCAAGGTCATGACCAACCCGGGTTAAATGACGATCCGAGCTACGACAACATAGATCGGGTCCAAATAGTCACACAAATCAATTACTACAAGTTTTACACAACAAACAAGCTTTTAACCACCACTTTTAGTGTTTTAAGTAGACTTTTGTGTGTCATCTTGTATGTTAACGAGTTTTAACCGTTACAAATCATATTAACCACTTCAAAATAGTTCGAGTAGGTGATTTAAGTAACATACCACTAGCTCGAGGCTAGGGAAGAATCTAAGCGTAAATAGGGTGGATAAAAGCAAGAGAATGAGGTCCTTCAAGCTCCGAGTGCACCAAGACTCCTTATACGTGATCCTTAATGCTTGTGTGCCCTTGGAAATGGTTGAACAAAATCGAAAAATGGTTGGGTGTGGGGGGATGTCTTCGGCCGAGAGCTCCAAGGAAGAGAGGAGAGTGTGTTTGTTGATTTGTGTTGAGTGAAAGTGATTATGTGCCATAACATGAACTTATAGACAATTAGTTAGAGTATTAACCAAAGGATCATATGTATGCAAGATACTAAACATGTTAGATTAAAATATTCATCACAAGGACAAGGGTGTCCCCCCTCTTGGGGACGGTTTGTAATGGGGGGGGGGGGGGTCTAGTTCGATTCCAACCAACTAGTTAGACATTAGTTAGGTTAATATAGTTAAGTTTAGGGATTAACCCGGTTAGTTGTGTGTTGTGCTTAATGGCGGGTGTTAGGGTATTCAGGGACCCTAACTGTCTCAGAAAAGATAAACAATGAAAATGTCAATATTTTCATGTTCCGGGTAAAGTCCGGTTGTTCGGTTGGATAGTAATCCGTTAAAGTGCTTAACAAAGCTTTAAAGTGTCGTTATTACCCTTTTTAGTGACACAACTCATTTCTGACACTTTGGAAAGTGTCTAGTAATATTTTTCTCATGTTTTGGCACTTTATTAGTTAGCTAAAAGCTGAATTATTTATTAAAGTGCTGAGTCTTTGTGCTTAGAGCACGTTTTAGGCACATCCAGTCATTGTAACTTATTCCTAGAGACGCAGTTCTACAACCCTTGTATCCCTACACTCACCACTAGTGTAGCAAAATATTTCTGGCTCATACAGGCCTTAGAGGCAGTGTCTGCCTGATGCTGGCTTCATCAGCATGTTCAATAGGTTATCCGTTTATAGTGCTACTGTGCTTTTTGTGCATCATGTGTGTCACTAAAGTTCAGCATGTAAATAATGTAGTGACAGTAAGTAAAGTATGATGCAAGTAAGTTCATGTATCAGTAATCAAGTAGCAGTTCATTAGTAATTTCAAACAAGCACAGTAATTAAGCAGTAATTAATTATTAATTAAGTCATACGGATACCTGGTTTAGTGAGGGTTGTCACATAGATTCCAAGCATATAGTTAGGGACTTGGTTACTAGATATTTTTATTGTGTGTTATGATGTTCGGGGACCATAACTAGCTTGGTAATGTTAAAACAGTGCTTCTAGTGCAAATTTGATGTTTCGGGTAGTGTCCGGTTGTTCGGTTGGTTACCGGTTGGTTAAGGTGCTAAACTATGCAGTTTAGTGTGCTTTATGTTATCTTTTGTGACAGTTTTGATTCCCAACACTTAGGAAAGCATTCAGGACCATTTAACCTTATTTCTGCATAATATTAGTGTGTTTAAATGCTGAATTTTGCTGAATCCTGCAGAATTCTGCAGTTTATGTGAGTTTTAGGCACTTTCCGGCACTTAAACTATCACTAGGAAGGCAGTTTTGTGATCCTTACTTTCCTACACACTATACTAGTGTAATACTTAGTTTCTGGCCCATTCTGTGTCTCAATACAATGTTTGTCTATCTACTGAACTCTGTCAGCATTTTTCTGATTTGCCGGATAACTGTGCTTACTGTGTTTCGTGCATCCTTTGAGTCAATAAAGTTCTCATGCAATAATGACATGACTTTAAGCAATGTATGATGCACATGTATGTATATGGTAATAATCAGAAGCAATTCAAGTAAATGAATTGTAATTTAGCACAGTCATTAAGCACTAATCATTATTTAATAATTGTACGGATGTATGCAAATTTGTTAGTTGTCACAAATAAAGCTTTTATCAAGTAGTTCCTGGAGCTGACTCGAGAGTTCGCGCATTTCTGAGGGTGCGAGGCGATAAGGCGCCCTGGCAACGGGATTTGCTCTAGGAATGAGGTCGATTCAGAAATCGATATCACGAGTGGGAGGTAATCCTGGAAGGTCGTCAGGGAAAACGTTAGGAAACTCACGAACAACGGAGACCTGGTCTACCTTCTTAACTTCCTTTTTCTCTGCTACTACGATGTGTGCCAAGAAAGCTTGGTATTCCTTACGGAGATACTTGCTAGCTTGGACACTTGACATGAGTTGCAATCTCTTCGAAGCGACTTCACCATAAACACACAATTGATCACCGTTTGCGAGCGAGAAACGAATCATTTTGTCGAAGCAAACAATTTCAGCATGATTCTCCCGAAGGAAATCCATGCCTACTATGACATCAAAGCTACCGAGTTGCATCGGAATGAGATTAATCAGGAAAACGTGGCCGTTGAGATCGAGAGTACAGTCACGTAGAACAGAACTGACGGTGATGTTCCTTCCGGTGGCAACTTCTACATCGAAGGTTGATGGGAGGTTCACGCGCTTACGATTAAGGAGTTTTTCGAATTCGAACGATACAAAACAGTTATCGGCTCCAGTATTAAATAAACACGAAGCATATATACCATTTACGAGAAACGTACCGTTAACCACATTGTTGTCTGCCTGGGCCTGACGGGCGTTGATGTTGAAAACGCGCCCGCGGGCTGCTTGCTGAGCTGGCTGCTGCTGCTGCTGTTGTGCTGGTTGCTGCTGTTGTGGCTCTTGTTTCACCACTTGGTTCGGGCACATGTTTGCAAAGTGGTTGGAATCACCACACGCAAAGCAAGCTATAGCGTGGATCGCGGGTGTAGGAGCCGCTTGTTGGCCTTGAGGAGCAGGGAGTAGAGCTTGTTGAGCAGTAGCTTGACCTTGAAATGGAGCTGGAGCTTGTCGAGAACCATTGCGGCAGTTGGCGGTGAAATGACCGTACATGTTGCAATGTACACAGAATCTGCAAGCGATACCAACCGGGTGGTGATAGGTGCAAGTAGGGCATAGCGGATGTGGCCCAGTGTATGCAGGCTTTGCTGGCTGTGCATTTGCCACAGGCGCCGCTGCTTGGCGATGTTGAGGTTGCGGTTGGGTTGGTACAACTTGAAGTGGTGTGGCAGTAACTGCGCTGTTCTTGTTGCTGGAGCTGCTGTTGTTCTTCCTCTTGCGTTGTGATAGCTTTGTAGATTGCGGTGCGATGGCGGTGGTTTCAGCGGTGGTTGCAGTGGTTGAAACAACGGTGACTTGATGCAGATTCTTGGAGACTTTATCCCAGTACCCAGACTTAACTCGCTTATCATTGATCTCAGTAGCGAGTAAGTAGGTATCCTCAATCGTTGTTGTCTTTACAGCTTGAACGAAATCAGCCACGCAATCCGGAAGAGCACGGATGTACTTCTTGATGGAGATTTCGGGAGTCTTCACTTGATCTGGACAGATTATGCTTAGCTGCTTGAAGCGAGCAGTTAACCCAGCGTTGTCACCGTCCTTCTGCTTGATATGCCAGAATTCGTCCTCCAGCTTTTGGCGCTCGTGGGGGGGGGGGGGGGGGGCAGAACTCTTCCATCATAACGTCCTTCAACTCATCCCACATTAAGCCGTAAGCTGCATCATTTCTGCGTTTGTTTTTCTCAGCCGTCCACCAATCTAGAGCTCGGGATTGGAAGACGCCAGTGGCGTTGAGAGTACGGAGGTTATCAAGACAACCACTCTGACGCAGGGTGAATTCGATCGAATCAAACCATTGGAACATGGCCGTAGGCCCATCTTTACCAGTAAATTCTTTCGGTCCGCATGCTTTGAATTGCTTGAAGCTGAAAGCAGCTTTGGGAGAATCGGTCCGTGACTCTTCCGAAGACTTGCTTTCGTTTTCGTTCAGCTCACTGACGATCTGTGGAATAACTTTCACAATCTGACTTGCGACGAGAGAAGCGAGTCGCTTGTCAGCTTGTTTGCGTCTAGCGGCACGGGAATGAAGTGATCCAGTTGACGACATTGTCTGCAACAGACATCGTCACAGGACTCAAACTCAATTTCGATTATTCCTAGTTTAGTCTAGCGATTTATGTCGCAACCCCCGCCCCCTATCTGTCCCGGGAACGGGCGGCCGCGAGACTCAGTATTGGTGGTATCGGTGTTTATCAATTTGGCAGCGGAATTTACATCTGGACCGTAGTTAGGAAATATTTTATCAGAGTAAAACACCACATTTTATATAAATAAGCATATTAGGATAAAACCCAAGTTTTCATTACAAACTGATTTATAGGGGTAAATCCTATTTTACTTAAATAAAACATCTTCTTTATTTAGGTAACTTTTATAGCCACTTTCTCCAAGCCTTCAGTGCTGTCCAGCTGGCTTCTAGTTGGCTTTCACGTTTTGTTACCTGAAACGCGTTAAAAATATTTTGTCAATGGGAAATACTGGTGAGTGAATCCCAGTTTAATCAAGAAGAGTTTTATCAAATTTTCACAGTATTGAGAGCGATTACAATGTTTACATCTACACAATTACTCATTCAGTACTATCAATCCTGACTGGTGGGTCATATTACCCATTGGCTAACTCTTTGTCCAATGGTAACGTGTCTCACATTTTGTATACAAAACCCCAACATACCGCCAGTAATTGAAGAATTACAAAGACTCAATCACTGCTTAATCACATTGTAAAATAATTAAGGTTTTGTAAAAACAGTTTACAAAAAGGAGATTACTCACATTGCTGTCTTAGGTTTTTCTTAAGGATTTCCTGGTGATTATCTATAATTTACACAAATGCACACGCGTTAGTATAATAACCCAATATTTACATTAGTAATACTCTCCCCGAGACGGCATTCCAACGACTACGTCGGGCAGAACCACGACAGCCGTTACGGAACCCTGGATCAACCGGGCAGCGTATCTAATACGTAACCGGCGTCTGTTTTGTTGAGACAGCGCAGGAGCGGTCCCATAAATGACTTTCGGTATAGGATCCCGTCCGCCATCTCATAATTTATTGCTTTGTTCTAGATTTTTCTAGCTTCTGCCTTTCCGTCCGGAAGTTTTCCATGTTGCAGATACATGATGATCGGGGACATCCAGGATGGGTTGCCGATCTCTATGACGTTTACTTGTTTGAGAGGGACAGAAGGATTGGATAATACTTCAATGCGTACCTCTTTCGCTAGGTGCCTGAAGCTGGTGGCAGCTAATTTGCTTAGTGCATCCGCGTGCTTGTTTTCGCTTCTGTTTATGTGATTGACTTTGAACGTTTGGAATTGCCTGATTAACATCCGCGCTTGTTCCAGATATAGCGCCATAGATTCACCTTTCGCATCATAATGGCCATTAACTTGCTCAGCCACCAGGTTTGAATCAACATTAGCTTCGAGGTTTTTCGCTCCCATTTTAAGCGCTAAACGAAGGCCTGCTAGAAACGCTTCGTGTTCTGCTTCGTTGTTCATGCTCCGAAAATCCAGGCGTATCGCATATGTAAGTTCGTGATCATCTGGGCTGACCAACCAAAGACCCACGCCTGCTCCATCGTAATTAGAAGCTTCGTCTGTGTGTAGAGTCCAGACCCTATCGTCGAAAATGGGAACTGGGTTCTGGATTGCTTCACATTCTTGGACTTTGTCTATGGGGACTTCTGTAGCGAAATCTGCTAAAACTTGACCTTTAATTGCTGGTAGCGGTCTCTATAGGATATTGTATCCTCCCAGCTCAATAGCCCATTTAGCTAATCTTCCCGCCACATCGGGTTTGGATAGAATTTGCCCTAAGTGGTAATTAGTGAGAACTATGATGACATGACCAGAGAAATACCGACGTAAGCGCCGTGATGCATGTACCAGAGCGAGCACCAGTTTCTCTATCATTGAGTAGCGTGTCTCTGGGCCAGTGAGCATTTTGCTTATATAATAAATTGGAGTCTGAATGTTTTCTCGTTCCACCATTAACACTGCACATACCGCTACTTCCGCAGCGGATAAATATAAGATTAGTGGTTCTTTTTCTCACGGAGATGTTAGCGTTGGCAATTGAATTAAACATTCTTTCATTTGCTTGAACGCTACTTCCACTTCTGGTGTCCACTGAAAATGAGTTTTCTTGGCGCAGTTACGCAGTGTGCTAATGAACGGGTAAGACTTTGCAGCATAATTTACCAAGAATCTGTTCAAGGCTGCTAATCGCCCTGCGAGTCTTTGCATCTCTTTTATTGTTGTAGGTGACGGCATCATCTGGATAGCTTGCACTTTCTCTGGGTTTACTTTAAAACCATCTCTTGTCACTATAAAACCCAGAAATTTTCGTTCTTCCATCCCGAAGGAGCACTTCGTTGGGTTGAGCTTTAAGTTTACGCTGCGCAAAGAATCGAACGTGCACTGGATATTTGCAAGCATTGTTTCCTCTTCATGGCTCATGATGACGAGGTCATCCATGTATACTTCGACTGTTTTACCAATGTCTTCCCCGAAGACTGTATCCATTAAGCGCTGGTAAGTAGCTCCTGCGTTGCGGAGGCCAAAGGTCATTTTTGTGTAGCAGAAGATGCCCTTGTCCGTGCGGAAGGCAGTCTTGTCCTCGTCATCTTCTTTCATTTGGACCTGGTGGTAGCCCTTATAACAGTCAAGAAAGCACTTCCAGCGAAACGATGCCAGAGAGTCAACTTTTTTGTCTATCTCAGGAAGCGCATAGCAATCTTTCGGGCAGGCTTTATTTAAGTCTTTGAAGTCGACGCACATTTGCCATCCGCCACTGTGTTTTTGAACCATCACTGGGTTGGCGACCCAGGTGTGGTACTGGACTTCGCGCAAGATTCCGGCGTTAAGTAACTCCGTTACTTGTTCATTCATGGCTTCTGCTTTTTCGGCGCTGAGGCTGCGCCTTCCCTGCGCGACAGGCTCTGCGGAGGGCCGGATGTTCAGACAATGTTGCGCTATATCTCACGGAAGCCCAGTCATGTCTGCTGGACACCAGGCAAATATGTCCTTATTGTTGGACATTAATTCCTTTAATTGTATTCGTATTGTCGGTGAAATGGCGTGCCCTAGTAAGATGGTATGTTCTGGATATTCTTCGTTTAGGACCCATTTCTCCGGCTCTGTTGATGCTGAGGGCTTAGCCACTTTTGCTGGTGGCTCATCGTCGACGTACATAACCTCCTTGCTTGAGTATAGAATTGCGACTCCAGTTTCTGTTGGAAACCCGCATGCAGCATGTGGCATAGAAGTGATTATGCTGAATTCTCTCTGTGACCTTCTTCCTAGTAAAACATCGTGGCACGATGATTCCGGCATGACCATGAAATTTACTGTGACTGTGCGCGAGTGCTCACCATCTGATAGAGTCACAGGAAATGCAATTTGCCCTAATGGAAATACAGCTTCGTTGCAAAAACTGGTGAGAGGGAAATCAACCGGCTCTAGACGTGCTTTGTCCTCTGGAATGAGTTGTTTGAAACATTGCTCGTATATGATATCCATCGAGCTTCCTGGACGTATGTACATATAATCCGTTCTATAGTGGCCGAAGATGCCAGTAATAATTACTGGTCATTCTTCCTGAGGGCCTCCAGGGACAACAGGAAACACAACTTGCTGTTCCCTCCAATGCTGATTGTGGTTTCATTTATTTGGCCTTCGTGAAGGACCTCCTTGTACCATGTGTATTTACTTTGGTTCAGCTGCCTGACAGTTGGTATCCTCTTAATTTTGGGCTATCTCATCATGGCTGTTAGATTGGATGTCCCACTGACCCGGTATCTGTGGGTCCAATACTACAGTATCAATTTTACCCTTGCTTTCTTTCAGAGTATCAGATCTGATGTTTAACGACTCAGATCTGTTAATTTATGTGAAAATTTGGTTTATAGCAACCTGGAATCTGCCGAACCAGTATTCCGGAGCTCTTTCTAGGTGTTGATCTGAAGAGTCCTTTTCTACTGAATGACTATTGTTTTTGTTGATTCCCATGATTCCGTCGATCTGGGTATCTTGGGTTGTAAAACCCTCGATTTCAGATCGAGGACCTGATGGGTGAAGTGATGAATTCTCTGCCATGGGAAAACAGAGAACGAGGGAAAACAAATCGAAACGAGATAAAACTGATAAAACAGAGAAATCGGTGGGCGCCAATGAAGAAACACTGGATAAAAGGATCGGAATCAGATTATCCAGGGGTTATGTTCTGCATAAAAAGAGTGGTTCTCTCTTGTTTGATTTGATTAGACAGTTCTTCTTCTCCGGTGAACACTGCAAAACAGAACACCGTTAGCCTCGTCACGAGGAAAATGGAGGTTTTCTCCATGACCCGACTCTGGCGTGAGAATAAGTATGTGTTTATGAAGAAGAAGAAGTATTGACAAAGTGTGTGTAACTTGAAGTTCATACCTGAATTACTCTTATATTTATAGCCGGGAGTTTGGGCGGGAAAACTCGTTGATGAAATATTAACGAAAGATGCTAACCCCGTAAGCGGTTACTTTTCCTTCCGTTAATCATCTTAATCTGACGTGAGTGCACACGTATTGCTATTTAGATCCACGGCTGGGGGATTGCCACGTGGAAAGTGGGTAAGTGGAGATTTTCCTCCAATTCCATGCCATCATCGTGATTTCAGGGAGGCCTGAGATGATGACACGTGTCCAGACGGTTATAACCGTCTGGTGATGCACGATTGAGCCTTCTAGAAGGTTATTGCTATAATCCAGTGTGACTCCTTATCGTGTGTACCAGTTGAGTAAATAATATCCAAGTCTGGGTACTATTTAAGCGGAAGTATTTAAACAAGGATTCTTATCCTTTGTTTGTTATGGATGAAGGCGCAAGGGTTTATTAACTTCCTTTTGGCGCGCGGGTGTTACCTTCTATCTTTCTCTTGAGCTCTCTTTGTGGGACCAGTGCGCGGCCGCGCAAGGTAAAAAAAGGGCTAAAAGATAAGGTTGTGGTATGGTCCCGAGTATCTATTACGAGGTTTTTGGGACCTTACCCCTTCAGTATACTACGTAGAAATTGAGAGAGAATCGAAGAAAATGAGCGATAGAAACTGAAGGCGGAGGGCCTTCTTATATAGGCGACCTTTCGACTTCCCTCGCGGCCCCCGTAAGACGAATGATGATCCTTCGCGGCCCGCGACGTAGGGTTGTAGGCTCTAGGGCTGCTGATTCGTCGAGTTTTGCTTTGACACGATCATGACACGTGGCAGCCTGGGGGCTCGCTCTGGCTCCAAGCTGTCGCGCCCCGCGTAGACCCTGGGGTGGTCTTACGTGGCCCGCCAGAGACCCATTTTTCTTGTTTTTATTTAATTTTAATAATAGTAAAGGTATTCGGGGCCCGTTTTCGCATACGGGGTGTATTTTAGGACATATAGGGATACTTTAAATATATTAGGGCGTCGGAAAAATATTTTGGAGGGTTGTTATAATTTACCATAAAGCTCAGGAACACATTCATTCACAAATTCACGTAGGAACATAATCGCAGAATCACGTAAGCACATAAACACGTAAGCACATAAGCACGTAAGCTAACCTAAACACATATTTTGCACGTATTTATCTATCCTTTACATACATATAGCGATTAATTATAGCGATTTCGATTAACCAGAAGCGATTAGCGAATAATACTAGCGATTTGTTGGTGGGGTGTGAGGCGTGCGTGCTTTGGCGGAGTGCGAAATGTGAAATCGAAATCATTAGTACCACTGTACTGTTTATCTCAAAACGCTAACGAATAATCATATAAACATTTAAAATTCCTCATAAAATTGATAAATCACAGAGTTAGCGGCGGCGAAAATCCCAAATCAAAATACATAAGATCGAGGTTAGATTGTCTGCGGCTCGTTAGACATTGACTACCCAAAGTGATTCGACTATTCACAAGGACTCGTAGTGCACACTAGGGCCTTCAGAATTGTGCTCTTGCCTCAATCCGGGCAGTCGGCACGCATCCTTCCAGTTCTAGTGTGACTTCAAGTCGTTGGAGTCCGTCGAGACTTCGGTGAGAGTTTACAAAATCACAATAAAAAGCGGAATAAGTCATCAAGGTTCGGGTTTCACCCCTAACTTAACGACTATGTCTCCTGTTTTAATAAATTAGAGGGGATAATTCGCATCGAAGTATGGGTTTCACCCCTATTTCAACACAAATTCTCGTGTTGATAATAAAAGGTTCGCATCAGGAAAGCGATCGGGTCGAGAGATTGCGGTTTTCACACCTATTCTTGGCCGAATCACTTCGCCTTTGCGCGAATTTTTGAAAATAGTGCGAGTTGTCAGCCTTAGGAAAGGCTGACCTTGCGCGAAGAGGTAGTATGCGATGTCCGCGCAAGTGTGTAGTGCATAGCGAGTTCGAGCGAGGATAGCGTGTAAGCTCGTACAATACCCACACCGGGTATGCGCAAGTCGGTATGTTGGTACTTAGACTATAGACTAGGTCGTTTCTAAGACATCGACTCGGTCTAGGTCGAGTCTTTCCTAGTTCCCTATAGTTATGGCTCTGATACCAATCTGTCACACCCCAACCGATGGCGGAAACATCGGGGCGCGGCACTGAGCGAAACAGATTGTCAAGAGAAATTCCATAACAACAACTTTACCGAATAGTTAACGTTATGTCCCATACCATAACCTATTAAGAAAGTAAATTATTACAGACATAGATATTCTCAAAACAAACATGTCCCGACAACTCAGATTCAAATAAAAATAAATTGTCTTTGTTGGTTTCTAGACTCTCCTAAGCTCGGTTCCGTCAAGTGGCAAGCAAGCATCCTAAACAGTTGTCACATACGTTAAAATAGAGGTCAATACACATAGTGTAAAGGTGAGCATACAAGTTTAATAGTATAATAGAGTTCGAATTCGTTTACGCATAACCAACATGTACAACGTATAATGTGAAGCATGTAAGTTATCGACAATGATCCTATCAATACCAATGACTAGGAGTAGCGAGTGCGCAACACATGTTCACCACTGTGAACACGTGAAGTATTGTCCATAACAACCCCTGAATGAACAGGTGCCGAGTCCAAACTATAGTACTATCGTTGCTAAGGCAGGTAGACAACAATCAATGTGTAAACATAACAGACAAGCATTCATCGAGTCACGTATAACATGCATTAGCGGTCAGCGTGTAAATAGTATTGCGTTGTGTGTTCGATGTGATTTAGACTAAGTAACG
Source organism: Helianthus tuberosus (assembly GCA_030545235.1). NCBI lineage: Eukaryota > Viridiplantae > Streptophyta > Magnoliopsida > Asterales > Asteraceae > Helianthus > Helianthus tuberosus. The sequence goes on along the minus strand of CM060382.1, from coordinate 37,744,515 downwards.
TATGTAACACCCAAAAGTGCATAAAGCGAAAAGGGATCGAGTATACTCACAACGATGGATGATAATGGATTGAAGGGAGCGCTAGAGTTGGATTAGCTTGATCAGAAGGATAGCATAAACGATGAGCGACGCGTAAAATGGTGCAAAATGAACAAGTGATGAGTGGTCATCCGGCCGGATGGCAATCCGAACGGATGGCCATTCGGGTGGATTGACACTCGTTTGGGGATGGATGTGTTTGTGTATGATGGTTTGACCTTTGAAGTTTTCGTTGTAGCAATTTAAAAACAGAGAACTATCTCTACCCTTCAGGTCGTTCGATCGAACGGCAGTTCGATCGGGTGGCGATCCGTCCGGCGAGGTATTTCTCAGAGAACAAGTTCACCGCAGGATCAACATCTAGTGGGATGGTCTACCGATCGGGTGACGGTCCGTTGGAATTGACCATACATTGAACATGTTGAAAATTGTTTAAGTAAGAAATCCTCGAATGCAATCCGATCGGATTGCGGTCTGATCAGGTGGCAATCCGATCGGACGGGACCCCATCCCGCGATCTGATCTTTGCAACCTGGAGATTCGTTAAGTTTGAAAAGTTTTGCGGTCTGATCGAGACGTTATGATAACGTGCTAAGCAGCAGAAACCCCATCATGACCCAAGTCATCTGACCGAACAGGAATCACCCTAGTCCGACCAATTTACTGGTTCATGGCGGTTGTTCATGTTTAACCCGAAATCGGTCGTCCCTTTGGTAGAAATCGGATCTTGAACCAATACTTCACCAAGAATGAGTCGAAGATCAGAACGAGCTCCAATTCTATCGGTTTTGAGTGCATTGAGTGTAAAAGAGTTGAAAGAAAGTTGGAAAACAATCTTTCAATCCTTCTAACCTTGGTTATGTTCAGATCTATGCAAGATCTTTGTTTATTCATGTGGAAATCCTTCAGATCTGAATTATTCTTGGTGGAATGAAGCCAACTCTTGAAGTTCATAAGAACTCCATGGTGACATCACCCTATAACACCTCAAATCCACTGATTTCACGGTTAAAAGTTAAGATTCAAGGGTGAAAAAGATGAATAAGTGCATGTAGATTATAGTAGTACAAAATTTAGGTTGGAAACTTACAAGGATCGCGAGAAATCGAGAGAAATGTGAGCTTGAGTGTGGCTGGTCGAACAAGGAGCTGTCACATCACAAATGATGTGACAGGAGAGTATTTATAGGGTTTCCATAAAGGGAAAGGCACAAGGGTCGAGTGGGTCACCGATCGGATGGCTGTCCGATCGGATGGCAATCCGATCAGATGGTTACTCGATCGGGTGGCCATTCGTTCCAAGTGTTTGCCTTTTCGATTCGCGTGTTGAGCATTGCGATGCGTTTCGAGTGAGCGATGCGATAGTATTACCCATTAGTTACACAATTAACCTAACTACTATAACTAACATACAATCACTATAAATAACTTGTGTTTAGCGTTTGCGATTAGATTGCGATGCGATAGAATTGCGATTGCGTTTTGATTAATCACCATACAAAATATAAACATACACAAGTAACACATAATAAGCACACACACGTAAAACAATATCCAGAACGCATAATTCGGGTTTCGAATGCGATTAGCGATAAGTCGATTAGCGATAAATATGCGATTAAACCTCGATTTATTAACATGTACTCCACATAATACAACTAAAGCGTTTTAATTAAACAACTAGTTATAAGTCAACGTGGTCAAATCCGTAGTTAAGCAAAGAGTGACAGATCGCAATTAGCAATCTTTTCTTCCTTTGACTTTGACCTTGACTTTGACTTTGACTTCCCGAACACGGGTTGTTACACCTGTGGTGCGCGACTTCCCTGATGTCTTTCCTTAAGATTTACCTGGTCCTCCTCCACCTCGATCCGTTGATTTTCGTATTGACCTCGTACCTGGTTCGACTCCTGTTGCGAAAGATCCGTACCGTCTTGCACCTTCTGAAATGCAAGAATTATCTAGTCAACTCCAAGATCTCCTCGAGAAGAGATTCATTCGTCCAAGTACCTCACCTTGGGGTGCTCCTATGCTTTTCTTCAAGAAGAAGGATGGCTCGTTGCGCATGTGTATCGACTATCGTGAGCTTAATAAACTCACAATAAAAAATTGTTATCCTCTTCCACGCATCGATGATCTTTTTGATCAACTTCAAGGCGGTACTTGCTTCTCCAAGATCGATCTTCGATCTGGTTATCACCAGCTTCGTGTTCTCGAAGAGGACATTCCCAAAACCGCATTTCGCACTCGCTATGGACACTACGAGTTTGTGGTTATGCCTTTTGGTTTGACCAACGCACCCGCTGTGTTCATGGATCTCATGAATCGTGTTTGTAAACCTTGTTTGGATCGTTTTGTGATCGTCTTCATTGATGACATTCTTATTTATTCTAAATCTCAAGCCGATCACGAGCATCATCTACGTCTTATACTTGAGCTTTTACGTACCGAACGTCTTTACACGAAGTTTTCCAAATGCGAGTTCTGGATCAAGGAAGTCCAATTCCTTGGACACGTTGTTAGTGAAAAAGGAATCCACGTTGATCCCTCCAAAATCGAAGCAGTGAAGAATTGGACCATGCCTAGAAACCCTTCTGAAATCCGTTCCTTCTTAGGATTGGCGGGTTATTACCACCAATTCATCTTGAACTTTTCAAAGATCGCCGTTCCTCTCACTTCGTTGACTCAAAAATTGAAACCTTTTGCTTGGGGTCCTGAGCAAGAGGAATCTTTTCAAACTCTTAAAGAGCTGCTGTGTAACGCTCCTGATGGGAATGATGACTTCGTGGTATATTGTGATGCCTCGAATCGTGTTCTTGGTTGCGTTCTCATGCAACGAGACAAAGTCATCGCTTACGCCTCTCGTCAACTCGAAATACATGAGAAAAACTATACTACCCACAATCTTGAGCTTGGCGCAGTTGTTTTTGCGTTAAAGATTTGGCGACACTACCTATATGGTACGAAGTGTGTGGTTTTCACTGACCACAAGAGCCTACAACACATCTTTAACCAGAAAGATCTTAACATGTGACAGCGTCGATGGGTGGAATTGTTTAACGACTATGACTGCGAGATTCGCTATCATCCTGGAAAAGAGAATGTCGTGGCCGACGCTCTTAGTCGTAAGACTCATATTAATAGTACTTGTTGTTTTCATATCGCGAGCGACCTTCACACTTGCATTCGTGAAGCGCAATACTCGTCTATCAATGAAGGAACCATGTTCGTAGAAATACGTGGAACTACTGAAGACCTACTCGTTACGAAATCTGATGGTCTGCTATACTGTCATGATCGCATTTGGGTACCGAATCGCGATAATCTTCGTGAACTCATCATGAACGAGGCACACAAATCCAAGTACTCGGTTTATCCTGGTGCTGACAAGATGTACCACGATTTACGTACATCCTATTGGTGGCCTGGTATGAAGAGGGATATTGCTACGTACGTCTCCTAGTGTCTCACCTGTTCGAAAGTCAAAGCCGAGCATCAACGACCTTCTGGTCTACTCGAACAACCTGAAATCCCCGTCTGGAAATGGGATAGCATTGCTATGGACTTCATAACCAAACTTCCTCGTACGCCTTCTGGTCATGATAGTATTTGGGTAATTATCGATCGTTTGACCAAGTCCGCTCATTTCCTTCCTATTCGTGAAGATTTCAAGGTTGAACGACTAGCTCGACTCTACACTGACGAAATCATATGCCGTCATGGCATTCCTCTCGACATCATTTCTGATCGTGATGGTCGTTTCACTTCGCGTCTTTGGCAAACTTTTCAGTGCACTATGGGTTCTCATTTGAATCTCAGTACGGCTTTTCATCCTCAAACGGATGGACAGACCAAACGTACTATCCAAACCTTAGAGGACATGCTCCGTTCTTGTGTCATCGACTTTGGTGGTAGTTGGGATGTGCATTTACCATTGATCGAGTTTTCATACAACAATAGCTACCACTCCAGTATTCAAATGGCTCCTTTCGAAGCATTGTATGGTCGCAAATGCCGTTCTCCTTTAAGCTGGCACGAGATCGGTGACAAACAATTTACTGGCCCTGAGATCATACAAGAAACAACGGATAAGATTCTTCAAATCCGTGATAATCTACTTAAGGCTCGTAGTCGACAAAAGAGCTATGCTGACAAGAGACGCAAACCATTGGAGTTCAACGTTGGTGACCATGTTCTACTCAAAGTATCTCCTTGGAAAGGAGTGGTTCGTTTTGGTAAAAAGGGAAAATGTGCCCCTCGCTATGTTGGTCCTTTCAAGATACTCGAAAGGATTGGTAAGGTGGCTTATCGACTCGATTTACCTCAAGAACTCAACAACATTCATCTAACGTTTCATGTCTCGAATCTAAAGAAGTGTCTCGCTGAAGAAGGACTTCAAGTTCCCCTCGAAGATCTTCAAGTCAACGAAACCATATATTTTGTGGAAAAACCAGTCGAAATCATGGATTAAGGAGTCAAGTTATTGAGGCGTAGTAAAATTCCTATCGTCAAGGTTCGATGGGAAGGAAAGCGTGGCGCTGAATTTACTTGGGAACTCAAGAGTGACATGAAGACGAGGTATCCGTATCTTTTCGTTACTTCTTCCTAAATTTCGGGACGAAATTTCCTAAAGGAGGGGAAACTGTAATGCTCCGCATTTTCGAACTATCTTATTTTAGCAAGTCGTGTTGTACTTTCCATATTTAGACGCTTGTACTCTCTTTGTAATCTACTTTCGTTCCGCTTGTAATTCGAGACTATTGATCATAATGAAAACGAAACTATTTTGTGTATTCATATTATGTGCAACTGTTAATCGGTTTCTCATTTGAACGAAATATTATTCAAGGATTCTTGATTCTATATTTATCGACACTTGATACTCGTTAAACTAGTTGAAACTATTAAAATGATGAGATTCGGATCCTAAATCTTGAAACTCGAAAGCTTTGTGAAACGATTAAACGTTTAAAGATGTTTATTCGTTATAAATATGGTCATTATTCAAATTATTTAAATTAATTAAAATAATTAAATTATTTAATTTTGTTATTTAAAAGTTTATTTTTATAATAATCTAGTTAGTCCCGTTAGATTTTGAAGTTAGAAAATAACCTAGTTAGTAAACCAAGTTAAATTACTTAAGCAATTACTTAAAAAAACTAATTGGTTAAAAGATTATATAACTTAGTTAGTTTAAAAGTTAGTTTCCTTTTTAAAACTATATAACTTGGTTAGTTATTTAAACCACAGGGACCGTCAGTGCAAATTCACCAAACTAAACTTCAGGGACTGATTCTGCAATAACTGAAATTGTTAAAAAAACCAAAACAATAAAAAGGGGATGCCAGGAGTCGAACCCGGGTCACCCACCTCTCAAACACACGCGCAGACCAGCTGAGCTAGGACTTCCTATCGAACAAACCTAGCATCTTAAAACCTTTAAACTCTCGTTCAAATCAGCAAGTTCAGCGCGCAAAAAGAAGGATCAGGTCTGTTTGAGCGCGATTTTGGTGACTTTTCTTGAGTTTTAAACAAGTTTTAACATTAATTACACACCAAACACCTAACCAAATCTTCCCTATAAATACCAAGCCATTCCCAAGCTTAAATCACTTTGCAAACTCATCCAAATCACTCTCAAAACATCAAAAACGCAGCTGAGTTTCCAGATTCGAGCAGATTGCTACCTCTTCACTAACCTCTTCAAACTTGAGTCTAACTCATCTCAAACCTATGTCCTAATGCTTATAACCTCATATATGGTTAGTTAGGCTTAAAAACAAGGTCGAGACATGTTAAATCAGAGGATAAAACCTCACAAACTTTCTGTTTTAGTTAGGGTTTTACCCACAAGAAGTGTTCAAGCTTGAAGCTTGATGAAAGTGTGATGGTTAGACTAGCTTGGGCTATCTTTCATAAAAATCCACTCACTTCTTGATGTTTTCTCATAGATTAGTTGTTGTATTTCATTATTTCTTGTAAGTTCATGACCCTCCTTGTTGTTTATAACAACAATTGTAGTGGTGAACAATAGAGGTACCTAAATGGAAGCTTTGATCTTCCTACCTCATGTATGATTTCTATGATACTTAGAGGTGCCTATATGAAGACTTTGATCTTCTACCTCATGCTTGACATATATGATGTACTATACTCTATATAATACTTATGTAATATTCAAACAAACCGAACCTTTGATGATGAACAAGTGGACATTGTCAAATTAGTAAGTTATCATCTAAACATCATATGTGATGGATGATTATTTTTTTTCATATTACTATGTTAATGATTATTTAAATTCTGAAACCTATAATCTTCCGTTATTCCCCAAACTCATACGTCTATGTTCCTTTGTGTAGAAGGACAATGTGCTCCAAACTACACAACCAACACCACTCGCGGGATTTAAGTAGGAAAGCTTGCAAAAACCGTGAGCATACTCGATCCCTTTTACCTTTTAATCACTTTGGGTGCAACATGTATATTATACAAACTACACATCACATTGAAACTATTTTAAACGAACTCTATCCATTGTTGAAACATGAAACTATGTGTGATGCTTGTTAATCTCGTATGTAACATCTCCATTTTTATCATATAAGAATTATAGTTTTGGTTAAATTTATTAACCACTAGTAACTAGTAACTAGTAACTAGTTTATTTTAATATAAATATTTAACCCAAATAGTTTTAAACACTATTTTATATAGTTGGTTGAAATATTATATTAATTAATTGGCCCAAATATGGGTGACCTTTCTTATAAAATAAAAGTCTATATAAACTTATATTATTAGACGGATAGATTACGGGTAAGTTGACTGTAAGAAAAATGAAGTACCTCGACGGGCCCATGAACCGTTTAATAATTAAATTATAAAAATACATTGTACTTGAACCTACTCTATTTTTAATGAAACTTGGTTCAAAATATAGACACAAATATTCTCGTTGTTCTAATGACATATTCATTATTTTCTAGAACGCCATAAGTTATAAGCACCAATAAGTAAAGCAGTTAAATTAATTATAATATATATAATAATAAAATATATTTGAAAGTTTGAAATATGTTTCATGTCTAAAAACTTTCGTGTCCCATCTTATAATAAAATAATAATAATATTAATAGTATAATAATAATAAATAAATGGATACATATGAATTGAAGGAAACCTGTCATGTCTTCTTTTCAAATTACGTGTCTCTCATTTTTAAAGTATGTACATGAATTTGTGTGTACGTGTAAAGTTTGTATGTTTCGTGGCCTCTAACAAACATTCATGATCCAACTATAAATAGGAGTAGTGCCTTCCCATTTTTTTACACACACTCTCTCTCTCGAAGCTTTATATATATATATATATATATATATATATATTCTTATTTTTATTACTTTACCCCATAATAATAATAATGCACTGCTTCGTTTTAAGTATTTTAACTCCCGATCACCGCTACCCTTTCCGATTGATCTGAGCCCCATAACACATGTCAAGGCTCTGCCTGACTAAGTTAGTTGGGGTTCTGTCTCGTGACATAGGGACAAGGTTGAATTAGGGGTACTATACTTACCACGAGTACATTATATATTTTTTTAAAAATAACTCAGAAGTTATACCCAATATTCTACCAGGAGACTTTCTAGTTGAACCCTAAAGTTACAAAGTGGGTCCATTCTCTTTTCTCACTACTTTATTCCCTTTTTCTTTGTGATATAATTATATTCAAAAATATCCTAAATCGATCCATAAGTAAAACCCCGGACCCCTGAAACCCCAATCCATGTCAAAGATCAAGAAATTAAGATTTCCTGGTGCTCAGGCGGGCCGCGTAAAGGATAGGCAGACCCTTACGCGGGCCGCGTCCACTTGAAAGATGACCGGATAAGCATCAAGGGCTACGTGTCATCTGCATGGCACACCTACTTGTGACTAGTCAAACCTACGCGTAGACTGGGCGGCCACTCGGGCTGCGTAAGGTGTTGCTAAGGTGTTACGCGGGCCGCGACAGGCCTTAAATTCACCTATAAATAGCTTAGGTCCCAGGCAGTTCTCTGGTGTCGAAATAATTTCATAAAAACGAAGTTATACTGCCATAATTCGAATATTACTCTCAAATTAGCGAGGCACTGCTACGATACCGGGTATTAACTCGGTCGCCGCTACGATTCAATGTCCGATCGATTTAAACTATCCGACCGGATGTTTAAGTACTATCCTTTGTCATTAGTCGTGCTTCCGACAGGATGTTTGAGTACCACCCGAACTCGGGGAATACTCTGTCATTCGTTGTGAATCCGATGGATGTTTAAGTGATTGCACTTTGTCATTTGTCGTGAGGGTTTTAATCTCGTGAGTTATCGTAAATGCTGTATTAGTTACTTACCGAGTTCGTGTGCATTAGGTTACAAGACTAATCAATAGGCTAAGCTCTGTCTGTATCTGCAATATATCAAGGCTTATCTATAGACTAAACTTTGCCGTATAAATCTGCATGCTTCTAATGTGAGTCATTCTCTTTTTATCAAAGTACTTTATAAATTCTTAAAAATTTTCAAAGTTATAATTACAGTGATTAAGTTTATGTAATCACCAAATTACAGCCGGTATGTGGGGTATTGTGCACATTACTGTTGTTTTTATCACTTTAGGTGGGCGAACCTAATTAGTGATATTCGTCACTATTGTGTGACAGGACTCAATAGTGATATGACCATAGTCACCGAAACGAGTCGAGTGACAAATACTGTGGGTAGTTGGTTGATATCTGAAACATTGTAATCTCTCTTAATACTGTAAATTATAACAAACATGTCATTTTAATAAATAGAATGATTCACCAGTATTTCCAGCTGACAAAACCTTTTTAAAACGCGTTTCAGGTAATTACAGTAGATTGGAGTAAAAGATGGATACGGCACTGAAAGGCTTCAAGAAGTGGCTTATTTTATTAATTAAATCAAATTAAGAAATATTGTTTTATGTAATCAAATTTATCTTTATTAAAGCTACCATTGTAAAACATGGGTTTATCCCAATCTATTTAATAAATAAAATCCGGTGTTTTCTAAACTCTGATATTTTTCCTAACTCACGGTCCTGATGAAATTTCCGCTGCAATATTTTTCAAAATAATCACCGGTACCACTTGGCTGTTCGCGGCTCCCGATTCCGTCCAGGGTGGGTCGGGGGTCGTGACAGAAGGTGGTATCAGAGCCACTGATTAAAGCCTATAGGTGTTGTGATAATAATACCTAAGTTATATAAAAGAGTTAGGAGATTGCTATTAATTGGTAGCACTCAGGATAGCATTTAGACTTGAACTTAAGAAAAGATACCTTAGTATAAGCTTCAAGATAAGCTAAGTACTTATGTAAATAAAGTAAGATGGATTTTGGTATGCCATAAGAATGGTAATTAGAATATTGCAAGATATGATAAATAAGCAATAACACTTAATTATTATTAATTTTGCTTATTGATATTACTTGGTCTAGAATAAGATATGTTATGGGAATACAAATTTCCTTGATTAAGGATGAAAGCCTTAATAAAAGAGGCACTTTTAAAAATACTATTTATGGGAAATAGAAAATTTTCTCCGGCAAAGACTGGGTATGGTATAGCAGACTCTCCAGCTTGTCCGGATATACTGGGGTTACCTCTCCGGCGCGAACCGGATAAGACGGGGTATGTAATATGTCAAACAAGTGACAAGATTTCCCTAAATAGTATCATGACCTGATATCTGACTTGTTTTTTTTGGAAACAAGAATCTGTTAAATACATTGACCTTATGAAGGGTATGTATATTACAGCATGTGAAATATATGATTATATAGATATGTATATCTATAAGGAATTCCAAAAGTCAGTTAGGAATAAAACACAAGCATATGTGTGTCAATAACAAATCTAGATTTCTTTATCAGGAATCTCTTGCATATATCTATAATTCCGATATCAAACATTATTTCGTTTGATCAGTTACCTCGTAACTCGTACAATGAGAACCCTTTAAGTTGGGACGCTATCAAAAGTATAAGAATTACCAATGAGTTACCATATACTGTTAACGCAAGTAAGAAGCATGTAAAATTGTGCTAGTGCACAAGAAAACACATGAAACTTAAATTATACGTCCACAGACGTTGAAGTATATCACACACGACTTTCGAGGCAAGACCTTTTGAAAATATAGTTGGGCATAATGGCAACAAGGCTAATCCCGTCAGTGGAAAAGCTACTAATTAAAAAGCAGCATTTTGTCACATGATCCTACAAACGACATAAATATCACTGAGGTACTTTGAAACAAAATTTCACAACAATCGGTGCACGGTCTAACCAGAGTCATAATTATTATCACTACAAAAGGAGTCACATACCTTTGCAGCTCCCCTATTTCATTTTATTCGACATTCGTTGGTAATGTCACTTAACAAACAGTTATCACACGAAATTCCAGATAAAGTTCTTATATTTCTTTTTCTGACTTCTGCATATAATGAGTGACTTTCGTGTTTCTACTTCCTCTAATGGTCATCATACCATGAGGATTTCTTTCATAGTAGTGAATATTGATCTATTTCATTTCTTGGTAAATCCACACGTTACACATGCACTGTTTGTTGCGCATGTGGTTCATTCGATTTGTGAAGACCACTGGAGGACTTCATTCTAATTTGTCATTTTATCCAAACTCAAATATCATTTCGCTATATTTGATTTTTTACTGTAAACCGCATTATTGCAAAACGATGACTCTTTGATATCAAGTCAATGAATTTTGTTAAATAATTGAGGTGAAGAATTTATACTTTTATATATATGTATAAAATTATGCTTGAGGTATACTCTCATTTAAAGTTTATGTTTAGTTATTTATTATTGATAATTAATAATAGTTTTATTATTAGTAATAATATATTAATAGTAGTAGTGTTAGTATTATTTTTAGGTACTAGGGTTATTGTCAGGGGCATGTATTGGATAGCCTAGCCTTAGTTAGGCATGGACTGATCACCTATGCTTAAACAAGGCAGCACTAACCAATATCCAAACATGATAATGACTAGTTAATGTATATAAATTAAGTCATCATACTTATTTAGTAAATTTTAATTATATATAAATATATATATACCTTGTACTGTAAGGAGAAGACATATTTTCATAAAACAATACAAGAATTAGAGGGACGAATAAAATTATATAAATAATTGTGTATCACATGTTTTGTGGTAACTATGTACCGTAACGCTCTGACAAGAAAATGACCATATAAGAATAATATGGTAGTCATCAACTACGTTGGGTTAGGGGAACATTATAATATATAAGAATAGCCCCGTTTTCACTTATTTACAACATTTATACATTCACAACGTTATATGGTTTCAAAATGAAAATAAGTAATCACATAGAATTGACCCATTAAGTGTTATATATTTACAAAATATTTTACAAATACTTTTGTACAATAAATATTTTTACACCTTTATTTACAACTTTCATTTAACGTTATAAATAATAGTGATTTCTTTTACAAAATAATAATACTAAAATATTTTGTAATGTAATAACTTCATTGCGGTGTTTTGTAATATATATTACATAGTAAATATAAGTTATTTTACAAAGTATAGTAAAATACTAAAATAATATTTATTTAAAAGTGGTGACGCTTTTACATATAGTAAAAATGCGTAACAAATAATATATATTACATAGTATTTATATTTGATATGTAAGATACGGTTCAGACAAGGACACAAATAATATATATTACATTTACTTTAAAAATATAATATAAATGTTGGTCATGCCAAAACAACTTGTTCTTATTATATTTCGATCTCTAGAACATAGTATGAAAAATATGGTCACTAATAGTGTACTATCACATTGTTTCACAAATAAAACAACTTAGAACTTTAAACAATGATACACTAACTCTATTGTCTTTTGGTGTATCTTTGCAATTCACTCATCTCAACACATTGATTTTCTCATATCATAAATTCAATATTTGACAAATCATTTTCATGCTTTTATTTCATTTTGAACCTGTCGATTCTAAGTCTTCCTCAGTTGACAATCAAAGTAAGCTTTCTTTTGCCAAAAGAATTTTAATTAATTCTAAAAGTCCTTCACATTCATTTAAAAATCTATTGATCATATATCTTTTGGCTTGAACCTAGTCACTTTGGAAATTATATCATTTCATCTCATTCATTTGTCATCGATTCCTTGAATTAATTCAGTTGAACCATTGAATCCTACTTATTATACAACTCGTATTCACAAAATTTGATATTTAAATCCTGTGTCATCTACCTTAAATATTGTTTTTATTGACTAAAATATGACATAAGTCTAAAAGAAATATCGTAGCCCAAATCTCGAGGACGAGATTTAAAACAAGGTAGGGAGAATGTAACATCTCTATTTTTATCATATAAGAATTATAGTTTTGGTTAAATTTATTAACCACTAGTAACTAGTAACTAGTTTATTTTAATATAAATATTTAACCCAAATAGTTTTAAACACTATTTTATATAGTTGGTTGAAATATTATATTAATTAATTGGCCCAAATATGGGTGACCTTTCTTATAAAATAAAAGTCTATATAAACTTATATTATTAGACGGATAGATTACGGGTAAGTTGACTGTAAGAAAAATGAAGTACCTCGACGGGCCCAGGAACCGTTTAATAATTAAATTATAAAAATACATTGTACTTGAACCTACTCTATTTTTAATGAAACTTGGTTCAAAATGTAGACACAAATATTCTCGTTGTTCTAATGACATATTCATTATTTTCTAGAACGCCATAAGTTATAAGCACCAATAAGTAAAGCAGTTAAATTAATTATAATATATATAATAATAAAATATATTTGAAAGTTTGAAATATGTTTCATGTCTAAAACTTTCGTGTCCCATCTTATAATAAAATAATAATAATATTAATAGTATAATAATAATAAATAAATGGATACATATGAATTGAAGGAAACCTGTCATGTCTTCTTTTCAAATTACGTGTCTCTCATTTTTAAAGTATGTACATGAATTTGTGTGTACGTGTAAAGTTTGTATGTTTCGTGGCCTCTAACAAACATTCATGATCCAACTATAAATAGGAGTAGTGCCTTCCCATTTTTTTTACACACTCTCTCTCTCTCGAAGCTTTATATATATATATATATATATATATATATATATTCTTATTTTTATTACTTTACCCCATAATAATAATAATGCACTGCTTCGTTTTAAGTATTTTAACTCCCGATCACCGCTACCCTTTCCGATTGATCTGAGCCCCATAACACATGTCAAGGCTCTGCCTGACTAAGTTAGTTGGGGTTCTGTCTCGTGACATAGGGACAAGGTTGAATTAGGGGTACTATACTTACCACGAGTACATTATATATTTTTTTAAAAATAACTCAGAAGTTATACCCAATATTCTACCAGTAGACTTTCTAGTTGAACCCTAAAGTTACAAAGTGGATCCATTCTCTTTTCTCACTACTTTATTCCCTTTTTCTTTGTGATATAATTATATTCAAAAATATCCCAAATCGATCCATAAGTAAAACCCCGGACCCCTGAAACCCCAATCCATGTCAAAGATCAAGAAATTAAGATTTCCTGGTGCTCAGGCGGGCCGCGTAAAGGATAGGCAGACCCTTACGCGGGCCGCGTCCACTTGAAAGATGACCGGATAAGCATCAAGGGCTACGTGTCATCTGCATGGCACACCTACTTGTGACTAGTCAAACCTACGCGTAGACTGGGCGGCCACGCGGGCTGCGTAAGGTGTTGCTAAGGTGTTACGCGGGCCGCGACAGGCCTTAAATTCACCTATAAATAGCTTAGGTCCCAGGCAGTTCTCTGGTGTTGAAACAATTTCATAAAAACGAAGTTATACTGCCATAATTCGAATATTACTCTCAAATTAGCGAGGCACTGCTACGATACCGGGTATTAACTCGGTCGCTGCTACGATTCAATGTCCGATCGATTTAAACTATCCGACCGGATGTTTAAGTACTATCCTTTGTCATTAGTCGTGATTCCGACAGGATGTTTGAGTACCACCCGAACTCGGGGAATACTCTGTCATTCGTTGTGAATCCGATGGATGTTTAAGTGATTGCACTTTGTCATTTGTCGTGAGGGTTTTAATCTCGTGAGTTATCGTAAATGCTGTATTAGTTACTTACCGAGTTCGTGTGCATTAGGTTACAAGACTAATCAATAGGCTAAGCTCTGTCTGTATCTGCAATATATCAAGGCTTATCTATAGACTAAACTTTGCCGTATAAATCTGCATGCTTCTAATGTGAGTCATTCTCTTTTTATCAAAGTACTTTATAAATTCTTAAAAATTTTCAAAGTTATAATTACAGTGATTAAGTTTATGTAATCACCAAATTACAGCCGGTATGTGGGGTATTGTGCACATTACTGTTGTTTTTATCACTTTAGGTGGGCGAACCTAATTAGTGATATTCGTCACTATTGGGTGACAGGACTCAATAGTGATATGACCATAGTCACCGAAACGAGTCGAGTGACAAATACTGTGGGTAGTTGGTTGATATCTGAAACATTGTAATCTCTCTTAATACTGTAAATTATAACAAACATGTCATTTTAATAAATAGAATGATTCACCAGTATTTCCAGCTGACAAAACATTTTTAAAACGCGTTTCAGGTAATTACAGTAGATTGGAGTAAAAGATGGATACGGCACTGAAAGGCTTCAAGAAATGGCTTATTTTATTAATTAAATCAAATTAAGAAATATTGTTTTATGTAATCAAATTTATCTTTATTAAAGCTACCATTGTAAAACACGGGTTTATCCCAATCTATTTAATAAATAAAATCCGGTGTTTTCTAAACTCTGATATTTTTCCTAACTCACGGTCCTGATGAAATTTCCGCTGCAATATTTTTCAAAATAATCACCGGTACCACTTGGCTGCTCGCGGCTCCCGATTCCGTCCAGGGTGGGTCGGGGGTCGTGACATCGTATGCCATGTATACTATTTGTGTTGATATATGCTCATTAACTTTGCTAGCCTACCTTAATAATTTTAGCGTTATAGGATTAACGCACCGCCCACGATACTTGGGGTATTGTTAAGTTAAACATGTTAACCTCCCGCGATACTATGGGATAGGCAAAATTAAACGCATTGGATACTTGGGTTTGAACATATTGTTACACAATCTAGGCATACTAGTAACTCGCATATTAGGATTCATGTGGATATGATAAACTTTTAGTCTATATTATGCTATGTAAACAAACTTGTATGCTCGCCAACTTTTTGTTGATATATTTTAATACATGTTGCAGGTTGATAGTTTGACGATGATGCGATGAAGAACAAAGATTAGGTGGACTTAGATACACACCTAAATTTAGTTTATCATTTGATGATTATGTTTTGTTGAACAATGTTATCTTTATTTGAATTCTTGTATGACATTTAGTCCATTTATGAAATTTGAATTTTAATTATATTGTCACATAGTGTTATGATGCCTCTTGCAATCTATTTCGTCTCATCCCGATGTTTCCGCCATCGGTTGGGGTGTGACAGATTGGTATCAGAGCCATAACTATAGGGAATTAGGAATAAGTAGGAATGGTTTGCCCTAATCTATAGTTCTAGGAACTTTATCTCTTATTTGTTGTTTAAAACTTTTGCATTCTACCTTACATGTTTCCTAGCAATACTTCTTGTTTGTTAAACTTACATGCCTTTCCTAAGGCTAACACGAATACACTTTTGATTCTTTGAAGACACTCGTAACATAAACGAGACGACTTTACCAAAATAGGCGTGAAACCCACAATTTGGTAAACGACTCTCATTCTACCTTAAACTATTTTTGCACGAAATTACACCAGTAAGCTAGGAGTGAAATCCACAACTTAATGGTAATTTCCATTTAAACTCTAGTGGACTCTCGTCAAAGTGTCAAAATTATATTTTGACCCGACGAGTACCAACCACATTTAGGGTACGAAATTGTCAAGTTAGGGGTGAAACCCGCATCTCGTCGATTAAGTCCCATTCCTCGATTTTCAATCTCGCCAAAGTCCTGATTGTTTCAATCGATTAGAGACGTGTAGTAACTGGAAGGGTAAGATACCGTTAATCGCTTCTCGATGAGAGTATCTTACCTATAGGCCAAAGCACGTTTTTGTCTAATTCGAAAGGCATTCGACCCACTTTGGAATAGTCGACGTTTCTCTACCCGAAACAATCCAATGTTTTATTGAGCCTCTCTTTTATGTATCTCAATTTATATGTGATTTTATACTTGAACGTTCGTTCGTTTCAAACCTTTTACGCATTTCGCACGTTTATCGCAATAAAAAACAATAATAATCTCTCGTGAACAAACTAAATTTACGATGCTTTCATTATTCATGTTATGCCATGTGGAATTCATGATTATGCTATGTGATACAATTTGAATCTTATATGCTATGTGCTACAATTCGAACATTTTATGCTATGTGATACATTTCATGAAAACGATTTTTCTTAAACAAAAATTATGGTCAAGTCTCATCTATTCTTGTTTTGAATCTTTTAGATGTCGTCTTTTCGTCACCAATCCAACTCGACTAAGAAGTCAAAGACCAGCTCTCAAAAGAAGATGATGGCATTCATGGCCAATCAAATTGCGCGTATCGTCCCTAAGATCGTCACTGAGATTCGAGCTTCCGATACTCCAAACTCCTCCGTCGATTCAAAGGTTGAAACACGCAAGCCTGTGTTGTTTAACTACAAGCACTTTCCGTCTTGTAACCCCAAACCATTCACTGGTAATGATGGCGTGACTGCTACGCTCGAGTGGTTTGACAGCATAGAAGTCACGTTTATCAACAGCGAATGCCCCGAAGAGCTCAAAACGCGTAGTGCGACTGGGGTATTCCAAGCCCGAGCTCTTGAATGGTGGACAAACGAGAGGAATCTTCGTTCTAACAAAGTTGCTTATGCCTTGCCTTGGGGGGAAGTTAAGACACTTATGATGGAAGAATTTGCCCGCCGCATGAGCAACAAAAGTTGGAAGAAGAATTTTGGGCTCTAAAGTAAGTTGATGATGATAACCAAGCCTATACTACCCGCTTCAAACAGCTTAGCTTCATTGTTCCCCATCTCGTCTTGACCACCGACCGTAAGATAAGGAAATACATCAATGGGTTACCTTCTGGCATACGCGATGCGATCGAGGCAGCCAAACTCGACAATATCAAAGCCGTTTACCGTTTGGCCGCTTCCTTGAACAACAATCACATTCACGATAAACAAGCTGCAAAACCTGTTACTTCTAAGCCAGCCAACCAGATTACCCAACAGTCAAGTGGCAATAGGGGGGAAGAAGCGAAAGCATCAGAACCCTGTTTGCAACGCAATTGTACCTCCCGTTAACCCAAACCCCATGGTCCCCGATAACACACAAAAGTCGTACATTGGACCTCATCCCAAGTGTACCACGTGTAGCTATCATCACCCGACCAATGTCAACTATCGACACTGCACCATTTGCAACTGTTATGGGCACAATACCACCCACTGTCGTAATAATCAACAACCGCAAGCCCAACAAGCTCAACCCGCTCCCCAAAATGCCAAACCAGTCAGAGCTTGTTTCAAATGTGGTGACACCAATCATCTTCATCCTCAATGCCCGCAATGGAACCAAGAGCATCAACAACCTGCTACAGGTCGAGCTTTCAACATTAATGCGAACCAAGCACGCAACGACAATGAAGTCGTTAATGGTACGTTTCTTGTTAACAACCTTTATGCTTCATTGTTATTTGATACTGGTGCGGACAAAAACTTTGTGTCCGTTGAATTTGAACCCTTGTTAAATGTTAAACGCTCTAAACTACCTAAGTCGTTCTCTGTCAAAGTTTCCAATGGCAAATCCGTTTTAGTCGATTCCGTTCTTCGCGATTGTCTTCTTACTCTTAACGATCATACCTTCACTATCGACCTTATACCCATGCAATTGGGTAGTTTCGACATCATCATAGGCATGGATTGGCTTCGTGAAAACCATGCTGAAATTACTTGCTACGAGAAGTATGTTCGTCTACCTCTTCCATCTGGTGACACTTTGCACGTTTATGGAGACCAACCTTCAAAAGGACTAAGGTTAATGTCCTGCACACAAGCGAACAAATATTTACGTAAACCGTACTTTGCCTTTTTAGCCCACATTGTGGAAGAAAAGGGAAAGGGAAAGAGCATAAATGATGTTCTAGTGGTGCGCGACTTCCCTGACGTCTTTCCTGAAGATTTACCTGGTCCTCCTCCATCTCGATCCGTTGATTTTCATATTGACCTCGTACCTGGTTCGACTCCTGTTGCGAAAGCTCCGTACCGTCTTGCACCTTCTGAAATGCAAGAATTATCTAGTCAACTCCAAGAACTCCTTGAGAAGGGATTCATTCGTCCAAGTACCTCACCTTGGGGTGCTCCTGTGCTTTTCGTCAAGAAGAAGGATGGCTCGT
Organism: Helianthus tuberosus; assembly: GCA_030545235.1. Classification (NCBI taxonomy): domain Eukaryota; kingdom Viridiplantae; phylum Streptophyta; class Magnoliopsida; order Asterales; family Asteraceae; genus Helianthus; species Helianthus tuberosus. The sequence goes on along the minus strand of CM060382.1, from coordinate 37,725,888 downwards.
TTCGCATGTGTATCGACTATCATGACCTTAATAAACACATAATAAAAAATCATTATCCTCTTCCACGCATCGATGATCTTTTTGATCAACTTCAAGGCGCTACTTGCTTCTCCAAGATCGATCTTCGATCTGGTTATCACCAGCTTCGTGTTCTCGAAGAGGACATTCCCAAAACCGCATTTCGCACTCGCTATGGACACTACGAGTTCGTGGTTATGCATTTTGGTTTGACCAACGCACCCTCTGTGTTCATGGATCTCATGAATCGTGTTTGTAAACCTTATTTGGATCGTTTTGTGATCGTTTTCATTGATGACATTCTTATTTATTCTAAATCTCAAGCCGATCACGAGCGTCATCTACGTCTTATACTTGAGCTTTTACGTACCGAACGTCTTTACGCGAAGTTTTCCAAATGCGAGTTCTGGATCAAGGAAGTCCAATTCCTTGGACACGTTGTTAGTGAAAAAGGAATCCACGTTGATCCCTCCAAAATCGAAGCAGTGAAGAATTGGACCGCGCCTAGAAACCCTTCTAAAATCCGTTCTTTCTTAGGATTGGCGGGTTATTACCGCTGATTCATCTCGAACTTTTCAAAGATCGCCGTTCCTCTCACTTCGTTGCCTCAAAAAGAGAAACCTTTTGCTTGGGGTCCTGAGTAAGAGGAATCTTTTCAAACTCTTAAAGAGCTACTGTGTAACGCTCCTATTCTCACTCTTCCTGATGGGAACGATGACTTCGTGGTATATGGTGATGCCTCGAATCGTGGTCTTGGTTGCGTTCTCATGCAACGAGACAAAGTCATTGCTTACGCCTCTCGTCAACTCAAAATACATGAGAAAATCTATACTACCCACGATCTCGAGCTTGGCGCAGTTGTTTTTGCGTTAAAGATTTGGCGACACTACCTATATGGTACGAAGTGTGTGGTTTTCACTGACCACAAGAGCCTACAACACATCTTCAACCAGAAAGAGCTTAACATGCGACAACGTCGATGGGTGGAATTGCTTAACGACAACGACTGCGAGATTCACTATCATCCTGGAAAAGCGAATGTCGTGGCCGACGCTCTTAGTCGTAAGACTCATATTAATAGTACTCGTTGTTTTCATATCGCGTGCGACCTTCACACTTGCATTCGTGAAGCGTAATACTCATCTATCAATGAAGGAACCATGTTCGTAGAAATACGTGGAGCTACTGAAGACCTACTCGTTACGAAATCTGATGGTCTGCTATACTGTCATGATCGCATTTCGTGATAATCTTCGTGAACTCATCATGAACGAGGCACACAAATCCAAGTACTCGATTCATCCTGGTGCTGACAAGATGTACCACGATTTACGTACATCCTATTGGTGGCCTGGTATGAAGAGGGATATTGCTACGTACGTCTCCAAGTGTCTTACCTTTTCGAAAGTCAAAGCCGAGCATCAATGACCTTCTGGTCTACTCGAACAACCTGAAATCCCCGTCTGGAAATGGGATAGCATTGCTATGGACTTCATAACCAAACTTCCTCGTATGCCTTCTGATCACGATAGTATTTGGGTAATTATCGATCGTTTGACCAAGTCCGCTCATTTCCTTCCTATTCATGAAGATTTCAAGGTTGAACGACTAGCTCGACTCTACACTGACGAAATCATATGCCGTCATGGCATTCCTTTCGACATCATTTCTGATCGTGATGGTCGTTTCACTTCACGTCTTTGGCAAACTTTTCAGTCCGCTATGGGTTCTCATTTGAATCTCAGTACGGCTTTTCATCCTCAAACGGATGGACAGACCGAACGTACTATCCAAACCTTAGAGGACATGCTCCGTTCTTGTGTCATCGACTTTGGTGGTAGTTGGGATGTGCATTTACCATTGATCGAGTTTTCGTACAACAATAGCTACCACTCCAGTATTCAAATGGCTAATTTCGAAGCATTGTATGGTCGCAAATGCCGTTCTCCTTTAAGCTGGCACGAGATCGGTGACAAACAATTTACTGGCCCTGAGATCATACAAGAAACAACGGATAAGATTCTTCAAATCCGTGATAATCTACTTAAGGCTCGTAGTCGACAAAAGAGCTATGCTGACAAGAGACGCAAACCATTGGAGTTCAACATTGGTGACCATGTTCTACTCAAAGTATCTCCTTGGAAAGGAGTGGTTCGTTTTGGTAAAAAGGGAAAACTTGCCCCTCGCTATGTTGGTCGTTTTAAGATACTCGAAAGGATTGGTAAGGTGGCTTATCGACTCGATTTACCTCAAGAACTCAACAACATTCATCTAACGTTTCATGTCTCGAATCTAAAGAAGTGTCTCGCTGAAGAAGGACTTCAAGTTCCCCTCGAAGATCATCAAGTCAACGAAACCATATATTTTGTGGAAAAACCAGTCGAAATCATGGATCAAGGAGTCAAGTTATTGAGGCGCAGTAAAATTCCTATCGTCAAGGTTCGATGAGAAGGAAAGGCGCTGAATTTACTTGGGAACTCAAGAGTGACATAAAGACGAGGTATCCGTATCTTTTCGTTACTTCTTCCTAAATTTCGGGACGAAATTTCCTAAAGGAGGGGAGACTGTAACGCTCCGCATTTTCGAACTTTCTTATTTTAGCAAGTCGTGTTGTACTTTCCATATTTAGACGCTTGTACTCTCTTTGTAATCTACTTTTGTTCCGCTTGTAATTCGAGACTATTGATCTTAATGAAAACGAAACTATTTTGTGTATTCATATTATGTGCAACTGTTAATCGGTTTCTCATTTGAACGAAATATTATTCAAGGATTCTTGATTCTATATTTATCGACACTTGATACTCGTTAAACTAGTTGAAACTATTAAAATGATGAGATTCGGATCCTAAATCTCGAAACTCGAAAGCTTTGCGAAACGATTAAACGTTTAAAGATGTTTATTCGTTATAAATATGGTCATTATTCAAATTATTTAAATTAATTAAAATAATTAACTTAATTAAATTAATTAATTTTGTTATTTAAAAGTTCATTTTTTATAATAATCTAGTTAGTCCCGTTAGATTTTGAAGTTAGAAAATAACCTAGTTAGTAAACCAAGTTAAATTACTTAAGCAATTACTTAAAAAAAACTAATTGGTTAAAAGATTATATAACTTAGTTAGTTTCCTTTTGAAAACTATATAACTTGGTTAGTTAGTTAAACCACAGGGACCGTCAGTGCAAATTCACCAAACTAAACTTCAGGGACTGATTCTACAATAACTGAAATTGTTAAAAAAACCAAAACAATAAAAAGGGGATGCCAGGACTCGAACCCGAGTCACCCACCTCTCAAACACACGCGCAGACCAGCTGAGCTAGGACTTCCTATCGAACAAACTCAGCATCTTAAAACCTTTAAACTCTCGTTCAAATCAGCAAGTTCAGCGCGCAAAAAGAAGGACCAGGTCTGTTTGAGAGCGATTTTGGTGACTTTTCTTGAGTTTTAACCAAGTTTTAACATTAATTACACACCTAACACCTAACCAAACTCTTCCCTATAAATACCAAGCCATTCCCAAGCTTAAATCACTTTGCAAACTCATCCGAATCACTCTCAAAACATTAAAAACACAGCTGAGTTTCCAGATTCGAGCAGATTGCTACCTCTTCACTAAAGTGAGCATAACTTCTTCGTTTCTTATCCGTTTTGCCTCATTCTTTTTCCTATGTGCTTGGATTGACCTTAGCTTCGATTCCATGGGTTTTTTTACAGTAAATAAGTCCCTGGAACTCCGGAAAAAGGGCTCCAAAGTTCACTGTTTGTTTTTGTTTTGATTCAAATTTTACTAAACTTGTTCAAACTTGAGTCTAACTCATCTCAAACCTATGTCCTAATGCTTATAACCTCATCTATGGTTAGTTAGGCTTAAAAACAAGGTTGAGACATGTTAAATCAGAGAATAAAACCTCACAAACTTTCTGTTTTAGTTAGGGTTTTACCCACAAGAAGTGTTCAAGCTTGAAGCTTGATGAAAGTGTGATGGTTAGACTAGCTTGGGCTATCTTTCATAAAAATCCACTCACTTATTGATGTTTTCTCATAGATTAGTTGTTGTATTTCATTATTTCTTGTAAGTTCATGACCCTCCTTATTGTTTATAACAACAAGTGTAGTGGTGAACAATAGAGGTACCTAAATGGAAGCTTTGATCTTCCTACCTCATGTATGATTTCTATGATACTTAGAGGTGCCTATATGAAGACTTTGATCTTCTACCTCATGCTTGACATATATGATGTACTATACTTTATATAATACTTATGTAATATTCAAACAAATCGAACCTTTGATGATGAACAAGTGGACATTGTCAAATTAGTAAGTTATCATCTAAACATCATATGTGATGGATGATTATTTTTCATATTACTATGTTAATGATTATTTAAATTCCGAAACCTATAATCTTCCGTTATTCCCCAAACTCATACATCTATGTTCCTTTGTGTAGAAGGACAATGTGCTCCAAACTAAATAACCAACACCACTCGCGGGATTTAAGTAGGAAAGCTTGCAAAAACCGTGAGCATACTCAATCCCTTTTACCTTTTAATCACTTTGGGTGCAACAAGTATATTATACAAACTACACATCACATTGAAACTATTTTAAACGAACTCTATCCATTGTTGAAACATGAAACTATGTGTGATGCTTGTTAATCTCGTATGCCATGTATACTATTTGTGTTGATATATGCTGATTAACTTTGCTAGCCTACTTTAACAATTATAGCGCTATAGGATTAACACACCGCCCATGATACTTGGGGTATTGTTAAGTTAAACATGTTAACCTCCCGCGATACTATGGGATAGGCAAAATTAAACGCGTTGGATACTTGGGTTTGAACATATTGTTACACAATCTAGGCATACTAGTAACTCGCATATTATGATTCATGTGGATATGAGAAACTTTTAGTCTATATTATGCATAGTAAACAAACTTGTATGCTCGTCAACTTTTTGTTGATATATTTTAATACATGTTGCAGGTTGATAGTTTGTTGATGATGCAATGAAGAATAAAGATTAGGTGGACTTAGATACACACCTAAATTTAATTTATCATTTGATGATTATGTTTTGTTGAACAATGTTATCTTTATTTGAATTCTTGTATGACATTTAGTCCATTTATGAAATTTGAATTTTAATTATATTGTCACATAGTGTTATGATGTCTCTTGCAATCTATTTCGTCTCATCCCGATGTTTATGCCATCGGTTGGGGTGTGACAGAAGGGGCCCCAAGGGATCCCCTTGTTGCACTCCGGTAGTAGCCCCAATACACTCATTACCAACATACAACCTAGAAGGCTAGGCATAAGAGAATTGGACCCATCGATAGATTGACTTGCAATGTTGATGAACCTCTTTAAGGAAGGTTGTGTGGTCAACCGTGTTGGACGCATTGGAGAAGTCCACAATAAGCAAGGCTAAGGAACCATCTGCATGAAAGGAGTTGAGAAACCTGTACGCACTATGAAGCATCGCCTCTGCACCATTTGACATTCCCACCCCAAACTGAAGGTCCCCCAAGTACTGGCCCATGTTTTTCCTGACCTTCTTCATTTCCACCTTGGAAACCAACCTTCGCCAGATACCCCCCACAGCAATATGTCGAATTCGTTTATCGGGTTTCAATAAAGGGGTAAGGAGAGCTGAGGCAACAAACTCAGCCAGCACCTTAGGGCAGGATCCTCCAAGCCATAAGTTGACAACTTCAGTAATGGTCGTTAGCAAACCCGAGGAAGTCGTTGAGCCCTCACTCTCGATAGCATCTAACAAGTGCTGGGCCCGTATCCCGTTCCTACCACAAGATGTCCCTTTAGGAAAGGATCGGATACATTTGAGCACACACTCCTCATATAACAATCCTCAAGAAAACCGACACCCTCGAATTATTTCCGACACCCTAATATATTTTAAAATATCCCAATATGTCCCAAAATACACCCCATACACGAAACCGGACCCGAATACCTTAAATCTTATTAAATTTAATTAAAAATCTGAAATTTTGAGTTGAGGCGGGCCGCGTAAACCCCACCCCAACTCTTACGCGAGCCACGTGAACTTAAAAACCTGGCAAAGCCCGGTGCGGCCACGTGGCCCAACACTCGGCAAGTCTAGTCGATGACCCAGCCCAGCTACACATTGACCTGGGTTTGACGCGGGCCGCGTAGACCCTTGTCTACCCTTACGCGGGCCGCGTAGAAGTTTAAGACAGGCCCTATATATAGAGGCCATCGGATTTCAGTTGAGAATCGTTCAAAATCATTTTCTTTCTCTCAATTCTGAATATTAGGCAATATAATCGGGTATAATACCCCCCCTAAATAGCAAGGTTCTGCTCCATTGTAAGTATTATAACCCCTGGATACGTATTAGATACGCTGCCCGATTGATCTAGGGTTCCGTAACGGCTGTCGTGGTTCTGCCCGACGTAGTCGTGTGAATGCCGTCTCGGGGAGGGTATTACTAATGTTAAAATGGGTTATTATACTAACGCGTGTGCATTTGTGTAAATTATAGATTGTCACCAGGAAACCCTTACGGAAAATCTAAGACAGCAATGTGAGTTTATCCGCTTTTTGTTAACCTTTTTGTGAACTATTTTACAAAACCTCACATGATTAATTAATTATTAAGCAGTTATTGAGTATTTGTAAGAATACAATTATCATGAGTATGTTGGGGGTTTTGTATACAAAATTTGTTACCACCTGGTCAAGGAGTAACATTTCCACAAGTCGGGTCTGACAGTACCATGGATGTTAATTGGTATATCTTGGAAACAAATATAATTGCGAGATCGCCCTCAATACTGTACAATGGGATTTTATTTAAACTTGATTAAATTGGGATTCACTCACCAGTATTTCCCACTGACAAATGTTTTTAAAACGCGTTTCAGGTAACAAATTGTGAAAGCCAAATAGAAGGCAACTGGACAGCACTGAAGGCTTGGAAAAGTGGCAATAAAGTTACCTAAAATAAAATAGATGTTTTTATTAAATAAAATAGGATTTATTCCTATGAAAACGTGTGTACTATGAACTTGGGTTTTATCTTATTTGTTTAATATTATGAAAATGTGGTATTTTACTCTAATCAAATATTTTCTAACTACGGTCCTGATAAAAAATTCCGCTACCAAATTAGACAATACGCGATACCACCAAAACTGGCTTGCGGCCGCTCGTTCCCGGGGATTAGGGATCGGGGGTTGCGACAGAAGGTGGTATCAAAGCCATGCCACTGGTTCAAGCCAAAGAAGTGTTTTGCTGACACTTAAATTTTAAATTTTATGTTAGGAAATAACTTATGTAATTATGTGTTTTATATTATTTGACTATTTGTTAGCCTACAGTATGGGTAAGCAAAGAATTTCAGACATCTATCGTCAATTAGATAGCTCACCAAAAGATAAGGGAACCTCATTTCAACCAAATTCCTCAGGATACTCAGCAGATACTGAGGAAGGAATATTTATTCGTAAGGCACAGTCTAAGAAACCATTTACCACTAAGAAGAGAAGTTGGATTATTAGAAAAAGTTAAAAGAAAATAAAGAAGTCACAACCAAAAGGAGTGATAATTAATGAGGAATCTCAGGAAACAGGCAATAACCCACCATGGGAAGATAAATTAGATGAACAATGGGTAAATCTCCATATGTTAGCCACTACAACAGTAAATGCTAACTTATATTAAATAAGTTGAACCACCAAACCAGTACCAGCACCCATGAGCCAGAAATTTTAAAGGAACTTTACCCATTAAATAAAACAACCTAGTAGAGGAAAGAGATATAATAAACCTTACATGTGAAGCATAATATTCCTATAATGTAGCTAAACTAAAATAAATTACGAATGCATAACCACTAGTATATTTTGAATTCCAGTTGTAGTTTGTAATAGATACATATATATATAAAAGTCGCAATATTCGCCATTTTTAATCAATCTGTTTGTATGACTATACCTAAATGATTGTACTAGATATTAGTCTGTGATAATTAATACCTGATAGATATTCAGATGAACAACGAAGTAAACCAGGAAAACCAGAATAATGAGAATAATGGAAAGCTAAAACCCAACACCTAGAAGTACAAGAAATTTTAATGCCTTAGTATAAGCTTCAAAACAAGCTAATTAATTGAATAGATAATTTGTGATGGATATTGGTATGACATGAGGATGATAACTAGAAAAATGCAAATATGATAAATAAGCAATAACAATTGGCCACTGTTATTTCTTGTTTATTTGTATTACTCGATTCTAGAATATGATCTATCATAAGAATACTAATTTCCATGTTTCTTGATACAAGATATGATGAATGATGAAAATTTGTGATTCTAAGTATGGGAAATACAATGATAATTACTTCTCCGGCAAGGCTAGGTATGATGTGGTAAACAATCCAGCTTGTCTGGGTAAGATAAGGATACCTCTCCGGTGAAACCGGGCGAGATGGGGTATATGTTAATAAAGTTACTCCAGTGATGTCTGACCTATTTTGGGAACGTAAACCTGTTATACATATTGACCTTATGAATAAGGTGTACATGAAATATATGATTATATAAATATGTATATCTATAAGGAAATTCGAAAACCTTAATAATTGACCCTTAAGGGTAAATCATGAACAGGTATGTCAAATGATAAATTTAGATTTATCAGCATGTGTATATCTATAAAATTCAGATGACAAACATGATTTCGTTTAATCATCACTCTTCGTACGACAAAAATGAACGGTAGTAACTCTTTAAAGATGGGATGCCATCAAAAGTGTAAGAATTCCTCTTGCGTTACTATAAGAAACCTGTAATTAAATTTAGCTACGATGACTGAAGTACCTAAGAAAATGCTAGAGCATTTATTCTGACTGGCAAAGATGATCCCGGATGTGATCACTGGTACGTTTTTAGTTAATGATGTTTTTGCTAAAGTATTATTTGACTCTGGTGCGAACCAAAGTTTTATTAATACTTCATTTTGCAAAGTACTCAATCAACCATTAACTAAACTCCCACAAGAATGTCTAGTAGAGACAGCAAATGGGGAAACCATTAAGATTTCTGAAATCTTGCAGGGAGCAAGAATAGAAATTCAAAACCATAAGTTTACTACAAACCTTTACCCCATGAATCTGGCAGGATTTAATATTGTATTAGGAATGGATTGGTTAATAGCCAACAAAGCCAATATTTTATGTGATCAAAAGTCAATTCAAGTAAATTCACCAAGGGGTGAAAAGATCACAATTAAAGGAAATAAAACCTCTAGATCTACAAAATTCATCTCTGTAATGAAAACAGCAAGTTACATAAGAAGAGGATTATTAGTATACTTGATTTCTATAATCACTAACACTAAAGGAAAGGACTTAAAAGATATCTCTGTAGTATCTCAGTTTTCAGATGTATTTCCAGAAGATTTACCAGGACTACCGCCGGACAGAGAAGTTGAATTCAAAATTCATCTACTGCCAGGAACCACACTGATTGCCAAAGCACCTTACCGTCTGGCACCCGCCGATATGCAGGAACTAAAGAAACAGTTAGACGAATTGTTGGAGAAATGATTCATACAGCCGAGCTCATCGCCATGGGGAGCGCCAATTTTATTCGTTAAAAAGAAGGACGGATCAATGCGTATGTGCATTGATTACCGTGAATTAAACAAGGTCACGATTAAGAATCGGTATCCATTACCAAGAATCGATGATCTGTTTGATCAGTTACAAGGAGCTCGATTTTTCTCAAAAATCGATTTAAGGTCAGGATATCATCAATTAAAGGTACAGGAAGAGGATATTCCTAAGACCGCATTTAGAACCAGATATGGTCATTATGAATTTACTGTCATGCCATTTGATTTAACCAATGCCCCAGCCGCATTTATGGACATGAGGAACCGAATATGTAAGCCATATTTGGATAAATTCATAATTGTTTTTATTGATGATATTCTCATTTATTCTAAAAGTAAGGAAGATCATGCAAAGCATTTGCACGCACTTCTAAGTCTATTAAGAAAGTAAAAGCTTTACGCTAAATTTTCCAAATGTGAGTTTTGGTTAGAGCAGGTACAATTTCTTGGACACTTAGTGAACCATGAAGGAATTCATGTGGATCCCACAAAGATCGAGACAATTACTAAATGGAAAACCCCTGAGTCACCAACCGAGGTTAGAAGTTTCTTAGGACTAGCCGGTTATTATAGATGGTTTATTCGAGATTTTTCTAGAATAGCCATTCCCTTAACTCGGTTAACCTGTAAATCCATTAAGTTTGAATGGGGACCCAAGCAAGAAGAAGCCTTTAGAATTCTTAAGCAAAGACTAACCCATGCACCCATATTAGCGTTACCAGAAGGAACTGAAGATTTTGTAATTTATTGTGACGCTTATAAATTAGGTTATGAATGTGTGTTAATGCAACGTCAAAAGGTTATAGCTTACGCATCTAGATAACTTAAGAATCATGAAGAGAATTATTCCACTCATGATTTAGAATTTGGAGCCATAATTTTTGCTCTTAAATTTTGGAGACATTACCTTTATGGTAGTAAGTTTACCATATTTACCGATCATAAGAGTTTAAGGTATGTATTAGGACAAAAAGAATTGAATATGAGACAAAGACGCTGGATGGAGATGCTTAGTGATTATGATTGTGATATCCAGTATCATGAAGGAAAAACAAATGTAGTGGCAGATGCTTTAAGCCGAAAGTATTATGAAAAGCCAAAAAGGGTACGTTCTCTTAAATTAAATCTGCAAGTAGATTTAAATAATCAAATCAGAAAAGCACAAGAATCAGTAATCAAGGATGATACTGAAAAACTAAGAGGTATGCTAAAGGAATTAGAACAAGGAACAGATGGAATTTGGAGATTCCATAAGAAGAGAATGTGGATACCTAAATTAGGAAACCTGCGTCATCGTATATTAGAAGAAGCCCATAAGTCTAAGTATACGATGCATCCAGGAAGTGATAAAATGTACCAGGATTTAAGAAAGAATTTATGGTGGATAGGAATGAAAAAGACATAGCCACCTGTGTTTCTAAATGTTTAACTTGCTCACAAGTTAAAGCTGAACATCAGAAACCCTCAGGTTTGTTACAACAACTAGAAATGCCAGTGTGGAAATGGGAATTGATAACAATGGATTTTGTTACTAAATTACCCAAAACAAAGAAAGGTAATAATACAATCTGGGTGATTGTAGATAAGCTAACTAAGTCAGCTCATTTCCTACCAATGAAGGAAACTTTCAGTATGGAACAGTTAGCTAAATTATATGTAAATGAAATCGTTTCATTACATGGAATACCTTTATCAATTGTTTCTGATAGGGATAGCCGTTTTACCTCTCATTTTTGGTCAAGTTTCCAAAAAGCCATGGGAACCAAGTTAAATCTAAGCACAGCTTATCATCCTCAAACGGACGGACAAAGCGAAAGAACAATTCAGACGATGGAAGACATGCTTAGAGCTTGTGTAATTGATTTCGGAGGTAATTGGGACGATCACTTACCTCTAATAGAATTTTCTTATAATAATAATTATCACACAAGTATCAATGCTGCACCATTCGAAGCATTTTATGGATGAAAGTGCCGAACTCCAGTCTGTTGGGCAGAAGTTGGGGAGAAACAACTATCTGGACCTGAAATATTGCAAGAAACAACAGACAAAATCATTGAAGTCAAGGAATGACTAAAAGCAGCACGTGATAGACAAAAGAGTTATGCTGATAACCGGCGAAAGCCATTGGAATTTCAGGTATGAGATAAAGTATTATTAAAGGTCTCTCCTTGGAAAGAAGTGGTAAGATTCATAAAAAAGGAAAGCTAAGTCCCAGATATATTGGACCTTTTAAGATTATTAGAAAAATAGGACCTGTAGCCTATCAGCTACAACTGCCAGAGGAAATGGCAGGAATACATGATGTATTTCATGTATCAAATCTCAAGAAATGCTTAGCCGATGAATCGCTAATGGTACCTCTTAAGGATATAGAGGTAAATGAACAACTCAAGTTTGTAGAAAGGCCTCTACAGATTGAAGATAGGAAAGTCAAGAATCTCAAGCACAAGAGATTAGTTCTAGTCAAAGTGACGTGGGATTCCAAAAGAGGACCTGAGTACACATGGGAGCTTGAATCTGAAATGCAAAGGAAATATCCACACCTATTCCAGTAGATCTCAAGGACGAGCTCTAAAATAAGGTGGGGAGGATATACCAATCCTCAAGAAAACCGACACCCTCGAATTATTTCCGACACCCTAATATATTTTAAAATATCCCAATATGTCCCAAAATACACCCTATACGCGAAAACGGACCCGAATACCTTAAATCTTATTAAATTTAATTAAAAATATGAAATTTTGAGTTGAGGCGGGCCGCGTAAACCCCACCCCAACTCTTACGCGGGCCGCGTGAACTTAAAAACCTGGCAAAGCCCGGTGCGGCCACTTGGCCCAACACCCGGCAAGTCTAGTCGATGACCCAACCCAGCTACACGTTGACCTGGGTTTGACGCGGGCCGCGTAGACCCTTGTCTACCCTTACGCGGGCCGCGTAGAAGTTGAAGACATGCCCTATATATAGAGGCCATCGGATTTCAGTCGAGAATCGTTCAAAATCGTTTTCTTTCTCTCAATTCTGAATATTAGGCAATATAATCGGGTATAATACCCCCCTAAATAGCAAGGTTCTGCTCCGTTGTAAGTATTATAACCCCTGGATACGTATTAGATACGCTGCCCTATTGATCTAGGGTTCCGTAACGGCTGTCGTGGTTCTGCCCGACGTAGTCGTTGGAATGCCGTCTCGGGGAGGGTATTACTAATGTTAAAATGGGTTATTATACTAACGCGTATGCATTTGTGTAAATTATAGATTGTCACCAGGAAACCCTTACGGAAAATCTAAGACAGCAATGTGAGTTTATCCGCTTTTTGTTAAACTTTTTGTGAACTATTTTACAAAACCTCACATGATTAATTAATTATTAAGCAGTTATTGAGTATTTGTAAGAATACAATTATCATGAGTATGTTGGGGGTTTTGTATACAAAATTTGTTACCACCTGGTCAAGGAGTAACATTTCCACAAGTCGGGTCTGACAGTACCATGGATGTTAATTGGTATATCTTGGAAACAAATATAATTGAGAGATCGCCCTCAATACTGTACAGTGGGATTTTATTTAAACTTGATTAAATTGGGATTCACTCACCAGTATTTCCCACTGACAAATGTTTTTAAAACGCGTTTCAGGTAACAAATTGTGAAAGCCAAATAGAAGGCAGCTGGACAGCACTGAAGGCTTGGAAAAGTGGCAATAAAGTTACCTAAAATAAAATAGATGTTTTTATTAAATAAAATAGGATTTATTCCTATGAAAACGTGTGTACTATGAACTTGGGTTTTATCCCATTTGTTTAATATTATGAAAATGTGGTATTTTACTCTGATCAAATATTTCCTAACTACGGTCCTGATGAAAAATTCCGCTGCCAAATTAGACAATACGCGATACCACCAAAACTGGCTCGCGGCCGCCCGTTCCCGGGGATTAGGGATCGGGGGTTGCGACACCTCGGTCCTCATCAACAACAAGAGTGGGTTGGGCGTGAGGGTTGGGAGGCAAGGAAGGGGGCGACACCACATGGAGTTTATCAATAAGAACTTTCAAGGTCGAATCACCTAGAGGGGCGACTCCACTGGAGCTTAGGACCTTAACCACAGCCGTAAAATGTCCATCCCTGACTTTCCGGAGACATTGCTTAATATTTTAGGGTCCCTATCTTTGTCTCCCTCCCTCCTGCATTCTCCCTTAGGAGGCCTCGCCTCCCCTGCGCTATCCAATAGGGACGAGACCAAATCATCAAAACCAGACCCATCTTTCCAAACTGTAAGCGCATGCAGGATGTTATTAAATTGCAAAGATTTCCTGTTCCCTGATCACCGTTCTTGTCGGGAGGATGGTCTGACCACTCGTAAGGTGCAACGTGGTACCAAAAGTAATTGGACCCAATTGTCGACTGATCCTGGTGACACAACCACTTTGCGCAAAGCCCATGTTAAAACCTGAGCAAACATCAACCGAAAACTGGGAGAAATGCTTTTAACAGTCTGAATAGGGAGGGAAAAAACCCGCTCGAGGAGGTTAACACCACCCCGAGCCTTGCTGGGTATCGTGGGTTTGTGTCAACCACCACTTGACTTGGTTTCCGGATCCCAACGATGAAATCTTCCATGTCCCCCGAGACCATTGGCAATCGACACGACCTCATCATCATGTTTGCACCCTCTACTGAGTGCATGCATTGTCATGCAACGGCCACACAACTATTTATTCCCTGCCCTAAGAACTTCCCCAACGTCCAAAAAGAGGTCCAAGTCCCTGGAGATAGCCTCTTTCAACGATAGCTTTCGGTTTTCAGTCTTGAAGTGGGTGCTTTTCATGTGTTTAAGTAGGCCAAAAAACCCTCAGACCCCGGCTTTCCATCTTTTCATTCGTGAAAAAATTTGAAAGGACAAGTCCTTAGACCACTAGCAGACCCCTGCATAGGGCCCCGTGACTTAACATCCCTTCCCCTCCTCGTAGGAGCCATGTACGTATTTAAGCTGCCGTTGCAGAGAGAACACACAAGTGGTAAGTGGTAAGCCGAACTCGAGATGAGTTGTGGGAGGGGGATATATATATATATATATATAAGCCGAACTCGAGATGAGTTGTGGGAGGGGAATATATATATATATATAGGTAGAGGATCCTGTAAAAAGTGCTCAAAGTGTGAGAAATGTATTATAACACTATATATAATACTATATAACACCATATAAACACCGTATAACAATATGTAACACCATATAATACCATATAACACTTTGTAACACTATATATCATTATATAACAAATATAAAACTATAGGTTGTCTGATAGCATGTCTATGATAGATGTATAGTGTTATATTTGTTATATAATGATATATAGTGTTACATAGTGTTATATGGTATTATATGGTGTTACATATTGTTATACGGTGTTTATATGGTGTTATATAGTATTATATATAGTGTTATAATACACTTCTCACACTTCTCACACTTTAGGCCCTTTTTACACTATCCTTACCCTATATATATATATTAAAAAAGGAGGGCAACAACCACGAGTTGCCCACCCTCTAAATGGAACCCCACGTAACCCGTTAGCTCATGGTAAGAGTATGAAAACTTTAATGATTTTTTTTTATAATCCGATGCAATATTCTTTTAGATCTCTAGACTTCCATAACCCTAACTATTCACCTCAAATGATTTGTGTCTAAATTATTTGCCAAGATTGTTATCTAAATTGTTAATATGCAACATAAGTGAACACTAATTATTGAAATAATGTGAACTTACCTAATGAATCTCAAAAAGCCTCCCTCAAAGACATAATTTATTGATCATCTTGCATATTTTAAAACATGGCTGAAACATTACTGTTATGTTGTCCTGTAAAGTTCTAAATACCCCATTTTAATTTGACCGATCCTTTTAAAATGGAGTCGGTATTCTTTTCAAAGTTATTGTTTTCCACATAAAATAAGAAGTAATTTGTATTCATTATCTGTGGAGTTATTATATGTAAAGCAAAACTAACCTTTGAGGTAAGCCTGAATCTACTAGTGCTTTGGTTAATGTTTTTCTTAAGCTGCAGCTGAAAAAAAAGCAGGTGATGTGAGATTAAATATATTATTATAATATTTAATCTTGTAGCCATTATAATCATTTATATTATATAGATCAAAATATATTAATAACCTATTAATAATTAGTTGGTAATTGTTGATGGACCATATTACCCTTATTAACTAATTGGGTTTCCTCTTGGGTGTATATATAAGGAGATTATTAGAGAGTTAAAGGGTTACACAAGTTAGATAATTTCACAACCCTCATAACATTATATTCTTGGCTCTCTCTCCCAACCGAATCCATCCCTTGTTTCGGTTCATCACCATCATAACCTTACACCCTAAGGAGGAACCAGATCATCCTGACAAGTATGTCGAACTCAATGGCTGCATCTCTGACTGGATTCTCTGCTAGACTGTCTGCTGTAACAGGTATGTTATTCATGTTTTCCATTATGTTTAAACAGAACTGATCAACATGTGGTATCAGAGCATATGTTGATAAATCAGTTCTGTTTTCGTATCCATTATTCTGGGATTAAAATTTGGAAAACAGAAAAGTTTTAAAGCCATATACATCACGGCTGGTTTCGGTTTTACTTGTGCCGAAATTAGTGTTTTTAAGAAAGGGTGCTTAATCATGTCACCCGAAACCATAATGGGTAAATTAATATCCGAAATCTGTTAATAGAAGTCTTAAAATTCAGGTTTCGGATCCCAGAATTATGTTTTAATTTTCTAGGGTTCATCATATGTTCTAAGGAAAAACTCGAAAATTCCTTAAATTTTGGAATATAATTTGGATTAGTGGGTGTTTTTACTGTTTTGATCTGAATTTTATCTATTAAAATTGTCGAAAACTGTTAATAGATAATCAGTTGTTATTTTCGAAATCTTTGATAAGTTTAGATCAGCAATAAAACAGGAAACATTATCCCACAATCCCTAAAATTTCGAGTTTTCAGTTATTATCACAATGACAGCTATTAACAGTGGACTCGAGACTATCTGATTGCGATTCGAGGCCATCATGTTACGACTCGAGATCATCAGTTCTCGACTCGAGATCACAAGGTCTCGACTCAAAATCATAAGGGCTCTCATAAGACTACAACTCGAGACAAAGGTCTCGACTCGAGACCATAAGGTTGCGACTCGAGACCATAATCTTCACAACTCGAGACCAAGGTTGTGACTCGAGACCATAAGGGTACAACTCGAGACCAAGGTTGCGACTCGAGACCTCATAACTGACTCGATATCTCATAACTCAGTTCGATCCGCGCTAACAGGTGGTTTGCTATTAAATACTTGGTTTTGTTAACACTTAATTAACTAATCAGAATCAGATAATTTTTACAAAACCAAAATAGCTTAACTTGAATGAGCATCTAATGTATCATTTCTGGCCAAAGCTGATTTAATACATCTATTTATTGTTCAAGTATTATAAAAGCTATGTTGAGTATGCATTACAAACATGAAATGTCTTAATTCTGGCCAAAGCTGATTTAATTCATTTATGTTTAGCATGCTTGACAAGTGCATAACTAAAGTGATTGTCTCATTTCTGGCCAAAGCTGATTTGTCACGATTACTTTGCACACATACTTAAATGATTACACTTCTGGCCAAAGCTGATTTGTCTTCGTTTAAGTAGAATTTTTTAACTAAGTCTATTATTTTGATGTTAGTAATACACCATATCACAGCTTCATAATTAAAATGGTCATTATTTATGCCTGCCTTAGTATAACATGCCCTTAGATCATATTAGGACTTCTTTCTTAGTATCATAACTTGCTCATCTTATTTCCACTATCAGCACCCAATTGCGGGATTCCACCTTTGACTGGTGATAACTTTGTTGAATGGAAGGATGCCCTCATGCTTACTCTAGGATTGCTAGACTTCGATTATGCTTTAAGAGAGAATAAGCCAGCGGACCTTACTACTCAAAGTACTGCTGCTGAGCAGATAGTTCATGAAAAATGGACTAGGTGTAACCGCATGTCTCTCATGTTCATGAAGCAATCCATTCACAATGCAATTAGAGGCGCTATTCCTGATTCTGAGGATGCTAAAACCTACCTGGCTTCTGTGGAGGCTCAATTCAAAGGAACATCAAAAGCACACGCTAGCACTCTTATCCTCAAGCTGGTGACGACTAAGTATGATGGGAGGAGCGGCATTCGCGAGCACATCATGATGATGCATGACATGGCCAATAAGTTAAAAGGGCTAGAGATGGAAATCAGTGATGGTTTTCTTGTTCACTTCATCATCACTTCGCTTCCTTCATCCTATGAAGCATTTAAGATCAATTACAACACTAAGAAGGACAAATGGACGATGAGTGAGCTGGTCGCTATGTGCGTACAGGAGGAAGAGCGCATGAAGATGGATTGCACTACTGTTGTTGCTAACTTCACCACCTCCAACTCTAAGAAGAGGAAGAACAATTATCAAAGAAAGGATGCTTCCAAAGTCCAAAAGCCAAATCCTAATACGAGTGCACCTTCCAGCTCTAAGAGCTCCTTAGGCAAACCCTATTGCAAGTTCTGTAAGAAAACAAGACATAAGCAAAAGGAATGCCCTGACTTCAAGGAGCGGCTGGCTAAGAAAGGTAACAATTTTTTCATGATACTTGAGTCCTTTAATTTAAATGTTCCTGCTAATTCTTGGTGGTTTGATTCTGGTTCTATGGTTCATGTAACTAACTCTACTCAGGGATTCCTTTCAATCCGGAAGCTGGGAAAAACCAAAGAACACTTAAAGTTGGGGATGATCGGGAATTAGAAGTGAAGGCCATAGGAACATTACAATTATTTTTGAAAACTGGTTTATGTATTAAACTTTATGATACCTTATTTGTTCCTGAGGTAACTCGGAACCTTGTATCAGGACCAAAGTTAGACATGGACGGTTTTGTCGTTTCTCATGGTCATCGCAAACTCTCTATTCTCTATGATTCCGTTGTTTATGGTACTGACATTCTGGATGGTGGTCTCTATAGATTAGAACTAGATGATAATTTTTCCAAATCTTTGTTGTCATATAATATTAGTGAATCACTCACAAAAATGGAAAAGAAACGAGACTTAGAGACTTCATCCATGTTGTGGCATCAACGTTTAGGACACATCTCAAGAGAACGATTAAATCGTCTCGTAAAGGATGAAGTCTTACCTCCTCTCGATTTCACTGATTTTGGAACATGTGTCAAATGTCTTAAAGGCAAAATTACATCAGTGAATAAGAAAGGTGCCACTAGGAGTTCTAATTTATTAGAACTCATTCACACTGACATTAGTGGTCCTTACCAAATCGCTGGCATAACAGGACATACTTCATTTATCACTTTCATTGATGATTATTCTCGTTACATGTATTTGTATCTTATTAAGGAAAAGTCTGAATCTCTTACAACTTTTAAAGATTATAAAGCTGAAGTTGAAAAGCAATTAGATCGTCAGATTAAAGTTGTGAGATCAGATAGAGGCGGTGAATATTATGGAAGACATACTGATGTGGGTCAAGCTCCTGGTCCATTTTATGAGTTTTGTAAGGGCCAGGGGATTATGAACCAATACACCATGCCTGGTACACCTCAGCATAATGGTGTCGCTGAACGAAGAAATCGTACCCTTATGAACATGGTGCGCAGTATGTTAGCCAACACTAATTTACCATTATTCCTCTGGACTGAAGCATTAAAAGCAGCTGTTCATATACTCAATAGAGTTCCTTCTAAGTCTGTCCCTAAAACTCCTTATGAACTTTGGACAGGAAGGAAACCGAGTCTTAAATATATGAAAGTATGGGGCTGCATTGCTGAAGCAAAACTCTATAATCCTTTCCTAAGGAAACTTGACCCTAAAACAGTTACCTGTTTCTTTATCGGGTATCCTGATTATTCAAAGGGTTATCGTTTCTATTGTCCTTCCCATGTCACCCGTATTGTTGAAACCAAGCGTGTTGCATTCCTGGAGGATTTCAAGGTCAGTGGGAGCAGTACCAACCCTTACGAAGAATTGCAAGAAGTACAAGACGCGGGGGGGGGGGGGGGGAGACTCGTCGCTTATCATTACTCCGTTTACTCCTCTTGTACCCCATGCAACAACTGCCCCTGAAGCCACTGCACAAACTCCATCTCCACAATCAGAACCCATTAAACCTCATAACGAAGGCACATCAAACGCTCAAAACCAAGACAACGCTGAACCCGATAATCAACTCAGGAGGTCATCTAGGCAAAGAAGGCCCACTAATTGGGATGATTATGTTACCTACCCGACTGAAATGGATGCAGGAAAGCTCAATGATCCTCCCTCTTATAATGAAGCCATTAGCAGTGATAAGTATTCTGAATGGAATAAAGCAATGATTGATGAGCTTGAATCCATGAAGAAAAATGACGTTTGGGATTTGGTAGAATTACCCAACGGAGTCAAACTTGTAGGTTGTAAATGGGTGTTCAAAACAAAACTGGATCCGAATGGGAACGTTGAACGCTACAAAGCGAGATTGGTTGCAAAGGGCTACACTCAGAAAGAGGGAATTGACTATCAAGAGATGTTTTCACCTGTCTCTCGTAAAGATTCATTAAGGATCGTTATGGCCCTAGTAGCTCATTTTGATTTAGAGCTGCATCAGATGGACGTCAAAACTGCTTTCCTTAACGGAGACTTAGACGAAGATGTTTACATTAAACAACCTGAAGGCTTTAAACCTGAAGGTCAGGAGCATCTAGTCTGTAAGTTGAAGAAATCCATTTACGGGTTAAAACAAGCATCACGTCAATGGTACCTCAAGTTTGATGAAGTCATGAAGAGACAAGGTTTTATGAAGAATCAAGTGGATCAATGCACCTACCTCAAAATGAGTGGGAGTAACTTTACTATACTTGTCCTTTATGTAGATGATATTCTATTGGCAAGTAATAGTTTAGACATGTTGCATGAGTCGAAGCGGTTACTCTCGCATAACTTCGACATGAAGGATCTCGGAGATGCTTCTTACGTCATTGGCATCGAAATTCACCGAGATAGACACAAAGGGATCTTAGGATTGTCTCAGAAGACTTACATAGATCGTGTCCTTACACGTTACAACATGCAACAGTGCAAACCCTCAGTCGCTCCAGTAGTTAAGGGAGATGTTTTCGGTTCATTCCAGTGTCCGACAACAGAGGTTGAAAAGGAGCAAATGAGCCAGATACCTTACACGTCAGTAGTCGAGAGCCTGATGTATGCTCAAGTCTGTACTCGCCCAGATATCGCTTATATTGCTGGAATGCTAGGCCGTTATCAGACTAATCCTGGCCTAGATCACTGGAAAGCAGCTAAGAAGGTCCTTAGATATCTGCAAGGGACGGAAGACTATAAACTGACTTATAGAAGAAGTGATCACTTAGAAGTGGTAGGTTATTCTGATTCTGACTTTGCCAAATGCAAAGATGACAAGAAATCCACTTCAGGCTACATCTTTATGTTAGCAGGCAGACCTATCTCATGGAAGAGTCATAAACAACAATTAACTACAACTTCCACAATGATGGCAGAATACATTGCTGTTTACAACGCAACCTGTCATGGAATGTTGCTTAGAAATCTGATCACTAGACTCAAAATCGTTAATTCCATTTCTAGACCATTGAAGCTTTATTATGATAACTCAGCTGCCGTTAGTTTTTTGAACAGTAACAGTTCGACTGGAGCTGGTTTATATCTCGATACAAAATATTTGTTCGTACGTGAACGAGTTGAGGAAAATAATCTTTGTATCGAGTATATTAGTACTAAAGATATGCTTGCGGATCCGATGACTAAAGGTCTCCCACCTAAAGTTTTCGAAGAACATGTATCGAATATGGGACTTACTAAAGACCTTATTTAATGGCATATTGTACTAGCTTATGTTTTTAATTAATAAAATTTCCTCAGTTTGATTTTGTATATCTCTAACATATGTTCTGCGGGTGTAATGACATATAGACAAATATAAATACAAATCAAACGCTAAAGGGCTTATAAGTATTTTGATCATAACTATTAGGTTTTAAATTGAGGCTATAGTATGACTAATGGGGGTCCTGAGTCGAATGATGATTCAACGACTGTATTTCTCTGCTATAGTTCTTGGTTTAAGGCTAAAATGAGTGTTAACTCCTGGCCAGGCTCATCTAATACTCATGATAAATGATTACTCGGCTAAGTGGGAGAATGTGAGATTAAATATATTATTATTATAATATTTAATCTTGTAGCCATTATAATCATTTATATTATATAGATCAAAATATATTAATAACCTATTAATAATTAGTTGGTAATTGTTGATGGACCATATTACCCTTATTAACTAATTGGGTTTCCTCTTGGGTGTATATATAAGGAGCTTATTAGAGAGTTAAAGGGTTACACAAGTTAGATAATTTCACAACCCTCATAACATCATATTTTTGGCTCTCTCTCTCTCTCAACCGAATCCATCCCTTGTTTCGGTTCATCACCATCATAACCTTACACCCTAAGGAGGAACTAGATCATCCTGACAAGTATGTCGAACTCAATGGCTGCATCTCAGACTGGATTCTCTGCTGGCCTGTCTGCTGTAACATGTATGTTATTCATGTTTTCCATTATGTTTAAACAGAACTGATCAACAGGTGATTACTGTGGAAATGACTCAACTAAACTTAAGCAAAGTGGAACCAAAATCCATTTCAAAATTATCACATATACAATATATAGACTTCGGTTACTTCTGCCTGTTTGACCCATTCCACTTTCAGCTAGTTTTTTTTTTCACCTGTTTAAAAAAACACAAACCATCCCACATTTAGCACCCATTTGGTTAGTATACAAAATATTGACTTTGGCGACTTCAACCCATTTAACCCAGTCCACATTCAGGCAGTTTTTTTTTTTCAATTGACCCAATTAAGGAACACAAACCAAAATTGGCCATTCCACACCTCATAGTCTTATGATTCAAAAAATGAAGTCTGCTAGCTTGACCCATTTGGTTAGTAACTTACAAAATTACCCTACAAGATCATTTGTAGAGTAATTTTGATAATTACCCTACGAGCAAATAATTACGAAAAATGCCACCGCGTTTTTTTTGTTTTTTGTTTTTTATGCCTTTCGTACGTTTTGTACGATAAGCCTATTTGTACGTGAACTTTTTTTTGAACTGCCAACCACCGTGACACCGGGCGCTGTGACCAATGTCGACTACTCGACCGCCGCTAGCCCCTTGGCTCTCCCAGATGCGCGGAAACCCGACCTCCACCCACTCGAAGGCATGACAGTGGAATAATTAATCGGTAAAACCTTGCCTCCCATCTAAGACGAACCGGGGTCGCCCGTATTCGCCCTTCACCTGGATGCCGCATAAAATAATAGGGAGAATGAGAGTAAAACCTCGGTCACAAGTAAAATCAAGTCTTTCACCAACCACTCCACCACTGCCTCATTGTCTTGTACAACTTAACTCTTAATTGGTGATGAATCCTGATGTGGTCCTCCGGATGTGGTCCAACGCGCCTTAATAAATGAATCAAAAAAGTCTGTGATTCTTTCCTTCTTGGCAATGCATTAATGCATGGTCTCTAATTAGCGACGACTTCACCAGAGTTGACGTGAAAGATTTAAATGACACCTTTCTTAATTAAACAACATGTATTGCTTCGAAACACTCTATAAAGAAGTTTCCTGTTTTGTAATTGTTTGCATTTCCAAGTTCTTACTATTATGTCTTATTCTCCTTCTCCTTCTCCTCTTCCTGACGATTTATATGATAACGTAGATGATGTTTATACTCTAGATTATTCTTCTAAAGATCCTATTGGGCTCTTTGTTGGTATTACGCTCTTTGTTGGTATTACGTTTGGTGTATTGTTACTTGGTAAGTTGGATCGTACCGTCAAGTAAAAAATATAGAGGGAACCATACTCATTGAGATATGTATTAATATATAATTTTAAGTAATAAATTTACATCGAGATAGATGGTAAACGGGCAACAAGCTGCGCCTCTACCCTAGCTTTTTTGAATAGCAAAACTAAGTCTTTTAAAAATTACGTCCATAGATCTCGGGGTCTTTACATTACTATACAGTATTTATAATTTAGTGATATCTCATTGATCTATGCAGTATGTTGTCTGTTCTCATCAAATGCAAACTCCACGGAAAAGAAGGCGGAGGAATTAGAGAATGATGACTCTCGGTTTAATTCCCTGGCCATGGTCCAGTTCCTTGATGACATTGAAAAGGAAAAGCCCACCCGGTTCATCTATCAACAACTAAGAATAGCTACAGATAACTTCAGCATCATGCTAGGTTCAGGGGGCTTCGGGATAGTTTACAAGGGAATCATTAGCAACAACAAGTCTGTAGCTGTGAAAGTACTAAATGGAGCCTCTGACAAGCGAATAGAGGAACAATTCATGGCAGAAGTAAGTACTATGGGAAGAACCCATCACTTTAATCTTGTTAGACTTTATGGATTTTGCTTTGAATCAAGTATAATAGCTCTTGTATATGAGTTCATGGTTAACGGCTCGTTGGATAATCGCTTGTTTAAAGCGAACAAAGTAGATATGCTGGGGTTTGACAAGCTTCATGAAATTGCGGTGGGAACCGCGAGAGGCATCGCGTACTCGCATGAAGATTGTGCTCAAAGAATAGTTCACTATGATATTAAACCAGGAAATATACTCTTGGATTCAATTTTTTGTGCAAAAGTAGCCGATTTTGGTTTGGCCAAACTTTGCAATAGGGATAAGACCCATATAACTATGACAGCAGGACGAGGTACCCCAGCAATAGGGATAAGACCCGTATAACATGCATTAGCGGTCAGCGTGTAAATAGTATTGCGTTGTGTGTTCGATGTGATTTAGACTAAGTAACGTATGTAACACCCAAAAGTGCATAAAGCGAAAAGGGATCGAGTATACTCACAACGATGGATGATAATGGATTGAAGGGAGCGCTAGAGTTGGATTAGCTTGATCAGAAGGATAGCATAAACGATGAGCGACGCGTAAAATGGTGCAAAATGAACAAGTGATGAGTGGTCATCCGGCCGGATGGCAATCCGAACGGATGGCCATTCGGGTGGATTGACACTCGTTTGGGGATGGATGTGTTTGTGTATGATGGTTTGACCTTTGAAGTTTTCGTTGTAGCAATTTAAAAACAGAGAACTATCTCTACCCTTCAGGTCGTTCGATCGAACGGCAGTTCGATCGGGTGGCGATCCGTCCGGCGAGGTATTTCTCAGAGAACAAGTTCACCGCAGGATCAACATCTAGTGGGATGGTCTACCGATCGGGTGACGGTCCGTTGGAATTGACCATACATTGAACATGTTGAAAATTGTTTAAGTAAGAAATCCTCGAATGCAATCCGATCGGATTGCGGTCTGATCAGGTGGCAATCCGATCGGACGGGACCCCATCCCGCGATCTGATCTTTGCAACCTGGAGATTCGTTAAGTTTGAAAAGTTTTGCGGTCTGATCGAGACGTTATGATAACGTGCTAAGCAGCAGAAACCCCATCATGACCCAAGTCATCTGACCGAACAGGAATCACCCTAGTCCGACCAATTTACTGGTTCATGGCGGTTGTTCATGTTTAACCCGAAATCGGTCGTCCCTTTGGTAGAAATCGGATCTTGAACCAATACTTCACCAAGAATGAGTCGAAGATCAGAACGAGCTCCAATTCTATCGGTTTTGAGTGCATTGAGTGTAAAAGAGTTGAAAGAAAGTTGGAAAACAATCTTTCAATCCTTCTAACCTTGGTTATGTTCAGATCTATGCAAGATCTTTGTTTATTCATGTGGAAATCCTTCAGATCTGAATTATTCTTGGTGGAATGAAGCCAACTCTTGAAGTTCATAAGAACTCCATGGTGACATCACCCTATAACACCTCAAATCCACTGATTTCACGGTTAAAAGTTAAGATTCAAGGGTGAAAAAGATGAATAAGTGCATGTAGATTATAGTAGTACAAAATTTAGGTTGGAAACTTACAAGGATCGCGAGAAATCGAGAGAAATGTGAGCTTGAGTGTGGCTGGTCGAACAAGGAGCTGTCACATCACAAATGATGTGACAGGAGAGTATTTATAGGGTTTCCATAAAGGGAAAGGCGCAAGGGTCGAGTGGGTCACCGATCGGATGGCTGTCCGATCGGATGGCAATCCGATCAGATGGTTACTCGATCGGGTGGCCATTCGTTCCAAGTGTTTGCCTTTTCGATTCGCGTGTTGAGCATTGCGATGCGTTTCGAGTGAGCGATGCGATAGTATTACCCATTAGTTACACAATTAACCTAACTACTATAACTAACATACAATCACTATAAATAACTTGTGTTTAGCGTTTGCGATTAGATTGCGATGCGATAGAATTGCGATTGCGTTTTGATTAATCACCATACAAAATATAAACATACACAAGTAACACATAATAAGCACACACACGTAAAACAATATCCAGAACGCATAATTCGGGTTTCGAATGCGATTAGCGATAAGTCGATTAGCGATAAATATGCGATTAAACCTCGATTTATTAACATGTACTCCACATAATACAACTAAAGCGTTTTAATTAAACAACTAGTTATAAGTCAACGTGGTCAAATCCGTAGTTAAGCAAAGAGTGACAGATCGCAATTAGCAATCTTTTCTTCCTTTGACTTTGACCTTGACTTTGACTTTGACTTCCCGAACACGGGTTGTTACACCTGTGGTGCGCGACTTCCCTGATGTCTTTCCTTAAGATTTACCTGGTCCTCCTCCACCTCGATCCGTTGATTTTCGTATTGACCTCGTACCTGGTTCGACTCCTGTTGCGAAAGATCCGTACCGTCTTGCACCTTCTGAAATGCAAGAATTATCTAGTCAACTCCAAGATCTCCTCGAGAAGAGATTCATTCGTCCAAGTACCTCACCTTGGGGTGCTCCTATGCTTTTCTTCAAGAAGAAGGATGGCTCGTTGCGCATGTGTATCGACTATCGTGAGCTTAATAAACTCACAATAAAAAATTGTTATCCTCTTCCACGCATCGATGATCTTTTTGATCAACTTCAAGGCGGTACTTGCTTCTCCAAGATCGATCTTCGATCTGGTTATCACCAGCTTCGTGTTCTCGAAGAGGACATTCCCAAAACCGCATTTCGCACTCGCTATGGACACTACGAGTTTGTGGTTATGCCTTTTGGTTTGACCAACGCACCCGCTGTGTTCATGGATCTCATGAATCGTGTTTGTAAACCTTGTTTGGATCGTTTTGTGATCGTCTTCATTGATGACATTCTTATTTATTCTAAATCTCAAGCCGATCACGAGCATCATCTACGTCTTATACTTGAGCTTTTACGTACCGAACGTCTTTACACGAAGTTTTCCAAATGCGAGTTCTGGATCAAGGAAGTCCAATTCCTTGGACACGTTGTTAGTGAAAAAGGAATCCACGTTGATCCCTCCAGAATCGAAGCAGTGAAGAATTGGACCATGCCTAGAAACCCTTCTGAAATCCGTTCCTTCTTAGGATTGGCGGGTTATTACCACCAATTCATCTTGAACTTTTCAAAGATCGCCGTTCCTCTCACTTCGTTGACTCAAAAATTGAAACCTTTTGCTTGGGGTCCTGAGCAAGAGGAATCTTTTCAAACTCTTAAAGAGCTGCTGTGTAACGCTCCTGATGGGAATGATGACTTCGTGGTATATTGTGATGCCTCGAATCGTGTTCTTGGTTGCGTTCTCATGCAACGAGACAAAGTCATCGCTTACGCCTCTCGTCAACTCGAAATACATGAGAAAAACTATACTACCCACAATCTTGAGCTTGGCGCAGTTGTTTTTGCGTTAAAGATTTGGCGACACTACCTATATGGTACGAAGTGTGTGGTTTTCACTGACCACAAGAGCCTACAACACATCTTTAACAGAAAGATCTTAACATGTGACAGCGTCGATGGGTGGAATTGTTTAACGACTATGACTGCGAGATTCGCTATCATCCTGGAAAAGAGAATGTCGTGGCCGACGCTCTTAGTCGTAAGACTCATATTAATAGTACTTGTTGTTTTCATATCGCGAGCGACCTTCACACTTGCATTCGTGAAGCGCAATACTCGTCTATCAATGAAGGAACCATGTTCGTAGAAATACGTGGAACTACTGAAGACCTACTCGTTACGAAATCTGATGGTCTGCTATACTGTCATGATCGCATTTGGGTACCGAATCGCGATAATCTTCGTGAACTCATCATGAACGAGGCACACAAATCCAAGTACTCGGTTTATCCTGGTGCTGACAAGATGTACCACGATTTACGTACATCCTATTGGTGGCCTGGTATGAAGAGGGATATTGCTACGTACGTCTCCTAGTGTCTCACCTGTTCGAAAGTCAAAGCCGAGCATCAACGACCTTCTGGTCTACTCGAACAACCTGAAATCCCCGTCTGGAAATGGGATAGCATTGCTATGGACTTCATAACCAAACTTCCTCGTACGCCTTCTGGTCATGATAGTATTTGGGTAATTATCGATCGTTTGACCAAGTCCGCTCATTTCCTTCCTATTCGTGAAGATTTCAAGGTTGAACGACTAGCTCGACTCTACACTGACGAAATCATATGCCGTCATGGCATTCCTCTCGACATCATTTCTGATCGTGATGGTCGTTTCACTTCGCGTCTTTGGCAAACTTTTCAGTGCACTATGGGTTCTCATTTGAATCTCAGTACGGCTTTTCATCCTCAAACGGATGGACAGACCAAACGTACTATCCAAACCTTAGAGGACATGCTCCGTTCTTGTGTCATCGACTTTGGTGGTAGTTGGGATGTGCATTTACCATTGATCGAGTTTTCATACAACAATAGCTACCACTCCAGTATTCAAATGGCTCCTTTCGAAGCATTGTATGGTCGCAAATGCCGTTCTCCTTTAAGCTGGCACGAGATCGGTGACAAACAATTTACTGGCCCTGAGATCATACAAGAAACAACGGATAAGATTCTTCAAATCCGTGATAATCTACTTAAGGCTCGTAGTCGACAAAAGAGCTATGCTGACAAGAGACGCAAACCATTGGAGTTCAACGTTGGTGACCATGTTCTACTCAAAGTATCTCCTTGGAAAGGAGTGGTTCGTTTTGGTAAAAAGGGAAAATGTGCCCCTCGCTATGTTGGTCCTTTCAAGATACTCGAAAGGATTGGTAAGGTGGCTTATCGACTCGATTTACCTCAAGAACTCAACAACATTCATCTAACGTTTCATGTCTCGAATCTAAAGAAGTGTCTCGCTGAAGAAGGACTTCAAGTTCCCCTCGAAGATCTTCAAGTCAACGAAACCATATATTTTGTGGAAAAACCAGTCGAAATCATGGATTAAGGAGTCAAGTTATTGAGGCGTAGTAAAATTCCTATCGTCAAGGTTCGATGGGAAGGAAAGCGTGGCGCTGAATTTACTTGGGAACTCAAGAGTGACATGAAGACGAGGTATCCGTATCTTTTCGTTACTTCTTCCTAAATTTCGGGACGAAATTTCCTAAAGGAGGGGAAACTGTAATGCTCCGCATTTTCGAACTATCTTATTTTAGCAAGTCGTGTTGTACTTTCCATATTTAGACGCTTGTACTCTCTTTGTAATCTACTTTCGTTCCGCTTGTAATTCGAGACTATTGATCATAATGAAAACGAAACTATTTTGTGTATTCATATTATGTGCAACTGTTAATCGGTTTCTCATTTGAA
Organism: Helianthus tuberosus; assembly: GCA_030545235.1. Classification (NCBI taxonomy): domain Eukaryota; kingdom Viridiplantae; phylum Streptophyta; class Magnoliopsida; order Asterales; family Asteraceae; genus Helianthus; species Helianthus tuberosus. The sequence continues at coordinate 37,696,332 of CM060382.1, read as the reverse complement.
CGAAATATTATTCAAGGATTCTTGATTCTATATTTATCGACACTTGATACTCGTTAAACTAGTTGAAACTATTAAAATGATGAGATTCGGATCCTAAATCTTGAAACTCGAAAGCTTTGTGAAACGATTAAACGTTTAAAGATGTTTATTCGTTATAAATATGGTCATTATTCAAATTATTTAAATTAATTAAAATAATTAAATTATTTAATTTTGTTATTTAAAAGTTTATTTTTATAATAATCTAGTTAGTCCCGTTAGATTTTGAAGTTAGAAAATAACCTAGTTAGTAAACCAAGTTAAATTACTTAAGCAATTACTTAAAAAAACTAATTGGTTAAAAGATTATATAACTTAGTTAGTTTAAAAGTTAGTTTCCTTTTTAAAACTATATAACTTGGTTAGTTATTTAAACCACAGGGACCGTCAGTGCAAATTCACCAAACTAAACTTCAGGGACTGATTCTGCAATAACTGAAATTGTTAAAAAAACCAAAACAATAAAAAGGGGATGCCAGGAGTCGAACCCGGGTCACCCACCTCTCAAACACACGCGCAGACCAGCTGAGCTAGGACTTCCTATCGAACAAACCTAGCATCTTAAAACCTTTAAACTCTCGTTCAAATCAGCAAGTTCAGCGCGCAAAAAGAAGGATCAGGTCTGTTTGAGCGCGATTTTGGTGACTTTTCTTGAGTTTTAAACAAGTTTTAACATTAATTACACACCAAACACCTAACCAAATCTTCCCTATAAATACCAAGCCATTCCCAAGCTTAAATCACTTTGCAAACTCATCCAAATCACTCTCAAAACATCAAAAACGCAGCTGAGTTTCCAGATTCGAGCAGATTGCTACCTCTTCACTAACCTCTTCAAACTTGAGTCTAACTCATCTCAAACCTATGTCCTAATGCTTATAACCTCATATATGGTTAGTTAGGCTTAAAAACAAGGTCGAGACATGTTAAATCAGAGGATAAAACCTCACAAACTTTCTGTTTTAGTTAGGGTTTTACCCACAAGAAGTGTTCAAGCTTGAAGCTTGATGAAAGTGTGATGGTTAGACTAGCTTGGGCTATCTTTCATAAAAATCCACTCACTTCTTGATGTTTTCTCATAGATTAGTTGTTGTATTTCATTATTTCTTGTAAGTTCATGACCCTCCTTGTTGTTTATAACAACAATTGTAGTGGTGAACAATAGAGGTACCTAAATGGAAGCTTTGATCTTCCTACCTCATGTATGATTTCTATGATACTTAGAGGTGCCTATATGAAGACTTTGATCTTCTACCTCATGCTTGACATATATGATGTACTATACTCTATATAATACTTATGTAATATTCAAACAAACCGAACCTTTGATGATGAACAAGTGGACATTGTCAAATTAGTAAGTTATCATCTAAACATCATATGTGATGGATGATTATTTTTTTTCATATTACTATGTTAATGATTATTTAAATTCTGAAACCTATAATCTTCCGTTATTCCCCAAACTCATACGTCTATGTTCCTTTGTGTAGAAGGACAATGTGCTCCAAACTACACAACCAACACCACTCGCGGGATTTAAGTAGGAAAGCTTGCAAAAACCGTGAGCATACTCGATCCCTTTTACCTTTTAATCACTTTGGGTGCAACATGTATATTATACAAACTACACATCACATTGAAACTATTTTAAACGAACTCTATCCATTGTTGAAACATGAAACTATGTGTGATGCTTGTTAATCTCGTATGTAACATCTCCATTTTTATCATATAAGAATTATAGTTTTGGTTAAATTTATTAACCACTAGTAACTAGTAACTAGTAACTAGTTTATTTTAATATAAATATTTAACCCAAATAGTTTTAAACACTATTTTATATAGTTGGTTGAAATATTATATTAATTAATTGGCCCAAATATGGGTGACCTTTCTTATAAAATAAAAGTCTATATAAACTTATATTATTAGACGGATAGATTACGGGTAAGTTGATTGTAAGAAAAATGAAGTACCTCGACGGGCCCATGAACCGTTTAATAATTAAATTATAAAAATACATTGTACTTGAACCTACTCTATTTTTAATGAAACTTGGTTCAAAATATAGACACAAATATTCTCGTTGTTCTAATGACATATTCATTATTTTCTAGAACGCCATAAGTTATAAGCACCAATAAGTAAAGCAGTTAAATTAATTATAATATATATAATAATAAAATATATTTGAAAGTTTGAAATATGTTTCATGTCTAAAAACTTTCGTGTCCCATCTTATAATAAAATAATAATAATATTAATAGTATAATAATAATAAATAAATGGATACATATGAATTGAAGGAAACCTGTCATGTCTTCTTTTCAAATTACGTGTCTCTCATTTTTAAAGTATGTACATGAATTTGTGTGTACGTGTAAAGTTTGTATGTTTCGTGGCCTCTAACAAACATTCATGATCCAACTATAAATAGGAGTAGTGCCTTCCCATTTTTTTACACACACACTCTCTCTCGAAGCTTTATATATATATATATATATATATATTCTTATTTTTATTACTTTACCCCATAATAATAATAATGCACTGCTTCGTTTTAAGTATTTTAACTCCCGATCACCGCTACCCTTTCCGATTGATCTGAGCCCCATAACACATGTCAAGGCTCTGCCTGACTAAGTTAGTTGGGGTTCTGTCTCGTGACATAGGGACAAGGTTGAATTAGGGGTACTATACTTACCACGAGTACATTATATATTTTTTTAAAAATAACTCAGAAGTTATACCCAATATTCTACCAGGAGACTTTCTAGTTGAACCCTAAAGTTACAAAGTGGGTCCATTCTCTTTTCTCACTACTTTATTCCCTTTTTCTTTGTGATATAATTATATTAAAAAATATCCTAAATCGATCCATAAGTAAAACCCCGGACCCCTGAAACCCCAATCCATGTCAAAGATCAAGAAACTAAGATTTCCTGGTGCTCAGGCGGGCCGCGTAAAGGATAGGCAGACCCTTACGCGGGCCGCGTCCACTTGAAAGATGACCGGATAAGCATCAAGGGCTACGTGTCATCTGCATGGCACACCTACTTGTGACTAGTCAAACCTACGCGTAGACTGGGCGGCCACTCGGGCTGCGTAAGGTGTTGCTAAGGTGTTACGCGGGCCGCGACAGGCCTTAAATTCACCTATAAATAGCTTAGGTCCCAGGCAGTTCTCTGGTGTCGAAATAATTTCATAAAAACGAAGTTATACTGCCATAATTCGAATATTACTCTCAAATTAGCGAGGCACTGCTACGATACCGGGTATTAAATCGGTCGCTGCTATGATTCAATGTCCGATCGATTTAAACTATCCGACCGGATGTTTAAGTACTATCCTTTGTCATTAGTCGTGCTTCCGACAGGATGTTTGAGTACCACCCGAACTCGGGGAATACTCTGTCATTCGTTGTGAATCCGATGGATGTTTAAGTGATTGCACTTTGTCATTTGTCGTGAGGGTTTTAATCTCGTGAGTTATCGTAAATGCTGTATTAGTTACTTACCGAGTTCGTGTGCATTAGGTTACAAGACTAATCAATAGGCTAAGCTCTGTCTGTATCTGCAATATATCAAGGCTTATCTATAGACTAAACTTTGCCGTATAAATCTGCATGCTTCTAATGTGAGTCATTCTCTTTTTATCAAAGTACTTTATAAATTCTTAAAAATTTTCAAAGTTATAATTACAGTGATTAAGTTTATGTAATCACCAAATTACAGCCGGTATGTGGGGTATTGTGCACATTACTGTTGTTTTTATCACTTTAGGTGGGCGAACCTAATTAGTGATATTCGTCACTGTTGTGTGACAGGACTCAATAGTGATATGACCATAGTCACCGAAACGAGTCGAGTGACAAATACTGTGGGTAGTTGGTTGATATCTGAAACATTGTAATCTCTCTTAATACTGTAAATTATAACAAACATGTCATTTTAATAAATAGAATGATTCACCAGTATTTCCAGCTGACAAAACCTTTTTAAAACGCGTTTCAGGTAATTACAGTAGATTGGAGTAAAAGATGGATACGGCACTGAAAGGCTTCAAGAAGTGGCTTATTTTATTAATTAAATCAAATTAAGAAATATTGTTTTATGTAATCAAATTTATCTTTATTAAAGCTACCATTGTAAAACATGGGTTTATCCCAATCTATTTAATAAATAAAATCCGGTGTTTTCTAAACTCTGATATTTTTCCTAACTCACGGTCCTGATGAAATTTCCGCTGCAATATTTTTCAAAATAATCACCGGTACCACTTGGCTGTTCGCGGCTCCCGATTCCGTCCAGGGTGGGTCGGGGGTCGTGACAGAAGGTGGTATCAGAGCCACTGATTAAAGCCTATAGGTGTTGTGATAATAATACCTAAGTTATATAAAAGAGTTAGGAGATTGCTATTAATTGGTAGCACTCAGGATAGCATTTAGACTTGAACTTAAGAAAAGATACCTTAGTATAAGCTTCAAGATAAGCTAAGTACTTATGTAAATAAAGTAAGATGGATTTTGGTATGCCATAAGAATGGTAATTAGAATATTGCAAGATATGATAAATAAGCAATAACACTTAATTATTATTAATTTTGCTTATTGATATTACTTGGTCTAGAATAAGATATGTTATGGGAATACAAATTTCCTTGATTAAGGATGAAAGCCTTAATAAAAGAGGCACTTTTAAAAATACTATTTATGGGAAATAGAAAATTTTCTCCGGCAAAGACTGGGTATGGTATAGCAGACTCTCCAGCTTGTCCGGATATACTGGGGTTACCTCTCCGGCGCGAACCGGATAAGACGGGGTATGTAATATGTCAAACAAGTGACAAGATTTCCCTAAATAGTATCATGACCTGATATCTGACTTGTTTTTTTTGGAAACAAGAATCTGTTAAATACATTGACCTTATGAAGGGTATGTATATTACAGCATGTGAAATATATGATTATATAGATATGTATATCTATAAGGAATTCCAAAAGTCAGTTAGGAATAAAACACAAGCATATGTGTGTCAATAACAAATCTAGATTTCTTTATCAGGAATCTCTTGCATATATCTATAATTCCGATATCAAACATTATTTCGTTTGATCAGTTACCTCGTAACTCGTACAATGAGAACCCTTTAAGTTGGGACGCTATCAAAAGTATAAGAATTACCAATGAGTTACCATATACTGTTAACGCAAGTAAGAAGCATGTAAAATTGTGCTAGTGCACAAGAAAACACATGAAACTTAAATTATACGTCCACAGACGTTGAAGTATATCACACACGACTTTCGAGGCAAGACCTTTTGAAAATATAGTTGGGCATAATGGCAACAAGGCTAATCCCGTCAGTGGAAAAGCTACTAATTAAAAAGCAGCATTTTGTCACATGATCCTACAAACGACATAAATATCACTGAGGTACTTTGAAACAAAATTTCACAACAATCGGTGCACGGTCTAACCAGAGTCATAATTATTATCACTACAAAAGGAGTCACATACCTTTGCAGCTCCCCAATTTCATTTTATTCGACATTCGTTGGTAATGTCACTTAACAAACAGTTATCACACGAAATTCCAGATAAAGTTCTTATATTTATTTTTCTGACTTCTGCATATAATGAGTGACTTTCGTGTTTCTACTTCCTCTAATGGTCATCATACCATGAGGATTTCTTTCATAGTAGTGAATATTGATCTATTTCATTTCTTGGTAAATCCACACGTTACACATGCACTGTTTGTTGCGCATGTGGTTCATTCGATTTGTGAAGACCACTGGAGGACTTCATTCTAATTTGTCATTTTATCCAAACTCAAATATCATTTCGCTATATTTGATTTTTTACTGTAAACCGCATTATTGCAAAACGATGACTCTTTGATATCAAGTCAATGAATTTTGTTAAATAATTGAGGTGAAGAATTTATACTTTTATATATATGTATAAAATTATGCTTGAGGTATACTCTCATTTAAAGTTTATGTTTAGTTATTTATTATTGATAATTAATAATAGTTTTATTATTAGTAATAATATATTAATAGTAGTAGTGTTAGTATTATTTTTAGGTACTAGGGTTATTGTCAGGGGCAGGTATTGGATAGCCTAGCCTTAGTTAGGCATGGACTGATCACCTATGCTTAAACAAGGCAGCACTAACCAATATCCAAACATGATAATGACTAGTTAATGTATATAAATTAAGTCATCATACTTATTTAGTAAATTTTAATTATATATAAAAATATATATACCTTGTACTGTAAGGAGAAGACATATTTTCATAAAACAATACAAGAATTAGAGGGACGAATAAAATTATATAAATAATTGTGTATCACATGTTTTGTGGTAACTATGTACCGTAACGCTCTGACAAGAAAATGACCATATAAGAATAATATGGTAGTCATCAACTACGTTGGGTTAGGGGAACATTATAATATATAAGAATAGCCCCGTTTTCACTTATTTACAACATTTATACATTCACAACGTTATATGGTTTCAAAATGAAAATAAGTAATCACATAGAATTGACCCATTAAGTGTTATATATTTACAAAATATTTTACAAATACTTTTGTACAATAAATATTTTTACACCTTTATTTACAACTTTCATTTAACGTTATAAATAATAGTGATTTCTTTTACAAAATAATAATACTAAAATATTTTGTAATGTAATAACTTCATTGCGGTGTTTTGTAATATATATTACATAGTAAATATAAGTTATTTTACAAAGTATAGTAAAATACTAAAATAATATTTATTTAAAAGTGGTGACGCTTTTACATATAGTAAAAATGCGTAACAAATAATATATATTACATAGTATTTATATTTGATATGTAAGATACGGTTCAGACAAGGACACAAATAATATATATTACATTTACTTTAAAAATATAATATAAATGTTGGTCATGCCAAAACAACTTGTTCTTATTATATTTCGATCTCTAGAACATAGTATGAAAAATATGGTCACTAATAGTGTACTATCACATTGTTTCACAAATAAAACAACTTAGAACTTTAAACAATGATACACTAACTCTATTGTCTTTTGGTGTATCTTTGCAATTCACTCATCTCAACACATTGATTTTCTCATATCATAAATTCAATATTTGACAAATCATTTTCATGCTTTTATTTCATTTTGAACCTGTCGATTCTAAGTCTTCCTCAGTTGACAATCAAAGTAAGCTTTCTTTTGACAAAAGAATTTTAATTAATTCTAAAAGTCCTTCACATTCATTTAAAAATCTATTGATCATATATCTTTTGGCTTGAACCTAGTCACTTTGGAAATTATATCATTTCATCTCATTCATTTGTCATCGATTCCTTGAATTAATTCAGTTGAACCATTGAATCCTACTTATTATACAACTCGTATTCACAAAATTTGATATTTAAATCCTGTGTCATCTACCTTAAATATTGTTTTTATTGACTAAAATATGACATAAGTCTAAAAGAAATATCGTAGCCCAAATCTCGAGGACGAGATTTAAAACAAGGTAGGGAGAATGTAACATCTCTATTTTTATCATATAAGAATTATAGTTTTGGTTAAATTTATTAACCACTAGTAACTAGTAACTAGTTTATTTTAATATAAATATTTAACCCAAATAGTTTTAAACACTATTTTATATAGTTGGTTGAAATATTATATTAATTAATTGGCCCAAATATGGGTGACCTTTCTTATAAAATAAAAGTCTATATAAACTTATATTATTAGACGGATAGATTACGGGTAAGTTGACTGTAAGAAAAATGAAGTACCTCGACGGGCCCAGGAACCGTTTAATAATTAAATTATAAAAATACATTGTACTTGAACCTACTCTATTTTTAATGAAACTTGGTTCAAAATGTAGACACAAATATTCTCGTTGTTCTAATGACATATTCATTATTTTCTAGAACGCCATAAGTTATAAGCACCAATAAGTAAAGCAGTTAAATTAATTATAATATATATAATAATAAAATATATTTGAAAGTTTGAAATATGTTTCATGTCTAAAACTTTCGTGTCCCATCTTATAATAAAATAATAATAATATTAATAGTATAATAATAATAAATAAATGGATACATATGAATTGAAGGAAACCTGTCATGTCTTCTTTTCAAATTACGTGTCTCTCATTTTTAAAGTATGTACATGAATTTGTGTGTACGTGTAAAGTTTGTATGTTTCGTGGCCTCTAACAAACATTCATGATCCAACTATAAATAGGAGTAGTGCCTTCCCATTTTTTTTACACACTCTCTCTCTCTCGAAGCTTTATATATATATATATATATATATATATATATATATATATATTCTTATTTTTATTACTTTACCCCATAATAATAATAATGCACTGCTTCGTTTTAAGTATTTTAACTCCCGATCACCGCTACCCTTTCCGATTGATCTGAGCCCCATAACACATGTCAAGGCTCTGCCTGACTAAGTTAGTTGGGGTTCTGTCTCGTGACATAGGGACAAGGTTGAATTAGGGGTACTATACTTACCACGAGTACATTATATATTTTTTTAAAAATAACTCAGAAGTTATACCCAATATTCTACCAGTAGACTTTCTAGTTGAACCCTAAAGTTACAAAGTGGGTCCATTCTCTTTTCTCACTACTTTATTCCCTTTTTCTTTGTGATATAATTATATTCAAAAATATCCCAAATCGATCCATAAGTAAAACCCCGGACCCCTGAAACCCCAATCCATGTCAAAGATCAAGAAATTAAGATTTCCTGGTGCTCAGGCGGGCCGCGTAAAGGATAGGCAGACCCTTACGCGGGCCGCGTCCACTTGAAAGATGACCGGATAAGCATCAAGGGCTACGTGTCATCTGCATGGCACACCTACTTGTGACTAGTCAAACCTACGCGTAGACTGGGCGGCCACGCGGGCTGCGTAAGGTGTTGCTAAGGTGTTACGCGGGCCGCGACAGGCCTTAAATTCACCTATAAATAGCTTAGGTCCCAGGCAGTTCTCTGGTGTTGAAACAATTTCATAAAAACGAAGTTATACTGCCATAATTCGAATATTACTCTCAAATTAGCGAGGCACTGCTACGATACCGGGTATTAACTCGGTCGCTGCTACGATTCAATGTCCGATCGATTTAAACTATCCGACCGGATGTTTAAGTACTATCCTTTGTCATTAGTCGTGATTCCGACAGGATGTTTGAGTACCACCCGAACTCGGGGAATACTCTGTCATTCGTTGTGAATCCGATGGATGTTTAAGTGATTGCACTTTGTCATTTGTCGTGAGGGTTTTAATCTCGTGAGTTATCGTAAATGCTGTATTAGTTACTTACCGAGTTCGTGTGCATTAGGTTACAAGACTAATCAATAGGCTAAGCTCTGTCTGTATCTGCAATATATCAAGGCTTATCTATAGACTAAACTTTGCCGTATAAATCTGCATGCTTCTAATGTGAGTCATTCTCTTTTTATCAAAGTACTTTATAAATTCTTAAAAATTTTCAAAGTTATAATTACAGTGATTAAGTTTATGTAATCACCAAATTACAGCCGGTATGTGGGGTATTGTGCACATTACTGTTGTTTTTATCACTTTAGGTGGGCGAACCTAATTAGTGATATTCGTCACTATTGGGTGACAGGACTCAATAGTGATATGACCATAGTCACCGAAACGAGTCGAGTGACAAATACTGTGGGTAGTTGGTTGATATCTGAAACATTGTAATCTCTCTTAATACTGTAAATTATAACAAACATGTCATTTTAATAAATAGAATGATTCACCAGTATTTCCAGCTGACAAAACATTTTTAAAACGCGTTTCAGGTAATTACAGTAGATTGGAGTAAAAGATGGATACGGCACTGAAAGGCTTCAAGAAATGGCTTATTTTATTAATTAAATCAAATTAAGAAATATTGTTTTATGTAATCAAATTTATCTTTATTAAAGCTACCATTGTAAAACACGGGTTTATCCCAATCTATTTAATAAATAAAATCCGGTGTTTTCTAAACTCTGATATTTTTCCTAACTCACGGTCCTGATGAAATTTCCGCTGCAATATTTTTCAAAATAATCACCGGTACCACTTGGCTGCTCGCGGCTCCCGATTCCGTCCAGGGTGGGTCGGGGGTCGTGACATCGTATGCCATGTATACTATTTGTGTTGATATATGCTCATTAACTTTGCTAGCCTACCTTAATAATTTTAGCGTTATAGGATTAACGCACCGCCCACGATACTTGGGGTATTGTTAAGTTAAACATGTTAACCTCCCGCGATACTATGGGATAGGCAAAATTAAACGCATTGGATACTTGGGTTTGAACATATTGTTACACAATCTAGGCATACTAGTAACTCGCATATTAGGATTCATGTGGATATGATAAACTTTTAGTCTATATTATGCTATGTAAACAAACTTGTATGCTCGCCAACTTTTTGTTGATATATTTTAATACATGTTGCAGGTTGATAGTTTGACGATGATGCGATGAAGAACAAAGATTAGGTGGACTTAGATACACACCTAAATTTAGTTTATCATTTGATGATTATGTTTTGTTGAACAATGTTATCTTTATTTGAATTCTTGTATGACATTTAGTCCATTTATGAAATTTGAATTTTAATTATATTGTCACATAGTGTTATGATGCCTCTTGCAATCTATTTCGTCTCATCCCGATGTTTCCGCCATCGGTTGGGGTGTGACAGATTGGTATCAGAGCCATAACTATAGGGAATTAGGAATAAGTAGGAATGGTTTGCCCTAATCTATAGTTCTAGGAACTTTATCTTTTATTTGTTGTTTAAAACTTTTGCATTCTACCTTACATGTTTCCTAGCAATACTTCTTGTTTGTTAAACTTACATGCCTTTCCTAAGGCTAACACGAATACACTTTTGATTCTTTGAAGACACTCGTAACATAAACGAGACGACTTTACCAAAATAGGCGTGAAACCCACAATTTGGTAAACGACTCTCATTCTACCTTAAACTATTTTTGCACGAAATTACACCAGTAAGCTAGGAGTGAAATCCACAACTTAATGGTAATTTCCATTTAAACTCTAGTGGACTCTCGTCAAAGTGTCAAAATTATATTTTGACCCGACGAGTACCAACCACATTTAGGGTACGAAATTGTCAAGTTAGGGGTGAAACCCGCATCTCGTCGATTAAGTCCCATTCCTCGATTTTCAATCTCGCCAAAGTCCTGATTGTTTCAATCGATTAGAGACGTGTAGTAACTGGAAGGGTAAGATACCGTTAATCGCTTCTCGATGAGAGTATCTTACCTATAGGCCAAAGCACGTTTTTGTCTAATTCGAAAGGCATTCGACCCACTTTGGAATAGTCGACGTTTCTCTACCCGAAACAATCCAATGTTTTATTGAGCCTCTCTTTTATGTATCTCAATTTATATGTGATTTTATACTTGAACGTTCGTTCGTTTCAAACCTTTTACGCATTTCGCACGTTTATCGCAATAAAAAACAATAATAATCTCTCGTGAACAAACTAAATTTACGATGCTTTCATTATTCATGTTATGCCATGTGGAATTCATGATTATGCTATGTGATACAATTTGAATCTTATATGCTATGTGCTACAATTCGAACATTTTATGCTATGTGATACATTTCATGAAAACGATTTTTCTTAAACAAAAATTATGGTCAAGTCTCATCTATTCTTGTTTTGAATCTTTTAGATGTCGTCTTCTCGTCACCAATCCAACTCGACTAAGAAGTCAAAGACCAGCTCTCAAAAGAAGATGATGGCATTCATGGCCAATCAAATTGCGCGTATCGTCCCTAAGATCGTCACTGAGATTCGAGCTTCCGATACTCCAAACTCCTCCGTCGATTCAAAGGTTGAAACACGCAAGCCTGTGTTGTTTAACTACAAGCACTTTCCGTCTTGTAACCCCAAACCATTCACTGGTAATGATGGCGTGACTGCTACGCTCGAGTGGTTTGACAGCATAGAAGTCACGTTTATCAACAGCGAATGCCCCGAAGAGCTCAAAACGCGTAGTGCGACTGGGGTATTCCAAGCCCGAGCTCTTGAATGGTGGACAAACGAGAGGAATCTTCGTTCTAACAAAGTTGCTTATGCCTTGCCTTGGGGGGAAGTTAAGACACTTATGATGGAAGAATTTGCCCGCCGCATGAGCAACAAAAGTTGGAAGAAGAATTTTGGGCTCTAAAGTAAGTTGATGATGATAACCAAGCCTATACTACCCGCTTCAAACAGCTTAGCTTCATTGTTCCCCATCTCGTCTTGACCACCGACCGTAAGATAAGGAAATACATCAATGGGTTACCTTCTGGCATACGCGATGCGATCGAGGCAGCCAAACTCGACAATATCAAAGCCGTTTACCGTTTGGCCGCTTCCTTGAACAACAATCACATTCACGATAAACAAGCTGCAAAACCTGTTACTTCTAAGCCAGCCAACCAGATTACCCAACAGTCAAGTGGCAATAGGGGGGAAGAAGCGAAAGCATCAGAACCCTGTTTGCAACGCAATTGTACCTCCCGTTAACCCAAACCCCATGGTCCCCGATAACACACAAAAGTCATACATTGGACCTCATCCCAAGTGTACCACGTGTAGCTATCATCACCCGACCAATGTCAACTATCGACACTGCACCATTTGCAACTGTTATGGGCACAATACCACCCACTGTCGTAATAATCAACAACCGCAAGCCCAACAAGCTCAACCCGCTCCCCAAAATGCCAAACCAGTCAGAGCTTGTTTCAAATGTGGTGACACCAATCATCTTCATCCTCAATGCCCGCAATGGAACCAAGAGCATCAACAACCTGCTACAGGTCGAGCTTTCAACATTAATGCGAACCAAGCACGCAACGACAATGAAGTCGTTAATGGTACGTTTCTTGTTAACAACCTTTATGCTTCATTGTTATTTGATACTGGTGCGGACAAAAACTTTGTGTCCGTTGAATTTGAACCCTTGTTAAATGTTAAACGCTCTAAACTACCTAAGTCGTTCTCTGTCAAAGTTTCCAATGGCAAATCCGTTTTAGTCGATTCCGTTCTTCGCGATTGTCTTCTTACTCTTAACGATCATACCTTCACTATCGACCTTATACCCATGCAATTGGGTAGTTTCGACATCATCATAGGCATGGATTGGCTTCGTGAAAACCATGCTGAAATTGCTTGCTACGAGAAGTATGTTCGTCTACCTCTTCCATCTGGTGACACTTTGCACGTTTATGGAGACCAACCTTCAAAAGGACTAAGGTTAATGTCCTGCACACAAGCGAACAAATATTTACGTAAACCGTACTTTGCCTTTTTAGCCCACATTGTGGAAGAAAAGGGAAAGGGAAAGAGCATAAATGATGTTCTAGTGGTGCGCGACTTCCCTGACGTCTTTCCTGAAGATTTACCTGGTCCTCCTCCATCTCGATCCGTTGATTTTCATATTGACCTCGTACCTGGTTCGACTCCTGTTGCGAAAGCTCCGTACCGTCTTGCACCTTCTGAAATGCAAGAATTATCTAGTCAACTCCAAGAACTCCTTGAGAAGGGATTCATTCGTCCAAGTACCTCACCTTGGGGTGCTCCTGTGCTTTTCGTCAAGAAGAAGGATGGCTCGTTTCGCATGTGTATCGACTATCATGACCTTAATAAACACATAATAAAAAATCATTATCCTCTTCCACGCATCGATGATCTTTTTGATCAACTTCAAGGCGCTACTTGCTTCTCCAAGATCGATCTTCGATCTGGTTATCACCAGCTTCGTGTTCTCGAAGAGGACATTCCCAAAACCGCATTTCGCACTCGCTATGGACACTACGAGTTCGTGGTTATGCATTTTGGTTTGACCAACGCACCCTCTGTGTTCATGGATCTCATGAATCGTGTTTGTAAACCTTATTTGGATCGTTTTGTGATCGTTTTCATTGATGACATTCTTATTTATTCTAAATCTCAAGCCGATCACGAGCGTCATCTACGTCTTATACTTGAGCTTTTACGTACCGAACGTCTTTACGCGAAGTTTTCCAAATGCGAGTTCTGGATCAAGGAAGTCCAATTCCTTGGACACGTTGTTAGTGAAAAAGGAATCCACGTTGATCCCTCCAAAATCGAAGCAGTGAAGAATTGGACCGCGCCTAGAAACCCTTCTAAAATCCGTTCTTTCTTAGGATTGGCGGGTTATTACCGCTGATTCATCTCGAACTTTTCAAAGATCGCCGTTCCTCTCACTTCGTTGACTCAAAAAGAGAAACCTTTTGCTTGGGGTCCTGAGTAAGAGGAATCTTTTCAAACTCTTAAAGAGCTACTGTGTAACGCTCCTATTCTCACTCTTCCTGATGGGAACGATGACTTCGTGGTATATGGTGATGCCTCGAATCGTGGTCTTGGTTGCGTTCTCATGCAACGAGACAAAGTCATTGCTTACGCCTCTCGTCAACTCAAAATACATGAGAAAATCTATACTACCCACGATCTCGAGCTTGGCGCAGTTGTTTTTGCGTTAAAGATTTGGCGACACTACCTATATGGTACGAAGTGTGTGGTTTTCACTGACCACAAGAGCCTACAACACATCTTCAACCAGAAAGAGCTTAACATGCGACAACGTCGATGGGTGGAATTGCTTAACGACAACGACTGCGAGATTCACTATCATCCTGGAAAAGCGAATGTCGTGGCCGACGCTCTTAGTCGTAAGACTCATATTAATAGTACTCGTTGTTTTCATATCGCGTGCGACCTTCACACTTGCATTCGTGAAGCGTAATACTCATCTATCAATGAAGGAACCATGTTCGTAGAAATACGTGGAGCTACTGAAGACCTACTCGTTACGAAATCTGATGGTCTGCTATACTGTCATGATCGCATTTCGTGATAATCTTCGTGAACTCATCATGAACGAGGCACACAAATCCAAGTACTCGATTCATCCTGGTGCTGACAAGATGTACCACGATTTACGTACATCCTATTGGTGGCCTGGTATGAAGAGGGATATTGCTACGTACGTCTCCAAGTGTCTTACCTTTTCGAAAGTCAAAGCCGAGCATCAATGACCTTCTGGTCTACTCGAACAACCTGAAATCCCCGTCTGGAAATGGGATAGCATTGCTATGGACTTCATAACCAAACTTCCTCGTATGCCTTCTGATCACGATAGTATTTGGGTAATTATCGATCGTTTGACCAAGTCCGCTCATTTCCTTCCTATTCATGAAGATTTCAAGGTTGAACGACTAGCTCGACTCTACACTGACGAAATCATATGCCGTCATGGCATTCCTTTCGACATCATTTCTGATCGTGATGGTCGTTTCACTTCACGTCTTTGGCAAACTTTTCAGTCCGCTATGGGTTCTCATTTGAATCTCAGTACGGCTTTTCATCCTCAAACGGATGGACAGACCGAACGTACTATCCAAACCTTAGAGGACATGCTCCGTTCTTGTGTCATCGACTTTGGTGGTAGTTGGGATGTGCATTTACCATTGATCGAGTTTTCGTACAACAATAGCTACCACTCCAGTATTCAAATGGCTAATTTCGAAGCATTGTATGGTCGCAAATGCCGTTCTCCTTTAAGCTGGCACGAGATCGGTGACAAACAATTTACTGGCCCTGAGATCATACAAGAAACAACGGATAAGATTCTTCAAATCCGTGATAATCTACTTAAGGCTCGTAGTCGACAAAAGAGCTATGCTGACAAGAGACGCAAACCATTGGAGTTCAACATTGGTGACCATGTTCTACTCAAAGTATCTCCTTGGAAAGGAGTGGTTCGTTTTGGTAAAAAGGGAAAACTTGCCCCTCGCTATGTTGGTCGTTTTAAGATACTCGAAAGGATTGGTAAGGTGGCTTATCGACTCGATTTATCTCAAGAACTCAACAACATTCATCTAACGTTTCATGTCTCGAATCTAAAGAAGTGTCTCGCTGAAGAAGGACTTCAAGTTCCCCTCGAAGATCATCAAGTCAACGAAACCATATATTTTGTGGAAAAACCAGTCGAAATCATGGATCAAGGAGTCAAGTTATTGAGGCGCAGTAAAATTCCTATCGTCAAGGTTCGATGAGAAGGAAAGGCGCTGAATTTACTTGGGAACTCAAGAGTGACATAAAGACGAGGTATCCGTATCTTTTCGTTACTTCTTCCTAAATTTCGGGACGAAATTTCCTAAAGGAGGGGAGACTGTAACGCTCCGCATTTTCGAACTTTCTTATTTTAGCAAGTCGTGTTGTACTTTCCATATTTAGACGCTTGTACTCTCTTTGTAATCTACTTTTGTTCCGCTTGTAATTCGAGACTATTGATCTTAATGAAAACGAAACTATTTTGTGTATTCATATTATGTGCAACTGTTAATCGGTTTCTCATTTGAACGAAATATTATTCAAGGATTCTTGATTCTATATTTATCGACACTTGATACTCGTTAAACTAGTTGAAACTATTAAAATGATGAGATTCGGATCCTAAATCTCGAAACTCGAAAGCTTTGCGAAACGATTAAACGTTTAAAGATGTTTATTCGTTATAAATATGGTCATTATTCAAATTATTTAAATTAATTAAAATAATTAAATTAATTAAATTAATTAATTTTGTTATTTAAAAGTTCATTTTTTATAATAATCTAGTTAGTCCCGTTAGATTTTGAAGTTAGAAAATAACCTAGTTAGTAAACCAAGTTAAATTACTTAAGCAATTACTTAAAAAAAACTAATTGGTTAAAAGATTATATAACTTAGTTAGTTTCCTTTTGAAAACTATATAACTTGGTTAGTTAGTTAAACCACAGGGACCGTCAGTGCAAATTCACCAAACTAAACTTCAGGGACTGATTCTACAATAACTGAAATTGTTAAAAAAACCAAAACAATAAAAAGGGGATGCCAGGACTCGAACCCGAGTCACCCACCTCTCAAACACACGCGCAGACCAGCTGAGCTAGGACTTCCTATCGAACAAACTCAGCATCTTAAAACCTTTAAACTCTCGTTCAAATCAGCAAGTTCAGCGCGCAAAAAGAAGGACCAGGTCTGTTTGAGAGCGATTTTGGTGACTTTTCTTGAGTTTTAACCAAGTTTTAACATTAATTACACACCTATCACCTAACCAAACTCTTCCCTGTAAATACCAAGCCATTCCCAAGCTTAAATCACTTTGCAAACTCATCCGAATCACTCTCAAAACATTAAAAACACAGCTGAGTTTCCAGATTCGAGCAGATTGCTACCTCTTCACTAAAGTGAGCATAACTTCTTCGTTTCTTATCCGTTTTGCCTCATTCTTTTTCCTATGTGCTTGGATTGACCTTAGCTTCGATTCCATGGGTTTTTTTACAGTAAATAAGTCCCTGGAACTCCGGAAAAAGGGCTCCAAAGTTCACTGTTTGTTTTTGTTTTGATTCAAATTTTACTAAACTTGTTCAAACTTGAGTCTAACTCATCTCAAACCTATGTCCTAATGCTTATAACCTCATCTATGGTTAGTTAGGCTTAAAAACAAGGTTGAGACATGTTAAATCAGAGAATAAAACCTCACAAACTTTCTGTTTTAGTTAGGGTTTTACCCACAAGAAGTGTTCAAGCTTGAAGCTTGATGAAAGTGTGATGGTTAGACTAGCTTGGGCTATCTTTCATAAAAATCCACTCACTTATTGATGTTTTCTCATAGATTAGTTGTTGTATTTCATTATTTCTTGTAAGTTCATGACCCTCCTTATTGTTTATAACAACAAGTGTAGTGGTGAACAATAGAGGTACCTAAATGGAAGCTTTGATCTTCCTACCTCATGTATGATTTCTATGATACTTAGAGGTGCCTATATGAAGACTTTGATCTTCTACCTCATGCTTGACATATATGATGTACTATACTTTATATAATACTTATGTAATATTCAAACAAATCGAACCTTTGATGATGAACAAGTGGACATTGTCAAATTAGTAAGTTATCATCTAAACATCATATGTGATGGATGATTATTTTTCATATTACTATGTTAATGATTATTTAAATTCCGAAACCTATAATCTTCCGTTATTCCCCAAACTCATACATCTATGTTCCTTTGTGTAGAAGGACAATGTGCTCCAAACTAAATAACCAACACCACTCGCGGGATTTAAGTAGGAAAGCTTGCAAAAACCGTGAGCATACTCAATCCCTTTTACCTTTTAATCACTTTGGGTGCAACAAGTATATTATACAAACTACACATCACATTGAAACTATTTTAAACGAACTCTATCCATTGTTGAAACATGAAACTATGTGTGATGCTTGTTAATCTCGTATGCCATGTATACTATTTGTGTTGATATATGCTGATTAACTTTGCTAGCCTACTTTAACAATTATAGCGCTATAGGATTAACACACCGCCCATGATACTTGGGGTATTGTTAAGTTAAACATGTTAACCTCCCGCGATACTATGGGATAGGCAAAATTAAACGCGTTGGATACTTGGGTTTGAACATATTGTTACACAATCTAGGCATACTAGTAACTCGCATATTATGATTCATGTGGATATGAGAAACTTTTAGTCTATATTATGCATAGTAAACAAACTTGTATGCTCGTCAACTTTTTGTTGATATATTTTAATACATGTTGCAGGTTGATAGTTTGTTGATGATGCAATGAAGAATAAAGATTAGGTGGACTTAGATACACACCTAAATTTAATTTATCATTTGATGATTATGTTTTGTTGAACAATGTTATCTTTATTTGAATTCTTGTATGACATTTAGTCCATTTATGAAATTTGAATTTTAATTATATTGTCACATAGTGTTATGATGTCTCTTGCAATCTATTTCGTCTCATCCCGATGTTTATGCCATCGGTTGGGGTGTGACAGAAGGGGCCCCAAGGGATCCCCTTGTTGCACTCCGGTAGTAGCCCCAATACACTCATTACCAACATACAACCTAGAAGGCTAGGCATAAGAGAATTGGACCCATCGATAGATTGACTTGCAATGTTGATGAACCTCTTTAAGGAAGGTTGTGTGGTCAACCGTGTTGGACGCATTGGAGAAGTCCACAATAAGCAAGGCTAAGGAACCATCTGCATGAAAGGAGTTGAGAAACCTGTACGCACTATGAAGCATCGCCTCTGCACCATTTGACATTCCCACCCCAAACTGAAGGTCCCCCAAGTACTGGCCCATGTTTTTCCTGACCTTCTTCATTTCCACCTTGGAAACCAACCTTCGCCAGATACCCCCCACAGCAATATGTCGAATTCGTTTATCGGGTTTCAATAAAGGGGTAAGGAGAGCTGAGGCAACAAACTCAGCCAGCACCTTAGGGCAGGATCCTCCAAGCCATAAGTTGACAACTTCAGTAATGGTCGTTAGCAAACCCGAGGAAGTCGTTGAGCCCTCACTCTCGATAGCATCTAACAAGTGCTGGGCCCGTATCCCGTTCCTACCACAAGATGTCCCTTTAGGAAAGGATCGGATACATTTGAGCACACACTCCTCATATAACAATCCTCAAGAAAACCGACACCCTCGAATTATTTCCGACACCCTAATATATTTTAAAATATCCCAATATGTCCCAAAATACACCCCATACACGAAACCGGACCCGAATACCTTAAATCTTATTAAATTTAATTAAAAATCTGAAATTTTGAGTTGAGGCGGGCCGCGTAAACCCCACCCCAACTCTTACGCGAGCCACGTGAACTTAAAAACCTGGCAAAGCCCGGTGCGGCCACGTGGCCCAACACTCGGCAAGTCTAGTCGATGACCCAGCCCAGCTACACATTGACCTGGGTTTGACGCGGGCCGCGTAGACCCTTGTCTACCCTTACGCGGGCCGCGTAGAAGTTTAAGACAGGCCCTATATATAGAGGCCATCGGATTTCAGTTGAGAATCGTTCAAAATCATTTTCTTTCTCTCAATTCTGAATATTAGGCAATATAATCGGGTATAATACCCCCCCTAAATAGCAAGGTTCTGCTCCATTGTAAGTATTATAACCCCTGGATACGTATTAGATACGCTGCCCGATTGATCTAGGGTTCCGTAACGGCTGTCGTGGTTCTGCCCGACGTAGTCGTGTGAATGCCGTCTCGGGGAGGGTATTACTAATGTTAAATTGGGTTATTATACTAACGCGTGTGCATTTGTGTAAATTATAGATTGTCATCAGGAAACCCTTACGGAAAATCTAAGACAGCAATGTGAGTTTATCCGCTTTTTGTTAACCTTTTTGTGAACTATTTTACAAAACCTCACATGATTAATTAATTATTAAGCAGTTATTGAGTATTTGTAAGAATACAATTATCATGAGTATGTTGGGGGTTTTGTATACAAAATTTGTTACCACCTGGTCAAGGAGTAACATTTCCACAAGTCGGGTCTGACAGTACCATGGATGTTAATTGGTATATCTTGGAAACAAATATAATTGCGAGATCGCCCTCAATACTGTACAATGGGATTTTATTTAAACTTGATTAAATTGGGATTCACTCACCAGTATTTCCCACTGACAAATGTTTTTAAAACGCGTTTCAGGTAACAAATTGTGAAAGCCAAATAGAAGGCAACTGGACAGCACTGAAGGCTTGGAAAAGTGGCAATAAAGTTACCTAAAATAAAATAGATGTTTTTATTAAATAAAATAGGATTTATTCCTATGAAAACGTGTGTACTATGAACTTGGGTTTTATCTTATTTGTTTAATATTATGAAAATGTGGTATTTTACTCTAATCAAATATTTTCTAACTACGGTCCTGATAAAAAATTCCGCTGCCAAATTAGACAATACGCGATACCACCAAAACTGGCTTGCGGCCGCTCGTTCCCGGGGATTAGGGATCGGGGGTTGCGACAGAAGGTGGTATCAAAGCCATGCCACTGGTTCAAGCCAAAGAAGTGTTTTGCTGACACTTAAATTTTAAATTTTATGTTAGGAAATAACTTATGTAATTATGTGTTTTATATTATTTGACTATTTGTTAGCCTACAGTATGGGTAAGCAAAGAATTTCGGACATCTATCGTCAATTAGATAGCTCACCAAAAGATAAGGGAACCTCATTTCAACCAAATTCCTCAGGATACTCAGCAGATACTGAGGAAGGAATATTTATTCGTAAGGCACAGTCTAAGAAACCATTTACCACTAAGAAGAGAAGTTGGATTATTAGAAAAAGTTAAAAGAAAATAAAGAAGTCACAACCAAAAGGAGTGATAATTAATGAGGAATCTCATGAAACAGGCAATAACCCACCATGGGAAGATAAATTAGATGAACAATGGGTAAATCTCCATATGTTAGCCACTACAACAGTAAATGCTAACTTATATTAAATAAGTTGAACCACCAAACCAGTACCAGCACCCATGAGCCAGAAATTTTAAAGGAACTTTACCCATTAAATAAAACAACCTAGTAGAGGAAAGAGATATAATAAACCTTACATGTGAAGCATAATATTCCTATAATGTAGCTAAACTAAAATAAATTACGAATGCATAACCACTAGTATATTTTGAATTCCAGTTGTAGTTTGTAATAGATACATATATATATAAAAGTCGCAATATTCGCCATTTTTAATCAATCTGTTTGTATGACTATACCTAAATGATTGTACTAGATATTAGTCTGTGATAATTAATACCTGATAGATATTCAGATGAACAACGAAGTAAACCAGGAAAACCAGAATAATGAGAATAATGGAAAGCTAAAACCCAACACCTAGAAGTACAAGAAATTTTAATGCCTTAGTATAAGCTTCAAAACAAGCTAATTAATTGAATAGATAATTTGTGATGGATATTGGTATGATATGAGGATGATAACTAGAAAAATGAAAATATGATAAATAAGCAATAACAATTGGCCACTGTTATTTCTTGTTTATTTGTATTACTCGATTCTAGAATATGATCTATCATAAGAATACTAATTTCCATGTTTCTTGATACAAGATATGATGAATGATGAAAATTTGTGATTCTAAGTATGGGAAATACAATGATAATTACTTCTCCGGCAAGGCTAGGTATGATGTGGTAAACAATCCAGCTTGTCTGGGTAAGATAAGGATACCTCTCCGGTGAAACCGGGCGAGATGGGGTATATGTTAATAAAGTTACTCCAGTGATGTCTGACCTATTTTGGGAACGTAAACCTGTTATACATATTGACCTTATGAATAAGGTGTACATGAAATATATGATTATATAAATATGTATATCTATAAGGAAATTCGAAAACCTTAATAATTGACCCTTAAGGGTAAATCATGAACAGGTATGTCAAATGATAAATTTAGATTTATCAGCATGTGTATATCTATAAAATTCAGATGACAAACATGATTTCGTTTAATCATCACTCTTCGTACGACAAAAATGAACGGTAGTAACTCTTTAAAGATGGGATGCCATCAAAAGTGTAAGAATTCCTCTTGCGTTACTATAAGAAACCTGTAATTAAATTTAGCTACGATGACTGAAGTACCTAAGAAAATGCTAGAGCATTTATTCTGACTGGCAAAGATGATCCCGGATGTGATCACTGGTACGTTTTTAGTTAATGATGTTTTTGCTAAAGTATTATTTGACTCTGGTGCGAACCAAAGTTTTATTAATACTTCATTTTGCAAAGTACTCAATCAACCATTAACTAAACTCCCACAAGAATGTCTAGTAGAGACAGCAAATGGGGAAACCATTAAGATTTCTGAAATCTTGCAGGGAGCAAGAATAGAAATTCAAAACCATAAGTTTACTACAAACCTTTACCCCATGAATCTGGCAGGATTTAATATTGTATTAGGAATGGATTGGTTAATAGCCAACAAAGCCAATATTTTATGTGATCAAAAGTCAATTCAAGTAAATTCACCAAGGGGTGAAAAGATCACAATTAAAGGAAATAAAACCTCTAGATCTACAAAATTCATCTCTGTAATGAAAACAGCAAGTTACATAAGAAGAGGATTATTAGTATACTTGATTTCTATAATCACTAACACTAAAGGAAAGGACTTAAAAGATATCTCTGTAGTATCTCAGTTTTCAGATGTATTTCCAGAAGATTTACCAGGACTACCGCCGGACAGAGAAGTTGAATTCAAAATTCATCTACTGCCAGGAACCGCACTGATTGCCAAAGCACCTTACCGTCTGGCACCCGCCGATATGCAGGAACTAAAGAAACAGTTAGACGAATTGTTGGAGAAATGATTCATACAGCCGAGCTCATCGCCATGGGGAGCGCCAATTTTATTCGTTAAAAAGAAGGACGGATCAATGCGTATGTGCATTGATTACCGTGAATTAAACAAGGTCACGATTAAGAATCGGTATCCATTACCAAGAATCGATGATCTGTTTGATCAGTTACAAGGAGCTCGATTTTTCTCAAAAATCGATTTAAGGTCAGGATATCATCAATTAAAGGTACAGGAAGAGGATATTCCTAAGACCGCATTTAGAACCAGATATGGTCATTATGAATTTACTGTCATGCCATTTGATTTAACCAATGCCCCAGCCGCATTTATGGACATGAGGAACCGAATATGTAAGCCATATTTGGATAAATTCATAATTGTTTTTATTGATGATATTCTCATTTATTCTAAAAGTAAGGAAGATCATGCAAAGCATTTGCACGCACTTCTAAGTCTATTAAGAAAGTAAAAGCTTTACGCTAAATTTTCCAAATGTGAGTTTTGGTTAGAGCAGGTACAATTTCTTGGACACTTAGTGAACCATGAAGGAATTCATGTGGATCCCACAAAGATCGAGACAATTACTAAATGGAAAACCCCTGAGTCACCAACCGAGGTTAGAAGTTTCTTAGGACTAGCCGGTTATTATAGATGGTTTATTCGAGATTTTTCTAGAATAGCCATTCCCTTAACTCGGTTAACCTGTAAATCCATTAAGTTTGAATGGGGACCCAAGCAAGAAGAAGCCTTTAGAATTCTTAAGCAAAGACTAACCCATGCACCCATATTAGCGTTACCAGAAGGAACTGAAGATTTTGTAATTTATTGTGACGCTTATAAATTAGGTTATGAATGTGTGTTAATGCAACGTCAAAAGGTTATAGCTTACGCATCTAGATAACTTAAGAATCATGAAGAGAATTATTCCACTCATGATTTAGAATTTGGAGCCATAATTTTTGCTCTTAAATTTTGGAGACATTACCTTTATGGTAGTAAGTTTACCATATTTACCGATCATAAGAGTTTAAGGTATGTATTTGGACAAAAAGAATTGAATATGAGACAAAGACGCTGGATGGAGATGCTTAGTGATTATGATTGTGATATCCAGTATCATGAAGGAAAAACAAATGTAGTGGCAGATGCTTTAAGCCGAAAGTATTATGAAAAGCCAAAAAGGGTACGTTCTCTTAAATTAAATCTGCAAGTAGATTTAAATAATCAAATCAGAAAAGCACAAGAATCAGTAATCAAGGATGATACTGAAAAACTAAGAGGTATGCTAAAGGAATTAGAACAAGGAACAGATGGAATTTGGAGATTCCATAAGAAGAGAATGTGGATACCTAAATTAGGAAACCTGCGTCATCGTATATTAGAAGAAGCCCATAAGTCTAAGTATACGATGCATCCAGGAAGTGATAAAATGTACCAGGATTTAAGAAAGAATTTATGGTGGATAGGAATGAAAAAGACATAGCCACCTGTGTTTCTAAATGTTTAACTTGCTCACAAGTTAAAGCTGAACATCAGAAACCCTCAGGTTTGTTACAACAACTAGAAATGCCAGTGTGGAAATGGGAATTGATAACAATGGATTTTGTTACTAAATTACCCAAAACAAAGAAAGGTAATAATACAATCTGGGTGATTGTAGATAAGCTAACTAAGTCAGCTCATTTCCTACCAATGAAGGAAACTTTCAGTATGGAACAGTTAGCTAAATTATATGTAAATGAAATCGTTTCATTACATGGAATACCTTTATCAATTGTTTCTGATAGGGATAGCCGTTTTACCTCTCATTTTTGGTCAAGTTTCCAAAAAGCCATGGGAACCAAGTTAAATCTAAGCACAGCTTATCATCCTCAAACGGACGGACAAAGCGAAAGAACAATTCAGACGATGGAAGACATGCTTAGAGCTTGTGTAATTGATTTCGGAGGTAATTGGGACGATCACTTACCTCTAATAGAATTTTCTTATAATAATAATTATCACACAAGTATCAATGCTGCACCATTCGAAGCATTTTATGGATGAAAGTGCCGAACTCCAGTCTGTTGGGCAGAAGTTGGGGAGAAACAACTATCTGGACCTGAAATATTGCAAGAAACAACAGACAAAATCATTGAAGTCAAGGAATGACTAAAAGCAGCACGTGATAGACAAAAGAGTTATGCTGATAACCGGCGAAAGCCATTGGAATTTCAGGTATGAGATAAAGTATTATTAAAGGTCTCTCCTTGGAAAGAAGTGGTAAGATTCATAAAAAAGGAAAGCTAAGTCCCAGATATATTGGACCTTTTAAGATTATTAGAAAAATAGGACCTGTAGCCTATCAGCTACAACTGCCAGAGGAAATGGCAGGAATACATGATGTATTTCATGTATCAAATCTCAAGAAATGCTTAGCCGATGAATCGCTAATGGTACCTCTTAAGGATATAGAGGTAAATGAACAACTCAAGTTTGTAGAAAGGCCTCTACAGATTGAAGATAGGAAAGTCAAGAATCTCAAGCACAAGAGATTAGTTCTAGTCAAAGTGACGTGGGATTCCAAAAGAGGACCTGAGTACACATGGGAGCTTGAATCTGAAATGCAAAGGAAATATCCACACCTATTCCAGTAGATCTCAAGGACGAGCTCTAAAATAAGGTGGGGAGGATATAACAATCCTCAAGAAAACCGACACCCTCGAATTATTTCCGACACCCTAATATATTTTAAAATATCCCAATATGTCCCAAAATACACCCCATACGCGAAAACGGACCCGAATACCTTAAATCTTATTAAATTTAATTAAAAATATGAAATTTTGAGTTGAGGCGGGCCGCGTAAACCCCACCCCAACTCTTACGCGGGCCGCGTGAACTTAAAAACCTGGCAAAGCCCGGTGCGGCCACTTGGCCCAACACCCGGCAATTCTAGTCGATGACCCAACCCAGCTACACGTTGACCTGGGTTTGACGCGGGCCGCGTAGACCCTTGTCTACCCTTACGCGGGCCGCGTAGAAGTTGAAGACATGCCCTATATATAGAGGCCATCGGATTTCAGTCGAGAATCGTTCAAAATCGTTTTCTTTCTCTCAATTCTGAATATTAGGCAATATAATCGGGTATAATACCCCCCTAAATAGCAAGGTTCTGCTCCGTTGTAAGTATTATAACCCCTGGATACGTATTAGATACGCTGCCCTATTGATCTAGGGTTCCGTAACGGCTGTCGTGGTTCTGCCCGACGTAGTCGTTGGAATGCCGTCTCGGGGAGGGTATTACTAATGTTAAAATGGGTTATTATACTAACACGTATGCATTTGTGTAAATTATAGATTGTCACCAGGAAACCCTTACGGAAAATCTAAGACAGCAATGTGAGTTTATCCGCTTTTTGTTAAACTTTTTGTGAACTATTTTACAAAACCTCACATGATTAATTAATTATTAAGCAGTTATTGAGTATTTGTAAGAATACAATTATCATGAGTATGTTGGGGGTTTTGTATACAAAATTTGTTACCACCTGGTCAAGGAGTAACATTTCCACAAGTCGGGTCTGACAGTACCATGGATGTTAATTGGTATATCTTGGAAACAAATATAATTGCGAGATCGCCCTCAATACTGTACAGTGGGATTTTATTTAAACTTGATTAAATTGGGATTCACTCACCAGTATTTCCCACTGACAAATGTTTTTAAAACGCGTTTCAGGTAACAAATTGTGAAAGCCAAATAGAAGGCAGCTGGACAGCACTGAAGGCTTGGAAAAGTGGCAATAAAGTTACCTAAAATAAAATAGATGTTTTTATTAAATAAAATAGGATTTATTCCTATGAAAACGTGTGTACTATGAACTTGGGTTTTATCCCATTTGTTTAATATTATGAAAATGTGGTATTTTACTCTGATCAAATATTTCCTAACTACGGTCCTGATGAAAAATTCCGCTGCCAAATTAGACAATACGCGATACCACCAAAACTGGCTCGCGGCCGCCCGTTCCCGGGGATTAGGGATCGGGGGTTGCGACACCTCGGTCCTCATCAACAACAAGAGTGGGTTGGGCGTGAGGGTTGGGAGGCAAGGAAGGGGGCGACACCACATGGAGTTTATCAATAAGAACTTTCAAGGTCGAATCACCTAGAGGGGCGACTCCACTGGAGCTTAGGACCTTAACCACAGCCGTAAAATGTCCATCCCTGACTTTCCGGAGACATTGCTTAATATTAGGGTCCCTATCTTTGTCTCCCTCCCTCCTGCATTCTCCCTTAGGAGGCCTCGCCTCCCCTGCGCTATCCAATAGGGACGAGACCAAATCATCAAAACCAGACCCATCTTTCCAAACTGTAAGCGCATGCAGGATGTTATTAAATTGCAAAGATTTCCTGTTCCCTGATCACCGTTCTTGTCGGGAGGATGGTCTGACCACTCGTAAGGTGCAACGTGGTACCAAAAGTAATTGGACCCAATTGTCGACTGATCCTGGTGACACAACCACTTTGCGCAAAGCCCATGTTAAAACCTGAGCAAACATCAACCGAAAACTGGGAGAAATGCTTTTAACAGTCTGAATAGGGAGGGAAAAAACCCGCTCGAGGAGGTTAACACCACCCCGAGCCTTGCTGGGTATCGTGGGTTTGTGTCAACCACCACTTGACTTGGTTTCCGGATCCCAACGATGAAATCTTCCATGTCCCCCGAGACCATTGGCAATCGACACGACCTCATCATCATGTTTGCACCCTCTACTGAGTGCATGCATTGTCATGCAACGGCCACACAACTATTTATTCCCTGCCCTAAGAACTTCCCCAACGTCCAAAAAGAGGTCCAAGTCCCTGGAGATAGCCTCTTTCAACGATAGCTTTCGGTTTTCAATCTTGAAGTGGGTGCTTTTCATGTGTTTAAGTAGGCCAAAAAACCCTCAGACCCCGGCTTTCCATCTTTTCATTCGTGAAAAAATTTGAAAGGACAAGTCCTTAGACCACTAGCAGACCCCTGCATAGGGCCCCGTGACTTAACATCCCTTCCCCTCCTCGTAGGAGCCATGTACGTATTTAAGCTGCCGTTGCAGAGAGAACACACAAGTGGTAAGTGGTAAGCCGAACTCGAGATGAGTTGTGGGAGGGGGATATATATATATATATATATATATATATATATAAGCCGAACTCGAGATGAGTTGTGGGAGGGGAATATATATATATATATAGGTAGAGGATCCTGTAAAAAGTGCTCAAAGTGTGAGAAATGTATTATAACACTATATATAATACTATATAACACCATATAAACACCGTATAACAATATGTAACACCATATAATACCATATAACACTTTGTAACACTATATATCATTATATAACAAATATAAAACTATAGGTTGTCTGATAGCATGTCTATGATAGATGTATAGTGTTATATTTGTTATATAATGATATATAGTGTTACATAGTGTTATATGGTATTATATGGTGTTACATATTGTTATACGGTGTTTATATGGTGTTATATAGTATTATATATAGTGTTATAATACACTTCTCACACTTCTCACACTTTAGGCCCTTTTTACACTATCCTTACCCTATATATATATATTAAAAAAGGAGGGCAACAACCACGAGTTGCCCACCCTCTAAATGGAACCCCACGTAACCCGTTAGCTCATGGTAAGAGTATGAAAACTTTAATGATTTTTTTTTTATAATCCGATGCAATATTCTTTTAGATCTCTAGACTTCCATAACCCTAACTATTCACCTCAAATGATTTGTGTCTAAATTATTTGCCAAGATTGTTATCTAAATTGTTAATATGCAACATAAGTGAACACTAATTATTGAAATAATGTGAACTTACCTAATGAATCTCAAAAAGCCTCCCTCAAAGACATAATTTATTGATCATCTTGCATATTTTAAAACATGGCTGAAACATTACTGTTATGTTGTCCTGTAAAGTTCTAAATACCCCATTTTAATTTGACCGATCCTTTTAAAATGGAGTCGGTATTCTTTTCAAAGTTATTGTTTTCCACATAAAATAAGAAGTAATTTGTATTCATTATCTGTGGAGTTATTATATGTAAAGCAAAACTAACCTTTGAGGTAAGCCTGAATCTACTAGTGCTTTGGTTAATGTTTTTCTTAAGCTGCAGCTGAAAAAAAAGCAGGTGATGTGAGATTAAATATATTATTATTATAATATTTAATCTTGTAGCCATTATAATCATTTATATTATATAGATCAAAATATATTAATAACCTATTAATAATTAGTTGGTAATTGTTGATGGACCATATTACCCTTATTAACTAATTGGGTTTCCTCTTGGGTGTATATATAAGGAGATTATTAGAGAGTTAAAGGGTTACACAAGTTAGATAATTTCACAACCCTCATAACATTATATTCTTGGCTCTCTCTCCCAACCGAATCCATCCCTTGTTTCGGTTCATCACCATCATAACCTTACACCCTAAGGAGGAACCAGATCATCCTGACAAGTATGTCGAACTCAATGGCTGCATCTCTGACTGGATTCTCTGCTAGACTGTCTGCTGTAACAGGTATGTTATTCATGTTTTCCATTATGTTTAAACAGAACTGATCAACATGTGGTATCAGAGCATATGTTGATAAATCAGTTCTGTTTTCGTATCCATTATTCTGGGATTAAAATTTGGAAAACAGAAAAGTTTTAAAGCCATATACATCACGGCTGGTTTCGGTTTTACTTGTGCCGAAATTAGTGTTTTTAAGAAAGGGTGCTTAATCATGTCACCCGAAACCATAATGGGTAAATTAATATCCGAAATCTGTTAATAGAAGTCTTAAAATTCAGGTTTCGGATCCCAGAATTATGTTTTAATTTTCTAGGGTTCATCATATGTTCTAAGGAAAAACTCGAAAATTCCTTAAATTTTGGAATATAATTTGGATTAGTGGGTGTTTTTACTGTTTTGATCTGAATTTTATCTATTAAAATTGTCGAAAACTGTTAATAGATAATCAGTTGTTATTTTCGAAATCTTTGATAAGTTTAGATCAGCAATAAAACAGGAAACATTATCCCACAATCCCTAAAATTTCGAGTTTTCAGTTATTATCACAATGACAGCTATTAACAGTGGACTCGAGACTATCTGATTGCGATTCGAGGCCATCATGTTACGACTCGAGATCATCAGTTCTCGACTCGAGATCACAAGGTCTCGACTCAAAATCATAAGGGCTCTCATAAGACTACAACTCGAGACAAAGGTCTCGACTCGAGACCATAAGGTTGCGACTCGAGACCATAATCTTCACAACTCGAGACCAAGGTTGTGACTCGAGACCATAAGGGTACAACTCGAGACCAAGGTTGCGACTCGAGACCTCATAACTGACTCGATATCTCATAACTCAGTTCGATCCGCGCTAACAGGTGGTTTGCTATTAAATACTTGGTTTTGTTAACACTTAATTAACTAATCAGAATCAGATAATTTTTACAAAACCAAAATAGCTTAACTTGAATGAGCATCTAATGTATCATTTCTGGCCAAAGCTGATTTAATACATCTATTTATTGTTCAAGTATTATAAAAGCTATGTTGAGTATGCATTACAAACATGAAATGTCTTAATTCTGGCCAAAGCTGATTTAATTCATTTATGTTTAGCATGCTTGACAAGTGCATAACTAAAGTGATTGTCTCATTTCTGGCCAAAGCTGATTTGTCACGATTACTTTGCACACATACTTAAATGATTACACTTCTGGCCAAAGCTGATTTGTCTTCGTTTAAGTAGAATTTTTTAACTAAGTCTATTATTTTGATGTTAGTAATACACCATATCACAGCTTCATAATTAAAATGGTCATTATTTATGCCTGCCTTAGTATAACATGCCCTTAGATCATATTAGGACTTCTTTCTTAGTATCATAACTTGCTCATCTTATTTCCACTATCAGCACCCAATTGCGGGATTCCACCTTTGACTGGTGATAACTTTGCTGAATGGAAGGATGCCCTCATGCTTACTCTAGGATTGCTAGACTTCGATTATGCTTTAAGAGAGAATAAGCCAGCGGACCTTACTACTCAAAGTACTGCTGCTGAGCAGATAGTTCATGAAAAATGGACTAGGTGTAACCGCATGTCTCTCATGTTCATGAAGTAATCCATTCACAATGCAATTAGAGGCGCTATTCCTGATTCTGAGGATGCTAAAACCTACCTGGCTTCTGTGGAGGCTCAATTCAAAGGAACATCAAAAGCACACGCTAGCACTCTTATCCTCAAGCTGGTGACGACTAAGTATGATGGGAGGAGCGGCATTCGCGAGCACATCATGATGATGCATGACATGGCCAATAAGTTAAAAGGGCTAGAGATGGAAATCAGTGATGGTTTTCTTGTTCACTTCATCATCACTTCGCTTCCTTCATCCTATGAAGCATTTAAGATCAATTACAACACTAAGAAGGACAAATGGACGATGAGTGAGCTGGTCGCTATGTGCGTACAGGAGGAAGAGCGCATGAAGATGGATTGCACTACTGTTGTTGCTAACTTCACCACCTCCAACTCTAAGAAGAGGAAGAACAATTATCAAAGAAAGGATGCTTCCAAAGTCCAAAAGCCAAATCCTAATACGAGTGCACCTTCCAGCTCTAAGAGCTCCTTAGGCAAACCCTATTGCAAGTTCTGTAAGAAAACAAGACATAAGCAAAAGGAATGCCCTGACTTCAAGGAGCGGCTGGCTAAGAAAGGTAACAATTTTTTCATGATACTTGAGTCCTTTAATTTAAATGTTCCTGCTAATTCTTGGTGGTTTGATTCTGGTTCTATGGTTCATGTAACTAACTCTACTCAGGGATTCCTTTCAACCCGGAAGCTGGGAAAAACCAAAGAACACTTAAAGTTGGGGATGATCGGGAATTAGAAGTGAAGGCCATAGGAACATTACAATTATTTTTGAAAACTGGTTTATGTATTAAACTTTATGATACCTTATTTGTTCCTGAGGTAACTCGGAACCTTGTATCAGGACCAAAGTTAGACATGGACGGTTTTGTCGTTTCTCATGGTCATCGCAAACTCTCTATTCTCTATGATTCCGTTGTTTATGGTACTGACATTCTGGATGGTGGTCTCTATAGATTAGAACTAGATGATAATTTTTCCAAATCTTTGTTGTCATATAATATTAGTGAATCACTCACAAAAATGGAAAAGAAACGAGACTTAGAGACTTCATCCATGTTGTGGCATCAACGTTTAGGACACATCTCAAGAGAACGATTAAATCGTCTCGTAAAGGATGAAGTCTTACCTCCTCTCGATTTCACTGATTTTGGAACATGTGTCAAATGTCTTAAAGGCAAAATTACATCAGTGAATAAGAAAGGTGCCACTAGGAGTTCTAATTTATTAGAACTCATTCACACTGACATTAGTGGTCCTTACCAAATCGCTGGCATAACAGGACATACTTCATTTATCACTTTCATTGATGATTATTCTCGTTACATGTATTTGTATCTTATTAAGGAAAAGTCTGAATCTCTTACAACTTTTAAAGATTATAAAGCTGAAGTTGAAAAGCAATTAGATCGTCAGATTAAAGTTGTGAGATCAGATAGAGGCGGTGAATATTATGGAAGACATACTGATGTGGGTCAAGCTCCTGGTCCATTTTATGAGTTTTGTAAGGGCCAGGGGATTATGAACCAATACACCATGCCTGGTACACCTCAGCATAATGGTGTCGCTGAACGAAGAAATCGTACCCTTATGAACATGGTGCGCAGTATGTTAGCCAACACTAATTTACCATTATTCCTCTGGACTGAAGCATTAAAAGCAGCTGTTCATATACTCAATAGAGTTCCTTCTAAGTCTGTCCCTAAAACTCCTTATGAACTTTGGACAGGAAGGAAACCGAGTCTTAAATATATGAAAGTATGGGGCTGCATTGCTGAAGCAAAACTCTATAATCCTTTCCTAAGGAAACTTGACCCTAAAACAGTTACCTGTTTCTTTATCGGGTATCCTGATTATTCAAAGGGTTATCGTTTCTATTGTCCTTCCCATGTCACCCGTATTGTTGAAACCAAGCGTGTTGCATTCCTGGAGGATTTCAAGGTCAGTGGGAGCAGTACCAACCCTTACGAAGAATTGCAAGAAGTACAAGACGCGGGGGGGGGGGGAGACTCGTCGCTTATCATTACTCCGTTTACTCCTCTTGTACCCCATGCAACAACTGCCCCTGAAGCCACTGCACAAACTCCATCTCCACAATCAGAACCCATTAAACCTCATAACGAAGGCACATCAAACGCTCAAAACCAAGACAACGCTGAACCCGATAATCAACTCAGGAGGTCATCTAGGCAAAGAAGGCCCACTAATTGGGATGATTATGTTACCTACCCGACTGAAATGGATGCAGGAAAGCTCAATGATCCTCCCTCTTATAATGAAGCCATTAGCAGTGATAAGTATTCTGAATGGAATAAAGCAATGATTGATGAGCTTGAATCCATGAAGAAAAATGACGTTTGGGATTTGGTAGAATTACCCAACGGAGTCAAACTTGTAGGTTGTAAATGGGTGTTCAAAACAAAACTGGATCCGAATGGGAACGTTGAACGCTACAAAGCGAGATTGGTTGCAAAGGGCTACACTCAGAAAGAGGGAATTGACTATCAAGAGATGTTTTCACCTGTCTCTCGTAAAGATTCATTAAGGATCGTTATGGCCCTAGTAGCTCATTTTGATTTAGAGCTGCATCAGATGGACGTCAAAACTGCTTTCCTTAACGGAGACTTAGACGAAGATGTTTACATTAAACAACCTGAAGGCTTTAAACCTGAAGGTCAGGAGCATCTAGTCTGTAAGTTGAAGAAATCCATTTACGGGTTAAAACAAGCATCACGTCAATGGTACCTCAAGTTTGATGAAGTCATGAAGAGACAAGGTTTTATGAAGAATCAAGTGGATCAATGCACCTACCTCAAAATGAGTGGGAGTAACTTTACTATACTTGTCCTTTATGTAGATGATATTCTATTGGCAAGTAATAGTTTAGACATGTTGCATGAGTCGAAGCGGTTACTCTCGCATAACTTCGACATGAAGGATCTCGGAGATGCTTCTTACGTCATTGGCATCGAAATTCACCGAGATAGACACAAAGGGATCTTAGGATTGTCTCAGAAGACTTACATAGATCGTGTCCTTACACGTTACAACATGCAACAGTGCAAACCCTCAGTCGCTCCAGTAGTTAAGGGAGATGTTTTCGGTTCATTCCAGTGTCCGACAACAGAGGTTGAAAAGGAGCAAATGAGCCAGATACCTTACACGTCAGTAGTCGAGAGCCTGATGTATGCTCAAGTCTGTACTCGCCCAGATATCGCTTATATTGCTGGAATGCTAGGCCGTTATCAGACTAATCCTGGCCTAGATCACTGGAAAGCAGCTAAGAAGGTCCTTAGATATCTGCAAGGGACGGAAGACTATAAACTGACTTATAGAAGAAGTGATCACTTAGAAGTGGTAGGTTATTCTGATTCTGACTTTGCCAAATGCAAAGATGACAAGAAATCCACTTCAGGCTACATCTTTATGTTAGCAGGCAGACCTATCTCATGGAAGAGTCATAAACAACAATTAACTACAACTTCCACAATGATGGCAGAATACATTGCTGTTTACAACGCAACCTGTCATGGAATGTTGCTTAGAAATCTGATCACTAGACTCAAAATCGTTAATTCCATTTCTAGACCATTGAAGCTTTATTATGATAACTCAGCTGCCGTTAGTTTTTTGAACAGTAACAGTTCGACTGGAGCTGGTTTATATCTCGATACAAAATATTTGTTCGTACGTGAACGAGTTGAGGAAAATAATCTTTGTATCGAGTATATTAGTACTAAAGATATGCTTGCGGATCCGATGACTAAAGGTCTCCCACCTAAAGTTTTCGAAGAACATGTATCGAATATGGGACTTACTAAAGACCTTATTTAATGGCATATTGTACTAGCTTATGTTTTTAATTAATAAAATTTCCTCAGTTTGATTTTGTATATCTCTAACATATGTTCTGCGGGTGTAATGACATATAGACAAATATAAATACAAATCAGACGCTAAAGGGCTTATAAGTATTTTGATCATAACTATTAGGTTTTAAATTGAGGCTATAGTATGACTAATGGGGGTCCTGAGTCGAATGATGATTCAACGACTGTATTTCTCTGCTATAGTTCTTGGTTTAAGGCTAAAATGAGTGTTAACTCCTGGCCAGGCTCATCTAATACTCATGATAAATGATTACTCGGCTAAGTGGGAGAATGTGAGATTAAATATATTATTATTATAATATTTAATCTTGTAGCCATTATAATCATTTATATTATATAGATCAAAATATATTAATAACCTATTAATAATTAGTTGGTAATTGTTGATGGACCATATTACCCTTATTAACTAATTGGGTTTCCTCTTGGGTGTATATATAAGGAGCTTATTAGAGAGTTAAAGGGTTACACAAGTTAGATAATTTCACAACCCTCATAACATCATATTTTTGGCTCTCTCTCTCTCTCAACCGAATCCATCCCTTGTTTCGGTTCATCACCATCATAACCTTACACCCTAAGGAGGAACTAGATCATCCTGACAAGTATGTCGAACTCAATGGCTGCATCTCAGACTGGATTCTCTGCTGGCCTGTCTGCTGTAACATGTATGTTATTCATGTTTTCCATTATGTTTAAACAGAACTGATCAACAGGTGATTACTGTGGAAATGACTCAACTAAACTTAAGCAAAGTGGAACCAAAATCCATTTCAAAATTATCACATATACAATATATAGACTTCGGTTACTTCTGCCTGTTTGACCCATTCCACTTTCAGCTAGTTTTTTTTTTCACCTGTTTAAAAAAACACAAACCATCCCACATTTAGCACCCATTTGGTTAGTATACAAAATATTGACTTTGGCGACTTCAACCCATTTAACCCAGTCCACATTCAGGCAGTTTTTTTTTTCAATTGACCCAATTAAGGAACACAAACCAAAATTGGCCATTCCACACCTCATAGTCTTATGATTCAAAAAATGAAGTCAGCTAGCTTGACCCATTTGGTTAGTAACTTACAA
Source organism: Helianthus tuberosus (assembly GCA_030545235.1). Classification (NCBI taxonomy): domain Eukaryota; kingdom Viridiplantae; phylum Streptophyta; class Magnoliopsida; order Asterales; family Asteraceae; genus Helianthus; species Helianthus tuberosus. The sequence goes on along the minus strand of CM060382.1, from coordinate 37,659,758 downwards.
AATTACCCTACAAGATCATTTGTAGAGTAATTTTGATAATTACCCTACGAGCAAATAATTACGAAAAATGCCACCGCGTTTTTTTGTTTTTTGTTTTTTTATGCCTTTCGTACGTTTTGTACGATAAGCCTATTTGTACGTGAACTTTTTTTTGAACTGCCAACCACCGTGACACCGGGCGCTGTGACCAATGTCGACTACTCGACCGCCGCTAGCCCCTTGGCTCTCCCAGATGCGCGGAAACCCGACCTCCACCCACTCGAAGGCATGACAGTGGAATAATTAATCGGTAAAACCTTGCCTCCCATCTAAGACGAACCGGGGTCGCCCGTATTCGCCCTTCACCTGGATGCCGCATAAAATAATAGGGAGAATGAGAGTAAAACCTCGGTCACAAGTAAAATCAAGTCTTTCACCAACCACTCCACCACTGCCTCATTGTCTTGTACAACTTAACTCTTAATTGGTGATGAATCCTGATGTGGTCCTCCGGATGTGGTCCAACGCGCCTTAATAAATGAATCAAAAAAGTCTGTGATTCTTTCCTTCTTGGCAATGCATTAATGCATGGTCTCTAATTAGCGACGACTTCACCAGAGTTGACGTGAAAGATTTAAATGACACCTTTCTTAATTAAACAACATGTATTGCTTCGAAACACTCTATAAAGAAGTTTCCTGTTTTGTAATTGTTTGCATTTCCAAGTTCTTACTATTATGTCTTATTCTCCTTCTCCTTCTCCTCTTCCTGACGATTTATATGATAACGTAGATGATGTTTATACTCTAGATTATTCTTCTAAAGATCCTATTGGGCTCTTTGTTGGTATTACGCTCTTTGTTGGTATTACGTTTGGTGTATTGTTACTTGGTAAGTTGGATCGTACCGTCAAGTAAAAAATATAGAGGGAACCATACTCATTGAGATATGTATTAATATATAATTTTAAGTAATAAATTTACATCGAGATAGATGGTAAACGGGCAACAAGCTGCGCCTCTACCCTAGCTTTTTTGAATAGCAAAACTAAGTCTTTTAAAAATTACGTCCATAGATCTCGGGGTCTTTACATTACTATACAGTATTTATAATTTAGTGATATCTCATTGATCTATGCAGTATGTTGTCTGTTCTCATCAAATGCAAACTCCACGGAAAAGAAGGCGGAGGAATTAGAGAATGATGACTCTCGGTTTAATTCCCTGGCCATGGTCCAGTTCCTTGATGACATTGAAAAGGAAAAGCCCACCCGGTTCACCTATCAACAACTAAGAATAGCTACAGATAACTTCAGCATCATGCTAGGTTCAGGGGGCTTCGGGATAGTTTACAAGGGAATCATTAGCAACAACAAGTCTGTAGCTGTGAAAGTACTAAATGGAGCCTCTGACAAGCGAATAGAGGAACAATTCATGGCAGAAGTAAGTACTATGGGAAGAACCCATCACTTTAATCTTGTTAGACTTTATGGATTTTGCTTTGAATCAAGTATAATAGCTCTTGTATATGAGTTCATGGTTAACGGCTCGTTGGATAATCGCTTGTTTAAAGCGAACAAAGTAGATATGCTGGGGTTTGACAAGCTTCATGAAATTGCGGTGGGAACCGCGAGAGGCATCGCGTACTCGCATGAAGATTGTGCTCAAAGAATAGTTCACTATGATATTAAACCAGGAAATATACTCTTGGATTCAATTTTTTGTGCAAAAGTAGCCGATTTTGGTTTGGCCAAACTTTGCAATAGGGATAAGACCCATATAACTATGACAGCAGGACGAGGTACCCCAGCAATAGGGATAAGACCCGTATAACATGCATTAGCGGTCAGCGTGTAAATAGTATTGCGTTGTGTGTTCGATGTGATTTAGACTAAGTAACGTATGTAACACCCAAAAGTGCATAAAGCGAAAAGGGATCGAGTATACTCACAACGATGGATGATAATGGATTGAAGGGAGCGCTAGAGTTGGATTAGCTTGATCAGAAGGATAGCATAAACGATGAGCGACGCGTAAAATGGTGCAAAATGAACAAGTGATGAGTGGTCATCCGGCCGGATGGCAATCCGAACGGATGGCCATTCGGGTGGATTGACACTCGTTTGGGGATGGATGTGTTTGTGTATGATGGTTTGACCTTTGAAGTTTTCGTTGTAGCAATTTAAAAACAGAGAACTATCTCTACCCTTCAGGTCGTTCGATCGAACGGCAGTTCGATCGGGTGGCGATCCGTCCGGCGAGGTATTTCTCAGAGAACAAGTTCACCGCAGGATCAACATCTAGTGGGATGGTCTACCGATCGGGTGACGGTCCGTTGGAATTGACCATACATTGAACATGTTGAAAATTGTTTAAGTAAGAAATCCTCGAATGCAATCCGATCGGATTGCGGTCTGATCAGGTGGCAATCCGATCGGACGGGACCCCATCCCGCGATCTGATCTTTGCAACCTGGAGATTCGTTAAGTTTGAAAAGTTTTGCGGTCTGATCGAGACGTTATGATAACGTGCTAAGCAGCAGAAACCCCATCATGACCCAAGTCATCTGACCGAACAGGAATCACCCTAGTCCGACCAATTTACTGGTTCATGGCGGTTGTTCATGTTTAACCCGAAATCGGTCGTCCCTTTGGTAGAAATCGGATCTTGAACCAATACTTCACCAAGAATGAGTCGAAGATCAGAACGAGCTCCAATTCTATCGGTTTTGAGTGCATTGAGTGTAAAAGAGTTGAAAGAAAGTTGGAAAACAATCTTTCAATCCTTCTAACCTTGGTTATGTTCAGATCTATGCAAGATCTTTGTTTATTCATGTGGAAATCCTTCAGATCTGAATTATTCTTGGTGGAATGAAGCCAACTCTTGAAGTTCATAAGAACTCCATGGTGACATCACCCTATAACACCTCAAATCCACTGATTTCACGGTTAAAAGTTAAGATTCAAGGGTGAAAAAGATGAATAAGTGCATGTAGATTATAGTAGTACAAAATTTAGGTTGGAAACTTACAAGGATCGCGAGAAATCGAGAGAAATGTGAGCTTGAGTGTGGCTGGTCGAACAAGGAGCTGTCACATCACAAATGATGTGACAGGAGAGTATTTATAGGGTTTCCATAAAGGGAAAGGCGCAAGGGTCGAGTGGGTCACCGATCGGATGGCTGTCCGATCGGATGGCAATCCGATCAGATGGTTACTCGATCGGGTGGCCATTCGTTCCAAGTGTTTGCCTTTTCGATTCGCGTGTTGAGCATTGCGATGCGTTTCGAGTGAGCGATGCGATAGTATTACCCATTAGTTACACAATTAACCTAACTACTATAACTAACATACAATCACTATAAATAACTTGTGTTTAGCGTTTGCGATTAGATTGCGATGCGATAGAATTGCGATTGCGTTTTGATTAATCACCATACAAAATATAAACATACACAAGTAACACATAATAAGCACACACACGTAAAACAATATCCAGAACGCATAATTCGGGTTTCGAATGCGATTAGCGATAAGTCGATTAGCGATAAATATGCGATTAAACCTCGATTTATTAACATGTACTCCACATAATACAACTAAAGCGTTTTAATTAAACAACTAGTTATAAGTCAACGTGGTCAAATCCGTAGTTAAGCAAAGAGTGACAGATCGCAATTAGCAATCTTTTCTTCCTTTGACTTTGACCTTGACTTTGACTTTGACTTCCCGAACACGGGTTGTTACACCTGTGGTGCGCGACTTCCCTGATGTCTTTCCTTAAGATTTACCTGGTCCTCCTCCACCTCGATCCGTTGATTTTCGTATTGACCTCGTACCTGGTTCGACTCCTGTTGCGAAAGATCCGTACCGTCTTGCACCTTCTGAAATGCAAGAATTATCTAGTCAACTCCAAGATCTCCTCGAGAAGAGATTCATTCGTCCAAGTACCTCACCTTGGGGTGCTCCTATGCTTTTCTTCAAGAAGAAGGATGGCTCGTTGCGCATGTGTATCGACTATCGTGAGCTTAATAAACTCACAATAAAAAATTGTTATCCTCTTCCACGCATCGATGATCTTTTTGATCAACTTCAAGGCGGTACTTGCTTCTCCAAGATCGATCTTCGATCTGGTTATCACCAGCTTCGTGTTCTCGAAGAGGACATTCCCAAAACCGCATTTCGCACTCGCTATGGACACTACGAGTTTGTGGTTATGCCTTTTGGTTTGACCAACGCACCCGCTGTGTTCATGGATCTCATGAATCGTGTTTGTAAACCTTGTTTGGATCGTTTTGTGATCGTCTTCATTGATGACATTCTTATTTATTCTAAATCTCAAGCCGATCACGAGCATCATCTACGTCTTATACTTGAGCTTTTACGTACCGAACGTCTTTACACGAAGTTTTCCAAATGCGAGTTCTGGATCAAGGAAGTCCAATTCCTTGGACACGTTGTTAGTGAAAAAGGAATCCACGTTGATCCCTCCAAAATCGAAGCAGTGAAGAATTGGACCATGCCTAGAAACCCTTCTGAAATCCGTTCCTTCTTAGGATTGGCGGGTTATTACCACCAATTCATCTTGAACTTTTCAAAGATCGCCGTTCCTCTCACTTCGTTGACTCAAAAATTGAAACCTTTTGCTTGGGGTCCTGAGCAAGAGGAATCTTTTCAAACTCTTAAAGAGCTGCTGTGTAACGCTCCTGATGGGAATGATGACTTCGTGGTATATTGTGATGCCTCGAATCGTGTTCTTGGTTGCGTTCTCATGCAACGAGACAAAGTCATCGCTTACGCCTCTCGTCAACTCGAAATACATGAGAAAAACTATACTACCCACAATCTTGAGCTTGCCGCAGTTGTTTTTGCGTTAAAGATTTGGCGACACTACCTATATGGTACGAAGTGTGTGGTTTTCACTGACCACAAGAGCCTACAACACATCTTTAACCAGAAAGATCTTAACATGTGACAGCGTCGATGGGTGGAATTGTTTAACGACTATGACTGCGAGATTCGCTATCATCCTGGAAAAGAGAATGTCGTGGCCGACGCTCTTAGTCGTAAGACTCATATTAATAGTACTTGTTGTTTTCATATCGCGAGCGACCTTCACACTTGCATTCGTGAAGCGCAATACTCGTCTATCAATGAAGGAACCATGTTCGTAGAAATACGTGGAACTACTGAAGACCTACTCGTTACGAAATCTGATGGTCTGCTATACTGTCATGATCGCATTTGGGTACCGAATCGCGATAATCTTCGTGAACTCATCATGAACGAGGCACACAAATCCAAGTACTCGGTTTATCCTGGTGCTGACAAGATGTACCACGATTTACGTACATCCTATTGGTGGCCTGGTATGAAGAGGGATATTGCTACGTACGTCTCCTAGTGTCTCACCTGTTCGAAAGTCAAAGCCGAGCATCAACGACCTTCTGGTCTACTCGAACAACCTGAAATCCCCGTCTGGAAATGGGATAGCATTGCTATGGACTTCATAACCAAACTTCCTCGTACGCCTTCTGGTCATGATAGTATTTGGGTAATTATCGATCGTTTGACCAAGTCCGCTCATTTCCTTCCTATTCGTGAAGATTTCAAGGTTGAACGACTAGCTCGACTCTACACTGACGAAATCATATGCCGTCATGGCATTCCTCTCGACATCATTTCTGATCGTGATGGTCGTTTCACTTCGCGTCTTTGGCAAACTTTTCAGTGCACTATGGGTTCTCATTTGAATCTCAGTACGGCTTTTCATCCTCAAACGGATGGACAGACCAAACGTACTATCCAAACCTTAGAGGACATGCTCCGTTCTTGTGTCATCGACTTTGGTGGTAGTTGGGATGTGCATTTACCATTGATCGAGTTTTCATACAACAATAGCTACCACTCCAGTATTCAAATGGCTCCTTTCGAAGCATTGTATGGTCGCAAATGCCGTTCTCCTTTAAGCTGGCACGAGATCGGTGACAAACAATTTACTGGCCCTGAGATCATACAAGAAACAACGGATAAGATTCTTCAAATCCGTGATAATCTACTTAAGGCTCGTAGTCGACAAAAGAGCTATGCTGACAAGAGACGCAAACCATTGGAGTTCAACGTTGGTGACCATGTTCTACTCAAAGTATCTCCTTGGAAAGGAGTGGTTCGTTTTGGTAAAAAGGGAAAATGTGCCCCTCGCTATGTTGGTCCTTTCAAGATACTCGAAAGGATTGGTAAGGTGGCTTATCGACTCGATTTACCTCAAGAACTCAACAACATTCATCTAACGTTTCATGTCTCGAATCTAAAGAAGTGTCTCGCTGAAGAAGGACTTCAAGTTCCCCTCGAAGATCTTCAAGTCAACGAAACCATATATTTTGTGGAAAAACCAGTCGAAATCATGGATTAAGGAGTCAAGTTATTGAGGCGTAGTAAAATTCCTATCGTCAAGGTTCGATGGGAAGGAAAGCGTGGCGCTGAATTTACTTGGGAACTCAAGAGTGACATGAAGACGAGGTATCCGTATCTTTTCGTTACTTCTTCCTAAATTTCGGGACGAAATTTCCTAAAGGAGGGGAAACTGTAATGCTCCGCATTTTCGAACTATCTTATTTTAGCAAGTCGTGTTGTACTTTCCATATTTAGACGCTTGTACTCTCTTTGTAATCTACTTTCGTTCCGCTTGTAATTCGAGACTATTGATCATAATGAAAACGAAACTATTTTGTGTATTCATATTATGTGCAACTGTTAATCGGTTTCTCATTTGAACGAAATATTATTCAAGGATTCTTGATTCTATATTTATCGACACTTGATACTCGTTAAACTAGTTGAAACTATTAAAATGATGAGATTCGGATCCTAAATCTTGAAACTCGAAAGCTTTGTGAAACGATTAAACGTTTAAAGATGTTTATTCGTTATAAATATGGTCATTATTCAAATTATTTAAATTAATTAAAATAATTAAATTATTTAATTTTGTTATTTAAAAGTTTATTTTTATAATAATCTAGTTAGTCCCGTTAGATTTTGAAGTTAGAAAATAACCTAGTTAGTAAACCAAGTTAAATTACTTAAGCAATTACTTAAAAAAACTAATTGGTTAAAAGATTATATAACTTAGTTAGTTTAAAAGTTAGTTTCCTTTTTAAAACTATATAACTTGGTTAGTTATTTAAACCACAGGGACCGTCAGTGCAAATTCACCAAACTAAACTTCAGGGACTGATTCTGCAATAACTGAAATTGTTAAAAAAACCAAAACAATAAAAAGGGGATGCCAGGAGTCGAACCCGGGTCACCCACCTCTCAAACACACGCGCAGACCAGCTGAGCTAGGACTTCCTATCGAACAAACCTAGCATCTTAAAACCTTTAAACTCTCGTTCAAATCAGCAAGTTCAGCGCGCAAAAAGAAGGATCAGGTCTGTTTGAGCGCGATTTTGGTGACTTTTCTTGAGTTTTAAACAAGTTTTAACATTAATTACACACCAAACACCTAACCAAATCTTCCCTATAAATACCAAGCCATTCCCAAGCTTAAATCACTTTGCAAACTCATCCAAATCACTCTCAAAACATCAAAAACGCAGCTGAGTTTCCAGATTCGAGCAGATTGCTACCTCTTCACTAACCTCTTCAAACTTGAGTCTAACTCATCTCAAACCTATGTCCTAATGCTTATAACCTCATATATGGTTAGTTAGGCTTAAAAACAAGGTCGAGACATGTTAAATCAGAGGATAAAACCTCACAAACTTTCTGTTTTAGTTAGGGTTTTACCCACAAGAAGTGTTCAAGCTTGAAGCTTGATGAAAGTGTGATGGTTAGACTAGCTTGGGCTATCTTTCATAAAAATCCACTCACTTCTTGATGTTTTCTCATAGATTAGTTGTTGTATTTCATTATTTCTTGTAAGTTCATGACCCTCCTTGTTGTTTATAACAACAATTGTAGTGGTGAACAATAGAGGTACCTAAATGGAAGCTTTGATCTTCCTACCTCATGTATGATTTCTATGATACTTAGAGGTGCCTATATGAAGACTTTGATCTTCTACCTCATGCTTGACATATATGATGTACTATACTCTATATAATACTTATGTAATATTCAAACAAACCGAACCTTTGATGATGAACAAGTGGACATTGTCAAATTAGTAAGTTATCATCTAAACATCATATGTGATGGATGATTATTTTTTTTCATATTACTATGTTAATGATTATTTAAATTCTGAAACCTATAATCTTCCGTTATTCCCCAAATTCATACGTCTATGTTCCTTTGTGTAGAAGGACAATGTGCTCCAAACTACACAACCAACACCACTCGCGGGATTTAAGTAGGAAAGCTTGCAAAAACCGTGAGCATACTCGATCCCTTTTACCTTTTAATCACTTTGGGTGCAACATGTATATTATACAAACTACACATCACATTGAAACTATTTTAAACGAACTCTATCCATTGTTGAAACATGAAACTATGTGTGATGCTTGTTAATCTCGTATGTAACATCTCCATTTTTATCATATAAGAATTATAGTTTTGGTTAAATTTATTAACCACTAGTAACTAGTAACTAGTAACTAGTTTATTTTAATATAAATATTTAACCCAAATAGTTTTAAACACTATTTTATATAGTTGGTTGAAATATTATATTAATTAATTGGCCCAAATATGGGTGACCTTTCTTATAAAATAAAAGTCTATATAAACTTATATTATTAGACGGATAGATTACGGGTAAGTTGACTGTAAGAAAAATGAAGTACCTCGACGGGCCCATGAACCGTTTAATAATTAAATTATAAAAATACATTGTACTTGAACCTACTCTATTTTTAATGAAACTTGGTTCAAAATATAGACACAAATATTCTCGTTGTTCTAATGACATATTCATTATTTTCTAGAACGCCATAAGTTATAAGCACCAATAAGTAAAGCAGTTAAATTAATTATAATATATATAATAATAAAATATATTTGAAAGTTTGAAATATGTTTCATGTCTAAAAACTTTCGTGTCCCATCTTATAATAAAATAATAATAATATTAATAGTATAATAATAATAAATAAATGGATACATATGAATTGAAGGAAACCTGTCATGTCTTCTTTTCAAATTACGTGTCTCTCATTTTTAAAGTATGTACATGAATTTGTGTGTACGTGTAAAGTTTGTATGTTTCGTGGCCTCTAACAAACATTCATGATCCAACTATAAATAGGAGTAGTGCCTTCCCATTTTTTTACACACACTCTCTCTCTCGAAGCTTTATATATATATATATATATATATATATATATATATTCTTATTTTTATTACTTTACCCCATAATAATAATAATGCACTGCTTCGTTTTAAGTATTTTAACTCCCGATCACCGCTACCCTTTCCGATTGATCTGAGCCCCATAACACATGTCAAGGCTCTGCCTGACTAAGTTAGTTGGGGTTCTGTCTCGTGACATAGGGACAAGGTTGAATTAGGGGTACTATACTTACCACGAGTACATTATATATTTTTTTAAAAATAACTCAGAAGTTATACCCAATATTCTACCAGGAGACTTTCTAGTTGAACCCTAAAGTTACAAAGTGGGTCCATTCTCTTTTCTCACTACTTTATTCCCTTTTTCTTTGTGATATAATTATATTCAAAAATATCCTAAATCGATCCATAAGTAAAACCCCGGACCCCTGAAACCCCAATCCATGTCAAAGATCAAGAAATTAAGATTTCCTGGTGCTCAGGCGGGCCGCGTAAAGGATAGGCAGACCCTTACGCGGGCCGCGTCCACTTGAAAGATGACCGGATAAGCATCAAGGGCTACGTGTCATCTGCATGGCACACCTACTTGTGACTAGTCAAACCTACGCGTAGACTGGGCGGCCACTCGGGCTGCGTAAGGTGTTGCTAAGGTGTTACGCGGGCCGCGACAGGCCTTAAATTCACCTATAAATAGCTTAGGTCCCAGGCAGTTCTCTGGTGTCGAAATAATTTCATAAAAACGAAGTTATACTGCCATAATTCGAATATTACTCTCAAATTAGCGAGGCACTGCTACGATACCGGGTATTAACTCGGTCGCTGCTACGATTCAATGTCCGATCGATTTAAACTATCCGACCGGATGTTTAAGTACTATCCTTTGTCATTAGTCGTGCTTCCGACAGGATGTTTGAGTACCACCCGAACTCGGGGAATACTCTGTCATTCGTTGTGAATCCGATGGATGTTTAAGTGATTGCACTTTGTCATTTGTCGTGAGGGTTTTAATCTCGTGAGTTATCGTAAATGCTGTATTAGTTACTTACCGAGTTCGTGTGCATTAGGTTACAAGACTAATCAATAGGCTAAGCTCTGTCTGTATCTGCAATATATCAAGGCTTATCTATAGACTAAACTTTGCCGTATAAATCTGCATGCTTCTAATGTGAGTCATTCTCTTTTTATCAAAGTACTTTATAAATTCTTAAAAATTTTCAAAGTTATAATTACAGTGATTAAGTTTATGTAATCACCAAATTACAGCCGGTATGTGGGGTATTGTGCACATTACTGTTGTTTTTATCACTTTAGGTGGGCGAACCTAATTAGTGATATTCGTCACTATTGTGTGACAGGACTCAATAGTGATATGACCATAGTCACCGAAACGAGTCGAGTGACAAATACTGTGGGTAGTTGGTTGATATCTGAAACATTGTAATCTCTCTTAATATTGTAAATTATAACAAACATGTCATTTTAATAAATAGAATGATTCACCAGTATTTCCAGCTGACAAAACCTTTTTAAAACGCGTTTCAGGTAATTACAGTAGATTGGAGTAAAAGATGGATACGGCACTGAAAGGCTTCAAGAAGTGGCTTATTTTATTAATTAAATCAAATTAAGAAATATTGTTTTATGTAATCAAATTTATCTTTATTAAAGCTACCATTGTAAAACATGGGTTTATCCCAATCTATTTAATAAATAAAATCCGGTGTTTTCTAAACTCTGATATTTTTCCTAACTCACGGTCCTGATGAAATTTCCGCTGCAATATTTTTCAAAATAATCACCGGTACCACTTGGCTGTTCGCGGCTCCCGATTCCGTCCAGGGTGGGTCGGGGGTCGTGACAGAAGGTGGTATCAGAGCTACTGATTAAAGCCTATAGGTGTTGTGATAATAATACCTAAGTTATATAAAAGAGTTAGGAGATTGCTATTAATTGGTAGCACTCAGGATAGCATTTAGACTTGAACTTAAGAAAAGATACCTTAGTATAAGCTTCAAGATAAGCTAAGTACTTATGTAAATAAAGTAAGATGGATTTTGGTATGCCATAAGAATGGTAATTAGAATATTGCAAGATATGATAAATAAGCAATAACACTTAATTATTATTAATTTTGCTTATTGATATTACTTGGTCTAGAATAAGATATGTTATGGGAATACAAATTTCCTTGATTAAGGATGAAAGCCTTAATAAAAGAGGCACTTTTAAAAATACTATTTATGGGAAATAGAAAATTTTCTCCGGCAAAGACTGGGTATGGTATAGCAGACTCTCCAGCTTGTCCGGATATACTGGGGTTACCTCTCCGGCGCGAACCGGATAAGACGGGGTATGTAATATGTCAAACAAGTGACAAGATTTCCCTAAATAGTATCATGACCTGATATCTGACTTGTTTTTTTTTGAAACAAGAATCTGTTAAATACATTGACCTTATGAAGGGTATGTATATTACAGCATGTGAAATATATGATTATATAGATATGTATATCTATAAGGAATTCCAAAAGTCAGTTAGGAATAAAACACAAGCATATGTGTGTCAATAACAAATCTAGATTTCTTTATCAGGAATCTCTTGCATATATCTATAATTCCGATATCAAACATTATTTCGTTTGATCAGTTACCTCGTAACTCGTACAATGAGAACCCTTTAAGTTGGGACGCTATCAAAAGTATAAGAATTACCAATGAGTTACCATATACTGTTAACGCAAGTAAGAAGCATGTAAAATTGTGCTAGTGCACAAGAAAACACATGAAACTTAAATTATACGTCCACAGACGTTGAAGTATATCACACACGACTTTCGAGGCAAGACCTTTTGAAAATATAGTTGGGCATAATGGCAACAAGGCTAATCCCGTCAGTGGAAAAGCTACTAATTAAAAAGCAGCATTTTGTCACATGATCCTACAAACGACATAAATATCACTGAGGTACTTTGAAACAAAATTTCACAACAATCGGTGCACGGTCTAACCAGAGTCATAATTATTATCACTACAAAAGGAGTCACATACCTTTGCAGCTCCCCTATTTCATTTTATTCGACATTCGTTGGTAATGTCACTTAACAAACAGTTATCACACGAAATTCCAGATAAAGTTCTTATATTTCTTTTTCTGACTTCTGCATATAATGAGTGACTTTCGTGTTTCTACTTCCTCTAATGGTCATCATACCATGAGGATTTCTTTCATAGTAGTGAATATTGATCTATTTCATTTCTTGGTAAATCCACACGTTACACATGCACTGTTTGTTGCGCATGTGGTTCATTCGATTTGTGAAGACCACTGGAGGACTTCATTCTAATTTGTCATTTTATCCAAACTCAAATATCATTTCGCTATATTTGATTTTTTACTGTAAACCGCATTATTGCAAAACGATGACTCTTTGATATCAAGTCAATGAATTTTGTTAAATAATTGAGGTGAAGAATTTATACTTTTATATATATGTATAAAATTATGCTTGAGGTATACTCTCATTTAAAGTTTATGTTTAGTTATTTATTATTGATAATTAATAATAGTTTTATTATTAGTAATAATATATTAATAGTAGTAGTGTTAGTATTATTTTTAGGTACTAGGGTTATTGTCAGGGGCAGGTATTGGATAGCCTAGCCTTAGTTAGGCATGGACTGATCACCTATGCTTAAACAAGGCAGCACTAACCAATATCCAAACATGATAATGACTAGTTAATGTATATAAATTAAGTCATCATACTTATTTAGTAAATTTTAATTATATATAAAAATATATATACCTTGTACTGTAAGGAGAAGACATATTTTCATAAAACAATACAAGAATTAGAGGGACGAATAAAATTATATAAATAATTGTGTATCACATGTTTTGTGGTAACTATGTACCGTAACGCTCTGACAAGAAAATGACCATATAAGAATAATATGGTAGTCATCAACTACGTTGGGTTAGGGGAACATTATAATATATAAGAATAGCCCCGTTTTCACTTATTTACAACATTTATACATTCACAACGTTATATGGTTTCAAAATGAAAATAAGTAATCACATAGAATTGACCCATTAAGTGTTATATATTTACAAAATATTTTACAAATACTTTTGTACAATAAATATTTTTACACCTTTATTTACAACTTTCATTTAACGTTATAAATAATAGTCATTTCTTTTACAAAATAATAATACTAAAATATTTTGTAATGTAATAACTTCATTGCGGTGTTTTGTAATATATATTACATAGTAAATATAAGTTATTTTACAAAGTATAGTAAAATACTAAAATAATATTTATTTAAAAGTGGTGACGCTTTTACATATAGTAAAAATGCGTAACAAATAATATATATTACATAGTATTTATATTTGATATGTAAGATACGGTTCAGACAAGGACACAAATAATATATATTACATTTACTTTAAAAATATAATATAAATGTTGGTCATGCCAAAACAACTTGTTCTTATTATATTTCGATCTCTAGAACATAGTATGAAAAATATGGTCACTAATAGTGTACTATCACATTGTTTCACAAATAAAACAACTTAGAACTTTAAACAATGATACACTAACTCTATTGTCTTTTGGTGTATCTTTGCAATTCACTCATCTCAACACATTGATTTTCTCATATCATAAATTCAATATTTGACAAATCATTTTCATGCTTTTATTTCATTTTGAACCTATCGATTCTAAGTCTTCCTCAGTTGACAATCAAAGTAAGCTTTCTTTTGACAAAAGAATTTTAATTAATTCTAAAAGTCCTTCACATTCATTTAAAAATCTATTGATCATATATCTTTTGGCTTGAACCTAGTCACTTTGGAAATTATATCATTTCATCTCATTCATTTGTCATCGATTCCTTGAATTAATTCAGTTGAACCATTGAATCCTACTTATTATACAACTCGTATTCACAAAATTTGATATTTAAATCCTGTGTCATCTACCTTAAATATTGTTTTTATTGACTAAAATATGACATAAGTCTAAAAGAAATATCGTAGCCCAAATCTCGAGGACGAGATTTAAAACAAGGTAGGGAGAATGTAACATCTCTATTTTTATCATATAAGAATTATAGTTTTGGTTAAATTTATTAACCACTAGTAACTAGTAACTAGTTTATTTTAATATAAATATTTAACCCAAATAGTTTTAAACACTATTTTATATAGTTGGTTGAAATATTATATTAATTAATTGGCCCAAATATGGGTGACCTTTCTTATAAAATAAAAGTCTATATAAACTTATATTATTAGACGGATAGATTACGGGTAAGTTGACTGTAAGAAAAATGAAGTACCTCGACGGGCCCAGGAACCGTTTAATAATTAAATTATAAAAATACATTGTACTTGAACCTACTCTATTTTTAATGAAACTTGGTTCAAAATGTAGACACAAATATTCTCGTTGTTCTAATGACATATTCATTATTTTCTAGAACGCCATAAGTTATAAGCACCAATAAGTAAAGCAGTTAAATTAATTATAATATATATAATAATAAAATATATTTGAAAGTTTGAAATATGTTTCATGTCTAAAACTTCCGTGTCCCATCTTATAATAAAATAATAATAATATTAATAGTATAATAATAATAAATAAATGGATACATATGAATTGAAGGAAACCTGTCATGTCTTCTTTTCAAATTACGTGTCTCTCATTTTTAAAGTATGTACATGAATTTGTGTGTACGTGTAAAGTTTGTATGTTTCGTGGCCTCTAACAAACATTCATGATCCAACTATAAATAGGAGTAGTGCCTTCCCATTTTTTTTACACACTCTCTCTCTCTCGAAGCTTTATATATATATATATATATATATATATATATATATATATATATATATATATTCTTATTTTTATTACTTTACCCCATAATAATAATAATGCACTGCTTCGTTTTAAGTATTTTAACTCTCGATCACCGCTACCCTTTCTGATTGATCTGAGCCCCATAACACATGTCAAGGCTCTGCCTGACTAAGTTAGTTGGGGTTCTGTCTCGTGACATAGGGACAAGGTTGAATTAGGGGTACTATACTTACCACGAGTACATTATATATTTTTTTAAAAATAACTCAGAAGTTATACCCAATATTCTACCAGTAGACTTTCTAGTTGAACCCTAAAGTTACAAAGTGGGTCCATTCTCTTTTCTCACTACTTTATTCCCTTTTTCTTTGTGATATAATTATATTCAAAAATATCCCAAATCGATCCATAAGTAAAACCCCGGACCCCTGAAACCCCAATCCATGTCAAAGATCAAGAAATTAAGATTTCCTGGTGCTCAGGCGGGCCGCGTAAAGGATAGGCAGACCCTTACGCGGGCCGCGTCCACTTGAAAGATGACCGGATAAGCATCAAGGGCTACGTGTCATCTGCATGGCACACCTACTTGTGACTAGTCAAACCTACGCGTAGACTGGGCGGCCACGCGGGCTGCGTAAGGTGTTGCTAAGGTGTTACGCGGGCCGCGACAGGCCTTAAATTCACCTATAAATAGCTTAGGTCCCAGGCAGTTCTCTGGTGTTGAAACAATTTCATAAAAACGAAGTTATACTGCCATAATTCGAATATTACTCTCAAATTAGCGAGGCACTGCTACGATACCGGGTATTAACTCGGTCGCTGCTACGATTCAATGTCCGATCGATTTAAACTATCCGACCGGATGTTTAAGTACTATCCTTTGTCATTAGTCGTGATTCCGACAGGATGTTTGAGTACCACCCGAACTCGGGGAATACTCTGTCATTCGTTGTGAATCCGATGGATGTTTAAGTGATTGCACTTTGTCATTTGTCGTGAGGGTTTTAATCTCGTGAGTTATCGTAAATGCTGTATTAGTTACTTACCGAGTTCGTGTGCATTAGGTTACAAGACTAATCAATAGGCTAAGCTCTGTCTGTATCTGCAATATATCAAGGCTTATCTATAGACTAAACTTTGCCGTATAAATCTGCATGCTTCTAATGTGAGTCATTCTCTTTTTATCAAAGTACTTTATAAATTCTTAAAAATTTTCAAAGTTATAATTACAGTGATTAAGTTTATGTAATCACCAAATTACAGCCGGTATGTGGGGTATTGTGCACATTACTGTTGTTTTTATCACTTTAGGTGGGCGAACCTAATTAGTGATATTCGTCACTATTGGGTGACAGGACTCAATAGTGATATGACCATAGTCACCGAAACGAGTCGAGTGACAAATACTGTGGGTAGTTGGTTGATATCTGAAACATTGTAATCTCTCTTAATACTGTAAATTATAACAAACATGTCATTTTAATAAATAGAATGATTCACCAGTATTTCCAGCTGACAAAACATTTTTAAAACGCGTTTCAGGTAATTACAGTAGATTGGAGTAAAAGATGGATACGGCACTGAAAGGCTTCAAGAAATGGCTTATTTTATTAATTAAATCAAATTAAGAAATATTGTTTTATGTAATCAAATTTATCTTTATTAAAGCTACCATTGTAAAACACGGGTTTATCCCAATCTATTTAATAAATAAAATCCGGTGTTTTCTAAACTCTGATATTTTTCCTAACTCACGGTCCTGATGAAATTTCCGCTGCAATATTTTTCAAAATAATCACCGGTACCACTTGGCTGCTCGCGGCTCCCGATTCCGTCCAGGGTGGGTCGGGGGTCGTGACATCGTATGCCATGTATACTATTTGTGTTGATATATGCTCATTAACTTTGCTAGCCTACCTTAATAATTTTAGCGTTATACGATTAACGCACCGCCCACGATACTTGGGGTATTGTTAAGTTAAACATGTTAACCTCCCGTGATACTATGGGATAGGCAAAATTAAACGCATTGGATACTTGGGTTTGAACATATTGTTACACAATCTAGGCATACTAGTAACTCGCATATTAGGATTCATGTGGATATGATAAACTTTTAGTCTATATTATGCTATGTAAACAAACTTGTATGCTCGCCAACTTTTTGTTGATATATTTTAATACATGTTGCAGGTTGATAGTTTGACGATGATGCGATGAAGAACAAAGATTAGGTGGACTTAGATACACACCTAAATTTAGTTTATCATTTGATGATTATGTTTTGTTGAACAATGTTATCTTTATTTGAATTCTTGTATGACATTTAGTCCATTTATGAAATTTGAATTTTAATTATATTGTCACATAGTGTTATGATGCCTCTTGCAATCTATTTCGTCTCATCCCGATGTTTCCGCCATCGGTTGGGGTGTGACAGATTGGTATCAGAGCCATAACTATAGGGAATTAGGAATAAGTAGGAATGGTTTGCCCTAATCTATAGTTCTAGGAACTTTATCTCTTATTTGTTGTTTAAAACTTTTGCATTCTACCTTACATGTTTCCTAGCAATACTTCTTGTTTGTTAAACTTACATGCCTTTCCTAAGGCTAACACGAATACACTTTTGATTCTTTGAAGACACTCGTAACATAAACGAGACGACTTTACCAAAATAGGCGTGAAACCCACAATTTGGTAAACGACTCTCATTCTACCTTAAACTATTTTTGCACGAAATTACACCAGTAAGCTAGGAGTGAAATCCACAACTTAATGGTAATTTCCATTTAAACTCTAGTGGACTCTCGTCAAAGTGTCAAAATTATATTTTGACCCGACGAGTACCAACCACATTTAGGGTACGAAAATGTCAAGTTAGGGGTGAAACCCGCATCTCGTCGATTAAGTCTCATTCCTCGATTTTCAATCTCGCCAAAGTCCTGATTGTTTCAATCGATTAGAGACGTGTAGTAACTGGAAGGGTAAGATACCGTTAATCGCTTCTCGATGAGAGTATCTTACCTATAGGCCAAAGCACGTTTTTGTCTAATTCGAAAGGCATTCGACCCACTTTGGAATAGTCGACGTTTCTCTACCCGAAACAATCCAATGTTTTATTGAGTCTCTCTTTTATGTATCTCAATTTATATGTGATTTTATACTTGAACGTTCGTTCGTTTCAAACCTTTTACGCATTTCGCACGTTTATCGCAATAAAAAACAATAATAATCTCTCGTGAACAAACTAAATTTACGATGCTTTCATTATTCATGTTATGCCATGTGGAATTCATGATTATGCTATGTGATACAATTTGAATCTTATATGCTATGTGCTACAATTCGAACATTTTATGCTATGTGATACATTTCATGAAAACGATTTTTCTTAAACAAAAATTATGGTCAAGTCTCATCTATTCTTGTTTTGAATCTTTTAGATGTCGTCTTCTCGTCACCAATCCAACTCGACTAAGAAGTCAAAGACCAGCTCTCAAAAGAAGATGATGGCATTCATGGCCAATCAAATTGCGCGTATCGTCCCTAAGATCGTCACTGAGATTCGAGCTTCCGATAC
Source organism: Helianthus tuberosus (assembly GCA_030545235.1). NCBI lineage: Eukaryota > Viridiplantae > Streptophyta > Magnoliopsida > Asterales > Asteraceae > Helianthus > Helianthus tuberosus. The sequence continues at coordinate 37,641,023 of CM060382.1, read as the reverse complement.
TCCAAACTCCTCCGTCGATTCAAAGGTTGAAACACGCAAGCCTGTGTTGTTTAACTACAAGCACTTTCCGTCTTGTAACCCCAAACCATTCACTGGTAATGATGGCGTGACTGCTACGCTCGAGTGGTTTGACAGCATAGAAGTCACGTTTATCAACAGCGAATGCCCCGAAGAGCTCAAAACGCGTAGTGCGACTGGGGTATTCCAAGCCCGAGCTCTTGAATGGTGGACAAACGAGAGGAATCTTCGTTCTAACAAAGTTGCTTATGCCTTGCCTTGGGGGGAAGTTAAGACACTTATGATGGAAGAATTTGCCCGCCGCATGAGCAACAAAAGTTGGAAGAAGAATTTTGGGCTCTAAAGTAAGTTGATGATGATAACCAAGCCTATACTACCCGCTTCAAACAGCTTAGCTTCATTGTTCCCCATCTCGTCTTGACCACCGACCGTAAGATAAGGAAATACATCAATGGGTTACCTTCTGGCATACGCGATGCGATCGAGGCAGCCAAACTCGACAATATCAAAGCCGTTTACCGTTTGGCCGCTTCCTTGAACAACAATCACATTCACGATAAACAAGCTGCAAAACCTGTTACTTCTAAGCCAGCCAACCAGATTACCCAACAGTCAAGTGGCAATAGGGGGGAAGAAGCGAAAGCATCAGAACCCTGTTTGCAACGCAATTGTACCTCCCGTTAACCCAAACCCCATGGTCCCCGATAACACACAAAAGTCGTACATTGGACCTCATCCCAAGTGTACCACGTGTAGCTATCATCACCCGACCAATGTCAACTATCGACACTGCACCATTTGCAACTGTTATGGGCACAATACCACCCACTGTCGTAATAATCAACAACCGCAAGCCCAACAAGCTCAACCCGCTCCCCAAAATGCCAAACCAGTCAGAGCTTGTTTCAAATGTGGTGACACCAATCATCTTCATCCTCAATGCCCGCAATGGAACCAAGAGCATCAACAACCTGCTACAGGTCGAGCTTTCAACATTAATGCGAACCAAGCACGCAACGACAATGAAGTCGTTAATGGTACGTTTCTTGTTAACAACCTTTATGCTTCATTGTTATTTGATACTGGTGCGGACAAAAACTTTGTGTCCGTTGAATTTGAACCCTTGTTAAATGTTAAACGCTCTAAACTACCTAAGTCGTTCTCTGTCAAAGTTTCCAATGGCAAATCCGTTTTAGTCGATTCCGTTCTTCGCGATTGTCTTCTTACTCTTAACGATCATACCTTCACTATCGACCTTATACCCATGCAATTGGGTAGTTTCGACATCATCATAGGCATGGATTGGCTTCGTGAAAACCATGCTGAAATTGCTTGCTACGAGAAGTATGTTCATCTACCTCTTCCATCTGGTGACACTTTGCACGTTTATGGAGACCAACCTTCAAAAGGACTAAGGTTAATGTCCTGCACACAAGCGAACAAATATTTACGTAAACCGTACTTTGCCTTTTTAGCCCACATTGTGGAAGAAAAGGGAAAGGGAAAGAGCATAAATGATGTTCTAGTGGTGCGCGACTTCCCTGACGTCTTTCCTGAAGATTTACCTGGTCCTCCTCCATCTCGATCCGTTGATTTTCATATTGACCTCGTACCTGGTTCGACTCCTGTTGCGAAAGCTCCGTACCGTCTTGCACCTTCTGAAATGCAAGAATTATCTAGTCAACTCCAAGAACTCCTTGAGAAGGGATTCATTCGTCCAAGTACCTCACCTTGGGGTGCTCCTGTGCTTTTCGTCAAGAAGAAGGATGGCTCGTTTCGCATGTGTATCGACTATCATGACCTTAATAAACACATAATAAAAAATCATTATCCTCTTCCACGCATCGATGATCTTTTTGATCAACTTCAAGGCGCTACTTGCTTCTCCAAGATCGATCTTCGATCTGGTTATCACCAGCTTCGTGTTCTCGAAGAGGACATTCCCAAAACCGCATTTCGCACTCGCTATGGACACTACGAGTTCGTGGTTATGCATTTTGGTTTGACCAACGCACCCTCTGTGTTCATGGATCTCATGAATCGTGTTTGTAAACCTTATTTGGATCGTTTTGTGATCGTTTTCATTGATGACATTCTTATTTATTCTAAATCTCAAGCCGATCACGAGCGTCATCTACGTCTTATACTTGAGCTTTTACGTACCGAACGTCTTTACGCGAAGTTTTCCAAATGCGAGTTCTGGATCAAGGAAGTCCAATTCCTTGGACACGTTGTTAGTGAAAAAGGAATCCACGTTGATCCCTCCAAAATCGAAGCAGTGAAGAATTGGACCGCGCCTAGAAACCCTTCTAAAATCCGTTCTTTCTTAGGATTGGCGGGTTATTACCGCTGATTCATCTCGAACTTTTCAAAGATCGCCGTTCCTCTCACTTCGTTGACTCAAAAAGAGAAACCTTTTGCTTGGGGTCCTGAGTAAGAGGAATCTTTTCAAACTCTTAAAGAGCTACTGTGTAACGCTCCTATTCTCACTCTTCCTGATGGGAATGATGACTTCGTGGTATATGGTGATGCCTCGAATCGTGGTCTTGGTTGCGTTCTCATGCAACGAGACAAAGTCATTGCTTACGCCTCTCGTCAACTCAAAATACATGAGAAAATCTATACTACCCACGATCTCGAGCTTGGCGCAGTTGTTTTTGCGTTAAAGATTTGGCGACACTACCTATATGGTACGAAGTGTGTGGTTTTCACTGACCACAAGAGCCTACAACACATCTTCAACCAGAAAGAGCTTAACATGCGACAACGTCGATGGGTGGAATTGCTTAACGACAACGACTGCGAGATTCACTATCATCCTGGAAAAGCGAATGTCGTGGCCGACGCTCTTAGTCGTAAGACTCATATTAATAGTACTCGTTGTTTTCATATCGCGTGCGACCTTCACACTTGCATTCGTGAAGCGTAATACTCATCTATCAATGAAGGAACCATGTTCGTAGAAATACGTGGAGCTACTGAAGACCTACTCGTTACGAAATCTGATGGTCTGCTATACTGTCATGATCGCATTTCGTGATAATCTTCGTGAACTCATCATGAACGAGGCACACAAATCCAAGTACTCGATTCATCCTGGTGCTGACAAGATGTACCACGATTTACGTACATCCTATTGGTGGCCTGGTATGAAGAGGGATATTGCTACGTACGTCTCCAAGTGTCTTACCTTTTCGAAAGTCAAAGCCGAGCATCAATGACCTTCTGGTCTACTCGAACAACCTGAAATCCCCGTCTGGAAATGGGATAGCATTGCTATGGACTTCATAACCAAACTTCCTCGTATGCCTTCTGATCACGATAGTATTTGGGTAATTATCGATCGTTTGACCAAGTCCGCTCATTTCCTTCCTATTCATGAAGATTTCAAGGTTGAACGACTAGCTCGACTCTACACTGACGAAATCATATGCCGTCATGGCATTCCTTTCGACATCATTTCTGATCGTGATGGTCGTTTCACTTCACGTCTTTGGCAAACTTTTCAGTCCGCTATGGGTTCTCATTTGAATCTCAGTACGGCTTTTCATCCTCAAACGGATGGACAGACCGAACGTACTATCCAAACCTTAGAGGACATGCTCCGTTCTTGTGTCATCGACTTTGGTGGTAGTTGGGATGTGCATTTACCATTGATCGAGTTTTCGTACAACAATAGCTACCACTCCAGTATTCAAATGGCTAATTTCGAAGCATTGTATGGTCGCAAATGCCGTTCTCCTTTAAGCTGGCACGAGATCGGTGACAAACAATTTACTGGCCCTGAGATCATACAAGAAACAACGGATAAGATTCTTCAAATCCGTGATAATCTACTTAAGGCTCGTAGTCGACAAAAGAGCTATGCTGACAAGAGACGCAAACCATTGGAGTTCAACATTGGTGACCATGTTCTACTCAAAGTATCTCCTTGGAAAGGAGTGGTTCGTTTTGGTAAAAAGGGAAAACTTGCCCCTCGCTATGTTGGTCGTTTTAAGATACTCGAAAGGATTGGTAAGGTGGCTTATCGACTCGATTTACCTCAAGAACTCAACAACATTCATCTAACGTTTCATGTCTCGAATCTAAAGAAGTGTCTCGCTGAAGAAGGACTTCAAGTTCCCCTCGAAGATCATCAAGTCAACGAAACCATATATTTTGTGGAAAAACCAGTCGAAATCATGGATCAAGGAGTCAAGTTATTGAGGCGCAGTAAAATTCCTATCGTCAAGGTTCGATGAGAAGGAAAGGCGCTGAATTTACTTGGGAACTCAAGAGTGACATAAAGACGAGGTATCCGTATCTTTTCGTTACTTCTTCCTAAATTTCGGGACGAAATTTCCTAAAGGAGGGGAGACTGTAACGCTCCGCATTTTCGAACTTTCTTATTTTAGCAAGTCGTGTTGTACTTTCCATATTTAGACGCTTGTACTCTCTTTGTAATCTACTTTTGTTCCGCTTGTAATTCGAGACTATTGATCTTAATGAAAACGAAACTATTTTGTGTATTCATATTATGTGCAACTGTTAATCGGTTTCTCATTTGAACGAAATATTATTCAAGGATTCTTGATTCTATATTTATCGACACTTGATACTCGTTAAACTAGTTGAAACTATTAAAATGATGAGATTCGGATCCTAAATCTCGAAACTCGAAAGCTTTGCGAAACGATTAAACGTTTAAAGATGTTTATTCGTTATAAATATGGTCATTATTCAAATTATTTAAATTAATTAAAATAATTAAATTAATTAAATTAATTAATTTTGTTATTTAAAAGTTCATTTTTTATAATAATCTAGTTAGTCCCGTTAGATTTTGAAGTTAGAAAATAACCTAGTTAGTAAACCAAGTTAAATTACTTAAGCAATTACTTAAAAAAAACTAATTGGTTAAAAGATTATATAACTTAGTTAGTTTCCTTTTGAAAACTATATAACTTGGTTAGTTAGTTAAACCACAGGGACCGTCAGTGCAAATTCACCAAACTAAACTTCAGGGACTGATTCTACAATAACTGAAATTGTTAAAAAAACCAAAACAATAAAAAGGGGATGCCAGGACTCGAACCCGAGTCACCCACCTCTCAAACACACGCGCAGACCAGCTGAGCTAGGACTTCCTATCGAACAAACTCAGCATCTTAAAACCTTTAAACTCTCGTTCAAATCAGCAAGTTCAGCGCGCAAAAAGAAGGACCAGGTCTGTTTGAGAGCGATTTTGGTGACTTTTCTTGAGTTTTAACCAAGTTTTAACATTAATTACACACCTAACACCTAACCAAACTCTTCCCTATAAATACCAAGCCATTCCCAAGCTTAAATCACTTTGCAAACTCATCCGAATCACTCTCAAAACATTAAAAACACAGCTGAGTTTCCAGATTCGAGCAGATTGCTACCTCTTCACTAAAGTGAGCATAACTTCTTCGTTTCTTATCCGTTTTGCCTCATTCTTTTTCCTATGTGCTTGGATTGACCTTAGCTTCGATTCCATGGGTTTTTTTTGCAGTAAATAAGTCCCTGGAACTCCGGAAAAAAGGGCTCCAAAGTTCACTGTTTGTTTTTGTTTTGATTCAAATTTTACTAAACTTGTTCAAACTTGAGTCTAACTCATCTCAAACCTATGTCCTAATGCTTATAACCTCATCTATGGTTAGTTAGGCTTAAAAACAAGGTTGAGACATGTTAAATCAGAGAATAAAACCTCACAAACTTTCTGTTTTAGTTAGGGTTTTACCCACAAGAAGTGTTCAAGCTTGAAGCTTGATGAAAGTGTGATGGTTAGACTAGCTTGGGCTATCTTTCATAAAAATCCACTCACTTATTGATGTTTTCTCATAGATTAGTTGTTGTATTTCATTATTTCTTGTAAGTTCATGACCCTCCTTATTGTTTATAACAACAAGTGTAGTGGTGAACAATAGAGGTACCTAAATGGAAGCTTTGATCTTCCTACCTCATGTATGATTTCTATGATACTTAGAGGTGCCTATATGAAGACTTTGATCTTCTACCTCATGCTTGACATATATGATGTACTATACTTTATATAATACTTATGTAATATTCAAACAAATCGAACCTTTGATGATGAACAAGTGGACATTGTCAAATTAGTAAGTTATCATCTAAACATCATATGTGATGGATGATTATTTTTCATATTACTATGTTAATGATTATTTAAATTCCGAAACCTATAATCTTCCGTTATTCCCCAAACTCATACATCTATGTTCCTTTGTGTAGAAGGACAATGTGCTCCAAACTAAATAACCAACACCACTCGCGGGATTTAAGTAGGAAAGCTTGCAAAAACCGTGAGCATACTCAATCCCTTTTACCTTTTAATCACTTTGGGTGCAACAAGTATATTATACAAACTACACATCACATTGAAACTATTTTAAACGAACTCTATCCATTGTTGAAACATGAAACTATGTGTGATGCTTGTTAATCTCGTATGCCATGTATACTATTTGTGTTGATATATGCTGATTAACTTTGCTAGCCTACTTTAACAATTATAGCGCTATAGGATTAACACACCGCCCATGATACTTGGGGTATTGTTAAGTTAAACATGTTAACCTCCCGCGATACTATGGGATAGGCAAAATTAAACGCGTTGGATACTTGGGTTTGAACATATTGTTACACAATCTAGGCATACTAGTAACTCGCATATTATGATTCATGTGGATATGAGAAACTTTTAGTCTATATTATGCATAGTAAACAAACTTGTATGCTCGTCAACTTTTTGTTGATATATTTTAATACATGTTGCAGGTTGATAGTTTGTTGATGATGCAATGAAGAATAAAGATTAGGTGGACTTAGATACACACCTAAATTTAATTTATCATTTGATGATTATGTTTTGTTGAACAATGTTATCTTTATTTGAATTCTTGTATGACATTTAGTCCATTTATGAAATTTGAATTTTAATTATATTGTCACATAGTGTTATGATGTCTCTTGCAATCTATTTCGTCTCATCCCGATGTTTATGCCATCGGTTGGGGTGTGACAGAAGGGGCCCCAAGGGATCCCCTTGTTGCACTCCGGTAGTAGCCCCAATACACTCATTACCAACATACAACCTAGAAGGCTAGGCATAAGAGAATTGGACCCATCGATAGATTGACTTGCAATGTTGATGAACCTCTTTAAGGAAGGTTGTGTGGTCAACCGTGTTGGACGCATTGGAGAAGTCCACAATAAGCAAGGCTAAGGAACCATCTGCATGAAAGGAGTTGAGAAACCTGTACGCACTATGAAGCATCGCCTCTGCACCATTTGACATTCCCACCCCAAACTGAAGATCCCCCAAGTACTGGCCCATGTTTTTCCTGACCTTCTTCATTTCCACCTTGGAAACCAACCTTCGCCAGATACCCCCCACAGCAATATGTCGAATTCGTTTATCGGGTTTCAATAAAGGGGTAAGGAGAGCTGAGGCAACAAACTCAGCCAGCACCTTAGGGCAGGATCCTCCAAGCCATAAGTTGACAACTTCAGTAATGGTCGTTAGCAAACCCGAGGAAGTCGTTGAGCCCTCACTCTCGATAGCATCTAACAAGTGCTGGGCCCGTATCCCGTTCCTACCACAAGATGTCCCTTTAGGAAAGGATCGGATACATTTGAGCACACACTCCTCATATAACAATCCTCAAGAAAACCGACACCCTCGAATTATTTCCGACACCCTAATATATTTTAAAATATCCCAATATGTCCCAAAATACACCCCATACACGAAACCGGACCCGAATACCTTAAATCTTATTAAATTTAATTAAAAATCTGAAATTTTGAGTTGAGGCGGGCCGCGTAAACCCCACCCCAACTCTTACGCGAGCCACGTGAACTTAAAAACCTGGCAAAGCCCGGTGCGGCCACGTGGCCCAACACTCGGCAAGTCTAGTCGATGACCCAGCCCAGCTACACATTGACCTGGGTTTGACGCGGGCCGCGTAGACCCTTGTCTACCCTTACGCGGGCCGCGTAGAAGTTTAAGACAGGCCCTATATATAGAGGCCATCGGATTTCAGTTGAGAATCGTTCAAAATCATTTTCTTTCTCTCAATTCTGAATATTAGGCAATATAATCAGGTATAATACCCCCCCTAAATAGCAAGGTTCTGCTCCATTGTAAGTATTATAACCCCTGGATACGTATTAGATACGCTGCCCGATTGATCTAGGGTTCCGTAACGGCTGTCGTGGTTCTGCCCGACGTAGTCGTGTGAATGCCGTCTCGGGGAGGGTATTACTAATGTTAAAATGGGTTATTATACTAACGCGTGTGCATTTGTGTAAATTATAGATTGTCACCAGGAAACCCTTACGGAAAATCTAAGACAGCAATGTGAGTTTATCCGCTTTTTGTTAACCTTTTTGTGAACTATTTTACAAAACCTCACATGATTAATTAATTATTAAGCAGTTATTGAGTATTTGTAAGAATACAATTATCATGAGTATGTTGGGGGTTTTGTATACAAAATTTGTTACCACCTGGTCAAGGAGTAACATTTCCACAAGTCGGGTCTGACAGTACCATGGATGTTAATTGGTATATCTTGGAAACAAATATAATTGCGAGATCGCCCTCAATACTGTACAATGGGATTTTATTTAAACTTGATTAAATTGGGATTCACTCACCAGTATTTCCCACTGACAAATGTTTTTAAAACGCGTTTCAGGTAACAAATTGTGAAAGCCAAATAGAAGGCAACTGGACAGCACTGAAGGCTTGGAAAAGTGGCAATAAAGTTACCTAAAATAAAATAGATGTTTTTATTAAATAAAATAGGATTTATTCTTATGAAAACGTGTGTACTATGAACTTGGGTTTTATCTTATTTGTTTAATATTATGAAAATGTGGTATTTTACTCTAATCAAATATTTTCTAACTACGGTCCTGATAAAAAATTCCGCTACCAAATTAGACAATACGCGATACCACCAAAACTGGCTTGCGGCCGCTCGTTCCCGGGGATTAGGGATCGGGGGTTGCGACAGAAGGTGGTATCAAAGCCATGCCACTGGTTCAAGCCAAAGAAGTGTTTTGCTGACACTTAAATTTTAAATTTTATGTTAGGAAATAACTTATGTAATTATGTGTTTTATATTATTTGACTATTTGTTAGCCTACAGTATGGGTAAGCAAAGAATTTCGGACATCTATCGTCAATTAGATAGCTCACCAAAAGATAAGGGAACCTCATTTCAACCAAATTCCTCAGGATACTCAGCAGATACTGAGGAAGGAATATTTATTCGTAAGGCACAGTCTAAGAAACCATTTACCACTAAGAAGAGAAGTTGGATTATTAGAAAAAGTTAAAAGAAAATAAAGAAGTCACAACCAAAAGGAGTGATAATTAATGAGGAATCTCAGGAAACAGGCAATAACCCACCATGGGAAGATAAATTAGATGAACAATGGGTAAATCTCCATATGTTAGCCACTACAACAGTAAATGCTAACTTATATTAAATAAGTTGAACCACCAAACCAGTACCAGCACCCATGAGCCAGAAATTTTAAAGGAACTTTACCCATTAAATAAAACAACCTAGTAGAGGAAAGAGATATAATAAACCTTACATGTGAAGCATAATATTCCTATAATGTAGCTAAACTAAAATAAATTACGAATGCATAACCACTAGTATATTTTGAATTCCAGTTGTAGTTTGTAATAGATACATATATATATAAAAGTCGCAATATTCGCCATTTTTAATCAATCTGTTTGTATGACTATACCTAAATGATTGTACTAGATATTAGTCTGTGATAATTAATACCTGATAGATATTCAGATGAACAACGAAGTAAACCAGGAAAACCAGAATAATGAGAATAATGGAAAGCTAAAACCCAACACCTAGAAGTACAAGAAATTTTAATGCCTTAGTATAAGCTTCAAAACAAGCTAATTAATTGAATAGATAATTTGTGATGGATATTGGTATGACATGAGGATGATAACTAGAAAAATGCAAATATGATAAATAAGCAATAACAATTGGCCACTGTTATTTCTTGTTTATTTGTATTACTCGATTCTAGAATATGATCTATCATAAGAATACTAATTTCCATGTTTCTTGATACAAGATATGATGAATGATGAAAATTTGTGATTCTAAGTATGGGAAATACAATGATAATTACTTCTCCGGCAAGGCTAGGTATGATGTGGTAAACAATCCAGCTTGTCTGGGTAAGATAAGGATACCTCTCCGGTGAAACCGGGCGAGATGGGGTATATGTTAATAAAGTTACTCCAGTGATGTCTGACCTATTTTGGGAACGTAAACCTGTTATACATATTGACCTTATGAATAAGGTGTACATGAAATATATGATTATATAAATATGTATATCTATAAGGAAATTCGAAAACCTTAATAATTGACCCTTAAGGGTAAATCATGAACAGGTATGTCAAATGATAAATTTAGATTTATCAGCATGTGTATATCTATAAAATTCAGATGACAAACATGATTTCGTTTAATCATCACTCTTCGTACGACAAAAATGAACGGTAGTAACTCTTTAAAGATGGGATGCCATCAAAAGTGTAAGAATTCCTCTTGCGTTACTATAAGAAACCTGTAATTAAATTTAGCTACGATGACTGAAGTACCTAAGAAAATGCTAGAGCATTTATTCTGACTGGCAAAGATGATCCCGGATGTGATCACTGGTACGTTTTTAGTTAATGATGTTTTTGCTAAAGTATTATTTGACTCTGGTGCGAACCAAATTTTTATTAATACTTCATTTTGCAAAGTACTCAATCAACCATTAACTAAACTCCCACAAGAATGTCTAGTAGAGACAGCAAATGGGGAAACCATTAAGATTTCTGAAATCTTGCAGGGAGCAAGAATAGAAATTCAAAACCATAAGTTTACTACAAACCTTTACCCCATGAATCTGGCAGGATTTAATATTGTATTAGGAATGGATTGGTTAATAGCCAACAAAGCCAATATTTTATGTGATCAAAAGTCAATTCAAGTAAATTCACCAAGGGGTGAAAAGATCACAATTAAAGGAAATAAAACCTCTAGATCTACAAAATTCATCTCTGTAATGAAAACAGCAAGTTACATAAGAAGAGGATTATTAGTATACTTGATTTCTATAATCACTAACACTAAAGGAAAGGACTTAAAAGATATCTCTGTAGTATCTCAGTTTTCAGATGTATTTCCAGAAGATTTACCAGGACTACCGCCGGACAGAGAAGTTGAATTCAAAATTCATCTACTGCCAGGAACCGCACTGATTGCCAAAGCACCTTACCGTCTGGCACCCGCCGATATGCAGGAACTAAAGAAACAGTTAGACGAATTATTGGAGAAAGGATTCATACAGCCGAGCTCATCGCCATGGGGAGCGCCAATTTTATTCGTTAAAAAGAAGGACGGATCAATGCGTATGTGCATTGATTACCGTGAATTAAACAAGGTCACGATTAAGAATCGGTATCCATTACCAAGAATCGATGATCTGTTTGATCAGTTACAAGGAGCTCGATTTTTCTCAAAAATCGATTTAAGGTCAGGATATCATCAATTAAAGGTACAGGAAGAGGATATTCCTAAGACCGCATTTAGAACCAGATATGGTCATTATGAATTTACTGTCATGCCATTTGATTTAACCAATGCCCCAGCCGCATTTATGGACATGAGGAACCGAATATGTAAGCCATATTTGGATAAATTCATAATTGTTTTTATTGATGATATTCTCATTTATTCTAAAAGTAAGGAAGATCATGCAAAGCATTTGCACGCACTTCTAAGTCTATTAAGAAAGTAAAAGCTTTACGCTAAATTTTCCAAATGTGAGTTTTGGTTAGAGCAGGTACAATTTCTTGGACACTTAGTGAACCATGAAGGAATTCATGTGGATCCCACAAAGATCGAGACAATTACTAAATGGAAAACCCCTGAGTCACCAACCGAGGTTAGAAGTTTCTTAGGACTAGCCGGTTATTATAGATGGTTTATTCGAGATTTTTCTAGAATAGCCATTCCCTTAACTCGGTTAACCTGTAAATCCATTAAGTTTGAATGGGGACCCAAGCAAGAAGAAGCCTTTAGAATTCTTAAGCAAAGACTAACCCATGCACCCATATTAGCGTTACCAGAAGGAACTGAAGATTTTGTAATTTATTGTGACGCTTATAAATTAGGTTATGAATGTGTGTTAATGCAACGTCAAAAGGTTATAGCTTACGCATCTAGATAACTTAAGAATCATGAAGAGAATTATTCCACTCATGATTTAGAATTTGGAGCCATAATTTTTGCTCTTAAATTTTGGAGACATTACCTTTATGGTAGTAAGTTTACCATATTTACCGATCATAAGAGTTTAAGGTATGTATTTGGACAAAAAGAATTGAATATGAGACAAAGACGCTGGATGGAGATGCTTAGTGATTATGATTGTGATATCCAGTATCATGAAGGAAAAACAAATGTAGTGGCAGATGCTTTAAGCCGAAAGTATTATGAAAAGCCAAAAAGGGTACGTTCTCTTAAATTAAATCTGCAAGTAGATTTAAATAATCAAATCAGAAAAGCACAAGAATCAGTAATCAACGATGATACTGAAAAACTAAGAGGTATGCTAAAGGAATTAGAACAAGGAACAGATGGAATTTGGAGATTCCATAAGAAGAGAATGTGGATACCTAAATTAGGAAACCTGCGTCATCGTATATTAGAAGAAGCCCATAAGTCTAAGTATACGATGCATCCAGGAAGTGATAAAATGTACCAGGATTTAAGAAAGAATTTATGGTGGATAGGAATGAAAAAGACATAGCCACCTGTGTTTCTAAATGTTTAACTTGCTCACAAGTTAAAGCTGAACATCAGAAACCCTCAGGTTTGTTACAACAACTAGAAATGCCAGTGTGGAAATGGGAATTGATAACAATGGATTTTGTTACTAAATTACCCAAAACAAAGAAAGGTAATAATACAATCTGGGTGATTGTAGATAAGCTAACTAAGTCAGCTCATTTCCTACCAATGAAGGAAACTTTCAGTATGGAACAGTTAGCTAAATTATATGTAAATGAAATCGTTTCATTACATGGAATACCTTTATCAATTGTTTCTGATAGGGATAGCCGTTTTACCTCTCATTTTTGGTCAAGTTTCCAAAAAGCCATGGGAACCAAGTTAAATCTAAGCACAGCTTATCATCCTCAAACGGACGGACAAAGCGAAAGAACAATTCAGACGATGGAAGACATGCTTAGAGCTTGTGTAATTGATTTCGGAGGTAATTGGGACGATCACTTACCTCTAATAGAATTTTCTTATAATAATAATTATCACACAAGTATCAATGCTGCACCATTCGAAGCATTTTATGGATGAAAGTGCCGAACTCCAGTCTGTTGGGCAGAAGTTGGGGAGAAACAACTATCTGGACCTGAAATATTGCAAGAAACAACAGACAAAATCATTGAAGTCAAGGAATGACTAAAAGCAGCACGTGATAGACAAAAGAGTTATGCTGATAACCGGCGAAAGCCATTGGAATTTCAGGTATGAGATAAAGTATTATTAAAGGTCTCTCCTTGGAAAGAAGTGGTAAGATTCATAAAAAAGGAAAGCTAAGTCCCAGATATATTGGACCTTTTAAGATTATTAGAAAAATAGGACCTGTAGCCTATCAGCTACAACTGCCAGAGGAAATGGCAGGAATACATGATGTATTTCATGTATCAAATCTCAAGAAATGCTTAGCCGATGAATCGCTAATGGTACCTCTTAAGGATATAGAGGTAAATGAACAACTCAAGTTTGTAGAAAGGCCTCTACAGATTGAAGATAGGAAAGTCAAGAATCTCAAGCACAAGAGATTAGTTCTAGTCAAAGTGACGTGGGATTCCAAAAGAGGACCTGAGTACACATGGGAGCTTGAATCTGAAATGCAAAGGAAATATCCACACCTATTCCAGTAGATCTCAAGGACGAGCTCTAAAATAAGGTGGGGAGGATATAACAATCCTCAAGAAAACCGACACCCTCGAATTATTTCCGACACCCTAATATATTTTAAAATATCCCAATATGTCCCAAAATACACCCCATACGCGAAAACGGACCCGAATACCTTAAATCTTATTAAATTTAATTAAAAATATGAAATTTTGAGTTGAGGCGGGCCGCGTAAACCCCACCCCAACTCTTACGCGGGCCGCGTGAACTTAAAAACCTGGCAAAGCCCGGTGCGGCCACTTGGCCCAACACCCGGCAAGTCTAGTCGATGACCCAACCCAGCTACACGTTGACCTGGGTTTGACGCGGGCCGCGTAGACCCTTGTCTACCCTTACGCGGGCCGCGTAGAAGTTGAAGACATGCCCTATATATAGAGGCCATCGGATTTCAGTCGAGAATCGTTCAAAATCGTTTTCTTTCTCTCAATTCTGAATATTAGGCAATATAATCGGGTATAATACCCCCCTAAATAGCAAGGTTCTGCTCCGTTGTAAGTATTATAACCCCTGGATACGTATTAGATACGCTGCCCTATTGATCTAGGGTTCCGTAACGGCTGTCGTGGTTCTGCCCGACGTAGTCGTTGGAATGCCGTCTCGGGGAGGGTATTACTAATGTTAAAATGGGTTATTATACTAACGCGTATGCATTTGTGTAAATTATAGATTGTCACCAGGAAACCCTTACGGAAAATCTAAGACAGCAATGTGAGTTTATCCGCTTTTTGTTAAACTTTTTGTGAACTATTTTACAAAACCTCACATGATTAATTAATTATTAAGCAGTTATTGAGTATTTGTAAGAATACAATTATCATGAGTATGTTGGGGGTTTTGTATACAAAATTTGTTACCACCTGGTCAAGGAGTAACATTTCCACAAGTCGGGTCTGACAGTACCATGGATGTTAATTGGTATATCTTGGAAACAAATATAATTGCGAGATCGCCCTCAATACTGTACAGTGGGATTTTATTTAAACTTGATTAAATTGGGATTCACTCACCAGTATTTCCCACTGACAAATGTTTTTAAAACGCGTTTCAGGTAACAAATTGTGAAAGCCAAATAGAAGGCAGCTGGACAGCACTGAAGGCTTGGAAAAGTGGCAATAAAGTTACCTAAAATAAAATAGATGTTTTTATTAAATAAAATAGGATTTATTCCTATGAAAACGTGTGTACTATGAACTTGGGTTTTATCCCATTTGTTTAATATTATGAAAATGTGGTATTTTACTCTGATCAAATATTTCCTAACTACGGTCCTGATGAAAAATTCCGCT
Organism: Helianthus tuberosus; assembly: GCA_030545235.1. Classification (NCBI taxonomy): domain Eukaryota; kingdom Viridiplantae; phylum Streptophyta; class Magnoliopsida; order Asterales; family Asteraceae; genus Helianthus; species Helianthus tuberosus. Next base: position 37,625,641 of record CM060382.1, on the reverse strand, counting down.
GCCAAATTAGACAATACGCGATACCACCAAAACTGGCTCGCGGCCGCCCGTTCCCGGGGATTAGGGATCGGGGGTTGCGACACCTCGGTCCTCATCAACAACAAGAGTGGGTTGGGCGTGAGGGTTGGGAGGCAAGGAAGGGGGCGACACCACATGGAGTTTATCAATAAGAACTTTCAAGGTCGAATCACCTAGAGGGGCGACTCCACTGGAGCTTAGGACCTTAACCACAGCCGTAAAATGTCCATCCCTGACTTTCCGGAGACATTGCTTAATATTAGGGTCCCTATCTTTGTCTCCCTCCCTCCTGCATTCTCCCTTAGGAGGCCTCGCCTCCCCTGCGCTATCCAATAGGGACGAGACCAAATCATCAAAACCAGACCCATCTTTCCAAACTGTAAGCGCATGCAGGATGTTATTAAATTGCAAAGATTTCCTGTTCCCTGATCACCGTTCTTGTCGGGAGGATGGTCTGACCACTCGTAAGGTGCAACGTGGTACCAAAAGTAATTGGACCCAATTGTCGACTGATCCTGGTGACACAACCACTTTGCGCAAAGCCCATGTTAAAACCTGAGCAAACATCAACCGAAAACTGGGAGAAATGCTTTTAACAGTCTGAATAGGGAGGGAAAAAACCCGCTCGAGGAGGTTAACACCACCCCGAGCCTTGCTGGGTATCGTGGGTTTGTGTCAACCACCACTTGACTTGGTTTCCGGATCCCAACGATGAAATCTTCCATGTCCCCCGAGACCATTGGCAATCGACACGACCTCATCATCATGTTTGCACCCTCTACTGAGTGCATGCATTGTCATGCAACGGCCACACAACTATTTATTCCCTGCCCTAAGAACTTCCCCAACGTCCAAAAAGAGGTCCAAGTCCCTGGAGATAGCCTCTTTCAACGATAGCTTTCGGTTTTCAGTCTTGAAGTGGGTGCTTTTCATGTGTTTAAGTAGGCCAAAAAACCCTCAGACCCCAGCTTTCCATCTTTTCATTCGTGAAAAAATTTGAAAGGACAAGTCCTTAGACCACTAGCAGACCCCTGCATAGGGCCCCGTGACTTAACATCCCTTCCCCTCCTCGTAGGAGCCATGTACGTATTTAAGCTGCCGTTGCAGAGAGAACACACAAGTGGTAAGTGGTAAGCCGAACTCGAGATGAGTTGTGGGAGGGGGATATATATATATATATATATATAAGCCGAACTCGAGATGAGTTGTGGGAGGGGAATATATATATATATATAGGTAGAGGATCCTGTAAAAAGTGCTCAAAGTGTGAGAAATGTATTATAACACTATATATAATACTATATAACACCATATAAACACCGTATAACAATATGTAACACCATATAATACCATATAACACTTTGTAACACTATATATCATTATATAACAAATATAAAACTATAGGTTGTCTGATAGCATGTCTATGATAGATGTATAGTGTTATATTTGTTATATAATGATATATAGTGTTACATAGTGTTATATGGTATTATATGGTGTTACATATTGTTATACGGTGTTTATATGGTGTTATATAGTATTATATATAGTGTTATAATACACTTCTCACACTTCTCACACTTTAGGCCCTTTTTACACTATCCTTACCCTATATATATATATTAAAAAAGGAGGGCAACAACCACGAGTTGCCCACCCTCTAAATGGAACCCCACGTAACCCGTTAGCTCATGGTAAGAGTATGAAAACTTTAATGATTTTTTTTTATAATCCGATGCAATATTCTTTTAGATCTCTAGACTTCCATAACCCTAACTATTCACCTCAAATGATTTGTGTCTAAATTATTTGCCAAGATTGTTATCTAAATTGTTAATATGCAACATAAGTGAACACTAATTATTGAAATAATGTGAACTTACCTAATGAATCTCAAAAAGCCTCCCTCAAAGACATAATTTATTGATCATCTTGCATATTTTAAAACATGGCTGAAACATTACTGTTATGTTGTCCTGTAAAGTTCTAAATACCCCATTTTAATTTGACCGATCCTTTTAAAATGGAGTCGGTATTCTTTTCAAAGTTATTGTTTTCCACATAAAATAAGAAGTAATTTGTATTCATTATCTGTGGAGTTATTATATGTAAAGCAAAACTAACCTTTGAGGTAAGCCTGAATCTGCTAGTGCTTTGGTTAATGTTTTTCTTAAGCTGCAGCTGAAAAAAAAGCAGGTGATGTGAGATTAAATATATTATTATTATAATATTTAATCTTGTAGCCATTATAATCATTTATATTATATAGATCAAAATATATTAATAACCTATTAATAATTAGTTGGTAATTGTTGATGGACCATATTACCCTTATTAACTAATTGGGTTTCCTCTTGGGTGTATATATAAGGAGATTATTAGAGAGTTAAAGGGTTACACAAGTTAGATAATTTCACAACCCTCATAACATTATATTCTTGGCTCTCTCTCCCAACCGAATCCATCCCTTGTTTCGGTTCATCACCATCATAACCTTACACCCTAAGGAGGAACCAGATCATCCTGACAAGTATGTCGAACTCAATGGCTGCATCTCTGACTGGATTCTCTGCTAGACTGTCTGCTGTAACAGGTATGTTATTCATGTTTTCCATTATGTTTAAACAGAACTGATCAACATGTGGTATCAGAGCATATGTTGATAAATCAGTTCTGTTTTCGTATCCATTATTCTGGGATTAAAATTTGGAAAACAGAAAAGTTTTAAAGCCATATACATCACGGCTGGTTTCGGTTTTACTTGTGCCGAAATTAGTGTTTTTAAGAAAGGGTGCTTAATCATGTCACCCGAAACCATAATGGGTAAATTAATATCCGAAATCTGTTAATAGAAGTCTTAAAATTCAGGTTTCGGATCCCAGAATTATGTTTTAATTTTCTAGGGTTCATCATATGTTCTAAGGAAAAACTCGAAAATTCCTTAAATTTTGGAATATAATTTGGATTAGTGGGTGTTTTTACTGTTTTGATCTGAATTTTATCTATTAAAATTGTCGAAAACTGTTAATAGATAATCAGTTGTTATTTTCGAAATCTTTGATAAGTTTAGATCAGCAATAAAACAGGAAACATTATCCCACAATCCCTAAAATTTCGAGTTTTCAGTTATTATCACAATGACAGCTATTAACAGTGGACTCGAGACTATCTGATTGCGATTCGAGGCCATCATGTTACGACTCGAGATCATCAGTTCTCGACTCGAGATCACAAGGTCTCGACTCAAAATCATAAGGGCTCTCATAAGACTACAACTCGAGACAAAGGTCTCGACTCGAGACCATAAGGTTGCGACTCGAGACCATAATCTTCACAACTCGAGACCAAGGTTGTGACTCGAGACCATAAGGGTACAACTCGAGACCAAGGTTGCGACTCGAGACCTCATAACTGACTCGATATCTCATAACTCAGTTCGATCCGCGCTAACAGGTGGTTTGCTATTAAATACTTGGTTTTGTTAACACTTAATTAACTAATCAGAATCAGATAATTTTTACAAAACCAAAATAGCTTAACTTGAATGAGCATCTAATGTATCATTTCTGGCCAAAGCTGATTTAATACATCTATTTATTGTTCAAGTATTATAAAAGCTATGTTGAGTATGCATTACAAACATGAAATGTCTTAATTCTGGCCAAAGCTGATTTAATTCATTTATGTTTAGCATGCTTGACAAGTGCATAACTAAAGTGATTGTCTCATTTCTGGCCAAAGCTGATTTGTCACGATTACTTTGCACACATACTTAAATGATTACACTTCTGGCCAAAGCTGATTTGTCTTCGTTTAAGTAGAATTTTTTAACTAAGTCTATTATTTTGATGTTAGTAATACACCATATCACAGCTTCATAATTAAAATGGTCATTATTTATGCCTGCCTTAGTATAACATGCCCTTAGATCATATTAGGACTTCTTTCTTAGTATCATAACTTGCTCATCTTATTTCCACTATCAGCACCCAATTGCGGGATTCCACCTTTGACTGGTGATAACTTTGTTGAATGGAAGGATGCCCTCATGCTTACTCTAGGATTGCTAGACTTCGATTATGCTTTAAGAGAGAATAAGCCAGCGGACCTTACTACTCAAAGTACTGCTGCTGAGCAGATAGTTCATGAAAAATGGACTAGGTGTAACCGCATGTCTCTCATGTTCATGAAGCAATCCATTCACAATGCAATTAGAGGCGCTATTCCTGATTCTGAGGATGCTAAAACCTACCTGGCTTCTGTGGAGGCTCAATTCAAAGGAACATCAAAAGCACACGCTAGCACTCTTATCCTCAAGCTGGTGACGACTAAGTATGATGGGAGGAGCGGCATTCGCGAGCACATCATGATGATGCATGACATGGCCAATAAGTTAAAAGGGCTAGAGATGGAAATCAGTGATGGTTTTCTTGTTCACTTCATCATCACTTCGCTTCCTTCATCCTATGAAGCATTTAAGATCAATTACAACACTAAGAAGGACAAATGGACGATGAGTGAGCTGGTCGCTATGTGCGTACAGGAGGAAGAGCGCATGAAGATGGATTGCACTACTGTTGTTGCTAACTTCACCACCTCCAACTCTAAGAAGAGGAAGAACAATTATCAAAGAAAGGATGCTTCCAAAGTCCAAAAGCCAAATCCTAATACGAGTGCACCTTCCAGCTCTAAGAGCTCCTTAGGCAAACCCTATTGCAAGTTCTGTAAGAAAACAAGACATAAGCAAAAGGAATGCCCTGACTTCAAGGAGCGGCTGGCTAAGAAAGGTAACAATTTTTTCATGATACTTGAGTCCTTTAATTTAAATGTTCCTGCTAATTCTTGGTGGTTTGATTCTGGTTCTATGGTTCATGTAACTAACTCTACTCAGGGATTCCTTTCAATCCGGAAGCTGGGAAAAACCAAAGAACACTTAAAGTTGGGGATGATCGGGAATTAGAAGTGAAGGCCATAGGAACATTACAATTATTTTTGAAAACTGGTTTATGTATTAAACTTTATGATACCTTATTTGTTCCTGAGGTAACTCGGAACCTTGTATCAGGACCAAAGTTAGACATGGACGGTTTTGTCGTTTCTCATGGTCATCGCAAACTCTCTATTCTCTATGATTCCGTTGTTTATGGTACTGACATTCTGGATGGTGGTCTCTATAGATTAGAACTAGATGATAATTTTTCCAAATCTTTGTTGTCATATAATATTAGTGAATCACTCACAAAAATGGAAAAGAAACGAGACTTAGAGACTTCATCCATGTTGTGGCATCAACGTTTAGGACACATCTCAAGAGAACGATTAAATCGTCTCGTAAAGGATGAAGTCTTACCTCCTCTCGATTTCACTGATTTTGGAACATGTGTCAAATGTCTTAAAGGCAAAATTACATCAGTGAATAAGAAAGGTGCCACTAGGAGTTCTAATTTATTAGAACTCATTCACACTGACATTAGTGGTCCTTACCAAATCGCTGGCATAACAGGACATACTTCATTTATCACTTTCATTGATGATTATTCTCGTTACATGTATTTGTATCTTATTAAGGAAAAGTCTGAATCTCTTACAACTTTTAAAGATTATAAAGCTGAAGTTGAAAAGCAATTAGATCGTCAGATTAAAGTTGTGAGATCAGATAGAGGCGGTGAATATTATGGAAGACATACTGATGTGGGTCAAGCTCCTGGTCCATTTTATGAGTTTTGTAAGGGCCAGGGGATTATGAACCAATACACCATGCCTGGTACACCTCAGCATAATGATGTCGCTGAACGAAGAAATCGTACCCTTATGAACATGGTGCGCAGTATGTTAGCCAACACTAATTTACCATTATTCCTCTGGACTGAAGCATTAAAAGCAGCTGTTCATATACTCAATAGAGTTCCTTCTAAGTCTGTCCCTAAAACTCCTTATGAACTTTGGACAGGAAGGAAACCGAGTCTTAAATATATGAAAGTATGGGGCTGCATTGCTGAAGCAAAACTCTATAATCCTTTCCTAAGGAAACTTGACCCTAAAACAGTTACCTGTTTCTTTATCGGGTATCCTGATTATTCAAAGGGTTATCGTTTCTATTGTCCTTCCCATGTCACCCGTATTGTTGAAACCAAGCGTGTTGCATTCCTGGAGGATTTCAAGGTCAGTGGGAGCAGTACCAACCCTTACGAAGAATTGCAAGAAGTACAAGACGCGGGGGGGGGGGGAGACTCGTCGCTTATCATTACTCCGTTTACTCCTCTTGTACCCCATGCAACAACTGCCCCTGAAGCCACTGCACAAACTCCATCTCCACAATCAGAACCCATTAAACCTCATAACGAAGGCACATCAAACGCTCAAAACCAAGACAACGCTGAACCCGATAATCAACTCAGGAGGTCATCTAGGCAAAGAAGGCCCACTAATTGGGATGATTATGTTACCTACCCGACTGAAATGGATGCAGGAAAGCTCAATGATCCTCCCTCTTATAATGAAGCCATTAGCAGTGATAAGTATTCTGAATGGAATAAAGCAATGATTGATGAGCTTGAATCCATGAAGAAAAATGACGTTTGGGATTTGGTAGAATTACCCAACGGAGTCAAACTTGTAGGTTGTAAATGGGTGTTCAAAACAAAACTGGATCCGAATGGGAACGTTGAACGCTACAAAGCGAGATTGGTTGCAAAGGGCTACACTCAGAAAGAGGGAATTGACTATCAAGAGATGTTTTCACCTGTCTCTCGTAAAGATTCATTAAGGATCGTTATGGCCCTAGTAGCTCATTTTGATTTAGAGCTGCATCAGATGGACGTCAAAACTGCTTTCCTTAACGGAGACTTAGACGAAGATGTTTACATTAAACAACCTGAAGGCTTTAAACCTGAAGGTCAGGAGCATCTAGTCTGTAAGTTGAAGAAATCCATTTACGGGTTAAAACAAGCATCACGTCAATGGTACCTCAAGTTTGATGAAGTCATGAAGAGACAAGGTTTTATGAAGAATCAAGTGGATCAATGCACCTACCTCAAAATGAGTGGGAGTAACTTTACTATACTTGTCCTTTATGTAGATGATATTCTATTGGCAAGTAATAGTTTAGACATGTTGCATGAGTCGAAGCGGTTACTCTCGCATAACTTCGACATGAAGGATCTCGGAGATGCTTCTTACGTCATTGGCATCGAAATTCACCGAGATAGACACAAAGGGATCTTAGGATTGTCTCAGAAGACTTACATAGATCGTGTCCTTACACGTTACAACATGCAACAGTGCAAACCCTCAGTCGCTCCAGTAGTTAAGGGAGATGTTTTCGGTTCATTCCAGTGTCCGACAACAGAGGTTGAAAAGGAGCAAATGAGCCAGATACCTTACACGTCAGTAGTCGAGAGCCTGATGTATGCTCAAGTCTGTACTCGCCCAGATATCGCTTATATTGCTGGAATGCTAGGCCGTTATCAGACTAATCCTGGCCTAGATCACTGGAAAGCAGCTAAGAAGGTCCTTAGATATCTGCAAGGGACGGAAGACTATAAACTGACTTATAGAAGAAGTGATCACTTAGAAGTGGTAGGTTATTCTGATTCTGACTTTGCCAAATGCAAAGATGACAAGAAATCCACTTCAGGCTACATCTTTATGTTAGCAGGCAGACCTATCTCATGGAAGAGTCATAAACAACAATTAACTACAACTTCCACAATGATGGCAGAATACATTGCTGTTTACAACGCAACCTGTCATGGAATGTTGCTTAGAAATCTGATCACTAGACTCAAAATCGTTAATTCCATTTCTAGACCATTGAAGCTTTATTATGATAACTCAGCTGCCGTTAGTTTTTTGAACAGTAACAGTTCGACTGGAGCTGGTTTATATCTCGATACAAAATATTTGTTCGTACGTGAACGAGTTGAGGAAAATAATCTTTGTATCGAGTATATTAGTACTAAAGATATGCTTGCGGATCCGATGACTAAAGGTCTCCCACCTAAAGTTTTCGAAGAACATGTATCGAATATGGGACTTACTAAAGACCTTATTTAATGGCATATTGTACTAGCTTATGTTTTTAATTAATAAAATTTCCTCAGTTTGATTTTGTATATCTCTAACATATGTTCTGCGGGTGTAATGACATATAGACAAATATAAATACAAATCAGACGCTAAAGGGCTTATAAGTATTTTGATCATAACTATTAGGTTTTAAATTGAGGCTATAGTATGACTAATGGGGGTCCTGAGTCGAATGATGATTCAACGACTGTATTTCTCTGCTATAGTTCTTGGTTTAAGGCTAAAATGAGTGTTAACTCCTGGCCAGGCTCATCTAATACTCATGATAAATGATTACTCGGCTAAGTGGGAGAATGTGAGATTAAATATATTATTATTATAATATTTAATCTTGTAGCCATTATAATCATTTATATTATATAGATCAAAATATATTAATAACCTATTAATAATTAGTTGGTAATTGTTGATGGACCATATTACCCTTATTAACTAATTGGGTTTCCTCTTGGGTGTATATATAAGGAGCTTATTAGAGAGTTAAAGGGTTACACAAGTTAGATAATTTCACAACCCTCATAACATCATATTTTTGGCTCTCTCTCTCTCTCAACCGAATCCATCCCTTGTTTCGGTTCATCACCATCATAACCTTACACCCTAAGGAGGAACTAGATCATCCTGACAAGTATGTCGAACTCAATGGCTGCATCTCAGACTGGATTCTCTGCTGGCCTGTCTGCTGTAACATGTATGTTATTCATGTTTTCCATTATGTTTAAACAGAACTGATCAACAGGTGATTACTGTGGAAATGACTCAACTAAACTTAAGCAAAGTGGAACCAAAATCCATTTCAAAATTATCACATATACAATATATAGACTTCGGTTACTTCTGCCTGTTTGACCCATTCCACTTTCAGCTAGTTTTTTTTTTCACCTGTTTAAAAAAACACAAACCATCCCACATTTAGCACCCATTTGGTTAGTATACAAAATATTGACTTTGGCGACTTCAACCCATTTAACCCAGTCCACATTCAGGCAGTTTTTTTTTTCAATTGACCCAATTAAGGAACACAAACCAAAATTGGCCATTCCACACCTCATAGTCTTATGATTCAAAAAATGAAGTCAGCTAGCTTGACCCATTTGGTTAGTAACTTACAAAATTACCCTACAAGATCATTTGTAGAGTAATTTTGATAATTACCCTACGAGCAAATAATTACGAAAAATGCCACCGCGTTTTTTTGTTTTTTGTTTTTTTATGCCTTTCGTACGTTTTGTACGATAAGCCTATTTGTACGTGAACTTTTTTTTGAACTGCCAACCACCGTGACACCGGGCGCTGTGACCAATGTCGACTACTCGACCGCCGCTAGCCCCTTGGCTCTCCCAGATGCGCGGAAACCCGACCTCCACCCACTCGAAGGCATGACAGTGGAATAATTAATCGGTAAAACCTTGCCTCCCATCTAAGACGAACCGGGGTCGCCCGTATTCACCCTTCACCTGGATGCCGCATAAAATAATAGGGAGAATGAGAGTAAAACCTCGGTCACAAGTAAAATCAAGTCTTTCACCAACCACTCCACCACTGCCTCATTGTCTTGTACAACTTAACTCTTAATTGGTGATGAATCCTGATGTGGTCCTCCGGATGTGGTCCAACGCGCCTTAATAAATGAATCAAAAAAGTCTGTGATTCTTTCCTTCTTGGCAATGCATTAATGCATGGTCTCTAATTAGCGACGACTTCACCAGAGTTGACGTGAAAGATTTAAATGACACCTTTCTTAATTAAACAACATGTATTGCTTCGAAACACTCTATAAAGAAGTTTCCTGTTTTGTAATTGTTTGCATTTCCAAGTTCTTACTATTATGTCTTATTCTCCTTCTCCTTCTCCTCTTCCTGACGATTTATATGATAACGTAGATGATGTTTATACTCTAGATTATTCTTCTAAAGATCCTATTGGGCTCTTTGTTGGTATTACGCTCTTTGTTGGTATTACGTTTGGTGTATTGTTACTTGGTAAGTTGGATCGTACCGTCAAGTAAAAAATATAGAGGGAACCATACTCATTGAGATATGTATTAATATATAATTTTAAGTAATAAATTTACATCGAGATAGATGGTAAACGGGCAACAAGCTGCGCCTCTACCCTAGCTTTTTTGAATAGCAAAACTAAGTCTTTTAAAAATTACGTCCATAGATCTCGGGGTCTTTACATTACTATACAGTATTTATAATTTAGTGATATCTCATTGATCTATGCAGTATGTTGTCTGTTCTCATCAAATGCAAACTCCACGGAAAAGAAGGCGGAGGAATTAGAGAATGATGACTCTCGGTTTAATTCCCTGGCCATGGTCCAGTTCCTTGATGACATTGAAAAGGAAAAGCCCACCCGGTTCACCTATCAACAACTAAGAATAGCTACAGATAACTTCAGCATCATGCTAGGTTCAGGGGGCTTCGGGATAGTTTACAAGGGAATCATTAGCAACAACAAGTCTGTAGCTGTGAAAGTACTAAATGGAGCCTCTGACAAGCGAATAGAGGAACAATTCATGGCAGAAGTAAGTACTATGGGAAGAACCCATCACTTTAATCTTGTTAGACTTTATGGATTTTGCTTTGAATCAAGTATAATAGCTCTTGTATATGAGTTCATGGTTAACGGCTCGTTGGATAATCGCTTGTTTAAAGCGAACAAAGTAGATATGCTGGGGTTTGACAAGCTTCATGAAATTGCGGTGGGAACCGCGAGAGGCATCGCGTACTTGCATGAAGATTGTGCTCAAAGAATAGTTCACTATGATATTAAACCAGGAAATATACTCTTGGATTCAATTTTTTGTGCAAAAGTAGCCGATTTTGGTTTGGCCAAACTTTGAAATAGGGATAAGACCCATATAACTATGACAGCAGGACGAGGTACCCCAGGCTATGCAGCTCCTGAGCTCTGGACACCTCATCCCATTACACATAAATGTGATGTTTATAGTTTCGGGATGCTACTTTTTGAGATCATCGGGAGAAGGAGAAATATGGACGTGTCTCTAGGTGAGAGCCAACAATGGTTCCCGATTTGGGCATGGGGCAAATATGAAAAAAAAACAATTGAAAGATTTGATGATAGTTTGTGGGATTGAAGAGAAGGATCAAGAAGTGGTGGATTGGAGAGGGCTCGTGACAGGGAGGTTGAGTCACACAAAACAACAATTGATGAAGCAAAGGGAATGTTGATTCGTTGTGAACGTGATATGGTGGAGTCGTATGCCCAATTATCGGAGCTTATGCTAACGAAAGAATGGTTTTTGACGGAGGGAGTTTCATGGGTGGTCAAGTTTGTTCACCAGAGTCCGGAATTGAGAAGATCGTGGCTGATCTTGTCAACAGTGTTGAAGCGACGGGTGTGAATGAAGGTATTAAGCGGGGCTTCAAAGCCGCCCATGATTCGGTTCGTTCTGTTGAAGAAATTCCCGGATATGACGAGGGAGCTCAGGAAACGTTGGAAGCTGCCATAAAGGCCTTCGATGATTTCCATATCTCCGTTCTCGATAAGGTTGCGGATTTGGTTGATAAACCTCTATCTGTTATTAAACAAGAAAGTTTGCTTCCCATTGTAAAGGATGATATTGAAGCCTGATGTTTGGTTCTGCTACCGTACGACCTTTTATTACCATATTTTTATTATGGCATGTAATTATACAATTTTGGCTTCCGGCTTTATATATTACCGTAGCTTTGTATGAACTAGCGTTTTCTATTTGTGCCTGGCTACTTGGTTTTTAATTTGCGTCCAAATTTTTACTGTTCGACCAGGTTTCGTTCGGTCATCTTTGGTGACCGAATAGTGACAGAGAAGTTTCTTGACTTCTTTCATTTTATCACGTTATTTTGTAATCGGATCGCGTTGAATACGGATCACTTGCTTAATAGATTTTATTATCTTTAAACTATTTAAGCCTTCTCGATCGGCGCGAGGCATGGGTCGAGGCCCGTTTGTGCACATCTATGAGATTGTTCGAACTTATGCATACGCTGTTTGTTATACTTATAAAAACACAGATCGCTTTATTCATCGGTTTACTAATCATAGGTCCGGGGAAAACCCTCCCGGTTACAAATAGAATGGAAAAATGTCGGGGCATTACCCTCCCGAATTACATATGGAATTTTGGAAATAAAAAACAAAAGATAGCGATCTCTTTTAGCCGTAACAGGCTGTTCACATGAAGCATTTCTTTAAATGCACCCCGTTCCACGTCCGGGGTACCGGAGTTCCATCAATCTTCTCCAACACATACGAGCCCTTATCGCTCGCTTCTTTGACCCGGTACGGTCCCTCCCATTTAGGAGTTAGCTTGCCGGGAGCTTCAATGCGGCTCGCATCGTTGTTTCGGAGCACGTAATCTCCGACCTTGAACTTGTAGAGTTTAGCCCGGGCGTTATAGTACTTCTCAATCTTCTTCTTGTATCGGGCTTCCTTGATTGCCGCGATGTTCCAGCGCTCTTCTAACAAGTCAAGGTTGGACCGGAGTTCACGCTCATTTTCCTCCCAATTCCTGCATCTCTGGTTTGGGAGTCCGATCTCAGCAGGAATCACTGCTTCGGTACCGTAAGTAAGACTAAACGGTGTTTCTCCGTTGCTAGTCTTGTGCAGTGTTCGGTGCGCCCACAAAACGTTCGGCAACTCGTCTGCCCAGCCTTTTCCCTCGTAACCAAGCCTCCTTTTTATTCCATCGACGATTCGTCGATTTATCTGTTCGACCTGCCCGTTGCCCTGGGGGTGGGCGACCGAGGAAAAGACTTGGTTAATTTTTAGATTTTCACACCAGCGCTTGAATGGGTTCTCAGCAAACTGCTTTGCATTGTCGCTTATGATGTAAAGTGGAAGACCGAATCGGCATACTATCTGTTCCCAGAAAAAACGTGTCACATTGTAGCCGGAGATGACTGTAAACGGTCGAGCTTCCACCCATTTGGTGAAATAATCCACCGCGACTAGCAGGTACTGAGCGCTTCCGCTTGATCTTGGAAAAGGCCCGACAATATCGACGCCCCACTTTTGGAAGGGCCATGCAGCGGTTACCGGTATCATCTCATTCTTGGCTCGAAGGCTGATTGGTGCGTGCTTCTGGCATTCATCACACTGTTGGAGCTCTTTTACCGCACTTTCATGCATCCCGGGCCAGTAATACCCTGCATTTTTTGACCTTTGTTACAATCATCTTAGGTCCGGCATGGATGCCACAGATGCCGTAGTGTATTTCTCTGATGATGTAACTGGCTTGCTCCGGGTCCAGACATTTTAACAGAGGCCCGAGGAAAGTCTTTCGGTACAAGCCCCCTTCTTGCATCTGGTATTGGAGAGAGTTGATCTGAATCTTTCTTGCTTCCGCTTTGTCAACCGGCAAAACATCATGTACTAAATAGTTAACTATTGGCGTCATCCATGTTTGCGACGGTGCTTCGACCTGCATGACTTGCGGAGCTGCAATTGAAGGTGCAGTTAGAACTTCCACTCTTACCTCTTTGGCCAGGTGACTGAATGATACTGATGCCAACTTGCTCAGTGCGTCAGCCTTCTTGTTCTTGCTACGGGAAACATGCTCGACTTTACATGCTTCGAATGATGCCATGGCTTGCTTCACTTGTTCGAGATACTCGATCATGTTTGCTTCCCTTGCCTCATATTCTCCGTTTACCTGATTTGCTACGAGCAAGGAATCTACATGGGCTACGACATTTTTTGCTCCGACTCTCAGCGCCAGACGTAGGCCGGCTAAAAGGGCCTCGTACTCGGCTTCGTTGTTTGAACTTTTAAACTCTAGTCGGAGCGCATACGTAATATCCGTTCCCTCTGGATCGGTGAGGATCAAGCCTGCCCCTGCACCTTCGGCACTGGAGGCTCCGTCGGTATACAGGGACCGGGGCTTTTCAGGAGCTTTTTCACCTTCATCCGTTCCTTTATCTTCCGGAATTTCAACCAGGAAATCAGCTATTACCTGCCCTTTCAACGGACCTTTAGTTCTGAAGGTGATATTGAATGCGCCCAATTCGATCGCCCATTTTTCCATTCAACCTGAAACTTCAGGTCGACGGAGAACGTGCTGGATTCTCTGATCCGTTCGTACTTCGATTGGGTGGGCTTGAAAGTATCGGCGAAGTCTTCTCGAGGCATGGACTAGTGCTAGGGCCAATTTCTCCAAGTTTGAGTATCGTGTTTCATAATCTTTTAACGTTGGGCTTACGTAATAAATGGGGATTTGCTTCCCGATACGGTGAGCAACTAGCACCGCACTGATAGCTCCAAACGACGCGGCTAAGTATACCGTTAGTACCTCATCTTCTTCCGGTACGGTGAGAGTTGGCAAAGTACCCAGACAGGCTTTAAGCTCTTCGAAAGCTCTTGCGGCTTCTTCTGTCCATTTAAACTCCGATCGAAAGCTTTTTCTGAGAACATCCATGAACGGGAGCGACATGTCTGCTGCTTTTGACATGAACCTATGGAGAGCGGCCAATCGTCCATTTAAGGACTGAATCTCTTTAACCGACGCCGGAGGCTTCATTGTAAGAACAGCATCGATTTTGTCTGGGTTGGCCCGCAAGCCTTTTGACCCAACCATGACTCCCAGAAACTTACCTTCTTCTACCCCGAACGTACATTTTTTGGGGTTTAGCTTCATGTTGATGCTTCGGAGTCGGGTAAAAGTTTCGAGTATGTCTTTTAACATGGTGGCCTCATCATGACTTTTGATCACGATATCGTCAACATATACTTCTACATTTCGCTCAATCTGATCTTTGAAGGCTTTGCTCATCAAGCGCTGATACGTAGCACCGGCGTTCTTCAGACCGAATGGCATCTTAGTAAAGCAATACACTCCTTCATTGGTGACGAAGGCAGTCTTATCCTCATCTTCGACCGCCATCTGTATCTGATGGTACCCCTTGTAGGCATCCAAAAAACACTTTAATCTGAACGTGGCGACGGAATCAATCTTTTCATCAATCTCCGGTAAAGGAAAACAATCTTTTGGGCACGCATCGTTTAAATCGGTGAAATCAATGCACATTCTCCACGAATTATCTTTTTTCCGTACCAAAACAGGATTTGACACCCATGTTTGATACCGGACTTCTCGAATGATTCCCGCGTCTAGGAGGCTCTTAACATCTTTTGCGATTGCTTTGGCTCGATCCGGCGCCATGTGCCTTTTCCTTTGTGCAATTGGTTTGATTGATTCTTTCACGTTCAGGTGATGTTGTGCCATAGATCTGGGGACTCCTTGCATATCAGAGTGCTTCCATGCGAAAACATCTATCGAATTGCTCAACAATTCCCACAGGAGCTTCTTTGTTCGTTTTGGGAGCTGAGCACCAATAGCTACTTGCTGTTCGGGAAAATCCGGATTGATCGCCCAAAGCTCGGTAGGTACTTCGGACTTTTTGGAGCTCGTTTCCGCTGCGTGTCTTACTTCGGCGACGAACGAGTTTGAATCTGAGAAAATAGTGGCAACTCCAGCCTCAGTGGGGAATTTTATGGCTCCATGTATTGTCGAACTGATCGCCCCAAGAGCTCTTAATCCAGGTCGTCCGAGTATTACGTTATGTGATGAATGAGTGCCAACAACCAAGTAGGTTAGTTGGACTGTCCTGCTTTTGTCACCCTCATTGAATGTGGTCGGAAGGGTAATCTGTCCTATCGGACGGACCACCTCCCCGGAGAAACTGATTAGAGGGGTGGAGACTTCAATCAACCTCTTTTTTACTTGGGGGTTCAGCTGCTGGAAACACTGTAGGTACATGATTTCAAAGGCGCTTCCTCCATCCACGTAAATTCGTCGGACCAGATGTCCGGCGATAACGGCCGAAATTGTAATTGGTCCGTCCCGAGCATCATCTGGATCGATCGGAGGGAAGTATGTTGGTTGGTGCATCCATGCTGCCATATGCTGGTTCGACCGTTTCACCCCTCTTGGTTCGGTTGACCGGATCATGTTGATTCCGGGCTCGGTGTTCGGATTATCAATTGCTGCTGCTGACTTCTTCCCATCTTTCACTTCTTTCACAAGGTGCGAGAGTTTACCGGATCGTACGGCCTTTTCGATTTCCTGCTTCAGAGCCCAACATTCATCAGTTGTATGACCCTTGTCTCGGTGATATTCGCAAAATTTCTTGGAATGCCTGTCCGAGGTGGGTCGTTGCTTCGACGGCGTAGGGAACCGAGTAGTCTCCGTACTGAGGATTTCGCTTGGTGATTTGGTGAGGTCGGAAAAGGTATTAAAACGCACGTTTCCTGTTCGGAAACTGCCTCGATCCGACTTCTGATACGGGCCACGGTTTCTATTCCAACTGCTGCTTCTATCTTTTGGTGGCGATGCATTGCGTTTCCACGAAGTGGTTCGAGCCTTGGCGTTTCTTGCTGTAGTTTCGTTCGGTTGACCGCAGGCACTTTTTCCCCGAACAAAGGCTCGAGCTCTCTCCATAAGCGTCTCCATAGTTTTTGGGAGATCTTCATGGAGTTTCTCCACAAGCTGATTGTTCCGAACTCCGTGACAGAACCCGGAGACTCGGAGTTGGTCAACCGCGCCACTTATCTGCATGCTTTCTCGATTGAAACGATCAATAAAATCTTCTACGGACTCTCCGTCTCGGCGCTTTATATGGTGAACCTCAGTAATATCTTTCTTGCAACGCCGCTGCTGACAAAAGTTTTGCAAGAAAATACGCCGGAAATCCTCAAAGTGGTCGATCGACCCCTCTGGCAACCCATCAAACCAAACCCTTGCTGATCCGGTGAGAGTTTGGGCGAACATAAGACACCAAGCCGGCATAGGCCACTGCTCAACCTTAGCCGCTCCGGCAAACGCGAACATATGGTCGTCCGGGTCAGACGTACCATCGTAAAACTTCAGTGTGGGAGGCATCTTCAGCTTAGCTGGGAGTGGAGCATTGACAATCCGCAACGTAAACTTTGATTGGGAAGTCATAGACGTGGGGTGGTATGGCATGAGCAGCTCTTGATCTTGGGGGTTTAAACCCATAGATCCCTGGAGAAACAGGTCATTTGGACCGTTATTCATCGGAGCACTTGCAATTGAAGGAAACTGTGCAATTTGTGTTATAGGAGTGGAGATCATAGAACTTACCAGGGATCCGGAAGCGAAGGTTCCAATGGAAGCGGGGTTCCCCCCTGAATAGGCGTTGTTAAACAGATTTTCCCGGAGAGTCTGCAGCATCTCATCTCGCTGTTGTTGCTGCTGCAACTGACGCAATAAATCGGCATTCCTTAAAAGGAAAGCGTTGTCGAAATTAGGTAGTGGCGTGGCGACCGGGGCAGTAACAGACAGCGTGGTGATAGAACTTCCACCTACAGAATTTGCAGCTGGAGGAGCCGACGCGGATCCTATTGAAGCTGCTGAGGCAGCAACTGCTGTTGAAGCAGTTGTGGAGGCAGCGTTCCCTTCCCATATATCATTGTAAGATGGGAAAGTGCTGGTGGAGACTGTTGTCGTTGATTCTGCCATGGTCTCAAATAAAACACGAGGAAACGAATTATGTGAATTCGAGGGGATGGCGCCACTGAAGACTCAAAACCAGTTGGTACGACCTGGTTAGGGCAGAGCTTCAGATGACCTGGCAAGAAACCTGCAAGATCACAAGAGAACAAACACACCGTTAGCCTCGTCACAGGGAGGGGGGCCTCTCTGTGACCAAGCTCGGGCGTGAGAATAAGTATTTGTGAGGAGGAAATAGGTCAGGGAGAGAGAGAGGAGAGTTTAGGGAGAGAAAGTAGCGATTACCCATTTTGGAGGTCCAAGTATCGTATTTATAGTCTTTGGGTGTGCTGACGTGGAGAGTTAGTTAGGGTCGGACCAGTCGCTATCATGGCAGTTATGGAGGTGGGACCCAGTTAGTTATGCCGCACCATCGTATCTGTTCGTTCCATCTATGGTGCAAGGAGCGGTCCGACCTTGACGTGCCATAGTTCAATTCTACTTATTCGGTCCGGCCAGGGACGTATCCTCATCAGTGCACAAATCGTTTTTTTTTTTAAAACCGGTTTCGGGTATGGAACCGGGTTCGGGTAGGATCAGGTTTTACAAAATCGGGTTTTTTTAAAAACCGGGTCGGGTCCGGGTCCGGGTTTTCTACAAAAAATGTATACCCTATATACCCGGGTTCGGGTAGGGTTTGGGTCGGGTTTTATAAAACCCGGGTATTATAATACCCTATTTCCGGGTTCGGGTCCTATTCGGGTATTCATCGGGTAGGGTTCGGGTATGCATTGGGTTGGGAAAAAACCCGCACCGGGTATTAAAAAAACCCGACCGGGTATTAATGCTTATTTATATGTTTTAGTGGATGGTGCCTATTGAAATTTTAATGACATTTCTAAATTTAAATTCGATGGTGCTAGATTGAAGGAATAGTCCTGATTTGAATCCTTTTGGATTACATAAACAACAATATATTTTATTTGCTATGTTATGTTTTAACCAAGTTCTATCAATTTTTCATTTTTTTGTTTAGACAATCACCAATGTATCTTTCGAGCAAATAGAGGGGAATAATGACCAAATATTTCAAATATCATTAGAAACCTAATAATTAAACAAGATTACATCAAAGTGCATACATAATTTTGTTAAATCATAAGAACTAGAAGTCTTAATGCTTGAAAACATAGATAAAAAAACATAGATAGGACTAGAAGTCAAAGTGCTATATAACCGGGTATAAAAAAACCCCGTTCCGGGTATTTATAAAACCCGGTTCCAGGTATTTATAAAAACCGGTTCCGGGTATTTATAAAAACCGAGTTTCGGGTATAAACCGGGTATAAAAAAACCCGGTTCCGGGTTCGGGTTCGGGTTTTAGATCAAATATGAATACCCGGTCCCTACCCTATGGGTAGGGTCGGGTTCGGGTATAGAAAACCCGGTTTTTATAATACCCGGTTCCGGGTTTTTTTTCCGGGTCCGGGTCCAGGTTCGGGTTTTTTGTGCACCACTAGGTGGTGGTTTGTGATAGATAAAATCGAAGGAAAAAAAAGAGAGCAAGCTCTTGATTTAATTTAAGCAAGCAACCATGTCAATTAGCGGAAATCCCTCACGCGTTGCGGCATGAATTCAGTCGGTATTGGTTTGGTTTATTACGGTATTGGCATACCGGCACTCGTTATAACAACCGTGGTACATCGATTGAAGAGCATAAACAAATATCGGTAACGATTCCAACAATATTAATACCGCTACTAATGATTACTTGGAATCAACTCGGTTTGTGACGACATCGTAGGCTAAACATCTTAAATCAATAACATCTTAAAATATAAATATATACACACATTGTTAATCATGTCATTAATGTTTTTAATAATCTCATAAACAACAAAAACAGAAAAATGATTATTTTTATATATTCTTTTTAGTTAACAATACACACGTGTTTTTTTAAATATCGTATATATGTATGTTAAGGTACTAGTTTATAAAAGTATGCATCATATATTATTATTCGCAATTTTAAATTTATAAATACGCAAATATGTTTTAAGTTTATTACAACTATATATATGTAAAAATAAGATTTTATTTTGTAAAAAAAGTAATCAATAAAAAGTTACGATATCATGCCGTTTATGGCTAACTAACTGAAAATTTGAAATGTGATTTTAGATCCGATTTTTTAAATATATCAAGATATTATGTTTTGTAAAAACGATAAATAACATAATAAAAATAATAATAATATATGAAGACGATAATCAAGTTATTATGTTTTGTAAAAAATGAGAATTAATGAAAGAAGGCAGAAGAAAAGTATCATTGGGTGAATACCTTGAGTGGATGAGTTAATATTAAAAAAAAGGTATTATAATATGTTATAATGTAATCTACTGTTCAACGGCTCTTTAAATTCATTAAGTATAATTTTTAGTCGGAGAGCGATTAATTTCATATTAGTTTGATCTTTGAACCACATTAGTTTTAATCATATATTTTATTGGTTTTTATACTTTAATTGTGTTCTTCCAAACATTATCCGGTAACTGTTTTATGTCACTTAGGTTTAGGTGTAACTTAATTTACTTTGATGATTCGTATGTAATCTCGATCGGTGATGTTTGTGACATTATTTTGATTTTCCTTTAATGATTATGTATGTTTATTAATATTGATTAAAACGTTGAATTGTGTGGGACTATTGATCATAGCATGTTGAGAAACCCCTATGTGTGGATAGCTTCATTCTTCGGCTATATTCTTTTGCAGCTCTAAGGCAATTGACTAGAGTTAAGAAGCACGTGTTTTCTTTTTTTCCGTGACAAGTTCAAGGAGTTTCTCCATCACCGCCCCACTTCTTGGCTTGAGAACTTAAAGAAGATTAATGAGGTAGATAAAGTTTTCCTTACCCAGTTTTTTTTCCAAATCGGAGGTGAAGGAGGCAGTTTTCGATTGCGGCAGTGATAGGGCCCCTGGCCCGGACGGCTTTAATTTTAAGTTCATTAAACATTTCTGGTCTATTTTTGAAGATGATTTTTTGAATATTCTTAACCGGTTTCATAAAGATGGATGTTTTAGTCGGGACAGCTCCCCGTCTTTCATTACGCTTGTTCACAAAATTAAGGATCCGGTTACGTTAAACAACTTTAGACCAATCAATCTTGTTGGTGTCATCAGTAAAGTGGTGTCGAAAGTGATCGCTAACAGATTGCAAAAGGTGATTGGCAGTGTCATTTCAGATTCGCAGTCGACTTTCCAGAAAGGCAAGTTCATCTTAGATGGTCCTTTAATAGTCAACGAAATCATGACTTGGTTTAGGAAAAAGAAGCAGAAAGCGGCTCTCTTTAAGATCGATCTTGAGAAAGCCTTTGACAACGTCAATTGGAAGTTTGTGGACTGTATCCTCCTTCAAATGGGTTTTCCGCCGCGGTGGTGCAACTGGGTTCAAGGCATCCTTCACTCGGCCAGGTCCTCCGTCTTGGTCAATGGATCCCCCACTTTTCAGTTCAGCTGCGAGAAGGGGCTTAGACAGGGTGACCCCCTTTCCCCTTTCCTATTTTTAACGGTTATGGAGGCTCTCTCTTGCATGATTTCTAAGGCTAAGTTGTTAAAAGGGCTCATTACTCCTTGCGGTGGTCCAGTTATTACTCACCTTCTGTATGTGAACGACACCATCATCATCGGAGAGTGGTCGATTGAGGAGGTTAGGAATATACTTCGAATTCTTCGGTGTTTCCACTTAAACTCGGGTTTAAAAATTAACATAGACAAATCTAACCTCTATGGGATCGGGTGAGTTGGAATGAGGTTAAAAGTGTTGCAAATGAGGTTGGGTGTAAGCCGGATTCTACTCCGTTTAAATATCTTGGCGTGTTGGTTGGTGCTAAGATGATCCGCATAAACAATTGGCAGCCGGTGTACGATGTGTTCCACAGTCGACTTGCGGTTTGGAAAACCCGTTTCCTCTCCATTGGCGGTCGAGTCACGCTTATAAAATCAGTCCTTGAAAGTCTGCCTACCTACTACTTCTCTATCTATAAAGCTCCGAAAAAAGTTATCGACGATTTGGAGAGGTTAATGAAAAGGTTCCTATGGGGCAGGTCGGATGTTGAGAGGAAAATGCATTGGGTTGCCTGGGATCGGGTTGCTAGGCACAAAAACATGGGGGGTCTTGGTCTTAGCAAGTTAAAAGATATAAATGTGGCTCTTTTGTTGAAATGGGGTTGGAGGTACAAAACTGAACAAAAAAGTCTATGGCGTAGGATTGTCGAGTCATTCCACTCTAGCAGGGTTGGATGGGAAGGTTTCCAATTCAAAAAAAGCCTTAATGGGGTATGGTGCAACATTGTAAAAGTCCTTTCGAAAACTGTGGTGGATGGATCTCCGGTTCGGAATTGCTTTAAAGGAGTTGCCGGGTTCGGGGATAGCATCGCGTTTTGGTTAGATCCTTGGATCTTAAATGAGCCTCTAAAATACAGGTTCCCCGATCTTTTCCAGATGGAAGCTAACAAAAAATGCAAAGTTTACGATCGGATCAGTGGTTTCGGATCGGATCGGACTTTGTTGTGGGAGTGGAAGAATCAGGTCCCTGGCTCTCTTTTCCATGATCTTCAGCAGCTTAGCGCCCTTGTGTCGGAGGTGGCAGTTTCGGGAGGTGATGATAAGTGGCTGTGGATCGGAGGTCATAGTGGGGACTTCTCGGTTAAAATCGCTCGGAACTACGTTGGGTCTGGGTCCATCTCGAGCAGCAGTTTTGTCATGGAGTGGTGTAGGTGGGTTCCCCTTAAAGTTAACGTTTTCTCCTGGCGGTGCGAGCATGATAGTATTCCGACGAGGTCTGCCTTGCGTTCAAGGAATATTAACATCGAGAATGTTTCGTGTCCTCTGTGCAATTTTGGCGATGAGACTGTTGAGCATCTCTTCACAAACTGTTGGGTTGCTACTTCTGTTTGGCAACATTTAGTTCTTTGGTGTAACATTCCCAGTTTTTTCGCATTTTCTTTCCGGGATCTCCTCGGGATTCACAACGAGCATGCCTTAGCAGACAGCAGAAGGACCCTTGTTCAAGGTCTGATTTTGATTGGTTGTTGGTGCATCTGGAAGGCGAGGAACGCTTTGGTTTTTAATTCGACCCCGATCAAGGCTGAGAATATCTTTAACGACGTCAAAGTGTTAGGTTTTTTGTGGTTTTCGTCTAGGTCGAGATAGAAAGATTGTTCTTGGGATAGTTGGTGTAGAGCTGTGAATATGTAGTTTCTTGTTGTGTTTTTGTGCCGGCCCGGTTTGGGTCTGGTTCTGTTAATGAAGTATACTTAAAAAAAAAGGCAATTGACTAGGAATGATGGTTGATGAATTTAAGGTTTTAATCGTTAAAATGTGCATCCGTAGACATAAGTTTGGAAGAACCATTGTTATTATATCATGGGTTATTGGATTTTATCACCCGCAACTATTAGATATTTGTTGCTGCCACTTCCAACTATCACTTTGACTTCCAGCACTCCCAACTTAACACTTTGTGTGTTGTGTCACCCCGCATGTGAACATTTCTTAGTGTTTGACTTGTGTTATTGGTGATATTAGGCTAACACTTTGTGAATTACTAATGGTTGCATGTGAATTTGCTCCTAAAAGACAAAATGGGAGCCAAAAACCACTTAACCGGAGTGACACAACACAAAAAGTGTTAAGTTGGGAGTGATGGGAATCAAAGTCATAGTTGGGAGTGACAACGGCAAATACCCAATAGTTCTGAGTGATAAAATCCAATAACCCTTATATCATTTAGGGTTGTAATCGAACCGAACGAACACGGACAAGGTCATGTTCGTGTTCCTTCGTTAAGGGAATTAACATGTTCGCGAACTGTTCACGAACGCATACGAAACATAAGTTTATGTTTGTGTTCGTTTGTTAAGCAAATTTAGTTGTTCACGAACAATTCATGAACACGGATCTTGAACACAAATAAACACAGGCGAATAAAAAAGAATGTATAGAATATTTAACTTGAAAATAAAAAATAAAAACATTGTTAACCTTAAATATTATACATAAGTAGTTTAAATACAACCATCAAATAATAAAACATAACACAAGAAGTCTACTACAACCACCAAACGATGAATCAAGTTTAACTAACTTAGACATGATTATTCAACGTTTAACTAACTTAGACACAATTATCCCGAAAAAGTGTCTTGAATGTCCAAATTTTAGCTAACTTAGAAAAAACAGGGTTTCAAGTCCTCAGTATGTTTAGATAAAAAGTTTATTATTTATTATTTTTTTAATATAATCAAACGAACACAAACAAACGTAACCGAATATATTACCGAACGTTCACGAACGCAGTCGAACGAACGAGACCTTTGTTCGTGTTCGTTCGCTAAGCTAACTGAACATAATTTTTTGTTCGTGTTCGTTCGTTAAGCTAATCGAACGAACATAAATGAATTGCCCGCCGAACGGTTCACGAAGTTTACGAAGTTTTAAAGTTAAAAATTTGTTAAAACTTGGAGCTGGGAACATGCAACTCATCAAAACAAACATTCTGTCGAAATGAGTCTGTCGCGCCCCACGACGGATAAGTTTGTAAGACCGCTTTTTCGTGACAAATGAAATAAAGACCAAAGTGCTATAGGCATAACTTTTAAACACCCATTCCCTTTTTGACAATAGATAAAAATAAAACTATTAACATTAAAGCATGATTTTGCAAAAATTGGGCATGCCCCGCCCATAAAACGAACATATCCCTGTTTCATACGACTTCCATACAAGAACATTTCATGACCCTTACGACTAGACGCAAATAAAACCCAAAATCATCAAGTTTTGACAAGTATGTCTACTAACAAGTTTAGACAAAATTTTACAAATATTTGACCCAAAACATTAAAGCAAACTAGCGGAAGCGCTTGGTATGTTAAATGGTGATCACGTGCTCGCTCCATTTCGCCAAGTAGCCTAAGATGAGGATTTACCTACATTTAACAACAAAACTTTAAAGGTTAGTCATGATACTTATTCCGCATACAATATCAAACATTCTAATTCCATTCATTACACATTTCCGTTTTCTTAAGCATTCGTTTACCCAATTAAATGGGTACGGCATACGCTCTCATAATGAGAGTTAAGCATACTACTTTCGACCCGGTAACATCGGGTTAATTGCTTTCTACATAAACCTTTCGTTCTACCCGTACAACGGATTGAACTTCATATATTCATAAATCGCATTCACGACCACCCATTTTAAATGGATGGCTCCTTATTCTTACTCGACTTGTTCAACTTGAACCGGTCGATTTGCATAACTTGCCATAATCTTTGTTATCTTAACCAATCCGCAAGGGATTTACTATCAACTTATCATCCAACGTAATCTTTAATTCAAGGGTTATGTTTCGTGAATATTGATAAAATACAAGTGAAGTTTGTATGCCAAGGAACATACCTCGATCCTGTGAGCCTTCCGGTTTCTTAGTACTTGAGCCTTCTTCCTTCACGCCTATATCAACACATCCATTCGTTCGTTTAGTACCCCAAATTTCGTTCCATTATTTTCCAAGTTACACATAATTGCTCTTTCAAGCATTTCATCAAACACATGGCGGGTTTCACATTTTCGGGACATTTACCCATCTAAATCAATCATGTTTTTAAACTAGTTCCTTTAATTATTCAACGATAATCAATCAAGCTTTATTCTATATCAGTTATCTAGGGTTTATATATATCATAGACAAGATTACTCATCAACAAATCACACACATATCAACACATGATCATTCTACCCCTAATAACTTATCATCAATTAGGTCTTGGCCATTAAACAAACAAAATTGCTAGTAATCAGACATTATTCTGATCCTATATCATAATCTTAACTTAATTTTCATAAATTTCATATCATGCAATCAAGATTTGATATAAACCCCTTTCCTACAATTTGTTAAATCATGAAATTGAACTTACTTTTGCAATAAACAAGTTAAGAGCTTGAAATTTCCTGATTGTGCTTTCAATTTCTTTGAATCTCTACTGATTTCTTGGTAGAATAGGTGAAGCTAGGGTTTCCCTTGGCTTTTGTTCGATCGAGCAGACACCCACACACGAACTGTGTGTGGGTTTTTATCTTTAAACATTTTATTATTCTTAGTTTTAGTCAATTACATCTTTAGTCCCTCCATTTCAATCACTTATTTAATTTAAACACTACCCTTTTATTATTACATTTTCAACTTATGCCCAATTAACACTTTTGGGGTGTTACAAAGTTGGAAGCGGTCGCGCCCCGCCACGGGTGGTGGCAGCCCGCGAAGGATTAAGCTCAGTCTGTTGCGGCTCGCGACAGACTACAGGGCTGGCAAAAATTTTTGTTTTGTTTATTCTGAACTCCGGACTTGTTTAAACTCGTTTATAAGCCATCAAAACTAACTTATAAGTTGGTTTTGATCACATGTAATTGTCAAAGGTTCCCGGATGAAGATCAAGCGTCATACAAGAACCGAAACACGAAAAAGAAGCTTCCGCACGGCGTTTCATCGTTACATTAAAATGACGAACTCAATTACATTATATTGTACTTTCTTTAAACATGTAAAAGTTTTAATAAACCCGTAATTTGATAAGTATGTGTAGTCGTTAATACACATTTAATTGTCGATATTTATACGTAAATCGTTAAATAATAGTAAGGGTCTTACAGTGTGTGTTTAGTGTTAGTAGAATATCGTGTTTTATAAATTTAAAACTTGACTGATGCGTAAAATTGGCTTAAAATATCAATAAAATCATAACACACCGAACGCACATAAATTTAAAACTTGACTGATGCGTAAAATGGGCTTAAAATATCAATAAAATCATAACACACCGAACTCACACCAATACCGCAGAAAATAATAGGGAGAGTGAGAGTCGAACCTCGGTCACAAGTAACATCAAGTCTTTCCTCAACCACTCCACCACTGCCCTTATTGTCTTGTACGTGAACTTAACTCTTAATTTATAGGGTGATGAATCCTGATGTGGTCCTCCGGATGAATTATTCTACTCAACTGTGTAAAAAAAAACATAAGGTCCTACAAATGACTTTATCCAACGCGTCTTAATAAATGAATCAAAAGAAAATTAAAAAGTCTATGATTCTCGTCTTAGTGACGACTTCACCACCAGAGTTGAAGTGAAAGATTTAAATGACACCTTTCATAATTAAACATGTATTGCTTCGAAACACTTTACAAAAAAGTTTCCTGTTTCGTAATTGTTTGCATTTCCAACTTCTTACTATTATATTATGTCTTATTCTCCTTCTGCTTCTCCTCTTCCTGGTGATTTATCTGATACACCATATGATGTTTATCCTCCATATTCTTCTTCTCAAGCTCCTACTGGGCTCAGTGTTGGTCTTACGTTTGTTTTTATTGTATTGTTATTTGGTAAGTTGGATCGTACCGTCAAGTAAAAAAATATAGAGAGAACCATACTCATTGAGATATGTATTAATATATAATTTTAAGTAATGAATTTACATCGAAATAGATGGTAAACGGGCAACAAGCTGCGCCGCTACCCTTTTTTGAATAACAAAACTAAGTCTTTTGAATAACATTACTATACAGTATTTATAATTTAGTGATATCTCATTGATCTGTGCAGTATGTTGTATGTTCTTTGGAAATGAAAACTCCACGGAAAATAAGGCGGAGGAATTAGAGAATGACGACGACTCTCGGTTTAATTCCCTGGCCATGGTCCAGTTCCTTGATGACATTGAAAAGGAAAAGCCCACCCGGTTCACCTATCAACAACTAAGAATAGCTACAGATAACTTCAGCATCATGCTAGGTTCAGGGGGCTTCGGGACAGTTTACAAGGGAATCATTAGCAACAATAAGTCTGTAGCTGTGAAAGTGCTAAATGGAGCCTCTAATAAGCGAATAGAGGAACAATTCATGGCAGAAGTAAGTACTATGGGAAGAACCCATCACTTTAATCTTGTTAGACTTTATGGATTTTGCTTTGAATCAAGTTTAATAGCTCTTGTATATGAGTTCATGGTTAACGGCTCGTTGGATAATCACTTGTTTAAAGCGAACAAAGGAGATATGCTGGGGTTTGACAAGCTTCATGAAATTGCGGTGGGAACCGCGAGAGGCATCGCGTACTTGCATGAAGAATGTGCTCAAAGAATAGTTCACTATGATATTAAACCAGGAAATATACTCTTGGATTCAAATTTTTGTGCAAAAGTAGCCGATTTTGGTTTGGCCAAACTTTGCAATAGGGATAAGACCCATATAACCATGACAGCAGCAGGACGAGGTACCCCAGGCTACGCAGCTCCAGAGCTCTGGATACCTCATCCCATTACACATAAATGTGATGTTTATAGTTTCGGGATGCTACTTTTTGAGATCATTGGGAGAAGGAGAAACATGGACGTGTCTCTAGGTGAGAGCCAACAATGGTTCCCGATTTGGGCATGGGGCAAATATGAAAAAAAAACAATTGAAAGATTTGATGATAGTTTGTGGGATTGAAGAGAAGGATCAAGAAGTGGTGGAGAGGATGCTAAAGGTGGCTCTTTGTTGTGTTCAATATAGGCCCGAGGCTAGGCCGGTGATGAGCATCATCGTTAGGATGTTGGAAGGTGTGTTAGAGGTCCCTGAGCCTTTAAATCCTTTTACATATTTGTTTTCAGGGGCTGATGAACCTAATGATTCTTTGGCTCGAATGGCGTGGAATGTGGGTGGTTCAGACTGGTCTTCGTCTGAAGTTGTAACAAGATCGGTTGGAGTCATGGAGACACCACTTATGAAGAAATATGAGATTACAATGGCATCCAAATAAACCCTGTGAAACAACAGCAAAACATCATATATTGTTTTGAAAATATTAATGTTTCTCATGGGTAAGTTGTATTTAGGATTGTAAGTGCAGTGCAAACTACTCTCTATTTGAATATATTATATTTTCTTTCGGATGATAAAGTATCAGTAGCATTTTTGGAGTTTCTGTGCAGTTTACATCTAGTTACACTTAACAAGTTAACATGAATCCGAGCGGTGCGGCAGGATGTTGATTACAAATGTATTTGGTATCACTATATCATATACTAAAAGTTTTACGTTTTTTATAATTTCTTTTAAAAATTTTATAATTTCTTGATTAGACTATAATATATTACGTTCACACAAATTGTACACAATTCATAAAAAAAATACCAAAATGATATCATAGTACATTCATCCCTGCATCTATCTTGTAGGGTAGTTTATCGGCTTGGTTTTAATCGGTTCTGATTTGGTAATCGATCTAAACCGAATATTGAACACCCCTAGACTACGCAATCGGTTCCGATAATCGATCTAAACCGAATATTGAACACCCCTACGACTAGTCATTAGACTTGCATTGATGAAGCGCGTTGTGAAGTCATTTTATGATTCTATGATGTAGAAAGATTTCTCTATAGATGTTTTACGACTACGTCCAACAGAGGCTACGAACACTCCCTTCTCTCCTCTTTGTCGACGCCCTTGTATACAGACATCCCATCCCTCCCTCTCTGCTCTACATCAGCTACACGTCATTCACATCGGTCAACAGACCACTACAAATGGCCGGGTTGTGGACGGCCTAACAACGCATCTTAAAGTATAATTAAAAATATACCCCTATGGTTCATTTTCATTTTTATTCAATGTAAATGTAATATTGGGATAAACAATAATCAATTTGTATATCATTCCAATGAAAGGTAAAGAGTTGATAAATTTGCATCTCAACAACACAAACAAAAATTGTTAAAATACAGAAAACATCTAATCTAACTTCTAATAAAGGATTCCAAAGAATGCCACGTAACAATACCATTTCCTCCTTCAAACAATTTAATAACTAAAAAAATTGTTCAGAAGTAACCTGGCCTAGTCCTTCATGCAAATGGAAATCAAGCATAACCATTGTCTATGGTTTGAAGCGCTAAGCACTTGCAGAATTGGTGGTTAAAGACGAACCAATGTTTTCGGTTTGCATACATAGTTACATACATGTATTTCTAACCTTTTTCTATTCTATTTTCTTCACCTTTTGCCAGATTCTGTTTCGTAGTTCTCAAGCTAACTATTGTAGTCATGTGACTTGGTTAGTGTTTTGGAGTTTTCCAGCAAAATCATAGGGTTTATGTTCTTTGTTTGTTTAGGTAATGCAAGTTTGTATTAGAATGGTGGATTTTGTTTGTTAACACACTATGCATGTATCCGTATGTATACTACCCTGTACAAAGACTACAAACAACTCAATCAAGTGATGAGGCCATGTTAATGTAATAGAGTCACCACAACTGATGGAGTTAGATCTTGATGGACCTCCAAATTATACTAGCATCTTTCCACGAGCAATATTAATATCTCGTCATTGCAATCATTTTTTAACAAAGAGGTAAATTTATGTCACATTTGATCTTATTCAATGTATGTATACTACTATGTACAAAAATCATTAAACAATGTATACTGCTCTATACAAGAATCAAGTTCAACAAATTCACGATTCAATGTTTGTATGCTGCTCTGTACAAGAATCAATCTTCAAATTCAACTTCAAACAAGAATCAAGTAAGCTGCATTACCCTAGATCATCTAAACAAGAATCAAGTAATTGAACTTCAAGTTCAACTTAAGCTACATTATAGGAATCAAGTAACCAAACAAGAATCAACATTTGAGTTCAACAAAAATCAACAATCATTCTTATGAACAAGCACTTTAATCACCCCTGGATCATGTCTGAGTCAAACTTTAATCACCCTTGAATCAACGTTACAGTCACCCAAACAAGAATAAAACTTTAAACACCCTGGATCATCTAAACACACCTTATCAACAAGCACTATAATCACCCCTGGACCATGTCTTAGTCCAACTTTGAGTTCAGTAAAAACTCAATCAAATCATCTAACACACACCTTATGAACTTAAATGTTGTTTATTGCAAATAAAAGAGAATAATTTTACCTTCCACGGCCGGAGTTTGCACCAAAAAGCAAAGATTGAAAACCATTTTCATTGATTCGGCTGAATCGGGCTGTCGGTTAGGTCGATTGGGGACGACTGCAGGTGTCGGATGTTGGTGGTCGCCGCCGATTGGAGCGGAGAAAAGAGAAACTTGGTGGGTAAGGCATGTTATCTAAAATTTGATGTTTTAAACATGTCGTGAATTAGAACAAGTAGGTTTTTATATGAACAAACTAGATCTGATTTTAGACACTAATTTGGTGGTTAGATGTGAGTTTTATGGAAGTTTATAATGGGTTATAATTTGCAGCCACCTTGTTTCTTCCACACTCCACTAAGGGGGTGTTTGGGTTAGCTTATTTTGGAGCAACTTATTATAAAAGTTAAAAAGTTGTTTTTTTAGTGTTTGGCTTAGCTTATTTTGAAGGATTTTGTGAGTTGAGAAGTCATTTTTGAGAAGTTAGAATTTCTAACTTCTCACTAATGACTTATATAAGTTAATAAGTCATCTTTGAGAAGGAATCCCAAACACCCCCTAAGACCATGTGTAGTGGTGAAGAATTATAGTGCCCCCACCATGGGGCATTATTCGACACGTGTCATCCCAGTCAGCATTGGGCATTATAGCATAAAGTGGTGTAGTGGTGAAGAATTATAATGCCCGTATTATTTTTAAAGCAAAAAAAAAAAGTCAAAGATGTCAGGTTGAAAAGTGTGGGTGGGCAAAAGTGATTGGAGGACCAACATGGATGTCAGACAATGAAGCGTTTTAATGAAAACGCCAAACATGCAAATTTGTCAAATATAACGCCCAAAACGCCCGGTGTAGTGGGGGGGCGGCGTTTTGGGGCGTTTTTTTTATTTTTTTTTAAAACACGCCCCACTACGGGTGGTCTAATGCCTTGAATGAGTTTGATCCCAAGTACTTGGTGGTGTTGACCGGAGGAGGGTGGTGGTAATGACGATGATGGTGCTGAGAGAGGGGTGTGTGTGTGAGAGAGAGTATAGAGACAGAAAGGATAAAAGATTTGGTGGGTGTTTTTTATTTTTCCTTTTTTTTTAAATGAGTTTTTATGTATTAGGATCAGAAAAGACTGAACTACCCTCTTATATGGGGTCCACATGATCCGATTTAGCGGAAAAAAATTAACTGGGTTAGTGCTAAAGGACGTAACTTGCAAGATTTAGAAACATTAAGTACAAAACCCGTCAATTTTAAAGGCAAAGGGCACCGCCTGTAATTTGGTGTAAACATAAAGGACAAAACTTGTAATTTACTCTAAAAAAAAAGTGAAAATTCTATAACATTTTCCCTCCAAATTTCTGGATTATTAAGGGTGGTACGTAGCAACACAAGTTCTTTAGGGTGGACGGTATTGGTTGATTGAGTGGGTTCGGTGATTGGTTTCACCGATCGGTGAACCATCCCTAGTAGTTGATTGAGTATGATTGAGTGAGAGGTTTCGGTGTATACTCACCGAATGTTTGAGTATGATTGATTGAGTTTAATGGTGGGTCCTAACCCCTTTCAACCAATCACAATTTTTTTTAAAATTTTTTACCACTCTCAAGGTGTTTGAACTATACCTAGTGATTGAGTGCAAAATGTGGAGTGAAATGAGGACTTGACATGATATAATATTATTGGCTAGAGAATAAATCAAACACCCTAAAGTGATTGAACCATATTAAATAGGATAGATACCAAGTCTCATATGCATCTCTAGATGTTCTCTGAATGTGATGGAGTGATGGTAGCAAAAGTATTTGCTACTATGTTGGTCTATTTTACTATTTATTTTATTTATGCTCTGTTATAACTAACGAAATTATTTTATTCTATTTTTTATTCAATTATCCATTGTATTTTTTAATATTTTATTATACTTTTTAATGTTCTGGTGACCATTTCAATATATTTTTTTCAGCGAACACATTAAGGATGTTTTTACTTATTTATTTACCGAACTCATTATTATTATTTTTTTTTCAATCAGCACATGTCAGAAATATGAACAATATCATCCAAAATGAACTAAAGCAATGAAATAAGAACTATAGAAAAGCTAATCAAGAATTAAAAGTTGACCGGATACCGGACTCAATATTAAATACACAAGAAAATGTTGATAAGCTTTTTAATTATGTTAATTTTTTTTTTTTTTTTTTGATAGAGGAACACTGCATGGTTTGGTGGTAATGGGCTTGTGAATGGTTTAAATTCTAAAACATAACATGTACACGACCATGTCTATAAAATAAAATAAAACTAGGATTTTGCCCGCCGCGCGTTGCGGCGGCGCGCGACGGGTGGAAACATATAGCAAGACAAAACACGATTCGTAAAACGCAGTGCGTAAAAAACAGTTATAAAAAAAAGTGTAAATCACAAAGGTAGACACAAAGTATACAACACAATGCCAAAGACATTTCGAAAAACACAATGCATTGGTATTTGCAAAAGTAGGCGTTGTAGTCTAGGAGTTACAATTGCAAATTTTTTAAAGTTTGGCTGGTGTAAAAACGGAGTAATAGTGCAAGGGGTAAAAAAGCAAAGTCTAAAAAAGACAAAGTGTAAAAGTATAGGGGTGGTGGCGGAACGTGTAAAAGATAAGGGAGTGTTGGTGGAAATGTAAAAGAAGAGGGTTGGTGGTCTAACTGTGTAAGAGCTAAGGGGGTGATGGTGGAAAACCAAAGTAGAGGGTTGGTGCTGGTAAAGTTTGAAAGATGAGGTTGTGGTTTTGGAAATCCAAAGTAGAAGGTTTAGGGACTAAATTTGTTATTTTATGAAACTTTGAAGATACCAAAGTCAAGGGGCTAAAATTGCAACATCGTGAAAGTACGGGGGCAGGGAGGCAAAGCCGGTGGGAAACCCGCGCGCGTTGCGGCGCAAGTACATTGCAAACATCGAATAGATTAGTCGAAGAGTTATGTAATGCGTTAAACATATGAAAACGCACATTTTGACGTATCCAATTTAACTCAATAGCATTGTAGCTGGATAAAAATGTAAAGTGTATCATATTTATATGTGACCCGACTCATACATAGGAAACGTACAAAAAAGCATAAACGCGCGCGCGTTGCGGCGCAAGTACATTGCAAACATCGAATAGATTAGTCGAAGCGTTATGTAATGCGTTAAACATATGAAAACACACATTTTGACGTATCCAATTTAACTCAATAGCATTGTAGCTGGATAAAAATGTAAAGTGTATCGTATTTATGTATTTATATGTGACCCGACTCATACATAGGAAATGTACAAAAAAGCATAAAATGTGTATCAAGGGAAAACTAACACGTGTAATCAAAAGTGATATTCATATCAACGGAAAAATAAACGTAGAATTGGAAACGTACATAAAACAATCAAAAAACAAAATATATTTGACCTGACTTGTTCCCCAAAAAAGTTTACATCGAAACGTATACCAACTCGAATTTATACCGACACATAAATTTTAATATTCATAATACAACCCGCTGGCGATGCGTCGTAGGCACGTCGCAAACAGATTAGTCCAAGCGCTATGTCATGCGCAAACCATATGAAAGCGCATGTCTTGACGTATTCAGTTCAACTCAATGTATGGTTGAATCCAAACGTTTAGTTTTTTAAAAAAGAAATTAGCGAACGAAAATAATTAAAGAAAGCAATAAGCTAAAAATGTATATTATATATGGTACAACGATAAAGTTGAAATATTATAAACTTTTGAGATTAAACCTTAATGGTTTAATATTGCAATGTAATTGAAGTTTAACTTGAAAGGAAATGGACTCAAAACACAATTTAACAAAACTAAAAGCAAAGAGACAAAATGTATTTTACTCAAAGTTTGGATGAAAAATTGAAGTTTAACTTGGAAAGGAAAGAGACTCAAAACGCAATTTAACAAAACTAAAAGTAAGGGGGCCAAAATGTATTTTACTCAAAGTATGAGTGAAAAGAGGAAATGTCGAAATGGACTCAAAATGCAATTTAACAAAACTAAAAGCAATGGGCCAAAATGTATTTTACTCAAAGTAGGGATGAAAAAATGAAATACCACATGCATGTCGGTGGCCTATGCCACCGACTTTGTATTTTAAGTAAGTTTGTAATTGTAATGTAATGTAATATAAGAATTTCACAAATTATTAATATTCAGAATTTACAAAATTTACATAATATGATGTATAGTTCTTTTAGTAATGTTGTGATTGTGTTCGTTTATTTATTTAATTTAATCTTAGGCTTAAACACTTGTGCTGTGAGTTTCTTTTTATTAAAGGCCTACACTTTTGGGCTGACATTTGGACTTGAAGT
This sequence comes from Helianthus tuberosus, assembly GCA_030545235.1. Lineage (NCBI taxonomy): Eukaryota > Viridiplantae > Streptophyta > Magnoliopsida > Asterales > Asteraceae > Helianthus > Helianthus tuberosus. The sequence continues at coordinate 37,590,714 of CM060382.1, read as the reverse complement.
CTTGAACGCAATCTTCATTTGGGCTAGTGTATGGAATAAGACAAAAAATGGAGAAGGTGGTCGGTGGCAGTAGCCACCGACTTTGTCCTTTAAGTAAGTCTATAATTAGTTTGGCTTTAAGAGAAAAATTAAATATATTTAAACTTTTTTTAGTGAAATTATAAAATAATAATTTCAAATCAGCTTAACAACCTTCTTAATTTTTTTTTTTGTTATTTTCAATATTTTCAAACATGTTACAGGGTTTCAAAATGAGACAACATCCGTAAGTTCAAAGTTAAGGCGAAATCCAAAATATAAGTATACCACAAGGACATTCATGTTACTTATACGTTAACGGTACCATACCATACTGGTACCGAGGAACGTATGCTGTAAGGTATTCAGTTTTGATTTTGGATAAATTTTGGTATCGGTACTATACGGTAAGGTATTAGTTCGATCTCATCCCTACACATAAGTAGTGTTTATAAAAGCCATCTGGGTTTTCAACAAGTTGATCTTAATCATAGACACTTATGTACATTATGTATACAGATTTACAGGCATATGGTAATTTTAAAAATCAATTAGTAAATAAGGACTGGAATACTATATACTAGTTTCGATTAACTATGTGTAAATTGTATCTGAACTGAAAACAAGTATTCAAGTTAACATCTGTTTTGTATACATTATTCGTTTGTGTAAATACAAATGCAAAAGAATATATCAACTTATGTTAACAACAAAAGCAACATCACCATTTTAAATGAATATATGGTTAAAATTCTCAGTATCCTCCAGATATCTCAAGCTTATGTGTATCATCATCACCTAGAAACTCAGATCTTAACTTCATAAGTAACCGCCCTAAGTAGTTGAGACCTTCACCATCACGACCCCCACCCCAGAAGAGATCATGAGGTGAAGCTTCGACCAATATACAACCCGATGTTGATAAAAGCATCGAATTCAAGTGTGGGTAAATTGAGAATTTGCATTTTAATGCTTTGTACATCACCTCTATTTTCATGCTTTCCGAATCAGCCCGTACCTGCATAACCAATTTGTTCTATTAACTCATTGCCTTATTAATAACCGTGAAAACCCATCACCAGAAGACTCACGGGGCTCCACCAACTAATAGTGTTCGTATGAAATTGTCGAAAAAAACTCGGATAGCATCATTAACTAAGTGAAGGGTATACCATATCTGGGTGCTCCCTTTGCGTTCTCCTTCCCATGCGCGCCGCTTCTTCAGGACTTTTTGCTGAACGTATTGCTTCGATGTAACTTCTTGCATTAGGATTGCTTGACCCCACAAACTTGTGTGCCTGCATATTAGAAAGGATATACACCTCAGATCGCATCATATGTGGGAAGCTACAACTAGTTCAAAAAATCACCTGATAATAGTGCTCTACGCTTGACCAAGTAACATAGTCACCGTTTTCATCAAGTAATCTGATCGGATGAGGAGAAAAGTTGGAGAAACTCCCGTATGGGTCCCATGTCTTGTAGAAGAATATGATTGGTGAATCATAAGGAGATAAAGACGGATCAATGGCTGAAGTTTCATCAACCGATGGAATCACAGGCGTCATATCAGGAATAGGTTGCAGATAACCACTTATAAGCACATCAGATCCTATCTGCCATTTCAGTCAACATTTTAACATACAAGACATGAACAATTAGATTTTTCAGTGCATACTTCATAATTTATTGATAAGAGTAAAGTGCCATTTTTGTCCCTGAGGTTTGGCCAGTTTTGCGACTTTCGTCCAAAGGTTTGTTTTTTCGCATCTGGATCCAAAAGGTTTGAAATCTTGCCACATTCATCCAGCTCGTTAACTCCATCCATTTTTCTCCGTTAAGTCAGGGGTATTTTTTTGTTAACTTAAAGGGCAATTCGATCTTTTGAATACTTGTACATTATGCTAAATGCTTGTACATAAAGTGAAAAAGACCGAATTGCCTTTTAAGTTAACAAAAAAGACGGAAATACCCGACTTAACGGGGTTAATGAGCCGGATGAAAATGGCAAGATTTCAAACCTTTTGGATCCAGAAGCGAAAAAACAAACCTTTGGTCATGAAAGTCGCAAAACTGTCCAAACCTCAAGAATGAAAATAGCATTTTACTCTATTGATAAAATCAAACATAAACGGTCCCTGTTGTTTAATCTATTTATACAAACCTGCTCATAAGAAACATCAATCAACTCCAAAGCCTGTGTCATTTCAACCATTCCAAGTTCCCCAACTGGAGAAGGCGCGTTCTTTCCACCGATTATTTTAGGAGCAACAAACGCATGCACCTGCATAAACAAACCATGAATTTTTACGTGGCGTTTGGTTCGCAATCAGAAACCACTATGGGTATGAGTTTGTAGCAGTCTGGTATGAGAATGGGAATCAATTTTTAAAATGACCTTATGTATGACACCGGCAGAAATAGCGGATGCAGATAACGTCCCGCCACATTCCCATAAAATTGATAAATATCCACGATCATAAAGGTAATCTACAACATCTTTGGGATTCAAGATATCAAACTCCACTACTTCAACGCCTTTTGATGCAAGAAACTTCTGGAAATTTCTTCTTGCACCTCTTTGAGTAGCGACTATCGTAGGTACTTCTCTGACATCCCAAAGATTTGCAACTTCGGGAAGATTAAGCGTTTGTGACATGACAATTCTCATAGGTAAATGTCCACCTCCGTGTCTCGGAGTTAAACGTGGATCTGTATTTTAAATGAAACGAGATTCAGTAAAAAAATCCAGAATCTGCAAAAATTATGAAGTTAGCAGACAATAAAGTTGCATACTATCTTTGCGTACAGTATTTCCTCCGACAATAACTGCGTCACTTCTACCACGTAATTCAAAAACACGAGATCTTGACTCTTTGCTACTTATCCATGATGCGTGCCCGCTAGTAGCAGCAATTTTTCCTATCAGAATATAAAGAAACAATGAATACGTTTAGTTTAAGATAAAATTCAATATTATTATGAGTGCATGATACTAACCGTCAAGGGTCATTGCATACTTGAGAACAGAGAATGGGACTCGACAAGCTGATCTATATAGCAAAGGAGCATTGACAACTAGACATGATTTTAGAGCGTCCTAAAAAATTAATAGATTTAGTTAACAAATGCATGACTCGCCATCAAAAGCAGGAAAACAAAGAAACAGAGTGCAAATGTAATACTTAAGAAAAGAATGTAAAGGTGGTATATTATCAACGTATCAATATTTTGTAATCATAATTAACACATTAACTATTTAGCGAAATGGACAAAAAGTTTTGTGGGTGACCCAACCCGACTGGTCAGCTTTGACCTATACTTAAAGTTAACATGTTTCAATCCGAACCAGTTTTGAACGGTTACTGAACGTGCCTGGTCCACATATTTTGCGACCTACAATTCAAAGCATACCTCGATGGAGATACTTTGTATGTCTTCCCCAAGAACATCAACCTGCAAGCCTTCTGTTCTTAATGTTTGAATAGCTTTTCCTCGAAGATGTGGTAAGGGATGTCTGATCCCGATAACAACTCTAGTGATTCCGAATTAAGCTTTAGATGCATGTAAATTTGAAGTAATTTTTTTTTCATTAAGCTTAAGTATAAACTCATTTGATAACAGAGAGAAAGCAAAGATATCAAGTATCAATAATCATCATATTTCTTTTATGAAACTGAATCAACTTGCTATTTCACATTATAAAGTGAAGGTTATTCCAGGATGATAATACAAGCCATGTAAAGGCCCTGTGTCCACCCATAACAACTCATGTATAATCAATTATTTCTGTAGCTTTAACTTTCTAGTTTAATTAAAAAAAAAACATTTATTACACTTTAGAAGGCAAAGAAAGGTTTCATCAACATCACAAAACTTTAACAGTCACCAACTTCATACCTTTTAAGCCAAGTGACAGTCACCAAATCTAGTAATACCTTTTTAATACCAAAATACCACAATACATGTGTACTCTCATGACTTCATATGCAAGCATAATTTTGGAGGGAGGTTCAAACTTCAAAGAAACCACTTTTTGGACCTTGAATCATTTTTCAAATGGACAGCTAAGATCCAATACAATCCCGTCTCTTTCACTTCATGAATCACAACCATCCCTCCTCATCCGTTCCATAATCAAGGACCCTTTTGTTCCTAACTATTTCCTCCTTCAAACAATTTAATAACTAAAAAAATTGTTCAGAAGTAACCTGGCCTAGTCCTTCATGCAAATGGAAATCAAGCATAACCATTGTCTATGGTTTGAAGCGCTAAGCACTTGCAGAATTGGTGGTTAAAGACGAACCAATGTTTTCGGTTTGCATACATAGTTACATACATGTATTTCTAACCTTTTTCTATTCTATTTTCTTCACCTTTTGCCAGATTCTGTTTCGTAGTTCTCAAGCTAACTATTGTAGTCATGTGACTTGGTTAGTGTTTTGGAGTTTTCCAGCAAAATCATAGGGTTTATGTTCTTTGTTTGTTTAGGTAATGCAAGTTTGTATTAGAATGGTGGATTTTGTTTGTTAACACACTATGCATGTATCCGTATGTATACTACCCTGTACAAAGACTACAAACAACTCAATCAAGTGATGAGGCCATGTTAATGTAATAGAGTCACCACAACTGATGGAGTTAGATCTTGATGGACCTCCAAATTATACTAGCATCTTTCCACGAGCAATATTAATATCTCGTCATTGCAATCATTTTTTAACAAAGAGGTAAATTTATGTCACATTTGATCTTATTCAATGTATGTATACTACTATGTACAAAAATCATTAAACAATGTATACTGCTCTATACAAGAATCAAGTTCAACAAATTCACGATTCAATGTTTGTATGCTGCTCTGTACAAGAATCAATCTTCAAATTCAACTTCAAACAAGAATCAAGTAAGCTGCATTACCCTAGATCATCTAAACAAGAATCAAGTAATTGAACTTCAAGTTCAACTTAAGCTACATTATAGGAATCAAGTAACCAAACAAGAATCAACATTTGAGTTCAACAAAAATCAACAATCATTCTTATGAACAAGCACTTTAATCACCCCTGGATCATGTCTGAGTCAAACTTTAATCACCCTTGAATCAACGTTACAGTCACCCAAACAAGAATAAAACTTTAAACACCCTGGATCATCTAAACACACCTTATCAACAAGCACTATAATCACCCCTGGACCATGTCTTAGTCCAACTTTGAGTTCAGTAAAAACTCAATCAAATCATCTAACACACACCTTATGAACTTAAATGTTGTTTATTGCAAATAAAAGAGAATAATTTTACCTTCCACGGCCGGAGTTTGCACCAAAAAGCAAAGATTGAAAACCATTTTCATTGATTCGGCTGAATCGGGCTGTCGGTTAGGTCGATTGGGGACGACTGCAGGTGTCGGATGTTGGTGGTCGCCGCCGATTGGAGCGGAGAAAAGAGAAACTTGGTGGGTAAGGCATGTTATCTAAAATTTGATGTTTTAAACATGTCGTGAATTAGAACAAGTAGGTTTTTATATATAACTAGATTTACCACCCGCCGCAATGCGGTGGGGGCGTAAAACCGGGTCGAATAGCACCAATACCACACCACTGCCAGCGACAACCAATATTGAAGTTACGGTGTATTAATGTGAAGAAATTAGACTGCAACGTAAAACATAGAAAATAATAATTAAGTCGATTTAAGACCCCGCACGTTGTAACGAACCTGTCAAACAGGGAAAAGATAGACGACATAGAAACGTTGAACCACACACGCACGTTGAGCCGTGTTAACTCGCAAAATCTAGTACGAAGCGTAAAATGAAATGTTAAAACGTTGAACCACACACACGTTACGCCGTGTTAACTCGCAAAATTTAAAACGAAAAATCAGCAAAATATGAAAAGTGTGAGGACCAAAGTTGAAAGTACAAAAGTTGTAAGGTTGAATTGCAAGAAATGAAAACTTTTTATGTTATAAGTAGAAAAACAAATAGCTTTGGGTTAAAAATGAAACATCAAATTTTTTTTTTTTTTGAAAACCACCCTAAGCATAAGCATAAGGTACACACCTATATGCATACAAATGTTGTTTATTTATAGTTTGTTAATTGCTTATAAAGTCGAGCATTATTGTTTGATTCGTACACAACGCGGTGGGGAAATCCTAGTTTAAAAAATCAATTAGTAAATAAGAAGTGGAATACTATTTACTAGTTATGATTGAAAATGTGTAAATTGTATTTGAACTGCAAACAAGTATGCAAGTATAACATCTGTTTTCGTATAGATTATTCATTGGTGTAAATACAATGCAAAAGAAAATACTAACTTATGTTAACTATGTTAACAACACAAGAAACAACACCAATTTAAATGTTTATATGGTTGAGATTCTCAATATCCTGCAGTATCTCAAGCTTATGTGTGTCATCATCACCTAGAAACTCAGATCTTAACTTCATAAGTAACCGCCCTAAATAGTTGAGACCTTCACCATCACGGCCCCTACCCCAGAAGAGATCATGAGGCGAAGCTTCGACCAGTATAGAACCCGACGTTGATAAAAGCATTGAATTCAAGTGTGGGTAAATTGAGAATTTGCATTTTAATGCTTTATACATCACCTCTATTTTCATGCTTTCCCAATCAGCCCTTACCTGCATAACCAATTTGTTCTATTAGTTGACTTTTTGTTATCAACTAATAGTGTTCTTATGAAAATGTCGAAAAAGAAACTCGGATGACATCTTTTGTGTAATGCCATATCTGGGTGCTCCTTTTGTGTTCTCCTTCCCATCTGCGCCGCTTCTTCAGGACTTTCGGCTGAACGTATTGCTTCAATGTAACTTCTTGCATTAGGATTGCAGGGGCTGGCAATTGGGTACCTGTTAAGACACGATTAGACCTGTTTGACTGAAAAATACACCCTCTGACTTTTTTAATTTTTTAAAATAATTAAAATTACAATGTTAGGATCTATCATTTATTCATCTTTGTACATAAAACATAAAACTGTTTTATAAACATGAGGTAGAAAGTAGTTAAACGAGTCGTAATCATGTTTGAAACTTATGTTGTGCGCGCTGTCAGAAACCTGTTAAACCTGTTAAGACACGATTTGCCAACCAATTTGCTTGACCCCACAAACTTTTGTGCCTGCATTTTGGGGAAAATTATATCTCAGATCGCATCATATGGATCATAACTAGAGTCTAGATGTTTTGACTTGTTACCCAAACTGTATGACGTGCCCATTTTACCTCTCATCAAAATGTGGGAAGCTACAACCAGTTCAAAAAATCACCTGATAATAGTGCTGTACACTTGACCAAGTGACATAGTCACCATTCTCATCAGGTAATCTGATTGGATGAGGAGAAAAGTTGGAGAAACTCCCGTATGGGTCCCATTTCTTGTAGAAGAATATGATTGGTGAATCATAAGGAGATAAAGATGGATCAATGGCCAAGGTTTCATCAACCGATGGAATCACAGGCGTCATATCAGGAATAGGTTGCAGATAACCACTTATAAGCACATCAGATCCTATCTGCCATTGTAGTCAACATGTTAACATTCAACGCGAACAATTAGATTTTTGAATATATACTTTATAATTATAACTTATTAATCAAGTATAATTTTTACGAACCTGCTCATAAGAAACATCAATCAACTCCAAAGCCTGTGTCATTTCAACCATTCCAAGTTCCCCAACTGGCGAAGGCGCATTCTTTCCACCAATTATTTTCGGAGCAACAAAAGCATGCACCTGCATAAACAAACCATGTATTTTTAGGTGGCGTATGGCCGGTTTGCAATCAGAAACACAAACAGACCTTATGTATGACACCAGCTGAAATAGCGGATGCAGATAATGCCCCGCCACATTCCCATAGTATTGAAAGATATCCAAGATCATAAAGGTAATCCACAACATCTTTGGGATTCAGGCTATCAAACTCCACTACTTCAACACCTTTTGATGCAAGAAACTTCTGGAAACTTCTTCTTGCACCTCTCTGAGTGGCGACTATTGTCGGTACTTCTCTGACATCCCAAAGATTTGCAACCTCAGGAAGATCAAGAGTTTGTGACATGACAATTCTCATAGGTAAATGTCCACCCGATCCATGTCTTGGAGTTAACCGTGGATCTGTATTTACATATGAAGCAAGGTTCAGTAAAAAAAGAATCCATAGTCTGCAGAAATTATACAGTTAGCAGACAATAAAGACATAAAGTTGCATACTATCTTTGCGTACGGTACTTCCTCCGACAATAACTGCATCATATGTACCGCGTAACTCAAAAACATGAGATCTTGATTTTGTGCTACTTATCCATGTTGAGTGCCCACTAGTAGCAGCTATTTTTCCTAACCATCAAGGGTCATTGCATACTTGAGAACAGAGAATGGGACTCGACAAGCTGATCTATATAGCAAAGGAGCATTGACAACGAGACATCATTTTAGTTGCATGTACATTTGAAGTCAATTTTCTCACTAAATTAACTTCATTTGATAATAAAATAATCCACACAAACCTACTATTATTCTATGCAGTTAATATTGGTGATATATCGGTTATATCGGTCATATAGGTCCCCTAGTTAAATATCGATGTCAAATATCGGTCAGAATACCGGTACCGATATTATCAGCGATATTGACCAATTGTCAATATTTGACCGATATTATTATAACTAATACATCACCGATATTTGACCGAGTACTGATATATTACCGATATTTGACCAATATAACCCATATATCACTGAATTATTAGTGTTAAATTGCCATATATATAAATTCTGCATTACATTAAAATTACTGATATCTCATCGAGATAACCTATATCTCAAATATCGCTCCTTGACCGATATCTGATATTTTACCGCATTAACTACATAGCTACTATTCCTATTATTATTATTCAAATAAATTAAGTAATTAAACAAATGCGAAAACCTGTATAAAAGCAGAAACAGCAGTACAATCTCCATCACAGTCTCCAGGTTCCATATTAACATACGCAGTGGCGCCATGGCAGAATTCTCCGGCGGCCTCCACCGCCTGAACCTCCGCCGGCTTCGTACCTTGCGCGTAAAGGTAACCTTCTCCGACGACACTTTTGGCGGTTGCTATGACGCAACCGAAGTTAGGGTGTGGCGAGGTGAAACAGAAGGACTTGTCAGATAAATCGGCGGCGCGTTTGACGTAGGAGGCGTCGAGCGCGTGGTGATGGTTGTAGGTGCAGTTGATGATGGAGGTTGGGTGGCGCGTGAATGGGGGAGTGAACCACATTGCCGTCGTCATGGCGGATTAGAGATTCTGTGGCGATCGGAGGGAATGTCATGAAGCATGCCCTTTAAAAAGTTTAATTTAGTATTTATGTTTGTTTATATTTTAGGGTTTTTTTAACAATCTATCTATTATACTAAAGCAAAATAATGGTTGACTATTTGACCATGATGTGGCATATGTCTTTGGCCAGAAAATTGGGATTTTTGGCGGCATTTTCCTTTTCCTCATTCCTCCTTCATTTGTGAAACCGCCTATTTTTGTTCATCAATAAGGAAACCTCAATCAATATTCAATCACCTCAAATCGTTTCTCCAAAATTAGGAAGCCGTTTCCTTAGTCGATTAATTCAAATCACGAATTGCTTCATCGATTTAAAAACCCTAATCTACGTCCTGTGCCACCGGATTTAAAATAAAAAACCCTAGATCTGATTATATATTTCATGTTGTCGATTCTTCTCTGAAAGGATTCCGGTCAGCTAGGGTTTCCTCCGCAGCAACTGGTGGTGATGGATTTCTCTCTGCCTATCTAGGGTTTAACTCTAAATCCTCACCTAAAGCAACTTAGCCAAAATGTATGTTTTCTTCTCAATCTTTAATGTTGTAACCCAGATTTCCGTTGAATCATTTTGATGTTTTTTCATATGTGTTATCTGTATAATCTTGATTTCAAGTTATTTTCTTCATCGATTACAGTTTTTCAAAACTCCAAATTCAACAAAAGAAATTAAACTTTTCATGTTGTTCAAGTTATATCTTGATTCACTTTTGATTTCGACTAATTTTCAGTTCTAATTCACAATGGATTTGAATCAAAGCAAGCTGTTAAGTTGTGTGATAGGAATTTTGGCATTGGATTGCTGATGCATGATAGTGGATTGAGTTAGTGTATGCACGCCAACCGTTTGTGTATTTGCTTGACTGAAAGTTTTTTATTTTTTTATTTTTTTGATGGATTGGATTACCTCTTGCACGCCAAAGTTAAAAAAAAATGATAGTTGGCCATATTTTGTGATATGCTACAGTACTAATTTACCAATATACTAGGCTAAACTCCAATGACAATATAAGCTGTATATTAGAATAATATATAGATACATATTTTGAAAGAATATTTATTACTTTACTTATCAATATGTGTTATTTTCTCTAGCTAGACTATATGTATCTTATAGACTGTGAAGATGTGTTTATATGTAGTATATATCTGACATTTTTAGTGCTCTCTTTGTTTTGATAACATGCTAGAAACACCAGTACATGTCTCAGCAGATTTTTGTATTTTTTTTCAACTAGCAGATACCACTTTTCTCCTAACGTTACCTCTGTATCCATATGACTGGTTCAGCCAGCTGCTGATCGTTTTCTTTGATAGAACCAACATAATTTGAGAGAGAGAGTGTTGACACAGAGAGCAGAGTGCCGGGTAAGTTTGCATGAGGTTTTAACAAAGTCTAGAGCTGTAGGATTGGTAATAACACAAGTGGTGTAGTGGAAGTTGATTAGAAGGATTAGCAAGTAAAATGTAAGTCCTTAAAGTTTGATAGTGTAGTTTAGTTCCTTGAGATTTAACTTTTGAGGACTTAGATAGTAGACACTCATGAAATAGTTTAAGACCAAACTTGATTTTTAGTTAAAGTGTTACCTCTTTTCTAAGATCATTTTTCCTAACGGTTTATATTAATGTCAGAATAAAGAAATCAAAGTTGAAGGAAATCAAGTGAAAGGATCTTCATCAAGTAAAGGTAATTTCATCTCTATACATTTTGCGTCACTTATATTTGATATTTTTTAAGTTTCTTGGTGTAAGTCTAAGATATGGTTTGTTTGTTTTTTTTCATGTTCTTAAGTTATGATTTTGACCCCTATTAATAAAACCACAATGAATGACTTAATTAAAAAATCAAGTATGGCATATATCTTCTTTAGGAGGTGTGGATCTAGCGGGTTGCGTAATGGGATGTCAGGGTCACTTTTTGTGAGCAACTTTCTTCTCATGTATGTTTATTGTTTATGACGACATTGCTGACCAGTATTTACACTTCATGTATTTTGAATTTAATAGGCTATTGATGTTGATGCCTCGGACATGGAAATCAATTTTTTTAACCTTGGAATTGTGAATACGTTATTTGTTGTATTATTTAGGTTATTTTATTTAAGTTTTCTAGCAGTTGCTAATTCATATAACATACATCAATTCATGTCTTATTCGTTTTTTGACAGGTCACCCATGCAACTTATAGTAATTAGCTAAAAATGAAACGGGTCAAGTAGGTCGGAAGACTTCTAATATTCTGTGGTGATGTAAGTTATTGGATTTATAATTCCATTTGTTTCTCCTTTTCTTTAGAATCTCTTGGGTGTTGTCATGTTTAGTTTTATTTCAATCAGGTTGTTTAATCTGAGGCAAAAGGAACCATCACAAATTAGCAGGTGCCTGTAGAAGTGATATGCTATTTTTTATTCATTAATTGCTAAGGTTGCCTTATGACTGATCATACATGTTACAAAGATTATATCCCCAAAACAATTCATTGGTTTCTCTATTCTATCGCATCACTCTATGCCAAATACCCCCTGGTCACTGAATCAAGGCTTACCAAATCAAACTTTTGGGCCTGCTACTAAAACAACGACAAAAAGATCAACTAATCTACATGGTAATCCTTCACGGTATTGGCGAACGATGTCATGACTGGTCATCTGTTTTCAGTTAAGGTAAACAAGGTGTCCCCTAATAGGTTTTTCCTAATTCAAATGGATATTGATTTATTAATCTGATGTGGATGCTAGACTTTATTGTTAATGTGTTATGAATATGATCTGTTGCTTCGAGGGGATTTTAGTGATGACTTCTTTGTTGATTGTCCAAAACTGAGCTTACCTGATTGTGCTTGCTTAATTTGGAAGTTGGTCTATTATTGATTCATGTACTTGTCATTTCATAACTAAGCCTAAAAATCAAAACCGTCGTGTGTTTGTATGACTATTTCATAAATTCTAAAATCATCATGATTGTAGTTTTTTTGTTGGTAAATATTCTTTTTAAGATGGTACAAGTAAAATGATCTAAAAATCATCATGTTGTGTCGGTAGTATAAGTGAACCTCTTCAAATCATATCAAAACCCTAAAAAAGCTTTACTCCAATATTTAGATCAATCTCTTCAAAGTGATCAGGTATCTTTGATATTATTCAGCTTTTCAGTTACTCAATCTCTTTTTACCTTTTTGTTTACTTGATTTTATATGTGGATCGGTATCCTTTATACCTGCATTTAAGTGTACTACCTATTTTGTTCGTAGTCATCACCAACTTTAAAGTACCTAAGAATCATGTAGTATGGTGTAATTCAATGGAACTTGCTTTAAATGTTAAAAACAAAATGGATTTTGTTAATGGAACTTGCTTTAAATGTTGATATGCTTATTATTGTATAAAATATATCAATTGGCATTTAGAATGTTAATTCGGATTTCAAGGAAACAAGATTTGGAATTTTGATATTTGGTGTTAAAATGTAACTGGTAACTCACGAAGCTAAATCTGATTATGTAGTGTTTGAACTCACAGAGACTAATCTTCATCAAGTCACAAAGGCCATTGATGACCTAAAACGCGAGCAACACCGTTTTTCTTTCCATCAAATGCTACGAGCGTTGAGGTATATGCTCCCAAGTAACTTATCAATATCAATTCGTTGATGGTTTGTTGTTTGTTGTTTGTTATTGTTATTTTAACAATAACAATACCCTTTTAATTAATGTTAAGTTATTTTGTTTACCTGTGAATGTCTAAAACAAAGGCTGCCTAACTACGTTTAAAGTGCTCCTCTTGAGTTACATTTATAGATATACCTAACTGTAGCTACAAGAATATAATATAAAAGTGGAAAACAAGGGGGGCTTGATACTTTATTTAATTAGTTTGTTGATGTTTGACTGTAGATACACTATATATTTGGACTTGAAGAAGCTTCTAAAGGTGTACTCGCTACACTCATGGATAAAGCATTGAAGATTTGTTTACCTTTATTTGTATGTGATTTACCATTTAATTTGAATGCAAACGTTAATGGTACGTGAGGTTTTTTTTAATATTTTCATATTATATAGCATTGCCGAATAATGTGTTGTAGATGCATTCTTATTTTGGGTGTATTGATTCTTTTGTCTCAGCTTCCAATTTGGTTAGAATCAGGGACAATAATGCGGATGGTGGTGCTAATTTTATAAAGATTACAAGTTTCATATGATATTTGTTATGTTTCAAAAACTTCAGACCAATTGAAATTCTTTTGAAATATGCTACAGGTTGATTTATTTGGACAATTGTTTTTTTATGTGGATGTCAATCTAACTCCGCCACTAAAGGTACACCTTAATTATAAACACTATGGTCCAGTATGCTCTTTTAATTATGATTTTCTTTCTGGAGGTATGGTAGAACATTATGATCCTTTTTACTAAATACAGTTTACTACAATATAATAGAATTTTGATGTGGAAATTGGGGACACCATCTTATTGAAATAAAAAATCTCAAAAGGAAGTCAGATCTTGGAGAATGGTTTAAAGAAAGATAATACTCTACCTAAAGAATAAAACATATATGTGTCAAAAATTGGAAAATCTTACCGAAAAAAACACTATAGAAAGTGATGTTTTTTCAAAGGATAGACTTGAAAAGAAAGGTCCAAAACCATCTTTGTTAGTAGTGGGTCCCGTGGGCCCGGGCCTACCTAGAATGGAAAATGGTGGGCCTGCTCTGGTACAGCTGCAGTAGTGAGTGAAAATTGGCTTTGTTGTGATAGATGTGAGAAATTGACGCTTCTATAGTGGTGTAAATCCTGGCAGGCTTCTTTAGAAGTGGCGCTGTAGCATGCTTGATTGGATGTAAGTTCTTTTTTACAATCGTAAATTCATACTCTTTTTTAAGAAAAGGTTATTGATATCTCAAACCACCATACTTTGTTATTTTGTTGCAATAATGGGTTTCTCATGGTTTACCATATGGTGTTTAGAAATTTGTGTTTGTCGTGTTAATAACATGATTAAAGCATTTTTCCAAGGTATGTGTGGAAATCGGTGATAAGATTCTGTTATTTGGGTTAGAGATTGAGTGAATTTGTTAGTTTAGGTTTATCAAAGGGTTTCATGTGTTTTTGTTCTCGATAGGAATTTGATGTTTGGTTTATGTGAGGTTTAAAGAATCTAAGCATTTTTTCAGTTTTTTGTTTAGGTTTTGTTGATGTTAGTCGTAGTCTCTCTTCACCTGCTCACTCCAATCTCTCATATCTAATCTTATTGAATTTGACATAGATAGTGCGGTTGCAGGTGCATATCTTGATATCGGAGTTGGAACCACCGAATTCGAGTTGACGCGCATAAAAGGATTGGTGACACTCGGCTATTAGAGCAAGAACTGAGAAGGTAAACAACTTATTAATTATATTAATAAGATGGCTATTTATTCAATAATTTGTTTGGTTATGATTATAAACCGGTCAACCCGTCGTGGTTTCTAAACAAGTTGACCCGATTCCGAAAAGTGTCTACTGATATGGTAAGCAAGTATGTTTTTGAACTAAGGTGTTTACTGGTATTATTTTATTTAAGATAATGATTTAGTACCATTGTTAGAATTTGCATTTTACGCCATTTAACCTCTTTCTTTTACTCTTTCAATCATTCTTGCTTTATAGTGAGGGTAATTGTGGAAATTGGCTTTAAATATGGAGTACCACTCACTTGAGGCAGTTTTGATGCAACCTGAAGTATTTTGTGAATAATGAGTTCAACTTCAAGATTTAAAGTTGCTAATTTCTAATGAAAATCTTTGTTTGATTATATTATATAATATTTTCTAAATGATGGATTCCTGTCTTTGAACTTTGGAATGGCCCTAAATCCCTAATGGATGGATTTTTGTTGGTAAAACATTGAATTAAGAAATTATTGTTTTTAAGAACTTTCTCTAGGAATTAATGGCAACGCATCTCTTTAGTGATTTCCATACTTATCTATATCTTCTGAGGATAGTATATTTATTGTTGTTTTTAAATTATATCTATAACATATGCAATTCTAAGATATTCCTTTTAGAAGTTGGCATTGTATTATTTGTGAAATAATGTCATATTATAACCTCATTATCTTTGTTCTAAACTTCTACTAATTGATGTTCTTTATTTTAAAAGTTTATTACCTGATCATAAGTTGAGGACACCTTTTCAGCAACCTCTGAATCACCTTCGAGAATTAAAGGAATTCAATTCACTTCTATCATTTGGCAATGGGAGGAATGACTAATAGGTAATTTTTTAGTTTTTTTTTATGCTAATGAAGTTTTATTTTGATATAGAGTTTTCGATATCTTTTGATAGTACCACTTGAACGACGAGAACCATGAAAATAAAATAGTATCAATTACAATGAATATTTTCTTTTTAAATCCATCATTTCAAGTAATGTCATTTTTTAAACCAAACATGGTGTAATGAGAAGGGTGTTATCAGGTGGCATTTTGTTTGTCTATTAGGGATGAGCATGAGTGTTTGTAGTTTTCATATCAATAGGTTTTGGTATTAATGGATGGGTTACTTTACTTTTTTACAAGAGGCTCGGTTAATTCCGTTGACCATCGGTTAACTGTCGGCTTTGAACATAGGTGGATTCAATGATTAACAATTGCTTTTGGCTTCACCTTTGTGTAGGGTGTTTTTAAATTATATATTTAACATATGCCATTCTAAGATATTCCTTTTAGAAGTTGGCATTGTATTATTTGTGAAATAATGTCATATTATAACCTCATTATCTCTGTTCTAAACTTCTACTAATTGATGTTCTTTATTTTAATAGTTTATTACCTGATCATAAGTTGAGGACACTTTTTCAGCAACCTCTGAATCACCTTCGAGAATTAAAGGAATTCAATTCACTTCTATATCTGGCAATGGGAGGAATGACTAAAACAGAGGTACACCAAATTGTGTTACAATTCCATATACTAAGTTACATTTGTAGATGCTTCTCACAACAATAGCCACTAAGTCAAATGTGACTAAAATATGAGATTTTATTGTATATAACTACCAAGCCAAATACGATTAACACTTTTGGAGGCTTTCCGTTCGTTTGACTCATTTCTTATTTATTTATTTTTTTACCCTTCTCACCAAGTAGTAATTTAAGATAACTGGGTCGACCCATTTTGTGTTACGTTATTTGCTAAGCCAGTTAATTCTAAGGTTCGGGTATCTATGTTGGTTTTACAATTATTAGCAAATCCAATTGCTTCCTTCCCTTGAGGGTAGTATTTTTCATTATGATAGGGGGCAAATAGCTTTTTTTTTTTCAAATAATAAATAACGACTATTTGAAAAAGTGACGTGCTTTTAACAGGTAAATAGATGTTTCCTCTACCTACGTTAGTTGATTTTAGTTTACATTGATAGTTGAGACTTGATTAATATATTATTTACCTTGACTATTTTTTTCACTTGAAACACTTCATTTATAAGGTTGCTTTTGTTGTGTCTGCATAAACTGTTGTCTCAATACATGGTGTCAAATTCCAAGAGATTCTTCGAGTCGATGAGGTGGTTTAGTGAACACATTCATCTCTATTTCAAAATTATATTTTGATCCACTATTGATGCGTAACAAGGTAATTGAACTCAAATCCTTTAGTTGTTGATATGCATTTATGGTAGGGGTGTCAATTGTGTCTGGTTGGCAGGTTGACAGGTTGCGGGTTGGCGGGCTGAAACCCGCACATGTAAATTCAGGTCAACCCGAACACGTCCCGTTAACCCATTTTTAAATAGAGTATGTTGACAAGTTATAAACGGGTTGTTGGATTGTAAGCGGGACAAAACTAACGTTATTATTACTAACCATGTAAAATGAAAAACATAAAAAAATCTAAAAGTTTTTTTTTTCTAAATACTTAACCGGGTTATCGGTTAATCCGTTTTTATATGGTTCAACCCGAACCCAACCTGTTTTTAATACGGGTCAACCCGAACCGGACCCGTTTTTTATACGTGTCATGTCGTGTCAACCTAAATGAAGTGTTTCTTCGTGTCAGGTTCGGGTCGCGTCAAGAGTTACCACTCCTAATTTATGGTATACATTTCACGAACCACATATTCTAATTGCACTTAAATATGCAGGTTTAGACTGGATGCATTGCAAGCTTTTAAGGAAGGGCGTTATGCTACCAAGAGTTGTCAGCTTGTGTGCAAATAGGTCTATCGACAACTGTTTTTTAACAATATTTGTTTTTTTATATAAGTTGGGGGTGTTAAAATATGTTAATAATCGTAACTGGCCGTATGTTTTGCAATGACGATCAACAAAAGTCAAGGCCAGTCTCTTTCAAGAGTTGGTTTGTACCTCAAACAACCGGTCTTCTCTCATGGTCAATTGTATGTTGCCTTATCAAGGGTGAAAACAAGAAATGGGGTCAAAATTCTCATACTTGACAACAACGGAAAACCTACAGATAAAACAACTAATGTGGTGTATAAAGAGATTTTCAACAAATTGTGATATCTGCATATTGATGGTTAATAAAAAGTTTTTACATGATCCGTTTCAAGACGTGTATATATTCATAACATTTTATGTAAACAACGATGATGAAGCGATATTATCTTTAAACAACGAGATGGAGTCAAGCTACTAATACTTGACAACGACGGCGAACCTACGAATAAAACAAATAATGTTGTTTATAAAGAGATCTTCAATGAGTTGTTATTTTTGGTTGTATTCATGCATTTCAATTATTTGGTGTACTCTATATCATTTCCGTTAATATTTCAATGTATATATAATTAAAATATTTACGTTAACAATGCTAAAGTAGTTATTTTTCTTATTAGCCACCCGTGTAACACACGGGAACTTAGACTAGTTAGATATAAAACTACTTTATTTTGAATCCAATGAAAATTATGCCGAGATATAAAAATAATAAACAAAACTAGGCATTTGTTTTTTTTCTAAATGTTAAATCTATACTATATAATAAAAGAAACCAATAATTGGACACGTGTCATTCATTGAAGGCGTCTACGTTTTAATTTCCTACATTTTCATACTTATCTTATATCAATTAATTAAATAATAAATAATCAATTAATATTAAATCTTATCTTAATTTTAATGTCGGATAGAATCATTCTATTTTTTTCTAATAAAATATTATCTTCAAATTTAAATTATAAAATTAAGATATTTTTTAAATAATAGCACAAAACAATTATCTTAAACTTAAAAAAAAACCATAATACATTCATATAAAAATTTAAAGTACAAACAAAATATACGAAATAACTTATTAGACATTAGACCAAACGTTTTAATTTCCCACATTTTCATACTTATCTTATATCAATTAATTAAATAATAAATAATCAATTAATATTAAATCTTATCTTAATTTTAATGTCGGATACAATCATTCTATTTTTTCTAATAAAATATTATCTTCAAATTTAAATTATAAAATTAAGATATTTTTTAAATAATAGCACAAAACAATTATCTTAAACTTTAAAAAAAAAAAACCATAATACATTCATATAAAAATTTAAAGTACAAACAAAATATACGAAATAACTTATTAGACATTAGACCAAACTTAAAAAAAAAACACTAAATAGGAAGAGAAGCGAATAATATAATTATGTTTTTGATTTTTCAAATTGGGGTTCTAATCAATTCGAATTAAACTTAACCAAGTTTATGATTTGATTCGAATTAAACTGAACCAAATTTATGAATTTTTAACCGAATCCAATAGCATATTATTTACTATACAAAATTACATTTATTTAACCCGTGTAATACACGGCGTTTTAAAGATATAACTCTTTTTTATTATTTAGTATATGTAATTAGATTTATTCAACCCGTATAATACACGGGGTTTATAAAGATATAACTTTTTTATTACTTAGTTTATAAAATTACATTTATCCACTGGTGTAATACACAGGGTTACAAAATTACATTTATTTAACCCGTGTTTTTAGAGATATTTTTTATTATTTGATATATAAAATTACATTTATTCAGTACAATACATGGGGTTCTTAGATATATAATTTTTTTTATTATTTAATATATAAAATTACATTTGTTCAACCTGTGTAATAAACGAGATTTTTAAAGAATAATTGTTTTAATTTAGTATATAAAATTACATTTATTCAACCCGTGTAATACACGGGGTTCTAACCTAGTATTACATATAGTTTAAAGATATATTAGGTTATGACAAATTCAAATAATTAAATTATCTTTACTACCTTATAGACCGTGGGGTATAGTGGGGTGGGAGTTTGGGGCATGGGTTGACACGTGGTTTGGGGGAGCTTCGCTGGGCTGACCCACACTGGAGACGGTATGGTGGGGCGGGGGTTTGGGGCGTGGCCAGCCCAAACGACTATTTTAATATTTTTCTAAAACAACAAATTTAAAATTTTTAATGATTTTTAAATAAAGAAAATTACATAAAAAATTCCTAGTGCTTATATTTTTTCTTTATCTCTTCTCTCGTCTCCAACATTAGTTCCAACTCTTCACCTGATAGGTGATCAATGGGTTGGGCTAGAAATTTCATATCATCTCGTCTTTGTTTCAGGGCATCCCTAGCTTCTTTGCTATTCCGAATTTCGGCCCTTTGTTGTTGGAATACGTTGAATGTATCTAACTTGCTTGCAATGTCATCCAACTGATCGCTGTATACTCCCCTACACGAGCCCGAACTCCCAACTGAAGGCGATGCCGTACCCGATCTTGATTTTTGAGCGCGCCTTTTGCGGCATCTATTCCGTATTCAAGCCGGTTTGCCGAATCATCCAAAAAGTCCTCCAACTCTTGATCTCGTGCATCAGATTGGGCTTGGGACGAGGGTGTCCTTGACCTTTTGGAAGACGTGTTAGTTTCGCTACCACTGGGGATATTCGCACACTTAGGATGGAACTTACAAATCTCCCAACAATGCATGAAACGGGAGTCGCTCCCACATTTGTTTTGAATATAACCAATGCATTTGTCACAAAGTCGGCTTCGGTTTCACCACTTTTTGGGTTTTGCTTTGCTTTATTTAAAAAAACACTAAATTTGGTAAGTTGCCCGCTTATCTCGGTCCACTTCGAGGATAAGCTATCGTTTTCACGATAAACCTCCCTTTCCATTTCTTCATGGAATGCTTTACTAATCGCTTCCCACAAATGGCTTCTATGTTGAGAATTTCCTATTTTAATCAAAACAAAATTTAATATATTACAAAGTTATATAAAAAAAAACCATAAATATTAAAATAAGGGCTACAAAATATTTAAAAATATCTAAAGTTGGATGTTGAGATTGTTGAAGCCAAGCCCTCGCCAATGCAAGTTCTTCATTAACGACCCATCTTTGTTGTTTTCGTTTGGCGGTTTCAAGTGCTTTCTGGGCCTCGGTTTTTTTCTTGTGACTTCTCTTTTTGATGGGTTTGGATGCGGAAGGACCATCGATGGGGGGTTGAGTTTCGGGGACGGTTTCGGTTTGGGAAAGGTTGATATAGGTAGGTGAAAGGTTGATGGGCGTTTGTGAAAACGGGCTAGGTATAGAATCGTCGGTGTGAGGGAAGTTAGTATACACACGATTCGAGAGATACGATGCGTAACCCGCCACATCGGGCATAGTAGAGTGTATTAAAAATGGACGAGGCATTAGACGATTGGGTGGTGGGCTAGGATTTTCTTGGAATGCCCACGGGTTGTTTGGGTCAAAAGCACGATTATGAGGATTCATTTTTCATATTGTAGAATGAGAATAGAGATGATTATAGAAGAGGTGGAGTGTATTGTAGTTGGATGTGGTAAAAAAAGAATAGAAGTGTGAGTTTTATAGTGAAAAAATAATTTTTTTTACACATAGCCATTGGCCGGCCAACGGCTAGTTTGGTTTGACTCGTTTCGGCTAATTTATGCAATCTAGTTACATAAACCGTACCGAACGCGTATATGCATAACGGGTAACCGAATGAGTCATGTACAAGTTCCATAAGTTATTATGCTTAAAATATGTTGTGATATCAGTAGGATATCTTCAATTATGCCCCAAACGAATTTAAAATCAATTTAAGCCCCGTAGGGGTATTTTGGTCATTTTAAAGTTTATAAAAGAGGTTTAATAGCAAACTCAGGTTCTGGTCTAAAATATTCAGTAAAAATATTTATTTTATCAAGTCACATCAGTAAGATATCATACATATGTGAGGTTTATCATTTATGGCCAAACTATGCACCGTAGGGGCATTTTGGTCATTTCACATATGCTTTTAAGGTCAAATTTGGAAGTCTGAGTTCAAGACTTATACTTACTATTAAAGTATGAAAATTTATTTATAAAATCAGTAGGTAACAAGTCTTAGGCGTTAAATATGGTTTTAAACCATACTATGCGCCTAATTAGCGTAAAAGTCGGTAATTG
This sequence comes from Helianthus tuberosus, assembly GCA_030545235.1. Lineage (NCBI taxonomy): Eukaryota > Viridiplantae > Streptophyta > Magnoliopsida > Asterales > Asteraceae > Helianthus > Helianthus tuberosus. The sequence goes on along the minus strand of CM060382.1, from coordinate 37,568,890 downwards.
ACGTTATTCAAGATGTTTATAAAATTCTGAAGTTTTGATCAGTCCTTAATGCTTAAATTATTTTATTTAATATATAACATCAGTAGGAAAAGGTTCGGTATGTAAATGATATGTAAAACTCATTTTATTAATGAAAATGGCATTATCGTCAATTACCGAATTTACACAAGAACTCTATGTTATGGTCAGTATAAAATCTGACCAAAAATTCCAAAAATCCCTAAAAATTATATCATAACAGTGGGTAGAAAGTTTGGCGTCAAAAATTGGTTTAATATGATTTATGCTAAAAATGCAATTTAATTAACAAAAAGTTCTGTTTTACGATATCTTGCATAACTTTTATTTGAGACCAGAAACTGATATCAAATTTTTTATAACATATATATATATATATATATATATATATATATATATATCAGTAATAAAGCTAACATATAATATGGTCACAAAGGAACTCTAAGGCATAACTAAACTAAGCTAATTCGGGTCAGAACTGAAAGTCAAAACAAAAGTCTACTTTTGCGACTTTTGGTTGCGAACCGAGCCTAATACTCAGAATTGTCGGGTTGAACACGTCTAAACATGTTCTTATTTTATTTACCAAATTATTTAAGTGATAAAACGTATTCTATAGCTTCTACATTATCAGTTATGAATTATTTTATAAAAACTGACTCATTTGACTTTTCTGTTCATAACTTTGACCCGACAATTGACTAAGTAAACGTGATAATTAGGAGGTGCCCTTTTGAGGGATTATCACCTACTTAATTACCAACACATAGCCATTTTCAATTTCGAATAATGGCAGGACCGTTAGTGATTAATCACAAAGTCAAAGTATCATTACGATACCGTTGACTTTCGGTCATTAAGCTAAATAAAACTTAACTACAGGAGCTAAAAACGCTTACAAGGGTCCTTAGCACGAAGATTAAACTTAAGAGAGCTTCCTTAATGCTTAGGATGCTCTAGAGAATGCTCCAAAGCTTGAGCAATTGTGAGAGTATGAAAATTTGAATTGTGCAAGTGAGAATGCTGCCCAATGCACCTATTTATAGCAAATGTGAGCATCTCCAGATCATCCCAGGTGTTTAGTGTTGTATTTAGATGATAACAAGTGTCCTAGGTGGTATTGGAAACCAGCAAACAGTCCATTGTTTCGAGATATATGTGTTTAAAGCTGAAAATGGTGAAGAAATTGCAGAGACCTGCACCTGTGCATGCTGGCTGTGAAAATTAGGCTCGCGTCGCGCGACGGCAGGGGTGTGTTGGTGTCGCGCAGCGCGACCCCTAGGGGGACCAGCACATCAAGTTTCAAACTTGGCAAGAATGGCCCTTGAACCTTTTAAAACATAATAACTTCTATTTTAAGCACTTTTAACCCATAAAGTTTATATTTGGATGATCTTTAGGATATAATCAACACCGTTAGGTCCGGTTTCGTTAATCGATAACCGAAAACACTAGTTTCACCGTGTTGACGCTTTTAACCCTTATTTACGAAAATTAACGTATTTAATATCAAACGATGTCGAAACCTCGTGAATTTTTCGTCACTTGTTCTTGAGAGTATAATTAATCGTTACAAAGCCCCGAGTTCGTTAAAAGGTCACTCAGAGGTAGAATTTAACATGTTGACACGTTTAACCCTCGCGTCTTGTAAACTTCCACTTTCTTTCACAAACGGCTTCATACGTTTCACAATTTATTCGTTTAAGAGTATAATCATCGTGTAGGGTTTTAGAAAGGCATAGTTTTCAAATGTTGACACTTTGGATCCTTCTACACACATACTTTCTTTGTTTGTCAACTTTAGTCCCTCAAAATCAATTCATTACACGTTTAGAGTTCATGACACGTGTCTTTATTATATTGGACATGATTTTGCGAGGTGTTACATGTTCGTATTTCCGTTTCTGATATTCTGATTTCGTGTTTCGTGTCGCTGATAGTCAGAATACATTTCTGTTTATTTTACTTATTATTTTCTTAATATACTAAGTACTTTAATTCTATAACCTTGATCCTCCAACTCCAACTCACACTTTCGTTTGCCCTGTAGGGTAACCTCGGCATTCCTGTACTAGTCCCATCATAACCTCGGCATTCCTGTACTACGTTCATCTACTCCTGCCAAAACTACGCTCACTGGGATTCTAGCTCAAAATTAGCAAAACTGTGAGTATACTTGAATCCCTTTCCAGTTTTACACTTTGGGGTGCAACATGTTTATCTATCAAACTTACACAACTACACTTACATGTTTATACAAATGCACAAACAATTCTTATACATGTGGGCACACGTTATACTTGAAACTTTAATCTGGGTTTGTACGTTTTGTGTTGAACTTGTCATTAACTTCGTACGAGCCTACCCTTAACATGTATAACGCTATAGGAGTAACGCACCGCCTGTGAACGTTGGGTTATGTTAAGATTTTCTTGCGTTAAACTTGGTTTGACTTGTTTGTTCACATGCCAGTTTATTGTTGATCTTGAATGACTAGCTTGCTATACGAATTTTGTAGAGTATCATAATTACTCTACAAATGATCTTGTATGGTAATTTTAATCTCGTAATTTTGGTTTGACTTGTTTGTTCACATAATTTTGTAGAGTATCATAATTACTCTACAAATGATTTTGTATGGTCATTTTAATCTCGTAAGATAATTTTGATCTTGTAGGGTAATTTTGTAGAGTATCATAATTACTCTACAAGTGTATCAAAATTACTCAGCAAGTTTCAAAATTACCATACAAGAACATTTTACAAAATTATCCTACAAGATCAAAATTGCCCTACAAAAACATTTTACAAAATTATCCTACAAGATCAAAACTACCTACGAGCAAATATTGTTATGAAAATGCCACGCGTTTATTTTTTTTGCTTTTTCATGCTTTTCGTACGTTTTGTACGATAAGGCTGTTTGTATGTGAACTTTTTTTTGAACGACAAGGAACGAAGTGCCAACCACCGTGACACCGGGCACTGTGACCAAGGTCGACTACTCGACTGCCGCCAGCCCCTTGGCTCTCCCAGATGCGCGGAAACCCGACCTCCACCCGCTCGAAGGCACGATAGTGGAATAATCGGTAAAACCTTGCCTCACATTTAAGACGAACCTGCGTCACCCGTATTCGCCCTTCACCTGGATGTTGCAGAAAATAATAGAGAGATTGGGAGTCGAACCTCTCACAAGTAACATCAAGTCTTTCCCCAACCACTCCACCACTTTCTTATTAGCGTGTAGAACTTAACTCTTAATTTACAGGGTGATGAATCCTGATGTGGTCCTCCGGATGAATTATTCTACTCAAGTGTGTACAAAAAACATAGGGTCCTACAAATGACTCCAACGCGTCTTAATAAATGAATCAAAAGAAAATTAAAAAGTCTATGATTCTTGCCTTCTTGGCAATGCATGGTCTCTAATTAGTGACGACTTCACCAGAGTTGATGTGAAAGATTTAAATGACACCTTTCTTAATTAAACAACATGTATTGCTTCGAAACAATCTATAAAGAAGTTTCCTGTTTTGTAATTGTTTGCATTTCCAAGTTCTTACTATTATGTCTTATTCTCCTTCTCCTCTTCCTTTTACTTCTCCTCTTCCTGGCTATTTATATGATAAAGTAGATGATGTTTATACTCTAGATTCTTCTTCTAAAGCTCCTATTGGGCACATTGTTGGTATTACGGTTGGTGTTTTTGTATTGTTAGTTGGTAAGTTGGATCGTACCGTCAAGTAAAAAAATATAGAGGGAACCATACTCATTGAGATATGTATTAATATATAATTTTAAGTAATGAATTTACATCGAGATAGATGGTAAACGGGCAACAAGCTGCGCCGCTACCCTTTTTTGAATAGCAAAACTAAGTCTTTTAAAAATTACGTCCATAGATCTCGGGTCATTACATTACTATAAAGTATTTATAATTTAGTGATATCTCATTGATCTATGCAGTATGTTGTCTGATCATATCAAATGCAATCTGTACGGAAAAGAAGGCGGAGGAATTAGAGAATGATGACTCTCGGTTTAATTCCCTGGCCATGGTCCAGTTCCTTGATGACATTGAAAAGGAAAAGCCCACCCGGTTCACCTATCAACAACTAAGAATAGCTACAGATAACTTCAGCATCATGCTAGGTTCAGGGGGCTTCGGGACAGTTTACAAGGGAATCATTAGCAACAACAAGTCTGTAGCTGTGAAAGTGCTAAATGGAGCCTCTAACAAGCGAATAGAGGAACAATTCATGGCAGAAGTAAGTACTATGGGAAGAACCCATCACTTTAATCTTGTTAGACTTTATGGGTTTTGCTTTGAATCCAGTTTAATAGCTCTTGTATACGAGTTCATGGTTAACGGCTCGTTGGATAATCACTTGTTTAAAGCGAACAAAGGAGATATGCTGGGGTTTGACAAGCTTCATGAAATTGCGGTGGGAACCGCGAGAGGCATCGCGTACTTGCATGAAGATTGTGCTCAAAGAATAGTTCACTATGATATTAAACCAGGAAATATACTCTTGGATTCAAATTTTTGTGCAAAAGTAGCCGATTTTGGTTTGGCCAAACTTTGCAATAGGGATAAGACCCATATAACTATGACAGCAGGACGAGGTACCCCAGGCTACGCAGCTCCTGAGCTCTGGATGCCTCATCCCATTACACATAAATGTGATGTTTATAGTTTCGGGATGCTACTTTTTGAGATCATTGGGAGAAGGAGAAACATGGACGTGTCTCTAGGTGAGAGCCAACAATGGTTCCCGATTTGGGCATGGGGCAAATATGAAAAAAAACAATTGAAAGATTTGATGATAGTTTGTGGGATTGAAGAGAAGGATCAAGAAGTGGTGGAGAGGATGCTAAAGGTGGCTCTTTGTTGTGTTCAATATAGGCCCGAGGCTAGGCCGGTGATGAGCATCATCGTTAGGATGTTGGAAGGTGTGTTAGAGGTCCCTGAGCCTTTAAATCCTTTTACATATTTGTTTTCAGGGGCTGATGAACCTAATGATTCTTTGGCTCGAATGGCGTGGAATGTGGGTGGTTCAGACTGGTCTTCGTCTGAAGTTGTAACAAGATCGGTTGGAGTCATGGAGACACCACTTATGAAGAAATATGAGATTACAATGGCATCCAAATAAACCCTGTGAAACAACAGCAAAACATCATATATTGTTTTGAAAATATTAATGTTTCTCATGGGTAAGTTGTATTTAGGATTGTAAGTGCAGTGCAAACTACTCTCTATTTGAATATATTATATTTTCTTTCGGATGATAAAGTATCAGTAGCATTTTTGGAGTTTCTGTGCAGTTTACATCTAGTTACACTTAACAAGTTAACATGAATCCGAGCGGTGCGGCAGGATGTTGATTACAAATGTATTTGGTATCACTATATCATATACTAAAAGTTTTACGTTTTTATAATTTCTTTTAAAAATTTTATAATTTCTTGATTAGACTATAATATATTACGTTCACACAAATTGTACACAATTCATAAAAAAAATACCAAAATGATATCATAGTACATTCATCCCCGCATCTCGCACAATAATATCTTGTAGGGGAGTTCATCGGCTTGGTTTTAATCGGTTCCGATTTGGTAATCGATCAAAACTGAATATTGAACACCCCTACGACTAGGCATTAGACTTGCATTGATGAAGTGCGTTGTGAAGTCATTTTATGATTCTATGACGTAGAAAGATTTCTCTATAGATGTTTTACGACTACGTTCAACAGAGGCTACGAACGCTCCCTTCTCTCCTCCTTGTCGACGCCCTTGTATACAGACATCCTATCCCTCCCTCTCTGCTCTACATCTGCTACACATCATTCACATCGGTCTACAGACCACTACAAATGGCCGGGTTGTGGACGGCCTAACAACGTATCTTAAAGTATAATTAACAGTATACCCCTATGGTTCATTTTCATTTTTATTCAATGTAAATGTAATATTGTGATAAACAATAATCAATTTGTATATCATTCCAATGAAAGGTAAAGAGTTGATAAATATGCATCTCAACAACACAAACAAAAATTGTTAAAATACAGAAAACATGTAATCTAACTTCTAATAAAGGATTCCAAAGAATGCCACGTAGCAATACCATATCCTCCTTCAAACAATTTAATAACTAAAAAAAAAATGTTCAGAAGTAACCTTGCCTGGTCCTTCATGCAAATGGAAATCAAGCATAACCATTGTCAATGGTTTGAAGCGATGAACGGTTAAATACTTGCAGAATTGGCGGTTAAAGACGAACCAATGTTTTCTGTTTGCATACATAGTTACATACATGTATTTCTAACCTTTTTCTATTCTATTTTCTTCACCTTTTGCCAGATTCTGTTTCGTAGTTCTTAAGCTAACTATTGTAGTCATGTGACTTGGTTAGTGTTTTGGAGTTTTCCCTCAAAATCATAGGGTTTATGTTCTTTGTTTGTTTACGTAATGCAAGTTTGTATACTACCTTGTACAAAGACTACAAACAATTCAATCAAGTGATGAGGCCATGTTAATGTAATAGAGTCACCACAACTGATGGAGTTAAGATCTTGATGGACCGCCAAATTATACTAGCATCTTTCCAAGAACAATATTAATATCTCGTCATTGCAATCATTTTTTAACAAAGAGGTAAATTTATGTCACATTTGATCTTATAGATTGATTTAGGTATTACGCTGAATCGGGCTGTGGGTTAGGTTGATTGGGGACGACTGCAGGTGTCAGATGTTGGTGGTTGCCGCCGATTGGAGTGGAGAAAATAAGGGAGAAGAGGAAGCTTGGTGGGTAAGGTATGTTATCTAAAATTTGATGTTTTAAACATGTCGTGAATTAGAACAAGTAGGTTTTTAATATATATGTGCTTATATATATATTTGTTTATAAAGACGAGCATTATTGTTTGATTCGTACACAGCGCGGTGGGGAAATCCTAGTTTAAAAAATCAATTAGTAAATAAGAAGTGGAATACTATTTACTAGTTATGATTAAAAATGTGTAAATTGTATCTGAACTGCAAACAAGTATTCAAGTATAACATCTGTTTTCGTATACATGCAAAAGAAAACACTAACTTATGTTAACAACACAAGAAACAACACCAATTTAAATGTTTATATGGTTAAAATTCTCAATATCCTGCAGTATCTCAAGCTTATGTGTGTCATCATCACCTAGAAACTCAGATCTTAACTTCATAAGTAACCGCCCTAAATAGTTGAGACCTTCACCATCACGGCCCCTGCCCTAGAAGAGATCATGAGGCGAAGCTTCGACCAATATACAACCCGATGTTGATAAAAGCATTGAATTCAAGTGTGGGTAAATTGAGAATTTGCATTTTAATGCTTTATACATCACCTCTATTTTCATGCTTTCCCAATCAGCCCTTACCTGCATGCCCAATGTGTTCTATTAGTTGACTTTTTGTTATCCACTAATAGTGTTCTTATGAAAATGTCGAAAGAAAACTCGTATAACATCTTTAAGTGAATTGTATACCATATCTGGGTGCTCCCTTTGTGTTCTCCTTCCCATCTGCGCCGCTTCTTCAGGACTTTCGGCTGAACGTATTGCTTCAATGTAACTTCTTGCATTAGGATTGCATGACCCCACAAACTTTTGTGCCTGCATTTTGGGGAAATTATATCTCAGATCGCATCATATGGATCATAACTAGAGTCTAGATGTTTTGACTTGTTACCCAAACTGTATGACCCGCCCATTTTACCTCTCATCATAATGTGGGAAGCTACAACCAGTTCAAAAAATCACCTGATAATAGTGCTGTACACTTGACCAAGTGACATAGTCACCATTCTCATCAGGTAATCTGATTGGATGAGATGAAAAGTTGGAGAAACTCCCGTATGGGTCCCATGTCTTGTAGAAGAATATGATTGGTGAATCATAAGGAGATAAAGACGGATCAATGGCTGAAGTTTCATCAACCGATGGAATCACAGGCGTCATATCAGGAATAGGTTGCAGATAACCACTTATAAGCGCATCAGATCCTATCTGCCATTGTAGTCAACATGTTAACATTCAACGTGAACAATTAGATTTTTGAATGTATACTTTATAATTATAACTTATTGATCAAGTATATTTTTTACGAACCTGCTCATAAGAAACATCAATCAACTCCAAAGCCTGTGTCATTTCAACCATTCCAAGTTCCCCAACCGGAGAAGGGGCGTTCTTTCCACCGATTATTTTAGGAGCAACAAAAGCATGCACCTGCATAAACAAACCATGTATTTTTCGGTGGCATATGGCCGGTTTGCAATCAGAAACACAAACACAAACAGACCTTATGTATGACACCAGCTGAAATAGCGGATGCAGATAATGCCCCGCCACATTCCCATAGAATTGAAAGATATCCAAGATCATAAACCTAATCCACAACATCTTTGGGATTCAGGCTATCAAACTCCACTACTTCAACACCTTTTGATGCAAGAAACTTCTGGAAACTTCGTCTTGCACCTCTCTGAGTGGCGACTATTGTCGGTACTTCTTTGACATCCCAAAGATTTGCAACCTCATGAAGATCAAGAGTTTGTGACATGACAATTCTCATAGGTAAATGTCCACCTGATCCATGTCTTGGAGTAAACTGTGGATCTGTATTTACATATGAAGCAAGGTTCAGTAAAAAAAAAATCCATAGTCTGCAGAAATTATACAGTTAGCAGACAATAAAGACATAAAGTTGCATACTATCTTTGCGTACGGTACTTCCTCCGACAATAACTGCATCACTTCTACCGCGTAACTCAAAAACATGAGATCTTGATTTTTTGCTACTTATCCATGTTGAGTGCCCACTAGTAGCAGCTATTTTTCCTATCAAAATATGAAATAATCAACGGATACTTTTAGCTTAAGATAAAATTCAATATAATTATAAGTGCATCATGATACTAACCATCAAGGGTCATTGCATACTTGAGAACAGAGAATGGGACTCGACAAGCTGATCTATATAGCAAAGGAGCATTGACAACGAGACACGATTTTAGAGCGTCCTAGAAAAATATTAAATATCGTTAACTAACAGATGCATACTAAAATATCATATGTTTCAACCCGAACCAGTACCGGGATGGAGATACTTGGTATATCTTCCCCAAGAACATCAACCTGCAGTCCTTGAGTTCTTAATGTTTGAATAGCTTTTCCCCGAAGATGTTGTAAAGGATGTCTGATCCCGACAACAACTCTAGTGATTCCTGCCTAAGGATAAAGCCTCAGTTGCATGTACATTTGAAATCAATTTTCTCATTAAATTAAATTCATTTGATGATAAAAATATTCCACACAAACCTATTATTATTCTATGCAGTTAAATATCGGTGTCAAATATCGGTCAGAATACCGGTACCGATATTATCAGCCATATTGACCAATATTTGTCGATATTTGACCGATATAATTATAACTAATATATCACCGATATTTACTGATATCTCACCGATATTTGACCAATATAACCCATATATCACTGAATTATTAGTGTTAAATTGTCATATATATAAATTCTGCATTATATTAAAATTACTGATATCTCATCGAGATAACCTATATCTCAAATATCGGTCCTTGACCGATATCTGATATTTTACCGCATTAACTACATAGTTATTATTATTCAAATAAATAAAGTAATCAAGCAAACGCAAAAACCTTTATAAAAGCAGAAACAGCAGTAAAATCGCTATGACAGTCTCCAGGTTCCATATTAACATACGCAGTGGCGCCACGGCAGTACTCTCCGGCGGCCTCCACCGCCTGAACCTCCGCCGGCTTCGTACCTTGCGCGTAAAGGTAACCTTCGCCGACGACGTTTCTGGCGGTTGCTATGACGCAACCGAAGTTAGGGTGTGGCGAGGTGAAACAGGCGGACTTATCAGATAAATCGGCTGCGCGTTTGACGTAGGAGGCGTCGAGCGCGTGGTGATTGTATTGGTTGTAGGTGCAGTTGATGATGGAGGTTGGGTGGCGTGTGAATGGGGGAGTGAACCACATTGCCGTCGTCATGGCGGATTAGAGGTTCTGTGGCGATCGGAGGGGAATGTCATGAAGCGTCATGCCCTTTAAAAAGTTCATTTATAGATTTGTGTTTATTTTTTATGGTTTTAACGGTTAAAATGTCATGAATCATGTTTTTTAAAAAGTTTAACTACATATTTATGTTTATATTTTAGGGTTTTCTAACGGGTGAAATGTCATGAATCATGCCTTTTAAAAAGTTTAATTTAGTATTTATGTTTATATTTTAGGATTTTTTTTAACAATTAGATATAAAACTACTTTATTTTGAATCCAACTTATGAAAATTATGCCGAGATATATAAAAATAATAAACAAAACTAGGCATTGTTTTTTCTAATGTTAAATTAGGTTATGACAAATTCAAATAATTAAATTAGGTTAAACTAGGGTTTTGACCCGCCGCGCGTTGCGGTGGCGTCGAACCTTAGAAAACTATTATGGTTCACATCTTTTAAACATCTAGGATTTAATTTGATGACCCATTTTATTCATGTGAACATATTGACTTTCTCTTGCTTTAAATCTCCGGTCAATTTCCAAGTCTCGCCCCAAATGAATTAACATATCCAAAACACCGAAATAACCTAAAGTTCCATTGCCAAATTATGAAATTAGAGATGCCGGCAAATACGGAGATGTTTCTCTCTCTAAAAACCCTGTTCTCTGTGTACAAAACCAGACCTTAATAGGTCCCGCAAATGGTTGTCGGCTAAAAAGAGATATAGAGAAGATCGCACAGGTCCGCCGCCGCTATGGGTGGCCGGAAAGCCGACCACAACATCAAGACGACACCCTTTTGCTTTGTTTCTCTCTAGAAACCCCACCGTCGTTTCTCAAAACATTTAATATTGAAACCACCTAAGAGGAGATGAATCCTAAAATAGAGGACAACTGTAGAAGAGAGGGACACCTCAGAAGCCACGTGTACCCAACACAAAACTTTACAAAACCCTTAACATAAAGTACAAGCTAAAGAAACAAATAATACTAATGGAGCATGAAGTACAAATACCATAAACTTACATATCTTTTAAATTATAGTATAAAAATAAAGCCATTTGTACAAGCAATAAAGCACATAATATAATACTTTTAATGCATAAAATACTAATAAAGCCTAGAATACAACACTAACTTGCATAGAAGTGTTACAAAATAATAGTATGAGTAAACTGCCATTTTGGTCCCTGTGGTTTGGGCACTTTTGCCACTTTAGTCCAAATCTCAAACTTTTTAAATATGGGTCCTTGTGGTTTCACTTTTATTGCCATTTTGGTCCAAATCTCAAATCAGGTCAGATTTAAAAAAAAACCTGATTTTTGTCCCTTTCCTCAGGGGCATTTTGGTCATTATACTTTTATTATAACTAATTATTAATTATTAATTATTAATTAAAAATAAATATATAACTAAACCCCTCTCTCTCATACACATCCCCTCTCTCTATCTAACTATCTCTCTCTCTCAGTTCTCTCCTCAACCAAACCCCCACCCCTGCTACCTCTGTGATAGCCACCAACACCACCAAATTTGTCGCCGCCACCACTAAATCCCAACCCCACCACCACTGTGACAGCAACCACCTCCATCTGAACCCCGACCACCACCACAGGTTAGATTTAACATTGCACTTCAAACCTTGCAGAAACGGAAGCATAGAAGTCACAGAACCCGCTCTCAATGGCGAAACACCAAACACACCTAAACCGCTACACGCGTCGCCTAATCCACTACACGAGCCGCCAAGTGCGGTTGTTGGGTTAAGTAACGAGATTAATCCGTTGACGAGTGGAGAATGATTGGAAGTACGATCAGCGCCGAAAAAGTCACGCGCGAGCGTGGTGAAGGTAGTGGATTTTCCGGTGGCGGAAACTAGGGTTCCGACGATGTAGTCGGAGTATGAAAGGGTGAATCGGATCGCCATGAATGCAAGTGTGGTTATACGGATGAAGATTTGGAGAATTTGTTGTTCGTTGATGAAGTTATGTGGTGATAAGAAGCTTATAAAGCAAGTGATCTCATTGGATTGAAGGTTTAAATTAGAAGAAAAGGTGAAGGATTGGGGAATGATGATGAAATTAGGTAGCTGAATTGGATGATGACCTGAGTTTTTTTTTTCTCCGGTAAGCGGCGGAGATGACTCAGGGGACGGTGGAGAGAGAGAGGTGCAGAATTAAAATGACCAAAATGCCCTGAACAAAAAGATAAAACAATCAGGTTGCAACAGTCAAAATAGGGGGTTTTGGATTTTGGACTAAAATGGCAATAAAAGTGAAACCACAGGGAGCCAGATTTAAAAAGTTTGAGATTTGGACTAAAATGGCACAAGTGCCCAAACCATAGGGACCAAAATGGCAGTTTACTCTAATAGTATATAATGTATCTTTACTACCTTATAAAGCATCAAATATGGGTAAAATTGTAATTTACTCTTTGCTTTAAAACACTTGGTATTAATTTTGCTGCGTATAGTACAAGTGTTCTATACGATAGCTTATAATTTATCTACGAGCCAAACTCGAACTTTAGAAACAAAGCTCGAGCTTGAGCTTTCGTAAGTTAAATTAAACGAGCTCGGGCTCGGCTCGTTTGCACCCCTTGTGACACCCGTCACATCGCACGGACAACCCAACTCATAAATTATATAACAAAATTAGGTTATTAAGTATTTACTTCTTCTAACATTACCTTCAGGTGTATTTTCTATAGTTTACCCTTTTGGTTGTAAAGTAAAAGAAATATGGATGGGATTAGAGGTGCACAAAATCGGGTTTTATTAACTGGTTTCAAGTATGTATCTGGGTACGGGCATGACCGGGTATGCAAAAATCGAGTATTGACCATAAGCGGGGCAGCGGGCCGGGTTCAGGTATTGACTTGAAAAACGATACATCGTGTCACCGGTTCCGGGTAGGGTATGAAACCGGGCACCCTATACCTGAATATTTTACTACACTATATTCGGGTATACAAAAACTTTATTTTTATAAGGGATTGATCGTCTTTTTTTTTTTTTGCTCCGAGTTCATTTTTTTACTGAAGACTCAAAACCAGTTTGTCCGACCTGGTTAGAGTAGAGCTTCAGATGACCTAGCAAAGAACCTGCAAGATCACAAGGAAACGAGCACACCGTTAGCCTCGTCACAGGGAGGGGGGCCTCTCTGTGACCAAGCTCGGGCGTGAGAATAAGTATTTGTGAGGAGGAAGTAGGTCAGGGAGAGAGAGAGAGAGAGAGAGGAGAGTTTAGAGAGAGAAAGTAGCGATTACCCCTTTTTGGAGGCCTAAGTGTGGTATTTATAGTCTTTGGGTATGCTGACGTGGCGAGTTAGTTAGAGTCGGACCAGTCACTGTCATGGCAGTTATGGCTGTAGGGCCCAGTTAGTTATGGCGTACCAGTGTATTTGATCGTTCCGTTTATAGCATGAGGTGCGATCCGACCTTGATGTGCTATAGCTTGGCTCTATGTTGGCAATGATTCGGTCCGACTAAGGACGTATCCTCATCAAGTCCCCCTAGTTCGTAGCGTTTCCTAGGTAAAAGCTTCGAACTATAACGGCGAAATTTTGGCGGGCTGATCCCCTGATTTGTCGTTTTGTTGATTTTTTTTTGAATTTTAAATTTTTTAGGCGGTGACATTTGCTGGGTAACCGACGGTTGCTTTATCTTTTCCTCTGACGTGACGTTTGATGTGCGTCAGTTATCATGACGTGTCGCCTTCTCATTGGCCACTGTGAGGCGGTGTATATCCTTATAAAAGGGGGCGAAAAAGTAACTTTTGTTTTTACTTTTTTTTACTTCATCTTTCCCATTCTTTCCTCTGAGACGAAGCTGTTCATAAACAGGTTAGCACCTTTCTTTTTAACATGGCGAACAAGAGCAATCTTTCTGGTTGTTTCAATATTTTGAATAGGAATGGTTTACAGTGGTACATAGATAAATATGCAATTCCTGCATCATTACACCCCGTTCTCCCTGAAAAGAATACGCCAATCTATCCTTTTCCCCCGGGGAAAATAGGGATTTATACACGTTTGTTCGACTACTGTAATTACCGTCTTCCTTTGACGAGGTTTCTGATCGACGTACTGTTGTTTCACGAAGTTCATATTTCTCAAATGAACCCCTTCGGCCTTGCCCAGGTGTGTCATTTTGAGTTGTCCTGTCGTGGTCTGGGATCCGACCCGGACTTGGATGGGTTCCTGGCTTTCTACAAGTTGAATCGGTCCGTTAGTTGGTACACCTTCGAGGTTAGGGACAAGAATTCTTCTTGTTACTCATGGATTACTACCAGCTTAAAGGATTGGAAAGACTGCTTCTTCTGGGTCGATGACCGATGCATTCCGTCCGAGATGACATGGAGATTAAAAAGGTCGCGCCTCCCACCACCTCTTCCTGAAGATTTTGAGTATAATAGAGATCTATATGCGAATCTGATCAAGGAAGCAGGACGTGTGCAGAAGCTTCCGGAACACATTCTTGTCATGGGGCGGATCAGCACGATGTGGAGCGAACCGGAGTGGTATCCCACCCTTCGGTGGAATAAAAAGGGTTAGTTGTGTTTTTAAAACTTGATACGGCGCTCCTTGCATTCATAGCTTGTTTTACTATGAGTCTTTCGTTTTTTTATATGCACCGAACTATAGATATTACTTGTTGTTTGCTTTTTGTGCAGTTATGGGTTTAAAGGATGCTTTGAGATTGAAATCTTTTGATTCCAAAGAGCTTGATGTAAGGGCCACCAGGACGCCGCAGGGAGATCCTCCATACCTAAGCGTCGTACAAGCGAACCTACATCCAATTCGGGAGCCGGTAGCTTCGGACGCCCAGGGAGGTTCGGCCGGTCAAGGCGATTCGGGTTCAGCTCCTGAAGCACAAGTATTAAATATTTCTTCAGTCCAGGGAGCGACGGTGGCTGGTGGTGATAAAGGCAAAGGGACCAGCTCGAGCGGAACAAAAGGATCTGATTCCAAGTTTGTTATCGAAGATGAAGGAGTACATGTTTCTGTAGAAGACGGAGGAGTTCATGCCGAATGGGGCGAAGAAGGTGATGATGGTGATGATGAAGAACACCCTCAAGTTAGTTTGAAAAGAAAACGGGCTACTTCTAAATCCGGTCCGAAAGTAAAACAGATGAAGACGAAGATGGATTTTAAAACCATCACCTTGGATGATGATGAGGAAGAGCAAACCACCGACTTCTCTACTGCTGGGGGTTTGTTGGCGAATTTGGACGCCCATCTCCACGGTGGTCGTACCCCAAGGGATCATCCGGTCAATATCTCGACGAGCCCATTATCTTTTGGGGGGCCATCTACGAAGATTTTTGCAAGCATTCCTATGCCCGAGCCCTTGTCCTTCAAAAAAATTGAACCATCTGTAGGTCCACCCGGAGGATCGAGTAACCTTTATTCCCTGTTTTCCGACAAACCCGAAAGTGCGGAATCCAAACGGGTAAGTTAAACCAAGTGACGAACACGTAAAACACAAGATTCACCGATTAACACTCCATTGTATTAACTCGTATGAAACCGTTACAAAGCAATGTTTACAAGATAAACCTATAAACTCTCAGTTGTGTGTGTGTGTTTACAGTGTTCGCTCTCAAATCTATTCAGATTTTTCTGACTGTGTTATGTCTGTTTGCTGTGTTTATATAGTAACACACATGACGAAATCAAGTCCCAGACGAAAACCCACTGACGAAATCCAAGAACTGGACGAAATCACAGTGATTTCGTCCCATAGTGTTTTTGTCTCTTTTGGTTTTCACCAAAAGGGTTTTCACCAATAAGTGTTTTCATCACATGTGGCTTTGACGAAATCACATGTGATTTCGTCATACATGTTGGGCTTGGATATTGGGCTTTGACATTTTGGGCCAGATAACAAACATACAACTAATAAACAATACTAAATGCATACTGCACACACGCAGTAGCAATTACACAAACGTTACAAAGTAAATCGCATACCGAGTCAAGACAGGAGGATGTCTTGACTACGGCCTTCACTTCGTAGCCGAGTTGAACCGAGCCGAGCCGTATCCACATAATATGTATCAACAAACTCCCCCTTGGATGCTGCTCTCGAGGTTCGTAATCTCGTTCACCATCTCTTGATGGTTCATTCATTCTTGTCGTAGGATCTTCAAAGTCTTCACGCGTCGTAAGTAGAAAGTGTATCAACAAACTCCCTTTTCATTTAGGTAGTGTATCAATAAACTCCCCCTTTGATTATGCTCGTGAATCTTTTGATTTTCGTTACTTGAGATCCTTGTGGTGTTGATGATTGATCAGCGGCAACTCGATCATCTTTATCATTTGAGTGCCTTCACGTCGTGTCTTCATTCCAAAGCTTATCATCGAACATGTTCTCCTCGCCTTTAGCATCTGCACATGCAAGAAATCTAAACGCGTAATGAGAACAACTGCTTGGAATATAGTTAACATAAAACAAATGACACACAGGTGACCAATTCTTATTCAACTACCGTCCGACAGTTAGTTTGAAAAGTTAACAGATTTTTCAATTTTGATTATTAACTTTCAAAACTTGCAAACTCTGACCATTTATGAAGATTCAGTCGTTTTGGTTTTCATTCAGATTTCAGGCAATGAAGACTTGAGTTCCAACATCGGTTAATCAAAACTAAAGCAGAAATAAAATCTTTTTGACTTTTATAAAGTTTAAATTAAAACACACCTAAAATCTTTTTGGCATTTTGAATATTTCAAACTTAAAGACTGAAAGCAGTAAATAAATATATACAGAGTTGTAGAAACTAAGAAAGGTAAATATATACAAACATTCTTTTTGCGAGTTTCGAGGGTAAGAGAATCATATCAATGTACGGTCATGCCAAAACGCTATTGTTGTTCTTTTTGTTAACAATTTGATAAACATCCTATAACGATTATCGGTATTGTTATCCACATAAGCTCAACTTATCATATGTAATCATGGCGAGGGGATACGTTAAGGTATGATTTATACTTACCGACCGGTGTTCATCCACATCACGACACATTCCCGTATCAAGGTATGCACGAGGATTCATCTTACTGGTGAGTATACCATTTATCATCTGTTTTGCCGTATATGAAAATGTGAGAAACTCACTTATTTTGATTGAAAACAAGCCCTATGTGATAGAATCACTTATTGATGAGGAACTTGATTTTCAGATGCATGAGGGCACAGGAGCAAGTCCGTGAACAGGTCAGTACTTTCGTACAGCAGAGAGACGAACTTGACTCCCGGATAAATGTGATATATTATCACTTGTTTTGGGGACATGTGATTGTTGATCACTTATTGAGGTCGTATGCAGTATGTACACGTATGTATGATATCATGGAAGATCTAGACTTCGTCTCCGTTTTGTTTCGGTAAAAGAAACAACCATGATACCCAGATGATAAACAGCATAAAGACCACATATCTCAGAACCTCGGCAATCTCTCAAACGAAATTTTGGTACTAAGACCATATGCCAATGAGTGGTTCCCACCTGGTCTTCAGTCGATTTAGGTTTATATCACCCTGCACACTTTAAGATGATTGTGAGCCTACCGATACATCTTATATAGAGCTGCTTAACATTTTTCATTTTGCATTTCAGTTTAAAGAGGTTTGGATAGACCACTGATGTACTATCATTTTCTCTTTTGCTCGCCAGGAAACTCATTTTTGTTTTTCTATTGTTTTTGAGTTTTGAAATTTTTCGATGTTTTTGAATTTTCAAATTTTGGAATTACTCCCCCTAAAATCAACAAACTTACAATAATTTTAAAAACACAAAGATATTTACAAAAACGATTTTCCGATGTGGATTACTCTTGCTTGACCTTAATGCCGTTTACCAAAATTAATTTTAATCAGAATTGATTTATCGAATTTTGGAAAAATCAGTTGGCACGTCGGTAATCGGTGTGGACCATGACAACATTGACGAGTTTCATATTGAAACAATCACGTGTGAAGTGATATTCGAGATCAATGTGTCTGGTCAAGAGTGCTGTACGAGATGATAATAAATCATAAAGCAGCTTAAAAATCGACAAGAATAAGAGAGATTAGAAATGTAAAACCGTATCCTGCAACTGCTTCGTGCATTGCAAGGATTTTGAGTGCTCTCCCAAGCTGGATATCCACCAGGTGTGGATTTCAAAGTCGATTTTGTAGCTACTGAGAAATCTCTTCACAGCAACAAGATCATAAACCTCTGGGTCCGGCTGGTCTTCCACATTGTACCAGCGAAGGTCTTTGTCTTTCTCTTTGAGAAGTAGTGTGCGGTTGTTCCATCCACGCCAAGGCATCCGCACACCCGGTTGGTTTGTTCAACAAACACATTTTCTTCAATCACACCATGGAGAAAAGTACCCTACACGTTCATCTTGTGGACTTTGAACTTCTTGTGGAAGAAAAAATCCATGAATCTTCAAAAAGCTTCAGACGTGCTGCATGCGCGTACTTTTCATTGGAATCTTTCCTGTTGACCCGATCAAAAACCATAACAACCAAATTTTTTTTTCATCTGGTTGAATTTTTCAACTTCATTCCTTTTTCCTCTCCATCAATGGCAACAATATTCTCCTAAATGTAACAATATTTCGGAGCCTTATGTCGCCGATCTTGTGCATGGACGCTCCACTATCAACAATCCTAAGACTATCAATAGTTCCTCCTGGAACATCCTGCACTCTCACTCAGAGATTAGTTGGAGAGGGGGACCCATGCCTTCACAGACTTGGGTCGTCCGTCATCATCAAGAATTGTGACATCCATTTCCCGATGATTCGGAATTGATGTAGCTCCCCCTGAAACGATTTTCGATTTTGGTTTCCAAATCTGTTTTTGTTTTTCATTTTTAACTTCTAACTTAACAGACTGTGTTTGGATAACCTCTTGTTTTAAAACCTTTTCAACTTCTTGTCGTTGTTTCTTTTTCTGTTTCATTTCCCGTTGTTTAACAAGACGAGGGTCCTGTTTTGGTGAAACAGATCTTTTATGGTAACTGTTACCATGGGGGGCATCAACTTTTGCCTTTCCTTTCGTGAGATATGGACAATTTCTGACAATGTGGCCATACTCACCGCATTCAAAACATGATCTCCGCTCAACAAACCTCGGAGTATCATAACTGTAGGAGCTTGATGATGAACTTCGTGATCTTGAGGTACTTGGTCCTACATCACAACCGTTTGTGTGTTGTGTGTAGTTGTTTTGACTGTTTCTTTTCAAAATTTTACTTTGTTTAACAAAATCCATGTTGGATTTGTTTTCGAAAGTTTCAATTTTATCAGTCCCTCTGGATTTTACAAAGTTTATCTTCTTGTCCTTTTTCTGAGTCTGTTTCTTTTGACTTTGAGTCAGTGATTTACCCTTTGGTTTGGTGCGATTTTGCCGAACTTTCTCAGTTGGTAATCTTTGATTTCCATTTTGTTTGCGAATTTCAGCTCTTGGAATAGGAGGACACTGTGTTACCACAACGTGTGATCCTGTCTTTCCCAAGAACTTACTTGTTGAATCTTCAAAAATTTTACTAATTAAAGATTGATTAACATTCTTAATAGCAAAATCTTTGTCCGAATAGATTTTATCATCACCAACAAGAGTGTACAGCAAATTCACACCAAACCAAAGGGTAAATCACTGACTCAAAGTCAAAAGAAACAGACTCAGAAAAAGGACAAGAAGATAAACTTTGTAAAATCCAGAGGGACTGATAAAATTGAAACTTTCGAAAACAAATCCAACATGGATTTTGTTAAACAAAGTAAAATTTTGAAAAGAAACAGTCAAAACAACTACACACAACACACAAACGGTTGTGATGTAGGACCAAGTACCTCAAGATCACGAAGTTCATCATCAAGCTCCTACAGTTATGATACTCCGAGGTTTGTTGAGCGGAGATCATGTTTTGAATGCGGTGAGTATGGCCACATTGTCAGAAATTGTCAATATCTCACGAAAGGAAAGGCAAAAGTTGATGCCCCCCCATGGTAACAGTTACCATAAAAGATTTGTTTCACCAAAACAGGACCCTCGTCTTGTTAAACAACGGGAAATGAAACAGAAAAAGAAACAACGACAAGAAGTTGAAAAGGTTTTAAAACAAGAGGTTATCCAAACACAGTCTGTTAAGTTAGAAGTTAAAAATGAAAAACAAAAACAAATTTGGAAACCAAAATCGAAAATCGTTTCAGGGGGAGCTACATCAATTCCGAATCATCGGGAAATGGATGTCACAAGTCCACCCGGAGGATCGAGTAACCTCTATTCCCTGTTTTCCGACAAACCCGAAAGTGCGGAATCCAAACGGGTAAGTTAAACCAAGTGACGAACACGTAAAACACAAGATTCACCGATTAACACTCCATTGTATTAACTCGTATGAAATCGTTACAAAGCAATGTTTACAAGATAAACCTATAAACTCTCAGTTGTGTGTGTGTGTTTACAGTGTTCGCTCTCAAATCTATTCAGATTTTTCTGACTGTGTTATGTCTGTTTGCTGTGTTTATATAGTAACACACATGACGAAATCAAGTCCCAGACGAAAACCCACTGACGAAATCCAAGAACTGGACGAAATCACAGTGATTTCGTCCCATAGTGTTTTTGTCTCTTTTGGTTTTCACCAAAAGGGTTTTCACCAATAAGTGTTTTCATCACATGTGGCTTTGACGAAATCACATGTGATTTCGTCATACATGTTGGGCTTGGATATTGGGCTTTGACATTTTGGGCCAGATAACAAACAGACAACTAATAAATAATACTAAATGCATACTGCACACATGCAGTAGCAATTACACAAACGTTACAAAGTAAATCGCATACCGAGTCAAGACAGGAGGATGTCTTGACTACGGCCTTCACTTCGTAGCCGAGTCGAACCGAGCCGAGCCGTATCCACATAATATGTATCAACACCATCTCCCTCCGGTAAGCCTACGACGGGGGTTGCTTCTAATGTGTCAAGGCCGAGCCCCAAACCAATTGATGGTGGGGACAGTGCCTCTTCTTCCCATTTGTGGTTTAAAACTGAAGCTGCTTTCTTGTCCCGGGAGCTAGGTTCGGGCGACGTCGAGGATATGGATTCGGCTCGAGCTTTGGAGAAGTATATACCCGAGTGGTCGTTGGCGAATAAAGATAGAATTGTGGATGCCTTATCGGCAAAGATGGCTTTATTTCACCTGGGTACTCCGGCCGAACATTCTTATTATCGGAAGATGAGCGGCCCGGAGCTCGGAAATGCCCTAATGCTGAATCAAGCTCAGTCGAATTCTTTGGTGGTGGAGACGTACAAACGTTGGATTGAGTCGGAGTCAAACTGTTGCAGGCTTGAACGTGAAGTTGCTAATTTGAAGAATGAAGACAATGTCCGGTCGAAGACAAAGCAGGAACTAACTTCTCTCGGATCTCAAATTGATCGTTTGAAAGAGCAGGCCTTGGAGGCAAAAGAAGTTAGCAAGTCTTCTCAGGCTTCGGCTACGGCTGCTTATGAAGCTCGGGACAAAACCCTTCAAGACTTAGAAACTCTCAAGTTGAAGTTTAGTGGTCTGGAGAAGAAGTTATCCGATGCGGAGAAAAGGCATGCTGCTGAGCTGAAGGAAATGCAAAAATCTTATGACTTGTTTTAGCTGATCATCACCGTTTAATGAGCGGTATGTTCATGATTTTCTTTTAAATGCTTGTTTTTTTTTGCTAATTGAGTCTTATCCTTCTTTAGATAATGGAGAACTCAAAAGAGCTCGTGACAGGGCGATCGAATCTCATACGACGACGATTGATGAGACGAAGGGCATGTTGACTCGTACTGATGGTGAAATGGTTGAGTTGTATGCCCAGGTGTCGGAACTCATGCTCACCAAACAATGGTTTCTCACAGACGGGATTGCCTGGGTGGTTAAGCTGGTTCACCAAAGCCCGGAGCTAGAGAAGGTGGTTTCCGATTTGGTGAACAGTGTAAATGCAGTTGGAGCGAACGAGGGTATTAAACACGGCTTCGAGGCTGCCAAAGGTCTTGTTCATTCTTTTGATGAAGTCCCTGGTTACGACGAGAGTGCTCAAGACGCCCTGAACGCTGCAGTGAAAGCTTTTGATGATTTTC
This sequence comes from Helianthus tuberosus, assembly GCA_030545235.1. Classification (NCBI taxonomy): domain Eukaryota; kingdom Viridiplantae; phylum Streptophyta; class Magnoliopsida; order Asterales; family Asteraceae; genus Helianthus; species Helianthus tuberosus. The sequence goes on along the minus strand of CM060382.1, from coordinate 37,546,655 downwards.
ATATCTCCGTGCTTGATAAGGTTGCCGACCTAGTTGACAAACCTTTGTCTTTTATCAAGCAAAGGAGTGAGCTTCCCATTGTAAAGGAAGATTATGAAGCTTGACGTTTGATTCTGTTGTCGTACGACATTTTATTACCATGTTTTGGTTATGGCATGTAATTATACAGTTTAACTTCCTGCTTACAGTTTCATATCATCGTAGTTTTATATGAAGTAACGTTTTCTAGTGAAGCTATTTGGGCCTGGCTACTTAGTTTTTAATTTGCGTCCAAATTTTTACTGTTCGACTAGGTTTTTTGTTCGGTCATCTCTGGTGATCGAACCATAGAAAAGAAGTTTCCCCATAAGTTGACTTCTTATATTTATCAGATTGTTTTACAATCGGATCGCATTAAATACGTGCCATTTGCTTAATAGATTTAATCATTTTTGGAACTATTTAAGCCTTTTCGATCGGCGCGAGGCATGGGTCGAGGCCCGTTTATGCACATTTATGACATTGTTCGAACTTATACACATGCTATTCTTTATACTTATAAAAGTACAGATCGCTTTATTCATTGATTCGTTAATCATATGTCCGGGGAAAACCCTCCCGGTTACAAAGAAAATGGAAATTTGTTCGGGGCACTACCCTCCCGACTTACACATGGAAATTGGAAATAAAAATAAGAAATAGCGATCTTTTTTAGCCGTAGCAGGCTATTTACATGAAACATTTCTTTAGATGCACCCCGTTCCATGTCCGGGGTACGGGAGTTCCATCGATTTTTTCCAGCACGTACGAGCCCTTTTCACTAGCTTCTTTGACTTGGTACGGTCCCTCCCATTTTGGGGTTAATTTTCATGGAGCTTCCACGCGGCTTGCATCATTACTTCGGAGCACAAAATCTCCAGTCTTGAATTTGTAGAGCTTGGCACGGGCGTTATAATACTTTTCGATCTTCTTTTTGTATCGGGCCTCTTTAATTGCCGCGATGTTCCGACGCTCTTCTAATAAGTCAAGGTTGGATCGGAGCTCATGTTCGTTTTCTTCCCAATTTTTGCATCTTTGGTTTGGGAGCCCGATTTCTGCGGGAATCACGGGTTCGGTACCATAAGTAAGACTGAACGGAGTTTCTCCGTTACTGGTCTTGTGCAAAGTTCGGTGAGCCCATAAAACGTTCGGTAACTCGTCCGCCCAACCTTTGCCTTCATAACCAAGTCTCCTCTTTATCCCATCGACGATTCGGCGGTTTATTTGTTCGACCTGCCCGTTCCCCTGGGGATGGGCGGCCGAGGAAAAGACTTGGTTAATTTTCAAGTTTTCACACCACCGTTTGAACGGGTTTTCCGCGAAGTGCTTTGCATTGTCGCTTACGATGTAGAGTGGAAGACCAAAACGGCACATGATTTGTTCCCAAAAGAATCTCGTTACATAATCTACTGCGACTAGCAAGTATTGGGCACTTCCGCTCGATCGTGGAAAAGGACCGACTATGTCGACGCCCCACTTTTGGAAGGGCCATGCAGCAGTTACTGGTATCATCTCATTCTTTGCTCGGAGGCTCACTGGTGCGTACTTCTGGCATTCGTCACATTGTTGGAGTTCTTTAACTGCACTCTCGTGCATCCCTGGCCAATAATATCCTGCATTTTTCACTTTTGTTACGATCATTTTGGGCCCGGTATGAATACCACAAATGCCGTAATGTATTTCTCTGATGATGTAACTGGCCTGCTCCGGATCAAGGCATTTTAGCAAGGGTCCGAGAAAAGTCTTTCGATACAAACCTCCTTCCTGCATCTGATATTGGAGCGAGTTGATCTGGATCTTTCTTGCTTCTGCTTTATCAACTGGCAAGACATCATGCACCAAGTAGTTAATTATGGGTGTCATCCATGTTTGTGACGGAGCTTCTACCTGCATTACTTGGGGGGTGGCGATTGAAGGCGCATTTAACACTTCCACCCTCACTTCTTTGGCCAAATGACTGAATGACACCGATGCCAGCTTGCTCAATGCATCGGCTTTTTTGTTTTTGCTACGGGGAACGTGTTCGACTGTACACGACTCGAATGACGCCATAGTTTGCTTCACTTATTCGAGATATTCGATCATGTTAGCCTCCCTCGCTTCGTATTCTCCGTTTACCTGATTTGCTACGAGCAATGAGTCTACATGGGCTACGACATTTCGTGCTCCGACTTTTAGTGCCAAACGTAGACCGGCTAAGAGGGCTTCATATTCGGCTTCGTTATTAGAACTCTTAAATTCTAGTCGGAGCGCATATGTCATATCCGTACCATCCGGATCGGTGAGAATTAGGCCTGCTCCCACTCCTTCGGCACTTGAAGCCCCGTCTGTGTACAGAGACCAAGGCTTCTCTGGGGTTTTCTCAACTTCTTCCACTTCTTTATCCTCCGGCATTTCCACTAGGAGATCTGCTATCACCTGTCCTTTTAACGGACCTTTGGTTCTGAAGGTGAGGTTAAATGCACCCAGCTCGATCGCCCACTTGGCCATTCGACCTGAGACTTCGGGGCGTCGAAGCACATGCTGGATTCTCTGATTTGTTCGTACCTCAATCGGGTGAGCTTGAAAGTATCGACGAAGCCTTCTCGAAGCATGGACTAGCGCCAGAGCCAATTTTTCCAAGTTTGAGTATCTTGTTTCGTAATCTTTTAGCGTTCGGCTCACGTAATAAATGGGGATTTGCGCCCCGGTTTGGTGAGCGACTAGCACTGCACTGATAGCTCCAAACGATGCGGCTAAGTAGACCGTTAGTACCTCATCTTTTTCCGGTACGGTGAGAGTTGGCAAAGTGCCCAGATAAGTTTTAGGCTCTTCGAAAGCTCGTGCGGCTTCTTCCGTCCATTTAAACTCCGATCTGAAGCTTTTTCTGAGAACATCCATGAACGGGAGCGATCTGTCTGCTGCTTTTGACAAGAACCGATGGAGAGCAGCCAATCGTCCATTTAAGGACTGAATCTCTTTAACCGACGTCGGAGGCTTCATTGTAAGTACAGCATCAATCTTGTCTGGGTTGGCTCGCAAGCCTTTTGACCCGACCATGACTCCCAGTAACTTTCCTTCTTCTACCCCGAATGTACACTTCTTGGGGTTTAATTTCATGTTGATGCTTCGGAGTCGGGTGAATGTTTCGAGTATGTCTTTCAGCATGGTGGTTTCATCGTGACTTTTGATTACGATATCGTCAACATATACCTCCACATTTTGTTCGATCTGGTCCTTGAAAGCTTTGCTCATTAGACGTTGATACGTAGCACCAGCGTTTTTCAACCCAAATGGCATCTTGGTGAAGTAGTAAACTCCTTCGTTGGTGACAAAGGCTGTCTTATCCTCGTCTTCAACCGCCATTTGTATCTGGTGGTACCCTTTGTATGCGTCTAGAAAACACTTCAATCTGAACGTGGCAACAGAGTCAATTTTCTCATCGATCTCTGGTAACAGAAAGCAATCTTTCGGGCACACATCGTTTAGGTCAGTGAAATCAATGCTCATTCTCCACGAGTTATCCTTTTTTCGCACCATAACGGGATTTGATACCCATGTTTGATACCGGACTTCTCGAATGATCCCGGCATCTAGGAGACTCTTTACATCTTTTGCAATTGCCTTGGCTCGATCTGGGGCCATATGCCTTTTTCTTTGTGCTATTGGTTTGATTGATTCTTTTACGTTCAAATGATGCTGTGCCTTTGACCTTGGAACCCCTTGCATATCGGAGTGCTTCCATGCGAAGACATCGATCGAGTTGCTCAATAATTCCCATAGGAGCTTCTTGGTTCATTTTGGGAGTTGAGCGCCGATAGCTACTTGCTGTTCGGGGAAGTCCGGATTGATTGCCCAGAGCTCCGTAGGCACTTCGGACTTTTTGGAGCTCGTTTCCGCGGCATGTCTTACTTCGGCTACGAATGAGTTTGCTTCCGAAAGAATAGTGGCGACCCCGGCTTCGGTGGGGAATTTAATGGCACCGTGTATCGTCGAGCTAATCGCTCCAAGAGCTCGCAATCCGGGTCGTCCGAGTATTATGTTATGCGACGAATGAGTGCCAACAACCAGAAAAGTTAACTGGACGGTTCTGCTTTTGTCACCATCTTTGAATGTTGTCGGAAGGGTAATCTGCCCTATCGGACGAACCACCTCTCCCGAAAAACTGATTAGAGGGGTGGAGACTTCAATCAACCTCTTCTTTACTTGGGGGTTCAGCTGCTGGAAACACTGCAGATACATGATTTCAAAGGCGTTCCCTCCGTCCACATAGATTCGTGTAGGTCCCGTTTTTTCGGTGGATCGATAACGAAAACCTATCCTTGTTTATCACAAACACGGTAACGGGTGCGGAATCCCCGTGACGGTGCAAACCAAACAAAAGTGTATAAAACACACGCGTAACCAAAGATTCAATATCTATTGATTAGGGATGAGAACGGATACAAACATATACAAACATATACAAACAATGTTTTAACAGACTCTCTCAAAGTCTCACAACTCTCATCAGTTTCACACAGAAACTGAGAGGGGTATTTATACTAGACACAGACCAGACTACGACGAAACGCATAAAGGCACGACAAAACACTAAAGTCGACGAAACACATTCTGTTTCGTCGACATACATATTAATTCTATAATCTGTTTCGTCGAGTGTAATATAAGCCCAATCCAAGTCAAAGTCCACTTCAACTTTCACGGCCCAAGTATGAAGTTACGGCCCAGTTATGCTTTCTGTTGACAAATGTTGCCACAATTTCAATATAGGACAAAGACTTGTGACATCACCATGACATCACAATGATGATGTCATGGTGAGGTGTAAACGGGACTTTGCTTGCGGCGCTCCGTGCTTCGCGTGTCGAACTCTGGGGCGCACGACGGAGGAATGTCGTGACGTCGGGCTTGAGCCGGACCTAACCGAGTCGACCCGAACCGAATCGAACCGAGTCGAGTCGCGTCCACATAAAGTGTACCAACAAACTCCCCCTTGGACGCTACTCGTGAGGTTCGTCTTCCGTGTCTTTCATGTCGGAGGATCTTCAAAGTCTTCACGCGTCATAAGTAGAAAGTGTATCAACAAACTCCCTTTTTATTTAGGTAGTGTGTTAATAAACTCCCCCTTAGAATGAACTCTCCATTGAGTCATGCTCGTGAATCTTTTGATTTTCAATTCTTTAGATCCTTGTGGTGTTGATGTGTGATCAACTGCAACTCGATCATCTTGATCTTCTGATTGCATCAACGTCGTGTCTTCACTTTACGGCTTGTCATCTGACACGTTCTCTTCGCCTTTAGCTGATTCTGATGTCGCATCTGCACATACAAGAAAGCTAAACACGTAATGAGAACAACCGTTTGGAATTTAGACAAATTTAAACAAATGACACATATGAGATCAAATCTCAATCAAACACCGACCGATAACAGTTTGAAAGTTTAGAAAATTATCAATTTTAATCCTTTAACTTTCAAAACTTGTTAACTTCGACTGTTTATGAAGATGCAATTGTTTTCCGGCTTACAATCAGGATTTTGGGTAGGATAGACTCGAGTTCCAACATCAGTCAATCAAAAATAAACTAGAAGCAAAATCTTTTTGGCTTTTATAAAGTTTATATTAAAACACACCTAAAATCTTTTTGGAATTTTTTTATTTTTCAAAAGTAAAAACGGAAAGCAATAAATAAATATATACAGAGATGCAGAAACTGAAAGCAGTAAACAAATATTTACAAACATTCTTTTTGCGAGTTTCGAGGGTAAGAGAATCATATCAGTGTACGGTCATGTCGAAACGCTCTTTTTGTTCTTATAGTTAACAATTAGATAAGCATCCTATAACAATTATCGGTATTGTTGTCCACTTAAGCTCAACTTATCAGATGTAATCATGGCAAGGGGATACGTTAAGGTATGATTTATACTTACCGACCGGTGTTCATCCACACACGACACATTCCCGTATCAAGGTATGCACGAGAGTTCATCTTACCGGTGAGTATGCCGATTATCATCTGTTTGACCGTATAAAAGATGTGAGAAACTCACTTATTTGATTTGAAAACAAGCCCTGTGTGATAGAATCACTTATTGATGAGGAACTTGATTTCCAGATGCATGAGGGCACAGGAGCAAGTCCATGAACAGGTCAGTACTTTCGTACAGCAGAGAGACGAACTTGACTCCCGAATAAAGAATTTGTGATATATTATCACTTATTTTGTTTGGACATGTGATTGTTGATCACTTATTGAGGTCGAATGCAATATGTACACGTATGTATAGTATCATGGGAGATCTTAGACTTCGTCTCCGTTATTTTTACGGTTTGATACAACCATGATACCCAGATGATAAGACAGCATAAAGACCGAATATTTCAGAACCTCGGCAATCAATCAAACGAAATTTCGGTACTAAGACCATATGCCAATGAATGGTTCCCACCTGGTCTTCAGTCGATTTAAGGTTTATATCACCCTGCACACTTTAAAATGATTGTGAGCCTACCGATACATTTTATATAGAGCTACTTATCATTTTTCATTTTGCATTACAGTTTAAGAGGTTTAGACAGACCACTGATCTACTATCATTTTCTCTTTTTCTCGCCAGGAAACTCATTTTTGTTTTTCCAATGTTTTTGGGTTTTGAAAATTTTTTTTTTCGATGTTTTTGAATTTTCAATTTTGGATTTACTCCCCCTAAAATTAACAAACTAAGATAAATTTTAAAAGACACAAAGATATTTACAAAAACGATTTTCCGATTTTACTTCAATGCCGTTTACCAAAAATAAGTTAATCAGAAATGATTTATCGAATTTTGGAAAAATCAGTTGGCATGTCGGTAAGCGGTGCGGACCATGACAACATTGTCTGGCCAAAGAGTGCTACGAGAGGATAACAATTTATAAAGCAGCTTAAATATCGACAAGTATAGGAGAGATTAGAAATTTAAAACCGTATCCTGCAACTGCTTCGTGCATTGCAAGGAATCTGAGCGCTCTCCCAAACTGGATATCCACCCGGTGTGGATTTCAAAGTCGATTTTGTAGCTACTGAGAAATCTCTTCACAGCAACAAGATCAGAAACCTTTGGGTCCGGCTGGTCTTCCACATTGCACCAGCGAAGGTCTTTGTCTTTCTCTTGAGAAGTAGTGTGCGATTGTTCAATCCACGCCAAGGCATCCGCACACCCGGTTAGTTTGTTCAACAAACACATTTTCTTCAATCACACCACGAAGAAATGTACATGATAGACTGTCGTCGGGTCTATGCAAAAACCTAAAATTACCTATAGACAGGGTAAGTCAGGTATCGAATCCAGAGGAGCATGTGGTCAGTGTAATACCATTTAACTAATCTAAACTTACTTTATGAAATTTGCTAGTTTATCTATTTTTGTAATTTTTATGAATAAGTATTGTGAAAATGAGAAAACAATGATAGGAACGTGACCACTCCGGGATTCAGATTCTGTAAACACCTAATAATCTAATTATTGTTTATTTGGATGCCACTGATTAAATGGTAAACCTGTCACATAAACCAATTACTTATACAAGATCCTAGCATAATACCAATTGATCAGAGAGATATTAACCGCAAGCATAAATAATTATTCAATCAGCAAAGGCACAATTAGATTCAACATAAATACGTCTCTCTGGTTATCACCAGGATTTGTCTGTCACACAAATTGTATATATATATATGTGAATGCAATTCGGTCAACACCTAATTACAATCTAATTCTCAAACAAACAGAACTAAATTAAAAGTGAAATACAAGAATCATCACCCGGAGTGTTCACTGGAGGGTTAACCGCGCATGTTGGTGGGTTGATCTTCACAGGCTTGAAAGAATGATAAAAACATGATTGATTCGGTGAGTGAAATTGGAACGATGATGATGAATGATGATCGCGATGAGATTATGAGATCCCCCCAAAATAGTGTACGGCTGCCAATTCTCATGATATTGATGATGGGCTCCAACTTAATCCATGGCCCAAAAGTTGTTTTATGGCTGCCAATGATAGATGGTGATAATAGGTCCATGATTCAAAAGCCCAAAATTAATTAATTGTTGTTGCTGATCTTCGTAGCCCCCAAAGAAATCCACCTACATTAAAATCACGTGCAGCCCATATCTTACTTCTTGTCTTGATCTATAAACATCACTTCCAAACGTAAACCACATGTTGAACTTTCTGTTTCTTTTATTTGTGAAACCCTCATGCAATCCGTAAGTCACGAACATCATCCGTAAGCCACATGCACAATTTACTTTGCTTCTTTTTGTTTCTTATGTGACAAGAAGTCTCTGCATGTGCTTCTCAAACAAAGTGCCTAATAATGACCTCCATTATTGTTTTGTCATCTTTTTCTTTCTTGGTTTACCTTGTCTGCGATGATGTGATGTTTGTCAAGAAGTCCAAGGTGTAGTGTCACTAAATTGATGATGATGTTGACCGTGAGTTAAGAGCTCCAAGTATGAATATGTGCTGCCATTTATTCAACCGAAGCCTATGCTTGCAAACCGTTTTATCTTTAAACCCCGTAACCTCACCAAATTACGCGTTTTACCTGCAAACATACAACCACTCGCAATAAAACAATTCTAAACATATAATCATATAAAACCACACAAAACATGTGAAATACGCACTTAAACACTCATGTTTCACACTCTCCATCACATCCCCACACTTACCTTTGATTGTCCTCAAGCAAACCGTTACGGAACTACTCAACATAGTAACAACACCTCTAAACCCCTTAACCAATGCAACAGTTTAAGTCCCAAGTCATACCCGTCCCATAGACTGACACAATCAAGATTTACAGTCCGAAAAGCAAGTGATGCGATTTATAAAACTTAAGACTTATCTATTCAAAACTAACATGCTTAGGATCATACACATGCTACACGCCCCTCACAATCAACTCTCCTCTCGGTTTAAAACTGAACTAGCGTGTAATGTGCTAGTATGTACACTCAAAACCAAACATGCAATTCCGTAATCATAGGCTTGTATAACAATCATACCTCCACTGTATCATATAACACGGCACATATCAAAAGGACTTTCGGTTTTCGGCTTAGGCTAAAGGTAGGAAATTTTTGGCTTATATTTATATTTTGTGTGGCGAACAAACAAATGACCAAACCGTGACAACTTTATTTGCAAAACACAAAACAACTAACACTTTTGGGTTGGTTTCTACCCAATACATGAACAATATTAACAAAACTTTCTTTTTGTTCTTTTCTTTTCTAACTTTTTCCTTTTTTTTTTCTTTTTTTTTCTATTTTTTCAGTTATTCAATATCTTGTCGTTCACGGTCGGTATCAAACAATTCACATTAGGTGGACAAACGAAAGGGTAAATAGGCTCAACAGGGCAACTAGGGGTAATGGTTCGGTAAACATGAAACAAACACAGCGGGTGTACAGGATATCCTAATGCCTTTATCATCTACGTGCACATATTAGACCACAGTCTCAGCATGCATCAAATCATACAAGTTCTAACACAGAATAACATGCGGCCTGCTCTCATCAAATGAATTCATAATGTGAATTATTCTATCATTCTACAGGCACAAAATTCTCACCAAGAAAAGGGTAAAAAGGCTGCCGACACGTAGCATATGCAATCTAAAGCATGTTACCCCTAAATAGACATCTCTTTTCAATTCTTTTATCCTAAAAACACCTGTCGGACCTACTCTCATGAAACTTAAAGGAACGACCATGACAAGGGACTATGTTAGTTTACTACCGGCAAGGAACCCATTAGTGATTGAAACGTTTGGTTTTTTTATCCGTTTAGCTTATTTAAGGCGATGAAATTTTTCAAAATTTTAAATTTTTTTTTTCACTTTTCATCGTTCTCAATCACTTTTAACCTCTTTCAAACCTTTCCCTTCCCAGGTTTCCCATATCCCCACAATTGGGCGACATTGTCCCCAATGTATAGTGCTTTTAAAACAAAACCCGAGAATACCAACTAACAACCCCCTGAGTGGCTATCCCTAACACAAATAACGTAAACATTCCCTAAACATAAATAGTTCAACACCACCAAAAACAAAAATAAAAATGCAATAATAAAAGTGGAACAGACTCCCCTGGTTTAAAGCGTAGAATCCTCATGCATCATGTTCCACCACGACCGTATAGCATTTCATTCGCGGCCGTGTCCAACAAGTACTCGGGTAAATCTCTACAATTAGTGTACAAATCATCCCCGTCCAAATGGAGATTGAGTATTGACAGTTTTAACTGAACTCTAATCCGTGCATCGTCCGCCACTGCACTAGAATGTATTGGGACTTCACCAAACATCCCACACTTGGACCATTGCATCCGTAAAGATTAATAACCTGGTAACCTGCAACAATAATCACGCAAAAAAAAATACACTACTCTACATCCTCGGGCTGCCTCCCGAGAGCGCTAAGTTTATAGTCTTCAGCCAGACCGTATCTGGTTAAGCTCATGGTGGTTCATATAGTATCCCCTGTGTATGAAACACATGGTTATCATCCCACATCCATCCATCATCTCTTATGGCATCCCAATGATCCGGGTTATTTGGATCTGCATCATCGAAAGAATATAATAACTCGCCCGTACGTGTCTCTATGGGATTCTTCTTGGATTTGGTTGCTTCCTTTGGTGGCTTCTTTTTTCGCTTGGCTAATTGCTTTTTAATTCTCAATTTGAGCCACCAAGGTGACTTGGCCTCTTTATCCTTCACGATCTTGTCATCTTTAGACCTGTCAATCATAGCAACACTCTCTTTCGGGCCATCGTCACACACTCGAGAATAACTCGTGTTAGTAACAAAATCCCATGAACAAGTATTTATAAATGAATAATCAAAAGAATGTGAAAGGAAGTCAATAGAAAGCTTACGGCTCCCGTATGTCATATCAACTGTACCTTTCCAGCAACAGATCTGAGCATCTGCAGTGGCCAAGAATGGTCTGCCAAGTATCACCCTCAGTTGTTCCTTCTCTGTATATGGATCTAAGACAACAAAATCTTCAGGATAATAAAAGTCGCCTACCTTTACAGTCAATCCCTTCAAAATCCCTCGGGGCCTTCCTCGTGAGTATTCAGCTAAAACCATAGGATCATTAACCTGTTGCAATGGGCCCAAATCATACCTGTCATAAATATACCCGGGAAGAACACTCATACTAACTCCAAAATTCAATGAAGCGTTATCTGTCTTGAGATCCCCAAGTTGAATTGGGATGAGCGGTTCCCCTGGATCTCTATCTGTCTCTGATCCAGCATCCTCAACCAGGCTAACTGTAGCTTTTCTTTCTGCAAAATTGTCAAACTGATTAGTTAGTTGTTCAATTCGCTGGTTAAGTGATTCATTAATATTTTGCTGTTCCTTGAGAGACTGGGTGAGTTCCTCTACATGCTTGAGGAGGGTTTTGAATAACTCTAAAATCTTATCTTCCTCAATTGCGTTTCGATTCTGCTCGTTACCGCCTTTATCGGATTGATTGTAATTTTGATATCCTCTGGAGCCATGATCCGGGTGGTAAGAACGTGGACAATATTGAGCCCAGTGATTGTGACTCCCGCAACATGAGCATGGTTCAACATCATAATCCCATTCCATAGTTGCTGCACAAGTAACAAACTAAAAGTAGTACTGAAAAAAAAAAAATCAAATAAACGATATAACACTAAGCGCACTAGCTCCCCGGCAACGGCGCCATTTTGATAGACTGTCGTCGGGTCTATGCAAAAACCTAAAATTACCTATAGACAGGGTAAGTCAGGTATCGAATCCAGAGGAGCATGTGGTCAGTGTAATACCATTTAACTAATCTAAACTTACTTTATGAAATTTGCTAGTTTATCTATTTTTGTAATTTTTATGAATAAGTATTGTGAAAATGAGAAAACAATGATAGGAACGTGACCACTCCGGGATTCAGATTCTGTAAACACCTAATAATCTAATTATTGTTTATTTGGATGCCACTGATTAAATGGTAAATCTGTCACATAAACCAATTACTTATACAAGATCCTAGCATAATACCAATTGATCAGAGAGATATTAACCGCAAGCATAAATAATTATTCAATCAGCAAAGGCACAATTAGATTCAACATAAATACGTCTCTCTGGTTATCACCAGGATTTGTCTGTCACACAAATTGTATATATATATATGTGAATGCAATTCGGTCAACACCTAATTACAATCTAATTCTCAAACAAACAGAACTAAATTAAAAGTGAAATACAAGAATCATCACCCGGAGTGTTCACTGGAGGGTTAACCGCGCATGTTGGTGGGTTGATCTTCACAGGCTTGAAAGAATGATAAAAACATGATTGATTCGGTGAGTGAAATTGGAACGATGATGATGAATGATGATCGCGATGAGATTATGAGATCCCCCCAAAATAGTGTACGGCTGCCAATTCTCATGATATTGATGATGGGCTCCAACTTAATCCACGGCCCAAAAGTTGTTTTATGGTTGCCAATGATAGATGGTGATAATAGGTCCATGATTCAAAAGCCCAAAATTAATTAATTGTTGTTGCTGATCTTCGTAGCCCCCAAAGAAATCCACCCACATTAAAATCACGTGCAGCCCATATCTTACTTCTTGTCTTGATCTATAAACATCACTTCCAAACGTAAACCACATGTTGAACTTTCTGTTTCTTTTATTTGTGAAACCCTCATGCAATCCGTAAGTCACGAACATCATCCGTAAGCCACATGCACAATTTACTTTGCTTCTTTTTGTTTCTTATGTGACAAGAAGTCTCTGCATGTGCTTCTCAAACAAAGTGCCTAATAATGACCTCCACTATTGTTTTGTCATCTTTTTCTTTCTTGGTTTACCTTGTCTGCGATGATGTGATGTTTGTCAAGAAGTCCAAGGTGTAGTGTCACTAAATTGATGATGATGTTGACCGTGAGTTAAGAGCTCCAAGTATGAATATGTGCTGCCATTTATTCAACCGAAGCCTATGCTTGCAAACCGTTTTATCTTTAAACCCCGTAACCTCACCAAATTACGCGTTTTACCTGCAAACATACAACCACTCGCAATAAAACAATTCTAAACATATAATCATATAAAACCACACAAAACATGTGAAATACGCACTTAAACACTCATGTTTCACACTCTCCATCAGTACACTGCACATGTGAAATACGCCTTTAACAATCAACCTTTAAAATGATTTTCAATTTGTCGAAGCTTTCAATTTCTTTCGGCAGACAATTCTGTCTTCTTTTCTTTTTCTCTCCATCAAAGGCAACAATTTCTTTTGTCGCCGATCTTGTGCATGGACACTCCATTATCAACAATCCGATGACTATCGATAGTTCCTCCTGGAACATCCTACACATTCACTCAGAGATTAGTTGGAGAGGGGGACCCAAGCCTTAACAGACTTGGGTCGTCCCTGTTCATCGACAAAGGTTATTTCAACCTCGCGATGACCTGGAACTGGTGAGACTCCCCCTGAAACTTTATCCGTTTTAGGTTTCCAAGCTTGTTTTTGTTTACCAGATTGTGTATTATATTCAATTTCTGGTTTTAATGGTTGTGACAAACTAGGTTTCCTATTAACAGATTTTACTTCAGTTTTTACAGCCTTTTCGATCACCTTCACATTTTTACGTCGTTGTTTTGTTTCCTGTTCTTTAATAGTGCGTTTGTCAGTTTTTGGTGACACAGGACGACGTTGTTGGTGACCTTGTTCAGAAGCGGCTCTTTCAACAAAATTTTCTTTGGGAGTGTTTTTACAGTTTTTAATAATGTGCCCAAACTCCCCACACTTAAAACATTTTCTCCTTTCAACAAACTCAGGAGAATCTGATCGACGGCCTGACGTTGAAGTTGTAGACCTAGAGGTACTAGCTTCACACCCATTTGTGTGTTGAGTGTAATTGTTATCATTATTACGTTTTAAAATGTTGACTTTTTGAACAAAATCGGTATTTGACTTATTTTCAAAAGTCTCCACTTTATCAGTACCTTTGGAGGCCACAAATTTAACGTCTTTTGCCTTCTTCTTGTAACGAGCTCCTTTTGATTCAACCTTAGCCTTAGGCTTTGGAGCTCGTTGTTGTTGTTGTTTACCCTTAAAATCGACAGGTTGTTGCTTTGTCGGTGATTTTTGATTTCCAAATTTTCTTCTAATTTCAGCTTTTGGAATCGGATCACACTGAGTTACTGAAACTCTCGGGATCCCCTTTTCCAAAAACTTACTGGTAGTATCTTCAAACACTTTATCAATCAAAGATTGATTGACATTTTTAATTGGAAAAGTTGTGTTTGAATAAATCTTGTCATCACCGACTAAAGTGTACAACACATTATCACTTTTAACAGTAGACACTGTCTCAGTGATAGGATCTATCTCTTGTTTAGTACCAGTTGATTGCACAACAGGAGTAGGAGGATCACACAGAATGTGATTCTCAAAAGGCACTTCTACTCCTTTGTTCTTCTCAAGAGATTTATCCTCATCACTTACATCTGGTTCATCATCTGACGAATCATAGTGCTCAACTGTGGGAGGACTTTGATTTGAAGCACATGATGACTTTTCTTTCCGATCAGATGAGCCCTCCGATGAATTGTCCGTTTTGAACCCTAAGCCAGTTGTAACTTCCCCATAATCAAGAGGCACAGTTGGCTCAAAACGTGGCATTTCCTCTTCATCGGGCATGCGGGTATAATTTTGTCTCAAAGGGGGCGGACACTTCTTATACCCAACACCACTCACATTTCCCTTCAGTTGTTGAACGTCAATAATGTGATCGAGCACAAATCGGGAGTTAGAATAACTCTCCAACTTTTGCTTGATTGCATCATGCTCGCATTTGGCAATGGCTAATTCCTTTTTAGTTTCCTCAACAATGTTAATGTAATCATTAATACTAACTTGTTTATGATAAACAGTTTTTGTTACTTCGGAAACATTTTTCTTTAGAGTCTCAATTACAGATTTAAACTCCTTTTCGTTTCTAACCAGAGCCATATTCGCTTCTTTGCACTTAGCCATTTCAACAACTAAACTCTGATTGTGACTATGAATTGTATCACATTCAAGTTTCACTCTTTCACATTCATTTTTCATATAATCACAATCTCTACATATGATAAGAGTTTCAGATTTTACCTGACTTGTAGAAGCTGTGACATTAGCCATAAAGGCAGTCTGAGAAGAGAAAGATCCATCTTCAGTGAGAATCTTCTCCATTTCTTTTGATGTAGCATCAGCTTTCTTGATCAAGTCCGATTTCTCGTTAGCATCATTCGACAAATTATCAGCTTCAGAATCAGTTCTTTCATTCAAATTCGATTCTTCATCCGAACTGCCACTGTATCCCGAACTATCATCTTTTCCTCTAAATTGTACAGACCAGGAGTCATCGGCTTTATTTGAGTTGGACGTGGATGTACTTGTTTGATTTATGAAAGGATTTTGGTTGCCTTGTTGAGGTTGTAGTTGGGCTTGTTGTGTTGAGACAGGAATATAAGCATTCGGATCGAACTGAGGTTGAGTAGTGGCAACTGGAGGTGTATAAGGAATAAAACCTCCTCCAGAATAAGCCTGAGCTTGAGCACTCAAATGCGCTGGCGGAAGATAGGCACGTGGATCGAAAACCGGAGGTGGAGCTGATTGTGGAAACGGAAAAGAGTTTGTATTTGATACAAACGCCGTTTGTAACTTTGGTTGCTGAGCTGAACTGGAACTAGCTTGCGGGATAAAATCTCCTCCATAATACATTTCGGTATTTTGAGGAGCAGGAATTCGTTTAGCTTTCCGAATTTCCTCTTCGTTCTTGTGCTCCAACTTCTGAATGAGTTCATAAATATTAACATTGACAGCATCTAGAACTCCCGTATGCTTTAAAAGCTCAATGAATGGGCTCCACTTTGGAGGTAGAGCATCAGCAAACCGTGCTACCATTTCCTGTTGAGATGCAAGAACACCAAAATAATACATTTCACCCATCAAATGATAATAACGAGTAGTTATATCATTTAGGGTTTCATTTTCTAAGAAATGAAATGATTCGAATTTCTTCTTCAACAGATCATGACGTGTCTTTCTAGTAGCTGCATCTCCTTCTCCTCTTGCTACCAAAGGATTTTGTATGTTTTGATTTTGATTTGACAGCAAAGCCCATTGTCTTGCACTAATAGATTGTTGCTGTTGAGGTATGGTACTACTCATATATTCGGCCATCGACATCTGTTTTAGATCTGGTTGTGGATCCGTACTCCAATCCCAAGGGCTAGTACAACTCATGTTTGATATATGAAAGTGAAAAACTGATCAAATACTTGAAAACACAGTGTTAACCCACTTTTGCAAACCTTCTGTTTAAAAATGATAACAAACTCGACGAAACGCTATCGACGAAACAGGTTTGATATTGACCGACGAAACAGATTTAATGTTTTAAAAATGTGACGAAACCCTTGGATGTGATGTTGACCGAGACGAAACTTGTTATGGCCAAGAGTTGATTACTCTGACAAACTCATGTGCATATTTTCAATCTTTTTGCACCAAACATACTGAATCAAATGGATCTGTAATATGTTCACGTGAACATGATGTATGCTAATAAAGAGCTACTTATGATTGGGCCAATGTTATTACTTGAAATCTATTGGGTCAATTCACCTTGTAAATGGCCGACAACAAATATTTGAGAAAAAAAATGTGATTGGGCCGTTCAAATGAGTCTATCTATACTAGAGAAAGTTGATACCTGAAACCCTATGGATATTTGTTTTTTTTTTTAATAAAACGACGAAACAGATTTTGTTGACCAATCGACGAAACTGATTGTTTGTTTGTGATGATTGACGAAACACTTGAATGGATAAGGTTTTGGAGTTGAGATATTTTCAAAGTAAGCTTATCCTGTTCTGACACAAAGCCACCATTTTCAACCTACTCAACAATTACCAGACTTTGTGTGTTTCGAGACTTCCTATTTTCAACAAACCATCATCAATTTATGTCACAAATGTCAAACAATTATATTATAATCAATTAACACTTTGATTCAACTCAAAATTCAGATCAAACATACAACAAATGAAGAACACTTTGAATATTACTGAAGAACACGATGAATATTTGAAGACTCTGGTCACCGAACAATTTTCCGAAACCCGAATTCGCTTAAAACTTTTACTAAAAACCCGGTTTAACACGTAAACAATCAATCTTAACAAGGTTTTTGATAAAACTTTTGAGCAACACACAATATCCAACTGATTTTTGAAGTATTTTTCAGAAAATATATAAACTTTCAAGAACACTTTTTCAGAAAAACATAAACAATCAGTTTCAAACTTGATAAAAACCCAAATATGTTTGGTTTTAAACAAGGATTAGAGCCAATTCTCTGATACCACTTGTAGGTCCCGTTTTTCCGGTGGATCGATAGCGAAAACCTATCCTTGTTTATCACAAACACGGTAACGGGTGCGGAATCCCCGTGACGGTGCAAACCAAACAAAAGTGTATAAAACACACGCGTAACCAAAGATTCAATATCTATTGATTAGGGATGAGAACGGATACAAACATATACAAACAATGTTTTAACAGACTCTCTCAAAGTCTCACAACTCTCATCAGTTTCACACAGAAACTGAGAGGGGTATTTATACTAGACACAGACCAGACTACGACGAAACGCATAAAGGCACGACGAAACACTAAAGTCGACGAAACACTAAAGTCGACGAAACACATTCTGTTTCGTCGACATACATATTAATTCTATAATCTGTTTCGTCGAGTGTAATATAAGCCCAATCCAAGTCAAAGTCCACTTCAACTTTCACGACCCAAGTATGAAGTTACGGCCCAGTTATGCTTTCTGTTGACAAATGTTGCCACAATTTCAATATAGGACAAAGACTTGTGACATCACCATGACATCACAATGATGATGTCATGGTGAGGTGTAAACGGGACTTTGCTTGCGGCGCTCCGTGCTTCGCGTGTCGAACTCTGGGGGCACGACGGAGGAATGTCGTGACGTCGGGCTTGAGCCGGACCTAACCGAGTCGACCCGAACCGAATCGAACCGAGTCGAGTCGCGTCCACATAAAGTGTACCAACAATTCGTCGGACCAGATGTCCGGCGATGACGGCCGAAATTGTAATTGGCCCGTCTCGAGCATCGTCTGGATCGATCGGAGGGAAGTATGTTGGTTGATGCATCCACACTGCCATATGTTGGTTCGACCGCTTTACCCCTCTTGATTCGGTCGACCGGATCATATTTATTCCGGGCTCGGTGTTCGGATTATCGATTGCTGCTGCAAATTTCTTCCCATCTTTTACTTCTTTCCCAAGATGAGAGAGTTTACCGAATCGTACGGCCTTTTCGATTTCTTGCTTCAGAGCCCAACATTCATCAGTCGTATGGCCCTTGTCTCGGTGATATTCACAATATTTCTTGGAGTGCTTATCCGAGGTAGGTCGCTGCTTCGACGGCGTAGGGAACCGGGTAGTTTCCGTACTAAGAATTTCACTTGGCGATTTTGTGAGCTCGGAGAAGGTGTTAAAACGCACGTTCCCGGTTCGGAAATTGTTTCGATCTGATTTCTGATACGGACCACGACTTCTATTCCAACTGTTGCCTCTATCTTTTGGTGGTGACGCGTTCCGTCTCCAAGATGTGGTTCGAGCCTTGGTATTTCTTGCTGTAGTTTCATTCGGTTGGCCGCAGGCACTCTTTCCCCGAACGAAGGCTTGAGCTCGCTCCATAAGTATCTCCATGGTTTTTGGGAGATCTTCGTGGAGCTTTTCCACAAGCTGGTTGTTCCAAACTCCGTGACAAAATCCAGAGACTCGGAGCTGATCAACCGCTCCACTTATCTGCATGCTTTCTCGATTGAAGCGATCGATAAAATCTTCTACGGACTCTCCGTCGCGGTGCTTTATATGGTGAACCTCGGTGATGTCTTTCTTGCAACGTCGCTGCTGACAGAAATTTTGCAGGAATATACGTCGGAAATCTTCGAAGTGATCTATCGACCCCTCTGGTAACCCATCAAACCAAACCCTTGCCGATCCGGTGAGAGTTTGGGCGAACATATGACACCAAGCCGGCATAGGCCACTGTTCGACCTTAGCCGCTCCGGCGAATGCGAACATGTGGTCGTCCGGATCGGACGTACCGTCGTAAAACTTCAGCGTAGGTGGCATCTTAAGCTTCGCTGGGAGTGGGGCATTGACGATCCGTAACGTAAACTTGGATTGGGAGGTCATAGACGTGGGGTGATATGGCATGATTAGCTCCTGATCTTGAGGGTTTAAACCCATAGATCCCTGGCGAAACAGGTCGTTTAGACCGTTATTCATCGGAGCACTCGTAATCGAGGAAAATTGTGTAACACATGCTATGGGAGTGGAGATTATAGGACTTACCAGAGATCCGGAAGTGAAGGCTCCAACGGAGACGGGGTTATTCCCTGGATAGACATTGTTAAACAGGTTCGTTCGGAGGCTCTGCAACATCTCTTCTCGCTGTTGTTGCTGCTATAACTGACGCAATAGAGCAGCATTCCGTAAAAGGAAGGCGTTGTAAAAGTTAGGTAGCGGCGTGGCGACCGGAGCAGTAGCAGACAGCGTGGTGATAGAGCTTCCGCCTACAGAATTTGCAGCTGGAGGAGCCGACGCTGATCCTATCGAAACCGCTGGAGCAGCAACTGCTGTTGATGCGATTGTGGAGGCGGCGTTTCCTTCCCATATGTCGTTGTAAGATGGGAAAGTGTTGGTGGAGACTGCTGTCGTTGTGGATTCCATGACTTGGAACAAACAGAATTAGCAAAGTGGATTGAGTGAATTTGAGGGGATGGCGCCACTGAAGACTCAAAACCAGTTTGTCCGACCTGGTTAGAGTACAGCTTCAGATGACCTAGCAAAGAACCTGCAAGATCACAAGGTAACAAGCACACCGTTAGCCTCGTCACAGGGAGGGGGGCCTCTCTGTGCTCAAGCTCGGGCGTGAGAATAAGTATTTGTGAGAAGGAAGTAGGTCAGGGAGAGAGAGAGATGAGAGTTTAGAGAGAGAAAGTAGCGATTACCCCTTTTTGGAGGCCTAAGTGTGGTATTTATAGTCTTTGGGTATGCTGACATGGCGAGTTAGTTAGGGTCGGACCAGTCACTGTCATGGCAGTTATGGCTGTAGGGCCCAGTTAGTTATGGCGTACCAGTGTATTTGATCGTTCCGTTTATAGCATGAGGTGCGATCCGACCTTGATGTGCCATAGCTCGGTTCTATGTTGGCAATGATTCGGTCCGACTAAGGACGTATCCTCATCAGGTATACAAAAACTTTATTTTTATAAGGGATTGATCATCTTTTTTTTTTTTTGCTCCGAGTTCATTTTTTTACATGAAAATATGATAAATATAAATAAATAGCATAAAAGTGCATGTCTATTAGAAAGTAAAAAATATTACAAAGAGACGAGTTTTAAAAAAAAAACACATAAACTCAGATTTATTTATATATCAGGAGTTGCAAATATCTAGTTCGGGTATGGATAAAACCCAATTTCTGGTATGGACTCGGAACCAGTTTCTAGCTATGGATCGGGTACATGTTTTTGTATTGAAATGCGTACCCTATGCGTATCCTATGGGTAGTGTCGAGGACGGATACCCAATACCAGGGTATGAGAAAAAGCCGGTTCCAGGATTTTTGGTTCGGGTTTTTTTTTTTTTTTTTTTTGCACCATGGGATGGGATGGGATGAAATCAAAGAATTAAAAGTTCATTTTCTAATCCATTTAAGTTAACATGATATTTCTAGCCCATGGACAGCCAGGCCCAAAAACAATATTTTAGGAGCCCATTAATGATAAACAAAAGAAAACGAGGGCAACGTATTTGTGGGTGGTGGTTTGTGATAGATGAAATCGAAGGAAAAAAAGAGAGCAAGCTCTTGATTTAATTTAAGCAAGCAACCATGTCAACTAGCGGAAATCCCTCTCGCGTTGCGGCATGAATTCAGTCGGTATTGGTTTGGTTTATTACGGTATTGGCATACCGGCACTCGTTATAACAACCGTGGTACATCGATTGAAGAGCATAAACAAATATCGGTAACGATTCCAACAATATTAATACCGCTACTAATGATTACTTGGACTCAACTCGGTTTGTGACGACATCGTAGGCTAAACATCTTAAATCAATAACATCTTAAAATATAAATATATACACACATTGTTAATCATGTCATTAATGTTTTTAATAATCTCATAAACAACAAAAACAGAAAAATGATTATTTTTATATATTCTTTTTAGTTAACAATACACATGTGTTTTTTTAAATATCGTATATATGTATGTTAAGGTACTAGTTTATAAAAGTATGCATCATATATTATTTAGTCGCAATTTTAAATTTATAAATACGCAAATATGTTTTAAGTTTATTACAACTATATATATGTAAAAATAAGATTTTATTTTGTAAAAAAAGTAATCAATAAAAAGTTACGATATCATGCCGTTTATGGCTAACTAACTGAAAATTTGAAATGTGATTTTAGATCCGATTTTTTTAAATATATAAGATATTATGTTTTGTAAAAACGATAAATAACATAATAAAAATAATAATAATATATGAAGACGATAATCAAGTTATTATGTTTTGTAAAAAATGAGAATTAATGAAAGAAGGCAGAAGAAAAGTATCATTGGATGAATACCTTGAGTGGATGGGTTAATATTAAAAAAAGGTATTATAATATGTTAAAATGAAATCTACTGTTCAACGGCTCTTTAAATTCATAAGTATAATATAATTTTTAGTCGGAGAGCGATTAATTTCATATTAGTTTGATCTTTGAACCACATTAGTTTTAATCATATATTTTATTGGTTTTTATACTTTAATTGTGTTCTTCCAAAAATTATCCGGTAACTGTTTTATGTCACTTAATTTACTTTGATGATTCATATGTAATCTCGATCGGTGATGTTTGTGACATTATTTTGATTTTCCTTTAATGATTATGTATGCTTATTAATACTCATGGCATTATAGCCTAGTGGTATCTTGGGGGTGGGATAAGGCTTATGACCATTAGGTCATGTGTTCGATTCTCACAAAGGGGGTTTTCCCAGATTTATTGGGTTTCCTCCTGAATTGGTGTATAGGCATTATTGCCTAGTGGAGATGGATATGATCGGGTGGTTCTGCTGGTGGCACGATGATACTCCAGTGGTCCGTCAGTGATCCAAATTTGCCGTTCAAAAAAAAATATTGATTAAAACGTTGAGTTGTGTGGGACTATTGATCATAGCATGTTGAGAAACCCCTATGTGTGGATAGCTTCATTCTTCGGCTATATTCTTTTGCAGCTCTAAGGCAATTGACTAGAGTTAAGAAGCACGTGTTTTCTTTTTTCCGTGACAAGTTCAAGGAGTTTCACCATCACCGCCCCACTTCTTGGCTTGAGAACTTAAAGAAGATTAATGAGGTAGATAAAGTTTTCCTTACCCAGCTTTTTTCCAAATCGGAGGTGAAGGAGGCAGTTTTCGATTGCGGCAGTGATAGGGCCCCTGGCCCGGACGGCTTTAATTTTAAGTTCATTAAACATTTCTGGTCTATTTTTGAAGATGATTTTTTGAATATTCTTAACCGGTTTCATAAAGATGGATGTTTTAGTCGAGACAGCTCCTCGTCTTTCATTACGCTTGTTCCCAAAATTAAGGATCCGGTTACGTTAAACAACTTTAGACCAATCAATCTTGTTGGTGTCATCAGTAAAGTTGTGTCGAAAGTGATCGCTAACAGATTGCAAAAGGTGATTAGCAGTGTCATTTCAGATTCGCAGTCGGCTTTCCAGAAAAGCAAGTTCATCTTAGATGGTCCTTTAATAGTCAACGAAATCATGACTTGGGTTAGGAAAAAGAAGCAGAAAGCAGCTCTCTTTAAGATCGATCTTGAGAAAGCCTTTGACAACGTCAATTGGAAGTTTGTGGACTGTATCCTCCTTCAAATGGGTTTTCCGCCGCGGTGGTGCAACTGGGTTCAAGGCATCCTTCACTCGGCCAGGTCCTCCGTCTTGGTCAATGGATCCCCCACTTTTCAGTTCAGCTGCGAGAAGGGGCTTAGACAGGGTGACCCCCTTTCCCCTTTCCTATTTTTAACGGTTATGGAGGCTCTCTCTTGCATGATTTCTAAGGCTAAGGAGGCTGGGTTGTTAAAAGGGCTCATTACTCCTTGCGGTGGTCCAGTTATTACTCACCTTCTGTATGTGAACGCCACCATCATCATCAGAGAGTGGTCGATTGAGGAGGTTAGGAATATACTTCGAATTCTTCGGTGTTTCCACTTAAGCTCGGGTTTAAAAATTAACATAGACAAATCTAACCTCTATGGGATCGGGTGAGTTGGAATGAGGTTAAAAGTGTTGCAAATGAGGTTGGGTGTAAGCCGGATTCTACTCCGTTTAAATATCTTGGCGTGTTGGTTGGTGCTAAGATGAACTGCATAAACAATTGGCAGCCGGTGTACGATGTGTTCCACAGTCGACTTGCGGTTTGGAAAACCCGTTTCCTCTCCATTGGCGGTCGAGTCATGCTTATAAAATCAGTCCTTGAAAGTCTGCCTACCTACTACTTCTCTATCTATAAAGCTCCGAAAAAAGTTATCGACGATTTGGTGTTAGGATCGGAGGCTCTCATGATTATGTTTGTCTATATGTTTTGAACAATTTGTGAATATGAAAACATGTAAAGTGCAGCGGAAATGAAAACAAACTTTGTAAACACAATCAAAGGAGAAAATAGTTTGATAAACAATTGCTTCTCATAGATTCAAAGGATTTACAAATCAAAGCAAAAGATTACAGATATGCTTACAAACTATACTCCCCCTCAGCCTGATGCCCCAAGGTTGGTTGCACACAAGATGAAAGGATTAGACATGAGGAGAAGAACCCACTCAGTCAATCAAATGTAACAGTACATGGTACTGTTACATTTATAGGCAAACCAAACCACTGAGGATCTCAGCTGACGTCACCATGAAAGCGACGTCTAACAACCTAACAACCTTTAACAACTGATCAATGACTACTGACCATACAGACACTGATTACATTCTAACTACTGATGTATAAACACTGATTCTTCATTCCACTGATGTAGTCAACCACTGATGTCTAGTATCAGTGCTTTCTTCAAAGGGTGATCAGACCTTGAATGGGCAGTGCTTTAATCCTTCAGCAGTGCTAGAGTTCCGTCAGTAGATTGAGCTTCAGCCTTTAAACTTCATCAATACTTTAGAGTGGTCAGCAGTTGCAAGGCAGCAGTTGTATATGGACAGTGGATAGAGACTATCAGTTGTTATAAATCACTTTCAAGGGGAAAGCAAAGTGTAAACTGCTGCTTATTGTGAATCCTCTGTTGTGACCTGGTTTTGGCTTTACATTATCTGTTCCTCTGGTAGGGTTCAATCCCAACAATCTCCCCCTGGAACAGATAATGCCAAAACCTTTCATTATTCAGGACCTTTATTACTCATCAAGAGTGCCTTAGCTTGTTCTTTGAATTCAGCTTCAAATTCCTTTGCACTCTGGTCATCCTCATCCCTACACAGTGAAAGTTCAAGGAGATCCTGCAAATCTTGAACACTAAGGCCTAGTGCTTCTTTCCTTGATATGTACTTCACATCGCCATTGGCTCTGACCAGGGTCAATACGTGAGTCTTTTGATCAGACATACACTTTAGTATTTTTAAGCCAAGTGGGTGTCACACCCCGACCACGTAGAACATACAAAACGTGGCGGAAACATCGGGGAGTGTTGTAACAGAAATAAATGTTTCAAATCCATGGCAATTGAAGTTTCGTTTTATTAATCAAACATGAAAGTTTACATTGTTTTAAACAAGAACCAAAGAGTACATAACAAAAATTAACTAGTTCTTGTCTCGTTTTAAGTCACTAAGGCACAGTCCCGCCTAAGTATGTCTCGTTAAGTCCTATGCATCATCTCCTGAAAACACATGTGAAAATAGGTACGTCAGCATAAAAATGCCTGTGAGATACATAGGTTTTGTGAAAATAGGTTTCATGACTTATGTTTGAGAAAATGTTTAGTCATGAACCTTGTAATTTGCTTTGTTTTGTAAATCATTTGAAAAACGATAAGATCAGATGATATGTATAAATAAGAGAATAATGTATGGTTAAACGAATAACCATTGTAAAATGAGTTTGTATAAGATAAGTTGTTTGTAAATCAATGTCTTGTGAAAAGTATGTTATTTGTATAAAATGTTATATGTCTCAAACTGAAATGATTCAAATAACGCTACGACATGTAATACCATACAAACACTTATATATAGGAAGTACCAGCGGCGTATCCACCATGCTTGTATCATATTACACACGCCTCGTTACTTAATCACTTAATCAAACCAACAATGTAAGATGTCTATGTTTAAACCAATTGCCAAATGTATTGAATAATATGTCAAAATGTCTATGTCAAGATGTAAATCATGCAACGTATAACCAATGTTGAAAATGCTTATTTGTCAAATGTAAATCATGTAATGTGTAACCAAAATGATATGTATGGCTAGTGAAATGCATCAACTAAACCATAGGTGCAATGCACAAAACAAAGTATTGAAGTAAAACTTGGTTTAAATCAAAGTTATGTTTTGTGTAGTAAATGTATGCTATACTGATATTAGACATTTATGCGGTATTGTGAAAATTCATACATCCAAGCCTTGCGACAGTCGGATAACCATGTAAAAATGGGTTATCAAAAGAATATGTATAGTATAGTTTAAACAAACCAAATGTCATACCAAAATGTAGCATATGATGAATAAGAAATGTACTAAGTATGCTAAGTTAACATACAAAGTAGAAAAGTCATGTAAATCAATGTGCTAGCATGCTATCAGTCAACATACATAGCAGAAATGTAAAGTAAAACAATGTACTAAGTATGCACACAATGGACATACATAGCATAAAATGTAATGAAATTATGTACTATAAATGTACTAATAAACATAGCAAGTATATGATGTGAAAACAGGAAAACATGAAAGTAACAAGTAGGCACATGTGTTTCACCCCAAAACGTTTGGAAAACAGTAAAAGAGGGGTCTATGTACTCACTTGAGATTGCTTAGTAGTCCTTGAGTAACAACCAAACAATGCTAGAGATCACGGATATCAAATGGCACCTAAATATAGGTAACTATGTTAATAAACCGGACCTAAATCGGAGGATCGGATAGAATGAGGGTTTGTAAACCAAACGAGTATAGAGACTCGTGTCATATGGTTTAACAAAGCCTACATGCTAAATGAAACCTAACCTAAGTGCTTACGACCCATTACGACCCGTTTAGGTAGCTTATGCTACTTTAACGCGTCGTTCGCGTAAAACGCGTTCGGAACGCCTAACTAGTCCTATGACAAGTAATATATGCCTTAACATGTCTAATATTGTTGTCAAATCAGTTTAGATGTCAAAAGTTATGTTACATATGTTTAAAATGAATTTTGGCATCAAAGGGGTATTTTGGTAATTTACCTAAGGCATATAAACTATCTATCATACAACTACTTAAACGAAGCGACCATAAGGTATAACCTCGGAAGGTTATTCCCTATATACTATGGTCACCTAAAGTGTTTGGTAGGATCCTAATGATCGACCAAACGGGTCGGGTTCGAAAGTATAAGCGATTGTTTAGATCGCTTACCTTACGACCCTATATAAGCACTAAACTAAAAGTGACGAGCTAAGCATGTTAAATCATACTTAACTAAGTTTAGAAAACAGGTTTGGTTTCACAACCAACGGTTGTGATACCTAAGAGTAGTTTGGTTACAAAATACGCAAGAATACGTATTCTGACCGAAACTACGGCTCGTCACTGAGCCTAGATAACGTGGTAATCAGTAGGTATAGTCACTAGGGACTATAACCATCGTGATCACGCTCACGTTATGAAGTTCAAACGAACTTCGCATCGACCATAAACTGGTCAATGCAGAAAGTCAAACAAAGTTTTACTTTCGGACTCGAAAAGCAATAAAAGAACGAAGGAACACTTACGAAGGGTCCCCGAAT
The DNA here is from genome assembly GCA_030545235.1 of Helianthus tuberosus. Taxonomy (NCBI): domain Eukaryota; kingdom Viridiplantae; phylum Streptophyta; class Magnoliopsida; order Asterales; family Asteraceae; genus Helianthus; species Helianthus tuberosus. Next base: position 37,519,448 of record CM060382.1, on the reverse strand, counting down.
GCTAATCTAGATCAAAATAGCTAAGGTATGAAACAAAGGTTTCAACTTAGAGCACAAATGATCGGATTCTTGTGAGAAATGAAGTGAAGTGGGTTGGGTATTTATAGTTTTCGGTCCACCGTTAGGATCGTTTCTTGGAAAAGAGGGAATGATCTAGCCCGTACACTTGTCAAGATGTTGTGGTAACTAATTGGGCACTCACCATAGGGTTTTGACACTTGTACTTGGCTTTTGGAGGGGTTAAGAGCTGAAAACAGCAGCCAAGAAACGATTTGCTGCATCTGGGCATTTGTTGCGCACCGTAACAAATAACCCTTACGGTCCGCAACAAATGAAGTTTGGCAGAATGTCAGTTTTGGTCCCTGCAGCCCCCTAACTTGGTTTTCGATGCATTTTTGACACGTTTAAGCCCCGTTAACCCCATTTCAAAGCTCTAAAATGAAGTTAAAGTATAGGGAACTTAAAATGTGCTCAAAAATATATCGGATGTCGGTTCGTTTAGCCGTACAATCGCGTTGTTCGGTTAATTACGACGGAATGCGCATAAGCGCGAAAAACGATCCAAATGACGCGACGAATGGATTTTTCTTATGCCAAACACTAAAATAAAATATTTTAGTGCTTACATAAATTTTTGGATGTCCGGATGTATTCAGAACGGGAGTTATGCGCGAAAGTGCACACTTGTGCACTTTTTGACACTTTTAGTCCCTGAATGACCCAAAAGTTTATTTTAGCACACCGAACCCCTCAAAGCCTATTTCTAAGCTATGTCAAGGATTTTTGAGGTGTGTTTAACTTATGGTCATGTTCCGGAATGTTCGTTACAGTTCAAATTGGCATACTTTCGCAGTTTTTCAAGTTTAGTCCCTGCAAGCGAATAAACTAGATTTTGCCATACCAGAGCCTTCAAAACTTATTTCTAAGTTATGTAAAGGTTACTTAAGGTATTTTAAGCCTATTTCACTATTCCATAGTGTTCGTTGCATTAAACTGGTTATATTTACGCATCAGTGAGCGTATAACCTTCCAGAAAGCGATTTAAAGCTAGAAATCGAACAAGAGTTGATATGTGCAAAAGATACCCATATTTATACAAGTCCAAAGTATGAAATACAATATTTCAATGGTTTTTTTGGTATTTGTTTGATGGTCGCAGTGACACAGGTGTTACAGCCTCCCCTACTTTAGGAAATTTCGTCCCGAAATTAATTCGTAGGAGTCTATCTGTGGCTTTGTGTTAAGTAACCATCAAAGATAAACAAGGCATAATCCTGTTATTTCTCTTTAACGGACATTTTTTTTTCAGAAATGAAAAATGAACGGAGTTATTTTCAACAGGCATTCTTCAGAAACGAAAAAGAACGAAATGAGTCATTTTCCACAACCTCTTCAGAAACGAAAATGAACGAAATGAGTCATTTTCCACAACTTCATCAGAACCGAAAATGAACGAAATGAGTCATTTTCCACAACTTCTTCAGAACCGAAAATGAACGAAATGAGTCATTTTCCACAACTTCTTCAGAACCGAAAATGAACGAAATGAGTCATTTTCCACAACTTCTTCAGAACCGAAAATGAACGAAATGAGTCATTTTCCACAACTTCTTCAGAACCGAAAATGAACGAAATGAGTCATTTTCTATACACACGACCAAACTAGCTGTGGTTTCCGTGCACTGAATTCCATAATTATGTATGCATCCATAATTACGTAATTCCTTGCATAGTCCGCACAGTTTGTCTTGAAATGTTTTAGGGGAGGAAAATCAAATCGGTGATGAGTGTGACTAGACTACCATAAGGTCCTTTTAATTAGATCGACAAATGATCCTTTTAATTAGGCCACCAAGGAGTCCTTTCAGCTATCTCATCGCATGATATTCCTAACCAGATTTTTGGATCAATCTGTTTAACTAGACCTCTCAAGGGGTCTAATTATGGAATAGTACAATATAATCCAAGGGTCTTTACTATTACGTAAAAGCCCATTGAGGATTTAATATAGTACACAAAGATATGGAAGATTCTACGAGGATTAGATAACAAAACTTGGATTTCACAAGAACATAAAAGGGAACACATAAGCACATAATTACATAGTTGTTTAATTTGTTATTAACCTGTTATCGATTGAAAATGGATATGGAAACCAGTCAATTGACTTCAATGTCCTCTGGGATTTATCTGAAAAGATATGAAGATCTCCCAAAATTCGATTTTTTTGTTTTCTAAGAAACGTACTATTCGAATTAAGGAACACAAAAATTTTAGGATTTACGGAAATACCCTTAGGTACCCTATTAAGGATTTATAGTAGTACTTTGGGTATTCGTCCAGTGTTGTAACTTGTGTTTTGTACTTCGTTTTCCTTGAAAGAAACAGGTACTTAGGAATTTCGTGGAAAACGCAAGAGATTATAAAATAGAAAAATTTTAGGGAGTAGTTTGCTTTTCAAGGAATACGATTCCTTGATTGTCGGTATTGTAAGGAATATGTTGTTTATGCATAAAACCACATAAATACATTGCAATGTAAATAAAAAATTTATTTATTAACAATGATAACAACTGTTTCATGGACCTTGACAACAAAAGAAAATAATACATAAGACATGATTATTTCTAAAAGGTGTTGTCTTCTAGTCGGTCAGATGCTCATCTCCGTGCTGGATTAGCATTTGCAAGCTTTGGGTAATTTCTTCGGAAATGACCCATCTCGCCACACTTGTAGCAAGAACCTGGTGGAAAGCGAGCTTGAGCAGGATTGTGGTTAGCTTGATTTGGTGCAACTGCTGCTACGCAAACTTTTGCTGTATGATCTGTACGTCCACAAATTTGGCATTCGCGGCACTTCACCATAGCATGATGATAAAGGTTACATTTGTTGCACAAGGGTGAAGTTCCATTGTATGGCTTCCTAGTACGGGGTTGAGCTGGTTGGTTGAGGACGGCTTGATCATTGTGAGTAACCATGGCGAAGTTCTGAGAAGCCTTTCGCTTCTTCGACTTCTTAGGGGATCCAGTCTGTTCATCCATAGTCTTTGATTCCTCGATTTGTTTCGATTCCTCAACCGGTTTCTTGTCACCCTTTCGGAAAAGCTTACGTTTCCTGATCTGAGATTCAGTCAAGGTTGCAGATAGCTCAATGGCCTGCCTAACCGTAGTGGGGTTACTACCAGTAATAAAGTCTTGAACTGAGTCAGGGAGACCATCAATGTATTTTTCGATCGCCTTATCCAAGGGCGTAACCATGGTAGGACACAACAGGCTCAGCTCCTCATATCGATCAGTGTAGGCTCGATGTTCACCGCTGTCTTGCTTAAGATCGTCGAATTCCCTTTCCAAGGCCCTGATCTCGTGACGAGGACAAAATTCCTTCATCATCAGTGCTCTAAGTTCTTCCCATGTTTGAGCCAGTGCCACTTCGGCACCCCTATCTCTCACCACACCGTTCCACCACGTCAAAGCTCGTTTCTCAAAGACACTAGATGCGAAATCTACCTTTCGCTCGTTTGGACATTAAACATGCTTGAAGGTGCTTTCTAGACTCTCGAACCATTGCAGAAGTGCAGTCGCTCCTTGAGACCCAGAAAACTTTGATGGCTTGGCCGAGTTGAACGTCTTGAAGTTGCAGAGGGCATTATTGTTGTTGACAGCTTGGTGACATTGGGCAACGATGGTCGGGATTGCAGCAGTTATTTGCTGTGTAATGACAGCTGCCAGATCGTCAATAGATACCGGATTTTCGCGTCGTGGAGGCATTCTAAAAGAGGAAACATGAAAGGAAACGAGTGAGAGAATTTGACGAAAAGAATGGGATGAAACAAATCTGATGAAAGCAAGGATAGTGGTCATTTGTTTGTTACTACAAAGCAACAAACGACCTCGGTGATTAATCAAAGTAAATAGGTCAAAATAATGTACCGCGAAGACATGCTCGCCTATAAGTGAACACTCATCCCAAGAATTCCCAGGTAAGCACAACTGGTCTCGCGTCTGATGAGATGTATACGAAGTGCTTGCCTAGACAGAAAACCCAGAATACAGGCATTCACCCTTCCAGTTTGCACGTGTTCACATTATTTAAAACCCAAAACCTTGACGAGATTTTGAAAACTCAAAGGGGTTCAAAACCTTACAATAGAGGGTTCAAAACCTAGTAATCAATCATCCTAGAACAGATGATTAGTTTTCAAAGCGGTTTTGAAATTTATGTTCTTGTTGTGGTCGTCGCCTAAGGATAGGTGACGGTATTGTTTTATGACTAAACGCAAGTAAACTCGCGTTAGGGTCCTAAGAAGGTTATAGACTAGGTCAAAGCATTACTAATAACCTAATTCCCTATAACCATTGGCTCTGATACCATCTTTTCTGTCACACCCCGACCACGTAGAACATACAAAACATGGCGGAAACGTCGGGGAGTGTTGTAACAGGAATAAATGTTTCAAATCCATGGCAATTGAAGTTTCGTTTTATTAATCAAACATGAAAGTTTACATTTTTTTAAATAAGAACCAAAGAGTACATAACAAAAATTAACTAGTTCTTGTCTCGTTTTAAGTCACTAAGGCACAGTCCCGCCTAAGTATGTCTCGTTAAGTCCTATGCATCATCTCCTGAAAACACATGTGAAAATAGGTACGTCAGCATAAAAATGCCGGTGAGATACATAGGTTTTGTGAAAATAGGTTTCATGACTTATGTTTGAGAAAATGTTTAGTCATGAACCTTGTAATTTGCTTTGTTTTGTAAATCATTTGAAAAACGATAAGATCAGATGATATGTATAAATAAGAGAATAATGTATGGTTAAACGAATAACCATTGTAAAATGAGTTTGTATAAGATAAGTTGTTTGTAAATCAATGTCTTGTGAAAAGTATGTTATTTGTATAAAATGTTATATGTCTCAAACTGAAATGATTCAAATAACGCTACGACATGTAATACCATACAAACACTTATATATAGGAAGTACCAGCGGCGTATCCACCATGCTTGTATCATATTACACACGCCTCGTTACTTAATCACTTAATCAAACCAACAATGTAAGATGTCTATGTTTAAACCAATTGCCAAATGTATTGAATAATATGTCAAAATGTCTATGTCAAGATGTAAATCATGCAACGTATAACCAATGTTGAAAATGCTTATTTGTCAAATGTAAATCATGTAATGTGTAACCAAAATGATATGTATGGCTAGTGAAATGCATCAACTAAACCATAGGTGCAATGCACAAAACAAAGTATTGAAGTAAAACTTGGTTTAAATCAAAGTTATGTTTTGTGTAGTAAATGTATGCTATACTGATATTAGACATTTATGCGGTATTGTGAAAATTCATACATCCAAGCCTTGCGACAGTCGGATAACCATGTAAAAATGGGTTATCAAAAGAATATGTATAGTATAGTTTAAACAAACCAAATGTCATACCAAAATGTAGCATATGATGAATAAGAAATGTACTAAGTATGCTAAGTTAACATACAAAGTAGAAAAGTCATGTAAATCAATGTGCTAGCATGCTATCAGTCAACATACATAGCAGAAATGTAAAGTAAAACAATGTACTAAGTATGCACACAATGGACATACATAGCATAAAATGTAATGAAATTATGTACTATAAATGTACTAATAAACATAGCAAGTATATGATGTGAAAACAGGAAAACATGAAAGTAACAAGTAGGCACATGTGTTTCACCCCAAAACGTTTGGAAAACAGTAAAATAGGGGTCTATGTACTCACTTGAGATTGCTTAGTAGTCCTTGAGTAACAACCAAACAATGCTAGAGATCACGGATATCAAATGGCACCTAAATATAGGTAACTATGTTAATAAACCGGACCTAAATCGGAGGATCGGATAGAATGAGGGTTTGTAAACCAAACGAGTATAGAGACTCGTGTCATATGGTTTAACAAAGCCTACATGCTAAATGAAACCTAACCTAAGTGCTTACGACCCATTACGACCCGTTTAGGTAGCTTATGCTACTTTAACGCGTCGTTCGCGTAAAACGCGTTCGGAACGCCTAACTAGTCCTATGACAAGTAATATATGCCTTAACATGTCTAATATTGTTGTCAAATCAGTTTAGATGTCAAAAGTTATGTTACATATGTTTAAAATGAATTTTGGCATCAAAGGGGTATTTTGGTAATTTACCTAAGGCATATAAACTATCTATCATACAACTACTTAAACGAAGCGACCATAAGGTATAACCTCGGAAGGTTATTCCCTATATACTATGGTCACCTAAAGTGTTTGGTAGGATCCTAATGATCGACCAAACGGGTCGGGTTCGAAAGTATAAGCGATTGTTTAGATCGCTTACCTTACGACCCTATATAAGCACTAAACTAAAAGTGACGAGCTAAGCATGTTAAATCATGCTTAACTAAGTTTAGAAAACAGGTTTGGTATCACAACCAACGGTTGTGATACCTAAGAGTAGTTTGGTTACAAAATACGCAAGAATACGTATTCTGACCGAAACTACGGCTCGTCACTGAGCCTAGATAACGTGGTAATCAGTAGGTATAGTCACTAGGGACTATAACCATCGTGATCACGCTCACGTTATGAAGTTCAAACGAACTTCGCATCGACCATAAACTGGTCAATGCAGAAAGTCAAACAAAGTTTGACTTTCGGACTCGAAAAGCAATAAAAGAACGAAGGAACACTTACGAAGGGTCCCCGAATGCTAATCTAGATCAAAATAGCTAAGGTATGAAACAAAGGTTTCAACTTAGAGCACAAATGATCGGATTCTTGTGAGAAATGAAGTGAAGTGGGTTGGGTATTTATAGTTTTCGGTCCACCGTTAGGATCGTTTCTTGGAAAAGAGGGAATGATCTAGCCCGTACACTTGTCAAGATGTTGTGGTAACTAATTGGGCACTCACCATAGGGTTTTGACACTTGTACTTGGCTTTTGGAGGGGTTAAGAGCTGAAAACAGCAGCCAAGAAATGATTTGCTGCATCTGGGCATTTGTTGCGCACCGTAACAAATAACCCTTACGGTCCGCAACAAATGAAGTTTGGCAGAATGTCAGTTTTGGTCCCTGCAGCCCCCTAACTTGGTTTTCGATGCATTTTTGACACGTTTAAGCCCCGTTAACCCCATTTCAAAGCTCTAAAATGAAGTTAAAGTATAGGGAACTTAAAATGTGCTCAAAAATATATCGGATGTCGGTTCGTTTAGCCGTACAATCGCGTTGTTCGGTTAATTACGACGGAATGCGCATAAGCGCGAAAAACGATCCAAATGACGCGACGAATGGATTTTTCTTATGCCAAACACTAAAATAAAATATTTTAGTGCTTAGATAAATTTTTGGATGTCCGGATGTATTCAGAACGGGAGTTATGCGCGAAAGTGCAAACTTGTGCACTTTTTGACACTTTTAGTCCATGAATGACCCAAAAGTTTATTTTAGCACACCGAACCCCTCAAAGCCTATTTCTAAGCTATGTCAAGGATTTTTGAGGTGTGTTTAACTTATGGTCATGTTCCGGAATGTTCGTTACAGTTCAAATTGGCATACTTTCGCAGTTTTTCAAGTTTAGTCCCTGCAAGCGAATAAACTAGATTTTGCCATACCAGAGCCTTCAAAACTTATTTCTAAGTTATGTAAAGGTTACTTAAGGTATGTTAAGCCTATTTCACTATTCCAGAGTGTTCGTTGCATTAAACTGGTTATATTTACGCATCAGTGCGCGTATAACCTTCCAGAAAGCGATTTAAAGCTAGAAATCGAACAAGAGTTGATATGTGAAAAGATACCCATATTTATACAAGTCCAAAGTATGAAATACAATATTTCATTGGTTTTTTTGGTATTTGTTTGATGGTCGCAGTGACACAGGTGTTACAGTCTCCCCTACTTTAGGAAATTTCGTCCCGAAATTAATTCGTAGGAGTCTATCTGTGGCTTTGTGTTAAGTAACCATCAAAGATAAGCAAGGCATAATCCTGTTATTTCTCTTTAACGGACATTTTTTTTCAGAAATGAAAAATGAACGGAGTTATTTTCAACAGGCATTCTTCAGAAACGAAAAAGAACGAAATGAGTCATTTTCCACAACCTCTTCAGAAACGAAAATGAACGAAATGAGTCATTTTCCACAACTTCTTCAGAACCGAAAATGAACGAAATGAGTCATTTTCCACAACTTCATCAGAACCGAAAATGAACGAAATGAGTCATTTTCCACAACTTCTTCAGAACCGAAAATGAACGAAATGAGTCATTTTCCACAACTTCTTCAGAGCCGAAAATGAACGAAATGAGTCATTTTCCACAACTTCATCAGAACCGAAAATGAACGAAATGAGTCATTTTCGACAACTTCTTCAGAACCGAAAATGAACGAAATGAGTCATTTTCCACAACTTCTTCAGAACCGAAAATGAACGAAATGAGTCATTTTCCACAACTTCTTCAGAACCGAAAATGAACGAAATGAGTCATTTTCTATACACACGACCAAACTAGCTGTGGTTTCCGTGCACTGAATTCCATAATTATGTATACATCCATAATTACGTAATTCCTTGCATAGTCCGCACAGTTTGTCTTGAAATGTTTTAGGGGAGGAAAATCAAACCGGTGATGAGTGTGACTAGACTACCATAAGGTCCTTTTAATTAGATCGACAAATGATCCTTTTAATTAGGCCACCAAGGAGTCCTTTCAGCTATCTCATCGCATGATATTCCTAACCAGATTTTTGGATCAATCTGTTTAACTAGACCTCTCAAGGGCTCTAATTATGGAATAGTACAATATAATCCAAGGGTCTTTACTATTACGTAAAAGCCCATTGAGGATTTAATATAGTACACAAAGATATGGAAGATTCTACGAGGATTAGATAACAAAACTTGGATTTCACAAGAACATAAAAGGGAACACATAAGCACATAATTACATAGTTGTTTAATTTGTTATTAACTTGTTATCGATTGAAAATGGATATGGAAACCAGTCAATTGACTTCAATGTCCTCTGGGATTTATCTGAAAAGATATGAAGATCTCCCAAAATTCGATTTTTTTGTTTTCTAAGAAACGTACTATTCGAATTAAGGAACACAAAAAATTTAGGATTTACGGAAATACCCTTAGGTACCCTATTAAGGATTTATAGTAGTACTTTGGGTATTCGTCCAGTGTTGTAACTTGCGTTTTGTACTTCGTTTTCCTTGAAAGAAACAGGTACTTAGGAATTTCGTGGAAAACGCAAGAGATTATAAAATAGAAAAATTTTAGGGAGTAGTTTGCTTTTCAAGGAATACGATTCCTTGATTGTCGGTATTGTAAGGAATATGTTGTTTATGCATAAAACCACATAAATACATTGCAATGTAAATAAAAAATTTATTTATTAACAATGAAAACAACTGTTTCATGGACCTTGACAACAAAAGAAAATAATACATAAGACATGATTATTTCTAAAAGGTGTTGTCTTCTAGTCGGTCAGATGCTCATCTCCGTGCTGGATTAGCATTTGCAAGCTTTGGGTAATTTCTTCGGAAATGACCCATCTCGCCACACTTGTAGCAAGAACCTGGTGGAAAGCGAGCTTGAGCAGGATTGTGGTTAGCTTGATTTGGTGCAACTGCTGCTACGCAAACTTTTGCTGTATGACCTATACGTCCACAAATTTGGCATTCGCGGCACTTCACCATAGCATGATGATAAAGGTTACATTTGTTGCACAAGGGTGAAGTTCCATTGTATGGCTTCCTAGTACGGGGTTGAGCTGGTTGGTTGAGGACGGCTTGATCATTGTGAGTAACCATGGCGAAGTTCTGAGAAGCCTTTCGCTTCTTCGACTTCTTAGGGGATCCAGTATGTTCATCCATAGTCTTTGATTCCTCGATTTGTTTCGATTCCTCAACCGGTTTCTTGTCACCCTTTCGGAAAAGCTTACGTTTCCTGATCTGAGATTCAGTCAAGGTTGCAGATAGCTCAATGGCCTGCCTAACCGTAGTGGGGTTACTACCAGTAATAAAGTCTTGAACTGAGTCAGGGAGACCATCAATGTATTTTTCGATCGCCTTATCCAAGGGCGTAACCATGGTAGGACACAACAGGCTTAGCTCCTCATATCGATCAGTGTAGACTCGATGTTCACCGCTGTCTTGCTTAAGATCGTCGAATTCCCTTTCCAAGGCCCTGATCTCGTGACGAGGACAAAATTCCTTCATCATCAGTGCTCTAAGTTCTTCCCATGTTTGAGCCAGTGCCACTTCGGCACCCCTATCTCTCACCACAACGTTCCACCACGTCAAAGCTCGTTTCTCAAAGACACTAGATGCGAAATCTACCTTTCACTCGTTTGGATGTTAAACATGCCTGAAGGTGCTTTCTAGACTCTCGAACCATTGCAGAAGTGCAGTCGCTCCTTGAGACCCAGAAAACTTTGATGGCTTGGCCGAGTTGAACGTCTTGAAGTTGCAGAGGGCATTATTGTTGTTGATAGCTTGGTGACATTGGGCAACGATGGTCGGGATTGCAGCAGTTATTTGCTGTGTAATGACAGCTGCCAGATCGTCAATAGATACCGGATTTTCGCGTCGTGGAGGCATTCTAAAAGAGGAAACATGAAAGGAAACGAGTGAGAGAATTTGACGAAAAGAATGGGATGAAACAAATCTGATGAAAGCAAGGATAGTGGTCATTTGTTTGTTACTACAAAGCAACAAACGACCTCGGTGATTAATCAAAGTAAATAGGTCAAAATAATGTACCGCGAAGACATGCTCGCCTATAAGTGAACACTCATCCCAAGAATTCCCAGGTAAGCACAACTGGTCTCGCGTCTGATGAGATGTATACGAAGTGCTTGCCTAGACAGAAAACCCAGAATACAGGCATTCACCCTTCCAGTTTGCACGTGTTCACATTATTTAAAACCCAAAACCTTGACGAGATTTTGAAAACTCAAAGGGGTTCAAAACCTTACAATAGAGGGTTCAAAACCTAGTAATCAATCATCCTAGAACAGATGATTAGTTTTCAAAGCGGTTTTGAAATTTATGTTCTTGTTGTGGTCGTCGCCTAAGGATAGGTGACGGTATTGTTTTATGACTAAACGCAAGTAAACTCGCGTTAGGGTCCTAAGAAGGTTATAGACTAGGTCAAAGCATTACTAATAACCTAATTCCCTATAACCATTGGCTCTGATACCATCTTTTCTGTCACACCCCGACCACGTAGAACATACAAAACGTGGCGGAAACGTCGGGGAGTGTTGTAACAGGAATAAATGTTTCAAATCCATGGCAATTGAAGTTTCGTTTTATTAATCAAACATGAAAGTTTATATTGTTTTAAATAAGAACCAAAGAGTACATAACAAAAATTAACTAGTTCTTGTCTCGTTTTAAGTCACTAAGGCACAGTCCCGCCTAAGTATGTCTCGTTAAGTCCTATGCATCATCTCTTGAAAACACATGTGAAAATAGGTACGTCAGCATAAAAATGCCTGTGAGATACATAGGTTTTGTGAAAATAGGTTTCATGACTTATGTTTGAGAAAATGTTTAGTCATGAACCTTGTAATTTGCTTTGTTTTGTAAATCATTTGAAAAACGATAAGATCAGATGATATGTATAAATAAGAGAATAATGTATGGTTAAACGAATAACCATTGTAAAATGAGTTTGTATAAGATAAGTTGTTTGTAAATCAATGTCTTGTGAAAAGTATGTTATTTGTATAAAATGTTATATTTCTCAAACTGAAATGATTCAAATAACGCTACGACATGTAATACCATACAAACACTTATATATAGGAAGTACCAGCGGCGTATCCACCATGCTTGTATCATATTACACACGCCTCGTTACTTAATCACTTAATCAAACCAACAATGTAAGATGTCTATGTTTAAACCAATTGCCAAATGTATTGAATAATATGTCAAAATGTCTATGTCAAGATGTAAATCATGCAACGTATAACCAATGTTGAAAATGCTTATTTGTCAAATGTAAATCATGTAATGTGTAACCAAAATGATATGTATGGCTAGTGAAATGCATCAACTAAACCATAGGTGCAATGCACAAAACAAAGTATTGAAGTAAAACTTGGTTTAAATCAAAGTTATGTTTTGTGTAGTAAATGTATGCTATACTGATATTAGACATTTATGCGGTATTGTGAAAATTCATACATCCAAGCCTTGCAACAGTCGGATAACCATGTAAAAATGGGTTATCAAAAGAATATGTATAGTATAGTTTAAACAAACCAAATGTCATACCAAAATGTAGCATATGATGAATAAGAAATGTACTAAGTATGCTAAGTTAACATACAAAGTAGAAAAGTCATGTAAATCAATGTGCTAGCATGCTATCAGTCAACATACATCGCAGAAATGTAAAGTAAAACAATGTACTAAGTATGCACACAATGGACATACATAGCATAAAATGTAATGAAATTATGTACTATAAATGTACTAATAAACATAGCAAGTATATGATGTGAAAACAGGAAAACATGAAAGTAACAAGTAGGCACATGTGTTTCACCCCAAAACGTTTGGAAAACAGTAAAAGAGGGGTCTATGTACTCACTTGAGATTGCTTAGTAGTCCTTGAGTAACAACCAAACAATGCTAGAGATCACGGATATCAAATGGCACCTAAATATAGGTAACTATGTTAATAAACCGGACCTAAATCGGAGGATCGGATAGAATGAGGGTTTGTAAACCAAACGAGTATAGAGACTCGTGTCATATGGTTTAACAAAGCCTACATGCTAAATGAAACCTAACCTAAGTGCTTACGACCCATTACGACCCGTTTAGGTAGCTTATGCTACTTTAACGCGTCGTTCGCGTAAAACGCGTTCGGAACGCCTAACTAGTCCTATGACAAGTAATATATGCCTTAACATGTCTAATATTGTTGTCAAATCAGTTTAGATGTCAAAAGTTATGTTACATATGTTTAAAATGAATTTTGGCATCAAAGGGGTATTTTGGTAATTTACCTAAGGCATATAAACTATCTATCATACAACTACTTAAACGAAGCGACCATAAGGTATAACCTCGGAAGGTTATTCCCTATATACTATGGTCACCTAAAGTGTTTGGTCGGATCCTAATGATCGACCAAACGGGTCGGGTTCGAAAGTATAAGCGATTGTTTAGATCGCTTACCTTACGACCCTATATAAGCACTAAACTAAAAGTGACGAGCTAAGCATGTTAAATCATGCTTAACTAAGTTTAGAAAACAGGTTTGGTATCACAACCAACGGTTGTGATACCTAAGAGTAGTTTGGTTACAAAATACGCAAGAATACGTATTCTGACCGAAACTACGGCTCGTCACTGAGCCTAGATAACGTGGTAATCAGTAGGTATAGTCACTAGGGACTATAACCATCGTGATCACGCTCACGTTATGAAGTTCAAACGAACTTCGCATCGACCATAAACTGGTCAATGCAGAAAGTCAAACAAAGTTTGACTTTCGGACTCGAAAAGCAATAAAAGAACGAAGGAACACTTACGAAGGGTCCCCGAATGCTAATCTAGATCAAAATAGCTCAGGTATGAAACAAAGGTTTCAACTTAGAGCACAAATGATCAGATTCTTGTGAGAAATGAAGTGAAGTGGGTTGGGTATTTATAGTTTTCGGTCCACCGTTAGGATCGTTTCTTGGAAAAGAGGGAATGATCTAGCCCGTACACTTGTCAAGATGTTGTGGTAACTAATTGGGCACTCACCATAGGGTTTTGACACTTGTACTTGGCTTTTGGAGGGGTTAAGAGCTGAAAATAGCAGCCAAGAAACGATTTGCTGCATCTGGGCATTTGTTGCGCACCGTAACAAATAACCCTTACGGTCCGCAACAAATGAAGTTTGGCAGAATGTCAGTTTTGGTCCCTGCAGCCCCCTAACTTGGTTTTCGATGCATTTTTGACACGTTTAAGCCCCGTTAACCCCATTTCAAAGCTCTAAAATGAAGTTAAAGTATAGGGAACTTAAAATGTGCTCAAAAATATATCGGATGTCGGTTCGTTTAGCCGTACAATCGCGTTGTTCGGTTAATTACGACGGAATGCGCATAAGCGCGAAAAACGATCCAAATGACGCGACGAATGGATTTTTCTTATGCCAAACACTAAAATAAAATATTTTAGTGCTTACATAAATTTTTGGATGTCCGGATGTATTCAGAACGGGAGTTATGCGCGAAAGTGCAAACTTGTGCACTTTTTGACACTTTTAGTCCCTGAATGACCCAAAAGTTTATTTTAGCACACCGAACCACTCAAAGCCTATTTCTAAGCTATGTCAAGGATTTTTGAGGTGTGTTTAACTTATGGTCATGTTCCGGAATGTTCGTTACAGTTCAAATTGGCATACTTTCGCAGTTTTTCAAGTTTAGTCCCTGCAAGCGAATAAACTAGATTTTGCCACACCAGAGCCTTCAAAACTTATTTCTAAGTTATGTAAAGGTTACTTAAGGTATGTTAAGCCTATTTCACTATTCCAGAGTGTTCGTTGCATTAAACTGGTTATATTTACGCATCAGTGCGCGTATAACCTTCCAGAAAGCGATTTAAAGCTAGAAATCGAACAAGAGTTGATATGTGCAAAAGATACCCATATTTATACAAGTCCAAAGTATGAAATACAATATTTCATTGGTTTTTTTGGTATTTGTTTGATGGTCGCAGTGACACAGGTGTTACAGTCTCCCCTACTTTAGGAAATTTCGTCCCGAAATTAATTCGTAGGAGTCTATCTGTGGCTTTGTGTTAAGTAACCATCAAAGATAAGCAAGGCATAATCCTGTTATTTCTCTTTAACGGACATTTTTTTTCAGAAATGAAAAATGAACGGAGTTATTTTCAACAGGCATTCTTCAGAAACGAAAAAGAACGAAATGAGTCATTTTACACAACCTCTTCAGAAACAAAAATGAACGAAATGAGTCATTTTCCACAACTTCTTCAGAACCGAAAATGAACGAAATGAGTCATTTTCCACAACTTAATGAACGAAATGAGTCATTTTCCACAACTTCATCAGAACCGAAAATGAACGAAATGAGTCATTTTCCACAACTTCTTCAGAACCGAAAATGAACGAAATGAGTCATTTTCCACAACTTCTTCAGAGCCGAAAATGAACGAAATGAGTCATTTTCCACAACTTCATCAGAACCGAAAATGAACGAAATGAGTCATTTTCCACAACTTCTTCAGAACCGAAAATGAACGAAATGAGTCATTTTCCACAACTTCTTCAGAACCGAAAATGAACGAAATGAGTCATTTTCCACAACTTCTTCAGAACCAAAAATGAACGAAATGAGTCATTTTCCACAACTTCTTCAGAACCGAAAATGAACGAAATGAGTCATTTTCTATACACACGACCAAACTAGTTGTGGTTTCCGTGCACTGAATTCCATAATTATGTATACATCCATAATTACGTAATTCCTTGCATAGTCCGCACAGTTTGTCTTGAAATGTTTTAGGGGAGGAAAATCAAACCGGTGATGAGTGTGACTAGACTACCATAAGGTCCTTTTAATTAGATCGACAAATGATCCTTTTAATTAGGCCACCAAGGAGTCCTTTCAGCTATCTCATCGCATGATATTCCTAACCAGATTTTTGGATCAATCTGTTTAACTAGACCTCTCAAGGGGTCTAATTATGGAATAGTACAATATAATCCAAGGGTCTTTACTATTACGTAAAAGCCCATTGAGGATTTAATATAGTACACAAAGATATGGAAGATTCTACGAGGATTAGATAACAAAACTTGGATTTCACAAGAACATAAAAGGGAACACATAAGCACATAATTACATAGTTGTTTAATTTGTTATTAACTTGTTATCGATTGAAAATGGATATGGAAACCAGTCAATTGACTTCAATGTCCTCTGGGATTTATCTGAAAAGATATGAAGTTCTCCCAAAATTCGATTTTTTTGTTTTCTAAGAAACGTACTATTCGAATTAAGGAACACAAAAATTTTAGGATTTACGGAAATACCCTTAGGTACCCTATTAAGGATTTATAGTAGTACTTTGGGTATTCGTCCAGTGTTGTAACTTGTGTTTTGTACTTCGTTTTCCTTGAAAGAAACAGGTACTTAGGAATTTCGTGGAAAACGCAAGAGATTATAAAATAGAAAAATTTTAGGGAGTAGTTTGCTTTTCAAGGAATACGATTCCTTGATTGTCGGTATTGTAAGGAATATGTTGTTTATGCATAAAACCACATAAATACATTGCAATGTAAATAAAAAATTTATTTATTAACAATGATAACAACTGTTTCATGGACCTTGACAACAAAAGAAAATAATACATAAGACATGATTATTTCTAAAAGGTGTTGTCTTCTAGTCGGTCAGATGCTCATCTCCGTGCTGGATTAGCATTTGCAAGCTTTGGGTAATTTCTTCGGAAATGACCCATCTCGCCACACTTGTAGCAAGAACCTGGTGGAAAGCGAGCTTGAGCAGGATTGTGGTTAGCTTGATTTGGTGCAACTGCTACTACGCAAACTTTTGCTGTATGACCTGTATGTCCACAAATTTGGCATTCGCGGCACTTCACCATAGCATGATGATAAAGGTTACATTTGTTGCACAAGGGTGAAGTTCCATTGTATGGCTTCCTAGTACGGGGTTGAGCTGGTTAGTTAAGGACGGCTTGATCATTGTGAGTAACCATGGCGAAGTGCTGAGAAGCCTTTCGCTTCTTCGACTTCTTAGGGGATCCAGTCTGTTCATCCATGGTCTTTGATTCCTCGATTTGTTTCGATTCCTCAACCGGTTTCTTGTCACCCTTTCGGAAAAGCTTACGTTTCCTGATCTGAGATTCAGTCAAGGTTGCAGATAGCTCAATGGCCTGCCTAACCGTAGTGGGGTTACTACCAGTAACAATGTCTTGAACTGAGTCAGGGAGACCATCAATGTATTTTTCGATCGCCTTATCCAAGGGCGTAACCATGGTAGGACACAACAGGCTCAGCTCCTCATATCGATCAGTGTAGGCTCGATGTTCACCGTTGTCTTGCTTAAGATCGTCGAATTCCCTTTCCAAGGCCCTGATCTCGTGACGAGGACAAAATTCCTTCATCATCAGTGCTCTAAGTTCTTCCCATGTTTGAGCCAGTGCCACTTCGGCACCCCTATCTCTCACCACACCGTTCCACCACGTCAAAGCTCGTTTCTCAAAGACACTAGATGCGAAATCTACCTTTCGCTCGTTTGGACATTGAACATGCCTGAAGGTGCTTTCTAGACTCTCGAACCATTGCAGAAGTGCAGTCGCTCCTTGAGACCCAGAAAACTTTGATGGCTTGGCCGAGTTGAACGTCTTGAAGTTGCAGAGGGCATTATTGTTGTTGATAGCTTGGTGACATTGGGCAACGATGGTCGGGATTGCAGCAGTTATTTGCTGTGTAATGACAGCTGCCAGATCGTCAATAGATACCGGATTTTCGCGTCGTGGAGGCATTCTAAAAGAGGAAACATGAAAGGAAACGAGTGAGAGAATTTGACGAAAAGAATGGGATGAAACAAATCTGATGAAAGCAAGGATAGTGGTCATTTGTTTGTTACTACAAAGCAACAAACGACCTCGGTGATTAATTAAAGTAAATAGGTCAAAATAATGTACCGCGAAGACATGCTCGCCTATAAGTGAACACTCATCCCAAGAATTCCCAGGTAAGCACAACTGGTCTCGCGTCTGATGAGATGTATACGAAGTGCTTGCCTAGACAGAAAACCCAGAATACAGGCATTCACCCTTCCAGTTTGCACGTGTTCACATTATTTAAAACCCAAAACCTTGACGAGATTTTGAAAACTCAAAGGGGTTCAAAACCTTACAATAGAGGGTTCAAAACCTAGTAATCAATCATCCTAGAACAGATGATTAGTTTTCAAAGCGGTTTTGAAATTTATGTTCTTGTTGTGGTCGTCGCCTAAGGATAGGTGACGGTATTGTTTTATGACTAAACGCAAGTAAACTCGCGTTAGGGTCCTAAGAAGGTTATAGACTAGGTCAAAGCATTACTAATGACCTAATTCCCTATAACCATTGGCTCTGATACCATCTTTTCTGTCACACCCCGACCACGTAGAACATACAAAACGTGGCGGAAACGTCGGGGAGTGTTGTAACAGATATAAATGTTTCAAATCCATGGCAATTGAAGTTTCGTTTTATTAATCAAACATGAAAGTTTACATTGTTTTAAACAAGAACCAAAGAGTACATAACAAAAATTAACTAGTTCTTGTCTCGTTTTAAGTCACTAAGGCACAGTCCCGCCTAAGTATGTCTCGTTAAGTCCTATGCATCATCTCCTGAAAACACATGTGAAAATAGGTACGTCAGCATAAAAATGCCTGTGAGATACATAGGTTTTGTGAAAATAGGTTTCATGACTTATGTTTAAGAAAATGTTTAGTCATGAACCTTGTAATTTGCTTTGTTTTGTAAATCATTTGAAAAACGATAAGATCAGATGATATGTATAAATAAGAGAATAATGTATGGTTAAACGAATAACCATTGTAAAATGAGTTTGTATAAGATAAGTTGTTTGTAAATCAATGTCTTGTGAAAAGTATGTTATTTGTATAAAATGTTATATGTCTCAAACTGAAATGATTCAAATAACGCTACGACATGTAATACCATACAAACACTTATATATAGGAAGTACCAGCGGCGTATCCACCATGCTTGTATCATATTACACACGCCTCGTTACTTAATCACTTAATCAAACCAACAATGTAAGATGTCTATGTTTAAACCAATTGCCAAATGTATTGAATAATATGTCAAAATGTCTATGTCAAGATGTAAATCATGCAACGTATAACCAATGTTGAAAATGCTTATTTGTCAAATGTAAATCATGTAATGTGTAACCAAAATGATATGTATGGCTAGTGAAATGCATCAACTAAACCATAGGTGCAATGCACAAAACAAAGTATTGAAGTAAAACTTGGTTTAAATCAAAGTTATGTTTTGTGTAGTAAATGTATGCTATACTGATATTAGACATTTATGCGGTATTGTGAAAATTCATACATCCAAGCCTTGCGACAGTCGGATAACCATGTAAAAATGGGTTATCAAAAGAATATGTATAGTATAGTTTAAACAAACCAAATGTCATACCAAAATGTAGCATATGATGAATAAGAAATGTACTAAGTATGCTAAGTTAACATACAAAGTAGAAAAGTCATGTAAATCAATGTGCTAGCATGCTATCAGTCAACATACATAGCAGAAATGTAAAGTAAAACAATGTACTAAGTATGCACACAATGGACATACATAGCATAAAATGTAATGAAATTATGTACTATAAATGTACTAATAAACATAGCAAGTATATGATGTGAAAACAGGAAAACATGAAAGTAACAAGTAGGCACATGTGTTTCACCCCAAAACGTTTGGAAAACAGTAAAAGAGGGGTCTATGTACTCACTTGAGATTGCTTAGTAGTCCTTGAGTAACAACCAAACAATGCTAGAGATCACGGATATCAAATGGCACCTAAATATAGGTAACTATGTTAATAAACCGGACCTAAATCGGAGGATCGGATAGAATGAGGGTTTGTAAACCAAACGAGTATAGAGACTCGTGTCATATGGTTTAACAAAGCCTACATGCTAAATGAAACCTAACCTAAGTGCTTACGACCCATTACGACCCGTTTAGGTAGCTTATGCTACTTTAACGCGTCGTTCGCGTAAAACGCGTTCGGAACGCCTAACTAGTCCTATGACAAGTAATATATGCCTTAACATGTCTAATATTGTTGTCAAATCAGTTTAGATGTCAAAAGTTATGTTACATATGTTTAAAATGAATTTTGGCATCAAAGGGGTATTTTGGTAATTTACCTAAGGCATATAAACTATCTATCATACAACTACTTAAACGAAGCGACCATAAGGTATAACCTCGGAAGGTTATTCCCTATATACTATGGTCACCTAAAGTGTTTGGTCGGATCCTAATGATCGACCAAACGGGTCGGGTTCGAAAGTATAAGCGATTGTTTAGATCGCTTACCTTACGACCCTATATAAGCACTAAACTAAAAGTGACGAGCTAAGCATGTTAAATCATGCTTAACTAAGTTTAGAAAACAGGTTTGGTATCACAACCAACGATTGTGATACCTAAGAGTAGTTTGGTTACAAAATACGCAAGAATACGTATTCTGACCGAAACTACGGCTCGTCACTGAGCCTAGATAACGTGGTAATCAGTAGGTATAGTCACTAGGGACTATAACCATCGTGATCACGCTCACGTTATGAAGTTCAAACGAACTTCGCATCGACCATAAACTGGTCAATGCAGAAAGTCAAACAAAGTTTGACTTTCGGACTCGAAAAGCAATAAAAGAACGAAGGAACACTTACGAAGGGTCCCCGAATGCTAATCTAGATCAAAATAGCTCAGGTATGAAACAAAGGTTTCAACTTAGAGCACAAATGATCAGATTCTTGTGAGAAATGAAGTGAAGTGGGTTGGGTATTTATAGTTTTCGGTCCACCGTTAGGATCGTTTCTTGGAAAAGAGGGAATGATCTAGCCCGTACACTTGTCAAGATGTTGTGGTAACTAATTGGGCACTCACCATAGGGTTTTGACACTTGTACTTGGCTTTTGGAGGGGTTAAGAGCTGAAAATAGCAGCCAAGAAACGATTTGCTGCATCTGGGCATTTGTTGCGCACCGTAACAAATAACCCTTACGGTCCGCAACAAATGAAGTTTGGCAGAATGTCAGTTTTGGTCCCTGCAGCCCCCTAACTTGGTTTTCGATGCATTTTTGACACGTTTAAGCCCCGTTAACCCCATTTCAAAGCTCTAAAATGAAGTTAAAGTATAGGGAACTTAAAATGTGCTCAAAAATATATCGGATGTCGGTTCGTTTAGCCGTACAATCGCGTTGTTCGGTTAATTACGACGGAATGCGCATAAGCGCGAAAAACGATCCAAATGACGCGACGAATGGATTTTTCTTATGCCAAACACTAAAATAAAATATTTTAGTGCTTACATAAATTTTTGGATGTCCGGATGTATTCAGAACGGGAGTTATGCGCGAAAGTGCAAACTTGTGCACTTTTTGACACTTTTAGTCCCTGAATGACCCAAAAGTTTATTTTAGCACACCGAACCCCTCAAAGCCTATTTCTAAGCTATGTCAAGGATTTTTGAGGTGTGTTTAACTTATGGTCATGTTCCGGAATGTTCGTTACAGTTCAAATTGGCATACTTTCGCAGTTTTTCAAGTTTAGTCCCTGCAAGCGAATAAACTAGATTTTGCCACACCAGAGCCTTCAAAACTTATTTCTAAGTTATGTAAAGGTTACTTAAGGTATGTTAAGCCTATTTCACTATTCCAGAGTGTTCGTTGCATTAAACTGGTTATATTTACGCATCAGTGCGCGTATAACCTTCCAGAAAGCGATTTAAAGCTAGAAATCGAACAAGAGTTGATATGTGCAAAAGATACCCATATTTATACAAGTCCAAAGTATGAAATACAATATTTCATTGGTTTTTTTGGTATTTGTTTGATGGTCGCAGTGACACAGGTGTTACAGTGGGTTTCTTGGGAGAGACTTATTTGAAGATGAGTTGAGGAATGATGGCCTTGAAAACACCTGCAGACTTTCAGACATTCTTTTGAAAGCTTCTTCAATAACTTTGTCTGCTGCAGCTATATCTTCTGCAGTTTCTTGTTCAATAAGTTCTTGTCTTTCAGCTTCTGTCTTGTTTTTAACAGTGTTTGGAGATGCAGGTTTGTTTAATGCCTTAAAAAGGCTTTGAAGCTTTGTTGAAGTTTCTTCTTTTAGACCCATTTTCGTGATGGTATCTTTGAAGTACTCTGCTTCCTTTTCTATTACCTCTTCTTCAGTCAGTTGTTCTCCCTCTTCTTGATTTGTTACAAAAGTAGACCGGAACAGTGTGTCGAGGTTTCCTATCTTCTGTTCAAGCTTCATCATTTGTTCTTGCTTCTTAGAAGTGCCTGAAACAGTTATCTTTCTTTTCTTCAGCCTTTCGTAGGCTTCATCAGTTTGCTGTTTTGACCATTTTGATATGGCTTCAGCAGTATCCATTTTCGCATCCACCAGCTCCCTTTTCTTTCTCTTATATTCAGCAGTTAAGTCAGCAATGAGCTTTTCATATTTTCTCCAGTTAGGAGCATTCTTCTTCTTCGTAGGATCATTCTTAATCTTTTCAATCCTTTCTGCCTCACGCTTAAGAGCTACTACTGGCCATTCTCTGAACTGTTGTTCTTCAGCAGGATAGAATTTCTCTTTCATGATGTAGGCTAGATATTGTTTTCTTAACTCTTTCTTTTGATCAGCCTTTTCTTTGTTTAGGTCTTGTGCAAACTCTTCTATCTGCTTTACTTTTGTTAGGTAGAACTCCAGTCTTTTAGCAATGCCATCTTCGCTTAACCTTTCTTTTTCACTCTCAACTTTAGCTCTTAGTCTTGCTTGCCTTGCCTTGAGCTTGAGATAATCATCCATATCATCTGGTGACATGTAGCCTATGAGTGAGGAAAACCTTCTTTTTGAGGGATCTTCTTCTGTATAGAATTGTCTCATCTCATTTTTGATGGCTTCAAGCTCCAGTGGATGTTGTGCAGCATTAGGATCATGTATACCCTCTTCGGCAGGAATTGGCTTTCTTTTTCTGTTGAAGAGCTTTGGCTGTGAAGTAGAAGAGGTGAGAGTAGTGGTGGATGACTGACTAACAGCTGTTGAGACAACTGGTGTCTCAACATCTGCTGGCATTACAACTGCTGATATGTCAGCAGTTGTCTTCTGCTTCTGAGCAGGGGATGGAAGTGGTGAAGTAGTTTTTGATGGTGGTGATGGTGGTGGTGAATCATCATCTGATATGAGATTCCTTCTCCTTTTTAATGAAGAAAGAGCAGATGATGTTTTGGGTGGATCAGTGGTGGTAGATTGGATAGCAGTGGTTTGTGACAGTGATTGACTGACAGTGGTTGAAACAACTGGTGTTTCAATCACTGTTGTCATTACAACAGATGTTGTAACATCTGTTGTCTTCTGTTTTATGACAGGAGGCAGTGGTGATGGTATGATTGTAGATGATGATGGTGGAGTAGTAGTTGTAGTGGTGTGTGTTGATGACATGGCAGCTGTTTGGCTACTGACAGCAGTTTTTGTAACTACTGCTGTATCAGCTGTATGACTAACAGGTTTTGAGACCTGCTTTTCTTTTTCAGGCTCAATATGAAGGCCATGTTCAATTCCCTTCTTCTTCATTTGCTTCATTATCTCCCCCTTTTTGGCATTATCTGCAAGGGGGTCATCAAAGAATAGTAAAGTTGAAGGAGCCTTGCCAGTGGCAGTTTGGATACTGGCCTTAATAGCCTTGATATCTGCTTGAGTGTCCTTGAACCTTGATTCCATCATGTTGGACAGCATTTGTACTTGAATAGCATGCTTTTGATCAGCCATTTGTTGCTGTTTTTCAAGCATGGGTTGGAAAATATTCCAAAGCTCATTTGCAGCAGGTGCTTGTTGTGGAGCAGGTGCTTGAGCAGGAACAGCATTGGATTGTGCTTTCTGAGCTTTTAGAATCTCTTGCACCATCTCCTTTATTTCAGAAACTGATTTTTCAAGTTTTTCCACTCTGCCCGTCAATTCCTGATATCTTGAATCATCACCTACTTTAGTAGGATCATCTGAATCCCCACCAGCAGTGGTTATATCAATGTGTGACTTAGGAACAGAGTCCCAAAAATCACCCATTGATGCCCCTTGTTCTTGGTACTGGGGACTTCTTTCTTCAGCACTCGATAAACCTTTGATGGTACCAGTGGTTAGATTTAACTCACTGGTGGTCACCGAAGTTGCTATGGAAGAAATTGCCTTCAAGGGAGTCTTACTTATGAAACAACTATCCAACTGAGGATCTGTTGATCCACCAGTTGTAGTTGCTGCTCCACTTGAACTACTGCCGAGAGTTACTTGTAACTCAGGGGGTGTAACCTCCTCAATTGTTGCTGGGATTGCAGGAGTATAAGCATCAGACCCAGTCACTTGTAGGGGTATACTCTCAGTGATAGGTGATAGAGAGGAACTGGTTTGTGTCTGAGCTATAGCAGCTGCATGCAACAAAGGTAGCATGGATTGTGGCATTATTATTGGTGAGGGGATGGGGGTTGAAAGAGACATGTCCTTGGGATCAGGACTGTGGAAGATAGAGCCAAGTGGATCTAGAGCTTCATAATTTGGTGTCCCTGTGATTACAACCTGATCCTTTTGTGAGGATGCAGGAGGAGTTTCAGGCATGGGTTGAGATCTTTCTTCCAACTGCTATGAGGAAGTAGCAGCAGTGGTTTGTGGTGACTTTTGTGTTGTCACAGGCATTTCCTCTGGGATCTCATCTTCCAGAGTTGCCTTTGTTTTGGGTTTGGTGGGTTTTCTGGATGTTTTCTTTTTGGTCTTTTTAGTGGTGGCAGGTGTGGGTTTCAAAGCAGTGGGAGTGCTGCTTTGATCACCTGGAGCAGTGGGCTCAGCAGCTGATACCTGAGGAGCAGTTGTAACCGCTAAAATCTGCTCAGGTACCCCTGCTTTTGTTTTTATTGGTGCCATCATTCTGGAAAATTTTTCTTTTGTTAATCCTTTTATTTGACAATGAACACCTTGTTTGAGCAAATTTACATTTTCCTTTTCAAATTTTTGTTCAAAATAGTAACTCAAAAATCTTGGAAAAAGTAAAAATGCTTTACTTTCAACGTTTTTCACCATGTCATTGAAAATCTCCTGGGAATAGTTGTAGTTCTTATTATTCAAAATAGCATAACCCAGGCATTGAATTTTCAGTGGTATTTCGTTGAAAGATGTTTTTTTATTCGAAACACACATCAGAAGTGTGTGAAATAAAAACCTAGGTGCAGAAGGGAAATGACCTTTTTGTAAGGTATCTACCTTTGATTCTTCTGCATATCCCCTTTTTACGAAATCAGTTTTCATCTCGGCTTTATCAAAAGAGATTTTACCTTCCTGATCGTCAAGATTAAAGACTTCGGAGATTGATTGTGGTGTGATTCGAATCACTTTACCCTGTATCGAGGAGTTAATGGCAATGACTTTATCGTCTTGTTTTTCAAGCGTCGCCTTTTTCCAAAACTCTCTCTGGGTTTACAGATAGATGGGAGCATTTACTGTTAACAAAGTTTTGTACTTTGATGTAGATAATGTATCAATGATGGTGTCAAAGGTGTGATTATCAGTTGGTTTTGTGAGTAAACCTAGATAGTTGTGAGATTGTTTGTAGGGTATTTCGATGGGTTCTTCGGCCGTTTGAGCGACCTCTTTTGAAGATGGTGGTGATTTAGGTTTTGGTTTTGATTTTGACTTTGATTTTGTCATTTTTGCAGAGAAGAATGAAGGAGGATTTTGGAGATTTTGAGAAGAAGGGTTGGAAACTGCTATGAGAAGAGAATTTTGGAATTCAATTCGACAGTGTAAAACCCTGTTTGGGGTTTAGGGCAGGGTTTTATTTGAAAAAATGATCGCTGATGTGGCAGCGGTTATTACGATCTGAGGGCTAAAAACTAACCATGTGTCAAACACTGATGAGACGGATGAAGTATGGAGAACAGTTGTTTTGAGAGCCACTGACGTATCAAGCATCAGTGGTTACAACGGTACAAATTGTGGGCAGTGGATGATTTTTACTATCAGTGGATAAGACACTGATTTTGAACATCAGTGCTTTTCAAGAAAATGAGGGATCAGTGGTTAACTTTCAGCAATGGACAATGTTTAGGGATCAGACGTTGAAACAAAACAGTGGTTAGGGTAAATGGTACAGATCTTGAAGGACAGGTGTTTCAGCAACAGTTTTGAAGATTTTCATTCAAGGTTTTTGCCACATGTCAATTTTGAAAGACAGTGGTTTAGTACCCCAGATGATGAAAACTTTTTGCTAAGGCAACTCATTTTCGTTTAATATTCAATTAAAACATGAGTACCCTAGTAATTCAAGCACAATTTGCAATCAATTTTTTGATGAAAATTTAGGAGCAAACCTGAGTATGACATGATCATGACATATGTACCATTTCCTTTTGACCCATTTATGAGGACACTAATACCATCAAAAATAAGGTATTACATCCTGACAGGAACTGAAACCAATTGCCAACAAAAACAAGCAACAGTTTCAAATATATTATTCCAAAAAAATATGAATAATATATCCTGATTATTCGAGAAAATCCTTTTAAGAAAAAATGGTTAAGGATTATCTGAGAACAGCATAAAAAAGGATCTGGTATATTTCCAAAAGAAAACATAATCATATTATTCACCAGTTATTGGAAATGGTCAGTGGTTTGAAATATTGAATACATTTTGACCACTGTTAAGGACCATTTGATTTTCAGTTGATTGCAAACATGGTTCTCTTTGAAGTTCATTCACTGGAATCAAAACCTTTTCCTGAATCAGATGAATGCACACAGTTGCTTAATGACCATTTTACCCTACACTTTGACTCTTCAGTGTTTTATGTTTATACTCTTTTCTTCTGACTTGAGAAGTTTTAAGATGAACACACTTCGGAGTTTTTGTGAATTTTCTTAATGTATTTTAACATAGTTGATTTTGTCCTTTTGAAGAACTCAACCTGTTTTCAACACATAAGATCTGGATAACTAAAGTTTTAATTTCCCTCTTTTCATGTTAGCAAAACATCGATGTTTTTATGAACATGGGTTTTGTTAATCTGAGGTTCATACTTTAGCATTTAAAAGGGTGACATCACAATTTTCATAACAACAGTTGAAATCAATTTAGACAATAAGAGATAATCTCATAATTTGACAGATATACTTTCAGATCTAGAAACCATGAGTGTATTATGCATGAAATCTCTTGTTGTATGAAATTTGTGTGTCATATGACATCTTGGTTGATGTACAGAGTTTTTGAATAACCATTTTGATCATGATTTACTCGATACTCTGTTTTTCAACTAAATACAACCAACCTTAATATCAACGAACTTTGAGCCGAACTATTATGTCAATTTGACTGTTAAATCGAAATTGACTGTCCAGGCTCTGATACCAATTGTTAGGATCGGAGGCTCTCATGATTATGTTTGTTTGTATGTTTTGAACAATTTGTGAATATGAAAACATGTAAAGTGCAGCGGAAATGAAAACAAACTTTGTAAACACAATCAAAGGAGAAAATAGTTTGATAAACAATTGCTTCTCATAGAGTCAAAGAATTTACAAATCAAAGCAAAAGATTACAGATATGCTTACAAACTATACTCCCCCTCAGCCTGATGCCCCAAGGTTGGTTGCACACAAGATGAAAGGATTAGACATGAGGAGAAGAACCCACTCAGTCAATCAAATGTAACAGTACAGGGTACTGTTACATTTATAGGCAAACCAAACCACTGAGGATCTCAGCTGACGTCACCATGAAAGCGACGTCTAACAACCTTTAACAACTGATCAATGACTACTGACCATACAGACACTGATTACATTCTAACTACTGATGTATAAACACTGATTCTTCATTCCACTGATGTAGTCAACCACTGATGTCTAGTATCAGTGCTTTCTTCAAAGGGTGATCAGACCTTGAATGGGCAGTGCTTTAATCCTTCAGCAGTGCTAGAGTTCCGTCAGTAGATTGAGCTTCAGCCTTTAAACTTCATCAATACTTTAGAGTGGTCAGCAGTTGCAAGGCAGCAGTTGTATATGGACAGTGGATAGAGACTATCAGTTGTTATAAATCACTTTCAAGGGGAAAGCAAAGTGTAAACTGCTGCTTATTGTGAATCCTCTGTTGTGACCTGGTTTTGGCTTTACATTATATGTTCCTCTGGTAGGGTTCAATCCCAACATTTGGAGAGGTTAATGAAAAGGTTCCTATGGGGCAGGTCGGATGTTGAGAGGAAAATGCATTGGGTTGCCTGGGATCGGGTTGCTAGGCACAAAAACATGGGGGGTCTTGGTCTTAGCAAGTTAAAAGATATAAATGTGGCTCTTTTGTTGAAATGGGGTTGGAGGTACAAAACTAAACAAAAAAGTCTGTGGCGTAGGATTGTCGAGTCATTCCACTCTAGCAGGGTTGGATGAGAAGGTTTCCAATTCAAAAAAAGCCTTAATGGGGTATGGTGCAACATTGTAAAAGTCCTTTCGAAAACTGTGGTGGATGGATCTCTGGTTCGGAATTGCTTTAAAGGAGTTGTCGGGTTCGGGGATAACATCGCGTTTTGGTTAGATCCTTGGATCTTAAATGAGCCTCTAAAATACAGGTTCCCCGATCTTTTCAAGATGGAAGCTAACAAAAAATGCAAAGTTTGCGATCGGATCAGTGGTTTCGGATCGGATCGGACTTTGTTGTGGGAGTGGAAGAATCAGGTCCTTGCCTCTATTTTCCATGATCTTCAGCAGCTTAGCGCCCTTGTGTCGGAGGTGGCAGTTTCGGGAGGTGATGATAAGTGGCTGTGGATCGGACGTCATAGTGGGGACTTCTCGGTTAAAGTCGCTCGGAACTACGTTGGGTCCGGGTCCATCTCGAGCAGCAGTTTTGTCATGGAGTGGTGTAGGTGGGTTCCCCTTAAAGTTAACGTTTTCGCCTGGCGGTGCGAGCATGATAGTATTCCGACGAGGTCTGCCTTGCGTTCAAGGAATATTAACATCGAGAATGTTTCGTGTCCTCTGTGCAATTTTGGCGACGAGACTGTTGAGCATCTCTTCACAAACTGTTGGGTTGCTACTTCTGTTTGGCAACATTTAGCTCTTTGGTGTAAAATTCCTAGTTTTTTCGCCTTTTCTTTCCGGGATCTCCTCGGGATTCACAACGAGCATGCCTTAGCAGACAGCAGAAGGACCCATGTTCAAGGTCTGATTTTGATTGGTTGTTGGTGCATCTGGAAGGCGAGGAACACTTTGGTTTTTAATTCGACCCCGGTCAAGGCTGAGAATATCTTTAACGACGTCAAAGTGTTAGGTTTTTTGTGGTTTTCGTCTAGGTCGAGACAGAAAGATTGTTCTTGGGATAGTTGGTGTAGAGCTGTGAATATGTAGTTTCTTGTTATGTTTTTGTGCCGGCCCGGTTTGGGTCTGGTTCTGTTAATGAAGTATACTTTTCAAAAAAAAGGCAATTGACTAGGAATGATGGTTGATGAATTTAAGGTTTTAATCGTTAAAATGTGCATCCGTAGACATAAGTTTGGAAGAACCACTGTTATTATATCATGGGTTATTGGATTTTATCACCCGCAACTATTAGATATTTGTTGCTGCCACTCCCAACTATCACTTTGACTCCCAGCACTCCCAACTTAACACTTTGTGTGTTGTATCACCCCGCATGTGAACATTTCTTAGTGTTTGACTTGTGTTATTGGTGATATTAGGCTAACACTTTGTGAATTACTAATGGTTGCATGTGAATTTGCTCCTAAAAGACAAAATGGGAGCCAAAAACCACTTAACCGGAGTGACACAACACAAAAAGTGTTAAGTTGGGAGTGATGGGAATCAAAGTGATAGTTGGGAGTGACAACGGCAAATACCCAATAGTTCAGAGTGATAAAATCCAATAACCCTTATATCATTTAGGGTTGTAATCGAACCGAACGAACACTGACAAGGTCATGTTCGTGTTCATTCGTTAAGGGAATTAACATGTTCGCGAACTGTTCACGAATGCATACGAAACATAAGTTTATGTTTGTGTTCGTTTGTTAAGTAAATTTAGTTGTTCACGAACAATTCATGAACACGGATCTTGAACACAAATGAACACAGACGAATAAAAAAGAATGTATAGAATATTTAACTTGAAAATAAAAAATAAAAACATTGTTAACCTTAAATATTATACATAAGTAGTTTAAATACAACCATCAAATAATAAAACATAACACAAGAAGTCTACTACAACCACCAAACGATGAATCAAGTTTAACTAACTTAGACATGATTATTCAAGGTTTAACTAACTTAGACACAATTATCCCGAAAAAGTGTCTTGAATGTCCAAATTTTAGCTAACTTAGAAAAAACAGGGTTTCAAGTTCTCAATATGTTTAGATAAAAAGTTTATTATTTATTATTTTTTAATATAATCAAACGAACACAAACAAACGTAACCGAATATATTACCGAACGTTCACGAACGCAGTCGAACGAACGAGACCTTTGTTTGTGTTCGTTCGCTAAGCTAACTGAACATAATTTTTTGTTCGTGTTCGTTCGTTAAGCTAATCGAACGAACATAAATGAATTGCCCGCCGAACGATTCACGAAGTTTACGAAGTTTTAAAGTTAAAAATTTGTTAAAACTTGGAGCTGGGAACATGCAGCTCATCAAAACAAACATTCTGTCGAAATGAGTCTGTCGTGCCCCGCGACGGATAAGTTGGAAGCGGTTGCGCCCCGCCACGGGTGGTGGCGGCCCGCGAAGGATTAAGCTCAGTCTGTCGCGGCCCGCGACAGACTACAGGGCTGGCAAAAATTTTTGTTTTGTTTATTCTGAACTCCGGACTTGTTTAAACTCGTTTATAAGCCATCAAAACAAACTTATAAGTTGGTTTTGATCACATGTAATTGTCAAAGGTTCCCGGATGAAGATCAAGCGTCATACAAGAACCGAACACACGAAAAAGAAGCTTCCGCACAGCGTTTCATCGTTACATTAAAATGACGAACTCAATTACATTATGTTGTACTTTCTTTAAACATGTAAAAGTTTTAATAAACCAGTAATTTGATAAGTATGTGTAGTCGTTAATACACATTTAATTGTCGATATTTATACGTAAATCGTTAAATAATAGTAAGGGTCTTACAGTGTGTGTTTAGTGTTAGTAGAATATCGTGTTTTATAAATTTAAAACTTGACTGATGCGTAAAATGGGCTTAAAATATCAATAAAATCATAACACACCGAACTCACACCAATACCGCAGAAAATAATAGGGAGAGTGAGAGTCGAACCTCGGTCACAAGTAATATCAAGTCTTTCCTCAACCACTCCACCACTGCCCTTATTGTCTTGTACGTGAACTTAACTCTTAATTTATAGGGTGATGAATCCTGATGTGGTCCTCCGGATGAATTATTCTACTCAACTGTGTAAAAAAAACATAAGGTCCTACAAATGACTTTATCCAACGCGTCTTAATAAATGAATCAAAAGAAAATTAAAAAGTCTATGATTCTCGTCTTCTTGGCAATGCATGGTCTCTAATTAGTGACGACTTCACCACCAGAGTTGAAGTGAAAGATTTAAATGACACATTTCATAATTAAACATGTATTGCTTCGAAACACTTTACAAAAAAGTTTCCTGTTTCGTAATTGTTTGCATTTCCAACTTCTTACTATTATATTATGTCTTATTCTCCTTCTGCTTCTCCTCTTCCTGGTGATTTATCTGATACACCATATGATGTTTATCCTCCATATTCTTCTTCTCAAGCTCCTACTGGGCTCAGTGTTGGTCTTACGTTTGTTTTTATTGTATTGTTATTTGGTAAGTTGGATCGTACCGTCAAGTAAAAAAATATAGAGGGAACCATACTCATTGAGATATGTATTAATATATAATTTTAAGTAATGAATTTACATCGAAATAGATGGTAAACGGGCAATAAGCTGCGCCACTACCATTTTTTGAATAACAAAACTAAGTCTTTTGAATAACATTACTATACAGTATTTATAATTTAGTGATATCTCATTGATCTGTGCAGTATGTTGTATGTTCTTTGGAAATGAAAACTCCACGGAAAATAAGGCGGAGGAATTAGAGAATGACGACGACTCTCGGTTTAATTCCCTGGCCATGGTCCAGTTCCTTGATGACATTGAAAAGGAAAAGCCCACCCGGTTCACCTATCAACAACTAAGAATAGCTACAGATAACTTCAGCATCATGCTAGGTTCAGGGGGCTTCGGGACAGTTTACAAGGGAATCATTAGCAACAACAAGTCTGTAGCTGTGAAAGTACTAAATGGAGCCTCTAACAAGCGAATAGAGGAACAATTCATGGCAGAAGTAAGTACTATGGGAAGAACCCATCACTTTAATCTTGTTAGACTTTATGGATTTTGCTTTGAATCAAGTTTAATAGCTCTTGTATATGAGTTCATGGTTAACGGCTCGTTGGATAATCACTTGTTTAAAGCGAACAAAGTAGATATGCTGGGGTTTGACAAGCTTCATGAAATTGCGGTGGGAACCGCGAGAGGCATCGCGTACTTGCATGAAGAATGTGCTCAAAGAATAGTTCACTATGATATTAAACCAGGAAATATACTCTTGGATTCAAATTTTTGTGCAAAAGTAGCCGATTTTGGTTTGGCCAAACTTTGCAATAGGGATAAGACCCATATAACCATGACAGCAGCAGGACGAGGTACCCCAGGCTACGCAGCTCCAGAGCTCTGGATACCTCATCCCATTACACATAAATGTGATGTTTATAGTTTCGGGATGCTACTTTTTGAGATCGTTGGGAGAAGGAGAAACATGGACGTGTCTCTAGGTGAGAGCCAACAATGGTTCCCGATTTGGGCATGGGGCAAATATGAAAAAAAACAATTGAAAGATTTGATGATAGTTTGTGGGATTGAAGAGAAGGATCAAGAAGTGGTGGAGAGGATGCTAAAGGTGGCTCTTTGTTGTGTTCAATATAGGCCCGAGGCTAGGCCGGTGATGAGCATCATCGTTAGGATGTTGGAAGGTGTGTTAGAGGTCCCTGAGCCTTTAAATCCTTTTACATATTTGTTTACAGGGGCTAATGAACCTAATCTTTGGCTCGAATGGCGTGGAATGTGGGTGGTTCAGATTGGTCTTCATCTGAAGTTGTAACAAGATCGGTTGGAGTCATGGAGACACCACTTATGAAGAAATATGAGATTACAATGGCATCCAAATAAACCCTTTGAAACAACAACAAAACATCATATATTGTTTTAAAATATAAATGTTTCTCATGGGTAAGTTGTATTTAGGATTGTAAGTGCACTGCAAACTACTCTCTATTTGAATATCCTATATTTTCTTTCGGATGATAAAGTATCGGTAGCATTTTTGGAGCTTCTGTTTAGTTTATATCTAGTTACACTTAACAAGTTAACATCAATCCGAGCGTTGCAGCGGGATGTTGATTACAAATGTATTTGGTATCACTATATCATATACTAAATTTTTTACGTTCTTTATAATTTCTTTTACAAATTTTATAATTTCTTGATTAGACTATAATAATATTACATTCACACAAATTGTAAATAATTCATAAAATACCAAAATGATATCATAGTACATTGATCCCCACATCTCGCACAATAATATCTCGTAGGGGAGTTCATCGACTTGGTTTTAATCGGTTCCGATTTGGTAATCGATCTAAACTGAATATTGAACACCCCTACGACTAGGCATTAGACTTGCATTGATGAAGTGCGTTGTGAAGTCATTTTATGATTCTATGACGTAGAAATATTTCTCTATAGATGTTTTACGACTACGTTCAACAGAGGCTACGAACGCCCCCTTCTCTCCTCCTTGTCGACGCCCTTGTATACAGACATCATATCCCTCCCTCTCTGCTCTACATCAGCTACACATCATTCACATCGATCTACAGACCACTACAAATGTCCGGGTTGTGGACTGCCTAACAACGTATCTTAAAGTATAATTAAAAATATATCCCTATGGTTCATTTTCATTTTTATTCAATCTAAATGTAATATTGTTATAAACAATAATCAATTTGTATATCATTCCAATGAAAGGTAAAGAGTTGATAAATTTGCATCTCAACAACACAAACAAAAATTGTTAAAATACAGAAAACATGTAATCTAACTTCTAATAAAGGATTCCAAAGAATGCCACATAGCAATACCATCTCCTCCTTCAAACAATTTAATAAAGAATGCCACTTAGCAATACCATCTCCTCCTTCAAACAATTTAATAACTAAAAAAATTGTTCAGAAGTAACCTTGCCTGGTCCTTCATGCAAATGGCAATCAAGCATAACCATTATCAATGGTTTGAAGCGATGAACGGCTAAGTACTTGCAGAATTGGTGGTTAAAGACGAACCAATGTTTTCCGTTTGCATACATAGTTACATACATGTATTTCTAACCTTTTTCTATTCTATTTTCTTCACCTTTTGCCAGATCTGTTTCGTAGTTCTCAAGCTAACTATTGTAGTCATGTGACTTGGTTAGTGTTTTGGAGTTTTCCAGCAAAATAATAGGGTTTATGTTCTTTGTTTGTTTAGGTAATGCAAGTTTGTATTAGAATGGTGGATTGTTTGTTAACACACTATGCATGTATCCGTATGTATACTACCCTGTACAAAGACTACAAACAACTTAATCAAGTGATGTGGCCATGTTAATGTAATAGAGTTACCATAACTGATGGAGTTAGATCTTGATGGACCTCCAATTTATACTAGCATCTTTCCAAGAACAATATTAATATCTCGTCATTGCAATCATCTTTTAACAAAGAGGTAAATTTAGGTCACATTTGATCTTATAGATTGATTTAGGTATTACAAGACAACGAAGAGGTAGATTTATGTCACAATTGATCTTTTTCAATGTATGTATACTACTCTGTACAAAAATCATTAATCAATGTATACTGCTCTGTACAAGAATCAAGTAAGCTGCATTACCCTAGATCATCTAAACAAGAATCAAGTAATTGAACTTCAAGTTCAACTTAAGCTACATTATAGGAATCAAGTAACCAAACAAGAATCAACATTTGAGTTCAACAAAAAACAACAATCATTCTTATGAACAAGCACTTTAATCACCCCTGGATCATGTCTTAGTCAAACTTTAATCACCCTTGAATCAACGTTACAGTCACCCAAACAAGAATAAAACTTTAAACACCCTGGATCATCTAAACACACCTTATCAACAAGCACTATACTCACCCCTGGACCATGTCTTAGTCAAACTTTGAGTTCAGTAAAAACTCAATCAACTCATCTAACACACCTTATGAACTTAAAAGTTGTTTATTGCAAATAAAAGAGAATAATTTACCTTCCACGGCCGGAGTTTGCACCAAAAAGCAAAGATTGAAAACCATTTTCATTGATTCGGCTGAATCGGGCTGTCGGTTAGGTCGATTGGGGACGACTGCAGGTAGGGCTGTAAACGAACCGAACGTTCAGCGAGCAGTTCGTGAACCGTTCGGCGGGAAGTTCGTTTATGTTCGTTCGATTAGCTTAACGAACGAACACGAACAAAAAAATTTGTTCGGTTAGCTTAGCGAACGAACACGGGTCTTGTTCGTTCGACTGCGTTCATGAACGTTCGGTAACATGTTCGGTTACGTTCGTTCATATTCGTTTGATTATATTAAAAATAATAAATAATAAGTCTTTTATCTATTGAAAACTTGAAACCCTATTTTTTCTAAGTTAGCTAAAATTTGGACATTCTAAACCATTTTTTTGGAATAATTATGTTTAGTTAGTTAAACTTGATTCATTGTTTCGTAGTGTAGTGGACTTCTTGTGTTTTGATTTATCATTTGATGGTTGTGTTTAACTACTTATACAATGTTTAAGGATATCAATATTTTTATTTTTTAGGAAAAATTACAAGTTTTGTCCTTTATCTTTATAGTACTTTACAGGCGGTGTCCTTTTTTCAAATGTTGACAGGCGGTGTCCTTTACAAGGAATTTTGTTGCACGTCTTGTCCTTTAGCACTAACCTGTTTAAATTTTCTTGTTAAATCTGATCACGTGACTTGCATGTGAGGGTATTTTTGTCATTTCACCTTAAAAGACTAAATATGTAAATAACTTAAATCTACCATCACCACCAGCAACCCTCCTTCCACCCTCCTACCACCGTGGCCAGCACTAGCCACCACAAAATTTGTAATTTACTCCAAAAATAATCTCGAACAAAACAAATCCAACCACACATTAACTTGTAAATATGAACAAATCATATTTAAACTACTATAAATTAATTTGTACTTAAAAATCTGCAGGGAATTGATTCAAGTTGAAAGTATACAAACAAATCAAATCAAAATCTTATATCCAATATAACATGTCGATCTCAAAATCAAAATCAATTTGTAAATATGTACAGAACATACTAACTACTTTAACATTACAGTAACAACAAGAAATTGGGCATTACAGTGAACATGCTGTGACCTATAGATGACGATTTAACAACAGTTACAGGAGTTAAACTATTCGCACTTACAGAAGCACAGAAAATAGATCTGAAATTGGGGCGATTTAGACGGTGAATCGAACCGATCTGAGAATCGGCGTGACCCAGATGACGATTCCGGCGAAAATCGGAGCAATTTAGAGGTTCTGCCATCGTGAAAATGAGGTCCGGTGAGTTGTTCCGTCGGTGGTCAATTTTTGACTGGAGATAGGGGTTGTTGGTGGTGGGGAAGTTTTTGAATGGTGATGGGGGTTCGGGTGGTGTCTAACAGGTGGTGGTGGGTGTTTCTGGTGGCGAATGGTGGTAGGTTGATGGCAGGTGGTTGCGGGTTACTGGCAGGTGGGTTAATGGTGGTGGTTGTTTGATGGCAGGTGGGTGGCGGGTGGTGGTAGGTTGATGGTGGTGGCGATGGTAGATGGGTTAATGGTGGTGGTCGGTTGATGGTGGTGAAAGGCGGTGGTGGGATCTGAACATGTGAGAGAGTGGTAGAGAGAGAGAGAGAGAGTGAGAATGTGTCTAAAGTGAGAGAGACAGAGAGTTTATATATAATAATAATAATAATGTAGGTCCCTCGGAGGATGAGGTTAAACCTTATCCTTGTTATGTTTAACACACTAGCAAGTGCGGAATCCAAGCTAGAATGCAAACCGGTAGTTTATATGAGAACACAAGCTACAAAGAGAAAGGTAAACACACGAGATATCAAAGTTTTCTCTTGTATTTCAGTGGACACGGTTACAGCCCTTGACCAAACTGAAAATATGCTCTCTACAAGACTAAGTTCACTCACATCTCACACACTTGAAGTGAACACATTACATGAGTATATATTTCCATCACAGCTCGTCTGGTCGAAGGATCAGATAGCCTGATCGAAGGATCATCTATCGATCTGAAACCTATCGAAGGATCCACATATACCTCGAAGGATGATATCTTTCGAGGTCCATCTATATCCATCGAAGGTTTATCCTTCGAGCTCATCAAAGGATATAAACAATCCTTCGATGACTCATCCTTCGACACAAACATCTTACAAACTATGTTCTAACTGTTTGGCCAAGTCAAACCAGGAGGATGGTTGACTTGGTCAAACTTACATCGAACACACATAATAATAAACCTAAGACGTAACTCAGACTAACACAAGACATCGTTTTGTATCATGACAAAATACAGACAAAGTACAGACACAAGTGCACCAACAAACTCCCCCTTGGCTGTAGCTTTGTCTCGATCTTCGTGTCTTCAAGTCTTTGACGTCCTTTCAAGTCTTCAATGTCGGAGGATCTTTAAAGTCTTCACGTCTTGAAAGCAGAAAGTGTACCAACAAACTCCCCGTTTCATGTAGGAAGTGTGTTGACAAACTCCCCCTTAACACAAGCTCCCCCTTGATTTATACTTGTGAAATACTTGTTCTTTATGAATTGAGATCCTTGTGGTGTTGATGATGGTCAGCGGCAACTCGATCATCTTCATCACTTGAGTGCCTTCACGTCGTGTCTTCATTCCGAAGCTTGTCATCGACTATGTTCTCCTGGCCTTTAGAATCTGCACATGCACGAAATCTAAACGCGTAATGAGAACAACTGCTTGGAATATAGTTAGCATAAACAAATGACACACGTATGACCATGTCATAATCAAACACCGTCCGACAGTTTGAAAGTTCAATAAAATTTATCAATTTCAGTTACTAACTCTCAAAACTTGCAAATTTCGACCGTTTATGAAGATATAGTCAATTCGGTTTTCGTTCAGGTTCCAGGTAACGAAGACTCGAGATCCAACATCGTACGATCGAAAATAAAATAGAAATAAAATCTTTTTGGCTTTTATAAAGTTTATATTAAAACACACCTAAAATCTTTTTGGTATTTTGAATATTTCAAATGTAAAGACAGAAAGCAGTAAATAAATATATACAAAGATGCAGAAACTGAAAGCATTAAATAAATATTTACAGACATTCTTTTTGCGAGTTTCGAGGGTAAGAGAATCATATCAGTGTACGGTCATGCCAAAACGCTCTTGTTGTTCTTTTAGTTAACATTAAGATAAGCATCCTATAACAATTATCGGTATTGTTGTCCACATAAGCTCAACTTATCAGATGTAATCATGGCGAGGGGATACGTTAAGGTATGATTTATACTTACCGACCGGTGTTCATCCACATCACGACACATTCCCGTATCAAGGTATGCACGAGGGTTCATATTACCGGTGAGTATACCGATTATCATCTGTTTGACCGTATATGATGTGAGATTCTCACTTATTTTGATTTGAAAACAAGCCCTATGTGATAAAATCACTTATTGATGAGGAACTTGATTTTCAGATGCATGAGGGCACAGGAGCAAGTCCGTGAACAGGTCAGTACTTTCGTACAGCAAAGAGACGAACTTGACTCCCGGATAAATGTGATATATTATCACTTATTGAGATCATATGCAATATGTACACGTATGTATGGTATCATGGAAGATCTAGACTTGCGTCCCCGTTATTTTTCGGTAAAAGATACAACCATGATACCCAGATGATAAGCAGCATAAAGACCGAATATCTCAGAACCTCGGCAATCTCTCAAACGAAATTTCGGTACTAAGACCATATGCCAATGAATGGTTCCCACCTGGTCTTCAGTCGATTTAAGTTTATATCACCCTGCACACTTTAAAATGATTGTGAGCCTACCGATACATCTTATATAGAGCTGCTTATCATTTTCAAATTTTGGTTTAAAGAGGTTTGGACAGACCACTGATGTACTATCATTTTCTCTTTTGCTCGCCAGGAAACTCATTTTTGTTTTTCTATGTTTTTGTGTTTTTGAAATTTTTCGATGTTTTTGGATTTTCAAATTTTGGTTTACTCCCCCTAAAAGCAACAAACTAAGATAAATTTAAAACACAAAGGTATTTACAAAAATGATTTTCCGATGTTGGTTTTACTCTTGCTTGACCTTAATGCCGTTTACCAATAATAAATAGTCAAATCTTGATTTGTCAAATGCTTTGGTAAAAAGGTCGGCACGTTGGTCATCAGTGTGGACGTAAGCAACATCGATTAGCCTTTTCTCAAAGCAATCACGTATGAAGTGATACTTAATTTCGATGTGCTTAGTCTTTGAATGCTGCACAGGATTTCTAGTGATCTGTAAGGCAGCAGAATTATCAACGTAAATAGGAGTAGTTAGGAATTCAAAACCGTAGTCGCGCATTTGTTGTTGGATCCATAGGACTTGGGAGCAACAACTTGAGGCAGCAATGTATTCAGCTTCGCATGTTGATGTAGCGACGCACGTCTGCTTCTTGCACTGCCATGTGACTAGGCGATTTCCCAAAAACTGACATCCAGCCGTTGTGGATTTGCCGTCGATTTTGCATCCGCCAAAATCAGAATCACTGAAAGCGATCAAGTCAAAGTTATTATCCCTAGGGTACCATAGACCGGTGTCAGGATAACCCTTCAAATAACGAAAAATCCTTTTTACAGCTGCAAGATGTGAGGCCTTCGGGTTGACTTGATATCTGGCAAGCAGGCACGTTGGGTACATTATATCTGGTCTTGATGCTGTGAGGTACATAAGAGATCCGATCATCGCGCGGTAGTATGAGGGGCTAACAGCTTCACCCTTCAAGTCTGGAGTAATTCCGTGATTTTGCGGCAATGGGGTACCGATGGGCGTTGCATCAGACATCTGGAACCGGCTCAAGATGTCACCAACATATTTAGTCTGATGGATGAATATCCCAGACTCGGTTTGTTGTACTTGTAGGCCCAAAAAGAAAGTCATTTCCCCCATAGCACTCATCTCGAATTTATCCTGCATGATGCGCTCGAAATTCCTACACAAAACATCATTAGTAGAACCAAATATAATATCATCAACGTATACCTGTACCAGTAAAAGATCTCCATCTTGTTCTTTGATGAAAAGAGTACAATCGATAAGACCTCTGCGAAATCCATTTTCCAGTAAATAATTAGATAAGGTTGCATACCAAGCTCGCGGTGCTTGATGTAGACCATATAGAGCTTTGTTGAGCAACCAAACCCGATCGGGATGGATAGGATCTTGAAACCCAGGAGGCTGTTCGACGTACACCTCTTCTTCCACCACACCATGTAAGAATGCACTTTTGACGTCCATCTGGTAAACCTTGAATCCTTTGAATGAGGCATAAGCCAGAAAGATCCGAATTGCTTCCAGACGTGCAACAGGTGCATAGACTTCGTTGTAGTCGATCCCTTCAATCTGACGAAAACCTTGAACGACTAATCTTGCTTTGTTTCGAATAATGACTCCACGGTCATCCTTTTTGCATTTGAACACCCAACGGGTACCAATCTTCTTGTAACCAGCAGGTTTCTCTACGAGTTTCCAGACACCAAGCTTCTGGAATTGTTGCAGTTCTTCCTGCATCGCTTTAACCCAAGAGCTATCTTTCAAAGCGTCTTTCCAAGTTCTTGGCTCTTCTTGTGAGACATAACACGCGAAGGACCAATCATTTTGTTGACCAGATTCTCGGATAGCTGCATACATGCCTGCATTGTTGTTGTTCAGCAACATGTTTCTTGTTTGAACGCCACTCTGTACATTTCCGATGATGTTTTGTTGAGGATGGGTATTGTGAATCCTTGTTTCTGGATTATCTTGAACTGGAATATTCGTACCCAGATTGTTGAGATTGAGATCAACAACCAATTCAATACCCGGAATTGACGAAGAGGATGATGCAGTAGCTTCAGCTGTTCTAGGGGCGTCCACTGGAGGAGTACCCTCTGAAGTACCATGAACTGCTGTTGTTGGAGCTTCTTGATCTGCATCTAGAAATTCATCATCCTCTGAAGATTCGTTCAATTCGGTTGCATCGTGAAAATCCTCATTATCGAGAGCATTATTGTTCACTGAAGATGGTTCTTGATTGACAATAATTGGACGAACCAACGGTGAATCTGTTGCATTGTCACTCTCGAAAAACATCCTTGCCGCAGCATTTTCTTCAACGGCTTCAACATTGATCGAATTGAAAAAGTCATCGTACTCAAACATCCAAGGCTGACCAGGACATTTGACTGGTAAAGTGTGCCTTTGTACTCTGACTTCAGACCATTCCTCGACCCTTTTAGTCTCTAGATTCCAGACTCTTAAGTTCGGGGTGGCATACCCAAGAAAGTATCCCTCAATTGCCTTTGCCCCAAACTTTCCATTAAGATCGATTATTGTGCACGGAGCTCCAAACGGTTCAAGATATGACAAATCTGGTTTCCGTTTGTGAAGAAGCTCAAAGCAGGTCTTGTTGTGCCTTTTAACTGTAAGGACTCGATTCAACGTGTAGCATGCAGAGGCCACAGCTTCAGTCCAGAATGGAATCGGCAATTGTGACTCTACCAACATAGTCCTAGCAGTCTCGATCAATGTGCGGTTCTTA
Organism: Helianthus tuberosus; assembly: GCA_030545235.1. Lineage (NCBI taxonomy): Eukaryota > Viridiplantae > Streptophyta > Magnoliopsida > Asterales > Asteraceae > Helianthus > Helianthus tuberosus. Next base: position 37,477,609 of record CM060382.1, on the reverse strand, counting down.
CGTTCAGCGACGCCATTCTGTTGAGGAGTATAAGCTACACTAAATTCGTGAAGAATACCTTTTGAAGTGCAAAACTCCGCCATGGCATGATTTTTGAATTCAGTACCATTGTCGCTACGTATCCGCCTAACCTTCAACTTATATAGATTCTCAATCTGAATGATCAAGTTTTTGATAATACCGAAGGTTTCACTCTTATGTGCCATGAACGCCACCCAAGAAAATCTTGAATAATCATCAGTTATCACGAGGCAGTATTGATCATTCCTAATACTTTTGTGCTTGACAGGACCGAACAAATCCATGTGCAAACGTTCAAGAGGAACAGCCACCGTGTTGATTTTCTTTGTAGGGTGTCGCTTCTTCGTTTGTTTTCCTTTCTGGCACGAGACACAGACGTCTTGAAGATGGAAGTTTTTAAGAGGAACACCATTCACTAATTCATTTGACACCAAATGATTCATTTTGCGTAAGTGAATGTGACCCATTCGTCTGTGCCAAGAGATTGAGTCTTTTTCTGTGGCTTTGGAAACGAAACAGGTTGCTTGTGCAGACGTTGTGATAGCTTGGCTCATATCAAGGACGTACAAGTCATTTATCCTTGGAGCAGATAAGAGATTCCATTCTTTCGGAATTTTGAAGCCGGGTTTCAGCACATAACATCCATTTGCATCAAAGTGTACTGAGAACTGCTTATCACAAATTTGAGAAACACTAAGAAGATTGTGATCAAGTTGTTGTACGAAGTTGATCTTATCAAAGCTAACAACCCCGTTGGAAATCATTCCTTCACCCGTAATATATCCGCCTTTATCTCCAGCAAAAGCAACATAACCTCCTCTAATAGATTTGACGTCGTAGAGAAGCTTCATGTCGCCTGTCATGTGCCTGGATGCCCCACTATCAACAATCCAATGACTACTGATAGTTCCTCCTGGAACACCCTGCACATGAACTCACATGATTAGTTGGAGATGGGGACCCAAGCCATTGTGGTCTTGGGTCTTCCATTTTCATCAACAACAATAACTTCTATTCTTTGATGATTTGAAAATTGTGATGTCCCCCCTGATTCAATAACCGTTTTTGGTTTCCAGGTCTGTTTTGTTATACCAGTGTTATTCTTTAAAAACTTAACTTCATGGTTGTCTGAAGTTTTTAAATTTTTTGGTTTGACAGAAACAGATGTTTTGTTAACCACATCGGTTTTAATCGCCTTTTCACTTTTCTTGACCTGTTGGCGTTTCTGTTTCTTTTCCCTTTCTTTTATAAGACGGGGATCTGGTTTTGATGAAACAGATCGCTTGCGGTCAATTTGGTCACGGGGATCATCATCCTTAGCTTTCAACTTATGAAGATACGGACAGTTTCGAATTATGTGTCCAATTTCACCACATTCAAAACATGATCTTCGTTCAACAAACCCCGAAGTATCATGTGATCGTCTTGCCGATAATGATGAACTTTGTGATCTCGAGGTACTAGGTTTCGAACAGTTTGGTTCATTTCTTTTCAACACTGTTGCTTGTTTAACAAAATCTAAGTTAGATTTGTTTTCAAAAGTTTCGATTTTGTCTGTTCCCTTTGATTTCACAAAGTTCACATTCTTGTTCTTCTTTTGACTTTGAGCCGGCAATTTTCCTTTCTGTTTGTTATGATTTTGCTGCCTTTTCTCTGTTGGTAATTTCTGATTGCCAAATTGTTTTCTAACTTCAGCCTTTGGGATAGGAGGGCACTGTGTTACCACAACGTGTGATCCTTTCTTACCCAGAAATTTACTTGTCGAATTTTCAAAAACTTTACTGATTAAGGATTGATTTACATTCTTAATCGGAAAATCTTTGTCAGAATAAATTTTATTATCACCAACAAGAGTATACAGCAAATCCACACTCTCCGACTCTTGTGCAGACAAGGACTCGATTGCAACAGTCTTAGCGGGTTTTGCAGGAGGATCACACAGAATATGATTCTCAAGAGGTATGTCCTCTTCTTTTATCACCGCATCAGACTTTGCTGAATCAGTATCATCAGATTCATCATCAGAAGAATCAGCATCCTCAACAACAACTGGAGGATCCTGATTTTGTTCAGCAGAAGACACACATGTATCTGCTGACACATCCGAATCTGATGATACTTCTTTCTTGTATCCGAGTCCTGTTGCAAATTCATTAACATCTAGAGGAACAGATGGTTCAAAGAAAGTTCTATCCTCCTCGTCAGGCATGGCATCATAATTGTGTCTCACAGGTGGTGGACATTTCTTGTATCCAATGCATGTGACATCCCGTTTCTCTTTCTGTACGTCAATGATGTGATCCAACACATAGCTAGAGCTCAAATAACTGTCTAGCTTAAGTTGGATCGCCTCACTTTCAGTTTTCACACAAGCCATTTCCTTTTGCATTACCTCAAGACGAGTTATATACAAATTAATGTCAGTTTGTTTTCTGGAAACCATTTTAGTTAACTCGGTTTTATCTTTCTTTAATTTTTCAATTACCGATTTAAACTCCTTTTCATGGTTTTCATAAAACATGTTGGCTTCAGTGCACTTCGAAAGATCAACGGTCAATTTCTGATTGTGAATGAATGTCACATCATATTTCTCTTGCAAAGCCTCGTGTTTTCTTTGCAATTCACACCACTTATCATTCAATGAAACATGTTTGTCTTGCAAGTCAAACAAACTAGCTTGTAAAGCATCATGTTTGCCTTGCAACTCAGACATGCTTGTCTCTAAATCAGCACATTTAATACTCAATATGTCACAATTATCACAACTAACAGAAGTGGGTTCATCGACACATACCTGACTTGATGAACTGTCGACATTAGCCATAAAGGCTGAATGGAGAGAAGACGAAGAATAAGCAGCTTGATCCACCAAAATAGATCTTCTTTCAATTCCTGCTGTAGCTTCTTCCAAAAGCTCATCAATATCTGCATCAACTGACGCACTTGATGTCTCATCCACATGATCATTACCTGAAGTGGAGGATTCTTCATCTGAGCTTCCACTATAACCGGAGCTGTCTTCATCTTCAGAAGATTCATCACCATTGGTGGAAGATTCTCCACCACTGGCGTGATTTAAATCCTTAACCACTTCAGCAAAACATGCTGTTCCATCTGGAGCATCACCACTCAGCTGAATTGACCAATCACAACCTTCATCTACTTGAACCACAAGTGCCTGGTTGGCATTAGATGGTCCTGATTGACTCTGGTTGTTGACAGGCACCAATGTGCGCTCATTGTTCCTTACTTGGTTCTGATTTGCCCTGTTGCCTTGACCTCTGAAAGGATTTTGGTTTCCATGTTGAGATGGCCTCGTACATTCACGTTTGAAATGACCACGTTCACCACAATTGAAGCACTTAACAGCCTGCTTATCAAACCCATACTTGGTGTCTTTCTTGCTTTCCAAGCTGGTTCTGCCAGTTCTTTCCATGAAATCCTTTGCTCGCCTAACAGCACTGGCAAAGGCCCACTTGATGTCCATCATCTCCATCTCCTCTTTATCGATCTGCTGATAGTCTTCTTGTGTCAGATTAATGTTACCAATCTGACCTTCCACTAATCCACAGTATGCGCTCACCAAAGTGTTTAGCAGCTCCATGTGTTCCTTTGCTACTTCCACACTGACTTTAGAAAAGCTTGAGGTGTCGAGCCGTACTGTATTTGGCTTTGATTGCTGACCAGCAGATGATGTGCTTCCATAACACGCTTGCTGTTGAAGTGGATTCCCATATAGATCAGTTGGTCCGGTAGATCGAACAGGTAATGGATTTTCGAACATATCAGTTGCTCTGATAGGTTGTTGGCTTTGCTGTTGTGGCACTGGTTGAGGAACTGATTGAAGCGGATTTCCATACATGTCTGTTGTTGGAGGCGGCTTGACCGGAACTTGGATTGGATTGCCATACATATCGGTGCTAGACACAAACGCCGTCTGAATCGGAGCATGGGTGATAGTTTTTGCAGGAGTGCTGGGTGTTCCATAATACATCTCAGGATTCTGAGGTACTAGAACTCTTTTCGCCTTGATAGTTTCTTCCTGATTCTTATTTTCCAGTAGTTGAACAAAGTCATTGATGTTTGTTGTAGCCAAAGTACCATTATACTTCATGATTTCCAAGAAATTATTCCATTGAGGTGGCAACGCATCTGCAAACTTTTTCACAACCTCTGCTGAAGTTGTAACAACCCCAAAATTTCCCAATTCAGTCAACAAATGATTAAATCGACTTGTCAAATCTCCTAAAGATTCATTCTCCATACAAGTAAAACCATCAAACTCTTTCTTTAGCAGGTCGCGTCTCAATTGACATGTCGCTTCATTTCCTACGCCCCTTGTCTTCAATGCGTCCCACAACTTCTTCGTTGTCTTGAAACTGACGAATTGATGATAAATATCTTTACTTAACGCCTGAGTAAGAATGGCATATGCCTTCTTTTCCAAATCATAGACCTTCTTCTGATCTTCCGTAAGATCTGCAAACGTAGCAGCAGATGATGCGGCAACCTCTATTGTTTGATCGAAATCTGTGATGAAACGCAACCACAATTCTGTATTTTGTCCAAGGACGTATGTATGAAATCTGTCAATCCATCCTGGATATTCGTATAAGTGCATCAACTTTGGAGGCCGATTCAAACTTCCGGTTTCGCTCTCGCTTAAGAGAATGCTTTGAATACTTGGAGTTTGATTTGATACGAATGCCCATTGACCGGTAGAAATTGCATTAGCTTGAGAAGATACCGGTGCGGGAGATTCGGCCCACAAAGGAGACAAACTCGTGTTTCTATACTTTCCGCTATCCGGAGACGGAGTACCATAATACATCTCTGTATTTACCGGAGTACCCCAAATCGGATTCATTTTAGATGAAGAAAAATTGTTACACTAGTTCTCTCGGGTTCTCCTTGTTAACAACCAACCAGCCGAAGGATCCCTGATCGAAAGACGAGAAAAACACAAACTTGTTAAACTTAAACAGACAAGGATCGAAGGATCAATACTTGTTCGAAGGATCAACAGTGTTCGAAAGATCACTGTTGAATTTCGTACAATGATTTTGAAGAATTCTCCAAACGAAAGATCCTTATCTTTCGAACCAGAACTTTAGATCGAAAGATGTATTCTTCGAAAAAAATTCTTTGGATCGAAGGATAAGTCACAGACTTCGAAGGATGTTCGAAGGATGATTATCTATCGAACTTCCTTTGATCGAAAGATGATCTTTCGACTTCGAAGGATATCCTTCGATCTGTACTGACACAGTTGACAAAAGTGACAGGTTGGTGAAAAGGTGATTTGTTGGTAGAAAGCTTTCGGCAGAAGGTATGCTCAGACCATACTTTTTACCAAACCAAGATTTGACCAATAAAATATTACTTAAAAAGGACGGTTCTTATCCAGAAAACCGGTCACCGGAGTAAGCCGGAATTTGGCCGGAAATTACCAAACTTCTTAAAAACAAGTTTTTAAGTTACCCAACCCGTCCTTTAACACACCCGGTTAGTTTAGAACACGTTTTTACGTCTAGAAATGCGAGAAAACACTAAAAACGGGTGCTAAACCATGTGAGTTTTGTCCAAACACTCCAAAGTCTTGTATAAACTCGGTTTTTAACAAGGAAAAGAGCCACGGCTCTGATACCACTTGTAGGTCCCTCGGAGGATGAGGTTAAACCTTATCCTTGTTATGTTTAACACACTAGCAAGTGCAGAATCCAAGCTAGAATGCAAACCGGTAGTTTATATGAGAACACAAGCTACAAAGAGAAAGGTAAACACACGAGATATCAAAGTTTTCTCTTGTATTTCAGTGGACACGGTTACAGCCCTTGACCAAACTGAAAATATGCTCTCTACAAGACTAAGTTCACTCACATCTCACACACTTGAAGTGAACACATTACATGAGTATATATATCCATCACAGCTCGTCTGGTCGAAGGATCAGATAGCCTGATCGAAGGATCATCTATCGATCTGAAACCTATCGAAGGATCCACATATACCTCGAAGGATGATATCTTTCGAGGTCCATCTATATCCATCGAAGGTTTATCCTTCGAGCTCATCAAAGGATATAAACAATCCTTCGATGACTCATCCTTCGACACAAACATCTTACAAACTATGTTCTAACTGTTTGGCCAAGTCAAACCAGGAGGATGGTTGACTTGGTCAAACTTACATCGAACACACATAATAACAAACCTAAGACGTAACTCAGACTAACACAAGACATCGTTTTGTATCATGACAAAATACAGACAAAGTACAGACACAAGTGCACCAACAAATAATAATAATAATAATAATAATAATAATAATAATAATCTATACTATCTATAATAAGAGAAAATGGGCTGATGTAAATCTGCCTTAGTGTCAACTCCTAAGCTATGCTAAGTGTCAGTGCTGATGTCATAATTCCTTTTTTGTATTTTGTAATCTATATTAATCTAAATAATAATATATTGTACATAATTAAAGGGGGGTAATTTGAATTTTAAAAAGACATGGGGATATGTATTATGCATCCCGCCCAATCTCATCACAAACATCAGATCCACAATTTTCCTTCTTCCCTCTGGCGATTTCTAACCCTAAATTCCATCTTCAATTGAATCGCCTCCTCCGGATCTCAATCAACCTGTGTGACAAACTTCAATCCATCTTCAACCCTGTCTCCGGCGATTACAATCATCTCAATCAACAGGTTCGAAATTATGAAATCCTCTAATCTATGCTAATTTCTCTCTCTAGAAAATCGTTGCAGAAAAACCTTCGTCTTCCCTAACACCTTCGGTTTTTTTAATCTTTACTTATTGATATGGGTGTGGTTCAACAGGGTCAGCCGCAACTGGGTTAATCCGCTGATTATGGAGCTGATTTGTTTCAACCTTTTGACCTGGTAACTGTTATTGTTTTTGTTTATTAGATTGTTTGTGATTGTGGATTTTAGGAATTAGGGTTTTGTTATTGGGGCTTTTTCTGATTAATTTGGTTTGAGGTATTCGTTTATGTGTGTGTATAAATGTAGAAGGTTGTGATTGTTAATTTGTTTTTATTGTGTTCAAGAGACAATATTGTTTTATGCATAAACAGAAGAATGTTCACTTAGATTGGCGATTACACTTGATTATGGTTGTTTAGTTCATTACATAGATCTGTCTTAATTGCAGGCAAATGTAATTTAGGGTCTTGAAGAACATGATACTGATATGGGTGTTGTTCAATAGGGTCAACCGCAACTGGGTTAATCCGCTGATTATGGAGCTGATTTGTTTCAACCTTTTGACCTGGTAACTGTTATTGTTTTTGTTTATTAGATTGTTTGTGATTGTGGATTTTAGGAATTAGGGTTTTGTTATTGGAGCATAGATAACTCATGGAAATGACCAATGGGGAGAGTTAATTTATTTTCATCAATTTAGTTATGAAAAAGTCACATTTTCTCGCAAAACTGGTTAAAAATGACCAAAGTCATATAATTTAGTTGAAAATTAGATATATCAAATGGGATAAACCAGTTGAAGTTACCTACTCACCAAGTTTATGACCTAGATGGCATTCCACAAGTAAATGGGGATAGAGTTAAAAATCAGGGTACAATAATGTTGGAGACATTAACAATGAGTGAAGATGGGTGGATTGATCATGTTCTTCAAGTATGTGTTCTTAGATTTTTATTAATATTTGGAAAGGGTCTCTTAACTAATTACCTGGATTAAGCTTCAATTTAAGACATTCAACTTAATTGGATATAGTTTCTTAACTATATAAAATGTGTCTCATGCTTTTTCTATGATTGTTGATTCTGATGATTCAAAATAATAAAAACCTTATACTATACTTTCATTTTTAAATGCAGGATAAAAACATTTCAACATCAATAAATGTCCGCCATGGAAGCACATATGTAATTATATATCGTTCATGTGAAATGCTCAAAAAGTTACCATTTTAGTAATTATTTTTTAATTGATCTTCAAGCGTTCCATAGAATATATAGCTTTTAATTTGCAGGTGTTTTTTTTTTGTTTTGACAGAAATTTTTCGAAGGACCTCCATACTGCATTATTTTGTGTCAAAACATTTATATTGCAACATACCAAAGGAGCCCAAAGGAACAGATTCATGGAAAATGAATCAAACGAAGAAAATAGTGACTTAAATGAGTGGTATGATACTAAAGAAGTTGACTGATGGTATGTTGGCTTGAGTTTAGGAACACAAGTTTCATTATGGTCGATGTTCGTTTCTCTCAAGATCCCACTTTTATTGTAGTTTCATTATGGCTGATGTTCATTTATCTCAAGATCCCACATTGTATTTTGAAGGTTGTTGCCCAAGCTGATGTAGCAGAATTTGGCACCTTAACTTCTACTCACCCTTCTCAAGTTCATAATCTGGTTAAGAACCCTAGATGTTTAGAAAAATGAACATTTACAAATACATGGAATTTTGTTTTTCGTTTGATACTTGTAATTGTAATTTACGTTGGACATATGCATTTTTGTTTTTGCAGGGGAGAATGGCAGATCTTAGTGTCAAATTTATTCTAAAATTTGACCATGGTTTGTTTCGATTGGTTATGATTTCACCCGACCATAATCGTTTTCAAGTCTTCATGTCAAATATAAGGTCATATTGCTGATTAAAATAGTGTATATTAACTGATAGATTTCTATAATTTGATTTATAGTTGACCCTTACTTTTACAACTTTGTTGTTCTCTTTTTATTAATAAACATAAAGAAAATAATACGAAATCAGTTAGTGGGCCTGGACCTAAAAGAGAGCTATGTCAAGTTATTGTAAGTTGTAATTAGACTACGAAACTAATTAACTAATTAAGAAAGTAAATGATGGTAATAATATTTTAAAATAATAGTCTGATCATGTATTTCCTATCTCAGGTATTCAGTTTTAGTACAAGAAGATTAATAAGTAAGATAGTTGTTGACGGCGACGTTCCTGCCCTCGATTATGACCATACGGGCCAGTTTATTTTCTGCAGAAATATTGTTTATGTTGAGACTTAAAGGTTAGTGTACTAAATGAGTAATAATGAGTTTTATCTTTTAGGATTTTCTTTTTGTTATGGTTTAACACTTAACACCATTGTAATTTTGTCCTTGCAGTCATAATGAGCGGTCTGAAATCACGTTTGTGACATTCACGGATAGTCAAGGAGCTGAGAACGATGTTCTTCTTTCGGTAGTTAGCTTTCATCTTTAGATCTAATATATTATATATAATAAATGAAAATTATTTGGGCCACTGTTGAGTCAAAACAGTGTTGTTAAAACAGTGGTTTGAAACCACTTTTGGGTTAAAACAGAGTTTTAAACCACTGCTGGGTTAAAACAGTGGTTGAAACCACTGTTGGGTTAAAACAGTGTTTCAAGCCACTGTTGGGTTAAAACAGTGTTTCAAGACACTGTTGGGTTAAAAAAGTGTTTCAAGCCACTGTTGGGTTAAAACAGTGTTTCAAGCCACTGTTGGGTTAAAAACAGTGTTTGAAAACACTGTTGAGTCAAAACACTGTTGAGTCAAAACACTGCTGTTAAAGCAGTGGTTTGAAACCACTCTTGGGTTAAAACAGAGTTTTAAACTACTGTTGGGTTAAAACAGTGTCTGAAACCACTGTTGGGTTAAAACAGTGTTTCTAGCCACTGCTGAGTTACCTTTTTTGTTGGGTTTTACATAAACGTGTTCTTCTTTCTCTTTATAATGAATGCATACCGTTAAAATATGTTTCTTAACCTTCGTTTATTGTATCATATGTTGTAGGTTTTAATTAATAGATGTCGTTTCATATCATCTTAATGGCATTTCACTGGTGCACCTGGAACAGGAAAAACTATACTTACCAAGGTTCGCTATTTGTGACTAGATCATTAACAACTGTATCTTAAGTCCTTTGAAGCATTTCACTATTTGTCGGCTTACGTAATTAGGAATATGTATATGTGCGTCTCAAAGCCCTCTTTTAGTGGCAGCGGATAACAATACCTGAGCTTTTGAATGATGAATGGTTTAAACAAGATTTTAAACAACCTGAATTTGTTGAGAAGGGAGAGGCAAATTTTGATGACGTGGAAGCAGCTTTTCAAGATTCAGAAGTGAGTTTATCAACTTCTATTATACTATACATTCTTCAAACACTTTTTTTCCCATTTTTATAAAAAGTAATAAGTTAATAATTTAAACAAAAACGATATTCTGTTATTATTATTACAATAATCATCTAAAAACAATTTAGGGGATTGTGTGCAGCAAAATTGACTTTGGGGAACTTATAACCCGTTAGAGACACTCTCCTTTTAGCTAAACAATTTTTTATTGTAATGTTAATGAAGGTTTTATGAGCTCTGTTATGCTTGAATTGTATATAAAAAGTTCAGTATCTTTATTACATAATGTATAAGCTACAAATAAGATTACGGTGTGTATTATAAAATGCCCAAGTTTCTGAAAGTTTATATATCTGTTTTACATCAGGAGTATCACGTGACAGAAAAGAAAGAAGAACATCCAGCTGCCATGAATGCTTTTGAGTTGATTTCTATGTCTAAGGGGCTCAACCTTGGCAACCTTTTTGAGATGGAACAGGTTAATACTTTTGTTCTTTTATATCAACAACCTTCCACTTGTTAATATTGTGTATTATATCTTTTACTTTGTGAAGGATTGTGTGTATATATATACTCTTGCGCCATGCATGCCAGTCAAAATGGGTCGGGCTAGGTTAACCCTCGAATATGGAATACTCTACAAAGTACTTGCAGTAGTCTGAGTTTTTTCCTTTGATCATTTGGTAATGCAATTATTCGTAATCGTATTTATGGATTTGGGACATGATGTACCTAAGTGGTCATGCTCACAGATTTGTATATGTTGAGCTCTAAATTCAAATCCTGAATCTAACCCGCCAAATTTCATTTGTAGCTCATTTTTGTTACCTATCAACAGGTCAGGAGGCTTTACTTGAATTCGTCGAGAAGCTAATGGATACAAAGGAATAAGAACAACATTTGATGGTTCACTCTGCTGCGCTCCACAAGGCCTTTTATCTTTAAGGATCATCGGGTTCTTGAAGATCATGTGGGAAACCAGATCCCGGCAGTTGCATTTACCACATACTTTTTTATATGAGCAACTGAGTTAATGATGTTAATGAGACTCAAGTAAAGCATCAGGTATTTACATTTTATATTATCCTCCTTTATTTAATTAATACTGTCATGTTGGTTTGATGCTTTCCATGATGGCCTTTTTAGAAATGTGGGATTTAATGGGTCGCTCTTTATACTTTCAACGAATAACAAAACCATCAAACTTTGGAAGGTACAATCTTCTCCACATCTACCCATTCATAAGTAAATGGGTCGTAATTGCTAACTTTGTAATATATTGTTGACCAATAGTATGAAATTTAAGAATGATTTGATGATGTTCAAATGAGTGATTGGTGTTAACAGCTATGTAGTTCTGTGGTCATTAGAAATAACTTTTTTTTTAGTTTAAAGATCTTTATGTCATGATACGAAGTTGAAAGTTGGTTCGGTTAATGTCACTGTTCAAGTGGTATATTTTGTATAGAAAAGGAAGAAACTTCGTAAATAGAGGTGGCGATTCATTACTTATGAATGGGTCGATTTGGGTTGTGTTTTGTTTCAAATGGGTCAAATAAAAAAATAGGTAATATGATGTATTATAATCTATTTCGATAGTTATTAAACCTACCCGTGTGGTCACACATACTGTCTTTAACATTACTTTATAAAGAAATAGAACTAAAGACCCAAATTTAAATAATATATTATAATCTGTTTTTTAGTATTTGATTTCGATCCTTACTAAACCTACCCGTGTGGTTACACGGGCCCTGCACCTAGTAATAATAATGGGGAAGGATCCACTAAAAAGTGGATTTTGCCTAAGTAACATAAGAAGGATTCTGATGATGACATGTGGCACTCCTAATAAGTATGAATGAAGGGCATTTTGGTCCTTTTAAATAGGAGTGAAAATGACATGTGGCAACCCTTTTGTTTTTTTTAAAATACAACAAAAAAAATCTAGTACAAAAAAAATCTAGCATAAAAAATCTAGTACAAAAAAATATAGTACACAGAAATCTAGTAAAAAAAATATAGCACAAAAAATGTAGTACAAAAAAATATAGCACGAAAAAAATTCAGCAAACAAAATGTAGTACAAAAAAATCCAGCACAAAAAATTAAGAAAAAAAAATGTAAGACAAAAAAATTCAGCACAAAAAATTTAACACAAAAATATAGTACAAAAATCCAGCACAAAAAATGTTATACAACATATTTTAGTGGGTTTTTTTAGTCTTCATATTTTATATAACAATATGGTACTCAAATTAAAGATAAAAAGACGCTCGATTTTATGGTGAAATTTTTTTGAAAAAATAATGTCGTATAAAAAAGTTATGAACATTTAGAAAATGAGGGTGGAATATGCATGTGTCTTGCATGTGGAGAGAGAAAATCCATAAATAGGATTTTCCCAAGATACCCTTGCACTCCTCCTTTTTCCTACACTTTCATCTTAACCATTGATTTGAAAAATGAATGGTTAAGATTCATTCTCATCATACTTAGGCAAAATAAACTTTTTATTTGATCTTACCCATAATAATAATAATAATAATAATAATAATTTTTTTAAATAATATTAAATAAAAGGTAAAAAGACTAAAATACCCTTGGGTAACCAGATTTAACAAAAAAATCTAACTAAGTTAGGGTTAAAGGACAAAACGTGCAACAAAATTCCTTGTAAAGGACACCGCCTGTCAACATTTGAAAAAAAGGACACCGCCTGTAAAGTACTATAAAGATAAAGGACAAAACTTGTAATTTTTCCTATTTTTTATTTTCAAGCTAAATGTTCGCTTACGTTCGTTTTTACTTGTTTGTGTTCGTTTGTGTTCGAAACCAGTGTTCATGAACTGTTCGTGAACAATCAAATTTTCTTAACGAACGAACACGAACATAAACTTATGTCCGGCATGGGTTCGTGAACAGTTCGCGAACATGTTAATTTCCTTAACGAACGAACACGAACATGACCTTGTTCGTGTTCGTTCGGTTCGTTTACAGCCCTAACTGCAGGTGTCGGATGTTGGTGGTTGCCGCCGATTGGAGCGGAGAAAAGAGAAACTTGGTGGGTAAGGTATGTTATCTAAAATTTGATGTTTTAAACATGTCGTGAATTAGAACAAGTAGGTTTTTATATATAATTGCTTATAAAGACGAGCATTATTGTTTGATTCGAACACAACGCGGTGGGGAAATCCTAGTTTAAAAAATCAATTAGTAAATAAGAAGTGGAATACTATTTACTAGTTATGATTAAAAATGTGTAAATTGTATCTGAACTGCAAACAAGTATGCAAGTATAACATCTGTTTTCGTATAGATTATTCATTGGTGTAAATACAATGCAAAAGAAAATACTAACTTATGTTAACTATGTTAACAACACAAGAAACAACACCAATTTAAATGTTTATATGGTTGAGATTCTCAATATCCTGCAGTATCTCAAGCTTATGTGTGTCATCATCACCTAGAAACTCAGATCTTAACTTCATAAGTAACCGCCCTAAATAGTTGAGACCTTCACCATCACGGCCCCTACCCCAGAAGAGATCATGAGGCGAAGCTTCGACCAGTATAGAACCCGACGTTGATAAAAGCATTGAATTCAAGTGTGGGTAGATTGAGAATTTGCATTTTAATGCTTTATACATCACCTCTATTTTCATGCTTTCCCAATCAGCCCTTACCTGCATAACCAATTTGTTCTATTAGTTGACTTTTTGTTATCAACTAATAGTGTTCTTATGAAAATGTCGAAAAAGAAACTCGGATGACATCTTTTGTGTAATACCATATCTGGGTGCTCCTTTTGTGTTCTCCTTCCCATCTGCGCCACTTCTTCAGGACTTTCGGCTGAACGTATTGCTTCAATGTAACTTCTTGCATTAGGATTGCTTGACCCCACAAACTTTTGTGCCTGCATTTTGGGGAAAATTATATCTTAGATCGCATCATATGGATCATAACTAGAGTTTTGACTTGTTACCCAAACTGTATGACCCGCCCATTTTACCTCACATCATATTGTGGGAAGCTACAACCAGTTCAAAAAAACACCTGATAATAGTGCTGTACACTTGACCAAGTGACATAGTCACCATTCTCATCAGGTAATCTGATCAGATGAGGAGAAAAGTTGGAGAAACTCCCGTATGGGTCCCATTTCTTGTAGAAGAATATGATTGGTGAATCATAAGGAGATAAAGATGGATCAATGGCCAAGGTTTCATCAACCGATGGAATCACAGGCGTCATATCAGGAATAGGTTGCAGATAACCACTTATAAGCACATCAGATCCTATCTGCCATTGTAGTCAACATGTTAACATTCAACGCGAACAATTAGATTTTTGAATGTATACTTTATAATTATAACTTATTAATGAAGTATAATTTTTACGAACCTGCTCATAAGAAACATCAATCAACTCCAAAGCCTGTGTCATTTCAACCATTCCAAGTTCCCCAACTGGCGAAGGCGCATTCTTTCCACCAATTATTTTCGGAGCAACAAAAGCATGCACCTGCATAAACAAACCATGTATTTTTAGGTGGCGTATGGCCGGTTTGCAATCAGAAACACAAACAGACCTTATGTATGACACCAGCTGAAATAGCGGATGCAGATAATGCCCCACCACATTCCCATAGTATTGAAAGATATCCAAGATCATAAAGGTAATCGACAACATCTTTGGGATTCAGGCTATCAAACTCCACTACTTCAACACCTTTTGATGCAAGAAACTTCTGGAAACTTCTTCTTGCACCTCTCTGAGTGGCGACTATTGTCTGTACTTCTCTGACATCCCAAAGATTTGCAACCTCAGGAAGATCAAGGGTTTGTGACATGACAATTCTCATAGGTAAATGTCCACCCGATCCATGTCTTGGAGTTAACCGTGGATCTGTATTTACATATGAAGCAAGGTTCAGTAAAAAAATAATCCATAGTCTGCAGAAATTATACAGTTAGCAGACAATAAAGACATAAAGTTGCATACTATCTTTGCGTACGGTACTTCCTCCGACAATAACTGCATCACTTCTACCGCGTAACTCAAAAACACGAGATCTTGATTTTGTGCTACTTATCCATGTTGAGTGCCCACTAGTAGCAGCTATTTTTCCTATCAGAATATGAAATAAACAACGGATGCTTTTAGCTTAAGATAAAATTCAATATAATTATAAGTGCATCATGATACTAACCATCAAGGGTCATTGCATACTTGAGAACAGAGAATGGGACTCGACAAGCTGATCTATATAGCAAAGGAGCATTGACAACGAGACATGATTTTAGAGCGTCCTAGAAAAATATTAAATATCGTTACCTAACAGATGCATACTACAATATCATATGTTTTAACCCGAACCAGTACCTGGATGGAGATACTTGGTATATCTTCCCCAAGAACATCAACCTGAAGTCCTTGAGTTCTTAATGTTTGAATAGCTTTTCCCCGAAGATGTTGTAAAGGATGTCTGATCCCGACAACAACTCTAGTGATTCCTGCCTAAGGATTAAGCCTCAGTTGCATGTACATTTGAAGTCAATTTTCTCATTAAATTAACTTCATTTGATAATAAAATAATCCACACAAACCTATTATTATTCTCTGCAATTAATATTGGTGATATATCGGTTATATGGTGTCATATTGGTCCCCTAGTTAAATATCGGTGTCAAATATCGGTCAGAATACCGGTACCGATATTATCAGCGATATTGACCAATATTTGTCGATATTTGACCGATATAATTATAACTAATATATCACCGATATTTGACCCATAACTGATATATCACCAATATTTGACCAATATAACCCATATATCACTGAATTCTTAGTGTTAAATTGCCATATATATAAATTCTGCATTATATTAAAATTACTAATATCTCATCGAGATAACCTATATCTCAAATATCGGTGATATCTGATATTTTACCGCATTAACTACATAGTTATTATTATTATTATTATTCAAATAAATTAAGTAATTAAACAAATGCGAAAACCTTTATAAAAGCAGAAACAGCAGTAAAATCTCCATCACAGTCTCCAGGTTCCATATTAACATACGCAGTGGCGCCACGGCCGTACTCTCCGGCGGCCTCCACCGCCTGAACCTCCGCAGGCTTCGTACCTTGCGCGTAAAGGTAACCTTCTCCGACGACGTTTCTGGCGGTAGCTATGACGCAACCGAAGTTAGGGTGTGGCGAGGTGAAACAGGCGGACTTATCAGATAAATCGGCGGTGCGTTTGACGTAGGAGGCGTCGAGCGCGTGGTGATGGTTGTAGGTGCAGTTGATGATGGAGGTTGGGTGGCGCGTGAATGGGGGAGTGAACCACATTGCCGTCGTCATGGCGGATTAGAGGTTCTGTGGTGATCGGAGGGAATGTCATGAAGCATGCCCTTTAAAAAGTTATTTATGTTTATTTTTTAAGGTTTTAAAGGCTAAAATGTCATGAATCATGCCTTTTAAAAAGTTTAACTACATATTTATGTTTATATTTTAGGGTTTTCTAACGGCTGAAATGTCATGAATCATGCCTTTTAAAAAGTTTAATTTAGTATTTATGTTTATTTTTTAGGTTTTTTTTTAACAATTAGATATAAAACTACTTTATTTTGTATCCAACTTATGAAAATTATGCCGAGATATAATAAAAATAATAAACAAAACTAGGCATTTGTTTTTTTTTCTAAATGTTAAATATTACATATAGTTTAAAGATATACTAGATTAGAGCCCGCGTATACACGCGGTTTAACAAATGAATTTCTTTGAATTTGTTCCGATTAAATAAAAATAAAATGAAAATTTATTCAATACTACAAATCTATCTATTATACTAAAGCAAAATAAAGGTTGACCATTTGACCATGATGTGGCAATGGTCTTTGGCCAGATAATTGGAATTTGGGCGGCATTTTGCTTTTTACTCCTATATTCCTTCACACGCTTTCTCCAAAAGTCTTCCTCTCTCTTCAATCAATTCAACCTAAAATTACTGAGATCCTTTCCTTCTTCATTTGAATTTCAACTAAAGAACCCTAACTTATCTCTGCTCTGCAGTCTTCTACATTTTCGACTTCGTGTATGGCGATTTCATCTACCTATTTCATCTTCTCAGCCATTCCATTTAGAAACCCTAATTTCAGTTTCATCTCTAACTCTTGATTATGTTCCGACGAAACCCTAACCATAGGCACCATCACGCTGCTGACAAAGAACTTGAACACTACGACTTTCATGGGTGGTGATTTCCAGATTTAGGATGACGGTTCATTTTTTGGCTTTTGCCAATCGTCTCTCGAATGACAGTTCTGTTGGCAAGAGAGAATGAAGGTTTTTGGGTTTCTATTGAACTTGAGGTAATAGTTACAGTACTTTTTTTCTAAATTATTTCACTAGGGTTTAAGATGTTTTGCTTATTCGATTGTAGAAGAATGTGTATTTGTAGTTTTTTCTAAATTATTTCACTAGGGTTTCAGATGTTTAAAAGAATTTTTTTATGATTGTTTGATTGCTACTTGCTTCCAGAAGTGACGTTTTTTTGGTGATTGTTTGATTGCTACTTGCTTCCCTAAGTTAGTTTTGATATTTTTTTTATGAATAGTATGTTAGCTGGTATATATACTTATGAATAGTATGTTACAGGTCAAGAATTTTCATCGGATGGATTTGTTGTTAAAAGCTCAAGGGGTAGAACAAGCAGAGCAATATTTCAACAGCCTTCCAGATGATGTCAATAAGCTCCAAGTTTACAGTGCTCTTTTGAATTGTTATGCAGCCACAAAATCAGTAGAAAAAGCCGAAGCTACTGCAGAGAAAATGAAGCAATCGCCTCCTTCAACTAGACCATGGATTCTCATCTTCATCTTCAAGGTATTCGATTTAGAGTTCCGATTGGGATTATGACGGTGACTCGGTTTATACTTTATATTATGACAGTGATGAGTTTCGTTGTGTTGGGTTTAGTGTGAAATCATGGGGAACTTGCTCTGTTTGGTTCAAGTAGATCAATCTACTGATGCTATAAAGGAAAATTTTGGGAAGTTTGATGATGTTCTTGAGTCGGGCTGCATTGCGTGCCGTGGATATTTGAAAGTCGGCTTGCTAGACATCTTACTCTTAGGTTTCAGCAGTTGGATGTCAAGTGTGAGACCAAAACAAAGGTTTTTCTTTCTCTTTGAATGTTATGTTTGCCCCTTAATTATGTTCATGATATAATCTGTTTATCCATGTGGATTTATGTTGGCTGAACAGATATACTTGAGTGTCGAACGGAAGCGATTGCTGAACAAGTATAAAACTGAGATCTCTGTTGAGGAGTAACTTCTACATCATTGCCTATACCGGTAAATCATCATGTTCTGGTCCCAAATATTGGCTTTATTTCAACATTAGTTTAGCTTTGAAATTGGTTTATTTTTAAAAATGGGTTGAGGGTTTAGGGTAATCGACCTACTGGTAAAGATCTCTTGGGCAATATGCATATGGTCTTAGTTGTCGTTATCTAATTAGTTCGTTTCTTAATTTTTTCCAATACGAATATGTTTTTTTCCTTTACGCAGTTGGGGTTTTTGTAGATTGGTACTAGGTCCCTCATTCACCATGCTCGTGATGGTTACAATGTTTGCATCTTTGCATATGGTCCAACTGAATTTAATAAAAACGCATACAATGGTAAGAAATTTTCTCATTTCCGTTACTTAATCAATGTGTTACTCAGGCTATAAAAAATACATAGATTTTGTCACGGTCTCTCGGAATAGAGGAAAGATACCAGTGAATATGACACATTGACATGTATGTTCAAATGGTTGAGATTTATAACAAATAAGTTTGAGATATACATGCTCCGTGAGGGCTTAAACAAAAAAAAAAACATTTTTTTTTATCTTTGCACTAGATTTTGTGAGTTGATAGTGGTGGCTTGGTGGCGGTTCAACTCATTATCTTAGAAACACATCGATTTAGGTTATGCCTTTTATTTAACGGGTCAAACAAGCTAAGCTAGGTTAAATGGGTCAAATGCTTTGAAAATAATCTGAATGATATTCAAAAGATTCATAAAAATGGAACAACATGCATGTGTTTCTAAGATAAATCAAATAGGTTAATTGCTTTGAAAATAATCAGCTAAGTACATGGTTTTTATTTTTATTTTTATATTTTCATTACTAACTATTTACTATTTTCTTTATTAAATTTGTGTAAGGAAATCATTCTTTAAGCAATAATGTCGAGACTCTATATTTTTGCTTGCAAACTCTGATAAGGAAGGTAATTTTATTCATTCTTGTGAAAGTATTCTTTTTATATTACTTCCAACTTTCATGGAAAATATTTATTTATATTGATTCGAATGTGGTGCATCTTATTTGTGTTACAATCAAATTTTGAAGAGTTGCATTTTAAAGCATTCCGTTAATTAACGTGATTCACTAAACGTGAGTATTCTACACTCTATATATGGGAGGAGTTTGTTTAATAGTTGGTGTTTTAACTTTTCATTGCAGATTGTATTGAAGACATTTCACAAATCATAAAGTCCTACCTTAAGTTAGAACCCCAGGTATTGCTACAATCTCTTACACTATGTGCTCAGCTGATCAAGCTCTCTTCCAATGTGTAATATAACTATTCTCCTGCTATAACCCTTTGCATCAGGACCATACAGTGGCATCTAAAAGAATCTTGATATAAAGGGACATTGATTCGCGAGTGATAGTGGTTATATATGTGTATGTAGCACTTTTTAAACTGAGGGACTCAGACTAAAAAGAGTTACGATCTAAGCTTAAGGGGTGTTGTGAAATGCAGGTAATTCATCACTCATTCTTGGTTTTATTAAAGTTTAAATTCATTTATCAGTTGAAATAAAAATTATTGTTAGATGTCTAATACATACGTCATCTATCATATGTCTATTAAAAAGTTAAAATGTAATTTGTATATTAAAAATCTAATAATGTCATCTGAGGAACCATGGGCGTTTAATCCTAAAGTTTTTTTTTTCCAATAGTGATTGCAATGATGCTTCTTTTAATGTAGCTATAAGGCAACATGGGGAAAAGTCACTTCCTCCCATTTATATGAAGAATTCTATGATTTATGGATCATTAGTGTCATCTTCATCTCTTAGGTCAAGTACTGTTCAGAGAATAACAAGCGGCTTATTCACTTTTCCACTTGTGAAGTATATGGGAAAACCATCGGTAGCTTTCTTCCCCAAGATAGCCCTCTACGACAGGTAAGGATACAGATATATTTAACTTTCAGTAGCTTTTTTCCATAAATCAGTTGAGTACTTGCTAAGTCTTTTTTGTTATTAACTACTTACAGGATCCTGCTTACTATATTCTCAAAGAAGACACATCCCCTTGCATTTTTGGCTCAATCGAGAAACAACGATGGTCTTATGCATGTGCAAAACAGTTAATTGAGAGGTTTATCTATGGTGAGCATACTCTATTTCGGCTCATTTAGTTATAACATCCCCTGTTGCATGCTCTCATTACTTTCATTTTCATTGCAGCCGAGGGTGCTGAGAATGGTTTTGAGAATGCTTTTATCGGTAATTTTAATATCATGCAGTACTTATATATATGCATATATAAAACGTAAAACATCTATCTCTTATACTAAAGCAAAATATTGTTGACTTTTTGACCTTTGATGTGGCAATGCTCTTTGGCCAGATAATTGTTTTTTGGGCGGCATTTTCCTTTCTCTCATTTCTTATTCAATTTCACGAGCGCCTAATTCTCAGTCAATAGCTCTTTCCCTCATTCTCTCTTCTTTCCAAAATCACTTCAAAGAAACCCTAAAACCATTTCTCTGTCGTTCAAGCAACAAGGTCAGTTTTCTTTTGTCTTTTGGTTTACATGATTCTCCTATCTTAATGCTTTCATTATATTTAATTTTGTAAAAGAGAAACAAGAGAGAGATGGGGCAGATGAGAGACGCAGACGGGAGATGGTCATCTTCTCCGACGACTGGTGTCAGCGATAGGGCTTTCTTAGTAGCCAGCGACGGTGGTGGTTCCAAAGTGGTTGTTGTTGTTGTCATCGGTGGTCAGCAAAGGGTGAGATCTGTCTTCCAACGGCTAGGGTTCCGCCATGAATCACTGGCGGCAACGAACATTGATTATTGACATAATCCAGTCGATATCAATTTCATGCTCTGTGACTCTGAGTTTCCAATTGAAGGTACAATTTTAGTTGGTATAGTTTTTATTTTGGTTGTTGTTCTAATTTTACTTTTACAAACTAAACCGAATGGTAAAATAGTGTGATAAAAATCTTTGTGTTTGATTAAAATATAGAAAAAAAACTTGAGTTTGGCATAACTTTATCAGGAACAAAATGGCACTTTAGTTCCAAGAAGCTTGAAGAGATATTAGCAAAACTGATTCACTGGTGGTGAGAATTCGAAGTCTAATCGTCTAAACAAGATCCATTCCTGCAGTAGCCAGTGAAGTTATTGGCAAACTACCAAAGGTAATCAGTGAGATGAAATTAGAGATGACAAGTTGGAAAAGGTTGTCCTCTGTTGAGTTAGTCAAAAATTGTATTTGAATGTATGTTATATTTTTTTAAATGGATCTGTATTCTGTTTCTCACATGATTTCCCTTGCGTTTTACGAAATGTAGGAAAAAATGGTGGATGGAGATCAACTGAAACTGGACATATAATTGTTACTACAGTTGGAGGTAGAAATGGTCCCGAAGACGGTATTCTACAATCTCTTTTAAAGGAACCACTAAGTTTGTTGATGAATCTACTTTGGAAATCAGTGGAAGCATAATGAAGTTACTTTGGATTACTTTTCCTTTGGAATACGATGTGAGTTGTTGTTTGAGGTTAGCCGACTTTTTAAATCCAATGATACTTATAGATTTGCGGCATTCTTATAGATTTGCTAGAGTCGGACTTTGATAATCCTATCACGTTATCACAAGTCTGTTTTGTTCTTACACATCTTCTACAGTTGGACTTGATCTTATTGAAATCAGGTTAGTTACCGATAGAAGGATTTAGGTATTCATAGGTGATTTCTTTGATTTAACGATTTGTTTTTAACTAGATTTATTTATACTAATCTGATTTACTAAAATGTATTACATGTATAACCTCTTCAGATACCAAGATGTCGTTTTAAGATTTAGCGCCTTAAAAGGTATGCAACAAAAATCCTCCTTTACTTTCTATTATTATCACATCTATCTAATTTTTACTAATAAAATTTGTTGATACTTCATACACTATTCAGGTTTTATCAAATGCATATGTAAGAAAAAACATTGAAGATGATTTTATTGAACGTATGTGGCTGATGGGGTTGCATTCACAGAAGGTTCAAGAAGAGTGGTAGATGATTCAGGGTTAAAACTTGGTAACTTTAACCTTTTTCTCTCTAAGCAAGATTGTTGTGTTGGCTAACGGGTCAAAGCTGGCTGAGTTGGCTTACGGATCAAAACGGGCGAGGTTTGTTAACCTGTCAAACTTATAGGTTGGGTTGACCGACGCCACACTTTTTGTTAAACATTTTCTACAAAATCAGTTATTCTTACATATCCTTCTATTTTTTTTGCATTTTGTATGGATTTGTGTTTTTGTTATTGATAATTGGTTGAAGAACTAACTTATGATGAAAGAACGCGTAGGCTATGATGAAAGAAAGCGTAGGCATAATTAAGGCGAGGTTAAATGCTTTGAATTTTAGGTCTTAAGAGACTAAATTATGGACTGTTAGCATTAGGTCATCTATATAATGGGATATTCGGTGTTCCTTTGTTGGTTATCATGCACAAGTCGCAAGTGTTCTTTAGCATTAGGTGTTTTTATGTGTTTGTAAATGGAAATTTGTTAAAAGATTAACATTAGCATCAGGTGTTACTAAATATGCAGCTTATTTTTATGTATTTTATTTTATTTTTATGTTTTATATGATTTCAATTGTCCAACCCGTGTACCACACGGATAAGATGGTGGGCCCGGTTGATTTTGACTAAAGCTTATAATATGGCCCGATTGACTTCCTGTTAAGTGGTATATTGCTAAGGATCTGCCAAACAATTTGTTGAAGCACATTACCTTAGAAAACGAGTATAATCCTATTACCAATAGCGGGGACTATATATTTGGTTGTGTAATTTGTTTGATGTTTTAACTTTTTTAATCCCACTTTTGGTTTGGTTATTTACATATTTTATTTAGTTGAAGTTAGAATAGGGATTGCAAGTGTTGAAGATCTTTAAGGAGGAGTCTAGCAAGCAATGCATGTTAGACAATTTTAATTTCTATGAACATCGTCAACAGAGAATTCAAGAAAAGAAAACAACATTAGTTCAAGACACAGGTTTGGTCTATATGCCTAACCACTGCATTTATCCATATTTTTTAAGTAAAATTTATAAAATATTCACTTTTTATTTGTTTTTTTTCTATTCACTATTCAGATGTAGGAAGGAAAACCCAAGGAATGAATTAAAGTAGAGATTGAACCACCAAAATCATATGAAACTTCTCTAAGATCTGTGAAGGTAGCTACATCGAAAGTACATCGAAAAGTATTATTGCTAATGGTGTTACTAACGGTTGCTAAAGCTTTTTGGCTGAAAAGTATTATTGCTAATGGTGTTACTAACGGTTGTTAGGAAGTTGCCGTGCCCATCATGGGGTCTGAATAGCAGCAAGAAATAGTTGGCCTTAATAGCAGCAAGAAAGGACGAAGATCAATGTGATTGATATCCTGATGTTTGTAAGAGAGCATAACAGGTAATAGTTTATTTGTTTTGCACACTAATGCATTGATTGAGCTATCATTTTTTGTTGAAATTTGAGTTGAATGCTATAACAATTAGAATTGCTCTTTGCAATCTTACAAAAAATGATGCAGGTGGTTCTTAACAATAGAAAGATCAGGTGGAAGTAGTTTGCACATCTGTGCATTAATATTCTTCAAAGAAATAGGAGGTGTGAAAAGTGTGTTGCTTAGAAGTGTGACAAGTATATAGATACGTTATACGGTGTAATATTTTTTGTTTTTATTTAATCTTTCATTATGTATCGAGATATAACATTTAAGCAATATTTAATTATACTTATTGTTATTTTATATATTTTTGTCAGAATCATATATTTAATTGTTTCCTGTGCTGACAGATCCAATGAAGCTTGCGCTATGTATGAGAAGCTGCAGTCTTACCCAAATGTGGGCATGAGCAATGAAGCGCGGCAGTTTGTGTTCAGCTTCCAAATGTCTTCAAAGTTTTTTTTATTATTATAAGTTTATTACAAATTCAGCTAAATGATGTTTACAAATGTCTCCTTAAATTGAAATGGGATGGTAACTTACTGTATATTAGGCAACTTATATGTATATTTTAGAAATCTAATTTTAAGTTGATACACCATGAGTTTTCATATATTCAAGCGCAAAATATAGTGGTATGTTGTGATTTAGTTCCGACATGCTTCATAATGCTTTATGTTACCTTTTCATTCTAAAGTTTTGTTTGGTGCTTTAATATTTGGTGCATAAGGTATCTATCTGGCGACCCTTAGACGTGAAGCCTAAGTTTTGGAAAGACCTAGAACAAAAATGATGATCTACATGGGCTTCAATGCCAGTAGATATATGTTAGTGTTAAACCATCCGCGAAACTCGCAGGATCTTAGACTAGTAAACTTAATATATTGTTAGTTCATATTACATTGAAATACAAATATCACATTAACTGATCACTGCAATCAAAATAAAATAAACAAAAAAACATATTACAAAAAAAATACATTAGCTTTACATATATTGCTTCTGCTGTGTAGGATTTCTAAATAGAGCTCCACATTCCTTGCAGTTATTCATATTCCCCCATTTTTGCTCCTTTTCTTCAAACGTTTTCTAAATAAACCCAACATTATAAGTTTGTAAATCCAATAATTATATTTGTGATGATATAAAAAAAGGGAATCTAAAGGAAAGAGGTTATAGCTTATACATACCTAGACGGACCAAAGGATCCAGCCATAACCCTATCAATAATCGCTTTCCATTCCATCGGTTTCCAGCACCCCAACTTCAACATTCTCCGCGTTTGCTTATCTGAAAGTTTCCCCGTAAACTTTTGTCCATCACACACAATACACACCTCCATCGGCAGGTAGCACACCTGCCTTTTTTTGGCAAAAAAACGAAACCGGTTTTTAACCGGTTTTAACTGATAGGAAGCCTAACTGGTACGAAACAGTTCAGTTCGGTTTAAAACCGGTTCTGACCAAAAAACCGGTTCGGTTTTTAAACCGGTTACATGAATTGGAAATAAGAACCGGTCAATAAACGCCAGTTCAGGTTAAGCCCGAACCGGTTTAAAAAAAACAGTTAAAAAACATAAACTGGTTTTTTTCCGGTTTCGGTATGGAAACCGGTTTTTTGTATACGTCTGCATACACATGAATGAATGATGCATATAGGAAAAATGCCAAAAGAAGGCCTATGATCAAGCCATTGCCCATGACTCCATGAGTTGTGGATCGGCCCAAAAGAATGATATTTGGTAATTGGTATGTCAATCAGTCAATGGTTTCTATTTTCTATGTACTAAGGCCCAATTTTTTTTTGTTTTGTTTTGACATTGCCATGCCTCATATAAGAAGACTATTGAATGGCTGACCATCAATTCACTACAACTACAACTTTGTGTTTTTTATTTAGAAAAATTGAAAGATAAGAAAGAAGATTGATATTTTGTACATGATTTAAATCATATGTTATAAAACTCTTTTTTTTTATAAAATTGCAAATCATCAAAATATTTATAATTTTCTAGATTTATGGCATACATAATTTTGTTTCCAACGTGGAGTAACATATATACCTGGCTCTTCTGTTTTGGAACCAAACTTTAACTTGCCGGGGCCTACCGATTTGATTCTCTCTTCGTCTCCGACAGAGAAAATGTGGATATGTCCATGAGACTATTAATCCTACTATAAAACACAGATTCACACACTAACAAAGTTCAAACAATAAACAATAGAATCGTATACAAAACCGTAAAATACGAAAGATGAAGTGATAACAATTAGATGAATAGCTAAAGAAAGAGTGTTTACCAGTAAACGAATCGAAAAGTGGTTCGAGCAACGCCAGTGTTTACCGGTAAACGAATCGGAAAGACTGTTTACCGGTAAACGAATCAGAGCTTTTGGTTCCATGTCAATAAACCGTTAAATGATGGGTATCAACAAAATCATCTGTTATATTGATGCAAACACATGGAAAACAGGTTCAGTTATCGACGCAAGTAAATATACATTGAACTTACATGGTTTCATTCGGGTATTTCAAGTCATGTACAGCAGCCTCAATGGCATATAGTGCCATTTTCTTCACCTGCCATAAAACCAACTATTTTGTAACAAATCAATTATTAATGTATATAAACATGCCATAAAACCAAATCAATTATTAATGTATATAAACATCCAGAACAGATTTTTGTTTACCTCCAGTTTATCTTCTTTTGCCCTATGATTTTTGGGTAGAACACGAAAATATTCTGTTAATTGGATACACTACCGAGAACTTCTCTGAATACTCTGATATCTAACTGAAAAACCAATGAAGCTTTTAATGATAGAAAGTATCATGTTTGAATGTTTACCCAAAAGTATGACAATCTAGATGATAAAATTCTTACCGAGAACTTCTCTGATTATTCTAATATCTAACTGAAAACCATCTCCAAGCATCTGAAGCAAAAACATCTTGATATCAATGTTCATAGTTTCAGTCGGTGCATTATTTACCGACATATCACTTGCTTTATTTAGATTGTATCCCGCTTGGCAGTACGCGGACGCCATGTCATCGGGAGATATCATTGAACCGAAAGCTTCTATAAAAAACTCAAAGTTCTTATCGTCAGCTTCAGAAAGATTTACTGATTTAGGTTGGAAGCAGGTCCTTTCACTATCGTCCTTCGAGACACACAATGAATAAAGTATTAACAACATCATTAACAGTTAACAGAAAACAAAAACTTCAAAAATTACGACTTGAATATAATAAAATCAAGAGTGAAAGCTTATATTATACTTTTTCTTTTAAATAAATAAACGCGTACATAGATGATAATATCTCAAGCAAAATATGTAAAACCTACAAACTCTAATATGAAAGATGTTTACAAATTAAATCCCACTAACTATAAAATTTGAGATGTTAAACTAATTAAATTAAGGAAACTAATGACCAGTCAAGCATGTAGTGGATCAAAGTAAAAAAACCTGGTTGATAAAATTAGAAAAATATCACAAAAGTTATTTTAATGTAAAAAATAAACAAAAATTTAAGAATTAAACGATGGTTAACCTCTAATCTAGACCCTACAACAATCTCAAACCCTAAAATTAACCAAATTCCACTAACATTAGGCACAAATAGTTCCCAAATCAGATGAAATACCACATAACATGAACCCTCTCCGGCGAGTTCGGATAACCCAAAACCCAACCAAATAAAGCTATAAAAAAATAAGACCTATGCCCACCTCTATGTATGGCGACTGCGCAACCGAGATTTAAAGGCTGGTAAGCAATGGAGTAGCCACCGTTGTTCAACTGCCACACAGCCAACGCAACCACTCGCCGCCATAGTTCAGTTCAGGCCATTACCATCGTACACCACCACGTCTGCCGCCATGGACCAGTTGGTTGTCGCCACTGCCATTGAAACGTTTGTTTTTTCTTCACCCAAACGAATCGGAACTAATAGTTGACTGAATAAGATGAAAAGGGATGATACGATTGAGGATTTTGAAATTAGGGTTTCTACATAGAAGATGAGAATAGAAAGAGGAGGTGATGGAAAAAAGGGCGTGGGAACGGGTTATAATAAGAGATTATATAGGATCCATATGTTTGTTCATGGATCAGGAGTGATATCCGCATCCACTACCCATTTAATCAAAGGAGCCCTCTTTGAGTGACATGTGTCCCAAAGTTGGTTTCTTTTATTATAGTAGATAAACTAGTTGTAACACCCGTGTGAACACACGGGTATGTTTAATAACGATCGAAAACAAATACTGAAAAACAGATTATAATATGTTGTCTAAAATGAAAACATGAACTAAAATGAAACAAATTATAATATGTTGTATAAAACAATGTTAATGAAATTATGTGTTAGTGTACATGGTTGATATACAAATAAACTAAGTACTTGGTAATATGTTGTCTAAAATGAAAACATGAACTAATTTTTTGACACATTGTTAGTTGTAACGCAATGGTGAACACACGGGTATGTTTAATAACGATCGAAAACAAATATTAAGACAGTATGTGTTAGGACATAAAAATTTCATTACTATGTTACAAAAAAATTAGAGAAAAACGCAATTTACGTCTCTGTGGTATGTGAAACATCACCCTGTTTGACAATTGTGAAATGTCTTTTATACCCTCAAATCTTAATGATAAACATATATGTATGATTAGAACAATCACACTTCTCAATAAAATCATTTTCATCTTCCCTCAAGTCCCAAAACACAGATCTTTATCTTCATCTTCAATCATCTTCATCTTCATCGGATCATCTTCATCGGAATCATCTTCATCTTCATTGAAATCATCTTCATCGGAATCATCTTCCTCTTCTGTAATCTCCACCGATCATCAGCTTCATCTTCATCTTCATCATCTTCATCTTCTATAACAATCCAAGGTAAATTCACATACCTAAAACATGATCGACACTATGTTTTTGATATGCTAGAATGTAACAGGTTTTGTGTGAAAATATTGTTTGATTCTTGTGGGTTATTGTCTCGGGTATCAAAACAGAGGTTTGGGTTTTGGTTATTATGAAGGTTTGTTTCAGGTTTTGTATGAAAATATTGTTTGATTCTTGTGGGTTTTTGGCTCGGGTATCAAAACAGAGGTTTTGTTTGATTCTTGTGGGTTTTTGTCTCGGGTAGCAAAACAGAGGTTTTGAATGTGTTTTCGGTTCCTCATATGAGATCAACTGTGTTTTGGTTTTGATTCTTGTGGGTTTTTGTCTCGGGTATCAACTGAGTATATTGTTCAAAATGTATCATTGATTTCTATAGTTTGAGATGTCATGTGATCATTTGGCTGATTGTTGTGTGTTTTTCTCTAAAAACAATTAGAGTACAGATCTAGGTTGTTTATTGAAACTATGATACTTGTGGGTTTTAATTGTTGAATGAAATGCGAAGAAACAAATGATGGAAATTGATAAAGCGCATCAGTGTGTAGTTATTTGAACACATCAATATTGATACTTGAAATGTGAAAATTGATTTTTGGTTGTTTGAGAATTGTTTAAAAAGATGAATTAAATCAGAATTAAATTTTATAAAAATGAACTGATCGGATCAGTTTTGGATTGATGTGTTCGTCATATTGATTTTTGGTTTGATTCGATGATATGGGTTCCTCATATTGGTCATTTGAATGTGTTTATGTTGGTCATTTGAGAATTGTTTAAGAAGATGAACTAAATCAGAATTAAATTTTATACAAATGAACTGATCGGATCAGTTTCGGATTGATGTGCTCCTCATATTGATTTTTGGTTTGATTCGATGATATGGGTTCCTCATATTGGTCATTTGAATGTGTTTATATTGGTCATTTGAATGTGTTTTATTGTACAGAATGGATGCGGATGTAAAGATACGCAAAAAACCAAGCACGAAGGCGAGAACACTTGACAACCTCCTAGAAGATGGTGTGGTGCACATAAGGAAGTAATTGATCAGAACGATCAATTGTATATGAATAAATATAACCCCAGTGGCAGATATGTAATTAGCGAGCTCTGGAATTTCAAGGAAAATCAAAGAGCTACACTGGGGTTATATTCATTCATATGAATATAACCCAAGTGGCAGATATGTAATTAGCTACACTGGGATTATATTCATTCATATCTGCTACATTCTGAAGTGCACCCATCAGCAAAGATCCACAATTGCTTGTGGTGATATGACGATTTGTCTCTGTATTGTATGTTACGGTATTTTGTTATCGAGTCTGTAAGTCCTATCAAGTCTACGAAGTTGGTATGACGTGTTTTCTCTGTATTGTATGTATTAAAACTTTACATTTAATATACAATTTAGGCTTTAATAATTTGTTATATATAGTATACACATAATTATTAGATTGCATTTATTTAAAAAGATTTAATTATTAGATTGCATTTATTAGATTTAATATACAATTTAGGCTTTAATTTTTCTCAAAAAATTATTAGTTCAGGTTTGATATAGAAATAATCTAAGTAATTGATAATATGTTGTCTACAAATCCGATTATTAATCATTTCTAAATGTTTTCTAACCATTTGTATCTACAAATCAGATTATTAATCATTTCTTCATGTTTTCTAACCATTTGTATCTAAATAACCCGAACAACATGCCATATACTTGTATATAGACACGTATACAAAGGCAATGTCATTTTATTGCCCACTATGCCATCGATCGCCTAAAACCACTTGGAATGCCCTGCCAAAGTATAGATACCATGATTGCATATCGAGCAGCAAAGGCAAAGCTGATTTTAAGGAACCTTTGCTTTAGTTCATGCATCATCTTTTATCTTTTACGTTTTTAAACATACTGGCATTCTAAGTAAAGCAGAATAATTATATTTCTTAAATTGAGTTTCTATTTTTTTTTTCATGTCTAACTGGGATATAAGGTGTGGCCATAAGCATCAGTATCACTAACAAGAAAAAAATAACCAAAATTCTGATAAAGTATAAAATTTCAAAATTTGACAAATCAAAACAAACTCTTAAATAATAAGTCAAGAAGTCTAACACATACCAAAGAGAAATATTGATCATGGTATTTTCACTTCCATGTTTATAAACTTGCGTATTTTTTTCTATTACATATCAAATTAGACTCTACATATAAAACATGGAATAGAAATAACCTTTAACATACCCTAAAAATACCTTACGAACTCACAATTTGTAAACTATGATTCAACCCGAAAACCGACCCTGAATCATTTAAGCATGGCTTCGTCTTTCTGAACTGTTTTGGAAGCCGCAACCATCGCTTATAATGGTTGTTTAGACACCATTAGCAGCCCCGAAACTGTACCTAATTGCATGTTGTTGGTATTCCTTTTCTTGTTTTGTTATGGTACTCATTACCCCTACTAACCAATGCGGTCTGGTTCGCTGCACTTTTATAACAAAAGCCTTATGTTAGTTTTTCAGTTATAATTAAATCTCCTTTTACTACAGCATTACCTATAGAGTAAATTCAATAGAAAGTATCTAATCGTAAATACGAACTCAAGTTACCAGACACTATCATAAATAAGCGGTTGTAAATTTACCTGTTTAAAAACGTTGATTTTTTTGTCCAAATAAGCACCAAGTAATATCAAATCCATTCCACAATGACCATTTTTATGCACTTGGTTTTTAAGTCCAGTTGAATGTAAAAACTCCTCTGCATCAACATCAACATCATCAAATAAAGTCTAAGTTTTTAGCACATGAAAGAATAAAATGTCGTTTTGCCATTAATATTGACCTGAAGAACAAAACTCACAGGTATGTTTGAAACAACAACACCTTGTATTGACATCAACATTGTTATAGCCTATAACCATGTTGCTGAAAGCCTTCCCTGCTGCTTTGCTCAATGCCTAAAACAACGATATCTCCCTATTCTTCTGTTAACTACAATACACACACCGAATAAAACCAACATTCTTTTTACTCCTTTGCAGTTAAAACTTGTTCAAAAAGTTCAAAATAATACACTTAACACTCCAATCAATTCTTAATGTTAAACTATGTTTATAATAATAATCAACTATGTTAAAGCTATTTCATTTGTTTGTTACTCAAAATTCAATAATCTCAGCATGTACCCTATGATAGAGATGCATTATCTCCACAACTTATCAGTTTATATTCTACAAACTCTACGCGACCAATTGGGATGAATTTCATTTTAGAATAAACATAACTAAAAGGTTTAACTTCAGAACAATTATAATTAGCTCATGATTAATAACAGTTTTAAAATCTAACCATTACCTTGAACCTAATGACTTTTCAGCCAAAATCCAGGGATGTTTGGGATACTTAGCATCAACCTTTCATACAATATCGTAGGAAAACCCAACCAGTGTTTCTGGCTTTGATGGCGCGCTTTGTTGCATTGTGAATGTCTGCAAAAAACCTAAATCAGAAAGATTGGAAATAAAATTTGAAATCGGTAAATATAATAAACCTGCCACTTACGTAGATTCAGGCCATCCTCAATCATAATGCTTTTTCCTAATGTTTTCTTTGCTTTTTAGGGGGAAGATGGCTGCTTCTCTCCATAGCGCATACAAAGAATGGAAGATGGGTGCAAGTGCTTTAATTGTTGCTGTGCATAACTCATCACTCACACTTGGATTTATAAACACTTTGTAACTGCCAAAAAAATAATAATAAACAATTTTAGTATTTTTTATTATTTGAAATTATATGAAATTATGTACATGTGAAGTGAGTCATCAGCATGATCTATACCTTTCATGAAGTTCACATTCAAGTTCAACTTTTTGGCTGTACTTTGTTATTATTGAAACTGGTAAAAGTGAAATTGCAAAATTCTGATTTTGAAACTTTGAATTTTCTTCATTCGATATTAAATAGTATTACAAAATTCTGATTTTGAAAAATATTAAAAATTAAAAATTATACATTACAATTAACACTTAATAAGATATCTCGTTCTCTCGCCTACTTCCATGCAATTTCATTGTTTGTTTTAATTTGCAGATCAGCAAGCATATCACAGGTCTTCTGATCTTGTTTCAGCAGATGTGCGATAAACTTTTCTACTTTTTCTTTAAACTCTGATGGAGGAGAACATACCACTTCATCCAGCAGTGCAATGCTACTCCAGGTTTGCTTATAATATTTATCACTCACCATAGGAACTTTTTTGTTGAGTTCTTCATCTTTTCTCTGTTCTTCGAGTGACCATCTTGAAAATTCAATTTTAAGATCAGCAGTTTCAGACCAGTGGTAGAAGCTTTTGCTTGCCATTTAGAAAGAGTGTTAGTGTTTTTTGGACAGTTTGTTTTAGGGTGAAGGATTTTTTAAAAATGAAGTGTTGATGTTTTCAAGTAAAGTAATCATGATCCTTTATAGTGTGTAAAATGTTTGATGGGGTAAATGAACAGACGTTTCCTAATTATGATAACCTTTTTTGAAAGTTTAAATTTTGTTCTTTGGTTTTCTAGATATTTAATTTTACTTGCTTTCCCATTAAATCATTAAATGTACATGTTTTTTAAATATAAATTTATACACGTTTTCCCATTAAATCATTAAATGTACATGGTTTTTAAATATAAATTTTTATTTAATGGTTGCATTTAAATCTGACCTTTGGGCTGTTACAGATTCTATATAATACCATTGACAATTCAAATGTTGTTTCATCATACACAGATTCATTCACTGAAAGCCAAAGATCAACTGTTATTGTTTGCTTTAGTTCTTATAAATACATTAAAATAGAGTCATATTCTGACGATTTCAAGAAACGCTTTATTAAACAAATCGAAGAGCAAGTTTTGGCTGATAGGTCTACTCTTCAAGAGTTGAAGAGGTGTTTTAACGGACTACAACTTGGTCTGCTGACAAGAGACCAGGTTTTGAGAAACCTGAGGGCGATGCCAACTACTTCCGTTCATGACCTGTGTATTGCGAGTAATATAGAGTGTGGAGAAAGAGACCTGGAGTTCATGAGAAAGATCAATGAAATACATCGAGAAGTTCAGTGCTCCATGGAGTTGAAGTTAAAGTTTCTTGATTCTTGCTATTAGATTTTAAGTGTCTGATTAGTTTTCTTTTTTATATGTAATTGTTACTTTTTAAATACTTTATATGGATGATCGTATTATTTTTACTTCTTTTTAGACTTTTAGATTTAACAATGTTTAATCTTTATTTAATTTTCTCCTTTAACAATTCTCTAAGCCAAACAGTTTGAACAAACCCGAGTAACTTTTATCTGAATTTGGATTATGTTAAGATTATTTGGTAGTTGTATATATTTTAGGGCTAAAGTTGTAAGGTCCATTGGTGGCAGCAGCAGTCAATATGCTAGTCTTATAGAGTCAAGTTTATATCTTTTAATATATGTTCGTTTATTTAACAACATATTTTGATAACAAACGAAGGTGAACGCGAAAATAATTTTATAGCCCTGAGATTAGAAAAAGACGTATGACAGGCAAGGAAGTAATTTTATGAAACCATGTTGAGGTAAAATGAGAAAAACAACCGTTTAGTCATTTAAGATGATTTTCGTCCTAATTTACAGCAAAAAGATGACAATAAAAACCCTAATGAAGGCTACATTCAACCTAAATAATCCTAGAAATCAACCTAAAAAACACCCAAAAGTTAGAGTTTATACTATGCGGCTTGCTTAAAAAAGCCCTCGGAAACACACAAACAGATTCAAACTGAAACTAAGTTACAACATAGCAATGTTGAACTTCTACTCTAATCACATTGTTTTACACCATGAATGACAATATAAAGTTTATGCTTAAGATACATACCAGAAGTCTTTACGATAGAACAACCATTAGTTGTTGGAAACATGAAGCTTTGACCTATCAAAAAGTTTGATGGTTGTTTTGGTATCTCCAATGGCCTAACTACACTTTAAAGCCATTCAATAGCTTTAAACCTTGTCATAGCTACAAAAAATGAAAAAAAAATCAAATAATCAACAACGTTTCTATTGTTTTGTTAGAAAGAATTTGAAGGCAAAATTTAAAATTATACCTGCTCCTTGGACTTTCCTTGAAGGTAGAGTAACACTAAACAATACCGTTTCAAACTTTAGCGAAAACAACACTAAAGGATACCGTTTCGTAATTATGACATCAGCGATGACTACATAGCATACCTGAGAAGTTGACACGTAGCCAATTCTATGTCATTATCTAAGCTCCCTTAATAGATAACATCATGTTCAAGATAACCTCTTTCGTGTTCATGTGAGCAAGAAGAGAGAAAGACACAAAGGATGTGTCAAACACAATTCACATGATACAGATTTGACACCTGAACCTGTATCATCTGAACTATGTTTCACACCTCCTTTGTGTCTTCCTCTCTTCTTGCTCACATGAACACGAAAGAGCTTATCTTGAACATGAGTAATGACACAGCTGTCTTCTACCTCCATCGCTAGATTCAAAGGGCAAATATGGTCAAAATCAACAAACACAAGATTAATAATATTTAATGTTTTGAATGTGATGGTTCATACCTTTAAGATGAAATCGAAGTTGGTGAACAGTCTTACATCAGATGCAATGTACCTACGCAAGAGACATCAATTAGTTTGAGCAAATAGAAAGGATCTTTAAATTACCTAAATACCTAATTTCATGACCTAAACTCTACGCAATTTAAATTATCAACAATTTTCATCAGCAATTTTAAAATATAGACCTTGTACCTGATAGAAGACAGTTGACTGTAGAGCTCTATGAAAACACTACATGTAATGAAAAACCCCAAATTAGAACCCTAATTACTAAAATACAGAAAATTACCGCAAATAAAGCTTTTAAACAATGCAAACTTCAAAGTAAAATAAAACACCACATGCAATAATTACCATAATTATCAAGCTTTACCATAGGAAAGTATTGGCAGCCCAATCACCAATGTTCGTTTCATCGTCACTTCTTTCTTCTTCGTTCTCGGATCTTTAGTAGGCTGCACAACAATTACCATAGCTTTACCTAAACAATAATCCATGGGCATATTAAAAATCAAATCTTTTTTAACCCCAAATCGAAAAACATCCAAAACACGATGCAAAATCAATAAACTTATGATTGGTTTAGCAATCGTTGATAAGAAGATCTAAAACCACCAATTCTATTAACACGATGGTCAAACACCAAGATTTATCATAAAAAGAACAAAAGGTTTAAATTTTTTCTATCTTTTCATCAGCAATTTTAAAATAGAGATCTTGTACCTGATAGAAGACAGTTGACTGTAGAGCTCTATGAAAACACTACATGTAATGAAAAACCCCAAATTAGAACCCTAATTACTAAAATACAGAAAATTACCGCAAATAAAGCTTTTAAACAAAGCAAACTTCAAAGTAAAATAAAACACCACATGCAATAATTACCATAATTATCAAGCTTTACCATAGGAAAGTATTGGCAGCCCAATCACCAATGTTCGTTTCATCGTCACTTCTTTCTTCTTCGTTCTCGGATCTTTAGCAGGCTGCACAACAATTACCATAGCTTTACCTAAACAATAATCCATGGGCATATTAAAAATCAAATATTTTTTAACCCCAAATCGAAAAACATCCAAAACACGATGCAAAATCAATAAACTTATGATTGGTTTAGCAATCGTTGATAAGAAGATCTAAAACCACCAATTCTATTAGCACGATGGTCAAACACCAAGATTTATCATAAAAAGAACAAAAGGTTTAATTTTTTCTATCTTTTCAGTCAATACAAAGAACATAACAAAAGGCACAATTCATTTACAGAAAACCAAAATTACCTGCCCAAATGACAACCCCACCAGCATTTTCAATTCTCCCCCTTTCATCACTTCTATTTGGTTTTTGTCACTGTAGTTGAAGCAATAGAACCATCATCACTCGAGTTATCCTTTTCAGACTCCAAGTCGGTTCTTTGATGGTTGCCCCTTTTCCTCTGAAACTTGAGAAACCACAACTCAATCTTCCATCTTCAGTGCCAATACAAAGCCAAAAAAGTGTTACAATGAAGCATACAAATCATATATAAACATTTGATCAAACCCATCTTCAACAAAACAAACTTATCAACCAGAAAAGGAACAGATGATAGATACAGTACAAGTATTAAGGTTTAAACCACAAAAACCCTAACTTATCAACTGGAATCAGAATATAACAACAAAAGTGTAACAACATTAACGAAGAATTTCACATTATAGATGAAAGTATGAAAACCTAATCTTCAAACTGTATAGTGAACTATCAAACTTCAGAATTAAAGCTTCCAACTGTATAGTGAACTATCAAACATCAGAATTAAAGCGACAATTAACATGAAACTTATGAATAAATTAACAAAAATCAAGTGAAAGCTGGAAATGAAACATATGATAAGTTATGGTTTTTGTGGTTTAAACCCTAATTACTCGAAAATCTGACTTGATTTGAACAGAGACTTACCTCATCTGCTGAAACGGAGATCTCGTTAGCTTTTTCATCGGCTTCTTGACGGATGAACTGGACCATTTGATGAACCTGATTGGAGACATCTACATCGTTCATCGTTGAATCTCAATCTGCTCGAAGATGTTATTCGGAGTTGAAGAGAGAGAGAGAGAGGTGTGAAGGTTTTGAATTTTGAAAATGAACTGGATATTTGATTGAGATTTGATGGAGAGAGAATTAAGATTAAACTTTTTATTTAATAAAAACCCATTTGAATTTTGAATTTGATTTAGAAATTCCCTCCTAAAAAAATCAGTATTTATCTTTATCTTTATAAAAATAAATATCGGATTTATGACATCACCATCGACTATGTGGCATATCTGAATGATTGACACATAGGCAAAATTACATCAGCCTTTAGTCTCCTCTTATAGATTAGATAGATTAGGTTATGACAAATTCAAATAATTAAATTAGGTTATCCCTATCTTTATTACCTTATAAAGCATCACATGTGGGTAAAATTGTAATTTAGTCTCCGTTTTAAAACGCTTAATATTAATTTTGTTGAGTATAGTACAAGTGTTCTATACAATAGTTTATAATTTATCTACGAGCCAATGTCGAGATTTAGAAACAAAGCTCGAGCTTGAGCTTTCGTAAGTTAAATTAAATGAGCTTGGGTTCGGCTCGTTTGCACCCCTAATGACACCCGTCACACCGCATGGGCCAACCCAGCTCACAGATTAGATAACAAAACTAGGTTATTAAGTATTTACTTCTTATAACATTACCTTCAGATGTATTTTTTTATAGTTTACCCTTTGGGTTGTAAAGTAAAAGAAATATGGATTGGATTAGAGGTGCACAAAATTGGGTTTTATTATCTGGTTTCAAGTATGGATCTGGGTACGGGCATGACTGGGTATGCAAAAATCGAGTATTGACCATAACCGGGTTGGGTTCAGGTATTGACTTGAAAAACCATACATTGTGTCACTGGTTCCGTGTAGGGTATGACACCGGGCACCCTATACTTAAATATTTTAATACCCTATATTCGGGTGTACAAAAACCTTATTTTCTGGTATAGATCGGGGTTTTTAAGGGACTGATCATCTTTTTTTTTTTCTTTTTTTTTTTTTGTTCCGAGTCCATTTTTTACATGAAATTATGATAAATATAAATAAATAGCATAAAAGTGCATGTCTTTTAGAAAGTAAAAATATTACCAAGATACAAATTTTAAAAAACATATAAACATAGATTTATAAATCAGGCGTTGGAAATATCTAGTTCGGGTATGGATAAAACCCAATTTTTGGTATATACTTGGAACCAATTTCCGGCTATGGATCGGTACATCTTTTTGTATTGAAATGCATACCCTATGCGTATCCTATGGGTAGTGTCGAGGACGGGTACCCAATACCCGTGTATGAAAAAAACCCGGTTCCAGGATTTTTTTAATCGGGTTCGGGGTTTTTTTTTTCACCACTAGATGGGATGAAATCAAATGAATTAAAAGTTCATTTTCTAATCCATTTAAGTTAACATGATATTTCTAGCCCATGGACAAGAAAAAGAAGCCAGGCCCAAAAACAATATTTTAGTAGCCCATTAATGAGAAACAAAAGAAAACGAGGGCAACGTATTTGAGGGTGGTGGTTTGTGATATATGAAATTGAAGGAAGAAAAAGAGAACGAGCTCTTGATTTAATTTAAGCAAGCAACCATGTCAATTTTTAGCCAGAGAGAGATTAATTTCATATTAGTTTAAACTTTGAACCACATTAGGTTTAATCATAAATTTTATTGGTTTTTTGATATGTTTTAGTAGCTAAAATGTAATAATTGTAAGTCCAGGGACCGAATGTGTCAAGTTGTAATAGTTTGAAAAGTTGTTAATGACAGTTAATAAAAGTAGTTGAAGCTGAGTGAATTGATCAGCTTGTTGTTGGAAAAAAACTCTTTCTCTTTCTAGATTCTCTTTCTAAACTTCAAGCCCTATCATTGGTATCAGAGCAACCGACCCTCGTCGGAGCTCCTATACCGCCCATCTACCAACACAATCCACCACCATAACCACCGTAACAGAATTCTGTTAATTCTCCGATCAAATTTTTTCGTCTTCTTCGTTTCAATTCTTCTGTTAATCGTTTCCATTTCAATACCTGGATTGATCAATCGTGATCAATCTACTCCTGGATTTGATCAGTTTGTGATTCGATCCATCTTTGTTCGTTTTTCTAATTCTTTTCAAATTCGTTCAATTCACCATTAAAAACAGTTAATCATGACAACCAGTACTCGTCAACAAGAACTTGAAAAACAAATTAAAGATAATCAGATGTCAATAGGGAAAATGGAAATTATTGTTCAAGATCTACAAGCCAATTCACAATTACTCAATGACAGCATGCAGAATGTTGTTATCAGTACAGATGAAAATAAGGCAGCAGTGGCTCAGATTCAATTACAGTTACAATCATTGATAGATAAGATAACAAGTATGGAAACCAACAGAGGAATGGTGGTTAATAATGGCCATCAAGAACAAAGGTTATCTCGTTTAGGAAGGCTGGATTTTCCTAAATTCAATGGTGAAGATGTTGAGGGATTGGTGTACAAATGTAATCATTTCTTTGAAGTTGATCATACCCCTGAAAACCTAAAAATGAGATATGTTGTTGTCAATTTGGAAGGAAAGGCTTTACAATGGCATCAAGGTTACTTGAAAAGTAATAATCTGTCTGTTGATACCATCACTTGGGATGAGTATAGAAGGTCTGCTGAAGCAAGATTTTCTACAGAATTATTTGTGGATGCTTTAGAAGAAATCAAGAACTTGCATCAGACAGGTAGCCTCCAAGATTACTGTGATGCTTTTGATGCTCTCTTAAACAAGGTGGATTTATCTCAAGAACAGGCTGTTAGTCTGTTTGTTGGTGGTTTAAAAATGGAAATTAGATGTTTAGTAAAAGCCTTTAAACCAAGAAACTTAAGAGAGGCTTATGCCATTTCTAAACAACAGGAAAACATACACAACACCTTAATTGGCCATTCTGGAACCAAGAAATATCAATACTACTCCACTTCAAATACCACCCAAAAACCTACCACTTCAACTATTAAAACACCCCCAACCATGAATGCCAACTCACTACCTTTACTACCTAAACCTACCCAAAATATTCCACCAAGAACCACTAGGAAATTAACAACCAAAGAAATGGCTGAAAAAAGGGAGAATGGAGAATGTTTTTGGTGCAATGAGAAGTTTACTCCCTCTCATAATTGCAGGAATAAACAGTTGTTTACTATTGAGTTAGTAAATGAGGATGATGAAAACTGTTGTGATGAAGAGGAGATTGTAATTGGGGGGGGGGGGGGAAGAACCACATATTTCGATTCATGCTATTACAGGAGTACCCTCTTATTCAACAATGAAGATTATGGGATATATGGGTACTAGAAGGCTGTTTATATTGGTAGATTCAGGATCAACTCACAACTTCATAAGTCTTAAGTTGGTAAAGAAGTTGCAATGCATACTTCAGTCTATGTCATCTATGAAGGTTACAGTGGCCAATGGTAATCAATTAGAATGTGGACAAAGATGCATAGGGTTTAAATGGAAGATGCAGGGTGTCACACCCCGGTTTCCACGTGTCACCAGTGGGCCCGGTGGGGGAGTATCGTGACGTGGTTGGCAACATAATAGTCAAACAACAGACGTTAGGCATCTTAAGCTTGCGAGACTCTTTATTGATGCTAAGGAGAAAATCCAGCCTATTACGCTTAGTACCTGCATTTAATCTTTTTGGGAAAATACGTCAGTTTACACTGGTAAATACAATCAACTGACTCATTTTAGAAAATGATTAAAAATTGATTTGGATGCACGTGGCATAAACTTTTTATAACTTGGGATAATTATTTAAATTTATAATCTTGTAAAAGAATTACATGTTCCTTATGCGTTCAGTAGCCCGGATCGTGTCCGGGTTAAAGATCAATAGACACACCACATTATTCTTTTATGCATTGACGGGTGTACGCCTACACCCCGCGCTTAGGGGTGTTCAAAAAACTCGTGGCTCGCAGCTCGCTCGAAACTCGCTCGAAACTCGCTCGAAGAAAGCTCGGCTCGAAATTGGCTCGGTTGTAAACGAGCCAGCTCGGCTCGGCTCGGTTTGTAAACGAGCCGAGCTCGAGCTTGGCCTGGCACGGCTCGTGAGCTGGCTCGATAAGGTTTACATCCTTCATTTTTTTGTCCCACATCGCTTAGAAAACAAAAACTAAGGGAGTATCTCCCCTATAAAAGAAGGTAAAGACAATGGAGAAAGCGAATTAACTATTTATACTTGCATATTTAGCCATATGGTTAAATTAAATGGCAATTATGACCCGTAGGCTATGAAGAAATTCATTTTTAAAGGCTTTTTAAGTAATAAACTTTGCGGTTATTTGTTAGTTCGAGCTAGATCGAGCCGAGCCGAGCTAGCTCGAATTCTAATCGAGCCGAGCTCGAGCCTCAAATCTCAGCTCGATTTGAAATTCGAGCTCGAGCCGAGCCAGCTCGAATCGAGTTCGAGCCGAGCTCGAGCTGGGTCTAGCTCGGCTCGTTTACAGCCCTACCCACGCTTAAGTCGTG
The DNA here is from genome assembly GCA_030545235.1 of Helianthus tuberosus. Lineage (NCBI taxonomy): Eukaryota > Viridiplantae > Streptophyta > Magnoliopsida > Asterales > Asteraceae > Helianthus > Helianthus tuberosus. The sequence goes on along the minus strand of CM060382.1, from coordinate 37,435,470 downwards.
GCCATTTCGTAAAATGATGCCAGGGATATCCGGGACATGGTCATTAACCCCCCAAAGGCTTTAAGTAAACAAAACATATTTAAACGGGCCGATCAAATTATTCAATTAACCACCAAACGATGGAAGATTTGATGCCCGACCAAGCGGTATTTTATATACTGTAACCCAAGCTCGTATAGGGAAAATAAGTTAAAAGTATTTACCTGAGCAAAGTAAAAATCAAAATAAGCAAATGCAAGTAGCTTTTACTGGTACTCCTAATCTGGAACGAAGGTTTATAATAACCTATTAGAATCCTAACGGGTCTTTAATTAAGCTTAAGCTTAGACCGGTTAGTTTCAAAGATACGGTTCGTACGCACGATTAAGCGAAGACCGGATAGAATGTGATTTAGACCCGACAAGTTTTAAGACTTATTTAATATGGGTATTTCATACACATTCTGGATTTTGAGATAAAACCGATAAGGTTTGACCCGTTTCGGCTAATTTATGTAAACTAGTTACATAAACCGAACCGAACGCGTATAAGCGTAACGGGTATCCGTAAGAGCCATATACATGTTTCCTAAGTTAATATGCTTCAAATATGTTGTGACATCAGTAAGATGTCTTTTATTATGCCCGAAACGAATTTAAACACAAACTATGCCCCGTAGGGGTAGTTTGGTCATTTAAAAGATTATAAAAGAGTTTAAGTATTTACCTGAGTTACAGGTCTGATATAATCAGAAAAAATACTTAGTTTGATAAGTTATAACAGTAGGGTAAAGTAGATATGTGAAATTTATCAAATATAACCAAACTATGCGCCGTAGGGGCATTTTGGTAATTTCACATAAGCCGTAAAGCTCAAAACTGAAGTCTGAGTTAAACAACCTTTGCTTACTGTTAAAATTTTTTAAATTACCTAGAATATCAGTAGGTATCAACCCTGGTATGTTTAATATAGTTATAGCACATACTATGCGTTAAAAACGCTTAAAAAGCGATTAGAAGCCATTTCCGGGTTCTATTCATAAAGCTGATATTTTTATTATTCCAGAAGGCTTAAAATAATTTATTTATCATTTAAAATCAGTAGCAAAAGGTTTGGAGTCAATTAGATATGTAAAACTCATTTTATAGCCCGTAAGGGCAAAACCGACAATTACCGGATTAAGCCTATGACTATAAGTTATGCTCAGTCTAAAATTAATTAAAAATCTTCAAAAATCCAAAAATAATATATTACATCAGTGGGTAATAAGTTTGATATCAAAAAGTAGGCTTTGATAGGCCATACGTTAATTACGCCGTTTAATTGCTAAGGAAGCTTCTAATTACGCTAATGAGCATAACTCTCAATCTACACCTCAAACTGATGTCAAATTTTGGGTGCAAGTTTATATATCAGTAATTAAAGTTTCTACTCTTTTACATTTTCAAAAATCACGTTTTAAGGTGAAAAGGGCATAATGGTCAACATATGAGCAATTAACGGAATCATGCATATTAATTGGATAACTAATGAACCAAGGTGTATAATCACAGAGGGTTATACTAGCATGTAACCTAGTCCAATTAAAGCTCTAAGGCATTTCTAAAACATGCCTAAACGGGTCAGAACTGAAGTCAAAGCAAAAGTCAAAGCTTTGCGACTTTCGGTTCCGAACCGGGTCTAAACATAAAATTGTCGGGTTGAACATGTTTAGACATGTTCTTACACTAATTACCAAGTTATATTAATGATCAAACAGGTTGTATGTGTTCTACATTGCTAATTATGTATTAACTTGAATTTTAGCATCCTGTTGACTTTTTAATAACAAGTTTGACCCGACATTTGACCTAGTTAGAGTGGAAATCAGGGGGAACCCTTTTAAGTGTGTATTACCCACATAATTACCAACTTATAACTACTTTCAATTCGACTAATCACTGAACCATCAATGATTAATCACTAAGTCAACCGTTAATTACGATGGTTTGACTTTTAAGCTAAAACTAAGCAAAAACTTAACTAAGAAAGGTTAAGAAAACTTTCAAGAGTCCTATGCACGATTTGTGAAGCTTAGAGAGAAGTCTTTAGCTCCAGAAATGCTCCAAAGTGCAGATGGAAGGTGTGAAGAACTTGTTGCAACATCATGGCCTTTTATAGTGCTCAAAAGCACTTAGATCTTTGACAACAAGAGCTACAACTGATAATGGATCATCAACAGATGTCCCTAAGGTTCTAGGAGGCACTTAGGGGTCGCCCATGTTGTGAAAATATCTGTTTTGGGTCGATTATGCGCGAATACAGGAGGCTGTTTAAAGTTTCTGTATCTGGGCGGTCCAGGCGGCCCGCGTAAGGGTGTTGATGGGTCTTACGCGGCCCGCTTGGGTTCTCTGATCAGACAAAAACATTTTCAAGTTGTTGCATCTCGTCTCTTGGCCCTTCCGAAAGGTCAACTAGCTTATTTCTTGCAATTTGAACCCTCTAATTTGACATATAAGGGCTTCAAGATATTTACCCACTTTGTTAAGTCCTCGGTTAACTTTATTGTTACCCGAAAGGTCCTAACTTTCAACATAGACGCTTTTAACCCTTCGCATACGAATTTGATCATAACTTTCTCATACGATAACGAAACTTTATGAAATTTATATCGTGCATTCTAGTGAGCATAATTAATCGTTACAAAGCTTCGGGTTTGTTAAAAGGCTTCTCAGAGGTATAACTTAAACATGTTGACACATTTAACCCCTGTAGTTTGAAATCTCTCACTTTCTTTCATATTTAGCTTCGTATGATCCATGATTTATTCGTTTGAAGGTATGAGCATCATGTAGGGTTAATGTACAATATATTTATTCACTGTTGACATTTAGAACTCGTATTTTCATATACTTTTCATGTTTGTCAACTTTAGCCCTTTCAGAACATTCTTTCACACGTTCAAACATATGACACGTGTCAACACATTATAGGACGTGAATTTTCGAGGTGTTACACAGGGTGTGTGGTTTCAAGCTGATATGCTTGTAATTCCATTAGACAGTTATGACATGGTGTTGGGAATAGAATGGTTGTCTATGTTGGGAGACATTGTATGGAATTTTGCTGATATGACCATGCAATTTAAGGTACAGGATAAGGTGTATACATTGAAAGGAACTGAAACAAATGGAATTAAGTTGTGTTCCACTGAAACAATGAGTAGTCTGTTAAATGGAGGTGCAGGGGCAATTCAGTCACAAATGTTTGGGTTGCAACTGAAGGATGATGTGCAGAATGATCCATTTGGGTCCAAGGTAACTAATTCCATTACTTGTGTAAATTTGCAGTCATTATTGGAGGAGTATTAAGATGTTTTTGATATCCCAACTGCATTACCTCCAAAGAGGTCTTTTGATCACAAGATAGTCCTTAACAATGGGGACAAACCTGTGAACTTAAGATCTTATAGATATCAAGCTTTGCAAAAGGATGTGATAGAAAAGATGACACAAGAAATGTTAGATTCAGGGGTAATCAGGAGTAGCCAAAGCTCCTTTGCAGCACCTGTGGTACTAGTTAAGAAGAAAGATGGGTCATGGAGATTATGTATTGATTATAGACAACTCAATGAGGCCACAGTGAAGAATAGATTTCCTATACCCCTTATTGATGAGTTACTTGAAGAATTAGGTGGTGCCACCATTTTTTCCAAACTGGATTTGAGGTCTGGCTATCATCAAATCAGAATGTACGAACCTGCCATACATAAAACATCATTCAGAACACATCAGGGGTTGTTTGAGTTCTTGGTAATGCCCTTTGGGCTAACCAATGCCCCTGCTACTTTTCAAGCCCTGATGAACCAAACATTTAAGGCTCAGTTGAGGAAGTTTGTGCTTGTATTTTTCGATGACATTTTGGTTTACAGCAAAGATAAGGATCAACATGTTGAACACTTGAAACAAGTGTTGGAAACTATGAGAAATCAGCAATTATTTGCTAAAATGTCTAAATGCAGTTTTGGGGAACAGAAGGTAGAATATCTTGGGCATGTTATTACAAAAGAAGGTGTATCAACTGACCCTACTAAGATTGAAGCAGTGATGTCATGGGCTGCTCCCACTAATGTGAAACAATTAGGGGGGTTTCTGGGCCTTTCAGGGTATTACAGAAGGTTCATTAGATCCTATGCATTGATTGCCAAACCACTGACAGATTTTCTCAAAAAGGATGCTTTTAAATGGTCCAAAGAAGCAGATTATGCCTTCCAACAGTTAAAAACTGCCTTATGCACTGCACCAGTATTAGCTCTACCTGATCTTTCAAAGACTTTTGTGGTAGAAACTGATGCATCTGCATTGGGAATTGGAGCTGTGTTGATGCAGGATCATCATCCTTTAGCTTTTATCAGTAAAGCCCTGTGCCCAAGACAACAGGTATTGTCTGTCTATGATAGAGAATTACTTGAAATTTTACTTGCAATCAAGCAATGGCATTACTATTTGATCAGTGGCCATTTTGTTATCAAAACTGATCAGAAAAGTTTGAAACATTTACTTGATCAAAAGATAACCACACCTTTGCAACACTCCTGGATGGTCAAGTTAATGAACTATGACTTTGAAATCCAGTACAAGAAAGGTGTTGATAATGTAGCTGCTGATGCATTATCTAGACTGCAAACTGTTTCTTTGTTTAAGTTGGCAGTCTCATCTTTTGAACCCTTGTTCCTTGAGAAGATTAAGCAAACTTGGCAAGGTGACCTCAACCTACAAAACATTATTCAGAATTGTGATACAGAAGGGAAAAATGGTCATTACAGTTAGAATGAGGGCCTCTTGAAAAGAAAAAATAAGCTGGTAGTGGGAAATGATGAAGTTGTTAAAAAAGAGTTAATTCAGTATTGTCATGAGTCGTCTGTTGGGGGCCATTTAGGAATTCATGCCACCTTACAAAGACTCAAAGGACTTTTTTATTGGAAAGGGAAGTCTAAGAATGTGAGGGATTATGTTAGAAGATGTGATATTTGCTTACAAGCTAAATATGAGACAACAGCCTATCCTGGTCTCATATAACCACTACCTATTCCTACTTGTATCTTTTCTGATATAAGTATGGATTTTATCACTGGGCTACCTACTTCCAAGGGTAAGAATGTCATCTTTGTTGTTGTGGACAGACTTACCAAGTATGCTCATTTCATTGGGATGACCCATCCTATTTCTGCAACTTCTGTGGCCCAGGCATTTGTTGACAATGTTTATAAACTACATGGTTGGCCTTCTACCATAGTTTCTGACAGGGATTCCATCTTCTTGAGTAAGTTCTGGCAGGAGTTCACCATACTTCAAGGCATTTCTCTAGCCATGTCTACTGCCTATCACCCTCAAAGTGATGGTCAGACTGAAGTGGTCAATAGGTGTCTTGAGACATACCTGAGATGCATGATTTTACACTACTCACACTCCTGGTTTCATTGGCTTTCACTGGCAGAGTGGTGGTACAACACCAACTACCATACAGCCATAAAGACTACTCCTTTTCAAGCTTTGTATGGATATGCTCCCCCAATTCATATTCCTTATGTTCATAGAGACACATCAGTGGCCAACATTGATTCTGAAATGTGTTCAAGAGAGGAGGCTATATCAGTTCTGAGATCCACTTTACAAATGGCCCAAAACAGGTTAAGGCAGCAAGCTAATAAGCATAGAACTGACATGAGTTTTCCTTTGGGCTCTTGGGTGTATTTGAAACTAAGACCTTATGTGCAGACCACATTGAGGGGTGATACGTTTTCAAAAATGTCTCCAAAGTACTATGGGCCCTATTTGATCACTCAAAAAATTGGAGAAGTAGCTTACAAGCTAGACCTGCCAGAGGAGTCTCAATTGCATCCTGTATTTCATGTTTCCTTATTGAAACCTGCTCATGGCCCTCCGACCACTATCACTCCTATTCCTCAGGCTGCAAGGTTTTCTTTAAAGCCACTAAAGGTATTGGACCATCGACTAATAAGGAAAGGTAAAAGAGGTGTTGCTCAGGTGTTGGTTCAGTGGGAGAGTCAATCTGTGATGGAAGCTACATGGGAAGATCGTCATGAGTTTGTGCTAAGATTTCCTGATTTTGTCCTTTGAAGATTGGTGTTGCACCTTGAGGACAAGGTTCTTAATAGGGAGGGAGTATTGATATGTTTTAGTAGCTAAAATGTAATAATTGTAAGTCCAGGGACCGAATGTGTCAAGTTGTAATAGTTTGAAAAGTTGTTAATGGCAGTTAATAAAAGTAGTTAAAGTTGAGTGAATTGATCAGCTTGTTGTTGGAAAAAAAACTCTTTCTCTCTCTAGATTCTCTTTCTAAACTTCAAGCCCTATCATTTTTATACTTTAACTGTGTTCTTCCAAACATTATCCGCTAAGTGTTTTATGTCACTTAGGTTTAGGTGTAACTTAATTTACTTTGATGATTCGTATGTAATCTCGATCGGTGATGTTTGTGACAATTTTTTTTTGAAGTTGATTTTGTTTTTTGAGTGATCCAATGTCACACCGCCAAAACGGCGGCCCTAGCCAAGATCTGCCCAGACTACATTGTCTTAATCGGGCCCACGTTGGGTTGGTCAGACTTGGTTATGACGTTCCCCCGGAAACCGTACTGCCTCCACATGAGATGCCTCGTTGAAGTAACAGTCGGATGAAAACCGGGGTGCGGCTCAGGATCGAACCCCCCTCGGTGGGGTTGTCACCATTATTGCCCAATATCCATCTTAATATGGCACAAATGAGAATTGAACTTGAGTCTCCATTGGTTGTAATATTGATTAAAACATTTTCATTAAAAAAGAGACGATTACAGACTAATGGTAGGTGTTACTGCTTACCACCTACTGAACCCTACCCTGCTAAACACAAAATTTTGCCCCTTAACATGCGCGGTGTTACTGCTTACCACCTACTGAACCCGCTTAAGGAACCGCACCGCTTCAGGGGTGAGAGCGCCAAAGGTATCGAAAGCGAACAGGACGAACACGTGCTGATTCTCGATGCAAGTTTTTTCGTGCTTAGCTACTTTGCCACCTCCGCCTTGGTTATCGCCTGGCCCGCCACAAACCCATGTCCCTTAGCCCAACGAGGGGGGACACACCTGTCAAATCGACACAGGCGTGTTTCCCTTCTTCCCATCCAAAAACAAGAATGTCAGCGGGCCGTAGGGTAGATCTTCCTTCTAATGGATAGGTCAAGAAGTTCACCGGGGCTTCCTTTTTTTGCCGAGATCCCTGCCCCCTTAAGGACATCATGAAACACATCTCGAACTAAATCATGTCGATATTTGAAGCCCGATAATTCTTTGCAATGGACTGTATGCTCCCCAAAAGAATGCAAGCAAGCTTTCTGACATACGGGACACGGGTCATCAACTGGGAAAAAGGGTACCATCAGCCTGTACTTGAGGATAGCCCGATATTCCACAACCGACATACATTGCCCTAAACCTTCGATGGGACAAGACAAACTTCTCTTCAACTATCTTGACAATTTCAGCATATAAGGCATTCGCCAGAATTTTCTAGGCTTTAAAGGGGCAGTGTCTTTAATGTAGAAACCACCAAGATCAAAAACGGGAAGAGAACTATGCAGAGTGTCCAACGCACCTCTGTAATCAGAGTCCAACAAGCCACCACCACATTCACGAAGGATGTGGTCTTGAAGAACCCAAGATTGGGCCCTTGAAGCCACAAAAGTGTAGGAATAGGCATCCTCAGCTGTCACGGCCCCAGCCCCGGTTTTACCCGGTCAGGAGCCGCGGGACAGGAACCCGTGGAATTTATTAGTTGATGCGACAGCGGAAGATTTATCAGGATCTATTAAAACTTGAAAATGCCCGATTATTTTATTTCATAATGCGGGATAAACCCCGTAATTTACAATAGAGGAATTTCATAAGTAAATTCCCTGATTTATAAAACATGTTTATTCATTTTAATTGAGCCACCTCTTCAAGCTGGTTAGTGCTCCGTAGCACGTTTTCTTGATTTACAGCAGGTCGCCTGAAACATGTTTTAAAAATATTTTATCAGCGGGGAAATGCTGGCGAGTTATTCAAATTTGATAAAACGACACATGGTAATAATTTACAGCATAAGAGCGATTACAATGGCTTCTATCTTATTTTTATCTGGCGCCGAGTCACCTGGTGACGATGGTCATACCACTATTGGGTCTTTCCCCAAGTAGTGACGTTTATCACTGTTAGGATTTATTAGCCTAACTCACGAGAAATTAGTAATGTGCACAATACCCCATTAGCCAGTGATTTAAGATAACCACGACTTAATCCCTGTAATTATAATATTTAAAAATGGAGTATTGTAAAATACTTTTGATAAAAAGAGAATAACTCACATTGTAGATTTATATGGGCAGAGTCTAGCCTACTGATTAGCCTTGTAACCTAATTTAAATAACAATGCACACAAACTAGGTAAGTAACTAATACAACATTTACGATAACTCACGAGATCGAAACCTTCACAACGAATGACAAAGTGCAATACTTAAACATCCATCGAATTCACGACGAATGACAAAGTATAACCCAAGTTTGAGCAGCACTTAAACATCCATTGGATTGATTTCTATCGATCGGACATTAAATCGTAGCAGCGATCGAGTTATTACCCTGTATTGCGGCAGAATTCGGGCTTATGTGTGTGTTTGGTAGTAATCAGGTGATATCTCGAAGTGTAAAACGAATTTTAACGTCGAACCAACGCAGAAATCTAAGTCCCACACCCCTCTATTTATACTGAAAAAATGGCACCCTCGCGTGGCGCGAGGGGCCGTCGCGTGACGCGAGGGGCACCACCCTATTATAGGGTAGCCTCGTGTGTTTGTAGCTCAGGTGAGTCAGCGGTTCGTTAAAATTCAATTTTTACAACAAGTTATGTGGATATTACTAACTAGGGAATACCCCCCTGAGTTTTAGGGGCCCTGATCCTGATTCCGATTGTTCTGAAAATTTTAGGGTTTATGCAGGATCATTTGGGGGTCTCAATTAGGGTTTCCTATTGGACAAAATATAATAAGAATTAATAGTTTTGGTGAGAGTTGTTACATCCTCCCCACCTTAATAAAAATCTCGTCCTCGAGATTTACTGGAACAAGTAGGGGTACTTTCGCTTCATCTCGGATTCCAGCTCCCAAGTGTATTCAGGTCCTCTCCTTGAATCCCACTTGACTTTGACCAGCACTAACCATTTGTGTTTGAGAAATTTGACCTTTCTGTCCTCTATCTGCAGTGGTTTCTCCACAAATTTTAGCTTCTCATTTACCTCTACATCTTGAAGAGGTACTACCAAGGACTCATCAGATAGACATTTCTTGAGATTGGATACATGAAACACGTCATGTACTCCGGCAAGCTCCTCTGGTAGTTGTAAGCGATAAGCAACTGGTCCTATTCGTTGAATGACTGGGAATGGTCCTACATACCTTGGACTAAGTTTTCCCTTCTTACCGAATCGAACTACTCCTTTCCAAGGAGAAACTTTTAACAATACTCTGTCTCCAATTTGGAATTCTAACGGCTTGCGTCGATTGTCTGTGTAACTCTTTTGGCGATCTCGAGCCGTTTTGAGTCTTTCCTTGATTTGAGTAATCTTGTCAGTAGTTTCTTGCACTATTTCGGGACCTGATAATTGACTTTCTCCTATTTCTGCCCAACATACGGGAGTTCTACACTTTCGTCCGTACAGTGCTTCGAATGGGGAAGCTTCGATGCTTGAATGATAACTATTATTATAGGAGAATTCAATTAAAGGTAAGTGGTCATCCCAATTTCCACCAAAATCTATTACACATGCCCTAAGCATATCTTCCAAAGTTTGGATCGTCCTTTCACTTTGTCCGTCTGTCTGAGGATGATATGCAGTGCTCAGATTTAGTCGGGTTCCCATTGCTTCTTGGAAACTTGTCCAGAAATGGGAAGTAAAACGACTATCTCTATCCGATACAATAGAGAGTGGAACTCCATGTAAGGATACTACTTCATCTACATACAACTTTGCTAACCTTTCCATGCTAAAGGTTTCTTTCATGGGTAGAAAGTGAGCTGATTTGGTTAATCGATCCACAATTACCCAAATCGCATTATTACCTTTTCTGGTTTTGGGCAACTTAGTAACAAAATCCATTGTTATGAGTTTCCATTTCCATACAGGCATTTCTAATTGTTGTAGTAGACCTGAAGGTTTCTGGTGTTCTGCCTTAACTTGTGAACAAGTAAGACACTTGGAAACATATCTAGCTATATCCTTTTTCATTCCTATCCACCAGAAGTTATTCCTTAAATCTTGGTACATTTTATTGTTACCAGGATGCATGGTATACCTAGATTCATGGGCTTCTTCTAAAATTTTATTTCTTAATTCTCCCTGCTTAGGTACCCAAATTCTTTTCTTGTGGAATCTCCAAATTCCGTCACTTCCTTGCTCTAATTCCTTTATTCTTCCTTTCATTCCTTCAGCATCGTCCTTGATTGCTGTTTCCTGAACATTCTTTAATCGTTCCATTAAGTCTATTTGTAAACTTAATCTAAGAGCACGAACTCGCTTTTGTTTTTCAGGATACTTACGACTTAAGGCATCTACAACTACGTTTGCCTTTCATTCGTGATACTGAATATCACAGTCGTAGTCACTTAGGATCTCCATCCATCTTCTTTGCCTCATGTTTAATTCTTTTTGCCCAAATATGTATCTTAAACTCTTATGATCCGTATAGACAGTAAACTTACTTCCATACAGATAATGTCTCCAAATTTTAAGGGCAAAAATTATGGCTCCTAATTCTAAGTCATGAGTCGTATAGTTTTCTTCGTGCTTTTTCAGTTGTCGTGAAGCATACGCAATTACCTTTTTGCGTTGCATTAACACACATCCAAATCCTAGTTTTGAAGCATCACAGTATACTTCAAAATCCTCAGTTCCTTCTGGTAAGGCTAGAATAGGAGCATTTGTTAACTTTTGCTTCAAAATCTTAAAGGCTTCTTCTTGCCTAGGTCCCCATTCAAACTTAACTGCTTTACAGGTTAGCTTAGTTAATGGTACAACTATTTTGGAAAAATCCTTAATAAACCGCCTATAATATCCGGCTAATCCTATAAAACTTCTAATTTCCATAGCTGACTGCGGGACCTTCCATTTGGTAATTGCTTCTATTTTAGCAGGATCTACGTGAATACCTTCGTGATTCACCATGTGTCCTAAAAATTGCACTTCTTGTAGCCAAAATTCGCACTTCGAGAATTTGGCGTAAAGCTTCTCCTCTCTTAACAAAGTTAAGAGTGCATGCAGATGCTCACAATGCTCCTCCTGGCTTTTGGAATAAATAAGTATATCGTCGATGAAAACAATTACAAATTTATCCAAATACAGTTTACAGATTCGATTCATCATGTCCATAAATGCTGCGGGAGCATTTGTTAGTCCGAAGGGCATGACTGTAAACTCGTAATGACCATACCTAGTTCTGAAAGCAGTTTTAGGTATGTCTTCTTCCTGTACCTTCAATTGATGATATCCGGAGCGTAAATCTATCTTAGAAAAGTATCTAGCCCCTTGAAGTTGATCGAAAAGATCATCAATTCTAGGTAATGGGTATCGATTCTTAATTGTAACCTTATTTAATTCTCTATAATCGATACACATTCGCATCGAACCATCCTTCTTCTTTACGAACAATACTGGTGCTCCCCAAGGAGATGAACTAGGTTGTATAAACCCTTTGCTTAGCAATTCATCTAACTGCTTTTTCAATTCTAGCATTTCGGTGGGTGCTAACCGATAAGGTGCTTTAGCTACAGGTGTAGTTCCAGGAATTAAATGAATTCTAAATTCGACTTCCCTATCTGGTGGTAATCCTGGTAATTCTTCTGGGAATACATCTGGGTATTCTGAAACTATGGAATTTCATTGAGTTATTTACCCTTAGTGTTAATGATTACTGAAATCATATACACTACTCCTTGCTTTCGTTCATAACTAGCAACTTTCATTACTGAAATGAACTTCATGGGTTTTCGCGGCTTATCTCCTATAACCATGATTACTTCTCCTGTGGGTGCACAAATTTCTATGGAGTTCTTATCACAAAGGATTCGAGCATGGTTGGCTACTAACCAATCCATTCCTATCACGACATCGAATCCAGCCAAATTCATTGGTAATAGGTTTGCAGCAAATTTATGGCCTAAAAGTTCTATATTTGCTACTCGCAATACCTTATCTATTTTAACAGAATTCCCATCTGCCGTTTCGACTGTAAAAATCTGCCTAAGGTTGGTTAAGGGTAAATTAAGAGCTTGGCAGAATGAAGTATTTATAAAACTTTGGTTTTCACCAGAGTCAAATAATACTTTTGCGTAAACATCGTGAACTAAGAACGTACCAGCTATGACGTCTGGAATTAACTCTGCTTCCTGGGTAGTCAACTGGAAGGCTCTTACGTTTTTCTTGGTAGTTCCTTCTGCAGGTTTGGCTTTGTTATCGGCTGGTTTAACCAATTTTGGGCAATCTGGCCGAAAATGTCCAACCTCTCCACAATTGTAGCAGATTGTGGATTTCTTCTTCCTGCAGTCTTCCTCTTGGTGCCCCGGGATTTTGCAGAAATTGCAATACCCTTTGCATCTTCCAAAATTCTTTCTTTTGCAGGAATTGCAAAATGGAACAGTGGAAGGTCGCCCGTTTCCCTTTTTCTTGAAGTTGCTACTATTACCCACACGAAATCCCTGGGTAATCTTTTGGGCCACTTCCTTTTTCCGGTTTTCTTCTCTTGTGCGTACCAGCTCGTCAGTTAGGGTGTTGGCTAATTCTACAGCATCGTCAATAGTGCGAGGTTTCGCAGCTTTAACGATATTACGGATTTAACCAATCAATCCCCAAATATAACGGGAAATAAGCACCGGCTCTGGCGAAGCCAGGGTTGGTACTACTCTAGCATACTTAAAGAATGTCGAAGTATACCCTCGACAGTCTACACCCAACATCCGATGGTTCAGAAATTTATTTGCCATTTGTTCCTTTTCATACTCGGGACAATTTTTTTTTTCCATCAGCTGTTTAAATTCTTCCCAAATCATGGCATAGGCCATATTTCTTCCTTTAGCTTGAAGTACTGTATTCCACCATTCTAGCGCCCCTTCTTTAAAAAGATGCGACGCGTACATGACCTTGTCTTCTTCGGCACATTTACTTATCATAATTACTGATTCGGTTTTCTCCAACCATCGCAGTGCTGCAGTTGCCCCTTCGTCACCTGCAAATTCAGCTGGTTTACAGGCAAGAAACTCCTTGTAAGTGCAACCAGGCGTTGCAGCTTTCATTTTCTTAAGGAGTGGAGCTTGCAATCCATCATTGTCGTTATTAATATGGTTGCCGCCTCCGTTTACACTATTACTAAAATTGTCGCCTTGTGTGCGTTTACTAGGGATAATTTGTTGAGGTTCAACAGGTTTCTGAGCAGCAGCAAGGATTGCGGGAATAGCATTGGATATCCCTTGAGCAACGATATTCTCGATATCTTGCTTATTTAGAAATTGATCTTCATTGATATGCTCAGATTGATTCACTTCATTATCAGGTTCATTACCAACATGTGCCATCTGGTAATTAATTTATATATAAGTGATTAGTATAAAATAAGAAACAACCAAATATAACAAACAATCGCACATCATCACATAAACAAATATATAGCCAAAATTGTCAATTTCTCGACTTCCATTTTTATATATTATAATATGCTTCCGTACACCCAGATTATGTTACACAAGTTTTATTGTTTATTTTACACGTTTTATTTTGATTATTATATTATTATACAACCACAGTTTCACAACCACACTATCTCCTGTCAACTGGCACCACAGAAGCGACGTTCTCTTTCGTCGTACTTCCAGGAGATTTGTTCTCCCACCTCCCGAATCCTATTCCCTGCATCTATCAGCTCCTTGCCAAAATGGCGGAGTTCAGCTAAGTTCTCATTACTCATTGGTGGATTTGGTGCAGGTTCTGGGTCAAACTGAGGGAAAAAGGTATAAGGGTTATTTAGGAGGTTTTGAAATTGCCAGTCGTTGGTCCACCATTCGTCCATGTCTCCTAAAGGTTGGGTATGGATCAGAGGTTCTAGGATGGCTGGTTCCAAGTTTATTGGAAGCTGGGTTTCAGCAGGATAAGGGAAGAGATTTTCATTGATAGGTCTAATGATGTCACAGTTTGCCAGTATGCGATCTAGTTCTTCCTGCAGTGGTAATTCCTCGGCTTGCTTAGAACTTTCCCCAATTTCCATTCCTGCTTGTCTAGAACTTTCCCCAATCTCGATCCCTTTTCCTTTATCCATGGGATTTTCTATTTTGGGAATTTTTCTAGTCGCTGGTTTTCTTCTGCGCACACGCCTCCAACCCACAAATCTTCTTCTTTTCTTTGGCTTTGCTTTCTCCGGAGGTGGAGCTTGAAATTCCATGGGTTCCTCCACATCAGCCAAGTAACCAGTAAAGTCTCTAGAAACTTCTATTTTCACAGGGTATAGATTAAGATTCTCAAGGGCTTCAGACAATTCATTCATGTTGTTTAGCATTTATGAAGAAACACACAAAATTTTAGGTTAAAATTTTGTAAATTAAATTTTCACAGAATCACAAAAAAAAAAAATATTAATTACGAATATCTAATAAACCATTTTATTAAAACAAAACATTTATTTTTAATACAACTAAAATTTAAAATATACTAGTGGTTATTTATTTTATTAAAGTTTCTGACTTGTAGGTAGCATAGGTGCTAGTATTGATTTGATGATTTAACTATAAGTTGGCATTTGCTGCTATAGTGGCTAACATATAAAGATTTGCCCATTTCTCATCTAACTCGTCTTCTCATGGTGGGTTATTGCCTATTCCCTGAGTCTTTTTATTTATCACATCTTTTGTTTGAAACTTTCTCATTTTCTCTTGACTTTTCTTAATAATCAAACTCCTTTTATTAGGGGTAAGTGCTTTCTCATACTGTGCCTTACGGACAAATATTCATTCCTTAGTTTCTGCTGAGTATCTTGAGGAATTTGATTGGGATGAACTTCCATTATCTTTCTGTGAACTATCTAATTTAAGATAGATGTTCGAAAGCTTTTGCTTACCCATACTGTAACTAACAAGTAGTCAGTTAATAAAACACATAATCCCAATATGGAAATCAGTAAAATTAAGTATTTCTTAATTACTTAATAGGCTTAAATCAGTGGCTCTGATACCACCTTTTCCTGTCACGGCCCCAGCCCCGGTTTTACCCGGTCAGGAGCCGTGGGACAGGAACCCGTGGTATTTATTAATTGATGCGACAGCGGAAGATTTATCAGGATCTATTAAAACTTGAAAATGCCCGATTATTTTATTTCATAATGCGGGATAAACCCCGTAATTTACAATAGAGGAATTTCATAAGTAAATTCCCTGATTTATAAAACATGTTTATTCATTTTAACTGAGCCACCTCTTCAAGCTGGTTAGTGCTCCGTAGCACGTTTTCTTGATTTACAGCAGGTCGCCTGAAACATGTTTTAAAAATATTTTATCAGCGGGGAAATGCTGGCGAGTTATTCAAATTTAATAAAACGACACATGGTTATAATTTACAGCATAAGAGCGATTACAATGGCTTCTATCTTATTTTTATCTGGCGCCGTGTCACCTGGTGACGATGGTCATACCACTATTGGGTCTTTCCCCAAGTAGTGACGTTTATCACTGTTAGGATTTATTAGCCTAACCCGTGAGAAATTAGTAATGTGCACAATACCCCACTAGCCAGTGATTTAAGATAACCACGACTTAATCCCTGTAATTATAACATTTGAAAATGGAGTATTGTAAAATACTTTTGATAAAAAGATAATAACTCACATTGCAGATTTATATGGACAGAGTCTAGCCTACTGATTAGCCTTGTAACCTAATTTAAATAACAATGCACACAAACTAGGTCAGTAACTAATACAACATTTATGATAACTCACGAGATCGAAACCTTCACAACGAATGACAAAGTACAATACTTAAACATCCATCGAATTTACGACGAATGACAAAGTATAACCCAAGTTTGAGCAACACTTAAACATCCATTGGATTGATTTCTATCGACCGGACATTAAATCGTAGCAGCGATCGAGTTATTACCCTGTATTGCGGCAGAATTCGGGCTTATGTGTGTGTTTGGTAGTAATCAGGTGATATCTCGAAGTGTAAAACGAATTTTAACGTCGAACCAACGCAGAAATCTAAGTCCCACACCCCTCTATTTATACTGAAAAAATGGCACCCTCGCGTGGCGCGAGGGGCCGTCGCGTAACACGAGGGGCACCACCCTATTATAGGGTAGCCCCGTGTGTTTGTAGCTCAGGTGAGTCAGCGGTTCGTTAAAATTCAATTTTGACAACAAGTTATGTGGATATTACTAACTAGGGAATACCCCCCCCCCCCCTGAGTTTTAGGGGCCCTGATCCTGATTTCGATTGTTCTGAAAATTTTAGAGTTTATGCAGGATCATTTGGGGGTCTCAATTAGGGTTTCCTATTGGACAAAATATAATAAGAATTAATAGTTTTGGTGAGAGTTGTTACATCAGCTGAGCAAATCCCAAGACCCCCAAAACGGGTCGGGAGGTAAGCTAACCTCCATGGGAGGTCCCCGAAAAAGGCACCCCCACAAACAACAATGTACTCGATCGCATTCCAAAGCACCTTCTCAAAAACAGAGACGGCTCACCCTATGTGGGATTATTGATCATAGCATGTTGAGAAACCCTTATGTGTTGATAGCTTCATTCTTACGTTGCATTCTTTTGCAGCTCTAAGGCAATTGACTAGGAATGATGGTTGATGAATTTAAGGTTTTAATCGTTAAAATGTGCATCCATAGACATAAGTTTGGAAGAACCATTGTTAATATATCATTTAGGGTTGTAATCGAACCGAACGAACACGAACAAGGTCATGTTCGTGTTCGTTCGTTAAGGGAATTAACATGTTCACGAACTATTCACGAACGCACACGAAACATAAGTTTATGTTCGCGTTTGTTTGTTAAGCAAATTTAGTTGTTCACGAACAGTTCATGAACACTGATCTCGAACACAAATGTTTTTTTTTAATTAACACATTTTTGTCTTGTTACCTTTGTAACTCAGAAGAAAAGGGAGAAAATGGAGCCAACCAAAACATGTGTGAACAACCAAACAGATACCCAAGGTCACTAAATGGTCAACTTACAGATGCCTCAATCTGGTGCTTTCTAACCAACAGCCCGATTCAGCCGAATCAATGAAAATGGTTTTCAATCTTTGCTTTTTGGTGCAAACTCCGGCCGTGGAAGGTAAAATTATCCTCTTTTATTTGCAATAAACAACTTTTACTGAACTCAAAGTTTGACTAAGACATGGTCCAGGGGTGATTATAGTGCTTGTTGATAAGGATACACACACATACATGCATGCATGCATACATACATACGGCCAAGTGCAGAATGGGCCTGTGCACAGGGCCCAAACCAATATAGGGCCCAAAAATTTCTTTTTTTAATATATATATTTTAAAAAAAAATCTGTATGTTTTTATAAAAAAAAATTATTAGGCCTGTGTTTAAATGTTACAGGGCTTGTTTATTAAGTTTAAATGGGCCTGTGTTAATGAACTAGTCTTGGATCCACCAAGTCCATCAAACTCTCCTTTTGTTGAAATCAGAATCCGGTCTTGCGGGAAAAGAAGATCATCAGACGCTGTGTTCGCTGTGACGCTGTGTGACCAGACCAGGCGATCATCATCATTGACGTAAAGGGTTTTGTTTAAGGGTGAAATTGAGGGTTAACTAGGATATCATCATCATCATCATCATCGGTGCAGGAATTTTTTGGAACATCGAATCAAGGGTTTTGCGAATAGGGCCTAAATTTTTATCTCGAACAGGGCCAATTTTTGTTTTTTTTTTTCATTTTCGGAGACGGCCCTGAATCCCTGATACATCGGTTGCCATTAGTTAAGTTTCAATTGTGGCTTGATCAAACGTTGTTTGCTGGATTTGGAATTAAGTTACCAAGGGTGAGTTGACCACATGATGTATTCTCTAGTCTTCCTCACTCTGATACCAATTGCAGTGTAACAATGGTATACAACATCAATGGATCACAATCACACGCAAAACAAGGTATTTGAGAACACTCCACTTTCGACACTATTTTATTAATCAAAACTGATGCAAGAAGACTTACACACACCACGACCACCTCAATCATTATATATCTAGCTGGGTCAAGTTATTCTACAAAGTCTTCTAATTGTAAGAAGTGTAAGAAGGATTTATAGAGTGACAAATGTCCAATAACCTAAAACTAAACCCACTACATCACCACCAAAAACCTAAACACCCACCCCCACCACCACCCAAAAACCTAAACCCCCCCCCCCCACCCAAAAACCTAAACCCCCCACCCCCCCACCCCCCCCCCCCTGCAAAAAAAACAAAAAAAAAAAACTATACCTCACCAAAAAAAACCCCAAAAAACCTAACCCCCCACCCCCCACCTCCACCCCCCAAAAACCTAAAAAAACCCTAACCCCCCACCCCCCCCCCCCCCCACCCCCCAAAAACCTAAAAAAAAATATATAAAAAAAACTAAACACCCACCCCCACCCCCACCACCACCCAAAAACCGAAACCCCCACCCCCAACCCCCTCGGCAAAAAAAAAAAATTTTTTTTTGGGGGTGGGTGATGTGGGGGGTGGGGGTGGGTGTTTTTGGTGGTGGTGGATGTTTAAGTATTTTTTTTTTTTTTTTTAGTGGGTTTTTTTGTGTAGTGGGTTTTTTTAGGTTATTGGACACTTGTCACTCTATAAATCCTTTTTACACTTCTTACAATTAGGATCCTTTGTATTTGATCCTAATCCATATCTAGCTAACTAAAAGGTAACTCTAAACAACAAAAACAGTTAAAATAAGTAGATTGATAAACATAAACAATAAATTCAAACTTTGAACAAATTTATAGATATCTTTAATCTTTTGGCTCCTTGATTTATTCCTCCCTAGAAATCTGGATATAAGAGTTGTTATCTCGATCAACTTAAAATTTTCACAAGGGAATTATTTTGTTGGACTTTAATAAGATTGGAATCTAAATTCTCTTCCTTATCCTTCAAATTTCTTCAAGTAAAGAAATGCAATGTTTCTTTCACATAATGAAGTATTTCAAATAAGAGCCAAGATTTCCCCATTTTCACCATCATGACATTCACAGAACCACAACTAATATCGCCACTCTCATTGTCGTCAATGCAAATAAGAACCGAGAGAGAATGAACATATAAGAGTGAAGAGAAAGAACCAGGCATGCATGTGAAAAGAAAGAAGAAGACAAATAATGGAATCTAAAGATACATACACGTGTTTAGAGAAGAGGTGCATATGTATAAAGAAGATTATAAGGACTCATAAAAGCATGTATAGAAAGAAACACAAGAAGAAAAGCCAAAAGAAAAGAATGAAGAGGAAACAAGGGAAATATCTACCATCATAGGCATATCATCAAGAGTCGTAATGATGCGGGCCCAAGTGTGGAGGAACAGGCTATTTTGTATTTGGAGGCCCAAGACCGCGTAACAAAAGGGCATTCACTAAAATGGCTCTAACTTGGGCTACGGAGGTCCGTTTTGGGCGTGCGACCAGGCGAAACGAACGTGAGAAAAAGCTCCATCTTGCTGCAAACGCCTTTGGCGGTTTGGGTCATCGTCCGAGCCAAAAAACGCTTATTTCTATTACTTATTTGCATTTTTATGTTTTTTGAACTATTTTGGGCTTTTTGTTTTAGGCCGTGTGTTTGGCCCGTTATCTTTTTTTAGGCCCGTTTCGAATTTCAGTCTCTATTTATATGTTGCTAAAGCTAATGAGAAGTTCAGAATTGAATTTTGAGAAAACTGAATTTTCACTTCAAATTCCGTGGCCTTTGGGTTGCAATTTGGGGGTTGGGGAAGAACACACGGGTATTCTTAGAATCAACGTGTTTGATCTTCGTTTCCGTATCACGCGCTACATCACGTAACCATATTAGTACTTACATTCAACTATGGCGAGTTGGCGACAAGAAGAAATAAGGGTGGGACTCTAGTTTTCTGTTCTTAGATCATAGTCATATGATACATGCATAAATACAACCATGGTTTCATGGTTTTAAGGGGTAAAAAGACAAAAATAGAAGATAACCAATTGTGGGGACTTGGCTTTGGCCTAAGGGCTCTCTCTAGGTATAAGAACACATTACATGTACCTCCAATTCCATCTAGCTACACTCAAGAATCATACCATACATGTGTTGGTTTGCTTAATTTGAAGAAAACACGTCGATGCTATTGTGGAATCACGTGTTCGTCTTCCCTACTTGTTTGTTTATTCATCAATATGCTCCTATGCACCTTGGTTGTCTTTATTCAACACACTATTGACTTAGGCTCCTATTTGTTTTTCTATGTTATTTGATTAATTTTCCTTTCAAAAAAATGTTATTTGATTAATTTAACCTTCTTAGTCTTGAATTAATTTTGTATTACATTGTATGTTAAATCAAATGCAAGACGACATGATTATGAACCACCTGATTGTACCAAACCCATCCTTAGGTTAATGTAGTTAATTATAAGACATTTGGTGCGGTAGGGCGTGTATAGTCCGTGCCCATATATGATTTGATTAGAAGTATGTGATTATGTTGATGTTATGTAAATCAAGCGTGACCTTTATTAGACAATTGGTCGACTCTTGAAAAAACCTAAACCGGAATTTTTTACTTGTTTTTCATCTTTATAACCTCTTAAGAGTTATCTTATGTTTACTTTTTCAGTTAGATTTCCAAATATTTTAGCTTATCAACTCTCAATCATTAGGATTTTATTTTGTAATCAGAAATATTCATGTTGAATATGATACCCACATACAATATCTATTATGAGGTAATTGATTTAATTTTGGAATATTAGATCTTAATAATCCCAACTATTCGTTGTTATCCGCCAACGGTCTCAATTTTAAAAATAACCACTAACAGTCCTAACTTTTAACATATCAGCCTCCAATGGACCCTAACTAACAGAAACCTAACGCCGTTAGTCTTCGGTCGCCGAAAAAATATTTTTTGGCCGGAAAACTCAACACATTTTCATTCCTAACCTCTTTGTAACCTTATTATGGACCTTTGGGAACTTTTTTCTAGTAAAAGCCCTAATTATTAAAGTCGTCAGAAAACTCAACTTTTTGGCCGTAAAACTCAACATTTTCGTCCTAAACCTCTTTGTAACCTTAGATCGGACCTTTAAAAACTTTTTTCTGTTAGTCAGGGTCCATTGGTGGCTAATATGTCAATAGTTGGGACTGCCAGTGTTTATTTTTTAAGTTGAGACTGTTGGCAGTCAACGATGAATAGCTAGTTGGGATTATTAAAATCCAATATTCCTTTAATTTTTTACATGACCTAACAACTTCATCATGATTACATTCTTATCCTAAATAAATCTTCTCTGAAAAACTTCATCCAGGGTTGATTGGATGTGAAACAAGGCCTTAGCATGTTTCTATAGTATTTCTAGTAGTTGTTGACTCAGCCAATATTTGAAGCACTAATCAACATCTCCAATATTTGATGTTGCAGTTTTCTAATAATAATATTTACTTATTTTGCAAAAAAAAAAATATAATAATACTAATAAATTACCTTTACTGTTTCACTTCTATAGTCCTTGATCCGTGACAGGACAACTATCATTTGATAAATAGTTGCATAGTTTTCATATTTGAAGTGTTTGACAAGTAGGATGTGATGGAGGAATCCGTTTTAATTACTAGCCCATGGTTCTTAGGTGTTTCTTATATAAGATAAAATAGATGATATTGGTTACAAGTGCCTTTCAAATGTTTACACCTTGATTAATTCTTGTTTTTTGTGTCGACAAAGTCGTTGGTAAACGATTATAAGTGAGATGTTCCCATGAAAGCGCGTCGCTAGTCACGCACGTGTACTCTTTTTGCCCAGACATACAAGCAAGCATATATTTATTTATATAAAGAACTAGATGATGCTCTCAACATGGTTTCGTGTTAGACTAAAACATGTGTATATAACATGCATGGATAAATGAGTCTTGCACCTTGAGAGACAAAGGTCTTCAAAATGACCATTTCATAAAAATCATTGCTGTATCCATTGGTCTGCTGCCAATTGCCTGTCTCTTTTAATGTGAACAATGAGACTGCTCTTATGTAATCCGTTCTTTAGAGTCATCATGATCATTTTAGTAAAATTGGATTTATTTTAGACTAAAGAAAATAAGAATAAATATTGACACGAGTTATGAGGCGTGAAGCATACGTTTGGTCATTAACAGTAACTAGTTTACTGCTAATAGAGTTCCTGATGGGTTACCCACTGATGTAGGTGTATAACTGTGGACAAATATAACCGTCAACTGTTAATCGTCAATTGAAATGTTGTGGTGGTTCGTCCCTTACTCCCTTATATAAGGAAGGTCCTTCGTCTAATTTCGACACAGGTTTCCAAAACGGAACTTGCATATCCATTCTTGTATATATTTTCTTTGAATGATTCGATTGAATTTTCATGAGTACCAATGAAATATGTCAATCTGAAAGCCAGCTCAACGCTCAGAGAGATAATTAGGCATTTGCAAATTAGAAAACAAAAGTAATCTAGAATGAAGTACCAACTTTGACAAAAATTATAGGGCTGCCACACTTGAGTTTAAACAAGAGACGTCGACACTGCACTCCTTTTCCAAAAAAATGATTTATGATGACACATACAGCATAATGTGACATCTTCATGAATTTTTTTTTTGAAAGGTGTGAATTATTCGCGAATGTCGGGAGGTCTAGCATACGTTGGCTTAACGTGGTTTGCGATAGAGAGCTCTCTCGCACAATAGATCCCCAATTTAAACCCCTAAATGAGAAACCCCTATCGCCCAGACTCGAACTTGAGACCTGAAGGAGAAAACTCATCCGAGCTCACCATAGGTGAAACTTAAATACCCGTGGCCACCACTAGAGCACTAGTGATGGTTATCTTCATGAATTATATAAACATGTAAAAGTTTCAATTGCTTTAAGTGTGGAATTCTAGCTCATGAGTTCTCCATATTTTCAGGTGTGAACATTTAGATAGGCTTGTAAATGAGTTGAATGCTCATGAACTATCCATGAACTGTTCAACAGAAAGTTTGTTTATTTAAATAAACAAACGAATATTTGTCATTTAATAAAACGAACGAACATGAACACACTTTTCTTCATTCATTTAATTTTTAATAAATACATAAGTAGTTATATTTTTATAAATATAAACATTGTACAAAATTTCTAACTACTTATATAAAAATATTTTTTTTGAAAGGCTTATATAAAAATAACCAATTAGTAATTTGGCTTCCTAATAATAAAAATGTGCTTTTGAATTGAACTTATCATAGTTAATCACTAATTTATATACAAGAATTACTTTATGTTCATTTACGTTTGGTCAATTACGTTCATCTGTGTTTGTTATGTTTATGTTCGTATAAGTTTGTTTCTGTTCGTGAACTGTTCGTTTAATAAACGAACGAAGATAAACAAACACGAACATGGTCATTTTTTTAATGAACGAACATGAACAAAAGATGTGTTCGACTATGTGTTTGTATTCAATTAAAGTTAAATGGACGAAAACGAACATGCCCGCATTATGTTTGTGTTTGTTCAATTCGTTTACAAACCTAGACTTAGATCTAAATTGTCAACATGACGTATTTTTGTAGGCATGTTCTACACATTTTTAAGTGTGAGAATATGTCCAAAAAAGTTGTGTAGAGTGCACAAATGAAGTTATGAGGCAGGTAAGAGTGATGGAGACTTGTTTCAAGACCGATAAATTATTTCGAAGTGTAGGACAAGTAAAGAAAAGATTATGAGAGATTATAAAAACTTTTTTATGCTCATAAATCTTTCCATAATCGTTAATGATCCATTTCTAGAAGAGATTACTGTGCAAATTCAACAAGGACGTATGAACAATCAATAAGCATCATTATTATCTGACAAAACATTTAGTTATATAACATCCCATGAGCAAAATAACAAAATTGTATATCATTTTGTAACTATTTTCACAAATATGCTACACTACGTATAACTTAATTAATGATTATTATCAATGAAGTTGGTACAACAATTCTGCCTCAATTTCCTTGAAGCTTTTAGACTAAATAATATGAAATTTGTACCAAGCAAAGATTTTGTAATGAAATGAGGTAGTCAACAACAGACACTCCATGACTAGAATTATGGTTTGTTTCAATATTGTGTATTTCACAACTATATATGACACAAAGAGAAGATATTTTCTTTCATAATGATTACCGAAAGGCTCTCATAATTTTCTTTAGAATAGCTAACAGTCTAACACACATCCTCCATTCTCACTCCTAATTCTATGCCAATATCTACTACTATTTGGTTTGCGTCGTCGAAAAAAAAGAGAGAATAGGGTTTCAATGGAAGAGGTGGGGGACTTTAGAAACTAATACAAATGAATATAGCTAATAGCTTATCACCACCAACTCACGATATGTGTTAGTAATTGCCGACGGATCATTGATGGAATCTGGTAAAACCCCAAAACAGAATGAAAAAAAGCCATACCGACATATGTGTTAGACCAATGGTAGAGTAATGGTAAGACGCAAGCCCTTAGGTCCGCGTTGGATGAATCAAGGGCTCATTGAATTTTATTTTTCCATTAGAGGGGGCTCAAAAACCATGCCCGAAATCGTTACCTTAACCAGAAGGAGGAATTTTAAAAAGAAGCATTTAAATGAATGAAATGGACCACATCGAAGTCAATTTCAAGTTTGCTGCCTTGGACGATCGAGTTTGTAAGGATTACAATATCTTCTTATATATATTATTAAAACATTTTTTTCAAGAACAAAAGTTTAGTACTCCCACAAATTATCAAATCTTTATCTTTATACTTAATAGACAACTGAATGTGGTGTCACGTGACATAATTCTATGATCTAACATTGTTTTCCCTCTTTTCATAATTAACCTAGCCTAGTCCACGACTCGTGACCTGCTTCTTTTGAAATTTCAAATCGCTTCCTTATTTTCCTCATCAACAAGGGCGGATCTTAGAAGGCTTGTGCCAGGGCCACGACCCTGGCACTAGGGCTAGCAAATCGTGTCTTATCAGGTTTAGCAGGTCTCTAACGATGCTTGTAACACAAGTAATAATATGAATACAACTCGTTTAACTACTTTATATCTCATGTTTATAACACAGTTTTAAAGTTTTATGTACTAAGAAGAAGAAATGATGGATCCTAACCTCATAATTATATTTATTTTTAAAAAGTAAACAAATCACGTTGTGTACTTATTCAGTAAATAGATCTAATCGTGTCTTATACAGATATCTATTGCCAGCCCTACCTGGCACGTTTTTCGACCAGAAGTGCTAATTTTCGCGATTCGATCGAAATTTTTTATACCTACTATGTTCGGCACGGGCATGTTTTTAGAGCCCGTGGCTTTCGGCCCTGTGACGTTCAACGGGCAAGATCCGCCACTGCTCATCAAATCATCATTTCTTTATTTTCCTCTAAGAATCATTAATATTTCATTTATTCAACCCATATAGTGTACAAATTTCTAACCTAGCTAGCTAAATATACAACCGAATATATTTTTGCTATGTGTGGGCATCTACTTTACCCGATTTAGATCATTAGCCTATGTAATTTATAAGTTAAAATTTAGTAGGAACTTCCGTTAATAGGTCTTCAGTGTAACTGACCTAACTAATATGTTTTGTTAACTTAATCAGTTAGTTGTAAGATAAATACAAATCCATACACACATGTCGTCGCGAGTTTTTTTTTTTTTTTTTTTTTTGAACGGCAAATTTGGATCACTGACGGACCACTGGAGTATCATCGTGCCACCAGCGGAACCACCCGATCATATCCATCTCCACTAGACAATAATGCCTATACACCAATTCAGGAGGAAACCTAATAAATCTGGGAAAAACCCCCCATTGTGGGAATCGAACTCATGACCTAATGGTCATAAGCCTTATCCCACCACCAAGATACCACTAGGCTATAATGCCATGGGTCGTCGCGAGTGTTTTTAAATCCATTTCTTAAATTTTATAATTGACGGTTTTATTTATAACTAGATTTGTTGACGTCGCACGTTGCGGCGAAATAAAGTAATGATAATGTAAAACAAACATTATTTGAAAATGAGGCATGTTGTTTAGAAAGACAAACCATTATAATTGATTTAATTTATCATCATGACGTTTTACAACACCAAATAAATAGTCTAATTTGAATACAACTTCATTTTTAACAAAACTTGGAATGTTGAGAGTAAAAAAATTAATCCACGTACTTAACTTTTTAGAAAAAAAAATTAACGAACTTAAGTTATTAGAGAAATTTCAAATTATGTGATAAAGGAAATATGATTTAAAAAATAAAAAAAGAATTATTAAAAACAAAAAATAATTGATAAAAAATATGGTCTTAGAAAAGTAAAAAAATAATAAAAATATGTTAAAACTTAAAAGTAAATATAATAATAAACTATTATAATATTATATAATAAAATATTAAAAAACTATATATTATTATAAAAATAAAGTTACTATTTATGATCCTTCAATAACAATATATATATATATATATATATATATATATATATATATATAATATATATAATTAGTTGTTAGTTTACATGTTGTCGGACGAGAGTGTTTTTATTTCTTGCTTTAAAAAATAATTTTTTAGTGCAACCTTTTACCAACGACATGTCATCGTTGTTTTAATTTAATTTATTTAAATTTGATCAAAAATATTTTAAAGCAACCTTTTAGTGAATGAAAAACTTTTTAGCGACGAACTTGCTGGCACGAAACATTTAGTGACGGCATGTCGTTGGTAAAGGTTGAACAACGACATGTCGTTGATAAAGCCTATCGTATCAGATGACTTCTTATAGTGGCATAAACGATGCATAGACCCGTTTACAATTTTACTTATATGTAATCATTTATGTATGCATCTTTATATATTTTGTGTCTACACATAAAACATATATAATACCATATATACATTTTAATCTTAGAGATATAAAAGTATAATGTAGAAATGTTATCTTCCCTACATAACATTATTTAAATACAATCTACATAATTGTATATATTACTATTATTTCATTCAAATATTAATACATCATGTTTAAATCACACTTAAATACTTGGGTTTGGTTACTTGATAGAATACTTCACCATTTATAACCATATATGTTATTAGCAATATTTTTTTGTATGTACTTAGGTGCTGTTTGTTTTTTTCTGCGGGAAAAGGTCTGCAGTCTGCGGATCACATCTGCAGGAGAAAAGGTGGACCAAATGTCTGCAGTCTGCAAGGAGAAGAGGGTTTGTTTTTTTATATATAAAAACCTCTTCTCATATTTTAAAAACAAACACAACACACAGACCTCTCTCTCTCATCTCTCTCCCTGCCTCCCTCTACCACCACAACCACCGTCCACCTCCACCACCACAATCAACCACCACCACTTCAGCCACCACCCACCGGAGAAGAAGGGGAGCCGGCAACCGAAGGGGAGCCGGAGAAGAAGGGGAGCCGGCTCTCTGTCTCTATGGTTTGGTAGCAGCACCACCACCGATCTCCGATCTGGTAGCACCACCACCACCGATCTCTCTCTCTCTCTCTCTACGGTATCTCTCTCACTCTCTCTCTACGGTTTGGGGTTTTGGTTCGAATTGGGGTTCACGATCTCCGATTTGGGGTTTTGGTTCGATTTGGGGTTTTTGGGCAGGGATGTGGTGGTGGAGGTTTGGGCAGGGATGTGGTGGTGGAGGTGGTGGCAGGGATGTGGTGGTGGAGGTGGTGGAAGAAGAGGTCTGCCAAGAAGAGGTTCCAAGAAGACATGGAATCATGTCTGTGTGGTGAAGAGGTCTCGCAGACCTTTTTTAATGAAAGGTCTGCGAGAAAACAAACAAGCTGCGGACTCCAAACCTCTGCGCGCGTCTGCGCGGCGCAGACATAAGTGGCAAGAAGTACTTCTGGCCAAAAAAACAAACACCACCTTAGTGTCTTGTACATGTAGATTCAACACAAATAGATAGAGGATCATGACCTTTTAGGAGGGAAAATAAATCAAAACAAGTCATGCAACTATTAGTTTTTTCTTTTATCTTTAATCTTAGGAGGGGCTTTCTATGTTACAAAAGAAAAAAAATATTAAACAAAAGGGTCCTAATAAATCCACATAGTATCATCTTATTCTAACATTGCAAGTGATATGACCCTAACACTACAGCTTGACAGGGTTGGGAGGGACACAGCCCAATCGATGGGTTTGGCTCGCGAGGTCGAGGGAGGGCAGCTGGTTTGGGCGTATGGTGTGGGTGAGGGACCCCGTGGAGAGGGAGGTGATGGGGAGGGAGGCGAGGGCTAGGGCGAGGGAGAGGGAAGCGGGGTACGTGAGGGGGTCGTTCATACTGTCGATCGATCACAGGTAGCTGCGGAGGATTTACGGGGTGATCGCCCGTACGTTCGACGGAGCGTGAGGCAGCGTGTGATGCCTCCACCGGGGGTGGAGGTGTAACACCCCGTGTTTTCGAAGGTCAAAGTCAAAGTCAAGGTCAAAGTCAACGACCGATTTCGCGCAACTTGACTTGTAATAGATTTCTTTGGATATTTATTTTAGTTGTATTATGTGGAGTAAGTGTTAATAATTACAATAATCGACGAATGTTACTCGCAATCTACTCGACTTACGACTGTGAACTATAGGAAGTAACAATGCGATAAAGCTAAACGATAATCAAACTATGCTAATCGAATCGACTTCACAATCGCAACTCGAACTACGTATTTTAATTATTGGTTATACGTGTGTGTGTGCCTTATGTGTTACTTGTGCATGTTCATTTATGTTATGTGTGGAATCGCAATCGAACTCGAAACGCAATCGAACTCAATCGAAATCGAACTATGATAGATATAGTAGTTGGGATTAAAAGTAATTTGACTAGGACAATCTATCACATCGAATCGCTCGCAACCGAAATCGAAACAGCAAAAATCGTAGCGCCAAACACCCGAACCAAGTGCCATCCGACCGGGCTGTCACTTGATTGTGGTGTCAGGTCGTCATCTGACCGAGATGACATCCGACCGGACAGTCATCCGGGCGGGATGCCATCCGACCGACCCACACTTTCCTCTTTTGGGATCCTATAAATACCCCTGTCATTGTCATCATTTCCACTTTTGGAAATCCTCTGTCCGAACCGTTCGTGCTCCCCACCTTTTCGTCGATTTCTCTCAATCCATGTAAGATCTCGCCCTAAATCTTGTACTTTCTTGATCTACACGCACTCCTACACCTTTCTATCTTTTGAATCTTAACTTTTAACCATGAAATCACTAGTTTTGAGGTGTTCTAGGATGATGTCATCATGAGTTCTTGAAGAACTTCTTGTTTTGGCCTCAATCCACCAAGAACAGCTTAGATCTGATAGATTTCCACACAAATACACAAAGATATCACGTAGATCTAAGCTTAAATATAGTGAAAAAGGATTGAAAGATGGTTTCTAACTTTCTTTCAACTCTTTTACACTCAAAACCGATAGAATCCGACCCTGATCTAGTCCTCTACTCATTATTAGTGTTGTGCTAGCTCAAGATCCGGATTCTACCCACGAGACCACCGATTTCGGGTTAAACGAGAATAACCGTCTTGAACCGGTTAACTGGCTGAACTAGGGTGATTCCTGGTCGATCAGGTTACTTGGACCAAGATGAGATTCTGTTGGTTAACACGTTGTCAAAACGTCTCGATAAAATGACAAACGACCAAAACGACCAAGTGTAAGACGAACGGAACAATCAGAACGGAATGCTGTCCGATCGGACTGCTGTCCGAGCGGATAAGCCACCCGAACGGATTGCTGTCCGAACGAATAACACCTTGGGTCCCACACCTAATCAATTCTATCTGAAGTTTGGGTATCAAACGAATTGCCATCCGATCGGACTACCATCCGACCGGATTACTCTTCGGATCATGAGATACTAGGACTTTAAAGACTTAAACAATTTTCAACATGTTCATTAACAGGGTTGCCACCCGGTCGTATGGACATCCGACCGAGTGACTCTTCTGTTATGAATTTTTTTTCCACTAAGTAACCTCATCACTAGAGTCGCCGTCCGACCGGACTACCGTCCGACCGGATGATCATCCGAACGGATTGTCATCCGTACGATTGGCCGTCCGATTGACCGACTTGAAAGATAGAGATACTTCAATATTTTCAAAATGCTACAACGAAAACTTCAAAGGACAAGCCATCATACATAAACACATCCTCATCATAGGAAGAAACAATCCACTCGAATAGTCATCCGACTGGACTACCGTCCGACCGGATGACCATCCGAACGGATTGTCATCCGCATAAACAAGCCATCCGATCGGATTACCATCCGACCGAACTGCTATCCGACCTGTTCACACTTGATATCATTTTACGAGTCACTGATCGTTATGCTATCAAACTATTCAGGCTAACCCTACTCGCTAAGCGCTCCCTTCAATCCATCAACCGCTGTGAGTATACTCGATCCCTTTTTGCTTTAAGCACTTTTGGGTGTTACATACGTTACAACTATTCAAATCACCTCAAACACACTACTCAGTACTATTTGAATGCTAACCGTTAATGCATGTTATACGTGGCTTATGAACGCTTGTTTGTTATGTTTACACATGGAATGTTGTCTACCTGCCTTAGCAACGATAGTACTATAGTTTGGACTCAGCACCCGTTCACACGGGGGTTGTTAAGGACAATTACTTGCATGGATTACGGTGGTAATCATGTATTGCGAACTGCCTCGGGCAGTCAACCCGCAGTCATTGGTATCGATGGATCTATGTCGATAACTAACGTGCTTCATTTCTCTATGTGTACGTGCTGGTTATGCGTAAACGAATTCGAACTCTATATGCTATTATCAAACTTGTATGCTCACCTTTACATTATATGTATTGACTTTATTTTAACGTATGTGACAGGTGCTTAGGATGCACACCTGATAGGAAGTCGAAGCTAGAATAAAGCTTTAGAGCCCAACAAATAGTTGTCTGTAGCAAATGAATCAAGGGTCTCTAGAAGCAGATAAACAATTGCTCTATTTGAAAATCTGAGTTGTCGGAACATAATTATTTGCCTAGATTTTATCTGTAATAATTTATTTACTGTTTGAGGCATGGTATGGGACATGTTATTTTAAAATGGAATAGTAATGATAATTGTTATGGAAACTTCTGGACAATCTGTTTAGCTCAGTGCCACGCCCCGATGATTCCGTCATCGGTTGGGGTGTGACAGATTGGTATCAGAGCCATAACTATAGGGAATTAGGCAAGAGTCGACCTAGTCCGGGTCGATATCTTAGATACCTAGTCTATAGTTAGGAACCAACAGACCGACTTGTGCATATCCAATAGGGACTATGTGTGAGCTTATTCCTCGCTATTCTCGCTACACTATCACTGCACTCGAAATTTTCAACCATAAATAAGCAATTAAGTCGAGATTAGGTGTGAAAACCGCAAACTCTCGACTAAAGTTGCTTAATCGACTCGCATTTTATCTATACACGAGGAGAATTATGCCAAATCAGGAGTGAAATCCGTATTTTGATGAATAATCTCCTCTATTTTATCAAAACAGGAGCAAAGTTGTTAAGCCAGGGGTGAAACCCTAACCTTGACGACTTGTTCCGCTCATTTTACAAACTCTCACCAAAGTCTCGACGGACTCCAGCGACCTGAAGTCACAACATGACTAACGGGATGTGTGCCAAACGCCCAAGAATCGAGGCCAAGGCATAGTCCTGAAGGTTAAATGTGCACAACGGATCCTTGCGAATAGTCGAATCACTTTGGGTAGTCGAAGTCTACTAGCCGCAGACAATCTATTTCTCGATTTCTATGTGTTTCGATTTTGAGCTTACAACCGCCAGCTCAGATGTTTCGTTGATTTTATGTGTTTATATATGTGTTTATCTGTTTAAATTTTGGAGATTTACCCGATTTTTGCTTTCACTTCGATCAACACATACGACCCGCACCGTATTTCAAACGTTAACAAATCGTTGAATTGTGGCCGACCTTATGCTAGGATATACACTTACACTACGCTAATCGATATACTAGACGTGACCGTTATATTAGAACAAATCGCAGACTTTAAATGATAGGTTTCTGTATTCTGACCGCCTCTGTGATTACATGCGTATGTGGTTATGTGTTTCTGTGCTCTACGTGCTTATGTGTTTATATGATTATGTGGTTCTGTGTTCTACATGGTTATGTGTCTATGTGTTTACATGATTATGCGTGTTCCTGAGCTTTAGTAAGTAGTAGACGTGTGAGGTGAGATTCGAATATAATGTGTTGAGTCCTGTGACGATGTCTGTTGCAGACAATGTCATCTGGATCCCGTCATCCCTTACTTTCTCATCAAGAAAAGAGAGACAAACGCCTTGCTGCCATCATCGCTAAAAGTGTAGCAAAGGCTGTGAGTGAGGTCTACGAGAACGTCAGCAAGTCATCAGAGGAGTCGAGAACCGAAGCTCCTAAAGCTACCACCAAAGCCTTCAATTTCAAGCAATTCAAGTCGTGTGGGCCAAAAGAATTCACTGGCGAGGGAGGCCCCACAGCGTTGTTCCAATGGTTTGACTGCATTGAGGTCACTCTACGACAAAGCGGTTGCCCTGATGACCTCCGTACTCTGAGCGCTACCGGCGTCTTTCAGTCCCGTGCTCTAGACTGGTGGACGGCCGAGAGGAACAAGCGAGGGAATGATGCAGCTTACGGTCTGTCATGGGACGAACTCAAGGAAGTCATGCTGGAAGAATTATGTCCTCCTCATGAACGTCAGAAGCTAGAGGATGAATTTTGGCATATACAGCAAAATGATGGTGAAAATGCTGCACTCACTACTCGCTTCAAACAGCTCAGCATCATTTGTCCTGATCAGGTCAAGACTCCAGATATGGCAATCAAGAAGTATATCCGAGCCCTGCCTGACTGTGTTGCCGATTTCGTGCAAGCGGCTAAGACTACGACGATCGAAGAGACTTATCTACTGGCCGCTGAAATCAACGACAAACGGGTCAAGGCTGGTGTCTGGGATAAAACTTCAAAGCACCTGCATCAAGCTACCACCGCCGCACCAACTGCTGAAACCACCACCTCATCGAGCAACAAGAGGAAGAACAAGAGAAAGAGCAGCTCCAGCAACAAGAATTGTGCAATCACTGCTGCACCGATACAAGCTGTACCAGCCCAGCAGCGTCAAGTAG
The DNA here is from genome assembly GCA_030545235.1 of Helianthus tuberosus. NCBI lineage: Eukaryota > Viridiplantae > Streptophyta > Magnoliopsida > Asterales > Asteraceae > Helianthus > Helianthus tuberosus. The sequence continues at coordinate 37,401,936 of CM060382.1, read as the reverse complement.
CGGCGCCTGTGGCAAATGCACCGCCTGCTAAGCGTGCATACACTGGGCCACACCCGCTCTGCCCTACTTGTACCTACCACCACCCGACTACTATTGCTTGCCGTTTTTGTGCTCATTGCAATATGTACGGCCATTTCACTACCAGCTGTCGTGCTCGACAAGCTCCTGCTCATCAAGCTCTACTCACCACCCCTCAGGGTCAACAAGCTCCTTCGGCACCCGCGGTCAACGCCAGAGCCTGCTTCGCATGTGGTGATCCTAACCATTTCGCCAACATGTGCCCAAACCGGGTTGTGAAACAAGAGCCCCAGCAGCAACAGCCTCAGCAACAGCAACAGCAACAGCAACAGCAACAACAAGCAGCATGCGCACGAACTTTCAACATCAACGTGCGTCAAGCCCAAGCCGACAACAACGTGGTCAATGGTACGTTCCTTGTGAATGGTATTTATGCTTCGCGTTTATTTGATACTGGAGCCGATAATTGCTTTGTGTTGTTCGAATTCGAGAAGCTCCTTAGTCGTAAACGCTCCTGACTCTCCTCGACGTTTGATGTTGAAGTCGCTACCGGAAGAACCGTCGCTGTTAATTCTGTTCTTCGTGATTGTACTCTTGAGCTCAACAATCACATTTTCCCAATCGACCTTATTCCGATGCAACTCGGAAGTTTTGATGTCATAGTAGGCATGGACTTTCTTCACGAAAACCATGCTGAAGTTGTGTGCTTCGACAAGATGATTCGATTCTCGCTCGCGAATGGTGATTTATTGTGTGTTTACGGTGAAACCGCTTCGAATGGTCTCAAGCTTATGTCATGCGTCCAAGCTAGCAAGTATCTCCGCAAGGAATACAGAGCTTTCTTGGCTAACATCGTAGTAGCGGAGAAGGAAAAGAAAGAGAAGAAGGAAGTGAAAGACGTTCCTGTTGTTCGAGAATTTCCTAACGTTTTTCCAGAGGATCTTCCCGGTCTACCACCAAGTCGTGACATCGACTTTCGTATCGACCTCATTCCTGGAGCCAACCCTATTGCCAAAGCTCCCTACCGACTCACACCGTCCGAAATGCGCGAACTCTCAAACCAACTCCAGGAACTACTTGAGAAAGGCTTCATTCGCCCGAGCACCTCTCCTTGGGGGCGCGCCAGTCCTTTTCGTCAAAAAGAAGGATGGGTCGTTCAGGATGTGTATCAACTATCGGGAATTGAATAAGCTAACTATCAAAAACCGATATCCCCTACCTCGCATCGATGATTTGTTTAATCAATTACAAGGTGCTACGTGTTTCTCGAAGATCGATCTACGCTCAGGCTATCACCAACTACGCATTCAAGAGGAGGATAGACCCAAAACCGCGTTTCGCACTCGTTACGGCCACTACGAATTCATTGTTATGCCCTTTGGTTTAACCAACGCACCCGCAGTTTTCATGGATCTGATGAATCGCGTGTGCAAACCATATCTCGACCGTTTCGTCATCGTATTCATCGACGATGTCTTGATCTATTCCAAATCGAAAGCCGAACACGCGCAACATCTATGTTTGGTTCTCGAGCTACTCCAGGGGAACGAACTCTATTCCAAGTTCTCCAAGTGTGAATTCTGGTTGGAGGAAGTTCAGTTTCTGGGTCACATTGTTAATAGTCAAGGTATTCACGTCGATCATGCGAAGATTGAAGCTGTTAAGAGTTGGATTACGCCTAAGAACCCGTCCGAAGTTCGTTCTTTTCTCGGACTAGCGGGCTACTATTGACGATTCATCGAAGGATTCTCAAAGATCGCTGTACCACTTACCGCTCTCACGCATAAAGACAAGCCTTTTGTTTGGGGATCTGAACAAGAGTTTGTCTTTCGAACCCTCAAGCATAAGCTTTGCAATGCTCCTGTTCTCACGTTGCCCGTCGGAAACGACGATTTCATTGTCTACTGTGATGCTTCCAACCTTGGTCTTGGTTGTGTTCTCATGCAACATGATAAGGTTATAGCCTACGCATCTCGTCAGCTCAAAATCCACGAGAAGAACTATACAACTCATGATCTCGAGCTAGGCGCAATTGTTTTTGCGTTAAAGATTTGGCGACACTACCTGTATGGTACCAAGTGTACGATCTTCACCGATCATAGGAGCCTACAACATATCTTTAATCAGAAGGAACTTAATATGCGTCAACGCCGATGGGTAGAACTTCTCAACGATTACGACTGTGAGATTCGTTATCACCCAGGCAAAGCAAATGTTGTTGCCGACGCACTCAACAGACGGAGTTATCTGCTTAGCACTCATAATGATCAAGCCCAACACGATCTCGAAACCCTCATTCGCGAAGCTCAGCATGCATGTTTTAATGAACGCACACTGAAGAAGGAAAGAATCTACCACGATGGAGCCCAGCTTATGAGCAAATCGAATGGGATATTCCACTTTCTGGACCGAATTTGGATTCCCAAACGAACCAATTTACGACAAATCTTGATGGACGAAGCCGACAAATCCCGGTATTATATTCATCCCGGTGCCGACAAAATGTACCAGGATCTTCGCTACAAGTACTGGTGGCCCGACATGAAAAGGGATATTGCCCTCTACGTTGGAAAATGCCTGACATGTGCAAGAGTCAAGGCTGAACATCAAAGACCCTCTGGTTTGCTCGAACAACCACCAATCCCTATGTGGAAGTGGGAGAGTATAGCTATGGACTTCATAACAAAGCTACCGCACATGTCATCAGGTCACGACAGCATTTGGGTTGTGGTTGACCGTTTGACTAAATCTGCTCACTTTTTGCCAATACGGGAAGACTACAAGGTAGAACGATTAGCCCGAATCTACACCGACGAGATCATTTGTAATCATGGTATGCCTCGCGACATCATCTCTGATCGTGATGCTCGGTTTACCTCGCGACTGTGGGAAACGTTTCAAACGGCACTCGGTACATCGCTTAATATAAGTACCGCTTTCCACCCTCAAACCGACGGTCAGACTGAAAGAACGATTCGTACTCTTGAAGACATGCTCCGTTCGTGTGTCATAGACTTCGGTGGTAATTGGGATAAATACCTGCTGTTAGTCGAATTCTCGTATAACAACAGTTATCATTCCAGCATTCAAATGGCACCATTAGAGGCTTTATACGGAAGAAGATGTCGATCGCCTATTGTGTGGCACGAGATCAGTCATTCGCAATTAACCGGTCGCGAGCTACTGCAAGAAACGACAGACAAAATTTTCCAAATTCGAGACAATCTAACGAAAGCTCGGAATCGACAGAAAAGTTATGCCGATAGATGACGCAAGCCCCTTGAATTTGATGTTGGCGACTACGTACTCCTAAAGGTATCACCTTGGAAGGGTGTGGTCTGATTCGGCAAGAAAGGAAAGCTCGCGCCTCGATATGTTGGACCTTTTAAGATTCTGGAAAGGATCAGAAAAGTCGCCTACAGACTCGAACTACTGGAAGAACTTAGTAACGTCCACCCGACTTTCCACGTTTCGAACCTCCGAAAGTGCCTGGCTGAGCATGATCTAATTGTACCTCTCGATGACCTTCAAGTAAACGAAACACTACACTTCGTGGAAAAGCCTGTCGAAATCATGGACCGCCAAACCAAGCAGCTCAGACGCTCGCGCATTCCTATTGTGAAAGTCCGATGGGAAGGCAAGCGAGGTGTAGAGTTCACTTGGGAACTCGAAAGCGACATGAAGGCGAAGTACTCGCAGTTATTTAAAGAGAAGGTCTAGAGAGAGAAAAATGATTCACGGTGGTATACAACTTTCAGCCTAATTTCGGGACGAAATTCCCTAAACAAGGGGAGGCTGTAACACCCAGTGTTTTCGAAGGTCAAAGTCAAAGTCAAAGTCAAAGTCAAGGTCAAAGTCAACGACCGATTTCGCGCAACTTGACTTGTAATAGATTTCTTTGGATATTTATTTTAGTTCTATTATGTGGAGTAAGTGTTAATAATTACAATAATCGACGTATGTTACTCGCAATCTACTCGACTTACGACTGTGAACTATAGGAAGTAACAATGCGATAAAGCTAAACGATAATCAAACTATGCTAATCGAATCGACTTCACAATCGCAACTCAAACTACGTATTTTAATTATTGGTTATACGTGTGTGTGTGCCTTATGTGTTACTTGTGCATGTTCATTTATGTTATGTGTGGAATCGCAATAAACTCGAAACGCAATCGAACTCAATCGAAATCGAACTGTGATAGATATAGTAGTTGGGATTAAAAGTAATTTGACTAGGACAATCTATCACATCGAATTGCTCGCAACCGAAATCGAAACAGCAAAAATCGTCGCGCCAAACACCCGAACCAAGTGCCATCCGGCCGGATTACCATCCGACCGGGCTGCCACTTGATTGTGGTATCAGGTCGTCATCCGACCGAGATGACATCCGACCGGACAGTCATCCGGGCGGGATGCCATCCGACCGACCCACACTTTCCTCTTTTGGAATCCTATAAATACCCCTGTCATTGTCATCATTTCCACTTTTGGAAATCCTCTGTCCGAACCGTTCGTGCTCCCCACCTTTTCGTCGATTTCTCTCAATCCATGTAAGATCTTGCCCTAGATCTTGTACTTTCTTGATCTACACGCACTCCTACACCTTTCTATCTTTTGAATCTTAACTTTTAACCGTGAAATCACTAGATTTGAGGTGTTCTATGATGATGTCATCATGAGTTCTTGAAGAACTTCTTGTTTTGGCCTCAATCCACCAAGAACAACTTAGATCTGATAGATTTCCACACAAATACACAAAGATATCGCGTAGATCTAAGCTTAAATATAGTGAAAAAAGATTGAAAGATGGTTTCTAACTTTCTTTCAACTCTTTTACACTCAAAACCGATAGAATCCGACCCTGATCTAGTCCTCTACTCCTTATTAGTGTTGTGCTAGCTCAAGATCCGGATTCTACCCACGAGACCACCGATTTCGGGTTAAACGAGAATAACCGTCTTGAACCGGTTAACTGGCCGAACTAGGGTGATTCCTGGTCGATCAGGTTACTTGGACCAAGATGGGATTCTGTTGGTTAACACGTTGTCAAAACGTCTCGATAAAACGACAAACGACCAAAACGACCAAGTGTAAGACGAACGGAACAATCGGAACGGAATGTTGTCCGACCGGACTGCTGTCCGAGCGGATAAGCCACCCGAACAGATTGCTGTCCGAACGGATAACACCTTGGGTCCCACACCTAATCAATTCTATCTGAAGTTTGGGTATCGAACGAATTGCCATCCGATCGGACTACCATCCGACCGGATTACTCTTCGGATCATGAGATACTAGGACTTTAAAGAGTTAAATAATTTTCAACATGTTCATTAACAGGGTTGCCACCCGGTCGTATGGACATCCGACCGAGTGACTCTTCTGTTATGAATTTGTTTCCACTAAGTAACCTCATCACTAGAGTCGCCGTCCGACCGGATGATCATCCGAACGGATTGTCATCCGCACGATTGGCCGTCCGATCGACCGACTTGAAAGATAGAGATACTTCAATATTTTCAAAATGCTACAACGAAAAATTCAAAGGACAAGCCATCATACACAAACACATCCTCATCATAGGAAGAAACAATCCACTCGTATAGTCATCCGACTGGACTACCGTCCGACCGGATGACCATCCGAACGGATTGTCATCCGCATAAACAAGCCATCCGATCGGATTACCATCCGACCGAACTGCTATCCGACTTGTTCACCCTTGATATCATTTTACGAGTCACTGATCGTTATGCTATCAAACTATTCAGGCAAACCGTACTCGCTAAGCACTCCCTTCAATCCATCAACCACTGTGAGTATACTCGATCTCTTTTTGCTTTAAGCACTTTTGGGTGTTACATACGTTACAACTATTCAAATCACCTCAAACACACTACTCAATACTATTTGAACGCTAACCGTTAATGCATGTTATATGTGGCTTATGAACGCTTGTTTGTTATGTTTACACATGGAATGCTGTCTACCTGCCTTAGCAACGATAGTACTATAGTTTGGACTCAGCACCCGTTCACACGGGGGTTGTTAAGGACAATTACTTGCATGGATTACGGTGGTAATCATGTATTGCGAACTGCCTCGGGCAGTCAACCAGCAGTCATTGGTATCGATGGATCTATGTCGATAACTAACGTGCTTCATTTCTCTATGTGTACGTGCTGGTTATGCGTAAACGAATTCGAACTCTATATGCTATTATCAAACTTGTATGCTCACCTTTACATTATATGTATTGACTTTATTTTAACGTATGTGACAGGTGCTTAGGATGCACACCTGATAGGAAGTCGAAGCTAGAATAAAGCTTTAGAGCCCAACAAATAGTTGTCTGTAGCAAATGAATCAAGGGTCTCTAGAAGCAGATAAACAATTGCTCTATTTGAAAATCTGAATTGTCGGAACAGAATTATTTGCCTAGATTTTATCTGTAATAATTTGTTTACTGTTTGAGGCATGGTATGGGACATGTTATTTTAAATTGAATAGTAATGATAATTGTTATGAAAACTTCTGGACAATCTGTTTCGCTCAGTGTCATGCCCCGATGATTCCGCCATCGGTTGGGGTGTGACAGGAGGAGAGACTCGTTCAGGTCGAGTCGGATGTAGCTGCAGTCAGATGGGATTTAGCTGCAGTGAGAGAGGGTGTACAGTGGATGGTCGAGGCGATTGTGGCTATGCATTCTGGCGCGCCCCTCCCTCCACGAGCTGGCGCTGTACCACCACCGCCACCGCCGTAGCTGCTTATTGTAATTTTTTTTGTTATTTTACGTTTGAAACTTTGTAAAAGTTTATTTTTTTTTGTTTTAGTTGTAAAACATTCTAAATATTAATCTTATGTTTAGATGTTAAGTTGTTTGTTTAATAATTGTTGTCGTAGTTTATCATAATCATATCACATATTTATCGTTTTACAAAGTGGAAACTTACTAAACATTATAAATACGTTTAACTACAAACTCGAAACATAATCCGATATATACAATACTATTTTAAAATTTACAAAACTTATTAAACGGTTTCCCGATTGCAACAAAAAATTAACTTTTCTATACATACATATTTATCGTTTTATAAAGTGGAAACTTATTAAAAATAATAAATACGTTACTACAAACTCGTAACATAATCCGATATATACAACACTATTTTAAAATTTACAAAACTTATTAAACGGTTTCTCGATTGCAACAAAAAATAACTTTTCTATACATATTTATCGTTTTACAAAGAGGAAACTTATTAAACATAATAAATACGTTTAACTACAAACTCGTAACATAATCCGATATATACAACACTATTTTAAATTACAAAATTTATTAAACGGTTTCCCGATTGCAACAAAAAAGTTTACTTTTATATACGTGCTATACGGGCCGTATAACATTATACGGCCCGTATACAGTTTTCAAAACTAAAAACCCTTGGCAAACATTCGAAACAAAATTATGCAAATATGTATACGGCCAGTATATAACTATACGTCCCGTATACATATAAAACAAAAAAAACATTCCACCGCATTAAATTCTGCGCATAAATATTCTATACGGCCCGTATCAGTTTATACGGCCCGTATAGATATAGGGATGTGAAAATAAGATTACAGGGGTGTAGAAATAGAACAACCCTAAACAAAAGGATGTCACCCGTTTCACTTTTTGATCTACAAAAGAATATTTTATTCTAGTTTTGCCACAAGAATGCAAACTTTTATTGCAGCATGTTAAGAACTGCCAATTAAAACAAGAAAACTGGAACTTCATTGCCTTTAGACCCTCACTTTTTGAAAAGGACAAACTGAAATATGGTTTTATATGCTTGTTGCAAAATAACTTCAAAGTTTTAAAATCTATGGTACAAGAATGTACGTAGAGAACTAAGGTTGTACTTGTATAAGACTAATTTCGACGTTGAACGAAAACGTATATCTTAAGATTCAGATTAGGTGAGAGCTTCTTAGAACCATCCTCCTCCTCCTCTTTCTTTTTATAAATGTAAGTTAGAAGTTATATATTCCAAACTTGTTGTCAAGAAAAATTCAAACTCTCCCTACCAAACCTTATCACTGAATTCCTATTAACACTAACACCTCCCCTTTATTTTCACCTCTTTTGATCAAAATGATGGTACAGGTAGTTTAATTAGTTGTACCTTTAGATAACTATCTTATAAAAAAGGTAGTAGATATGGAAGGAGAAGTGAAAAAGGATGCAGAAACACTTCCTCCAGGGTTTCGATTTCATCCAACAGACGAAGAACTCATCTCTTCTTATCTTATAAACAAGATACAAGATTCTAGTTTTACTGCAAGGGCAATTACTGATGTTGATCTCAACAAATGTGAGCCTTGGGATCTTCCTGGTACGTGCTTATAGCTTTCCTCTCTTTAACAACTAGCACCAAATCTATTGCTCTAATTCTACTAGTGTTACATGCAAGACCAATATATTAATAGCTAAAAGGGCATACTCGAATATATACATAATTATATCACCTTACTTTTCCCTTTAAAATTTCCTTTTAGAAAAATAAAATCTAGGGTTTTGTTTTCTTGAAGTTTATTTTATCTGTGTGATTATATAGCAAGTAAAGTGGATTCAGGACTTCATTTTTTAGCAAGAGCTGTTTTCATTTCATAGATTATGTAGATAATTTCTTAATCATCACTATTATTACTACCCATTAATTTCAAAAAAAAAAATGGCAAAAAGGGAATTATATTTCAACCAAGGGTTCACTTCTCAGATTTGGGTCCATAATCAGCATAATCATTAATTTGATAAGGTAAATAAGATAAACTTTGTTTGCAATAAAAAAACCACTAAGAAGAAGAATTTCTTTTTAATTATTATCGATGGAACTTATTATTAATATTAATTTTTTTTTACAATATAGATTTTACTCTTCTAAATACAGTTGGATTTTAAATGATCTCATGATATGATATACGGGAATAATGATTTATATTTCCTAGAAAAAGATCACAGTTTGTTGCATATTAAAATAATCAGAATTGGTAGGAAAATAAAAATCTCAAAGAAGATTTACATGCAGGAGGTAATATTTTGTGCAAGTCAATTCTTGTAGTAATATATGTTAACCACACCTTCGTTTTTTCTCAACAAACTAATAGAAAATCACCCGTTGAGTAAATATGCATGATAATCCATTCGCACACTCAAACAACACATTAATTTTGTTTACTTATGAAAGACTAGAGCTTTATGTGACATGCATATCTCATCATTCTAAGTATTTCAAGATCTGAAATACCACAAACATAAATAATGAAGGGGTAGTATATACTATAGTTAATGTTGTGGGAACAATTTAAATTTGAAACAGGAAAGGCAAAAATGGGAGAGAAAGAATGGTATTTCTTCAGCCTAAGAGATAGGAAATACCCAACAGGAGTGAGAACAAACAGAGCCACCACTACTGGATACTGGAAGACCACTGGAAAGGATAAAGAGATCTTCAATGGTGCAACCTCAGAGATTGTTGGTATGAAGAAAACTTTGGTGTTTTATAGAGGGAGAGCCCCCCGTGGCGAGAAAACCAACTGGGTTATGCATGAGTATCGCGTTCACGCCAAATCTGTGTTTCGGTCTTCCAAGGTACCTATCTAAGGTTGCACTTATTTGTTAGTCCATGAGCATTTAAAAGTTGTTTCAAAATAATCACTTAGAAAAGTGACAGTTTTCAGACAAGTATTTTGAAAATCGTCGGAAAATGGGTTTTCTAAGTCAGTATACTATATATTATTATATGTATTATTATTATTTATTTATTTATTATGTTGTTATTAGTATACTTATTATTGTATTATTATTATTATTATATACAAATATGTGTGTATATTTATTATTATTATTTATATATACCATTTATTATTACTATTATTAGTATTTTATAATAATATTAAGATAATAATTAAATACATAATAATACTAATAAAATAATATTACTGATATTTGTAATAACAATAATAAAAATTACTACCTCCGTCCCATTAAATGTGTCTTATTTTGAATTTTCAAAGTCTTTATTTATAAACTTTGACTTTAATTATATATTTTTTGTGTTATATAAAACTTGATGAAAATCAACCCGATAAAAATACTTGTAAAACACACTCAAATCATATAACTTTCATCAAGTATTATCTAACACAAACAAAATTATTTAAGGTCAAAATTTACAAATAAAAACTTTGAAAATTCAAAATAGAACACTTTTAATGGAACGGAGGGAGTAGTACATAAAAAGATTGACAATAAAAGGTTGTTGGAATTTTCTTGGAGTTTTCAAACAATTTTCCAACAAAAAAAGAGTAATAGTTTTATAAACTATTTTGTCTTGTACGAATTTTCCGACGACTTCTTTTTTTTGCCTGTATATTGTCATAATTGTGTCGCTGGGTGGAGATATGATAGGAAGTTTATTTGGCTAAGAAGGCTAGGAAGTGATCTTACCATCCATTTAGTTAATCAAGGGCTAAGATTAAATCAGGGAAATTGAAGGGAAGAAAAGAGGCGTGTGAGTTTGTTTAGAGGTATTCTAGTCAATCCAAGTCAATAGTTTCTCTCTCCTCCAATTCCCCCCCCCCCCATTTTTTAAACGTTAATAACTCTTTCATACAACATTATTTTTTTATAAAAATTTACAAAAAAAAAAACGAGTGTTTTTTTATCTTTAAAACGAGTATACTATTGCTATATTTTCGATTTTTTTTCTAAAACCCAGTTGCGTAAAACGCAATGGAAAAAAAAACCCTAAAAAATGACATTTTTTCTAAAACGCAATGCACAAAAAACACAAAGAATTGTCTTATTTGTAAAACGCAATGGCCAGAAAACACAAAGAAATGTCTTATTTCTAAAACGCAATAGCCTAAAAACTCAAAAGAAAATGTACTTTCTAAAACGCAATGGACTAAAAACACATAAAAATGTGTTTTACCTAAAACGCAATGCACAAAAAACACAAACAAATGTCTTATTTCTAAAACGCAATGGCCAGAAAACACTTAAAATGTCTGTTTTCTAAAACGCAATGGACTGAAAACACATAAAAAAGTGTTTTACCTAAAACGCAATGCACAAAAAACACAAAGAAATATCTTATTTGTAAAACGCAATGGTCAGAAAACACTTAAAAATGTGTTTTTACCTAAAACGCAATGACTGAAAACACTTCAAGAATGTGTTTTTCTAAAACGCAATGGCCAGAAAACACATAAAAATGTTTTAGTTCTAAAACGCAGTTTCCTAAAAACACTAAAGAAAGTGTTCTCTCTAAAACACATTGAACCATGACAATAGTTTTGTCTGTGCTGTGAATTGTCTGTGCTGTGAATTGTCTGAGCTGTGAATTGTCTCAACCCCAGCTGCCCCTTGGACCCCGCCAGGGGCTGCCGCCCCTGGGACCCCACTACCAGGGGCGCTACCCCGGACCCCCGCCAAGATCGTAAAACGCAATGACTAAATCAAAAACCCAGATCGTAAAAATGAAATTAAAGAATTTCTTACATGGATCGAAGTGATTTCTTCAACAATTAACGAATTTTGAATGATTGAAACACTTATCAGCGCTCGAATCAAACGGATCGAGTGATTATCTTCAAAATCACCTGAAAAAACGAGATTTTGTATGAAATTAAACTGGGTTTTCTTCAAAAAAGCTGAAGAACACGTTGATCGGGTGTTTGAATCATTGATTGGTGACGGAAATCGCACTATAATGTAGTGATTATTGAGATACAAAGTGAAGAAATGGTTGAAGATGGTGGGTTTTGAAAATTGTGGGTTTTGAAGTTACTGGGTTTTGAAAAGGAAGAAGAAATGTTTGGATTGACTAAAATACCCTTTCTCTTTATTTTAAATGTTGCCACATGTCATAATCCTATTGCTTCCTACACTTCTTAACCAAAATAAACTTCCTATTTGATCTCTACCCTTGTGTCGCTATAATTAATTTGTTTTGTCAAAAAGTTCCACTTTTCTAGTTGTGCATAACAAATGACACTAACATACATCTCTTTGAAATCACCCGTATTCTTATAATCTTTGAAATCATACGTATTCTTATAAAAATTCAATACTTTTTCTTTTTGGCATAAAAAGGGTGTATATATGTTGATTGGGTCTCAAAGTGGATCCATACATATTACAAACTAATATATTTATGCCTTTATGCAATTCAACAAACACATAATAAATGTTTACTTCATGGTAGTTTATTCTTCTAAGACTTTATCGATTTTTTTTGGGTCGGGGTCTTAATAGGTACAGCATCTTAAGCAAATTTCTATTAGTGGCCAAGATCTTACTGGTATGTTTGTTTTATATGCAGGATGAGTGGGTTGTATGTCGGGTTTTCCAAAAGAGCGCTGGTGGCAAGAAGTATCCATCGTCCAGCCATCCGCGGGTCATGATTAATCCCTACCACCTTGAGATTGGTCCAGCTTCAGGAATTCATGTGCCTTCCCAAATCATGACATCAGATCCAAGTTATCAATTTCCATATGGGGTTGGAAGAAGTTACATGACTAATGCTGATATTCCGGAGTTTTCAAGGGTTTTTAGAGGCACCACGAATATGCCTCTCAACCAAACCCAATTAAACTATCCCAACACAGATGGATCTGAACTCTTTACTATTTCCGGGCTGAATCTAAACCTAAGAGGATCAACTTCAACACAAATGACTATGAGGCCAATATTGGCACAACCACCACCACCAGGAGCAACATCCTCACTACCACCACAACCGCAAGAAGATGTAGCTAATTCCTCGATGCTCATAAGTAGTTCTCGTGGACATGAAAATATGGAACCCATGGGTTATGATCATGGGGATATGAGTGCCAACGGAGACGGGCTCGTCAATAATAGGTTCATGAATATGGACCATGACCTTGAAAATTATTGGGCTCCCTATTGACAGTTGATAGTTAAAGTATGATACTCTCTAAAGGTCAGTTGAATGGCATGCATGAAATCATTAGATGCATGAGTTCAATTCTTCAAGGTTTACTGGCCTCCCTATTGAATAGATAGGGTAATAAGCTATTTTATGTTAGTTTGGTAGTTGGCGGTGTTTTTTTATTTTCTTATAAGTCCTGTTAGATTTCTCTATATTTAATGTCATCAATAGACCATCACATAAATAGGTTTGTGGGGAGCCACATATAGATATGTAACGATAACTGCCTCCCAAACTTTTTATCATATCCTGCAACTGTGAAATATGAATTTATGTTATATGTTTTTGGTTGTTTATGTTTTCTTTTTAAGATTGCATGACATTCTTGATTATGTTAAGCACCAACATTGCGGTATTAAAGCCAGACACAACCTTAAGCTTTACTGATCCATTTTGTTCTTTATTCACAATGACTAACAATGCTTCTAGAACTACTTAACCTCTCGTCCTGGTGTTTAAGGGAGAGGTCTATGAGTCTAAAGTATTCGAGCGAAAGCTCTCTTACTTTCGCAGGATTTGTTGGATATTTTAGTGTAATTTGAAATTGCGTGTGACATACAAATAAGAGTGCACGCTTATTTGAATGTCACCGGGACTAACGGGGGATCCAAGGGGGCAGCGCCCCCTTGGCGAGGGTTCGGGGGAGAAGCGGGTTCCAAGGGGCGGCAGCCCCTGGCGGGGTCCAAGGGACAGAGCCCCTGGCTGGGGTCGAGCTAAATATGCACTTTTGAAACATGAGGGACTAAAGGTGTTTTTGTTCAAAAATGAAACTGCAAGCAGTTGTGGAAAACTGCAAATACGTTCTCAAACGGTTTTGGAAAACCCTCGACGAATTTGCAGTTCGTCAGAATCCCTTAAAATTCTCTCAACCAAATTCTCATACAGAACTCTAGAATCAATCTGATTTTATCCGATCAAAGATTGGTAGCCACTCCAATTGTTTGATCTGAAAGTGATTACACGACTTCAGATTTATCCAAGCAATTTCGAATTTCCCCAACAGGATTTATGGGAATTTATAGAAGTAGGTTTTATTGAATTGATGGCCAAGGATGATTGAAGGAATATAATCTCCAACAAAATTCATGTCAAGAGTGATCATCATAGTTAACAAATTACTAACAATATGTATACTAAGAACTTAACATCCAATATAGGGATGATGTATAAGTTTAATTTATGTATTTGATCTGAAGGCTTCATTGAGATTGTTTTATAGTACCACCAGAAGCTAAACTAATATAGGAATGATAATATTAGTCAGTTCATGTAAAAGCATTTTTGGATTTTGGGCAAAACATTAAGCTCATTCATCTTCTAGTCATAGCTTTGTCTATTGAAGTTAATATGAAACATTGATGTGTTGTAACCGTTTTTTTTTAGATGGGATTACGAGAAAGATATTGATGATATTTATTTCAATCTACACATATATATGCATGAAAATATTCGTATGTGCATGTATGAGACAAAAATATACTAAAATAGGTCTATTATGAATACATGCATACGTCTAAGTTCTATAAGGCTAAGTGTAGTGGGTACCTCGGCAAAGCCCACCGCCAAACCCAATACTAGAAAATGATGGATAATATAAACCTTACTGCAAACAACAAATTGATGTTATGTTAAAAACAATATGATAAATAAACCGCCATTTATGCATTAATATTATATGTTAAAACAACAAGGGTATGGCAGGGGGAAGGTTTAGAATCCACTCTAGCAGATAGCTTTTTGATCGGAATCTACAAATAAAGAAACACCGCTAGCCTTAATGCGAGAGATGGTCTCCTGTGTTTGGACTCCGGCGTGAGAATCAGTAAAGAGTTCTCTAAGAGTTAAGCAAAGTGAGAGGATAGTTTTAGAAAGAGAGAGAGAGAGATATATATGATACCTTTGAAGTTGTGAGGAGACTCATATATATATATATATATATATATATATGCAGAGGTCTCTTCCAAAGGGTAACCTCCTTGATAGCTCATCTTCCAAATGGGGTAAGTCTTATCCTCTGAGATGTTGCTTGCGCAAGTAGCCTCGCCTCTTTGGTGAAAGTTTGCTTTGTGAGTCTAGATGCTGCTTTATGTGCTTTTAGACAAAGTCCTATCACTTTGACTTTGCAGCCTTGGCACTTGGTATGGGTACAGCAAATGAGTTTCTGGCTGTTAGTCATCAGTGTGACTGCTTCGCTAAGTGAGAGCTTTCGGGCACCCACGTCATCATTATCTGTATGTGTCCATATCAACGTTATTTTACTTGGTTTATTTATATAGTTATTTGTTTTCTTTGACATGCAACTGGATGTTTTCCCGGCGTGCACGGTAGCGCCAATTTTTCCAATTTTGTGGTATTGTGTTTTCTGTCAACAATAATTTAAAGATAAAAGTAGCACAACAGCTAATACTATTGTTATATACAAAATACACTTGCTTTAGGTGTGCAAGTGCTTACAAATTCAGCAGGCTCTAGTATGAAGATGTTAGTCTTGATAGAGTTTGTTTGGTTAAATTAGTTACAATTATCGACTTGTTAGATAATTGTTAGTATATGACATTTAAATATGGTAGGATAAGTATGGTTTATTTTATATAGTTTATTTATTGGGTTTGAGTCCAAATGTTTTAGGATTGATTATAAATGATTGATAGAGATTGTTTTTTTATGTATTTTTTTCTTGGTTCATTCATATTAATAAAGTGTCAATCAAGAGTTTTGGTCATATATCGTGTTTTGTTCAAGTCATTTTTATTGGTTCTGGGCCAACAATTGGTATCATAACTTGGCCAAGAAGTTGTTCTAAGGGCAGTAGGGAGGAGTCTTTAAGACGAACAACAGGAAGGTTAATCAAGATTGGGTTCATAGAAAGTCTTAGTCGAGAAGAAGAATAGCGGGGGATTTTTTTCTTTCGGAAGGTGACAACCAAAGAATTTGGGTGCAGCAAACACAAGATTAGCAAGGGCTGAAGGGGGTTTGTTTAGTAACCAAAGAAGATAGAATAGTAATGGCTCCTCGTTTTGGCGATCGATGACAACGAGTACAGATCGAACAGGGGAAATTCTTTTGTTACAATCCAATTAAGGTTACTTTTTATGTTGTTTACAAGTGGGAATATGGAACTAAACAAAGTGAAACGTTGGATACCAGTGGCACGGTGGGTGCTAATAGTGTTAAGACCAATGGGGATGCAGGTCAAAGAACGAGGGCGCATAAGATGGTTAAAGGTATTCTTGTGGCCAAGGATGGTGCAGAAGTAGCTGGAGGTGAAACTCCTAACGATTCAAAATTTCAAAATGAGAAAATAATGGTGAGTGTAGATGGTGGCTCAGTGACTCATGTCACGCCCCGACCCACAACGAATATGGTACGGGACATGATGATTGTCCATAGCTCATGACACTATCAATCGTTTCAATATTTAAAGCACAACCATTTTAATTGTCACATATCATAAAAGTATTCAAATAGCTCATACATGATTTAAAATACAAAACATAAGACAAAGTTTCTGTTTATTTTTTCTAAGGCTCATCCTACATGTCCTCTTCTCTTAATCCTCACACTTGATTACTTGCATCACGTTAGAGAAATGTATTTTTGGGTCAACAAATATGTTGGTGAGCAATTTCCTCGTTTAATAAAATAAGCTTTATATTTATTTTAGGAAAAATTCTTTTAACATGCTTTTCAAGGTTGGTATAAAGATTATCACATATCAACAACACAACCAACAAAGCCATAAATACCAAACAAGAACACAAACAAGTAACAATACGAAACAAACAAATAAATATAAGACTCAAAGACTGTAGCGTGCATTAGTCTCAAGCCCCGAAGAGCGAGTCTAATACTGGTGGCGATACTAGGCTACAACCCATGGTCATGGGGAACCTAGTCAGTCGTGTATCCACATGACAAGATAGCATGTAATAGACTGACATGACATAGCAATTAAAAACACATATAGACATCTATATATTAACACCGCATGCTAATGATAAAATAAATCAAGATTTTGTATAACATGATGCAACCCAAAATTTATAAAATTAAAAGGGGAAAATGGAAGAAATTACTCACAGTTTGTGAAAAATTGTTCCACAAAAATTAACGCACGAAAAGGAATGGATAGAATCTAAAAATAACAACCACCCTCAATATAAATCAACAACGTCTAAACAAACGAAACGATAAAATTGGGACAAGTGATTCGGGTTATTGATTTGGGAATTTTTGTATATAGAAAAATAGTGTATGTGCAATTTCCTAACCCCAAAATATTTATACAAATATAATAATTATATATATAAAAGAAATTTTGATTAGTATTCTTATTCCAAGAAGTAATAACATGAATTATATTATTACGTTTTTAAGTCTTGAACTTTAGAAATAATGAATTTGTATAAGTGCTACTAATTAAATATACCACCTCCTAATCGAAATTATATAAGTCTAAAACATGTCTAGACAAAATATATACATTAAGGTAGGATATAAATATACATTAAAGTAGGTCATATATATATATATATATATGTGCGCCCTCAGGGGTGTCTTGAAGTAGGTCATATATATATATATATATATATATATATATATATATATATATATATATGTGTGTGTGTGTGTCCTCAGGGGTGTAGCTCAGTTGGCCTAGGCGGGGGTAAGTTGCATTCATAAGCGCGAGTTCGATTCCGGGCTACTGCGTCTTGTCCCTCTGAGTTAGCTCATGCCCCCTCGCCCCTAAACCTTAGTCTCTGACGCGGGGGGGGGGGGGGGGGCCTCCACCATCACCGGGGCAATGGTGTGGGCCGGCTAACGTGTCCGGTAATACACATTTTTGCATCCATATATATATATGTATATGTGTGTGTGTGTGTGTAAATGAAGCTTTGATTATAATTTAATATTTAGATGAGTAGTAACTTAAAATTAAATATATTTTGTTAGGTCTTAAATTCCTTTATACAATTGTTTTGGTCAAAAATTACCGAAGCAATTAAGTGATCAAATTAGTTAAGTGAGGTAGTGTGCTAGAAATGAGTGTCGAAAATATGTTAATAAAATTAATTGTAAAAACAGTTTCAGGATACGGCTCATGATATAGAGCTGTATCTATGATCAAACGATGAGCGAAAAACGTAAAGGGGCGACACGAGATATACGAGGAAAGCCCTTGATCAATCTAGATCGCCGGCACAAAACCTCGGGAGCTGACAATCGCAGCTGCCTTGTTCTTCTATTACTTCAAATATCAGGATACAGTGCAGGATGTGATGTGGATCAACTAAGTGTTACAATGTGATTCAAGTACAAGTGTTTGTGTGTAGTAGTTTCCAGTAGCTTGAGAGAAAAGCGTGCGAATGAAAAAGTGTGTCCCTTAACTGATCTGATCCATCTATTTATAGTAAAAGAAATGCAACAAACTACCGTATTAAACCGGGATCCGGCGGATATTCCCCACTTGAACGTTGTAGACCTGGTCTTTTGGGTTCAACGTCTCTTAAATAACTGGTTTGCCTGAGTCTCAAGGAGAAGAAGTCCATCTGACCGTTAGTGACCTACAGCTTCTTACCTGCACGTGGATTATTTAGTTAACACCAGGATATCACACCAGGATGTTACCAATATCCTGATCCGGTATCCTGGTCACAAGTAAACAATCAAAAGCAGAATATTAGTCAGGATATATATGCTCAGAAAATGACCCATAACAATTGTCCCCAAAAATATACCTGCTGGAATTCTGAGTTCAAACAAATATATTTTTAAATTCTATCACCTGGTTCGAGGCAATTAAATCGAGATGACGGTCAAGATTACACCATACAACTTCCAACGCGCTTTTAATTCGATGGACATCTACAAAGCTCCTATATCTTCTCTCTTCTTGTTTGAAAAGCAGATATCTCCAACGGAGTCTCCAGGTAATTCCTTACTTCTTATTCATTTTCTGTCAATCTCTTTTCCTCTACTTGCAATGGCTACTAGAACTTTTTCTCAAACCGGCGAATCATCTGAGACCTTCATCCAGCAAAATCTTCTCAAAAATCCCGAGAAGGAGGTCTGTACTTTTGATAACGCGGACATTGCGGCATTGAGGGCTTCCGGTGCTTCCCCCGATGGCACGATCTTCAGACCGTTTGATCGATCAATTCGATCAGACGTTTCTTCTGCTGATTGGATCTGTTTCCCGGCATACCCTTTCTCGCTAGGTCTTCGGTACCCCTTTCCCGAATTCATGATGCAATTCTTCCGGACTACCGGTATTTCCTTTTCCCAAACCATGCCCATGGTTTGGAGGGTATTAATCGTACTCAACCAAATTAAAAACCTTCACTGTCCTGACCTTTGCATCGAAGATATGCCAATCGCTTACCGCCTCCGATCCCATGGTTCTAGTCGGTTTTTGCTTTTTTCAACTTCCAACAAACCCCTTATTCTTAAAGCCACCAAAAACGAAGACGGATGGCAACGCAAGTTCTTCTTCGTCAAACGAGACTCCATTGATGAGGGTGCTAGCCTTCCGGTGGAGTGGTTAACCACCGGTAGGATCATGAATGTCCCCATGTACCTCTTAGACTTCTATTTTTTTTTTACTAATATCTTCTTATTTGATCCTTTTGCAGTGAATTTTAAGGAAATAGCTCCCCCTACTGCGGAATCGGAAAAAAGAATCAAAGCAGTTTACCAATTACCTGCAAGTGATAGGAGTTTTACCACACATATCCCGAGTTCCAGTCAATACTCATCATCCGAAATTCCTGGTAAGGGTTACTTTTAAAATAAATAATTAGTGAAATATAATATAATGAAGCGTAATAAAGATGTAGGACTTTTCTCTTTATGCAGCGCCAGTCAAGATCCCTGAAGTTTTCGACCTTGATGAGCTGGACAGTTATTCTGATCAGGTCCAGATCAAGAAGGAACCTAGCCCCAAGGCCACAGCCTCATCCAAGCCCAGCAGCTCCAAGGCCATCATCATTCCCAAACCTTCGCCAGCTACCAAGCCCCGGAGTTCAAGTTCTCGTAAAAGGAAAGAGCCTGATTCTCCCGTTAGCTCTGATACATTCCCCTATGAGAATCACGGGTTCATTGAAGCAAGTGGATTTATGACTTCTTTTCTCAACCAGGTCAGTATCCTTGATCCATATCCTGCACCTTATATTACTTATAAGTATTTATTAAAACCAATACCTGTCCTCTTACTTTGCCGGGTCTTGAACGTCTGGTTCATCTATATCAAGAATCCTGTGGGCTCAACAAGACGCTTGAATCCAAGTTAAAGAAAGCCGAGGTTACCATCTCCGACCAGGGCATGATTGCAGCCGCCAAGTCTCGGCACTACGAGGAGAAGTTCAAGGGTATGACCCAAGAACACCAGGCCGCCCTCAACAAAGCTGCTCTCCAGGCCCAAGCCGATCTTGATGTTGCCCACGCTCAACACGAACGGGATATGGTCAGCTACCGGGAAAGCCTCAAAAGTTCCGTTGTCACTTCCCTTCTCCAGGCCAGGCTAAAGATGGCCCATGAAGCCAAAGCACTGGGCTTCGAATGCCTTTCTTGGGACATCGATGCCTGGGAAACAAAGCTAAGGAGTCTCGGCGGCACTTCTGCTAAACCTGCAACTGAAGGATCTTCAAAGGCAGTCGAAAAACCAACTGATGCTGAGAAGGATGCTGAGGTTGATCCCGAGACGGATGCTGCTGAAAATACCATGAACGAAGAAGGCGCTGCCTCCTAAAACTTATTTCCCTTAAATTTGAGAGTTATGCTTATGTTTGAACAATTTTACTTCTTGTCCTAAGAACAATTTTTATTTCTGCATTAAAACAACTTGATAGCCGAAGGTGGATGGATCCTAGGTTTTAGGATGAAGACTTCGGTCATCAACTGGTATTATAATTTCATCTTTCAATTGGCCTGCTATTGTTTTCTAATTTCTGTCATGCATTTCTTAGTGTAGATTTTGCAAAATATCCTAATCAATATATTCAGTGATATATTATGAAAACTTTTATTAAATAGAATTTCTAAAAATTCAATCAACTTTAGACAAAACTTCTAAAGAATAAAAGACAGTCCATTTTCTAAAACCTGTTTTGATGACACTTGTTTGATCAGAGTTTTATTTTCAATCAAGTATCACTTCCCAAATATTTCAATCAAATATCCCAAAACATATCCCAAAAGCACATTCTGAAGACATATCCTAAAGATATGTCGTTTTCAGGATATTTTGAGCCTTAATCAGAGTTAAATAATTCATGCAAGATTCACAAAGGAAAGATCATACCAGGAATTGAGTGTAACCCTAGCATCAAACACCAACCCCTTTTGAAACTTCTCCCACTAAGATGTCCCCAGTCCGAGACACTTAGCCCAATTTTGATCTTTTGAGCTTCACACAATTGTTTTAGAAGGAATGTCCCCTGCGCATGATGTCCTCAAACACTTAGAAAATTTTTGAACATTAGTTCCAACTGTATAGACGATTCCTGTGTTACAGGGGTAAAAACCCAAAAATATACTGGAGATAAATCCTTAGTAACCTGGGGAAAATCTCAAATTTTCATGCGCTACAGGCGGGAGTGTATAAACTCCAAGACTTAGAAAGGTGAAAACCTTTAAACCTTAGAGAGTATGAAAATACCCTTTCGTGAGAGAGGGTGATCAATCCTCATATACCTTTAGGATTCAGGATATAGCCAATAGTAACGAAATTGTCAGCCACTTTTACATGAACTGGTCCCGTCACCTTGAACTATTCCCGAATAACTTGCGCTCCAGGCGGGGTGTTTAAACCCAATTCGGAAGAAAGGTGAATACCTTTAAACCTGTGAAGGGATCAGGATCCCTTAGACGTGAGAGAGGGGGCCAATCCTCTAATCTTCCGAAGTATCCTGAATGTGTATCCTGGTGCTACATCCCGAAGCATATACAGCAAAACAATCGTAGGCTAAGGTGGTTGTCAGCCTGGCTAACACCCCTCCGATGCTTAAGTCAGTAATGGGTTTAATACAGTAAGTAATATCAAAATTTAACAAAAGAGACAGAATCCATACCATCCTGAGTTAGAATTTAAATTCCATACTCACTTAAAATAGAGTTTTAGATGTATAGCATTCCAGGATCTCGGTAGCATATCCCCCTCCATATTCTTGAGTCGGTATGCTCCTTTTCCTGATTCTGATTCAACCTCATAGGGTCCTTCCCATTTTGGAGCCAACTTTCCATCAACAGGATTAGTAGTATTCTGAAAAGCCTTTCTCAATACCCAATCTCCAACCTGAAATCTTCTGGTCCTTATATTCTTGTTATATGCTTTGGATATCCTCTGTTGATATGCTGCCATCCTTAGCCTCGCAGCGTCTCTTGTCTCATCAATAGTATCCAGTTCCTGGCACAGGATTTCAGGATTCTGCTCAGGATCCCTGAGGTTGGATCTCGCTGTAGGTATCACCATTTCTGTCGGGATCACCGCTTCTGCTCCAAACACTAAGGAAAACGGGGTTTGGCCAGTTGCACTCTTCACGGTTGTCCTATCAGCCCACAAAACAAAGGGTTATTCTTCTGCCCATCTTCCTTTCTTAGCCCCTAGTCTCTTTTTTAAGTTGTTGACAATTATCTTGTTCGAGGATTCTGCTTGTCCATTTGCTTGAGGATGTACCGGAGTAGACGTGATCATTTTAATTCCCCAACTCTTGCAAAAGTCAGTAGTCCTTTTACTTATAAATTGAGATCCATTGTCACAAATTATCTCAGCTGGTACTCCAAACCTAGTCAGGAAATTCCTTTTTATGAAGGATACCACTTCTTGATCTCTAACCTGAACAAATGCTTCTGCTTCGACCCACTTGGAGAAATAATCCGTCATTGCCAACATGAAAACCTTTCCTCCTGGAGCCTTCGGAAGCTTTCCCACTATATCCATCCCCCATTTCTTAAACGGCCAAGGGGAAACAATAGGATACAGTGGTTCAGCAGGCTGATGTAATATATTACTATGTCTTTGACATGCATCACATCTTCGAGCATATTCTGCAGCATCTTTTCTCATCGTCGGCCAATAATATCCTGTCCTTAATACTTTTGAGAATAACAACCTGCCCCCAGTATGGTTACCACAATCCCCTTCGTGTATATCCTGAAGCACGTCTTTGGTTTCGGGATCCTCCAAGCACCTCAGATATGGTCCTGCAAGAGATTTCTTATACAAAACATTATTTATAATAGGGAATCGTGATACCTTCATTCTAAAGGCCTTAGGATTCTCATTCTTTGGGATGTGTCCTTCCTTGAGATATCTCATGATTGGAGCCGTCCAGGACTTAGGATCTTCCTCGGGATACTCGTCGTCAGGATCCTGAATACTTATTACTTCCTTATCCTGAGGATTCGTCGCAGGATATAGGATATTTAATACTGGTATTCGGGTTCCTTCCGGTATCCTGACCGATGATCCCAGATTTTCCAAGGCATCAGCTTCAGCATTATCCTCTCTTGGTACCTGTTCAAGTGTAAAAATATCGAAATATCCTGCTAATTTTTTGAGAATTTCGAGATACTCAATTAACTTCTCTCCTTTAACTGCATAGGTTCCATTAAAATAATTAGTGATTAACAAAGAATCAACATATACTTGCAAATTCTTGATACTCATATTTTTAGCCAACTCTAATCCTGCAATCAAAGCTTCATATTCTGCCTCATTATTAGTAGCAGGAAATTCACACCTAATAGCCTGGGGTAATATGTCCCCCTGTGGCGATTTTAGTAGTATACCTAGACCGACACCTCTTACATTAGATGCACCATCAATATACAATGTCCAGCATTCTAAGTTTTCTCCTAGCTGCTGTACTTCTAGGTCTACTTCATTTTGAACGTCACTACTGAAATCAGCCACAAAGTCAGCTAAGGCCTGAGATTTTATGGCATTTCTAGGTTCATACACTAAGTCATAAGCACTTAATTTCACTGACCACTTGGCCATCCTGCCTGACATCTCGGGTTTCCTAAGCACGTTCTTAACAGGATAGTTGGTTTTAACGTGAATCCTATGCATCTCAAAATAATGTCTAAGTTTTGTTGATGCCATAACTAGGGCTAATATCAGTTTTTCTAGATGAGAATATCTAGTTTCAGCATCTAATAAACTTTTACTAACGTAATAGACAGGATACTGCTGACCTTCATGATCCTTTATAAGGACAGCACTTACTGCATTCCCTGACACTGCAAGATACAGGGATAATGGTTCGCCATCCTCAGGCTTCATCAATAAGGGTGCGGTTGAAAGATACTGCTTCAAATCCTGCAAGGCTGCTTCATGCTTTGCTCCCCATTCGAACTTCTTATTCTTCTTAAGGATATCGTAAAATTCCTTGCACTTTTCCGAGGATTTTGAAATAAATCTTTTCAACGCTGTTTTGGTCAAAAATTACCTAAGCAATTAAGTGATCAAATTAGTTTTGTGAGGTAGTGAGCTAGTAATACTTTGTAAAAAATATGTTGGTTTGTTAGTTTGCGAAAACAGTTTCAGGATACGGCTCAGGATATAGAGCTGTATCTATGATCAAACAATGAGCAGAAAAGTAAAGGTTGACACGTGATTTACGAGGAAAGCCCTTGATCAATCTAGATCGCCGGCACAAAACCTCGGGAGCTGACAATCGCAGCTGCCTTGTTCTTCTATTGCTTCAAATATCAGGATACAGTGCAAGATGTAGAGCGAATCAACTAGGTGTTACAATGTGATTTGAATACAAGTGTTTGTGTGTAGTGTTTGCAGAGAGCTAGAGAGAAAGTGTGTAAAAATGTGAAAGTTGCGTGCCTTAATCTGATCCGCCCCCATCTATTTATAGTAAAACAAATATAACAAACTATCCTAAATAACCGGTGTTTTGGTCAAAAAATCTGATGAGGATAATGCAACCAAACTCTCTGTTACGGGGTATGATGCTTGAATTACTTTGTAGCAATAAGGATCACTATGAAAAATAAATAACAAGTGACACAAGGTTTATACGGGGAAAAAGCCCTTGATCAAGAGTTGATCTCCGGCACAAAAAACCCCGGGTGATGGAAACTACCGATCACCAAGCTTAAATAAATCAGTAAATGTTTACAACTTCGGATAGTAACGAGCTAGGTACAAGGATCACTATGGTGAAATGTGTAAAAGTGAGCGAAAACTGTTAAGTGTTTGCCGGAAGCTTCAAGAGTGCAATTGTACGAGAGTGTGTGTAGCTGAAAATGGCTAAGTGTTCTAATTACTAGCTCGTCACCCCTTTAATAATAGAAGTTAACTACGCTAACAAACTATCCGACTTTTGTGCCATGCTCCCACATTCTCCACAACGTCCATTTCCAGTCAAACGTGTGCGAAATAGCCGTGGAATATTCCATAGTAACGTTGCCAAGACCAAGTCAAACTTGTTACTCCTGCAAAATAATACGAAACACAAACAAACAATCGTTAGTATGAGGATCCTTAAGGTGATCCATGATCCTGATCCTGAAGCTCTTCTGAGGATCACTATCTGTCACAGAAGTAAGGATCATTAATTAGGATAACAAGTAAGGATCACTAATTGTTAGAAAATCCTCCCCTAACAATTGCCCCCAAAATATAAGGAGTGATATGTAAAATGAACGAATTATATTTTCTTGATCTTAACCGCAACTAACTATCGTAAATATAGCCGTTGATGTAGAACTATCCGTTGCAACTATGACGTCACAGAAGTGACAACCCTGCACAATCATGATTATAAATAGGAGATATAGATAGGATCGTTTGCATTTAAATTTCAGAGATACTCCCTTTATAACTGCATCCGAAGGTAAACAGGTATTCTCTCTTCATCTTCTTCCTTCTTTTGCTCTGTTTTCCGTCTCTTTCCATCATTCTGTCAAAAATGTTACTCCGGAACTCCCCAGCTAAGGATCACCCGAAAAACAGCCCACTGAAGAGCCAGGGGATCATCGAAGATTCCATAAAAGAATGCTGCTGTTTCACCGATCCGCAGATTGATAGGATCCGCCACTGTTTCCCGGCGAACACCGTGTTTAAACCTTTTGATCCCAATGCCCTGAGTGATCATATTTCCGACAACTGGGTTGCTTTTCCTGTCACTCCGTTCACCATAGGCTATACATATCCTTTTCCAGCCTTCACCCAATCTTTCTTTTCCCTAACCGGCATCTCTTATATCCAAGCCATGCCGATGATCTGGAGGGTTTTGTATACCCTTGAAAGGATCATCGAGCAGGAAGGGATAGACCTAGGAATGTCAGAGCTGGGAGAGCTGTATGATCTTACTACCTTTGGTTCTCATCGTTATTTGTTCAAACGTAAACCTGGTGAGGAACACCCGATCTTCAAAGCTACCAAGAATGATGCCAACTGGAAGCGGCGTTTCTTTTTCGTCAAGAGAGATTCTATCTCTGACGGGAAGGATCTACCCAGGAAATGGGCTACCCATGGTAGGATGGAGGATCCTGATAAGGATCACCAGAGAACTTTCTTTTGATATAAGGATCACTTATATACTTTTGCTTTCTTGTTATGCAGCTATCACCGTTTCACACCTCAGACTGTCTTCTGCTGCCAAAGAGAGACTCGCCACTTTCAAGAGACTTGATCCTGAAACAAGAACTTTCAAGACAACCACCCAGGATTCTCAGGAGGTATCCTCAGGCTCTGTCACGATGTCAAGTAAGTATCTTTAAAAATTTAAATAAATAGTGAAATATTAGTGAAGTAAATATACTTATCTTGTTTTGGTTATGTAGGTGCTGGAAAATCCACCAAGTCTGCTTCAAAGTTCAATGTCACCGATCTCACCACCGTCAGATCCTCCAAAAGAAAGGCTCCTACCAGCCCGACAGCTTCAGTCCCCAAGGCACCCTTCAAAGGAAAGGGAGCCAAGAAGAGAAAGGCCTCCGAGGCTGAGGATCTGCAGGGTCTGCCTCTGATCCGCCACCAATTCCTCGAGTACTTCAACGATGTAAGGATCATTGTCTCTGCTCGTATATGCTGCTGACATATCCTGCTGATTTGAGGATCACTTGGTCCTGACCTTATCTTTTATCCCCTTTGCAGAAATTCGCTGAGATTGAGGACTATGTTGGCCACGTTGAGGATCAGGATAGGAAGATTGCCGACCTCCAGCAGGTTGCATTGCTAAAGGACCTCAAAATTGTTGATCTTCAGAAGGAACTCCAGGATGCCAAACAGGAGACGGCCAAGGTGCTGGTTAATGCTGACTACGAGAAGCATGAGATCACCGAAGATGCCAAAGTCTCTGCCGCCATCACAATGTATCAGACAAAACTAAAGATGGCCCAGGAAGCTCGACAGAAGCAGCTGGGATGTTGAGGGCTGGAAAGCAAGGTTGGCTGATCTTGAAGATGATGAAGAGGCTGAGGAGGTTTTGGCGATCGAGGCTGGAGGCAAGGGTGAAGGTGGTGAAGCAAGTGGAACCGGAGGTGGTGATGCAGAGAAGGTTTAGGCTGCATGATTGGGCGATGATGGAAATTTCTAGACATAGCCGGAGCCCAATTTTTTTAGTTTGATGGTTGTTTTGTTGAACAATTTGATGGTTTGTACTGAACAATAGTTTTTAGGATTAAGGATCATGTATGATCCTTTGGACAATAGGTAGGATTGCAAATGGTGGAGGGATCCTCTGTTTGGGGGATGAAGCCATTGTGATCATGCCGCCTTTATATTCCTGCACTACTTTGAACCTATTATCATGGACACCCTTTACCTACCCCAGCGGACGGGCCACGTATTGCTGGTAGATGCTCGGGGTAGGTAATTTTGACAACCTTTTAAGGGTTAATCTTTTGTTAATAAATAAAACCGTAATCTTTTGTCGCTTATCTTGTATTGTTATCCTTTTTGTCCCTTTAATTCTCAATTGTTTTGATGTACACTTATTGAATAAGCAATTTTGAATAAGTCAGATTGAAAATATTTAGGACATGATCCATGATCAAATATCCTATAGTTAAAGAATCCCAAAAAGTAATATATTTTAAGGATCACAAGTTTAGTTGTCAAATTTTAAGGGTTATTCAAATTAACAATGAATAGAATTAAAAATAGTTAAGGATCATACCTGAGGATCCAAGTTAGGATCCTAACCATAATCAGGATAACTATAAGATAAACCTTAGAGAGAAGTAAGGATCAAGGATCCCTAGTTGCTTATCTTCAAGGACCTGAAATAGAGCATAACTTGGGACTAAGCCAATATAAGATAAGAGTTAGCAACTGGAGACAAGCCCAAGGACCACTGGGGACAAGCCCAAGGATAACTGGGGACAAGCCCAAGGATAACTGGGGACAAGCCCAAGGATCGTATGTAAACTGGAGTATGGCCCTAACTGGCGACTATCCAAACTTAGTGACATGAAAATGCCAAAACCTTAGCTAACGTGAAAACGTTAGAAACCTTAGGAACGGATGTATGGTACGTAGGATCCTAGGTATAGCCAGTACAATGGAATTATCAGCCCCTAAAGCGAGTACTGGTCCCACTGCCTTGAACTATACCAGGATCATCATGCGCTACAGGCGGAACTGGGGTCAAGCCCAAATAACTGGGGTTAAACCCAAGGAACGGATTGCTTCTGCAGATAACCAATATTTTGGATACCTGAACTTAAAATCACGTGAGAGATGGATAAAGGACACATGATCCTTATCCTTATATGAGAAAATAAAGAAATGAAATAGTTCAAGATTAGGATATTACCAAAGTAAGGATCACCGATACTTTAAGGATCCTTCAAGGATACCCCTAACGTAAGGATCATCTGTGCCATGAGGATCCTGCTCACATGAAATATTTCTTCAAGTGGAGAGCATTCCAAGCTCTTGGTAGCAAATCACCTTCCATGGTTAGCAATCTATATGCCCCCTTTCCTGCTTCAGCTTCAATCAAATAAGGGCCTTCCCATTTTGGAGCCAATTTTCCATCAGCAGGATTGGTGGTATTCTGAAATGCTTTCCTTAATACCATATCTCCAACTTGAAACTTCCTGATCCTGACATTTTTGTTGTAAGCACCAGTCATTCTTTGTTGATAACTGGCCATCCTTATCCTAGCCAGATCCCTGTTTTCTTCAATAGTATCCAGGTCTTGAGCCAAGTTCTCATCATTTTCCTCAGGATCACGGGTACTTGTTCTAGCAGTTGGAACCACCATTTCTGTTGGGATCACTGATTCTGCCCCAAATACCAAAGAGAATGGCGTTTGACCAGTAGCATTCTTAGGGGTTGTCCTATCAGCCCAAAGCACATAAGGTAGTTCTTCTGCCCATTTCCCTTTCTTGGATCCAAGCTTCTTCTTCAAATTGTTGATGATGATCTTGTTGGATGATTCTGCTTGACCATTAGCTTGTGGGTGGACTGGTGTTAATGTTATCATCTTAATCCCCCAGCTGTCACAAAAGTTAGTAGTTCTGCCCCCAATAAATTGGGAACCATTATCACATATAATTTCAGAAGGAATACCAAATCTAGTTATAATATTTCTTTTAATGAAGGATATAACTTCCTTTTCTCTGACTTGGGCAAAAGCTTCAGCCTCTATCCACTTGGAGAAGTAATCAGTCATAGCAAGCATGAATACTTTTCCACCAGGTGCCTTAGGGAGCTTACCAACTATATCCATACCCCATCTCATAAATGGCCAAGAGGAGGATATAGGATGCAAAAATTCAGCTGGTTGATGAAGGATATTGCTGTGTCTCTGACAAGGATCACATCTCTTAGCATACTCCACAACATCTCTCTTCATGGTTGGCCAGTAGTATCCTGTCCTCAGGATCCTTGAGAATAATGCCCTGCCCCCAGTGTGGTTTCCACAATCTCCTTCATGGAAGTCTTTTAAAACTTCTTGGATTTCCGGATCCTCAATGCATCTTAAGTATGGTCCTGCAAGAGATCGTCTATAAAACATATTATTTAAAATTGTGAATTGAGATACCTTAATTTTGAAAGCCCTAGGGTTTTCTCCTGTAGGAATCTCTCCATGTTGTAAGTATCTCATGATTGGTGAGATCCATGATCCTGATCCTGAATGGGATTGAGTATCCTCACTAGGGATAATTGCAGAATTTTTTCCTATCTCCATAGCCACATGATCCTCGATAGCCGGGGTCAGGATATGGATAATAGGGATCTTGATATCCTCCGGGATCTTCAAAGATGATCCTAAGTTAGCCAATGCATCAGCTTCTGTATTTTCTTCCCTTGGTACCTGTGTCAAACTAAAGGAAACAAAGGAGAGTGCCAATTCTTTGACTATCTCTAAATATTTGGTTAGTTTTTCACCTTTAACAGCATAGGATCCATTAAAGTGGTTTGTAATTAACAATGAATCTACATGTACCTCAAGATACCTGATCCCCATATGCTTAGCAATTTGCAAACCAGCAATTAAGGCTTCATATTCAGCCTCATTGTTAGTGGTTTGGAACTCACAAGCTATAGAGTGGGGTATTATGTCCCCCTGTGGCGATTTTAGTAGTATTCCAAGCCCTGTGCCTTTGACATTTGAGGATCCATCAGTATAGAGTATCCAAGGATCCTTGGTCTCCTCTAGCTGCTGGACTTCTAACTCAGCTTCTTTTTGTAAATCACTACTGAAATCAGCCACAAAGTCAGCTAATTCTTGGGATTTGATGGCTGTCCTAGGCTCATATCTTATATCATAGGCACTAAGCTTCACTGCCCACTTAGCCATCCTTCCTGACATCTCTGGTTTCCTGAGGACATTCTTAATTGGAAAATTAGTTTTAACAACAATAATATGAGTTTCAAAATAATGTCTCAACTTAGTAGATGCCATAATTAATGCAAGAATAAGCTTTTCAAGGTGTGAATACCTGGATTCGGCATCAAGTAAACTTTTACTTACATAATAGACAGGATGTTGTGTACCTTCATGATCCTTAACAAGGACCGCACTTACTGCTTTTGAGGATACTGCAAGATACAAGGATAGCACATCGCCTTTTTCTGGTTTCATCAAGGCCGGGGCTGAGGATAGGTAATCTTTGAGAGCTCTTAAGGCATTTTCATGCTTCTCAGTCCACTCAAATTTCTTGTTCTTCCTTAGGATATCATAGAATTCTTTG
Organism: Helianthus tuberosus; assembly: GCA_030545235.1. Classification (NCBI taxonomy): domain Eukaryota; kingdom Viridiplantae; phylum Streptophyta; class Magnoliopsida; order Asterales; family Asteraceae; genus Helianthus; species Helianthus tuberosus. The sequence goes on along the minus strand of CM060382.1, from coordinate 37,370,728 downwards.
CACTTCTCTGAGGATTTGGATATAAATTTGTTCAAAGCTGCTATCCTGCCTGTTAGCCTTTGGACATCCTTAGCATTGGCCGGAGATTTGATATTCACTATTGCTTTGATTTGTTCTGGACTGGCTTCAATGCCTCTCTTTGTCACCATATATCCTAAGAATTTACCTGCTTTAACACCAAAGTGACATTTTGAAGGATTAAGCTTCATATTATATTTATCAAGGATATTGAATGCTTCCTCCAAGTCTCTTAGGTGATCCTCAGCCTTTATTGATTTTACCACCATATCGTCTATGTAAACCTCCATAGTTTGTCCAATCTGATCCTTGAACATCATATTCACCAGCCTTTGATAAGTTGCACCTGCATTTCTTAGTCCGGACGGCATAGCAATATAGCAATATATACCAGTTGGAGTCATGAAGGCTGTATCCTCTTGATCGGATGGTTCCATTTGGATTTGTTGAAATCTAGAAGAAGCGTCCATAAAAGTTAACAGTTCATGACCCGCAGTTGCATCCACCATGGAGTCAATGTGGGGTAATGTGAAAGGATCCTTGGGACATGCCTTATTTAAATCTGTGAAATCGACACATACCCTCCACTTTCCATTTTTCTTTTGAACAACAACCACATTGGCCAACCATCTTGGATACTTGACCTCTCTAATCATACCTGCCCGGAGCAATTTCTCTACCTCTTCCTGGATAATGGCATTTCTTTCCGGTGCAAACTTTCTTCTCCTTTGATGGATTGGTTTGAAGGACCTATCAATGCCAAGTTTGTGAGTGATTACATCTTTAGATATACCTGTCATGTCTTCGTGTTTCCATGCAAAGGTAGTCTTTCTCCTTTTGAGGAAGGATATGAGGTCTTCTTTCATTTTGCCAAGGATCCCTGATCCGATATAGATTTTGGATTCAGGATCATGAGGATCCATGAGGATTTCTACCACATCCTGCTCTCTTGCCTCCAATACATCCCTTGGAGGATACTTTGATTTCTATTGCTCCCTTGACTTCGAGGCTGGTTTCATCGATGAAGTATAGCAATTCTTAGCCTCCTGCTGATCACTATCAATCTTGACTATTCCCCAAGGACTAGGAAGCTTCACACATTGATGGTAAGTAGATGGGACTGCCTTCATATCGTGTATCCAAGGCCTGCCAAGGATAACATTACAACAAGATAAACAGTCAATAACACAAAATTTTTGATAAGAGTGTAGGCCTTCGATGTATATTGGGAGCTTAATGTCCCCCAGGGTATTCTTAGTTTCGCCACTAAATCCCACGAGCACGGAGGATCTTGGTATGATATCTGATTCAGGGATACCCATCTTCTTTAGAACATCAAGCTGGATAATGTTTACTGAGCTTCCTCCGTCTATAAGGATCCTGCGGACAAAATGGTTAGAAATGAAAAGAGTAATAACTAAGCCATCGTGATGAGGATCCTGGATATCAACACGATCATCCTCATCAAAGGTTATGACTTTTCCTTCAGAGACACTTGATGTTTGAACGGGTCTTTCTCCATTATCCATTTTAGTTTCCTTTGCATGCCTTTTAGCTGCTGAGAAGGATGTGCCACAAATGTCTGATCCTCCAGAAATAAAGTTTATTACTTGTGCATCTGCTGGAGGGGCCGGAGCTTTCTCAGGGATCCTTTCAGGATCCTGAGTCCTTGACTTTTTTCTACCCAACAATTCTTTTAGATGCCCCTTGCTCAACAAGTACCCAATTTCCTTTCTTAGTGCAATGCATTCTTCTGTGAGATGCCCAAAATCTTCATGGTATGCACACCACTTTGATTTATCTTTGGTTGCAGCTGGTCTGTCATTTTTTCTGGGCCATCTGACTTTATCACCTAGATTCTGCATCGCAAGGATTAGTTCATTGTTATCAACAGAAAAACAATATTCAGAGATTGGAGGATAATCCTCATCATCCTCTTCCTGATCAACAGTATGCACGTTCTGGTTATCAGATCTGTTATAGGATCTGAACTTGTTGTTCTTGAACGAGGATCCTTGCTTCTCTTGTTTTGAGGATCCTGCTAATCTTTCCTGGATCCTCTTATTGTCCTCTAGCCGGATGAACCTAAGGGCCCGGGTTCTTACCTCATCTACGTTCCTGCATGGTGTCATAACAAGATCATCATAGAACAATGAATCCCTAAGCAATCCTATTTTGAAGGCCTCAACAGCCCTGGCTATATCCAAGTTGGGAATGTCTAAGGATTCTTTACTGAATTTGGTAATGTAATCCCTTAATGATTCATTATGACCCTGGGTTATCCTATATAGATCACTAGTTAATTGTTCAAATTTTCTACTACAAGAAAACTGATTATTAAATAGGTTAACTAGATTAGCAAATGAGGTAATAGAGTAGGGGGGAAGACTTAGCAGCCATTTGAGAGCTGATCCAGTAAGAGTGGATCCGAATCCCTTGCACAGGCATGCTTCCTTTAACCTTTCTGGGATTGGATTGATCTCCATCCTCTCCCTGTATTGTGCTATGTGTTCTTCAGGATCCGTCGAACCATCATACAGCTTCATGGTTGGCACATGGAACCTCTTGGGTATCTCAGCATCACAGATTGGTGGTGCAAAACGAGATATCTTGTGGCTCCCATCTGCAATCTCTGGGATAGGTTTGACCACTCCTGGAACACTTGATATCATATCCTTCAACTTTTGCAACTCTCTGGCCATGGCGTGGTTGATACCTGGCTCCTGCATAAGGCCATGGTTAGTAGTATAAGAATTATTAAAAGTGTTACCTCCCATTGGATTCAAATTAGGAAGAATGGATGTTAATCCATATTGTTGGGGCTCTGGAATGATCGAAGGACCAGTAGAAGCAATGGTCTGCATCGGAATAAAATCTCCCTGATGGACATCTGAACTTCCTGTTTGCAAACTCCTCAAGGATCCTGGCATCTGGAAGGATCCCTGAAACTGGGACGATCCTGGAACAAAGGAGGATCCTTGAACCTGGGATGATCCTGGAACAAAGGAGGATCCTTGAACCTGGGATGATCCTGGGACAAAGGAAGATCCTTGAACCTGGGATGATCCTGGAACAAAGGAGGATCCTTGAACCTGGGATGATCCTGGGACAAAGGAAGATCCTTGAATCTGCTGCGCTCCTGAGTATCCTCCTGAATTCATGAAGGATCCCATATGCTGAGGATAGGATCCTGCTAGCTGGAAATATGAACCTGATTCCTGGGTCACTGTTGTTGCTCCGTAGTGCACTCCTTTTGGTCCACCCACATATTGAACATCTGGAACCACTGATGGATGAGAAGTAATCACCGGAGTATCAAAATTCAAAGATCTGGGCACCAGTGGGGAATGATCCTCTGCCGTTTTCTTTTGTTTCTTGAGATCTCCGATTTCTTTGAGAATCCTTTCATTGGTCTTATCATGTTGCTGTATATGATCCTTCATCTGCAAAATCAAAGTAAACATGTCACTAGTAGTGGGAGTGTAAGAAGCAGAAGAAGTTGGAGGTTTGGAGAAAATGGGAGTTGGTTTCTTCTCAGCATTTTTCTGAGATCCAGCAGGTGGTGGAGACAAAGGTGGAATGCCCTGAGATGAATTGACCGTAGACATTGCAGTAGAGGTATTCTTCAATGATGAAGCCGTGTATTTGTATGCAATGAACCGGAATGATCACCAACAAAAAAACTTCTTAGGAATGAAGCACCAATTGCCCCATGGTGGGCGCCAAACTGTTTTGGTCAAAAAATCTGATGAGGATAATGCAACCAAACTCTCTGTTACGAGGTATGATGCTTGAATTACTTTGTAGCAATAAGGATCACTATGAAAAATAAATAACAAGTGACACAAGGTTTATACGGGGAAAAAGCCCTTGATCAAGAGTTGATCTCCGGCACAAAAAACCCCGGGTGATGGAAACTACCGATCACCAAGCTTAAATAAATCAGTAAATGTTTACAACTTCGGATAGTAACGTGCTAGGTACAAGGATCACTATGGTGAAATGTGTAAAAGTGAGCGAAAACTGTTAAGTGTTTGCCGGAAGCTTCAAGAGTGCAATTGTACGAGAGTGTGTGTAGCTGAAAATGGCTAAGTGTTCTAATTACTAGCTCGTCACCCCTTTAATAATAGAAGTTAACTACGCTAACAAACTATCCGACTTTTGTGCCATGCTCCCACGTTCTCCACAACGTCCATTTCCAGTCAAACGTGTGTGAAATACCCGTGGAATATTCCATAGTAACGTTGCCAAGACCAAGTCAAACTTGTTACTCCTGCAAAATAATACGAAACACAAACAAACAATCGTTAGTATGAGGATCCTTAAGGTGATCCATGATCCTGATCCTGAAGCTCTTCTGAGGATCACTATCTGTCACAGAAGTAAGGATCATTAATTAGGATAACAAGTAAGGATCACTAATTGTTAGAAAATCCTCCCCTAACAACCGGGATCCAACGAATATTCCTCACTCGAACGTTGTAGACCTGGTCTTTCAGGTTCAACGTCTCTCCCATAACAAACATGCCCGAGTCTTGAGGAGATGAAGTCCATCTGACCGTTAGCAAACCCCAGCCTTTAACCTGCACGTGGTTAATTCAATCAACCTCAGGATATCGCCCAGGATGTTAGCAATATCCACGTCCAGTATCCTGGTCACAAATAAACAATTAAAAGCAGGATATTGATCAAGATATGTACGCTTAGAAAATGACCCATAACAATTGTCCCCAAATATATCTGTTGGTATACCAATCCAACGGATGTATTTTAAAACTTTTATCTCATCAATTAAAGCAATTAAACCTAGACGACGGTCAAAATCACATCATAACCTCCAACGCGCTTTTAACTCGATGGAGATCCACAATGCCCCTATATCTTCTCTCTTCTAATTTGAAAAGAAGATATCTTCAACAAAGTCTCCAGGTAATTCCCTACTTCTTGTTCGTTTCTCATCAAACTTTCTTTCTTCATCTGCCATGGCCACCAGGACTCATTCCCAAACCGGTGAATCATCCGAGACTTTTACCCAGCAGAACCTTCTCAAAAATCCTAAGAAAGAAGTCTGTGCCTTTGATAATGCAGACATTGCGGCTTTGAGAGCTTCCTGTGCTTTCCCTGATAACACAGTCTTTAGACCGTTCGATCGGTCAATTCGACCGGATGTTTCTTCCACTTATTGGGTTTTCTTTCCAGCATACCCTTTTTCACTAGGTCTTCGATACCCTTTTCCCGAATTCATGATGCAATTCTTCCGGACCACCGGCATCTCTTTTGCTCAAACCATGCCCATGGTCTGGAGGGTATTAATTGTGCTTAACCAAATCAAAAACCTTCACTGTCCCGACCATTGTATCGGAGATCTGCCAATCGCTTATCGCCTCCAATCTCACGGCTCTAGCCGGTTTTTGCTTTTTTTCGACTTCCAACAAACCCCTTATTCTTAAAGCCACTAAAAATGAAGACGGATGGCAGCGCAAGTTCTTTTTCGTCAAACGAGATTCCATTGCTGAGGGTGCCAGCCTTCCGGTGGAGTGGTTAACCACCGGTAGGATTATGAATGTTCCCATGTACCTTTAGATTTTTATCTTTTGCTAATATCCTTCTCTTTGACTTCTTTGCAGTAAATTTCAAGGAAGTAACTCCCCCTACTGCTGAATCAAAGAAAAGAATCAGGACTGTTTACCAATTACCTGCAATAGACAGGAGTTTCACCACACACATCCCGAGTTCCAGTCATTATTCGTCATCTGAAATGTCTGGTAAGGACTACTTTTTAAAATAGTTAGTCAGTATAGCATAATAGAATGAAGAGTAATAATGTAAAACTTTTTCCTTTATGCAGCACCGGCTAAGATCCCTGAAGTCTTTGATCTCGACGAGTTGGACAGCTATTCTGACCAGGTTCAGATCAAGAAGGAACCCAATCCTAAGGCCACAGCCTCATCCAAACCCAGTGGTTCCAAAGCCATTGTCATCACCAAACCCTTGCCAGCTACCAAGCCCCGGAGCTCCAGCTGTCGTAAAAGGAAAGAGCCCGATTCCCCCGTCATCTCTGACACTTTTCCCTATGAGAAGCACGGGTTCATCGAAGCTAGCGGGTTTATGACTTCCTTTCTTAACCAGGTTAGTATTCTCAAACCACATCCTGCAGCTTTATGTCATTTACAAAGATTTATCAAAATTAATACCTGTCCTCTTACTTTCGCAGGGTCTTGAACGTCTGGTTCATCTATATCAAGAATCCTGCGGGCTTAACAAGACGCTTGAGTCCAAGTTAAAGGAAGCAGAAGTCACGACCTCTGATCAAGGCATGATTGCGGCTGCCAAATCTCGTCATTACGATGAGAAGTTCAAGGCTATGATTCAAGAACACCAAACTGCTCTCAACAAAGCTACTCTTCAAGCCCAAGCCGATCTTGAAGCTGCCCATGCGCAACATGAACGGGATATGGTCAGCTACCGGGATAGCCTTAAGAGTTCCGTCGTCACTTCTCTTCTCCAGGCCAGGCTGAAGATGGCCCATGAAGCCAAAACACTAGGTTTTGAATGCCCTTCTTGGGATGTTGGTGCCTGGGAAACGAAGCTAAAGAATCTTGGCGGCACTTCTACCACACCAGCTGCTGAGGGATCTTCCAAAGTAGCTGAAAAAGCTAACGATGCTGAGAGGAATGCTGAGGTGGATCCTGAGACGGATGCTGCTGAAATTACCGCGAACGAAGATGGCACTGCCCCCTAAAACTTATTTCCTTTTGTTTAAACAATTTTATGTCTTATGAACAATTTTTATTTCCGTATCAAAACAATTTGATAGCCGAAGGTGGATGGGTCCTAGGTTTTAGGATGAAGCCTTTGGTTATCAACTAGTACCGTTTATTTCCAATAATTTCATCTTTCATTTTTCTTGCTATTACTTCCTGTCTTTCTTATTACAGACCTTAGTTTTTCAAAATATACTCAGTGATATATTATGAAAATTTTCATTAAATGGAATTTCTAAAAATTCAATCACCTTTAGAGAAAATTAAAAGACAGTCCATTTTAAAACCTGTTTTGACGATACTTGCTTGACCAAAGTTTCAAACCAGTACCAGTTTCAAATATCTTAATCAAATATCCTGAAAAGCATTTCGAAAATATATTCCGACAATTTATCCTAATCAGGATGTTTAACCGTTTACCAAACATAGTACTATCAAAAACTTAAACAACGTTTACAAAGGAAAGATCATACCAGGAATAGGGTATAACCCTATTCAAACTTTAATCCCCTTGCAACTCTTCCAATAAAGATGTCCCCTGTCTGAGACACTTAGTGTATTAGGTCCGAGCCTTACCCTTTGAGTTTTACACCATTGCCTTAGTAGGAATGTCCCCTGTGTACAATGTCTTCAAATACTTAGAAGTCTTCTGGATATCAGTTCCTATCGTATAGACAATTTTTCGTGTTACAGGGGTAAAACCCAAAAAATGTACTGGAGATAAATCCCTCGTATCCTGGGGGAAATCCCAAATTTTCGTGCGCTACAGGCGGGAGTGTATAAACTCCAAGACTTAGAAAGGTGAAAACCTTTAAACCTTAGAGAGTATGAAAATACCCTTTCGTGAGAGAGGGTGATCAATCCTCATATACCTTTAGGATTCAGGATATAGCCAATAGTAACGAAATTGTCAGCCACTTTTACATGGACTAGTCCCGCCACCTTGAACTATTCCCGAATAACTTGCGCTCCAGGTGGGGTGTTTAAACCCAATTCGGAAGAAAGGTGAATACATTTAAACCTGCGAAGGGATCAGGATCCCTTATACGTGAGAGAGGAGGCCAATCCTCTAATCTTCCGAAGTATCCTGAGTGAGCATCCTGGAGCTATATCCCGGAGCATATACTGCAAAACATCCTTAAACTAAGGTGGGTGTTAGCTTGGCTAACACCCCTCCAATGCTTAAGTCAGTATTGGGTTCAAGATAATAAACAAATATATTTAAAAGAGATAGAATACATACCATTCTGAGATAGAAATTAAGTTCTATTCTTACTTGAAATAAAGTTTAAGGTGTATAGCATTCCAAGATCTCGGTAGCATATCCCCCTCCATATCCTTGAGTCGGTATGCACCTTTTCCTGATTCTGATTCAATCTCATACGGTCCTTCCCATTTTGGAGCCAGCTTTCCATCAGCAGGATTGGTAGTATTATGAAAAGCTTTCCTTAACACCCAATCTCCAACTTTGAACCTTCTAATCCTTATATTCTTGTTGTATGTTCTGGATATTCTTTGTTGATATGCTGCCATCCTTAGCCTTGCCGCATCTCTTTTTTCATCTATAGTATCCAAATCTTGACATAAAGCTTCAGGATTCTGTTCAGGATCCTGTAGGATAGATCTTGCAGTAGGTATCACCATTTCCGTGGGAATCACTGCTTCTGCTCCAAATACCAAGGAAAATGGGGTTTGGCCGGTTGCATTCTTTACCGTTGTCCTATCAGCCCACAAAACGAAGGGTAATTCTTCTGCCCATCTTCCTTTTTTGGCTCCAAGTCTCTTCTTTAAGTTATTGACAATTATCTTGTTCGAGGATTCAGCTTGTCCATTCGCTTGAGGATGTACCGGAGTAGACGTGATCATTTTGATTCCCCAACTCTTTCAAAAGTCAGTAGTCCTCTTACTTATAAACTGAGAACCATTGTCACAGATTATTTCGGTTGGTACTCTGAATCTGGTCAGGATATTCCTCTTTATGAAGGATACCACTTCTTGATCCCTGACTTGGACAAATGCCTCGGCTTCAACCCATTTGGAGAAATAATCTGTCATTGCCAACATAAAAACTTTTCCTCCCGGAGCTTTTGGTAACTTCCCTACTATATCCATCCCCCATTTCATGAATGGCCAAGGGGAAGTTACAGGATCTAATGGTTCAGCTGGTTGATGTAGTATGTTACTATGCCTTTGACATGCATCACACCTTCGAGCATATTCTGCAGCATCTTTCCTCATCGTTGGCCAATAATATCCTGTCCTTAATACTTTTGAGAATAATGATCTGCCCCCAGTGTGGTTACCACAATCCCCTTCATGTATATCCTGAAGTACTTCTTTGGCTTCAAGATCCTCCAAGCACCTCAAATACAGTCCTGCAAGAGATTTCTTGTATAAAACATTATTTATAATAGTGAATCGTGATACCTTCATCCTAAATGCCTTACGATTTTCATCTCCGGGGATGTGTCCTTCCTTGAGGTATTTCATGATTGGAGCCATCCAGGATTTACGATCATTTTCAGGATACTCTGCTCCAGGATCCTGAATACTTATTATTTCCTTGTCCTGAGGATTCGTCGCAGGATATAGGATATGTAATATTGGTATCCGGGTTCCTTCCGGTATCCTGACCGATGATCCTAGATTTGCCAAGGTATCAGCTTCAGCGTTGTCTTCTCTTGGTACCTGTTCAAGTGTAAAAACATCGAAATATCCTGCTAATTTTTTGAGAATATCGAGATATTCGATTAACTTCTCACCCTTAACTGCATAGGATCCATTAAAATGATTAGTAATTAACAAGGAGTCAACATACACTTGCAAATTTTTTATATTTATATTCTTAGCCAACTCTAATCCTGCAATTAAAGCCTCATATTCTGCCTCATTACTAGTAGCAGGAAATTCACACCTAATAGCCTGGGGTAATATGTCCCTCTGTGGCGATTTTAGTAGTATACCCAATCCTACACCTCTAACATTAGATGCACCATCAGTATATAATGTCCAAGATTCTATATTTTCTCCTAGTTGTTGTACTTCTAGGTCTACTTCATTTTGAATGTCACTACTGAAATCAGCCACAAAGTCAGCTAAAGCCTGAGACTTTATTGCATTTCTAGGTTCATATACTAAGTTGTAAGCACTCAGTTTCACTGACCACTTGGCCATCCTACCTGACATCTCCGGTTTCCTAAGCACGTTTTTAACAGGATAATTGGTCTTAACATGGATCCTATGTGTCTCAAAATAATGTCTAAGCTTTGTCGATGCCATAACTAGGGCTAATATCAATTTTTCTAAATGAGAATATCTAGTTTCAGCATCTAGTAGACTTTTACTAACATAATAGACAGGATATTGCTGACCTTCATGGTCTTTTATAAGAACGGCACTTACAGCATTCCCTGATACAGCGAGGTATAGGGATAGTGGTTCACCATTTTCAGGCTTCATCAATAGAGGTGCAGTCGAGAGATATCGCTTCAAATCCTGCAAGGCTGCTTCATGCTTTGCTCCCCATTCGAACTTCTTATTCTTCTTGAGGATATCATAGAATTCCTTGCATTTTTTCGAGGATCTTGAAATAAATCTATTCAATGCGGCTACTCGGCCTGTTAACCGTTGAACATCCTTCATATTCGAGGGTGATTTTATATCCAGTATATCTTTAATCTGCTCTGGGCTTGCCTCTATCCCCCTTTTCGTCACCATATATCCTAGAAACTTTCCTGCCCCCACTCCGAAATGGCACTTAGCAGGATTCAGCTTCATGTTATACTGATCCAGGATATCAAATGCTCCCTTGATATCCTGGAGGTGATCCTCAGCCTTTTTAGATTTCACCACCATATCGTCAATATATACCTCCATGGTGTCCCCCAGCTTTTCTTTGAACATCATGTTCACCAATCTCTGGTATGTTGCACCTGCATTTTTCAAACCAAAAGGCATAGCATTATAGCAATAAATACCTGTTGGTGTCATGAAAGCAGTATCCTCCTGGTCTGAAGGCTCCATTTGAATCTGCAGAAATCCTGAGGATGCGTCCATGAACGTTAACATCTCATGGCCAGCAGTAGCATCCACCATTGCATCGATATGAGGAAGGGGGAATGGGTCTTTAGGACAAGCCTTATTCAAGCCTGTGTAATCTACACAGACTCTCCATTTCCCATTTTTCTTCTGCACTACGACCACATTTGCAGCCATCTTGGGAACTTGACTTCTCTGATCATTTTGGACTTCAACAATCTTTCAACTTCCTCTTGGATGATTATATTTCGCTCAGGAGCAAACTTCCTTCTTTTTTGCTGAACAGGCTTGAACGACCTGTCAATTCCAAGCTTGTGAGTAATAATGTCTTTGGATATACCTGTGATATCCTTATGCTTCCATGCAAACGATGACATCCTGCACTTCAAAAAGTCAGTTAATTGTTCTTCAATATCCTGAGGAATATTGGTTCCGACGAGCACCGAGATATCAGGATTATCCTGATCCAGGATAACCTTCTTCACATCCTGCTCCGAAGCTTCCAAGGTATCCCGGGCCCGCATCTTTAATTGCTATGCTGGATTAGGCTTGGTCGAGGATTTCATCGAGGATGTGTAGCATTCCTTCGCCTCCTGCTGATTGTTTTGGTCAAAAATTACCTAAGCAATTTAGTGATAAAATTAGTTAAGTGAGGTAGTGTGCTAGAAATATGTGTGAAAAATATGCTTGTTAAGTTATTTAGAAAATCAGTATTCAGGATACGGCTCAGGATATTGAGCTGTATCTACGATCAAACTATGAGAAAAAGTAAAGTAAACGACACGAGATGTACGAGGAAAGCCCTTGATCAATCTAGATCGCCGGCATAAAACCTAGGGAGCTGACAATCGCAGCTGCCTTGTTCTTCTTATTACTTCAAACGTCAGGATACAGTGCAGGATGTGGTGCGGATCGACTATGTGTTACAATGAAATTTGAATACAAGTGTGGTGTTTGCGATGAGCTAGAGAGTGAAAGTGTTCGAGAGTGTAAGTGAAACATTGTGTGCCTTAAGCTGATCCGCCCCCATCTATTTATAGTAAAGATAATGTAACAAACTATCCTAAACTTCCGGGATCCACCGAATATTCCTTAATCGAACGTTGTAGACCTGGTCTTTCGGGTTCAACGTCTCTCTTCAACAAACACGTCCGAGTCTTGAGGAGAAGAAGTCCACTTGACCGTTAGCAAGTCTCAGCCTTTAACCTGCACGTGGTTAATTCAATAAACCTCAGGATATCGCCCAAGATGTTAGCAATATCCTCTTCCAGCATCCTGGACACAAATAAACAAATAAAGGCAGGATATTGGTCAGGATATGTATGCTTAGAAAATGAGCCATAACAATTGTCCCCAAATATATCGGTTGGGATACCAATCCAACGGATATATTTCAAAAATCTTATCCCATAACTCAAGGCATTTAAAACGAAGCGACGGTCAAGATCACATCGTAACTTCCAACGCGTTTTTTACTCAATGGAGATCCAGAATGCCCCTATATCTGCTCTTTTCTTGTTTGAAAAGCAGATATCTTCAACAGAACCTTCAGGTAATTCTCCATTTCTGATTTACTTTCTATCAATTTGCATCGCCTTACTCGCAATGGATGCCGAGACCTTCACCCAGCAGAATCTCCTTAAAAATCCCGAAAAGGAGATCTGTGCTTTTGACAACGCAGACATTGCAGCTTTAAGGGCCTCCGGCGCTTTCCCTGACAACACGGTCTTCAGACCATTCGATCGGTCAATCCGATCGGATGTTTCTTCCACCGAATGGGTTTAATTTCCAGCATATCCTTTTTCGCTAGGTCTCCGATACCCTTTTCCTGAATTCATGATGCAATTCTTTCGAACCACCGGCATCTCTTTCGCTCAAACCATGCCCATGGTTTGGAGAGTACTAATTGTACTTAATCAAATCAAAAACCTTCATTGTTCCAACCTCCGTATCGAGGATTTGCCTATTGCTTATCGCCTCTGATCCCATGGCTCTAGCCGGTTCTTGCTCTTCTCGGCCTCCAGCAAACCCCTAATTCTCAAAGCCACCAAAAACGAAGACGGATGGCAACGCAAGTTTTTCTTTGTCAAACGAGACTCCATTGCTGAGGGTGCCAACCTTCCGGTGGAGTGGTTAACCACCGGTAGAGTCATTAATACTCTCATAGACCATTTAATTCTCGTCTTCTATTAATATCCTTCTTTTCGATCCTTATGCAGTGAACTTCAAGGAATTCGCTCCCCCTACCGCCGAGTCAGAAGAGAGAATCAATACTGTTTACCAGTTACCTGCAGTAGACAGGACTTTCACCACACACGTCCCGAGTTCCAGTCAATACTCGTCATCCAAAATGTCTGGTAAGGATTACTTTCAAAATAATTAGTCAAGATAGTAAAATAATAAAATGAAGAGTAAAACTTTTCCCTTTATGCAGCACCGGCCAAGATCCCTGAAGTTTTTGACCTTGACGAATTGGACAGTTATTCTGATCAGATCCAGGTCAAGAAAGAGCCTAGCCCCAAGACCACAACCACATCCAAACCCAGCAGTTCCAAAGCCATCATTATTCCCAAACCTTCACCGGCTACCAAGCCCCGGAGTTCAAGTTCCCGCAAAAGGAAAGAACCTGATTCCCCTGTCATTTCTGACACATTTCCTTATGAGAAGCACGGGTTCATTGAAGCTAGCGGGTTTATGACTTCTTTTCTTAACCAGGTTAGTATTCTCATATCATATCCTGCGATTTACATTATTATCAAAGATTTATCAATATTAATACCTGTCGTCTTACCTTTGTAGGGTCTTGAGCGTTTGGTTAACTTATATCAAGAATCCTGCAAGCTCAACAAGACGCTCGAAACCAAGCTAAAGGAAGCTGAAATCACAATCTCCGATCAAGGCATGATTGCAGCCGCCAAGTCTCGTCATTACGAGCAGAAATTTAAAGCCATGACTCAAGAACACCAAAATGCTCTCAACAAAGCTACTCTTCAAGCCCAGACCGATCTTGAAGCTGCCCACATGTAGTACGAACAGGATATGGTCAGCTACCGGGAAAGCCTCAAAAGTTCCGTCGTCATTTCTCTCCTCCAAGCCAGGTTGAAGATGGCCCATGAAGCCAAAACATTAGGTTTTGAATGCCCTTCTTGGGATGTTGGTGCTTGGGAGACCAAGCTAAAGAACCTCGGGGGCACCTCTTCCAAATCAGCTGTCGAAGAATCTTCCAAAGCAGTTGAAAAAGCAACCGATGCTGAGAAGGATGCTGAGGCGGATCCCAAGGCGGATGTTGCTGAAACCACTATGGACGAAGAAGGCACTACCCCCTAGAGCTTATTTCCTTTAAATTATTCGAACAATTTTATGTTTTTATGAACAATTTTTATTTCTGTATCGAAACAATTTGATAACCGAAGGTGGATGGGTCATGGGTTTCAGGATGAAATCTTCGGTTATCAACCAGTATTGATTGCTTCAAGAATAATTTCGTCTTTTTATTTTTCTTGCCATTATCTTCCGTTTTTCCTAAGTATAGTTCTTAGCCTTGCAAAAAATTTTACATTGTTATATCCTGATCAATATACTCATCAATATGTTACAAAAACTTTTTTATCAGATAGAACTTCCAAACATTCCTTCAACTTTGTAGAAAGTTTTTGAAAAAAAATCTATTTTTCCAAAACCAGTTTATGATAATACTTAAATGATCAAAGTTCCAAACTATTACTAGTTTCAAACACCTTAACCAAATATCCTTAAAAGGACTTTGAGAATATATATCAGGATACTTAACATAATATTACTAAAAACTTAGACGATGTTTACAAAGGAAAGATCATACCCGGAGTAGTATATAACCCTATTACCAAGCCTCAATGTCTTTGCAACTTCTTTAATGAAGATGTCCCCTGTGCGAGGTACTTAGTGCATTAGTTCCGAGCCTTATCCTTTTAACTTTACATCACCACCTTGGTAGGGATGTCCCCTTTGTACAATATCTTCAAATACTTTAGAAAACTTCTGAATGTCAGTTTCCATTGTATAGGCAATTTTTTACGTCCCAAGGGTAAAACCCAAGGATGTACTGGAGATAAATCCCTTGTATCCTGGGGAAAATCCCAAATTTTCATGCGCTACAGGCGGGAGTGTATAAACTCCAAGACTTAGAAATGTGAAAACCTTTAAACCTTAGAGAGTATGAAAATACCCTTTCGTGAGAGAGGGTGATAAATCCTCATATACCTTTAGGATTCAGGATATAGCCAACAGTAACGAAATTGTCAGCCACTTTTACATGGACTGGTCCCGCCACCTTGAACTATCCCTGAATAACTTGCGCTCCAGGCGGGCTGTTTAAACCCAATTCGGAAGAAAGGTGAATACCTTTAAACCTGTGAAGGGATCAGGATCCCTTGTACGTGAGAGAGGGGGCCAATCCTCTAATCTTCCGAAATATCCTGAGTGAGCATCCCGGAGCTATATCACGAAGCATATACTGCAAAACATCCTTAAACTAAGGTGGGTGTTAGCTTGGCTAACACCCCTCCGATGCTTAAGTTAGTATTGGGTTACAAAGAACAAATTAAACCAAATATATTTAAAAAAGGTAGAACTCATACCATGCTGAGTTAGAAATTAAATTCTAAACTCACTTGAAATAGAGCTTAAGGTGTATAGCATTCCAAGACCTCGGTAGCATATCCCCTTGTATATTCTTGAGTCTGTATGCTCCTTTCCCTGCTTCTGATTCAACTTCATATGGTCCTTCCCATTTTGGAGCTAACTTGCCATCGGCAGGATTAGTAGTATTATGAAAAGCCTTTCTTAACACCCAATCTCCAACCTTAAATCTTCTGGTCCTAATATTCTTGTTATATGCCCTGGATATTCTCTGTTGATATGCTGCCATCCTTAGCCTTGCCGCGTCTCTCTTCTCATCTATAGTGTCTAAATCCTGACTCAAGGCTTCAGGATTCTGCTCAGGATCACTTAGGGTAGATCTTGCACTAGGTATTGTCATTTCCGTTGGAATCATTGCTTCTGCTCCAAATACCAAGGAAAATGGGGTTTGGCCTGTTGCATTCTTTACCGTTGTCCTATCAGCCCATAAAACAAAGGGTAATTCTTCTGCCCATCTTCCTTTTTTGGCTCCAAGCCTTTTCTTTAAGTTATTGACAATTATCTTGTTTGAGGATTCTGCTTGTCCATTCGCTTGAGGATGTACTGGAGTAGATGTTATCATTTTGATTCCCCAACTCTTGCAAAAGTCAGTAGTTCTCTTGCTTATAAACTGAGAACCATTGTCACAGATTGTCTCGGCTGGTACTCCGAATCTGGTCAGGATATTCCTCTTTATGAAGGATACTACTTCTTGGTCTCTAACTTGAACAAATGCCTCGGCTTCAACCCACTTAGAGAAATAATCCGTCATTGCTAACATAAAGACTTTTCCTCCCGGAGCTTTTGGTAGCTTTCCCACTATATCCATACCCCACTTCATAAATGGCCAAGGGGAAACAATAGGATACAATGGTTCAGCAGGTTGATGCAGTATGTTACTATGTCTTTGACATGCGTCACATCTTCGAGCATATTCTGCGGCATCTTTTCTCATTGTTGGCCAATAATATCTTGTCCTTAATACTTTTGAGAATAACGACCTGCCCCCAGCATGGTTACCACAACCTCCTTCATGTATATCCTGAAGTACCTCTTTGGCTTCAGGATCCTCCAAGCACCTCAAATACGGTCCTGCAAGAGATTTCTTGTATAAAATATTATTTATAATAGTGAATCGTGATACCTTCATCCTAAATGCCTTAGGATTTTCATTTCCAGGGATGTGTCCTTCTTTGAGATATCTCATGATTGGAGCCGTCCAGGATTTAGGATCCTCTTCAGGATGCTCTGCTCCAGGATCCTGAATACCCGCTACTTCTTTATCCTGAGGATTCGTTGCAGGATATAAGACATGTAATATTGGTATTTGGGTCCCTTCCGGTATCCTGATCGATGATCCCAAATTTGCTAAGGCATCCGCTTCAGCATTATCCTCCCTTGGTACCTGTTCAAGTATAAAAACATCGAAATATCCTGCTAATTTTTTGAGAATATCGAGATATTCGATTAATTTCTCACCCTTAACTGCATAGGATCCATTAAAATGGTTAGTAATTAACAAAGAGTCAACATATACTTGCAAATTTTTGATACTCATGCTCTTAGCCAACTCTAATCCTGCAATTAAAGCCTCATACTCTGCTTCATTATTAGTAGCAGGAAATTCACACCTAATAGCCTGGGGTAATATGTCCCCCTGTGGCGATTTTAGTAGTATTCCTAATCCTACTCCTCTTACATTAGATGCACCATCAGTATATAATGTCCAGGATCCTGAGGATTCTCCTAACTGTTGAACTTCTAGGTCTACCTCGTCCTGAATGTCACTACTAAAATCAGCCACAAAGTCAGCTAAAGCCTGAGACTTTATGGCATTTCTAGGTTCATATACTAAATCATAAGCACTTAACTTTACTGACCACTTGGCCATCCTGCCTGACATCTCTGGTTTCCTAAGCACATTTTTGACAGGATAATTTGTTTTAACATGTATCCTATGTGTCTCGAAATAATGTCTAAGCTTTGTCGATGCCATGACTAGAGCTAATATTAATTTTTCTAAATGAGAATACCTAGTTTCAGCATCTAACAAACTTTTACTAACATAATAAACAGGATATTGCTGACCTTCATGGTCTTTTATAAGAACGGCACTTACAGCATTCCCTGATACAGCAAGGTATAGGGATAGTGGTTCACCATTTTCAGGCTTCATCAATAAAGGTGCGGTTGAGAGATATCGTTTCAAATCCTGCAAGGCTGCTTCATGCTTTTCCCCCCATTCGAATCTTTTGTTCTTCTTCAGTATATCATAAAAATCTTTGCACTTCTCTGAGGATCTCGAGATAAACCTGTTTAAAGCTGCTACTCGGCCTGTCAATCTTTGTACGTCCTTCATATTTGAGGGTGATTTTATATCCAGGATAGCTTTGATCTGCTCTGGGCTTGCTTCTATCCCCCTTTTTGTCACCATATATCCAAGAAACTTTCCTTCCCCCACTCCGAAATGGCATTTAGCAGGATTCAGCTTCATGTTGTATCGATCCAGGATATCAAATGCTCCCTTGATATCCTGGAGGTGATCCTCAGCCTTTTTAGATTTCACCACCATATCGTCGATATATACCTCCATGGTGTCCCCCAGTTTGTCTTTGAACATCATGTTTACCAATCTTTGGTATGTTGCACCTGCATTTTTCAAACCAAAAGGCATAGCTGTATAACAATAAATACCTGTTGGTGTCATGAAGGCAGTATCCTCCTGGTCAGAAGGCTCCATTTGGATCTGTTGAAATCCTGAGGATGCGTCCATGAAGGTCAGCATTTCATGCCCGGCAGTGGCATCTACCATTGCATCAATGTGGGGAAGAGGAAATGGGTCTTCAGGACAAGCTTTGTTCAAGTCTGTGTAGTCCACACAAACTCTCCATTTCCCATTTTTCTTCTGTACTACCACCACGTTTGCTAGCCACCTTGGGAACTTAACCTCTCTGATCATCCTGGACTTTAATAACCTCTCAACTTCCTCCTGGATAATCGTGTTCCGCTCAGGAGCAAACTTCCTTCTTTTTTGCTGAACAGGCTTGAATGATTTATCAATTCCAAGCTTGTGAGTGATAATATCTTTGGATATGCCTGTCATATCCTCATGCTTCCATGCAAACGTGGACATCCTGCATTTCAAAAAGTTAATTAATTGTTCTTCAATATCCTGAGGGATATTGGTCCCTACGAGCACCGAAATATCGGGATTATCCTGGTCCAGGATAATTTCCTTCACATCCTGCTCCGGATCCCCCACGATATCCTGGGCCCGCGTCTTTAATTGCTATGCTGCACTAGGTTTGGTTGAGGATTTCATCGAGGATGAGTAGCATTCTTTCGCCTCCTGCTGATCACTATCAACTTTGACAACTCCCCAAGGGGTAGGTATCTTGATGCATTGGTGATATGTTGATGGCACAGCCTTCATATCGTGAATCCACGGTCTTCCCAGTATGATGTTATAGCAGGATAGAGAATCCATTACACAGAAACGTTGTATCGAGTTGACTCCTTCAACGTATACTGGCAACTTTATCTCTCCCACTGTGTTTCTAGCCTCTCCACTGAACCCAACAAGCACGGTAGACTTTGAAGTGATATCCATCGGAGATACATTCATTCTCTTCAGAGTTTCTAGTTGGATTATGTTGACGGAGCTGCCATTATCAACCAATATCCTGCTTACAAAATGGTTAGCCACATATAACGTTATTACCAGAGCATCATGGTGAGGATCCTGGACAGTATCCCGATCATCAGCATCAAAAGTGATCACTTTGTCAGTCGTGAGG
This sequence comes from Helianthus tuberosus, assembly GCA_030545235.1. Taxonomy (NCBI): domain Eukaryota; kingdom Viridiplantae; phylum Streptophyta; class Magnoliopsida; order Asterales; family Asteraceae; genus Helianthus; species Helianthus tuberosus. The sequence continues at coordinate 37,351,455 of CM060382.1, read as the reverse complement.
GTAGTCATCCTGACAGGTTTGTCTCCCCTTTCGGCCTTAGCTTCCTTTGCATGTCTCTTTGCTGCCGAATACGAAGTTCCACAAATGTCAGATCCTCCCGAAATGAAGTTGATTATCTTGGCATCCGCAGGAGGTGATGTTGCTCGCTCAGGATCCTTCTCAGTATCCTGACCCTTATTCTTCTTTCTTCCTAAGAGATCTTTCAGATATCCCTTGCTTAGAAGATAGCTTATTTCTTTCCTTAGAGCAATGCAATCCTCAGTTACATGTCCAAAATCTTCGTGGAAAGCACACCATTTTGACTTATCTTTCCAGTCAGCCTTTTGTTGATTCTTTCGAGGCCACCTAGCTTTGTCTCCTAGACCCTGCATGGCATACATCAATTCAGGAATGTTAACAGAAAAGCAATATTCTGACAACTCAGGATACTCTTCAGGATCCTCATCTTCGACAGCATTCACTCTCTTGTTTTCATTTCTACCATATGGCTTAGGCCGATATGACTTGAATGAGGATTCAGACTTCCTGTTAGTTGACTCATAAATGTTAGATGAGTTCATCCTTTCTTGCATCTTCCTGTCATCTTCCAGACGGATATATCTCAAAGCCCTGTTACGAGCTTCATCGAGATTCCTGCAGGGATTCATTACAAGATCCTGATAAAACTGAGAATCCTTTTGTAATCCCATCTTAAAAGCTTGCACAGCTGTTGCAACATCAAGATGTGGGATATCCAAGGATTCTCGACTGAATTTGTTCACATAATCCCTCAAGGATTCCTGAGGCCCTTGAGTTATCCTGTAAAGATCACTGGTTTGTTTCTCAAAACTCCGACTACAAGAAAATTGACTGTTAAATAAATTAACCAAATGAGCAAACGAAGTAATTAAGTGAGGAGGAACGTTTAACAGCCATTTTAAGGCTGATCCTATTAGAGTAGAACCAAATCCCTTGCACAAGCATGCTTCCTTGAGCTCCGGAGGGATAGGGTTAATCTCCATTCTTTCCCTATACTGAGCAATATGCTCTTCGGGATCCGTAGTCCCATCATAAAGCTTCATGTTGGGGGTTTGGAATCTCTTTGGGATCTCAGCATCACAGATAGGATATGCAAAACGAGATATCTTGTGGCTGTCTTGGGACACTTCCGGGATCAGCTGGACCACCCCAGGTACACTAGATATCATGTCCTTCAACTTCTGAAGTTCCCTAGTAAGTGCTGATGTTACACCTGTATCCTGCAAAGATCCACTATTGTTAGTAGCATGAGTATTATTATTATTTGACACATTACCCATTGGAGGATTTTGCCCATATCCTGAAGCATATCCTGAGCTCCTCATGGTTGACATCCTGACCGAGGAGGGTATTTCAGGAGTATGATTCTGAGGAAGGCTGGGCACAATATTCCCCCTGTTATCCTCAGTATACACAGCTGAACTAAAGTTCAACGTTCTGGGATGTAATGGAGTGACATTATCCTCAGCAGATCTGCTCGAGCCAGACTTCAGGAGTTGTATTTCCCTCAACAGCATTTGGTTTGTTTCTTGTTGCTGCCTCATTTGTTCCTGCACACTTCCAAATAAGGTTAAAATTTCATCGTTAGAAGCTAAAACGGGAGCAGATTCCTGAACACTACGGGTAGGGATAATATCCTGAGGTCGTGAAGAGGCTGGCATCCTTGGAGGAGGTGGTGGAAGCACTGAACCGGTAGTAGCAGAAGTCATAGCAGACACAGTGGGGGAGCTCATGTTTGATCTTGAGGCCATTGTGGACAATGTGGCAAAAGGTTTTGAAAATAGAAAGCCGATTAGCGATTTCACAAAGATTTTTAGTAAAGAGAGCACCACTTGCCCCACGGTGGGCGCCAAATTGTTTTGGTCAAAAATTACCTAAGCAATTTAGTGATCAAATTAGTTAAGTGAGGTAGTGTGCTAGAAATATGTGTGAAAAATATGCTTGTTAAGTTATTTAGAAAATCAGTATTCAGGATACGGCTCAGGATATTGAGCTGTATCTACGATCAAACTATGACCAAAAGTAAAGTAAACGACACGAGATGTACGAGGAAAGCCCTTGATCAATCTAGATCGCCGGCATAAAACCTCGGGAGCTGACAATCACAGCTGCCTTGTTCTTCTTATTACTTCAAACGTCAGGATACAGTGCAGGATGTGGTGCGGATCGACTATGTGATACAATGAAATTTGAATACAAGTGTGGTGTTTGCGATGAGATAGAGAGTGAAAGTGTTCGAGAGTGTAAGTGAAAAATTGTGTGCCTTAAGCTGATCCGCCCCCATCTATTTATAGTAAAGATAATGTAACAAACTATCCTAAACTTCCGGGATCCACCGAATATTCCTTAATCGAACGTTGTAGACCTGGTCTTTCGGGTTCAACGTCTCTCTTCAACAAACACGTCCGAGTCTTGAGGAGAAGAAGTCCACTTGACCGTTAGCAAGTCTCAGCCTTTAACCTGCACGTGGTTAATTCAATAAACCTCAGGATATCGCCCAAGATGTTAGCAATATCCTCTTCCAGCATCCTGGTCACAAATAAACAAATAAAGGCAGGATATTGGTCAGGATATGTATGCTTAGAAAATGAGCCATAACACTGATCACTATCAACTTTGACGACCCCCCAAGGGGTTGGAATCTTGATGCATTGGTGATAAGTCGAAGGCACAGCCTTCATGTCATGGATCCATGGCCTGCCTAGTATGATGGTATAGCAGGATAAGGAGTCCATCACACAGAAGCGTTGTATCGAGTTGACCCCTTCGACGTATACTGGTAACTTTATCTCTCCTACAGTATTTCTAGCTTCTCCACTGAAACCAACGAGAACAGTGGACTTTGAAGTAATGTCCATCGGAGATACATTCATCCTTTTCAATGTTTCCAGCTGAATTATATTGACAAAACTACCATTGTCCACCAATATCCTGCGTACAAAATGGTTAGCCATATATAATGTTATTACCAAAGCATCATGGTGAGGATCCTGAACAGTATCCCTGTCTTCACTATCGAAAGTATTCACTTTATCAGTTGTGAGGGTAGTTATCCTGACTGGTTTGTCTCCCCTTTCACTCTTAGCTTCCTTTGCATGTCTTTTAGCCGCCGAATACGAAGTCCCACAAATGTCGGATCCTCCTGAAATAAAGTTAATTATCTTGGCATCTGCTGGGGGTGATGCTGCTCGTTCAGGATCCTTCTCGGGATCCTGCCCTTTATTCTTCTTTCTTCCCAGCAAGTCCTTCAGATACCCTTTGCTTAACAGGTAACTTATTTCTTTCCTTAAAGCAATGCAATCTTCGGTCATATGTCCGAAGTCTTCATGGAAGGAACACCATTTGGATTTATCCTTCCAATCAGCTTTCTGCTGGTTCTTTCGAGGCCACCTAGCTTTGTCCCCTAAACCCTGCATAGCGTACATTAACTCAGGTATATTAACAGAAAAGCAATATTCAGATAAGTCAGGATATTCTTCAGGATCCTCGTCTTCAACAGCATTCACTTTCTTGTTATCATTTCTGCCATATGGCTTTGAGCGATATGGCTTATATGAGGATTCTGATTTCCTGTTGGTTGATTCATAGGTTGAGGTAGAATTCATCCTCTCTTGCATCTTCTTGTCATCTTCCAAACGGATATATCTCAAAGCCCTGTTACGAGCTTCGTCGAGATTCCTGCAGGGATTCATTACAAGGTCCTGATAAAACTGAGAATCCTTTTGTAACCCCATCTTTAAAGCTTGCACAGCTGTTGCAACATCAAGATGTGGGATATCCAAAGATTCTCGACTGAACTTGTTCACATAATCCCTCAAGGATTCCTGAGATCCTTGAGTTATCCTGTAAAGGTCACTGGTTAGTTTCTCAAAACTCCGACTACAAGAAAATTAACTGTTAAATAAATTAACCAAATGTGCAAACGAAGTAATTGAGTGAGGAGGGACGTTTAACAGCCATTTTAAGGCTGATCCTGTCAAGGTAGAACTGAATCCCTTGCATAAGCATGCTTCCTTGAGATCTGGAGGGAAAGGATTGATTTCCATTCGTTCCCTGTAATGGGCAATATGCTCTTCAGGATCCGTAGTCCCGTCATACAGTTTCATGTTGGGAGTCTGAAATCTTTTTGGAATTTCAGCATCACAGATAGGATACGCAAAGCGGGATATCCTGTGGCTGTCTTGGGATACTTCCGGGATTGGTTGGACCACTCCAGGTACACTGGATATCATGTCCTTCAATTTCTGGAACTCCCTGGTAAACGTTGACGTCATACCTGCATCCTGCAAAGACCCATTGTTGTTAGTAGCAAGAATAATATTATTTGACACATTACCAATCTGAGGATTTTGGCCATATCCTGAAGCATATCCTGAACTCCTCACAGTAGACATTCTGACCGAGGAGGGTATCTCAGGGGTATGATTCTGAGAATGGCTTGGGACGATATTTCCCCTGTTATCCTCAGTGTAAACTGCAGAACTGAAGTTCAAAGCCCTGGGCTGTATAGGAGTGACAGTTTCTTCAGCAGGTCTACTCGAGCTAGCTTTTAAGAGTTGTATTTCTCTTAACAGCATTTGGTTCGTTTCCTGTTGCTGCCTCATTTGTTCCTGCACACTTCCAAATAAAGTTATAATTTCATCATTAGAGGCTAAAACGGGAGCAGATCACTGAACACTCCGAGTAGGGATAACGTCTTGAGGTTGTGAAGAAAATGGCATCCTTGGAGGGGGTGGTGGAAGCACCGAACCGGTAGTAGCAGAGGTCGTAGCGGACACAGTGGAGGAGCTCATGTTTGATCTCGAAGCCATTGAAAATAAGTTAGAAAAAAGTTTTGACAATAGAAAACCGAATAATGATTTTACTAAAGTTTTTAGCAAAAATAGCACCACTTGCCCCACGGTGGGCGCCAAATTGTTTTGGTCAAAAATTACCTAAGCAATTAAGTGATCAAATTAGTTTTGTGAGGTAGTGTGCTAGTAATACTTTGTAAAAAATATGTTGGTTTGTTAGTTTGCGAAAACAGTTTCAGGATACGACTCAGGATATAAAGCTGTATCTATGATCAAACAATGAGCAGAAAAGTAAAGGTTGACATGTGATTTACGAGGAAAGCCCTTGATCAATCTAGATCGCCGGCACAAAACCTCGGGAGCTGACAATCGCAGCTGCCTTGTTCTTCTATTGCTTCAAATATCAGGATACAGTGCAAGATGTAGAGCAAATCAACTAGGGGTTACAATGTGATTTGAATACAAGTGTTTGTGTGTAGTGTTTGCAGAGAGCTAGAGAGAAAGTGTGTAAAAATGTGAAAGTTGCGTGCCTTAATCTGATCCGCCCCCATCTATTTATAGTAAAACAAATATAACAAACTATCCTAAATAACTGGGATCCAACGAATATTTCTCACTCGAACGTTGTAGACCTGGTCTTTCGGGTTCAACGTCTCTCCCATAACAAACATGCCCGAGTCTTGAGGAGATGAAGTCCATCTGACCGTTAGCAAACCCCAGCCTTTAACCTGCACGTGGTTAATTCAATCAACCTCAGGATATCGCCCAGGATGTTAGCAATATCCCCGTCCAGTATCCTGGTCACAAATAAACAATTAAAAGCAGGATATTGATCAAGATATGTACGCTTAGAAAATGACCCATAACAAACGCTGCTACTCGGCCTGTTAACCGTTGAACATCTTTCATATTCGAAGGTGATTTTATATCCAAGATAGCTTTAATCTGCTCCGGGCTTGCCTCTATCCCTCTTTTGGTCACCATATATCCTAGAAACTTTCCTGCCCCCACTCTGAAATGGCACTTAGCAGGATTCAGTTTCATGTTATATTGATCCAGAATATCAAACGCTCCCTTAATATCCTAGAGGTGATCCTCAGCCTTTTTAGATGTCACCACCATATCGTCAATATATACCTCCATGGTGTCCCCCAGCTTGTCTTTAAACATCATGTTTACCAACCTCTGGTATGTTGCACCTGCATTTTTCAAACCAAAGGTCATAGCAGTATAACAATAAATACATGTGGGTGTCATGAAAGCAGTATCCTCCCGATCAGAGGGTTCCATTTGGATTTGCTGAAATCCTGAAGAGGCATTCATGAAGATTAGCATCTCGTGGCTGGCGGTAGCATCTACCATTGAATCAATATGAGGTAGAGGAAACGGGTCTTTCGGACAGGCTTTGTTTAAGTCTGTGTAGTCTACACAAACTCTCCGCTTCCCATTTTTCTTTTGTACCACGACTACATTCGCAAGCCATTTAGGAAACTTCACTTCTCTAATCATCTTGCTCCTTAGTAGTCTTTCAACTTCCTCTTAGATGATCACATTTCGCTCCGGAGAAAATTTCCTTCTCTTTTGTTGGACCGGCTTGAATGACCTGTCAATACCGAGCTTATGTGTTATAATATCCTTGGAAATACCTGTCATATCCTCGTGCTTCCATGCGAATGTTGACATTCTGCATTTCAAAAAATTAGTCAAATGATTTTCAATATCCTGAGGGATATTGGTTCCTACGAGCACCGAGATATCCGGATTATCCTGATCCAGGATAACTTTCTTTACATCCTGCTCCGAAGCTTCCATGATATTCTGGGCCCGCATCTTTAATTGCTATGCTGGATTAGGCTTGGTTGAGGATTTCATTGAGGATGAGTAGCATTCCTTCGCCTCCTGTTGATCACTATCAACCTTGACAACCCCCCCCCCCCCCCCAAGGGGTAGGCATCTTGATGCACTGATGATAAGTCGATGGCACAACCTTCATATCAGGGATCCATGGCCTGCCTAGTATGATGTTATAGCTGGATAGGGAGTCCATCACACAGAAACGTTGTATCGAGTTGACCCCTTCAACATATACTGGTAACTTTATCTCCCCTACGGTATTCCTAGCTTCCCCACTGAAGCCAACAAGAACGGTGGATTTCGAAGTAATGTCCATCGGAGATACATTCATCCGCTTCAATGTTTCCAGTTGAATTATGTTGACAGAGCTGCCATTATCCACTAATATCCTGCGCACAAAATGGTTAGCAACATATAATGTTATTACGAGGGCATCATGGTGAGGATCCTGGACAGTATCCCTGTCATCACTGTCGAAAGTGATCACTTTGTCAGTTGTGAGGGTAGTCATTTTGGCTGGACTGTCTCCCCTTTCAGTCTTAGCCTCCTTTGCATGTCTCTTGGCCGCAGAATACGAAGTCCCACAAATGTCGGATCCTCCTGAAATAAAGTTAATTCTTTTGGCATCTGCTGGGGGTGAAGCTGCTCGTTCAGGATCCTTCTCAGGATCCTGCCCTTTATTTTTCTTTCTTCCTAGCAAATCCTTCAAATATCCCTTGCTCAATAGGTAGCTTATTTCTTTTCTTAGAGCAATGCAATCCTCAGTCACATGTCCGAAATCTTCATGGAAGGCACACCATTTGGATTTGTCCTTCCAATCAGCTTTTTATTGATTCTTTCGAGGCCACCTAGCTTTGTCTCCTAAACCCTGCATAGCATACATTAACTCAGGTATATTAACAGAAAAGAAATATTCAGATAATTTAGGATATTCTTCAGTATCCTCGTCTTCAACAGCATTCACTTTCTTGTTGTCATTTCTGCCATATGGCTTGGAGCGATACGGTTTATACGAGGATTCTGATTTCCTGTTGATTGATTCGTAGGTTGAGGTAGAATTCATCCTCTCTTGCATCTTTTTGTCATCTTCCAAGCGAATATATCTCAAGGCCCTGTTACGAGCATCGTCGAGATTCCTGCAGGGATTCATTACAAGATCCTGATAGAACTGAGAATCTTTTTGTAATCCCATCCTAAAAGCCTGCACAGCTGTTGCAACATCAAGATGTGGGATATCCAAGGATTCCCGACTAAACTTGGTCACATAATCCCTCAAGGATTCCTGAGGTCCTTGAGTTATCCTGTAAAGATCACTAGTTAGTTTCTCAAAACTCTGGCTGCAAGAAAACTGACTATTAAATAATATAACTGTTTTGGTCAAAATTTACCTAAGCAATTAAGTGATCAAATTAGTTTTGTGAGGTAGTGTGCTAGTAATACTTTGTAAAAAATATGTTGGTTTGTTAGTTTGCGAAAACAGTTTCAGGATACGGCTCAAGATATAGCTGTATCTGTGATCAAACAATAAGCAGAAAAGTAAAGGTTGACACGTGATTTACGAGGAAAGCCCTTGATCAATCTAGATCGCCGGCACAAAACCTCGGGAGCTGACAATCGCAGCTTCCTTGTTCTTCTATTGCTTCAAATATCAGGATACAGTGCAGGATGTATAGCGAATCAACTAGGTGTTACAATGTGATTTGAATACAAGTGTTTGTGTGTAGTGTTTGCAGAGAGCTAGAGAGAAAGTGTTTGAAAATGTGAAAGTTGCGTGCCTTAATCTGATCCGCCCCCATCTATTTATAGTAAAACAAATATAACAAACTACCCTAAATAACCGGGATCCAACGAATATTCCTCACTCGAACGTTGTAGACCTAGTCTTTCGGGTTCAACGTCTCTCCCATAACAAACATGCCCGAGTCTTGAGGAGATGAAGTCCATCTGACCGTTAGCAAACCCCAGCCTTTAACCTGCACGTGGTTAATTCAACCAACCTCAGGATATCGCCCAGGATGTTAGCAATATCCCCGTCCAGTATCCTGGTCACAAATAAACAATTAAAAGCAGGATATTGATCAAGATATGTACGCTCAGAAAATGACCCATAACAATTATCCCCAAATATATCTGTTGGTATACCAATCCAACGGATATATTTTAAAAGTTTTATCTCATAAATTAAAGCAATTAAATCTAGACGACGGTCAAAATCACATCATAACCTCCAACGCGCTTTTAACTCGATGGAGATCCACAATGCCCCTATATCTTCTCTCTTCTTGTTTGAAAAGCAGATATCTTCAACAGAGTCTCCAGGTAATTCCCTACTTCTTGTTCATTTCTTATCAATCTTTCTTTCTTCATCTGCCATGGCCACCAGGACTCATTCCCAAACCGGTGAATCATCCGAGACTTTTACCCAGCAGAATCTTCTCAAAAATCCTGAGAAAGAAGTATGTGCCTTTGATAATGCAGACATTGCGGCTTTGAGAGCTTCCTGTGCTTTCCCTGATAACACAGTCTTTAGACCGTTCGTTCGATCGGTCAATTCGATCGGATGTTTCCTCCACTGATTGGGTTTGCTTTCCAGCATACCCTTTTAAGCTTGGTCTTCGATACCCTTTTCCCAAATTCATGATGCAATTCTTCCGGACCACCGGCATCTCTTTTGCTCAAACCATGCCCATGGTCTGGAGGGTATTAATCGTGCTTAACCAAATCAAAAACCTTCACTGTCCCGACCTTTGTATCGAAGATCTGCCATTCGCTTATCGCCTCCGATCTCACGGCTCTAGCCGGTTTTTGCTTTTTTCGACTTCCAACAAACCCCTTATTCTTAAAGCCACTAAAAATGAAGACGGATGGTAGCGCAAGTTCTTTTTCGTCAAACGAGATTCCATTGCCGAGGGTGCCAGCCTTCCGGTGGAGTGGTTAACCACCGGTAGGATTATGAATGTTCCCATGTACCTTTAGATTTTTATCTTTTGCTAATATCCTCCTTCTTGAGTTCTTTGCAGTAAATTTCAAGGAAGTAGCTCCCCCTACTGCTGAATCAAAGAAAAGAATCAGGACTGTTTACCAATTACCTGCAATAGACAGGAGTTTCACCACACACATCCCGAGTTCCAGTCAATACTCGTCATCTGAAAAGTCTGGTGAGGACTACTTTTAAAATAGTTAGTTAGTATAGCATAATAGAATGAAGAGTAATAATAATGTAAAACTTTTTCCTTTATGCAGCACCGGCTAAGATCCCTGAAGTCTTTGATCTCGACGAGTTGGACAACTATTTTGATCAGGTTCAGATCAAGAAGGAACCCAATCCTAAGGCCACAGCCTCATCCAAACCCAGTGGTTCCAAGGCCATTGTGATCACCAAACCCTCGTCAACTACCAAGCCCCGGAGCTCCAGCTCTCGTAAAAGGAAAGAGCCCGATTCCCCCGTCATCTCTGACACTTTTCCCTATGAGAAGCACGGGTTCATCGAAGCTAGCGGGTTTATGACTTCCTTTCTTAACCAGGTTAGTATTCTCAAACCACATCCTGCAGCTTATGTCATTTACAAAGATTTATCAAAATCAATACCTGTCCTCTTACTTCCGAAGGGTCTTGAACGTCTGGTTCATCTATATCAAGAATCCTGCGGGCTTAACAAGACGCTTGAGTCCAAGTTAAAGGAAGCAGAAGTCACGATCTCCGATCAAGGCATGATTGCGGCTGCCAAATCTCGTCATTACGAGGAGAAGTTCAAGGCTATAATTGAAGAACACCAGACTGCTCTCAACAAAGCTACTCTTCAAGCCCAAGCCGATCTTGAAGCTGCCCATGCACAACATGAACGGGATATGGTCAACTATCGGGATAGCCTTAAGAGTTCCGTCGTCACTTCTCTTCTCCAGGCCAGCCTGAAGATGGCCCATGAAGCCAAAACACTAGGTTTTGACTGCCCTTCTTGGGACGTTGGTGCCTGGGAAACGAAGCTAAAGAATCTTGGCGGCATTTCTACCACACCAGGTGCCGAAGTATCTTCCAAAGTAGCTGAAAAAGCTAACGATGCTGAGAGGGATGCTGAGGTGGATCCTGAGACGGATGCTGCTGAAATTACCGCGAACGAAGATGGCACTGCCCCCTAAAACTTATTTCCTTTTGTTTAAACAATTTTTTGTCTTATGAACAATTTTTATTTCCGTATCAAAACAATTTGATAGCCGAAGGTGGATGGGTCCTAGGTTTTAGGATGAAGCCTTTGGTTATCAACTAGTACCGTTTATTTCCAATAATTTCATCTTTAATTTTTCTTGCTATCACTTCCTGTCTTTCTTATTACAGACCTTAGTTTTGCAAAATATACTCAGTGATATATTATGAAAATTTTTATTAAATGGAATTTCTAAAAATTCAATCACCTTTAGAGAAAATTAAAAGATAGTCCATTTTAAAACCTGTTTTGACGATACTTGCTTGATCAAAGTTTCAAACCAGTACCAGCGTCAAATATCTTAATCAAATATCCTGAAAAGTATTTCGAAAATATATTTTGAAAATATATTCCGACAATTTATCTTAAAATCAGGATGTTTAACCTTTTACCCAACGTAGGACTGTCAACAACGTTTACAAAGGAAAGATCATACCAGGAATAGGGTATAACCCTATTCTCAAACTTCAATCCCCTTGCAACTCTTCCAATGAAGATGTCCCCTGTCTGAGACACTCAGTATATTCGGTCCGAGCCTTTCCCTTTGAGCTTTACACCATTGCCTTAGTAGGAATGTCCCCTGTGTACAATGTCTTCAAATACTTAGAAATCTTCTGGATATCAATTCCCATTGTATAGACAATTTTTCATGTTACAGGGGTAAAACCCAAAAAATGTATTGGGGATGAATCCCTCGTATCCTGGGGGAAATCCCAGATTTTCGTGCGCTACAGGCGGGAGTGTATAAACTCCAAGACTTAGAAAGGTGAAAACATTTAAACCTTAGAGGGTATGAAAATACCCTTTCGTGAGAGAGGGTGATCAATCCTCATATACCTTTAGGATTCAGGATATAGCCAATAGTAACGAAATTATCAGCCACTTTTACATGGACTGGTCCCGCCACCTTGAACTATTCCCAAATAACTTGCGCTCCAGGCGGGGTGTTTAAACCCAATTCGGAAGAAAGGTGAATACCTTTAAACCTGTGAAGGGATCAGGATCCCTTATACGTGAGAGAGGGGGCCAATCCTCTAATCTTTCGAGTTATCCTGAGTGCATATCCTGGAGCTATATCCTAAAACATATGCTACAAAACAACTGCAAACTAAGGTGGGTGTTAGCTTGGCTAACACCCCTCCGATGCTTAAGTCAGTATTGGGTTCAAGATAATAATCAAATATATTTAAAAGAGATAGAATACATACCATTCTGAGATAGAAATTAAATTATTTTCTTACTTGAAATAGAGCTTTAAGTGTATTGCATTCCAGGATCTCGGTAGCATATCCCCTTCCATATTCTTAAGTCTATATGCTCCTTTCCCTGCTTCTGACTCAACTTCATATGGTCCTTCCCATTTTGGAGCTAGCTTGCCATCGACAGGATTAGTGGTATTTTGAAAAGCCTTTCTTAGCTCCCAATCACCAACTTGAAATCTCCTAGTCCTAATATTCTTGTTATATGCTCTGGATATTCTTTGTTGATATGCTGCCATCCTTAGCCTTGCGGCATCTCTTTTTTCATCTATAGTATCCAAATCTTGACATAAGGCTTCAGGATTCTGTTCAGGATCCTGTAGGATAGATCTTGCAGTAGGTATCACCATTTCCGTTGGAATCACTGCTTCTGCTCCAAATACCAAGGAAAATGGGGTTTGGCCGGTTGCATTCTTTACCGTTATCCTATCAGCCCACAAAACGAAGGGTAATTCTTCTGCCCATCTTCCTTTTTTGGCTCCAAGTCTCTTCTTTAAGTTATTGACAATTATCTTGTTCGAGGATTCAGCTTGTCCATTCGCTTGAGGATGTACCGGAGTAGACGTGATCATTTTGATTCCCCAACTCTTGCAAAAGTCAGTAGTCCGCTTGCTTATAAACTGGGACCCATTATCACAAATGATTTCAGCTGGTACCCCAAACCTGGTCAGGATATTCCTCTTTATGAAGGATACTACTTCTTGGTCTCTAACTTGAACAAATGCTTCAGCTTCAACCCACTTAGAGAAATAATCCGTCATTGCTAACATAAAGACTTTTCCTCCCGGAGCTTTTGGTAACTTCCCTACTATATCCATCCCCCATTTCATGAATGGCCAAGGGGAAGTTACAGGATATAGTGGTTCAACTGGTTGATGTAGTATGTTACTATGCCTTTGACATGCATCACACCTTCGAGCATATTCTGCAGCATCTTTCCTCATCGTTGGCCAATAATATCCTGTCCTTAATACTTTTAAGAATAATGACCTGCCCCCAGTATGGTTACCACAATCCCCTTCATGTATATCCTGAAGTACTTCCTTGGTTTCAGGATCCTCCAGGCACCTCAGATATGGTCCTGCAAGAGATTTCTTACACAAAACATCATTTATAATAGTGAATCGTGATACCTTCATCCTAAAGGCTTTAGGATTCTCATTCTTTGAGATGTATCCTTGCTTGAGATATCTCATGATTGGAGCTATCCAGGACTTAGGATCCTCCTCAAGATAGCCATCATCAGGATCCTGAATACTTATTACTTCATTATCCTAAGGATTCGTCGCAGGATATAGGATATGTAATATTGGTATCCGGGTTCCTTCCGGTATCCTGACCGATGACCCTAGATTTGCCAAGGCATCTGCTTCAGCATTGTCTTCTCTTGGTACCTGCTCAAGTGTAAAAACATCGAAATATCCTGCTAATTTTTTGAGAATATCGAGATATTCGATTAACTTCTCACCCTTAACTGCATAGGATCCATTAAAATGGTTAGTAATTAACAAGGAGTCAACATATACTTGCAAATTCTTGACACTCATATTCTTAGCCAACTCTAATCCTGCAATTAAAGCCTCATATTCTGCCTCATTACTAGTAGCAGGGAATTCACACCTAATAGCCTGGGGTAATATGTCCCCCTGTGGCGATTTTAGTAGTATTCCCAATCCTACTCCTCTTACATTAGATGCACCATCAGTATATAACGTCCAGGATCCTGAGGATTCTCCTAACTGTTGGACTTCTAGGTCTACCTCATCCTGAATGTCACTACTGAAATCAGCCACAAAGTCAGCTAAAGCCTGAGACTTTATGGCATTTCTAGGTTCCTATACTAAGTCATAAGCACTCAATTTTACTGACCACTTGGCCATTCTGCCTGACATCTCTGGTTTCCTAAGCACATTTTTGACAGGATAATTTGTTTTAACATGAATCCTATGTGTCTCAAAGTAATGTCTAAGCTTCGTTGATGCCATAACTAATGCTAGTATCAACTTTTCTAAATGAGAATACCTAGTTTCAGCATTTAACAAACTTTTGCTAACATAATAAACAGGATATTGCTGACCTTCATGGTCTTTTATAACAACGGCACTTACAGCATTCCCTGATACAGCGAGGTATAGGGATAGTGGTTCACCATTTTCAGGCTTCATCAATAGAGGTGCAGTCGAGAGATATCGCTTCAAATCCTGCAAGGCTGCTTCATGCTTTGCTCCCCATTCGAACTTCTTATTCTTCTTGAGGATATCATAGAATTCCTTGCATTTTTTCGAGGATCTTGAAATAAATCTGTTCAATGCGGCTACTCGGCCTGTTAACCGTTGAACATCCTTCATATTCGAGGGTGATTTTATATCCAGGATAGCTTTAATCTGCTCCGGGCTTGCTTCTATCCCCCTTTTCGTCACCATATATCCTAGAAACTTTCCTGCCCCCACTCCGAAATGGCACTTAGCAGGATTCAGCTTCATGTTATACTGATCCAGGATATCAAATGATCCCTTGATATCCTGGAGGTGATCCTCAGCCTTTTTAGATTTCACCACCATATTGTCAATATATACCTCCATGGTGTCCCCTAGCTTTTCTTTGAACATCATGTTCACCAATCTCTGGTATGTTTCACCTGCATTTTTCAAACCAAAAGGCATAGCAGTATAGCAATAAATACCTGTTGGTGTCATGAAAGCAGTATCCTCCTGCTCCGAAGGCTCCATTTGAATCTGCTGAAATCCTGAGGATGCGTCCATGAACGTTAACATCTCATGCCCAGCAGTAGCATCCACCATTGCATCGATATGAGGAAGGGGGAATGGGTCTTTAGGACAAGCCTTATTCAAGCCTGTATAATCTAGACAGACTCTCCATTTCCCATTTTTCTTCTGCACTACGACCACATTTGCCAGCCATCTTGGGAATTTGACTTCTCTGATCATTTTGGACTTCAACAATCTTTCAACTTCCTCTTGGATGATTATATTTCGCTCAGGAGCAAACTTCCTTCTTTTTTGCTGAACAGGCTTGAACGACCTGTCAATTCCAAGCTTGTGAGTAATAATGTCTTTGGATATACCTGTGATATCCTCATGCTTCCATGCAAACGATGACATCCTGCACTTCAAAAAGTCAGTTAATTGTTCTTCAATATCCCGAGGGATATTGGTTCCGACGAGCACCGAGATATCAGGATTATCCTGATCCAGGATAACTTTCTTCACATCCTGCTCCGAAGCTTCCAAGGTATCCCAGGCCCGCATCTTTAATTGCTATGCTGGATTAGGCTTGGTCGAGGATTTCATCGAGGATGTGTAGCATTCCTTCGCCTCCTGCTGATCACTATCAACTTTGACGACCCCCCAAGGGGTTGGAATCTTGATGCATTGGTGATAAGTCGAAGGCACAGCCTTCATGTCATGGATCCACGGCCTGCCTAGTATTATGTTATAGCAGGATAAGGAGTCCATCACATAGAAGCGTTGTATCGAGTTGACCCCTTCAACATATACGGGTAACTTGATCTCTCCTACAGTATTTCTAGCTTCTCCACTGAAACCAACGAGCACGGTGGACTTCGAAGTAATGTCCATCGGAGATACATTCATCCTTTTCAATGTTTCCTGCTGAATTATATTGACAGAACTACCGTTGTCCACCAATATCCTGCGTACAAAAATGCTTAGCCACATATAATGTTATTACCAAAGCATCATGGTGAGGATCCTGAACAGTATCCCTGTCATCACTATCAAAAGTGATCACTTTATCAGTTGTGAGGGTAGTCATCCTGACTGGTTTGTCTCCCCTTTCACTCTTGTCTTCCTTTGCAAGTCTCTAAGCCGCCGAATACGAAGTCCCACAAATGTCGGATCCTCCTGAAATAAAGTTAATTATCTTGGCATTTGCTGGGGGTGATGCTGCTCGTTCAGGATCCTTCTCGAGATCCTGCCCTTTATTTTTCTTTCTTCCCAGCAAGTCCTTCAGATACCCTTTGCTTAACAGGTAACTTATTTCTTTCCTTAAAGCAATGCAATCCTCGGTCATATGTCCGAAGTCTTCATGGAAGGCACACCATTTGGATTTATCCTTCCAATCAGCTTTCTGCTGGTTCTTTCGAGGCCACCTAGCTTTGTCCCCTAAACCCTGCATAGCATACATTAACTCAGGTATATTAACAGAAAAGCAGTATTTAGATAAGTCAGGATATTCTTCAGGATCCTCGTCTTCAACAACATTCACTTTCTTGTTATCGTTTCTGCCATATGGCTTGGGGCGATATGGCTTATACGAGGATTCTGATTTCCTGTTGGTTGATTCGTAGGTTGAGGTAGAATTCATCCTCTCTTGCATCTTCTTGTCGTCTTCCAAACGGATATATCTCAAAGCCCTGTTACGAGCTTCGTCGAGATTCCTGCAGGGATTCATTACAAGATCCTGATAAAACTGAGAATCCTTTTGTAACCCCATCTTAAAAGCTTGCACAGCTGTTGCAACATCAAGATGTGGGATATCCAAGGATTCTCGACTGAACTTGTTCACATAATCCCTCAAGGATTCCTGAGATCCTTGAGTTATCCTGTAAAGGTCACTTGTTAGTTTCTCAAAACTCCGACTACAAGAAAACTGACTGTTAAATAAATTAACCAAATGAGCAAACGAAGTAATTGAGTGAGGAGGGACGTTTAACAGCCATTTTAAGGCTGATCCTGTCAAGGTAGAACCGAATCCCTTGCATAAGCATGCTTCCTTGAGATCTGGAGGGATAGGATTGATTTCCATCTGTTCCCTGTACTGGGCAATATGCTCTTCAGGATCCGTAGTCCTGTCATACAGTTTCATGTTGGGAGTCTGAAATCTTTTTGGAATTTCAGCATCACAGATAGGATACGCAAAGCGGGATATCCTGTGGCTGTCTTGGGATACTTCCGGAATTTGCTGGACCACTCCAGGTACACTGGATATCATGTCCTTCAATTTATGGAGCTCCCTGGTAAACGTTGACGTCATACCTGCATCCTGCAAAGACCCATTGTTGTTAGTAGCAAGAATATTATTATTTGACACATTACCGATCTGAGGATTTTGGCCATATCCTGAAGCATATCCTGAACTCCTCACAGTCGACATTCTGACCGAGGAGGGTATCTCAGGGGTATGATTCTGAGAATGGCTTGGGACGATATTCCCCCTGTTATCCTCAGTGTAAACTGCGGAACTGAAGTTCAGAGCCCTGGGCTGTATAGGAATGATAGTTTCTTCAGCAGGTCTACTCGAGCTAGCTTTTAAGAGTTGTATTTCTCTTAACAGCATTTGGTTAGTTTCATGTTGCTGCCTCATTTGTTCCTACACACTTCCAAATAAAGTTAGAATTTCATCATTAGAGGCTAAAACGGGAGCAGATTCCTGAACACTCCGAGTAGGGATAACATCCCGAAGTTGTGAAGAAACTGGCATCCTTGGAGGAGGTGGTGGAAGCACCGAACCGGTAGTAGCAGAAGTCGTAGCGGACATAGTGGAGGAGCTCATGTTTGATCTCGAAGCCATTAAAAATAAGTTAGAAAAAAGTTTTGACAATAGAAAACCGAATAATGATTTTACTAAATGTTTTAGCAAAAATAGCACCACTTGCCCCACGGTGGGCGCCAAATTGTTTTGGTTAAAAATTACCTAAGCAATTAAGTGATCAAATTAGTTTTGTGAGGTAGTGTGCTAGTAATACTTTGTAAAAAATATGTTGGTTTGTTAGTTTGCGAAAACAGTTTCAGGATACGGCTCAAGATATAGAGATGTATCTGTGATCAAACAATGAGCAGAAAAGTAAAGGTTGACACGTGATTTACGAGGAAAGCCCTTGATCAATCTAGATCACCGGCACAAAACCTCGGGAGCTGACAATCGCAGCTGCCTTGTTCTTCTATTGCTTCAAATATCAGGATACAGTGCAGGATGTAGAGCGAATAAACTAGGTGTTACAATGTGATTTGAATACAAGTGTTTGTGTGTAGTGTTTGCAGAGAGCTAGAGAGAAAGTGTTTGAAAATGTGAAAGTTGCGTGCCTTAATCTGATCCGCCCCCATCTATTTATAGTAAAACAAATATAACAAACTACCCTAAATAACCGGGATCCAACGAATATTCCTCACTCGAACGTTGTAGACCTAGTCTTTCGGGTTCAACGTCTCTCCCATAACAAACATGCCCGAGTCTTGAGGAGATGAAGTCCATTTGAAAGCACGTGGTTAATTCAACCAACCTCAGGATATCGCCCAGGATGTTAGCAATATCCTCGTCCAGTATCCTGGTCACAAATAAACAATTAAAAGCAGGATATTGATCAAGATATGTACGCTCAGAAAATGACCCATAACAATAACCAAATGAGCAAATGAAGTAATTGAGTGAGGAGGAACATTTAACAGCCATTTTAAGGCTGACCCTGTCAAGGTAGAACCGAAACCCTTGCACAAGCATGCTTCCTTGAGCTCCGGAGGGATAGGATTAATCTCTATTCTTTCTCTATACTAGGCAACATGCTCTTCAGGATCCGTAGACCCATCATAAAGTTTCATGTTGAAATCTCTTTGGGTGAGGAGGAACATTTAACAGCCATTTTGAAATCTCTTTGGGATTTCAGCATCACAGATAGGATATGCAAAGCGGGATATCCTGTGGCTGTCTTGGGACACTTCCGGAATTGGCTGGACTACTCCAGGTACACTGGATATCATGTCCTTCAATTTCTGAAGCTCCCTAGTAGATGTTGACGTCATACCTGCATACTGCAAAGACCCATTATTGTTAGTAGCAAGAATATTATTATTTGACACGTTACCGGTCTGAGGATTCTAGCCATATCCTGAACCATATCCTGAGCTCCTCACAGTTGACATCCTGACCGAGGAGGGTATCTCAGGAGTATGATTCTGAGAATGGCTTGGCATGATATTCCCCCAGTTATCCTCAGTGTAAACTGCAGAACTGAAGTTCAAAGCCCTAGGCTGCAAAGGAGTGACAGTTTCTTCAGCAGGTCTACTTGCGCCGGATTTCAAGAGTTGTATCTCTCTCATCAGCATCCGATTAGTTTCCTGCTTCTGCCTCATATTCTCCTGTACACTACCAAACAAATTCAGAATTTCATCATTAGAAGCCAAAACAGGACCGGATCCCTGGGTACTGGGAGCGGGGATAACATCCCGAGCCACATGACTCTCAGTTCCGAGTGAAGAAGCTTCCATTCTCGGAGGAGGAGGTGGAAGCACCGAACCAATTGTTGCAGAGGTTGTAGCAGACAAGGTGGAAGAGCTCATGTTTGATCTCGAGGCCATTGAAAACAACGTAGTAAAAAGTTTTGATAATAGAAAACCGAGTAATGATTTTACTAAAGTTTTTAGTAAAAATAGCACCACTTGCCCCACGGTGGGCGCCAAATTGTTTTGGTCAAAAATTACCGAAGCAATTAAGTGATCAAATTAGTTAAGTGAGGTAGTGTGCTAGAAATGAGTGTCGAAAATATGTTCATCAAATTAATTGTAAAAACAGTTTCAGGATATGGCTCAGGATATAGAGCTGTATCTATGACCAAACGATGAGCGAAAAACGTAAAGGGGCGACACGAGATATACGAGGAAAGCCCTTGATCAATCTAGATCGCCGGCACAAAACCTCGGGAGCTGACAATTACAGCTGCCTTGTTCTTCTATTACTTCAAATATCAGGATACAGTGCAGGATGTGATGCGGATCAACTAAGTGTTACAATGTGATTCGAGTACAAGTGTTTGTGTGTAGTAGTTGCCAGTAGCTTGAGAGAAAAGTGTGCGAATGAAAAAGTGTGTCCCTTAACTGATCCGATCCATCTATTTATAGTAAAAGAAATGCAACAAACTACCCTATTAAACCGGGATCCGGCGGATATTCCCCACTTGAACGTTGTAGACCTGGTCTTTCGGGTTCAACGTCTCTCAAATAACTGGTTTGCCCGAGTCTCAAGGAGAAGAAGTCCATCTGACCGTTAGTGACCTACAGCTTCTTACCTGCACGTGGATTATTTAGTTAACACCAGGATATCACACCAGGATGTTACCAATATCCTGATCCGGTATCCTGGTCACAAGTAAAAAATCAAAAGCAGAATATTAGTCAGGATATATACGCTCAGAAAATGACCCATAACAACAATTATCCAAAAAAAACCAAATGAAATACTTATACAACTTCCTAAGCAATAATTATCCAATTACATTTACGAATTCATACATGAGTATATAGGAGTTTCTTGACGAACAATATTATAGAGAAATATTAGCATAATATATAAGTAAATATTATATAATTTTGGTGATTATTAATTTTAGGCAAATTCTAATTAGTCCAACAAATAAAATCCTTCCACTAGAAAATTATAACAACTCAAATGGATTTACTATTTTAGCCACAATAATCATTTTTGTAATAAATTGAAATAGTCATTTTTATAAAAGAAATATAACTAGTTTTACAATTTCTTTAACCTACGTATTATGAACAATCATGAAATTAAATATAAAAATGGTTATGAAAATGCCACATCAAAATTTACCTATATATTAAAATTTGAACATAATGAACAGTAACAACCTATATTATATTGTATTTATCTTACCTATATATTAAAAATTTTCCTATATATTAAAAATTGAACATAATGAACAGTAACAACCTATATTATATTGTATTTATCTTACCTATATAATAAAAAATGAACATAATGAACAGTAACAACCTATATTATATTGTATTTATCTATAAATTTAAATTTACCTATATATTAAAAATTTAACATAATGAACAGTAACAACCTATATTATATTGTATTTAATTTAAATTTAAATTATCCTATATATTAATAATACAACCTTATGAATAGTACTTTTTAAATTACGTTGGATAAGTCTGGTGTCAATCGGCACTGGTATCGAAGATACTGGTATGCCCCGGTTCGGTATTATAATAAGTTTTAAATTTGTATCACGGGTCGGGATAAACTTGGTGTCAACAGGCGGTACGCTCTGGTTTGGTATCGGTATATGAAGGTAAAAACCGTCACCAGCCTGGTACAGAAAATGTCGAAAGTCGGTACCGAATTGATATTGAAAATATTTTAGTTTGGGAAATTCGTTACTGCTACCCGGTAACATTTGCTCATCCCTGATCACGGTCGCCGTACGGATAACAACGGTATTGTACAACTTTTTTGTTGATTTTCTTCAACTTTTAATGATTTTTTTTTTAGTTTCAAGGGTAGGGATGAGCTCGGTGCCAACCAATACTGAATTGGCACTGGTACCGAAAATACCGGTTATGGTACAGGTATATGAAGGTAAAAACCGGTAGCGAACATCATTACCATACAAGTTTTTTGGTTGATCTTGTTTCGGTTATCTTTTGGTGTTTTTTTCTACATTTTATTTTTATTCTTGTCAGTGGTTCCATGTGCAATGCGCTCGTAGTGATTTCAAAACACAAGTAAACACAGACTAAATAATAAAAAAATTTAGCCGCAACGCGGCGGGACGAAAAAACTAGTTATATGTTAAAAAATCAGATTACAAGATTGGGATATCAAACTCTGATTATCTTGTATCTTTACAAAAATTTACTAAACTAATACAATAAATTAAATTATCCAATAAATCCAAACTAGGTCCAATAATTCTAGAAAATTACATAATCTATACTAACGTATTTAAGATCAGTTTAGGATGTTCAATTTCTTCAAAATGCAATTTAAATTGAAAAAGTCCCAAATTTGATTGTTTAAGAACCCTAGAATCAAAATATTATAAATTCGATTTCATTTGCCCTTCTATCACAGTAATGGATAGTAAGGTTTTGTAGAGCACGAAAAACTAATAAGTTTAGACTTAAGAATCAGCTAATTTGGTTGAGAAATGAAAGAGATATTAAAGAGAGAAGTTTCGG